>OX336365.1:86424543-87693194 GCA_946902895.1 Fragum fragum
TGGGCCCAAAAATCTTGGTCAGAAAATTGCCAGTCCTGAAGAAGAGGTCACATCTGAAAATGCCAAAATAAATTTTGCAGTTCCGTACAGAGCAACTGTTGGAACCAGGAATAGGGCGTTTGACGAAGACGACGTAAAACCTGGCTTACTCACACCGATGATCGATAAATTAGCGGAACAAACAGACGAAAACAAAACTTATAAACTCTGCGTTGACGGAAAAAAGATAAACGCTGGAAAATGTAAGACAAGTGGTGATATTGACCTGTTTGGCTTTGAAAAGTCACCTACGCTGAATGAAAGAAAAGCTAAATTGCAATCAGAAATACTTTTGCTAAAATCTGTGTCAGACATTCTTGACAGCGTATCCATACGTAGGAAGGTGCACTTAGAAGATATATCACCAGATGAAAGAGATAGTTTAGTGCATCTTCTTCTTGAAAGTTTGAAGGTAGTGGGTGAAAAAATACGTACTTTGAGAGAAACTAAATTAAACAAAGATCTCGTGCTAGAAAAGTTGAAGAAACAGAGTGGACCTGACTGGCGAAAATCGAAATTTGTTTTTGTTATCAGCTCCCTTGAAACAGATTTATATGACATATCCAATTGCATAAAAGATATGCTCAGTATTGTTGACGACATTGGGTTAATGGTTGCATCATTAAGAAACGCAGAACACCTTTACTCGCGAAGTAAGCATGTGCCACTAAAAACACAGAGCAATTATGTTCACTTGTCTGGTGCATGCAGTGAAGCTGATTTGACGGAGCCGAGGAAAATAAAACAACAAAGTGAAAGGTGGCATGAAATTCTGAACCTGCGAAAGTTATTGGAAGTTCACTTAATAGTGCCCTCGGTTTAGGTTCATTAAAACAACAGCTAGAACACTTTGATAATGTTGTCTACAAAAAAGAACCAAGCAAACCAACATCTGCTGTCAAACTTTCAAACTACCTTCAAACTTTCAAGAAGAAGATGCACTAAACTATCTCTTTCATCTGGTGATATATCTTCTAAGTGCACCTTCCTACGTATGGATACGCTGTCAAGAATGTCTGACAAAGATTTTAGCAAAAGTATTTCTGATTGCAATTTAGCTTTACTTTCATTCAGCGTAGGTGACTTTTCAAAGCCAAACAGGTCAATATCACCACTTGTCTTACATTTTCCAGTGTTTATCTTTTTTCCGTCAACGCAGAGTTTATAAGTTTTGTTTTCGTCTGTTTGTTCCGCTAATTTATCAATCATCGGTGTGAGTAAGCCAGGTTTTACGTCGTCTTCGTCAAACGCCCTATTCCTGGTTCCTACAGTTGCTCTGTACGGAACTACAAAATTTATTTTGGCATTTTCAGATGTGACCTCCTCTTCAGGACTGGCAATTTTCTGAACAAGATTTTTGGGCCCACTCATAAAATGTTACCATTTGCCATGAAAAAGACAATATCCTACTCGCCAAAAACGCTTGACTATTGGTGTGAAACGCATTGAAGAGGTATTTTCAAGAGAGTAGAATTTACACACATGAAATGCAATGTTTTCCATCGGGAACCGACCTTCCTTAACCATCTGATGAAAAGATAACCAATTACCAAGTTGATCAACGTTTCTCAATGACTTAATCACATCTGAGAGCAAACTCTTCATTTCGGCCATTATTTCCATGTCCCGTGCAGAAAGAGAAGAGTCCCTATCCGTATCATCTGTTTCAGCACATCCAATTGAAATATCTGGAATTACGGTCGGAGCTTTTTGAACGACTTTATGGGGTGTCGAACTTCGTAATTGTTTATGTACAGGACTCATGCATTCAAAATCAGGGATATCATCGATAGAAAGATTGCTAATTCCAAAATCCCGGTTTTCTATTTTGATGAGGTCTATCTTGTGTGTTCCATGATCGTAAATGGGGATTATATCTTGGTTTGAGTTTTTTACAATATCCGGAATTATGTTAAAGTTCAGAGTTTTCAAACCTTTTTGGCCAGTCTTTTCATTTATCTTTCTCCTGCGCACTTTTAATATCTGGTTGGAATGGTCCTGTTCTGAATGCTACACAACATTTGCAAAACTTCCTTCGAAAGGGCAGTGGTAACAAGTGAACAGCATGGAACTGAAAATAAAAATAATGAATAAAAAAGACACTGTCAGATTCTTGATTTTTTCTTCTATTTGACCCTTATGAAATTGCTTTGAGAAATAGCAAAGAAACTGGAATCTTCCTCAATTCTGATTAAAGTATTTCCTTTTTCCAGACGTATTGTCACCTTCTTTGCTTCAAAGCATTTTCAAATCAGTCATATATTAACAGAATTGTTGAAGAAATTTGGCAATAATTTCATTAAGCATTAAAAAGAATATCATTTGAGAAATAACAAGTTCTGTATTGCTTCATGTCTACACCGTTCACAATAATTGCTTTATGTCTACACCGTTCATAATTTGTTATGAAAATAATAACTACACCGTTCACAACACACAGAAACTGCACCGTTGTGTCTGCATATTTTCACTGTGACTGCACCGTTGTATGATCATTTTCTAAACACAGCGTTTGTGGCCATTCTGAACAATTTTGTTTAAAATAGCCGTAACGATAGGAAAGAGCATATTAAAAACATCCAAGTTATAGCAATATTTTGTTTCCTAGTTCGCTGATTATTATATAATCATGCTTAAAAAGACAACTTTCTCGCTTCGAAAAAAAAATTCCGTGTTGGGCTGTGTTTGCACAACGACCGACGGCGATAGGGCAACACTGGTACTTTGATATATAGAACCGTGGATAGGTATACATTTCTCATGTAAATGATATCAATATGAAGGCATGAAACGTCTGTTTAAGAAAATTATCGATGAAAACTAAGACACCTACCTCTCATGCTGTTTCGTTGTCGCCATCTTTGATTGACTGCACAAACCTAACGGACAACTTACAACACGGTGTATATAGCCTCAATAAAATAATGTGGCTCTAATTGGCGCAGCAGTCATGAACAAGGTTATCCTTTTTTCTTTCTTTTTATTTTAAAATACCCCGTTACAAGATGGTTAGAAGGTGAAGACTTACCAGGATCGGCAATTATCATGAAAGCTTTATCACTTTACATTAGTTTTCTCTATACCAATCTTGCAATGGATTCGCGGTGATTTCGTTCACTTCTTTGTTGTTTATGTCATTCCAAGATTGTCTCTTGTCTTGTCTATTTGAAGAAATCGAATCAAAGGATAATTCCTGTGAAATTTGGTTGAATTTGAGACTTCAGTTAAAAAGAAGTTCATTTTCAAAGTTTCCACAATCGACTGTTTTTTTGTTTTTGTTTTTTGTTGTTGTTTTTTTTATTTTAGTTTGTAAGATTTTCAAGGTTTGTACTATACATGTATATCACATTTGAAATTTAGCCTAGCTCATAAAAGCCATGTTTTATCCCATCAAAATTCTTTGAAGAAATAACAAGCAAATTCGTTGAATTGATATCCCCCGCCGAAAATATTTTATTTGTTACTGGAGTATATCAATCTTAGGATATCACTCTGTAGGTATATGGCTTCACCAATCAAGGCAGGAACTCTAAATTTAATAGTCGAATCGGATAACCCCGACGATATGCGCATCTCCTCTATGTAGTGAAGCTTTCCACAAATGTTCATTAAAATCCAGTCAATGGTTTCCATGACATACCGCGGAAACGAATATTACTCTGTATGTATATGGCTTCACCAATCAAGGCAGGAACCCTAAATTTAATAGTCGAACCGGATATGGGCATCTCATCTTTGAAGTGAAGCTTTCCACAAATGTTTATTGAAATCCAGTCAATGGTTTCCAAGAAATAGCGCGGAAACGAATATTACTTTGTATGTATATAGCTTTACCAATCAGGGGCAGTGACGATTTAATCGGCGGGGGATAACAAAAGGCAACCCATTGATAATTCCTGTGAAATTTGGTTGAAATCTGTGCGGTACTTTCTAAGATTTTTAAACTGAAAATTAACTGACGGGCGTATGGACGGATGCACACACGGACACAATGCCATGACAATAACCCGCTGGCTTTCGGCTAGTGGAACTCAAAGTTATTGAGT
This sequence comes from Fragum fragum, assembly GCA_946902895.1. Classification (NCBI taxonomy): domain Eukaryota; kingdom Metazoa; phylum Mollusca; class Bivalvia; order Cardiida; family Cardiidae; genus Fragum; species Fragum fragum. Next base: position 86,428,629 of record OX336365.1, read on the forward strand.
ATATAGTTTGTATCCGAGGATATGGGACTAAAAGTCATTGAGTATTATGATCTTAGGACATATGCTCAAGAAAAGGTAAATTTAAAGTTTTACTTTAAAGCCTTGACAAATGGCACCTCTCCCATATTAGAGAACTATTAAACCAGGTTTAGATTCCTGGTATTTCTCAAAGCAGTGCTGTCACTACATCCTTTCCGAGGCTCCAGCTGCTCATCCCACCTAGTATTACGATTATAGACCTATTGATAGGAGACAAATGTAAGAAAGGATATTTGCCGGAACCGGGGATCGAACCCTGGACCTCGTGATTGAGTGTCCAATGCACTATCAACTGCGCTATGGCTGCAGCCTAGATTATTTGAAATCCACCCATATGTCTGAGGTAAGCTCTGGAAAACATCAAACGGACTATCACACTAATTTGTTAGAAGCACGAATATACATCACAGTCTTGTCATAGTGAAAACTATGTCTAGCTTATCACAAGCCGGCTTGACATAATCTCTCCCACCTCATGATGGGCTAAAGTTGGCCAATAATAAGCATTTCTTCTTTCCTGAGCGGTTTCCATAGCTATATTCTTCAGCGTACCAAAACATAGAATTTTTTTTTGTGATAATATGTGGATTATCTGTCCAAGAAATACCTTACTGATACTACACGTATTTGAAAAAGCTATCATTTACTTCAATGGTACTGGTATTTCTCAATATTTTCTGCGTCTAGATAACCAGTCTAGATTTATTGTAATGACAACACCAGATTGGAAAGACTGGGTAAAAATAAAATCAAGACATATTTTCCTCAAAATAGTTTATACAAAAAAATCAACAAGATCTTGGAAACCATACCTACTACTTAAGTTAACCCTTTCCTGTTTTTTTTCTTTTTTTAATTTTAGACCTGACCAAATTCAAAGCGTTTGCAGAAGAAAATTTAACGTGTGTTCAATTTGAAAAATAACCATTCCGAAGAGTAGAAAATATTGTGATTAAAAAGAAGAAATTGCTTGTTTTTCTTCTTTTTCCAAAATATTTTCGGACTGTAAAATCACAAGAATGTAAAACTAGACTCGAGCGCCTGTATCGCTCCATATGCCGGGATATACTGATTCAGCAAATGATGTTTTCAGAATTCAATATAAACTGAATCATCTTACAGCCATCTCTGCAAATTAAATCTTGTCACTGAAATCTTTGAAATAGTTCTTGTGAAGCATTTCAAACTTTTCACTGTTTTACAAAGTCATGTTTTTCATCGGATAAAAATTCTCTGAAATCTGATAAAGAATTTGTTGAATTCTTCTAGTACTTTTCAAGAAGAAAATTTTTGAAGAAAAATTCTTTGGACGGATGGACAGATGGACGGACGGACGGACAAACACACGACGGACACCATGCCATGACAATGGCCCACTATCTTTCAGCCAGTGGAGCTTAAAGGAGAAATTGTTGTTACAAGCAACCCTATCTCCATTTCATGCAATAAGCTGAATTTATGACATACCTTTAATAAGCCTTACAAAATTTGGCCCATAACATCAAACATTTTCAACTGATCAAAATCTCTAGAAAAATCTAATTAAAAGTAATCCAAAAGAGATCCATGAACATCTATGTAAACTAGAAATTTTTGTACTTAAGAAAACATTGTGGAAAAACAAGAAGTTGCTATTATTGAAAGCATGAACATTTGATCTTGAACTTGGTACCAAAAGAAATGTCTTTCAGCAGATGATACAGAAAGATGACTGTTAGACATTAACAGCCAATCATATGATAAAGAGGTGTGTGAAAATATCTGATTAAAATGCTTCAAATCAATAAACACATTTTATCAATGTATCAGTTCTTATAAATGTAATGGTTCCAGGGGAGGTAATTTACCATTATATGCAAATTTGGGAACCTTCAGTAAGTCAAGTGACTATTTGGTGTTATATATAGACAAGGTCGACCCATTTAGGGTTGAGGCTCCTTTTCTCTGAATGGATTTGCTTTGTCGACGAGCTCGGAACGTTACATTGGTGGCAGAGGTGGGATGATGATAACTGCCAGATAGGAGTTGCCTTACCCACGGATCTCCCACGCCAAGACTCGGGACGAGTCTTCTCGGAGGGGAGAGTAATGTAACGGTTCCTGGGGAGGTAATTTGCCGTTATATGCCAATTTGGGAACCTTCATTAAGTCAAGTGACTATTTGGAGTGATATATAGACAAGGTCGACCCATTTAGGGTTGAGGATCCTTTTCTCTGAATGGATTTCCTTTGTTGACGAATGTCACATAATATCACTCTCATTTTTCACCAGACAAAAATGTTTAAGATTGGTCAAAATTGAAAGAAGTTACATTTGCCAATTTAAAGTTGGTGAAATTTTTGTGATCATTAGTCTTCTTGGGTAAACAACATTGCCTTTTTTGAGATCTATTTTGTATCAGTTGCCAGACAAATGGTCTTTGACAATGCACTTGCCCGCAAGTAGAAAAGCCCGTGTTGGACAGGCCAGGCATGGGAATTCCACACCAATGTTGACCCATTTCCACACAACAAAATTCTAGACTGCTTCAAACTGATAGAAGTTACAGACCACAATTTCAAGTTGGTGGATTTTAGAATTTTTGCCTGTTAGGGTAGAAAACATTTTAAAAAGCAATTTCTTCATTGTCCACAATGTTTTCCTAAGCTGTTTTCTTAAGGGGCATCAAAAAGCGTCATTGTCTGGGAATTGGTTAAACCTCTAAGTATATATAAAAAAATCATTTCCAACAATATTTTTAATCTTTTGTCAAACAATTTTTACTGGTTAAGCTACAGATATTGTCTGCAATCTCTTTTAATCTAGTATACTCAAAACATTTTTCACCTGGAAAGGGTTTAGCAATTCTATAAAAACACTCTAATTAGCAAAATTAAACATCTTGTCCAACTAGAGCCCTCATTTTGGAACTTTTAGAGATAGACTGATAAATTCGAATTAGATGTTAATGCTGTCATCATCCTAGTTATGTTTTGGCAAATCATCACTTGTCTCTCCAAGTTTTTTCTCCAACTTCTCAAACTCTTCTTTACCAATCTCATCAATTTCATCTTCAATCTAATTAATATAAAAAGACAAATCATCTGACAGCCTAAAGTTGTTACTGTCATTACTGGTAAATACATATCCAACACAGGCTACAATCATAGTTCAAACTTGAAACGCTTTACTGTATTAAATAATTCTAGACCTGCCCAAATTCAAAGATTTTGAAGACAACAATTTTATTTAAAGCTGATTTCATTTGAGAAATAATCCTTCAGTAATGAAGAAGATATTGTGGAAAAAGAAGAAATTGCTTGTTACAAACAATTTCTTCCTTCCCCCAAAGTTTTCTTGGTTATAAAAATATGTGGGTGAAGAAACCAGGGATTTTAGAGGAAAAGGGTTGAATTGACAGCTATCTGGCCACGCCCCCTGTGTTACACCAGGCAGTTCCACTTCCATATTAAATGACTTGTTTTGCAAAAAGTTTGGCTTGTTACATGTAACAAAAAATGTCAAATGGTTGGTTGGATAAGCTGTATTTATAACTTTTAAGTCACATAACCAACTTAATTACTTCACTGTAATGTTAGATTTCAAAGTTCACTTCCGGTCTAAATGAATTATATGATTGGTCGATTGATTCTTTGATTGACAGCCACTCAATGCTCAACAATTAGATAATCTGAAACCATAAGTGTAAAATTTCTTTGAGAAATCACACCATTGGTCTTAACCCTTTCTTGTACAATTCTAGGATTTTACGTCACTGTAATTTTATACTTGAGAAAACATTGTGGACAAGGAGAAATTGCTTGTTACATTTTCTACCACATAAAATGGTTTCATTTCAAATTGCAAACAATTTTCATTGTTGTCTGCAACCTCTTTCAAATTGGACCATTCTAAAATTTCAAAAGTAGGGAAAGGCTTAAGTACAAGAGGGTAAAAACGGTCCTAAATCACTCACCTGAGAGTGATTTCTTTAACTGTGATAAGGCCAGCCCTGCAATACCCACTTTTTTGTAAATCAAAAATTCCATGAACTAGTTTTGAAAAGGATCACCAAAGGAACATTCCTGTAAAGTTTAGTCCAAATTTGCTATAGGGTTCAGGAGGAAAAGATTTCTAAACTAGAGGTGCTAGAGCGCCTGTATCACTCCACAGGCATGAATGTACAGATTAAGCAAATTTTTATTAATTCAAAATAAACTGAATATAATGAAAATTAATCTAAATCATTGAAGTCATTGAAATAGTTCTAGAGAACTGTTTTTAAACTTTTCATTGTTTTTACAAAAGTCAAGTCAAGTTATGTAAAATCATTATGTAAAATTTTCACCATATACCCTATATGGACATAACCCACCACCATAATAGCCATGTTTTTCACCAATCAAAATTATATGGAGGAATCTGACAAACAGTCATCTGGTTATCATTCCTGTGAAATTTGGTTGAAATCCATCAACAGGTTTCTGAGAAATTCACAAAGTATTCAGTATATACCATAAATGGAAATTAGCCCTGCCCATTAAAGCCATATTTTCCCCCCGATCAAAACTCTATTTCATAATCTGATAAAAGGTCAACCAAGGATCAATCCGGTCAAATTTAGTTGAAATCCATCCACTGGTTTCTGAGAAGAAGAATTTCAAAGATTTTACCATATATGGAAAAAAGCTCCATCCATTAAAGCCATGTTTTTCATCTGATCAAAATTCATTGAAGAGATCTGATAAAGTTTCACCAAAGGGTCATTTCTGTGAAATTTGGTTGAAATCCATCCTATGGTTTCTAAGAAAGACCTGAAGAGACCTAAAGCTAGGTTTTTCATCTGATCAAAACTCTTTGAAGGAATCTGATAGAGGGTCACCCAAGGATCATTTCAGTAAAATTTGGTTGAAATCTGTTTGTACTTTCTTAGAAGATTTTCAAAGTAAAAGTTTACAGACGGATGGATGACAGACACAATGCCATGACAATAGCTCTCTGGCCTTCAGCCAGTGGAGCTTAACTATTTCATGATTTCTTTAAGTCTGATAAGCCCTTCCCTACCAAGCACATATTTTTTGCAAATCAAAATTTCATGAACAAGTTTTTAAGAGGTTCACATAAGGAACATTCCTGTCAAATTCACCTGCCAGTAATACCCGAAAGGGGAGTTGGGCAGAATATATAGATAGATAAATTGAGTCTAAATAGGCCAGATGGTTTAGTAGAATGTCTTCTGCAGTTTTTTTGAATTTTGACCAGTCTAAAAATTTGTACCGGGTAATTGGTTCTTCACATTTAAGGATGGTAGAAGAAAAAAGCCAATTATGTAACATAATTTACCTGTTCAACATCAATCACATCAGGTATATAAAACTGTAACATATTTTTGACTCCATTTTTCAGGGTGACAGTAGAACTTGGACATCCAGTGCAGGATCCTTGCATCTTTAATTTTACTATCCCATCTTCATAACCCTGTAATACATATAAACTTATTACCAGACAACAGAATTTTAGACTGGTCCAAATTGAAAGAAGTTGCAGACAATAATTTAAAGTTTGTGAAATTTAAGATTTATCAACTGGATAGAAATCATTGCGGAAAGTGAAGAAATTGCTTGATACAAGCAATTTCTTCATTTCCACAATGTTTTCTCCATTGTATTTCTTAACCATTTCCTCTTTTGCAAAACTTTAGACCTGTCTAAATTTAAAGGTTTTGCAGACGAAACTTTATAGTGGATTTAATTTGAATCAAAGTACTGAAAGTACTGTTGAAGAGCGAATTTGACTGTTATGCTTTCAAGCTGTCTAAAATTTGTTGGAAGAAGAGTATCAATTGGTTTTCCTTTAATTATATACAGTGCTGTCTGAGAAATTCACAAGTTTATTACTACCCAGAAAAAAGAAGGTTTTAGAAATTCATGAACCTTCTGTCAGCATTTGCACTGAAACTATTTCTATAATCTAACTCTGTGTGAAAGTTTCAATAGTATTTCAGAGATTATACTGCTAACCTTTTTCCAACACCATCCTCCTGAAGAAAAAATCTCTGGAAAATGTTTGTTGAAAATGTAGAATATACTAATAAAAATAGTTCATTCCTTACCCACACAATTTTCTTTCCAGTATGTGAAAGATTCTAAAATCATATCAACTTCAAAAAATTTGACATCAATTTGAATCAATCTAAACTTGTCATCAGGTAATGGGTTCTTAATAAAGTTAAACTTTATTACCTTATTTCACCTGAAAGGAATTAACTGTATAAAGTTTATAGCAGACATCAGTATTACCTCCATTCAACCCATTACAAGAGGACAAAACTTTGGGCTTATACTGGGAGCCTGTTGTCTGTGAGAGGCAGTATCAATAGATCTAGGGGAAGTAACCCAGTCATCTTTGGACTGATCCAGGTTCATAGATGTTGAAGACAATGATTTTAAGTTGATAAATTCATTTCTTTAAGATTATTTTTTTCAAGGTAGAAAACATTGTTTATAATGAAATACATGCTTGTAACAAGCAATTTCTTCTTTTTCATGGTGTTTTCCAAAGATTTTCTTCTTTAGGGGGTGTTAAAAAGCATTATTGTGTGGGAATGAGTTAACCCTAATATATTTTTAGAATGTAAATATATAATCTACAAATCTATTTTTAGAATGACAGCAATAACAAGAGGGCCGTGTGCCCTGGGGCGCTCACCTGAGATAAAGGCTCTTTTTCTTTCAACAATCTAATTTTATGTTAAGGTTAGGATTATGATACAAGTGGGCCATACTTTATATATATATATAGTCTATGTACCTGGGGATCCAAAAGTCTAAATAACAAATTCCAAGGCTTTGGGCAAATTTGACAAAAGGAGAAAACTTTTTCCTCCCTCTGGATCCATGGGTTATAGTTTGAGAAATAAAAAGAAGTCAGGGATTTGATGCTCCACCCCTGGAGACCCCAGAATCATGATTTTAGCTATTTTGGAAGAGGTCAATATATTGATGCCACATGCAAAATATCAAGGCTTACGCCTTCTGGGTCAGGAGAAGATTTTTAAAGATTATTTCAAAATTTCACTTTTTTGCCATGGCAACCAGAGTTTTTAACGGATTTCAATTTTTTTATCAATTTTCAAAGGGGACCACCTAAGGAACATTTCTACCAAATTCAGTTCAAATTGGCCCAGTGGTTTGGAAGGAGATGTTGTTTAAAGAAATAGTTGACGGACGACCCACAGATGCAGGATAAAAGGTGATCACAATAGCTCACTTTAGCACTTCATGCTCAGGTGAGCTAAATCTTTTCTTGACACTTTGAAAATTGTATCAAATCAATCAGGTAGTTTAGGAGAAAATGAACAGATAAGAAAAATCTACAGACCAGTTAGCAAGAGGGCCTGAGACGCTCTACTGGTTATCAATTTTTCCGTTAAAGAAATCTGATATTTAAGGAAGTTAATTGCTCAAAGAAGAATGCATAAAGAAAAAAAAAAAGGGTTTTATCCCCTTTATCATTTTAAGCAACAATCCTCAAGGACCCTTTTCCCATGTTTCATGACAGATCCACTCCATTTCCAAAAGAAAGTTACCTTATGACCCTACATCATTCTGTGAATATTTCATCAGAATCTGACAATAATTGTTGACTTTATCACATAAACAGGATTGTTTTGAATGAAAATCAATAAGGCCCCTTTTCCTGTATTTTCTGATGGATTAATTTCATTCAAAAAGGAACTTTCCTTACAATCCTACAATTGTCCTGTGAAATTTAAAAGACAATTTGATAATGATTGTGATCTTCATCACATACACAAGAATGTTTTGAATGATAATCTGTAAGGCCCCTTTTCCTGTATTTCGAATGCCACAATTATTCCATGCATCTTTGAAGAGAATCCAATACAACTGTTGACTTTATTGTGTCAACAAAGATATTAAATTCAAGTTCTCATAAGGCCCCTTTTCTCGTGATATTTTACTGTTGGTTTTATCATTCTGTGAAAGTTAAAAGTGAATCTGATGAAATATTGGGAATTCATTATGTTTACTAGAATATTTAAAAAAAATCATATGGCCCCTTGATACCTGATACTTGATGGATTGTACCCAGTTCTGAAAAGAACCATTTAAGTATTTGTACAATCATTATGTGAAATTTTTAAGTGAATCCGGTGAAATCAAGGGACATCATTGTGTTAACCAGAATATTTAAGAGAGTTTTTCATAAGGCCCCTTTTTTTGTGACACTTGCCATAGTCAGATCCACTGTCAAAATCAACAATTGGAATGATGGTACAATCAATCTGTTTAATCTGTGGAATTTATTGTGTTAATGAGTTTATAGTGAAATCTTCAGAGGGCCCCTTTTCTCATGATACTTTACAGAACAAACCAAATTTCAAAAGGAACAATTCTAATGAAGGTACAATCTGATTCTTTAAAAGTTAAAGAGAATCAATGAAAACAGTGGACTGAATTGTGTCAAGAATTTTTGTAACAAAATTTTCCTAAGGCCCCTTTTTCCGTGAAACTTAACAAATCAGACCCAATGTACAAAGGAACAATCCTAATGATAGTTTGAAGAAAATGATAAAGACTGAGGACTTTATTGTAATAATGATGTTTTGTAATAAAATTTTTATAAGGTCCCTTTTCTTGTGTCACTTAACCAATCAGACCTAATTTACAAAGGAACAATCCAAATGATGGTATATTCTATTAAAGTTTGAAGAGATTCTGATAAAGACTGAGGGCATTGTTGTGTTGTGAGGATTTGGTAATAATTTTTCATACAGCCCCTTTTCCTATGATACTAGACAGATCAGGCCCAATTTGGAAAGAAACAATTCTTATAATGGTACAAACATTCTGTGAAAGTTTGAACAGAATCTGATGAAAACTGCAGACTTTATCTTGGTGTAAAAATTTTAAAATAAAATTTTCATAAGGCTCCTTTTCCTGAGATACTTGAAGGATCAGGTCTCATGTCAGCATCAACAATCGTTATTATTGTATAATGATTCTGTGAAAGTTTGAATAAAATCCAATGAAAGCTCTGGACTTGGTTACAAGGATTATAGATAAAATTCTAAAAGGCCCCTTTTCCCATGATTCTACACAGATCACGCCTAATTTGAAAAGAAAGATTCCTCATGATGAAATAATAATTCTGTGAAAGTTTAAACAAAATCTGATGAAACTGTTGACTTTATTGTGGTACAATGATTTTAAAATTAAATTTCATAATGCTCCTTTTCCTGTGATACTTGACGGATCAGGTCTAATGCAAATATCAACAATCATTATTATTGTACAATTATTCTGTGAATGTTTGAAGAAAATCCGATGAAAGCTCTGGACTTGGTAACAAGGATTTATAAATGAAATTTTCATAAGGCCCCTTTTCCTGTATTCCTTGACAGTTCAAACCCTGTTATGAAAAGAATGATAGTTATGACCTTCCAATCATTCTGTGAAAGTTTCCCTTTTCCCATGTTACTTGATGGATCTGAACCAATTCCAAAGGGAACTCTTCTTACAAAAGTATAATTATTCTGTTTGAGTATAAAGACAACCCCATCTCATCTGTGGACTTACAAGCATTAATTAAGATTTTATTAATTGAATTTTCCTAAGGCCCCTTTTCCTATGTTTCTAAATGGATCAGACCCAATTTGAAAGGAAAATCCTGATGATGGTACAATCATTATGTGAAAGTTTGAAGTCAATCAGGTGAAATCTAGGGCCATTATGTGTTAACTAAGATTTTTTTATTAAATTTTCATAGGGCCCCTTTTCCCATGAAACTTGATGGATCAAACCTACTTCCAAAAGGAACAATCCATTTAATGTAATAATCATTCTGGAAAAAGCCATTGCTATAGCTCTAGTGGCTTTGGGCCGGTAGAGCTAAAAACCAGTCAACTGGCAAGCTCAGTCCTATATACCCCCCAAAACAGATATTTCAGGGGTATAAAAACTACTATAGTTACCATATACAGAATATCTCCCCCATCTTCTTGTACTGTCGGTCGTATCCTTGTATCGAGTAACTCTTTAATCATTGACACAGTCTCATCATCATCTGGGTCTTGCACTGAGGGTATACAAACATAAGTAAATCTAGAATTATACGACCAGCCTTGTGTCACTACACTAGAATAGTTTACCTTTGACCTAGGTTAACAAATACACAATACGGCAACTCCTTGGGTCATGGATAACATTTGTTTAAAGTGCACAAAAGAGGTTTTCACTCAAAGTTCAATTGTGAATGTGACCTACATGACCTCAAAACAATGTAGCACTTTTTGGCTCATTGACAACTCTTGTATGAAGTTTCATGGCTGTAGGTCAATTGATTCTAGATTAAGAGCAGAGGAATGAAAAAGTCTACAGACTTGTGAACCGGATGAAGGTATGTATGGACACAGATATGGCAAAATCAATATACAAGAGGGCCATTGGCCCTAAAGCACTCACCTGAGTAGATGACAATAAAACTATAATAGCACAAATGACCTTATTTTAGTCTAAAGTGAACCATTATCAAATCTTGTCCAAGAAATCACGGAAAGTCATTCTTACCAAGTTTCAAGGTATTTGTGCAAGAAAAGTAGAAAGTAAATTAGAAAGAAGATTTCTTTATATTAGACATTTTGACCTAGTATTTGACCCCATGTGACCTAATATCAAACTTGATAAAGAATTCTATTAAGAGAAACCTCTGAATAAATATCCAGTCAATTGAGTCTAAAATATGGACTATAGATTAAAAGCAAGAGGACCATGATGGTCCTAAATCGCTCACCTGAGGCATCTCCAAATTACAGTACTTTTTAGTATAAAAAAGACACAACTTGAGCAAAATTAATAAAAGATATATAAGATTTTGGGCTTTGTACAAAACAATCCAGTAATGCTTTACAATAATAATGAATGCCTTTGGCTTTATAGTTTAATCCATTACCAAACTATCCCAGAATTTGTCACCTTCAGGGAAAACAGGTTTGAAAAATACATAGTGAGAAAGGGAGTGACAAGCAATTTATCCATTTCTCACAGTGTTTTCTACCTGAAATTCTTTGTATTTAGATTTCAATCAAACTCTTATTACTGTCTGCAACTTCAATGGGTGTAATTTTAGCAACCTTGGTAGAGAACAATCTGGATGTACTATAAATCAAAATATGAATGCATTACAACTTATACATGAGGAGTGGAAAATATTTGAACATGCTCTTATTGGGTGTTTTTCATATCCTTGGATGCCTTGGGAAGGGCCATGTTTAAATATTTAAAAAAAACTTGGTTGAGAACAATATGATTGAGCTCTATATAAAATATAAATGCCTTTGGCCTTGTAGTCTGTTAAAAAAAAAGACAACAAAGATTTTCTAAAATTTCCATTTTCATATGCCGCAGTTACAAGAGTTCACGGAATTAAATTCTTTTAACAACTTTTGAAGAGCTTCACCTAAAAAACATCCCTGCAAAGTTTTAGATTGATTGGCCCGATGGTTGAGGAGGAGAAAATTTTTAAAGATTTTTACAGATTTACTAAAGCTTCCCATTTTCACATGCCGCGGCAACTAGATTTTTTGACGGAATTAAATTCTTTTAACAACTTTTGTAGAACTTCACCCGAGGATCATCCCTGCTAAGTTTCTGCTTGATTGGCCTACTTGTTTAGGAGGAGAAAATTTTTAAAGATTTTTACAGAATTACTTAAGATTCCCATTTTCACATGCCGCGGCAACCAAAGTTTTTGACGGAATTAAATTCTTTTAACAACTTTTGTAGAACTTCACCCAAGGAACATCTCTGCAAAAGTTCAGCTTGATTGGCCTACTGGTTTAGGAGGAGAAGATTTTTGAAGATTTTTACAGATTTACTAAAGCTTCCCATTTTCACATGCCGCGGCAACCAGAGTTTTTGACGGAATTAAATTCTTTTAACAACTTTTGTAGAACTTCACCCAAGGAACATCCCTGCAAAGTTTCAGCTTGATTGGCCAACTGGTTTAGGAGGAGAAGATTTTTAAAGATTTTTACAGATTTACTAAAGCTTCCCATTTTCACATGCCGCGGCAACCAGAGTTTTTGACGGAATTAAATTCTTTTAACAACTTTTGTAGAACTTCACCCAAAGAACATCTCTGCAAAGTTTCAGCTTGATTGGCCTACTTGTTTAGGAGGAGAAAATTTTTAAAGATTTTTACAGAATTACTTAAGATTCCCATTTTCACATGCCGCGGCAACCAAAGTTTTTGACAGAATTAAATTCTTTTAACAACTTTTGTAGAACTTCACCCAAGGAACATCTCTGCAAAAGTTCAGCTTGATTGGCCTTCTGGTTTAGGAGGAGAAGATTTTTACAGATTTACTAAAGCTTCCCATTTTCACATGCCGCGGCAACCAGAGTTTTTGACGGAATTAAATTCTTTTAACAACTTTTGTAGAACTTCACCCAAGGAACATCCCTGCAAAGTTTCAGCTTGATTGGCCAACTGGTTTAGGAGGAGAAGATTTTTAAAGATTTTTACAGATTTATTCAAGATTCCCATTTTCACATGCCGCGGCAACCAAAGTTTTTGACGGAATTTAATTCTTTTAATAACTTTTGTAGAACTTCACCCAAAGAACATCTCTGCAAAGTTTCAGCTTGATTGGCCTACTTGTTTAGGAGGAGAAAATTTTTAAAGATTTTTACAGAATTACTTAAGATTCCCATTTTCACATGCCGCGGCAACCAAAGTTTTTGACGGAATTAAATTCTTTTAACAACTTTTGTAGAACTTCACCCAAGGAACATCTCTGCAAAAGTTCAGCTTGATTGGCCTACTGGTTTAGGAGGAGAAGATTTTTACAGATTTACTAAAAGTTCCCATTTTCACATGCCGCGGCAACCAGAGTTTTTGACGGAATTAAATTCTTTTAACAACTTTTGTAGAACTTCACCCAAGGAACATCCCTGCAAAGTTTCAGCTTGATTGGCCAACTGGTTTAGGAGGAGAAGATTTTTAAAGATTTTTACAGATTTATTCAAGATTCCCATTTTCACATGCCGCGGCAACCAAAGTTTTTGACGGAATTTAATTCTTTTAACAACTTTTGTAGAACTTCACCCAAAGAACATCTCTGCAAAGTTTCAGCTTGATTGGCCTACGGGTTTAGGAGGAGAAGATTTTTAAAGATTTTTAAAGATTTATTCAAGATTCCCATTTTCACATGCCGCGGCAACCAGAGTTTTTGACGGAATTAAATTCTTTTAACAAGTTTTGTAGAACTTCACTCAAGGAACATCCCTGCAAAGTTTCAGCTTGATTGGCCTACTGGTTTAGGAGGAGAAGATTTTTAAAGAAATTGTGGACAGACGGACAGACGGACAGACAGACGGACGGACGACGGACAACGACCGATCACAATAGCTCACCTCGCACTTTGTGCTCAGGTGAGCTAACAAGGTTTTTCTCAGATTTTACCTAGTTTTTTACCCAAAGGACCCAAATTTAAAAATGGTTGAGATATTTGAAAACAGACATACTGACCAAATATCAAATCAATCAGCCAAAAAATGTGCCCTCTGGAGTGTAAAGGTATTCCACAGATTTGGCCGAGTGACATAGTTTTTATACTATGTCAACCAAAGTTTGAACCGGCCAAGATATCATGGACGCAAACATTCTGTCCAAATATCAATAAAAATTGAGTCAAAAATAGGGTTTCCAAAGTAGAAACAATATATTTTTAAGATTTGACCCAGTGACCTAGTTTTTGACCCCTTGTGACCCAAATTTGAACTTGACTAACATATCATCGACACTAACATTCTGACCAAATATCAATTTCAATTGAGCCAAAAATGGGACCACTAGAGTGCATAAAAGTATTTCTAAAATTTGACTTAGTGACCTAGTTTTTGACCAAATGAAACCCAAATTTGAACTTTGCTAAAATGTCATGGACAAAAACAGTCCAAATATTTTATTAAGCCTAAAATGAGGCCTCTAAAGTGCACACAAGACTATTTCTCAGATTTGATATAGTGACCTAGTTTTGACCCCCACATAACCCAATATTGAACTTGACCTAGATATTATGCAGACAAACATTCTGACCAAATATAAATTCAATTGAGCCAAAATTGTGACCTGTAAAGTGAAAACATGGAAATGGTGAATAGGCCCCTTTCCACCCTTTACAAATTCTGGAGTCCCACAATGTTTTGGTATGTCAATACAATCAGCTAGATTAAACTTCCCCCTATCATACTTACAAGTATCTTGTGAAGGTTGGTCTTCATTTAGGACGGGTAACCCACTGGCGAAGAAGTCCATGATTGTAGCAAATACATCAGGTTTTAGTAAGGTCCACTCCATGTCATCATCAGCCTGCAAAAAAAACACTAAACCTTTCCATGATGACACCCAATCTCTTTCAATAACACTTTTGGACGCCCTTCAAGGAAAACAATCAGGAAAACATTGTGTAAGATTAAGAAATTGCTTGTCACAAACAATTTCTTCATTTTACACAATGTTTTCTATCCAGAAAGTTGAAAAGTCTAAATTTTCAAAAAATTTTGTCTGCAACTCCTTTCAATTTGGACCAGTTTGAAATTTTGCCGACCGGTAATGATTTTATCAATTATCATTATATTTTTATTTTGAATGAGGGATGATATGCCTGCCTTAATGCAGTTCCAATGGAGACATCAAATGACTTTAATTTGCTTAAATAATAGTCAGGATCATGAAACAAAAAGCAAATCTTTGGTTTAACCCATTCGCTTAATGCTATTAAATTATAAGAAATGAAGCAAATATTTTTTGTTTTCATGGAGGTATGAACCAAAAAACCTAAACACACTATGCTTTGTGTATTAATACAGTGTGATTAGTTTTTTCATTTCATACCTCCATAAAGATGAATATTCTCTTCATTTCCTAAATGAAAATATCTGTCTTTCAGTGAAGAAAATATTGTGGGTAATGAAGAAATTGTTTGTAACAAGTAATTTCTTCATTTTTCACAATGTTCTCCAAAGCTTTGTTAATGAAGGGTGTAAAAAAGGAGGACTGTTTTAGACAAATTAAGCCACCAAACCAGCAAAATGCTTGACAAAAAAGGACAAGGAAAACAAAAAGCTGTCAAACCTGAATGTTCAGTCGGGGTTCAGATGCCATATATGAACTAGGGGTTTGGGTAAAACACTATGTGAAGACTGGTTTTGAGTCTACATCGGCTTTGAGACCATTATCAGACTAGGTAATAATTTCATTTTTCTTCACAGGAGAAACAAAAGAAGTACATTGAGTGTATTAATTTATCTTTTTTTTTCTATTGTGTGTATTGTTCATGGGTCTGTTATTTAGATAGGATTTAGAAAGTTTGACAATGACATGTCGTAATCTAAAGTTTTTCACACCATCATAGAGCAGGTTTATTTGGTAAGTGCTATATATTGGTTAATCAGGGTCATAATAACCTCGTCAAATGTATTTTTTAAGTCTAATTGCCTAGTTTACAGGTAATTTTCAATGTGAAAATTTAAATTCAACTTGAAAAACAACTGGACATAACAGGAATTGCATATTTTACAGTTTGGAGATAAACATTTAGTTTTGTATGAAAAAAGAAGGAGTATAGTTGGGATCTGAATATCGCCTTGACATAACTGCAAACTAGGACGAAGATTGGACTATATGGGGTGATCAATAAAGTCAAGGACAAATGTTAAACAGTTGACATTAATTCTTGAGATGGTCTGAGAGTTCTTCAGTATTCAATATCTCTTTAAAATGCATTTCAAACAATAAAGAAAAATACAAAACCACAGGAGCTCAAGGGCACCATCCTCAACTGGCTATTGCAGAGAGTAAGATTTTTCAATTCATATTGTCATTAAGAACAAAATTTTCAAAATTCCACTACAGAACCTATACAGAAATTTATTAAATATCAAATTTTCCCATTTAATAGTTTACCTTTGTAATTGTGACAAAGTCTCTGCCAAAGAACACGGCTTTAACACCATTTATCCGAAACAACTGCCTGAAAAATAATGTCAAGTGAATCCTTCATTACATACTGGATAGCTCTATTATCTTCAACTTCAGTTTATTAATTGAATTGGGTTTAACGCCACTTTTAACAGTATTTCAGTCATACCGCGGTGGCTGGAGCACCTAACAATGGATTCCTGGTATTTCTCACACCACTACACCACTACATCCTTTCCTAGCCTCTAGCTGCTCTACAACTATCCACTCATTGTGATGTCCGAAAGGATATGTGCAGCTGCCGGGGATCAAACCCATGATATCCCATGATTGAAGATTTTGACTCACTACCAACTGCTCTTCAACTTGAGATTCACCCTTTATCCATTTTTACATCCAATTGACGGAACACAGCTGTCAATCAAAGAATCAATAAACCAATCAAATAACTCATTAGACTAAAAGGAAACTTTTAACTCAGTGGTTAATCAGTTTTTTGTTTCAAATATTCTTTACTTTGTCACACATATTTTGTAATCAATAAAGTATTTCATAAAATGTCAACAATTCGAAATTTGAAAAGTCAGTTGACCGCTGGCCCCGCTTACTTACTCTGATAGGAAGTCCCACTTACATATTTTGTAATACATAATGTCAGGAACATGCAACAAAAAGTCAAATGATTTGCAACCTGACGTGAATAAGCCATAGTTAAAAAAAATTAAGTTGCCAAACGAACTAAAAATCTTCACAAAAATGTTGTCAAATGTCTGAGTTCAAGGTTCAAGTTCTGATTTAACTGAATGATATGATTAGTGGATTGATTCTTTGATTGACAGCAGCTATTGATCAATAACAGCTCTAGTTGAAGAAATGACATTAAAAATAGCTGAAAGACAATTACCTTTGTACTTAGAATAGTGTCTTTTTGTCATTAACCCATTATGGCAAATTTTCAGACTGGTCAAAATTGAAAGGGGTTGCAGACAATAATTTAAAGTTGATGAAAGCTTATATTTCTTCAACTTTCTGGGTAGAAAACATTGTGAAAAATAAGAAATGAAGAAATTGCTTGCAACAAGCAATTTCTTCATTTTACACAATGTTTTTCCCATTTAATTTTTTTGAGGGGTGTCAGAAAGCATCGCTGAGTGGGAATGGGTTAAACCCATCACAAGACAACTAAATTTAAGACCAGTCTAAAATCAGAGAAGTGGCACATGACAGTTTCAAATTGATAGAATTTTAATTATCTCTTGGTAATTCTTGGTAAAAACATTGTGGAAAATGCAGAAATTGCTTAAATCAAGCAACTTCTACATTTTCAACATTGTTTTCCAGGATCTTTTCAAAGAGGGATGACAAAAAGCAGGTTTGTATGGGAATAGGCTAACAAATTAGTAAACCCATTGAGTTAACTATAACACTTACCTTGAAAATTTAATCTTTTTTTCCCCTCTCCAAATAATAATTTATTTTACTATAGTATACCATTAAAAAGTCATAAGCAGTAAACAAGATCCTCTACAAGAAGCCTCCAAGGGAAGGTTAGAAGCTTATTTAACCCATTCCCACTCAGTGACGCCTTCAGACTCCTCCAAGGAAAAAAGCTTTGGAAAACAATGTGGAAAATGAAGAAATTACTTGTTACAAGCAATTTCTTCATTTTACACAATGTTTTCTTCCCAGAATGTTGAAAAAATAAAAAGTTTCATTAACTTTAAATTATCTTCTGCAACCTCCTTCAAATTGACCCAGTTTAAAATTTGGTTAATACATTTATTTCAATACAAATTCACAAAACAGTCATGATTCACATCTTCATTCTGTTTCTACAGAATTACTTCGTATTTGATCTTTTCAGATTATCTCCAATTAAATCCAGATGAATCTAAATTCTTCACATTTGGTAATGGCTAGCAATGAGAAAAAAGTTTTACACACTTTCTAGACTGGAATACCTACTTGGCTAGGGGAGAACAATAAGCAGATTGTCCAGAAGGGAAATCCATGGTTCCAGCCTCAAGCACCGTCACTCCAGGAATAAACTTGAGACAATTTGGGTTGGGTGTATCTTGTGTTTGTATAAACATTGTACGGACTGAAACAATAAATGTTCTATGAAATCTTTTGTATTCAATATCATGAGATATAGTATAAAAAAGACACACAATTTTTGTACCAGTATACATAAAATTTTGTTGTCTGATAACGGGCTAATGATAATGCAGAAAGAGGAAGAGTAGAAATGTTTAAAGTATCTTTCTTTTACCACACTTTTATCTTCTCTTAGGTATAACATATAAAAAAACTGTTTAAATGTATACTTAAATTATGTAGAAGACAGTGCATATTTCCAACAGTTAACAGATTGTGGTTTCCAAAAAAAGAATCAACTGACCATTCAAATTATTCCCTTAGAAAGAAAATAAACAGAACTCCACATTGGCCAGCATTGTTAGGTGAACTTTTGTTGGTTTGGCAACTAAAACGTCATAACAACAAATACCGTATTCAAGTTGTAGTTGCATCATTTAGGCTACCAGCCAACCATTCTAATTGTTTATTACATGTTACTGACCTTATAGTTTGCGAATTAACCCAATACCATTAAATAACACCTTCTGACACCTCTTTGAAATAACACTACGGAAAAAATTGTGGGAAAAGGAGAAATAGTTTGTAACAAGCCATTTCTCCTTCTCCCAAAATGTTTTCTACCCTATTCAGTCACTTTTTCTAAAATTTACGCACACTTTGAAATCTTGCAACTTCCTTCAATTTGGACCAGTTCAAATTTTGCTTCTTGGAAATCTCAGAACACTGTTTATTAATCGAAGTTCAACTTCCTGTTTGGGCTCGGTGGATGTGGCCAGTAATAAGTCAATTACACAAGTATGCCAAGCAAAGACTCAGATTAATCTGTATATCCCTGCAGTCTTATTACAGTCTTAACTAACTTGACCCATTCTCACACTATCCCACTTCTTCATAACCCTCAAGAAAAAAGCTAGTGAATACATTATGTTACGAGCAAGTTCTTCATTATCCACAAAGTTTTCTACCAAAAAAACTCAAAGATTTTTTTTTTGAAATTTTGAACAAATAATGTCATCTTTAACTTCTTTGAATTTGAACCAGTCAAATTTGTCTTCTGTTTTTTTCCCCAGAAAATCGACATGTTCAAAAACCATTGTGTGGATGTCGATACAGTCTTATGTCTGCTTTACCAACGTAGGTAATGGTAATGCACAGCCTCATAATGCTTCACACATTTTAACAAAATTGTAGACTGGTCCAAATTGAAAGAAGTTGCAGATGACAATTAACAATTTCTCCCATTTCTTCAAAATTTTCCCTGGGCACTTTACCAGATTTCCAAATTTTAGACTGTTCCAAATTTAAGACAGTTACAGGTGACAATATTTAGTTGACTTTTTTTCAAAACCCTTCTTTTTGGGCGTAAAAAAACATTGTGAATAATAAAGAAAAGATTGTTATGAGCTTCATTCTTGAGGGGCGTCCAAAAGTAGGTGTGTTGGAATGGGTTAAATTTTTCTTCTTCTATGTTGACACACATGGGAAAATGTTTATCATAGAAAACATTATAATATTCTTTCTTAATTTTCAATTTATCTATGCATTTTATAGCCAATTTCAAAAAGATGTTTATATAACAGGTTATCCCATTTGACAAATCAATTATCATAAATGAAAGGCATTCTTACATCAGATTTTTGTGTGTTTAAGTTAAATAATTCTCTGATTTCTATTTGTGAATGACACATTTTTTGGTGTGTGTTTTTTATCATTCTTGTTAATGAGAACTGATGAAGGTAAGAGGCACAAAACAAAGAAGTGACATGTTTTGGAGAAATAAAGAAGTTCTTTACCCTGTTGGAAAACCATGGTCTGTGTTTGTTGTAGATTCAGTCTCCTTCCATATTTGATATTCTGTATATTTTGGTGTGAATGAAACTGTTTACAAGACTGGCAAGCCACCAGGTTTCGAGGACCCTTGTCACTGTGGATAAAATCAAGATATCAAAAAGCACATTCAAGCTATACTTTTATTCCTTTTAAAACAAAAATGTAAATTACAAAGGACATGACAAACCCAATAAATATATGACCTTGAGATGTTGACCTTGAAACTGTCTGATATTTTTTTTTAAAGAGCACATAGTGGAGAACAACTGTGCCAGATTAACTTAAATCCATTAACAAATGTAGGATATATACTTTCGATAAACTTAATTTGAAAGTTTGACCTTGAGTAATGACCTTGGGGCCATCGGACTTTGCAGTGATTTCTGCATTATCCAGTCTTTTCTATCCCAAAAGACAAAGAATTTCAGTATTGCCTCTTAAAATTGTTGTTTGTGACTTCTTTCAATTTGGACCTGTCTAAAATTTTGTTGTCTGGGAGTGGGTAAAAGCAATTAAGAAATTCTGATTATCCCTACTATGATTTCAAGATCATTCTTCTCACTGGAATCTTATCAAAATACACATGTATTAGTTTCTTTCAAGAAAATTTCTTCTTGTTGACCCCTGGCTGACTGACTCTGAAAATTATAGTCATGACAAATAGTGACCAATCTTATCCAATAATATCAAACAATGACAACATCCAATATATCATAAGGTAAAATCTATCCAAATTTTGAAACCATTTTTAATATTTGATTTTCTATACTCTATAATTCAGTGGCATGAGTTTGTATTTTCATTCTTTTTGTATTTAAAATCGGTTGGTTTTGCTACCGCTGTCAGTTTGATGTCAAGACACATTTGAGGAAAGATTCTAGGATTGACTTGATTCACCTTCTCCAAGAGCTCAAAATACTCAAACTAACCCATTCCTACACACTAACGCTTTTAAATGTCCTTCTATATGAAAGCTTGGGAAAATAATGTGGAAAAAGAAAAAAATTGCTTGTAACTGGCCCCAGGTGAAACCGCCCCCAAAAAGGTTAAACAGTCCCCAAAACAGTCAAACTGGCCCCAGTATCATCAAACCGGCCCCCAATCGTCAAACCAGCCCCAACTAATGATATAATAATATGAATGTATTTAAATGTAAACTATTCAATTTTCTGATCTTTCATTCAGACATTTCACTTTGTAATTAAATTTTGTTGTTGTTGAAATTGAAACATTTGTATTAAAAAAATACCTTTATTCGCTCTGTAATGATTATTGAAATCACTATTAATTAACAAATATATATATATATATATATAAAAATGAAATGTGTTTGTCTTGTCGAATACTTTACTGTTACTGTATTTGATGAAACTAATCAACCAATTACCAGAAATCAAAATTTTAGAGTGGTCGAAATTGAAAGAAGTTGCAGATGACAATTTAAAGTTTATAAAATTTTGGATTTTTTTACTTTTGAGGTAGAAAATATTGAGAATAATGAAGAAATTGCTTGCTACAAGCAATTTCTTCATTTACCACAATTTTTTCTTAAGCTTTTTCTCTTGGGGGCGTCTAAAAGCTTCATTCAGTGGGAATGGGTTTGTTAATTAATTCCAATAATTCAAGTGCCGACTACACCTTTTTAATAATCTGTATACTACTTTAAAACATGCCTATTTAAGTCTTTAATAAATTTATGATTTTCGAAAATTCTTCAATGAATTTTTAAATTCTTGGAAACATCAATCAGTTGAAAGCATTATATAATAATGTATCATAAAACATTAAGTAGTGTTTGCCAGCCAATTAGCCAGTTTTAGACTACTTGACCTAAAACCTTTAGATCACAGGTTTAAGCCCTGGGTTGACAAAACTAACAAGCTAATTGCCCCATTGGACGGTGCTTTACAACGACAGTAGGGACAATAACTAATCGAAAATACACTTGAAATAGTGCACTTTTAATATATATTGGTGGTGTATTGTTTTACCAGTGTCCGTCTGTCTATTTGTCTGTGTATAAACTGAACTTGCTTGGCTTAACTAAACAAAAACTCCGAAACTATGTTAGGTATAATTTTTTAATTAAGCATGAAGGTACATCTCATTACTTGTCAAGTAATTGGTCAAGGTAATTTACCAAGGTCAACCTTAAAAAAATCTTGATATACGCATGTACTTGTTGTTGCAATATTTCAATTGTTTGATAAAATTGATTTGATTTTTTTTAAGTTTAAGAGGAACCCATTCAAGATGAGCTGTCAGTACATACCTTTATTAGTCAAGTCCACATCACTGATCAGTTTCAAATTTCTCCTGTTCCCATTATGTTTCTGTACACTTATTTTTTCAATTATGACATTGGGTCAATTTGGGTGGTGATGAAATTTTTAATGAAAAGCTTTAGATCAGCATGTATTTCTTCTCCTTAAATCTATTAACCCTTGTTATGCTGGATAAAATCTTCTACAAAAATGTGATGAAATCAAAGGACTGAAAGCAATGTTAACACTCAATTTGGGTTGTATTATTATTATTATTATTATTATTATAAATTCATTAAAACATAAATGATATAAACAATGCTGGCTTTGAAGGGTCAAGCAGGAGATCTAAACAAAGATCAGACTGCACATATGTGCAGCCTGATCTTTGTCTAGACATCCTGGCAAAACCGGAATATTCCAGGTTCAGCATGACAAGGGTTAACATGCTATGATTGTATGTATAAAGGAAACGTCCATTTATTTCAGTATTCTATAACAGATTTCAAATATTTTAGTATTTATTAAAAGGGGGCAAACTAACGTATTTCTGTCCAATTTGGTTTAAATTGGCCATATAGTTTTGAAAGGGTTGCCTTCTTTACTTTAGCCTAATCACCCTTTGGCTCTGAATTTTTTTCAATTTTGAAAGAGGTAAATGTACTGATGCTTCATGCAAAATTCAAGATTCTTCAACTTCTGGTCAGGAGGAGATCTTTTTTTGTAATCTTTTTTTCAAATTTACTCTTGTTGTGATAGCAGAGTTTTCAACTGATTAAATTTTTGTGCTCAAGTGAGCTAATAAAGAGTGCTGTTACTTCAAAATTAATGTATAGCAAAGTAGAAAATCATTATCATAACAGCAGAATTTGGAAACATGCATCCTTTAACAGTCTTTATGTATAAAAGAATCTCTATGTGTGACGAGTTACATACATTGTAATATGTTATTGTCTATCATAAGCTTCTTTGCCTAGAAAATTGAAACCATTACACAAGGATTGAAGAAAATCTTTCAAATAAAATCTTAAAAAATAAAAGAAATAAAAAAGAGAAAAAAAAATGAAAAAAAAAAAAATTACCCTAAATAACATGGTAACGAAAATAATAGAACTGAAATAATTTTTTTCTTTGTTATTTCATTGAGATTTTTGAATTACATCTTTTGTATAGATTATACAAATAATTATTTTTTTGTGTATTTCTTTGTTATTTCTGCCCGGCTAATTTAAAAAACATTTACCAAGGTAGTCATGTACCAAATCACACTAATTCCCGCTGATATTTTGGGGCCGGTTTTGGGGACCTGTTTGATCGGTTTTAACCAATTGAAAATTGATAATAGGACTGGTTTGATTGATTTTGGGCCGGTTTGATCAGTGGCCAGTTTGATCGGGGGCCGGTTTGACAGTAAAGCCACAAGAACTAGCCTCATCAACAACAACAGTCATCCCCATTAAGCATAACTCATGAACCATTCAGCAAAATTTTGATTTCAAATCTGAAGTAAATTGATTATTTTAGTTTAAATCAGGAAGACGGATAAGGAAGTTAATTGTATGGAGTGGAATTCCACGAATTTTCTAAAAGTTGAATTTCCTCATACAGAAAACATTGTATCAGACTTTGTTTTGTGAAAAAATGACAGAATTTTGGGTTATGAATCTATTGACCAGAACTAGCAATGGGTGACGCATTGTCATTATGTCATTGAGATTTATCAAAACCACGATATTCATGAACCTGTAATACTTCCGGAAGCAACTATATATAAAATATACAGTCAATCTGTCTTAAGCAGGCAGTCAAGGGATTTTACCAAAATCACTTGTTTAATACTGGTGCTTGCTTAATACAGGTCGGCCTGTCAAGGTGATGGTTGGATTTTTGTAAGTTAAGGATTGGGTAGCTGGAAAGTATTAATATTCATAGTAAATACAATGTAATAATAATCAAGAAAAAGTTTGTTCAGGTTCAAATGCTCACAGTTCATGAAGTCGATGAGATTGTCCATAGAAACTCAAATGGTTAATATCTGATTAATTCACTCAAACAGTCGTAAATATAATTTTTTTGCAGAACAAAAGAACAGAACAAAACTTTTATTTTACATCCAAGTACATAACAGTACAACATGGACAAAAAACATATAAACATGAATTTGTAATATTTAAAACTTCCGTTGTGCCAAGACAGTAGGTTGATAGGAGAGAGAAATTTAGGAAAAACTATTATATATGGGATAGAATCTCTCAGTGTATAGATAAGAAGTTCCAGAAAACTAAGGAAAATAATTTCTGATATAGAATCTCTGTTTAGATATGAAGTTCCAGACGACTAAGGATTTTTTTATTTCTTTTTATAGGATGCAATCTCTGTATGGACTTAAAGTTCTCAGAAACCGGCACCACAGTATCCTGCTGTGGTTACGCGGTTTTCCGACGAGACTTTATGGTTAAAACCTCGTTTTGGATTAATTCTTTTAATATATTAGTACTGTACCCCCTTTTTCTCCCGGGCCTTGTTCGAAACGAAAAACAGTTTAAGAAGTTTAAAAAAACAATATGCACAATAACGTTTGCTTGTATTTCTGTTTATTTATCTTTGCTACCATAGCACATGCCCATATGAGTGATGCCCCCAGAAGACAGTTAGTTGTTACAGGGGATAGTGCAAGGATACAACACGAAACTACTGATAGCCCCGCCTGGATCGTGCAAAGATCGAACAATTGATTTTAGTTGGTAAAATCAAGGATCAGTCTGCTCGTTAAGTTTGATTGTTGTGTTTAAACACAATATTTAAAAAAAAAGTACCAATTAGAAATTAACAGAATTAGTCATTGGGCCAGTTTGTTTACTCATTTCTCACCTCTAGAACTGAAAACAAACCCAACTCAGTAGGAAAACAAAACTAGATTATTTTTTGAGACAGCAATTTTGATTGTCAAACTCCATTAATCTTCATTGTTACAGTTTGAATCTCAAATTTATAAAGTTAATTTACTTAATTAAAGCAGTGTCTGTAACAAAACCAAGTATTTTGAAGAAAACATGTCTACAAAATGCCTGTTAATTGGCAACATGTGTGAATGTTAATCTGATTTTGCCATTTGAATAGATAATCCAAAAATAATACATTGTCGTGAAAGTTACTTATCTATAGAAATTGACTTTGGCCCACAAACTGACTGCAAAGTCAGGTTATCTCAAAGAATGGGGTATGATTTTGACAGCAGTTGACAGCTCTTTAGAGGTGCTTGTTGAATGCAGGTAAAATTAAGCATAAAAAAGATCAGAGGACATTGAACTAGCCGTTTAACCCTTTCCTGTATAATCACTGGTTTTTACGTCCCTGTGTTTTTATACTTAGGAAAACATTGTGGAAAAAGAAGAAATTGCTTGAAACAAGCAATTTCTCCTTTTTCCACAATATTTTCTATTCTACTGAATGCTTATATTTACAATAAATCCAACTTTGAATTGTCGTCTGCAAAACCTTTTAATTTGGACCAGTCTAAAATTTAAAAAAACAGGAAAGGGTTAAAACAGGTGTGTGCTAAATGGAGGTGACCAGATGACCAGGTTTAAATGAAGAAAAAAAGGGGAGGAAAAGGTTTTTCTTTATTTCTGGAGGGGGGTGTAAACCATTACTTTTTCTTTTTGCATGAAGTCGCAGTTTTAGACCACTCATGGCTGTAGGATCCCTATTCAAACAGGGATAAATTGGTCACAAAGGAGGTACGAAAAATTCGTTGACGAATGAGATGTTTTTATTTGGATTATAATTGTTTACAGATTTTCTAAGTATTTGGCTAAAAATTTTGTCATATTGAATTAAACAGAATAGAAAAGCAATATCCAGATACTAACACATTACTGAAACGACGGAATACTTCCGAAAAATAGCGTCGTAGTAAAATCTTCGAGGTCATGTTGTTGTTGTTCCTGTAACAACTTCGCCCAGGGAGTGTCAATAAAATTAAGGAAAACAAGAGGCTCGTTGGCCCTGGGGCGCTCACCTGAGATAAAGTCACTTTTTCTTTCAACAGTCTAATTTCATGTTAAGGTAAGGATACAAGTGGGCCATACTTACATATATAGACAATGTACCTTGGGATCCAAAAGTCTAAATTACAAATTCCAAGGATTTTGGTCAAATTTGAAATGAGGAATTAACTTTTTTCTCCATCTAGATCCAAAATAAATAATTTCAGAAATAAAAAAGATGTCTGTGAACTGACGTTTCATGCTTATAACCCCCTCCCAGGCCCCCCCCCACCCCTGGTGACCAAAGGATTATGATGGCAACTAGAGTGTTTAACAGATTTCAATTCTTTTAGCAATTATTAAAAGGGGACCACCTACGCATCATTTCTGCCAAATTTGATTCAGATTGGCCAAGTGGTTTGGGTGGAGATGTCATTTAAAAATCATTCTTTATTTCTTTATAAACCCCACCCCCCTGGGGCTCCCCCCTGGGGATCTGAGGATCATGATTTTGCTATTTTGAAAGAGGTCAATATAATGATGCTTCATGCAAAATATCAAGGCTCTACACCTTCTTGGTCAGGAGGAGAAGATTTTATTTTATAATTTCACTTTAGTTGCCATGGCAACCAGAGTTTTTAACGGATTTCAAATTTTTTTAGCTAATTTTAAAGGGGACCACCTAAGGAACATTTCTGCCAAAATTGGTTCAACTTGGCTCAGTAGTTTGGGAGGAGATGTCGTTAAAAGAAATTGTTGACGGACAAAGAACGATGGACGACAGACTGACGCTGGACGAAAGGTGAGCTAAAAAGGGTTGGGGGAAGCTTTTCATATTCACAATATACACCAACACATAATTCTTTTTTTAAAAAAAAACAAAAAAACAAGGTAGCTATAGAGATATACGGGTACCCATTAGAGGAAAATTACCTTAGACAATAAATTTGCATTTTAAAACGCCTTTTTTTGTGATGCAGCCAAAAGTGAGAAATCCTAATATGTTGTGAAATTTCATTTAAGCTTCACCCATAAATGTAGGAGAAGATGTTTTAACAAGTAATTTGAATTAAGCCCCCTTTTTCTGTGATGTAGTCTAAATGGAAAATCCTCTACAATACAAGAGTGTCAGAGACAGATTATGCTCCCCAAATATAGCCCTGTCATAAACAGTATAAAATAAACAAAGCAAAGGGTTTGGACAGATCCACAGACAAGATGAGGATATATGATCGCTACCTTCCAGACATGCTAAATTTTAAAATACATCCTTGAGCTGTGACCGTGACCTTGAAGCTATCTGAAAATTTGTTTCACACATCTACCCTCAATAGTGAACAATTGTGCAAAGTTAATTCAAATCAATCCATAATTTTAGGAGCTATGCTCTAGACATGCTTAATTTTAATGTTTGACCTTAAGGTGTGAACATGGCCCTTGAGCCATTTGATTTATTTTTTAAATAGCACATCTACTCATTGCTAGGAACAACTGTGACAAGTTATTTTGAAATCCATCTATAATTCATTATTGATGGAGCTATGCTCTGGACATGCTTAATCTAAATGTTGGACCTTGAGCTTTGACCTTGACCTTGGAACTATATGAATAATTTTTCAAATGGCACATCATCTCATGATATTCAAAAATTGGGTAAAGTTATTTCAAATCTGTCTATAATTGAAGGATCTATGTTCTAAAAATGCTCAATTTACACATTCAACTGCGAGCTGTGACCTTGACCTTGGATTTGTCTGAAGATTTGTATCAAATTGCACATCTACTGATGATAGAGAACAATTGTATAAAGTTATTTTGAATTGAATACATAATTTTTGAAGCTATGCTCCAGACATGGCTATTTTCCACATTTGACCTTGACCTGTGACCTTGAAGCTATTGTGTTTTTTTCCAAATGGCACATTTTCTCATGACTTAAAACAACTGTGCGAAGTTATATTGAACTCCTTCCATATTTGAAAGAGCTGTGCTCTGGGCATGCTTAATTTTGAATTTCGACCTTGGGATGTGACCTTGGACTTAAAGCTATCTGAAGATTTTTTTCAAATTGCACATCTAATTGTGTAAAGTTATTTTCTAAAATCCATCCATAACTGAAGCAGCTATACTCTGGAAATGATTAATTTCAACATTTGACCAGGAGCTGTGACCTTGATTTTGAAGCTTTCTAAGACTTTTTTTCAAATAATACATCTATTCATGATAGACAACCAATGTGCCAAGTAATTTTGAGGCGTCCAAAAGTGTCATTGTGTGGGATTGGGTTTAGTAAAATTTCATTTGATAGAATCGATTGTTATATGGAAACTAACAAAATTATTGGCCCAGAACAAATTGGCTCTAGTAAAATCTGACAAGTGGCCATATTTTATCACTAGAAACATTAAATGATCAGATGTTCAAGTCACAAAAGTATTCATGTTCTTGTTTTATGGATTTAAGTTTTGCGATAAATCAGGTGTACAACAGGGTCGTA
The DNA here is from genome assembly GCA_946902895.1 of Fragum fragum. Lineage (NCBI taxonomy): Eukaryota > Metazoa > Mollusca > Bivalvia > Cardiida > Cardiidae > Fragum > Fragum fragum. The sequence goes on from OX336365.1 coordinate 86,457,332, forward strand.
TTATGAACCAAAACATTATGGATAACAAAAGATAGCTTCTTTACTTTCATCAATGTTTTCCACAGTTTTGTTTCTTGAGGGACGAAAAAAGTGGGAATTGAGTGGGAATGGGTTAAATCTGATGCAACTCTTCTCTGGTTCTAATATACAGATACTGGTTATTTTGAAAAAAAAATGTAATAGCTGGGTTAGGTGGATGGGGCTCTGACATAGATAGCCAATCAAAGTGGTCGGACCTTATAACATGAAATTTAACCCATTCCAAAACAATTCCCTTTTTTTAAGGGGATGAAAAAAGTACTTAACCCTTTCTCACACAATCCCGCTTTTTTTTACACCTCAAGTAATCAGCTTAAGAAAACATTGTGGACAATCATGAAATTGCAGGTGACAAGTAATTTCTTCAATGTCCACAATGTTTTCTACTCTAAAAGACAAATATATTTGAAATTTCAAAAACTTGAAATTGTTGTCTGCAACTTTTTTAAGTTGGACCAGTCTTAAATTCTGCCATGCAGGAATGGGTAAAGGAAAACATTGTGAAAAAAAGAAAAATTGCATAAATGGAAATAAGCTCCACCAATTTAAGTCAGGTTTTTCATCTGATTAAAATTCTTTGAAGGAATATGATAAAGGGTCACCTTAGGATCATTCCTGAGAAGATTATTAAAACAAAAGTTTATGGACTCACAGATGGACAAAACACTATGACAATAGCTTTCAGCCAGTGGAGCAAAGAAGCGAAAATAAACCATTCTGACAACAGGGTATGTGATAAAATCTTCAAAAATGCCCATCACAAGCCAATTTTCGAAAATGTAACCTGGATGTTTGACATTGGTTTCAATAGAAACCCTTTATCTTTAAAAGGAAAGATCTTACCTCAAGTAATACATATGAAATATGAAAGCCTTAGCATTTACCATTCAAAGATTATGAACAATGAGAATGCATTCTTCATTTAACAGTATGGCCTCGAAAAATGACCTTATTATTTAGGCATTATCATTGCAGATGACCTTGAAATTGGTATAATCATTTACTGGACAACATCAAAACCCTAGCTCTTACCATTCAAAACTTATGGTCAATCATAAAGTTTTATTTTGAATAAATATGACTTAAAAATGACCTTGACTTTTTTCAAAAGACCTTGAACATGGTATCAACTGAAAGGTTTGCAAAAAGCTTTACACATGTTGAAACAGAAATCTCAAGCAGTAACTTTTCAAAAGTAAAGGCTATGATAAAGTTTTTTATGGATGAACAGACGGGACGATACATGCCCCCAATCTAGTGATGCTGGGTAAAGAATTGACGGATAATGGCTGTTGATCAACAAATCAATACACCGCTCAGCTCAAACCATTCATTAAGAATTCTGACATTGGCCGATATTTATGTGAATCATTTTTGTTGGTTTGGCAATGTAAACGTAAGAACTACAGCTTACTCAAGTTAGTTATGACATTTAGGTCACCAACTATCCATTTTACTTTTGTAGCTTTTAATTAAACAAGCATTCTGAAGTATTGCATGGTAATACCAAGTCCCCTACCGGCTTTATAGATATCCCTAGAGTGGTATATTTTTTGGGTGGTAAAGGGATTACTACCCCTCCAAAATATTACAGTTGTATAAGATTTTATGAGCAATTCTTCAACACACATACATACACACAAACATAAGCAAGAGGCCCATGAGGGACTGAGATGCTCTACTGGTTATCAAGTTTTCCATTAAGGAAAATTGATATTTAAGGAAGTTATTTACTCAAAGAAGAATGCATAAAGAAAAAAAAGGGGCTTTATCCCCTTTATTATTTAAGCAACAATCCTCAAGGCCCCTTTTCCCGTGTTTCATGATGGATCCACTCCATTTCCAAAAGAAAGTTACCTTACAACCCTGCAATCATTCTGTGAAATTTTCATCAGAATCTGACAACTATTGTGGATTTTATCACATAAACAGGATTGTTTTGAATGAAAATCAATAAGGCCCCTTTTCCTTTGTTTTCTGATGGATCAATTTCATTCCAAAAGGACTTTTCCTTACAACCCTACAATTGCCCTGTGAAATTTAAGAGACAATTTGATAATGATTGTGATCTTCATCACATACACAAGACTGTTTTGAATGATAATCTGTAAGGCCCCATTTCCTGTGTTTCAAATGCCACAATTATTCCATGCATCTTTGAAGAGAATCCAATAAAACTGTTGACTTTATTGTGTTAACAAAGATATTAAATTCAAGTTCTCATAGGGCCCCTTTTCCTGTGATATTTTACTGTTGGTTTTATCATTCTATGAAAGTTAAAAGTGAATCCGATGAAATATTGGAAATTCATTATGTTTACTAGAATATTTGAATATTTAAAAAAAAAAAAAAGTCATATGGCCCCTTTTTACATGATACTTGATGGATTGTACCAAGTTCTGAAAAGAACCATCTAAGTATTTGTACAATCATTCTGTGAAATTTTGAAGTGAATCCGGTGAAATCAAGGGACATCATTGTGTTAACCAGAATATTTAAGAGAGTTTTTCATAAGGCCCCTTTTTATGTGACCCTTGCTATAGTCAGATCCACTGTCAAAATCAACAATTGGAATGATGGTACAATCAACCTGTTTAATCTGTGGAATTTATTGTGTTAATGAGTTTATAGTGAAATATTCATAGGGCCCCTTTTCTCATGATACTTTACAGAACAAACAAAATTTCAAAAGGAACAATTCTAATGAAGGTACAATCATTCTTTAAAAGTTAAAAAGAATCAATGAAAACAGTGGACTGAATTGTGTCAAGAATTTTTGTAACTAAATTTTCATAAGGCCCCTTTTTCTGTGAAACTTAACAAATCAGACCCAATGTACAAAGGATCAATCCTAATGATAGTTTGAAGAAAATGATAAAGACTGAGGACTTTATTGTAATAATGATGTTTTGTAATAAAATTTTTATAAGGTCCCTTTTCTTGTGTCACTCAACCAATCAGACCTAATTTACAAAGGAACAATCCAAATGATGGTACAATCATTCTATTAAAGTTTGAAGAGATTCTGATAAAGACTGAGGGCATTGTTGTGTTTATGAGGATTTGGTAATACTTTTTCATACAGCCCCTTTTCCTATGATACTAGACAGATCAGGCCCAATTTGGAAAGAAACAATCCTTATGATGGTACAAACATTCTGTGAAAGTTTGAACAGAATCTGATGAAAACTGCAGACTTTATCTTGGTGTCAAATTTTTTAAAATAAAATTTTCATAAGGCTCCTTTTCCTGTGATACTTGAAGGATCAGGTCTCATGTCAGCATCAACAATCGTGATTATTGTACAATGATTCTGTGAAGGTTTGAATAAAATCCAATGAAAGCTCTGGACTTGGTTACAAGGATTATAGATAAAATTCTCAAAAGGCCCCTTTTCCCATGATACTAGACAGACAAAGGAACAATCTATATAATGTTACAATCATTATGTGAAAGTTTGAAGTCAATCAGGTGAAATCTAGGGCCATGATGTGTTAACTTAGATTTTTTTATTAAATTTTCATAGGGCCCCTTTTCCCATGAAACTTGACAGATCAAACCTACTTCCAAAAGGAACAATCCATTTAATGTAATAATCATTCTGTGAATGTTTGAAGAGAATTTGTTGAAAACTATGGACTCTATTGTATTTACGAAGACTTTTTCAATCCAGTTTTTATTGGGCCCCTTTTTCTCGTGGTCCTTGACTGATCATACCAAATTTTGCAAGGAACAATTCTCCTGATGGTACAATCATTCTGTGAAAGTTTGAAGTCAATCAGATGAAAACTGTGGACTCTAGAGTGTTAACGACGATTTTTTAATTAAATTTTCATAAGGCCCTTTTCCTATGTTTCTTGAGGAATCATATCCGATTCCATAAGGAACAATCCTTTTGAAGGTACAATCATTCTGTGAAAGTTTGAAGAGAATCTGTTGAAAATTGTTGGCTCTAGATTATTAATGAGGATTTTTTATTAAAATTTTCAAAAGGCCCCTTTTTCCTGTGTTTCTTGACGAATCATACCCAATTTCAATAGGAACAATCCTTATGATAGTACAATCATTCTGTGAAAGTTTGAAGGGAATCCGATGAAAACTGTTGACTCCAGAGTGTTAACTAGGATTTCTTAAGAGAATTTTTTATTAAATTTTCATAAGGCAACTTTTCCCGTGTTTCCTGATGGATCTGACCCTATTCCCAAAGGAACAATCCTTATGATGGTACAATCATTCTGTGAAAGTTTAAATTGAATCTGATGAACACTGTGGACTCTAGAGTGTTAACAAGGATTTTTTATTAAAATTTTCATAAGGCTCCTTTTCCTGTGTTTCTTGATGGATCATACCCAATTTCGAAAGGAACGATCCTTATGATAGTACAATCATTCTGAGAAAGTTTGAAGAGAATCTGATGAAAACTGTGGACTCTATCGCTTAAACGAGGATTTTTAATGGAATTTTTAATTAAAATTTCATAAGGCCCCTTTTCCCATGTTTCTTGACAGATCATACAAAAATTTCGAAAGGAACAATCCTTATGATTGTGCAATCATTCTGTGAAAGTTTGAATTGAATCTGATGAAACCTGTGGACTCTAGAGTGTTAAAGAGGAATTTTTAGTTAAATTTTCATTAGGCCCCTTTTCCCATGTTTCTTGACAGATCATACCCATTTTCGAAAGGAACAATCCTTCTGATGGTACAATCATTCTTTGAAAGTTTGAAGAGAATCCGATGAAAACTGTGGACTCTAACGCGTAAACAAGGATTTTTAATGGAATTTTAAAGTAAATTTTCATAAGGCCCCTTTTCCCATGTTTCTTGAGGGATCCTACCCAATTTTGAAAGAAATGATCCTTATGATGGTACAATTATTCTGTGAAAGTTTGAAGGGAATCTGATGAAAATTGTGGACTCTATCGCGTAAACAAGGAAAATTTTAACGGATGGATAACAGACGGACGACGGACTGACGACGTACAGGTAAAAGCCATCGCTATAGCCCTATTGGCCTTCAGTCTGTAGAGCTAAAAATAGGCATCTCATTTTGTTGTTAGCTAAATTATCAGGGTTCCCACGCTCCGGCAGTTCCAAAATTTCCTGACATTTCCCTGCCAAGAAAGTGATTTTTCCCTGACATTTTATCGACGTTACAACCGATGTTTCCTTCTTCCTTAACAGTTTTATCAAAGAATTACCATTGCTATTATTCATATGATAGTTATAGAACTGCTGCTTTTAACCTACTCATTTTGAACAAACAAACTAAAATTCATTATCTGCATTCCCAACAAAAAACTGTATTAAGCATGTTTCTAAAGAGGTCAGAAGTTTTGTGTTGGCCTCAAACCACCCCTTCTAGCTAACAAATGCCACCACTTAAGCCATCAATTATTAACTTTGTGCTTTTTTATTATTTTTTTTTTATTTTTCTAATGTTTGAGATATGATGCTTACTCTTATTCAGCATGCAGTCAGATCATGGACAATTTTCTTTGTTTCCTTAAGCTCTTACTGACTTTTTTGCATTACATTACATGCATAAAATACCAATATACTAAGAATCATGGAAGAACTTGACAAACTCCTGGTTCAGTTACTTTATACATAGTTAAATTCTCAATTGCTTAGCAGGTAATTTTCAATAATCTGACAACATGCATAACATGCAAACATTATGTCATAAACCAAAATTAAGCAAAGTGAAGTCTCTAAAGGCAGTAGGTAGCATGGGGATGGTGCAACACAAGATAGAAGCACATGCACTAACATTAGATAACAGCTTCCAGTCAAACAGAAAACTACAATGATCCACAATACATAGGGCTACATCATTAATCACGTAAGCATCATATCAAACTTCAAACAACATAAAATGATCAGCAGCAGAAACCCAGGTGTTCAAAGCATTGTTAGGTAGCTTTATTAGGAAGTGGATACCAGTAGGCTAAATGGCACAGTATCCATGTGATCAAATATAGTAAATAATGACTACATCCTTCTTACCCTTAGTGTGCACCATAGTTCCCTGTCACAACATCTGGTATGATCACTTCCTTGATATTTTAATAATGTTGAACACAATTCAGTGAACAACAAAACTGAAACTATCACAGAAACAACCATACTCCTCAGAAGGCAAGGGGCGCAAATCCCTTCAGTTTCTATTATATTCTTTTAAAATAAATATCAAAATTAGAAATTACTTTTAGCAATTAAAGCCAAAAATATAACAAAATGCCTTAGCCTTGAAAACTACTCCAATGAAAAATTCCCTGACAGTTTGTTCAAAATTCCCTGACTTTTGCCTTATTTTTTCAAATTTCCCTGACACTCATCAAAATTCCCTGATATTTCCCTGACTTTTACAAAATTTCATTTTTTCCTGACTTTTCCCTGATGCGTGGGAACCTTGATTATACTTCATAAAGTCATCTGTTCCAAGAGAATTAAGACCCTAAAGCCCAAGTAAACTTTGAACAAAAGCTTTCAAAAATCTGCCTAGGATTATGAATGCTTTTCGGTTATCAAAATATTTTGCCTTGATCACTTCATGCAACCACTTTTAAAAATTTGTTCAGTCAATATAACAGTGGCTGGAGCACCTTACAATGTATTCCTGGTATCTCTCTCACCAGTACCACCCTAACATCCTTTACAAGCCTTGGAAAGGCAATGGACTGCAATTTAACTCAATATTATTAATATGTAACTTATTTTGCAAAAGCATCCATATCTTGCTCAAGAATCAATGGTCTGGAACAGAACTTCAACTCGTTCTGTAACTCATCAATGCTGACTCACTTATCAAATAATCAGCTCAATACCTGCAAGTGTTAAGAAAAAAGTTTGGAAAAACTGTAATTTCCCAAGTCTAGCATCCATATCTTCCTAAAAAATCAATGGACCGGAACAAAACTTACACTTGTTCTGTAACTTATCAATATTGACTCACATAACAAAAACCTCCTTCATATCACAAAGGGTTTAGAAAAAAAATCTGGAAAATTAACCTGGTAATTTTTTAAGTCAACCATCTGTATCTTCCTCAATAATCAATGGACCGGAACCAAACTTAAATTTGTTCTGCAACTAATTAATACGGACTCACATACCAAAAATCAGCTCAATATCTCTGAGGGTATAGAAAAAAAGTCCGGAAAACTGAAATTTCCTGGTAATTTTCTAAGTCCAGCATCCGTAACTTCCTCAAAAATCAATGGACTAGAATCAAACTCACACTTGTTCTCTAACTTGTTGATGCGGACTCACATACCAAAAATCAGCTCAATATCTCCGAGGTTTAGGAAGAAAGTCCAGAAAACTGAAATTTCTTGGTAAATTCTCAGTCCAGCATCAGTATCTTCCAATCAATTGAATGGAACCAAACTGGAACTTATTCTGTAACTCATTGATGCGGACTCACTTACCAAAAATCAGCTCAATATCTCCTAGGGTTAAGAAAAAAGTCCGGAAAACTGATATGTCTGGACTGACAGACAGACAGATGCACAGACAGACAGACGGTTGGAGCGCAAACCTATAGTCCCCTTCGGCTTTCGCCAGTGGGGGACTAATAAATGCCGTTTAATATCGAAGCCGAACTTCCTGTTGGAGTCAGAGGGGGGAGCCAGCAATCCACCAATCAGCACACTAGCATGAATTATAAACACAATAGAACCGAGTGGTGTGCCAACACTGAGCATATGACATTTGCCCTGAGCAATATAAAACAAGAGGACCATGATGGTCCTAAATCGCTCACATGAGGCATCTGCAAAATACAGTACTTTTTTGTCTACCCTGAAATTCTTTTGTATTTAGATTTCCCTTAAACTCTAATTACTGTCTGCAACTTCAATGGGCGTAATTTTAGCAACCTCAGCAGAGAACAATCTGGATGTACTATAAATTAAATAAATATGCATTACAACTTATACATTAGGAGAGGAAGATATTTGAACATGCTCTTATTAAGAGTTTTTCCATAACATTGGATGCCTTGGGAAGGGACATGTTTGTCCAAAAGATAATAATGTTATCCTGTGTATTTGATGTAAATGCTCTAGGACCTATATTTAAGAAGAATTTTTTCAATGCGATTTACGCAATTTTCGAACCCAGGAGCAGAGACATTTTTTATCCTCAAAGCATATTTTTCCTGTAACATAGTATGGAATTATTTAGTCATGATACATACCAAATATGAATGCCGTTCACCTTATATTTCAACAGGATAAGACTTTTGGAGTTGCTCTAATTGGGTGTTTTCCAAAATTTTGGACCTCTGGGGCATTGCCATGTTTAATCACAGGGCTAAGATTTTAGGGAATATGGTAGAGAACTATCTGGTTATGCTATAAACCAAATATGTATGCCTTAGACTTTGTAGATTGGGAGGAAAAGGCTGTTGAACATGGTCTAAATGAGAATATTTACAAACTTTGGACACCCAGGGAAGGGGAGTTTTTTAACCTGTAGGCGTAATTCAATCAAAATTGATAGATAATAGCCAGGCTATGCTAAACTTAAAATATAGATGCCCTCTGCCTTAAAATGAAGATTTTTTTTTAACATACTCAAATTTTGCATTTTTCCCAATTTTGGACCCCTAGTGCAGGGCCATTTTGGACCCTAACAGGACAACTTTTAGTGATATAGTACAAAACCATCTAGTTATGCTACAAACCAGTATGAATATCCTAGACCTAATAGTTTAAGAGGAGAAGTCTTTTATAAGTGCTCTAAGTAAGCATTTTTCCAAACTTCAGACCTCAGGGGCGGGTCATTTTTGACCCCTGAGATTAAATATTTAAAAACTTGGTAGAGAACCATATGATTAAGCTCTATATAAAATATAAATGCCTTTGGCCTTGTAGTCTATGAAAAAACAACAACAAAGATTAACTTAAATTTCCCATTTTCATATGCCGTGGTTACAAGAGTTTTTAACGGAATTAAATTCTTTTAACAACTTTTGAAGAGCCTCACCCAAGGAACATCCCAGAAAAGATTCAGCTTGATTGGCCTACTGGTTTAGGAGGAGAAGATTTTTAAAGATTTACTAAAGATTCCCATTTTCAAATGCCGCGGCAACCAGAGTTTTTACGGAATTAAATTCTTTTAACAACTTTTGAAGAACTTCACCAAAGGAATATCCCTGCAAAGTTTCAGCTTCATTGGCCTACTGGTTTAGGAGGAGAAGATTCTTAAAGAAATTGTTGAAGGACGGACGACGGACAGACAGATGGACGGACGGCGGACAACCACCGATCATAATAGCTCACCTCGCACTTTGTGCTCAGGTGAGCTAAAAATGCACACAATGTCACCTGCATTGTTTTCCTGGCAGACAACAAACCACATGGGAAATACATTTCATGGTGATAGCAAATTTGAGAAAGCAAGCCTCAACCAATTCGATCACAATGATGCTTTTTGACGCGTATGAAAAAAAAATGGGAAAGCACTCTGCAAAATGAAGAAATTGCTTGAAAAAAGCAATTTCTTCATTTTTCACAATATTTTGCTACTCAGAAAAATGAAAAAATCTCAAATTTCATGTATGTCACATTGTCATCTGCAACTCCTTTCAATTTGGACCAGTCTAAAATTTTTGCCATAATGGCATTGCTGTAATGATCTGTACATTCTGGTACTGGGTATAAAGACAGGGTTTGAAGAAAACAAAACAACTAGAATCATACCCGACATAAAGCTATATTAGTTAACAAGATTCTTTACACAATAAAAACTTCGCATATAATAGTTCAGTATACACTTACATTACACTCTTAACCCATTCCTACACAATCCCTCTTTTTTTGCAACCCTCAATTATCAAATTCAAGAAAACAGAGTGAGAACTAAGAAAAAAATCCACAAGGTTTTCCAAAATATGCATCAACTTAAATATGATGTCTGTAACATTCTTGAACTTGGACCATTCTAAAATCTTGTCTAGCAATGGGTTAATAGATGAGCAATTACCAGCTATGTTGTACATTGGTCCTGCATAGGAAAGGTCAAAGGTTTCAAATAAATAATAAAATACCACATCTTGAGGTGAGCATAAATTTGCGCTAAAGTCTCTATACAGTATTTAACCCTTTCCTGTTTTATGAACTTTTAGACTGGTCCAATTTGAAAGAAGTTGTAGACGACAATGAAAAATGCATGCAATTTGAAATCTGACCATCCTATGTGGTAGAAAATATTGTGGGAAAAGGAGAAATTGCTTGTTACAAGCAATTTCTCCTTTTTCCACAATGTTTTCCCAAGTATAAAATCACAGTGACATAAAATCCCGGGTTTGTCCAGGAAAGGGTTAAAGGCTCTCTGGCTCTTAAAGGGACGTAACTTCTCAACAAAAAGACTCCTGAAATCTTGGTGGAAAATGTTTACAGATGCCTTTACTAGTGCTTTCAGAGTTGGTCACAATCCCACAATGAAAAGCTTTGCCAAACAGGAAACGAAAATAAATTTCAAAATAGTATCATGTTGGCAACATAAAATATTTTGGAAATTTACTTTTGTTTTCTGTTTTCAGAAATGTTTTTATTGGCTGAGTTGTGACTTTTCTAAAATTATTTAGAGTAGAGTCTGTAAACAATTTTAACAAATATTTCATTATTCTGTTTCATGAAAAATTTTGTCCCTACGAATTCATAAATTTACTTGTCTTGCACTTGGCTGTCGAAAATTATCTCGAGGCAATTGAGAATTGTAAGCAACACCCATCAATATCCCACATGGCAGTTAGACGTAGATATCAAATGATGATAGTGTGCAAACTTTATGGTCAAGTACAAATAAACATGCAGTTTGTTGCGACCTAAGCATTGTAACTTCAACTTGAATAAGGTGTTGTAACAACATTTTAGTTTCAAAATCAACTAATGTTTGACATAAATGGCAGAGGTCAACAATCAATTCCAGTCATATGAATGACTTGATTGATTTGGTTTGATTCAATTATTCCAGAGGCCAAAATTTGTTGATATGTCAATTTCATAAACTAAGCCATAAAGAACATTTTCAAAAGTCTTTGTAGTTAAAATCCTCTGAAAAGTTTAACCCATTACTGCATAATGACACTTTATGACACCCCTAGTCAAAAAAGATTTGAAAAACATTATGGAAAATGAAGAAATAGATTTACATTATCCACAATGCTCCAGAAAAGAGTTTAAGAATTCAATCGGCTAAAAGCTTTCATCTGCAATTTCTTTGAATTTGGACAAATTTTGTTCTGTGGAAAAGGTCTAAAAACTAATAAAATACTACATCTTATATACTTGCCAATATTTTTCAACCAACTAACCCATTTCCCCACAATGACGCCTTCTGATGCCCCTCATAAAAAAACTTGGGAAAACATAGTGGAAAATAAAGAAATTGCTTGTTACAAACAATTTATTCATTATCTACAATGTTTTCCACAAAGAAAGACAAAGAATTTTAAAATTCCATCATCTTCAAATTGTTGTGTTTAACTTCTTCGAATATCAACCAGTCTATATTTCTGTCAAATGGGAATAGGAATAAAGGAAGTGACCTCAATTGTTGTAAAACTTGCTTGAAATCTATGAGATAGTATCTGAGGTATTGTCAGTTTCTGAGGAATCGTCTTCAATTTTCAGATCCTTAAGTAAAAGTTATCATTTGTTTGTTTGAATAGGGTTTAACACAACTTTTAACAGCATTTAATTTGTATTGCAGTGGCTGGAGCACCTAACCATGGATTTCTGGTATTCCTCACAACCATACTACCTTTCCAAGCCTCCAGCTGCTCATCCCAATTAGGTTAACCCATTCCAACTTAATCCCTCCTTTTTACGCCCCTCGAGAAAAAAGCTTTGAAAAACATTGTGGAAAATGAAGAAATTGCTTGTATCAATGTTTTCTATCCAAAAAGATGAAAAAATTCAAAATTCCATCAACTTGAAATTGTCGTCTGCAGCTTCTTTCAATTTGGACCAGTCTAAAATTTTGCTGTGTTGGAATGGTTAAACATTAACAACCCATTGGTGGGAGACAAAAGTTGGAAAGGATATTTATCTAGACCAGGGATCAAACTCTGAACCTCATGATTGAGAGGCTGACATGCTATCAACTGCGATACAGCTGTGGCTGTAAATTATCATTCATCTTTAAATAATTTAATTGTTAGTTTCGTCTATCAAAAACGAGCGATCTGATTGGTCGAAAAATTTAATTCATACCTCCATGAACAAAATTTTGAGTACGCAGCCATTTTGAATGCTTCCGCACAAAATAGTTCACTACAAAAAGGTATCAAAATTTGTTAAGTTGTTGCATTTTTCGCTCGATGCTATTAAATTATAAGAAATGAAGATAATATTTTTTGTTTTCATGGAGGTATGAACCGAAAAACCTAACCACACAATGTATGAATCTGCTTCGCGTATTCATACAGTGTGATTAGGTTTTTCGGTTCATACCTCCATGAAAACAAAAAATATTCCCTTCATCTCTTAACCCATTCCAACACAGCAAAGTTTTAGACTGGACCAAATTGAAAGAAGCAGCAGACGACAATTTCAAGTTGATGAAATATTGAACTTTTTCGTCGTTTTGGGTAGAAAACATTGTGGATAATGAAGAAATTGCTTGATACAAGCAATTTCTTCATTCTACAATGTTTTCAAAAGCTATTTTCTTGAGGGGCGTAAAAAGGAGGGATTGGGTTGGAATGGGTTAAATGAATCTGATAGAGGGTGGTCACCCATAGATGATTATAGTGAATCTAACCTACAGTTTTAAGTAGAAGACTTTCAAAGTTTTCATTATAAACCATATACAGAAAAAAGCCCATCCATGTATGAAACAACTTTGTAGAATCATACAGTATGAACAGGTTTTCCATATCATATCTTTATGAAAACAGAAATGTTTTCTTCATTTCTTATAATTTCAAAATTGAAAACATCAAAAATGATTTATTACTTGCAAGTGAAATCAAAGCCTTAGAATTCTCTGTGTAAAAGTCAACCCTTGAAGCAACAGTTTTCGGTGACAATGTTAATTTTTCTCTTTTATTTTATGTTGTTCTCTCTCACCCCTTAAAAAAGCCCCCACATAGTTCACATTCTTAAAAACAGCAATTAGCTAAATAGTACAACACATAATAATTAAATAATAATTTAAGCAAACAAAAGTAAAATTTTACTCAAAATGGCAAAATAAAGACAAATATATCATTATTAAACATAATTAAAAAGGGACGAGCAAACTAATAAAAATAAAACTAGATTTGTTGCAAACCAGACAAATATCCCATCAGCACATTGTTGAAATAGAAACACATCCTGAAATGGGAACTGTTTCTAATTCAGATTAATTTTTGAACTTAACCTTTGACCTTTGTGACCAAAACACTGTAGAGAACGTCCTAGGGCACGGGGAGCATAAATGGTTTTATAGCTAGAGCGCACAGACAGTTGTAAAACAAAGTTCATCTGTGACCCATATCTTTGATTTTTTTATTATAAAGTTAGTTAGTTAGCCAAGAGCTAACTCACTTACTCTGTGACCGAAAATGTGGGATAAAACCTCATATCAAAGGTAACATTTTTGAAATAAAATTTCAAGGTCAATGTTAAGCTTTCAGTTAGTTTTGACCAGCTTTCAGTCAGTTTTCACCTAAATAATTGTAAAACAATAGGGCACTTACTTTAGCCTTGAGCATTTGCATAATTTTTAAATGTTCCAGATCAAATTGAGTTTGAGAGCACAGAAAAATTTTTCACACAAATTTGGTTAAAAACTAAAGAGTTTGAGAACAAAACATTTTCAATAAGATTCAAATGTGATTTCGACCTTTAACCCGATACTCTGCTTTGAAGCCCTAAATGAAAGAGTTTGGAAAACATTGTAGAAATTGAAGAAATTGTTATAAGCAAATTCCTCAATATCTATTGTGATTTATACTCTAGAAGGACACATTTTTTCTAAATTCTATCAGCTTGAAATCTATGTCTGCAACATCTTTCAATTTGGACCAGTCTAAAATTTTGTAGTGTGGTAATAGGTTAGCTTTTTTTTAAATGACTAGATTGGAAGCATATGCGATTGACTCCTGAGCTTTCAGATTTTGTCAAAATTAAACTTACATAAATTAGTTTAAACTAACAATTTTTTAATTTCATGGGTCCAGGTCAAATCTCTTTGAGATAAATCACAAAAAAGAACAAGCGTATAAAGACAGGCTAACAGATGACAATACAGGCATGTTGACCCTGTCTCACTTACTAACATTGTAGAAATTGAAGAAATTGTTATAAGCAAATTCCTCAATATCTATTGTGATTTATACTCTAGAAGGACACATTTTTTCTAAATTCTATCAGCTTGAAATCTATGTCTGCAACATCTTTCAATTTGGACCAGTCTAAAATTTTGTAGTGTGGTAATAGGTTAGCTTTTTTTTAAATGACTAGATTGGAAGCATATGCGATTGACTCCTGAGCTTTCAGATTTTGTCAAAATTAAACTTACATAAATTAGTTTAAACTAACAATTTTTTAATTTCATGGGTCCAGGTCAAATCTCTTTGAGATAAATCACAAAAAAGAACAAGCGTATAAAGACAGGCTAACAGATGACAATACAGGCATGTTGACCCTGTCTCACTTACTAACAGGTGACAAGACAGGCATGTTGACCCTGTCTCACTTACTAACAGGTGACAAGACAGGCATGGTAACCTTGTCTCACTTACTAACAGATGACAAGACAGGCATGTTGACCCTGTCTCACTTACTAACAGATGACAAGACAGGCATGGTGACCTTGTCTCACTTACTAACAGATGACAGGACAGGCATGGTGACCTTGTCTCACTTACTAACAGATGACCAGACAGGCATGTTGACCCTGTCTCACTTATAGCTGTATGTGTACGTGTAATAATGATACATATATAGAAAGAACCCTTCTAAATAAACATTAACCCTTTCCCGTTTATTTTTTTTTAAATTTGAGACTGATCAAGATTCAAAGAGTTTGCAAACAAAAATGAGTATTGGGGGCAATTTGTAATGAAAGCATCCTATGTGGTAGAAAAATTTGTGGAAAAAGAAGAATTTGCTTGTTACATGCAATTTCTTCTTTTTCCACAATGTTTTTTCAAGTAAAAATCAGAGCAACGTAAAATCACTGGTTTGTACAGGAATGGGTAAATATGTTATTGATTGTAATTCTATGGAACTTTATTATCAACCCAACACAGGACATTGAAGTCTGAGGCTATTTAAAACTTAACCCATTACCAGATGACAATATTAAGGACTGGTTTATACTGAATGGAGCTGCAGACGTTTTCAAATTAATCAAAATTAAAAAAATCTTTCAATTTGTCTTGCTAATTAGACCAGTCTCAAATGGTTAAGGCTCTCTTGGAATGAATCCGAAACTTAGGAAAACATTCATAATCATTTAATGAGAAATTCTTCTTAACTATTTGTTTAACTCAGACTGTACAAACTTGAACTCAAAAATCAAAATGATGTATGTTGCATTGAACCCATGACAAGAGTATAAAATTTTAGACTGATCCAAAATTGAAAGAAGTTGAAGATGTCAATTTTTACTTAATGAAATTTTAGAAAGACTGGGGAGGAAAACATTATGGATAATAAAAAGCTGCTTGTGATAAGCATTTTTTTCATTTTCCACAATGTTTTCCGAAGGATTTCTTTAAGGGTCTAAAAAAAAGAGGAATTGTATGGGAACGGGTGACATTTTACAGCTTTGTCATACTCAATTCAAAAATCCCAAATACAACTGAAAAACAATAAATGGATACAATGACAATACACACCATTAAACAAAGTGTGATCACAGGCTTGCAATTAAAAGCATAAATGACAAGTGAAAAAATACATAAAATCAATGAATCTATTGATACACAAAAGAGGCTTTCAAAGACTGATAAAGAACAAATAAATCCTAATCAATGAAATTCTCTCAGTAGTTTCAGACAAGAATTAATCATATGGTTCATCATATTCCATCAGATCAAAAATTATATTAGATTATTTGATAAGGACTCAGCCAAGGCAGATTTCTTTGAAATGTTATTGAAATCCATCCAGCAGTTTTACCTGAGAAGGGTTTCTATTTTCAATGTATACCACCTATTTTTATTATAATTTTCGAAATATTCTATATAAACATGAAATTCATAATTCATAATGGGATCAATATTCTTTTACCAAGAAATGTGATAAAGGGTCACACAAGGAATATTCCAGTGAGATTTTGTTGAAAATGCCTTAAAATAGTTTTTGAGGCCAAGATCTTTAAAGTTCAAAGACAACAGGAATAAATCATGAGAATCACCATAACAAAAATATTTCAATCGTATATACAACCTTTAAAATGTTAAATGATGAAATAACAAATTCATAATTACTGCCTCCAAATGAGATGCTACATGCCTCCAACTTCCTGAAGGGAAACACTAGTGGGGAACTTTTATTAATCCATTTCCACACAACAAAATTTTAGACTAAAGAAGCTGCAGACAACAATTCAAGTTGATGGAAATTCATTTTATTTTATCTTGTGGGATAGGAAACATTGTGAATAATGAAGACACTGCTTAATACAAGCAATTTCTTCATTTTTCAATGAAGGGCGTAAAAAGCATGATTTTCTTTTTCTCTAATTTGAGGATTATTTCCTTAATTGAGGTAATGAAAGCATTGTTCATTTTTACATTACATTCAAGTGTATTTGATGATAGGGCTCATTAATATTGAATCTATGGCATTTGTTATTGGTTCACCCATTACCAGATGGCAAAAATTTTAGACCTGTCCAAATTGAAAGGAGTTAAAGACAACAATTTAAAGTTTATGAAATTTTAGACTTTTGCAAGTTTCTGTATAGAAAACATTGTTTAAAATGATAAAACTCTTTATTACGATGTTTTCCAAAATGGTTTTCTTTAGGGGCCTCAAAAAGCGTCACTGTGTGGGAATGGGTTAAATACCTGTCTACACAAAACACATATTTCTTATAACCAGGCATTTTTACAACGTAGGCAAAATGCCCTACATAAAAGACATAAAAGATTTACTTTTACAAGTATGATTTTGATGAGTTCATATTTAACCCATTTTCGCAATGTACAGCTTTTTTACAACTCTCGGAAATTTTAGACTAGTCCAAATCAAAAGAGACTGCAGACGACAATGAAAACTGGATGCAATTTGAAATGAAACCATCCTATGTAGTAGAAAATATTGTGGGAAAAGGAGAAATTGCTTGTTACAAGGAAATTACTTCTTTTTTCACAATTTTTTCTAAAGTATAAAATCACAGGAACGTAAAATCACGTGTTTCAACAGGAAAGGGTTAAGACAACACTTTGGAAAAAAGAAGAAATTGCTTGTTACTCGTTCATTAAAGCTGTTTTCTATGCTATTTTATACCCTGTGTGCTGATTACTATCAAATCTCAGCCTTTTCAGATTGCCATCTTCAACTTCTTTCAAATTTAACCATTGTAAAATGTTGTGTCTGGTAATGGGTTAATAGTTATAAGATCTTGAAAAATAATGCAGATTTATTACATACTTAATATAGAATAATATAGACAATTAAGTAAGGTAACCTTTTGCCCTTTATGAAAGTTAAAAGATTCAGCCCTATAATCATTTCATGTACAATTGACTTGCCCCTGATGTAAATGAAAGACTCATTCAACCAATCAAATAATTCATTTATATTTATTTTCAACTCTGTCATTGGGCGACATTAATGTGACACCTCTTTGTTGGTTTGGCGACTGTAATGTTGTCACTACAGCTTATTCAAGCTGCAGCAATGACGTATATGTCAGCAACAAACCATTTAACTTTTTTTGATTTATGTTACTGGCCGTAAATTTTGGAATATAGTGTAATTTGATATCAAAGTGGAACTTCCTGTTGGAGACAGTGGGCTGGGCAGGTACCATCAATTGTCCTGAATTTTGTATTGTTGATGAGGTCCCTCCACTTTGAGAGAGAGATGATTACTCAACAATGTTAGTCTTCCCGTGGCTTAGTTTATGTTTTATTGACAGAACAGTAGGATATTTGGTGTCATTGATACCACATCTGCCATATATTTATGACCAGTAGATTCCCCTAGCTACTTTAATGACACTCTCAGCTATTTTGATGACATGTATAATGAATGTCAGGCCATTTTGTGCTATTGATAACACATCTGTGATAATTTATAAATTCTGGTTAATGTCAGAAGATGTCTCTCAGCTACTTTGATGACATGTGTGATGACTCTTAGGCCGTTTGGTGCTGTTGATCCCACAACCATCTTGGTCCCAATGTACAACAATGTTAAGCAGAATGATACTTTAATAGGCTTCTTGGGCTGTCCACCTGAAATACAGAGAGTAGTTAGGGTATCACAATCATGTCGAACTCATCACAAGACAATAATATTTTAGACTTTACAATTCATAAAAGTTACAGCTGATGATTTTTATGATGATGAAATTTTAAAAATCTTTGTCTATTTGCATAGAAAACATTGTTAATAATTAGTAAATCACTTGTAACATTCATTTCTTCTATTTTCTGCAAGGTTTCCCAAAGCCTTTTTCTTGGGTGGCTTCCAAAAACAGGATAATCAATTAGGAAAAAGAAAAAAAAGTTGATTTTGTCACTTGACCTTAAGCTGTAATCTTGAACTTCTGCCAATCTAAAAAACCTTTTTACATGAAAGAAGCTCTCCTCAAGGGGAACAACTGTGCCAAGTTATTTTGATATACATCCATAAATGTAGAAGAAATGCTCTGCAAAAAGGTCAAATTTATCCATTAACTTTCAGTTGTGACTTTGACCTTAGGCATATTCAAACTAATTTATTAGCATGCAGTTTCAATACTGATAGAGTAACACCAGTGCTAGTTGTTTTGAATCCATCCATATATAATTTAATTTTTAGTTTTGTCCATCAAAAATTGGCATTCTGATTGGTCAAAAAAAAAAAAATTATTCCTCCATGAACAAAATTTTCAGCACCCAGCCATTTTGTTTGCACAAAATAGTTCATACAAAAAAGTATAAAAAATAGTAAATAGCTCAATGCTATTGAATCATAAGAAATGATGAGGATATTTTTTGTTTTCATGGACGTATGAACCGAAAAACCTAATATTACTTATGTTTCGCATATTCATACATTGTGATTAAATTTTTCTGTTCATACCTCCATGATAGCAAAACATATTCTCTTCATCTCTTCAATTCAGAAGTTATGCTATGGACACCAATGAGTTAACACATACACATGTACCACTAGCATATAGATAAAGACAAGTCTTTAGGACCGTCTACCACTGCATGGCATGGCATAAAAAGGAGATATTATCTCCAACAATTTCTATTTTTTCATACATTGCTTCCTATTTTCCTTTTTTTCAGTTCGAACTCATTTTGAATTGTCATCTGTCAACTTATTTCAGTTTGGACCAGTCTAAAATCTGGTAATGTGTTAGAGATGAAAGTTTTGATCTCAGTCAGTCTACTGAATCCATGCAATCAAACCTATTATAAATGCCATCCAATGTAATGTTACTTTATCATTTTAGAAGGATTAGCATTAGGTTTGGTATAAGTGTGTTCTTTAAATATTTCAAGACCGAATCAAAATCCCATCATTGTGTGCAGCCTAGGCATATTAGAATTACATGAAGCAGTGCACTATTTTTATATGATTGATAAATACATATTGTACATCACAACACTGAAAGAAATGTAGGTGGACGTTCTTAATATAAGTCCTCTGGTTATCGAGACATCTTTGTCAAAGCTCTGTGCGTACAGATGAAAGGTCTTTATGAAATTAGGGCATTTTGAACCTTTCATATACCCGACATGGTATAAAGATGTGTCATTTCAATCTTTTCAAATACCTGACATGGCAAAAAAATGTCTTTTATAAGAACATGGTTTTCATTAGCCCACATATATATAATTGAACATCAGTGTGATTAAACTGCAGGACTCAAAGTGATAGAAAACAGTATGAAACTAATAGACTTGCAAAACAATTTGCCTCCAAATGATCTGATCAATGTAGGTAACAGTATTTTTGTTATTTTGGTGCAGCAGCTCGAACACCTACCCATAACTGCTGTAATATCCCTTATAAGTAAAACCACAATATGCAAGTTAAATAGAAATAGTAGTGACTTGTTTTCTAAATTTGAGTAATAATTCAAATACAAGTATAATAACAGAGCAAAGAACCTGCAGCTAAACTATTCCACTCAAATAAATTATATTTATAGAATACATAATTCTCTCAACTTCAGCAGTGACTTTTGTCTTTTTCAACCCTAGTGAAAAACATTGACGGAATCTGTTTGGCTTCACAGGCCTGATTCTAGTAAAATCAAATATCATTATATGGTAAAGTTTTAAATATTTTACCTTGACCATCAAAGGTATCAATGAAAATGTCTCCATACAAAAAATGAAGACTCTAACTTGAGAAGTCTTGCAGAAACAATAGACTGATTTTTTTTTAGAGTAGGAAATATACAAAATGTAAAGGTACATGGCATTAAGCCCCCTTTTAGCATAGTAAGGTTCACTGGGTCAAAAATTGAAGCAAACATTACCTTGTTCACTTAATAAACAACATTTATGTAAAGTAACAAGAAATTTTGGCAATTTGTTAAGGAGGTATATTTGAAAATTAATGACCTTGACAATTTGACCTTGACCAATGACCTTGAACTTAGTACCAACAGAAAGTCCATGTCATAAGCAATTCAAATGTAAAATATGAAGGCTATATCACTTACCGTAGTATTTGTTTGTTTGTTTGAATTGGGATTTACGCCGCTTTCAACAATTTTTCAGTTATATCTGGCAGCTGGAGCACCTAACAATGGAATCCTGATATTTCTCACACCAGTACTACCATTACATCCTTTCCTAGCCTCCAGATGCTATCCCACATAGGTCTACGATTATCGACCCATTGGTACTTACCATTGTATACATATTGAAAAGTTAAAGTTAAGATTTCAAAATTCTGACCTTGAGAAATGACCTTGACCATGACAGATGACCTTGAACCTAATACCAAAAGAAAGGTCATGTCATAAGCAATGCACATGTGAAATATGAAGGCTATATCACTTACCCTTGTAAACTTATAGATGATGTTAAAGTTATGATTCTCGAATTTTTGACCTTGAGAAATGACCTTGACTGATTACCTTGAACTTAGTTCCAACAAAAAAGTCATGTCATAAGCAATGCAAACGTAAAATATGAAAGCATCACTAACCATTGTTAGTTCTGACCTTAACACATGACCTTGTCATTGACTGATGACCTTGAACTAAGTACCAACAAAAAGGGTTTTTTACAAGCAGTTCTCATGTGAAATATGAAGACTATATCTGTAACCAATCAAAAGTTATGGCTAATGTGAGTTACTGCAGGACAAAAGAGAGCTTTC
Source organism: Fragum fragum (assembly GCA_946902895.1). Lineage (NCBI taxonomy): Eukaryota > Metazoa > Mollusca > Bivalvia > Cardiida > Cardiidae > Fragum > Fragum fragum. Next base: position 86,478,888 of record OX336365.1, read on the forward strand.
ATAAAGTTTATAACATTAAGGCTCTATTTACCATGACAAGTTTTTTAACGTAAATTTTCGCTGGTGTAAGGTCAAGAGGATCTGATTTGCTACTCAAATATGAAATTTCATAAAATTCTGACCATTTGACTAGGAGAAATTGGAAAAAAAACTAATTTTTACATTAAGGCCCCTTTTTCCATGACACAGCCATGAATTGAGAAAATTCAAAAAGGTCTCTTGGAAATTTCCTAGGAAGATTATATATGAAGTTTTATCCAATTAGGCCCAGGGTTCCTGAGATATGACGTTGGATGGACAGAAGGACAGATGCATGCATGCACAAGCCAGGAACTATATGCTTCTGGGAGCATAATAAATCTGATAAAGGGTCTTCTTTGGATTATTTCTGTAAATTAAGTTGAAATCCATTTACAGGTTTCAGAGAAAAAGATTTTTAAAGATTTCGACATATATGGAAATAACAACCGCCCATTAAAGAAATTATTTTCATCTGATCAAAAATCTGTGAAGGAATCTGAAAAAGGGTAGACAATGGATCATTCCTGTAAAATTTGATTGAAATCCATGAATTGGTTTCTGAGAAGAAGATTTTTAAAGGTTTCACAATACAGGGAAATTAGCCCTGCCCACTAAAGCCGTGTTTTTCATCCGATCAAAATTCTTTGAGGGCATCTGATAAACAGTCACCCAAGGATCATTTCTTTGTTTGAATTCTGTTCAGTACTTTCTGAGAAAATTTTTAAAAAAAAAAATTTATGGACAAATGCAGGCACGACGGACACAACCCCATGACCAAAGCTTGCTGGCTTTCAGTGGAGCTAAAAAGGATGTTTAAATAACAAATAGTTAGAGTGTGCTGTAGTGTCAGCAAGCTTTATATGTGTTATATTCCACTCAAGCCTGGTACAGTAAACCCATTGCAAGACGACAAATTTTCAGACTAGTTTAAATTCAAAGAAGTTGATGATGACCATTTCAGGTTGATGAAGTTTTAAAGATTGTTTGTTTTATTGTATAGGAATCATTATAAGAAATGAAAAAGTTGCTTATCATAAAGAATTTCTTCATTTTCTACAATGTTTTCCCAAGCTGTTTTGTTGAGATGCTTCGAGAAGTGGGATTTTCTGGTTAAGATGGGTTAACACTAGACATCAGTCCTGCACTACCCTAGCCATTAAACCATTCCTAAACAATCCCTCTTTATTACAATTTAGTAGAGAAGAGTTTGGTAAACAGGTTGGAAGACAAGAGCTGTCAGAGACAAGTAGCTCCCATATATAGCCCCGTCACAAAAATGTATCAAAGCCCTGAAGGGCCTGAGAGTTGCTACAACAGACAGACTGTCTGGTATTCATTACTAAACATAAACATGATAAGGCTGTTGGCCCTTGACTGATCAAATGAGATTGATCCATAACATAGGCTTATATAGTGAAATTTTCAAAAATGTTCTTCTCCAAAACTAGAGGGCCTAGAGCTTTTATATTTGGTATGTAGCATCATCTGGTGAATTTCTATCAAGATTGTATTAATCATAGCCCCAAAGACAACTTTGAAAACTTTTAGAAATCTTCTTCTCCCCAACTAAAAGGCTTAGAGCTCTGATATTTAGTATGTAGCATAATCTGGTGGACTTTTATTTGTTTTTGTGCTCTTTGGACTCAGGTGACCAATAAGGGCTTCTTGTCTTACAAATGACTTCATATCACACAGTTTACTTACAAGAATATGGGGCTTTAGGTCTGACCTCCTAGATTTGAAGTCGCAAATAACTCCACAAAATCAATATTCAATACATTGATGTTAGTATAAATGACAGTTAATAGCATTTTATACTCAAAAATACTAAAATAATATCAAAACAATTTCCTATGGACCCCTTTAATATGAAAGACGCCGTACGGTCCCATAACTCATACGGAGTGTTATGGAGTGTATAATATGTATAAGAGCTTAATTTCATCTTTTATAATTTGTTTCATCAAAGATAACCAGCATGATATTTATAGTGCATTTGAAGATTTATTTCTAAGAAATACAAAATGATGTGAAGATACAAACTATCCTTTCGAGTTTATGGTCTTTTAATCAAAGCTGATGATCTAATTGTTAGTATGTATCATGGCTATTTACGATAGAATGTAGTTTGCATTTAAAATCACAAGTTTGGAAGAATTTATCATAAGTTTGTATTGAAACCTTTCAAAATGAAGCCACTTTTAAAAAGTGTCCAAAAAGTTATGGTTTGGCCTGATAACATAGAATGAGCCTGTTTAAGAAACAGGACTGCCAGGGTGGTGATTCGTCCCGGGCCTACAAAGGAATACATGAGATAGTAAAATTGTGCGACGACAATAAGTAGCTTCACACCTTCCGTCTGCCGCAACTAAAAAATATATGGGGGGAAAAGTTGTTGATTACTATTATAGTTTAAGAATTATGATCACAATAAATTTTAAATCAGAACAACATAAATGAAAATAACGAAGAAATAATGCCAGCTAGACAGATTATGCTCCTAGACTGATAATAATAACATTGACAAGATCAGTGTGATGACAATAGCTTGACTTTTTATCCTGAAACAGAGGAGCTAAATCATAGAGCATGATAAAGTGTATTACTTTTAATTGCAAAGGTAATAAGTGATACTTGCTAATTAGTGGAAAATTCTGTATATTGTGAAGGGTAACTCTCAGTTCATTTTTGGGGGTTACTCTTAATGAATTATTGTATTTATCCCCCTTTTGTGAACTTTAAGTGACAAAGTAAAAGATAATAGTGGTATCTCAAATTAGGGGAGCATATAAACTAGAATGGTTGTCCAAGGACAACTGATGTCAAGCCCACAAAGGCCATATTTCAACATTGAACTTGACCTATGAATTTAGAGCTATCCGAAATTTGATTCAAATGGCAAATCTACTCACAATGGAGTACATTTGTGAGAAACATTTGGGGGGGACCGTGGGATATAATCTCCAAATAACCTCAAGTTTTAAAGCTTAAACATAAGTTGTGACCTTGACCATGGAGCAATCAAAAAATTAGTTTCAAATAGCATGTGCAGTGCTATTTTGAAATCCATCCGTAATAGTAGGAGATATGCTCCATAAAATGCTTTATGTTAATGCTCAACCTTGAGCTGTGACCTTGACCTTTGAGTTATCTGAAAATTTGTTTCAAATGACACTTGTACTCATGAAAGAGTATGATTGTGCCAAGTTATTTTGAAAATCTTTATATAATTGTGGGAGCTTTGCTCCAGACATGCTCAATCTTACTATTTGACCTTGAGCTATGACGTTGACCTTAAAGCTTTCTGAATTTTTTTTTCAAATGGCACCTCTACTCGTGGCAGAAAATAATAATTGTGCAAAGTTATTTGAAAATCCATCCATAATTGAAGGAGCTATACTCCAGACATGCTTAATTTTAATGTTTGAAATTGAGCTGTGACAATGACGCTGGAGTTATCTGAAAATTTCTTTCAAATATCTTATCTATACATAATAGAGAATAATTGTGCCAAGTTAAATTGAAATCCATCCATGTTTGACCATGAACTTCATCTTATTGAAGCTACAGTTACAACACTTAGGTTGTCAACCAACCCTTTTACCTTTATGTTATGTGCTACTGGCCATAAATTTTGCAAAACATTGCTATTAAAAATAGAAGTTGAACTTACTATTGGAAATAGGCAGGGTCTAGGAAGTCAGCTTGTGCGGCCAGTGCTTGGTCAATAGCTTGCTGGCCTAAAAATGGTGAAGCATTTCACTTTGCCCAAGGGTGATAAGGATGTCTGGTGACAAATTATCCCTTTATCAGACAGAAAATTTTAGATTTGTTCAAATTCTATTAATTTGTAGATAGCAACTTTTAGTTCATAAAATCTTAAAAGCTTGTGTCTTTTGGGTTGAGATACTTCTGGACAATGAAGAAATTGCTTGTAACAAGTAATTTCTTCATTTTGACAATATATTCAAAAGCTTTTGTCTGAACAGGCGTCAAAAGCCTAATTGTTCTGGAGATTTACAGCCTGTAAAACAAAGGCAATGATTTGCTCTATGCTTTTACCTACAGAAAATGTATTTGAATTTTATCATGACAAATTGAAAGTACAATGCAATTGTAGACTATCAATTTTATATCACTGAATATTTCAGAGTTTTGGCCTGGCTGAGATATTCCCAAGAAAATTTCTTAATGTTCTAATCAATATTACACACATTGTATAATCATAATTTTTTGATATACTTTATTTCTGTATTCTGAATCTATTCTAAATCACAACTTTTGCTAAGATTCACACTGTATTTCTTTTGCAGCTCTTATTAAATCAAACAACAATTGCATGAGCATGTATACTGCTTGAAGTGGACATCTACAGTATGGTAAACTTAGAGGGATGTTTAAACATCCCTCAATAAACACAAAACTTGCATATAATCATATTGTTGATGAAACAGCTAACTTGAGTGAAAATTTTGCTATTCGTGGTGGGTCGCCGGATACACCCACTGAGCTCAGACAGGAAGTTCCATTGGATATTAAGCAGTGTTATTTTGCTAAAATTGGCAAACTAATTGTTGTAACTACAGCTTGAATTTGAATTTGCTGTAGTAACGAAGTTTAAGTTGCCAAACTAACGATATGCTCCGAATAAACGTTGGCCAATGTCAGAGTTCAAAGTTAACTTCCAGTTTAAATCTATGCTTTGATGGTATATCAATTGACTGACAGCCATGATCCCTGATAACTAAACAATCTAACCATGCTATCATCTCACTACAAACTACATGTACAAATCTAATCAGGATAATATTAATATGGCATGCGCTTGATTTAACCATTTACTGTATTTCAAAATCTAAGACCTGCCCAAAATAAATGTTTTGTAGAAAACAATTTTAAGTCACTTTTTTAAAAACGAGCAAATTTCTTCATTATCCACAGTATCTCCTAATCTACTGAATGGTTACTTTGCAAATTAAATCTACTTTAAACTGTTGCCTGCAAAACCTTTGACTTTGGATAGGTCTAAAACATTGAAAAACAGGAAAGGGTTAAACAATTTATTTCCAAACTTGAACCTAGGCAATCGAAACAAAGACCTATTAAGGGTTTATGATCCAAATTTCAAATGTGATTAGAGACCTGGAACCCTATCACAGACCAGTCTTTGTGATTATAGACCTGTGACCCTATCACAGACCAGTCTTTGTGATTAGAGACCTGTGACCCTATCACAGACCAGTCTGTGTGATTAGAGACCTGTGACCCTATCACAGACCAGTCCTATGTGACTAGAGACCTGGAACCATATCACAGACCAGTCCTTTGTGATTAGAGACCTACAACTCTATCACAGACCAGTCTCATGTGATTAGGGACCTACAACTCTATCACAGACCAGTCTCATGTGATTAGAGACCTGCAACCCTATCACAGACCAGTCTTATTTTTAAGTCTGACTCAAGATTCCATAGCAAGAGCTTGAATGAGATATATGCCTCATCCAATCATAATATTCTATGTTAACTTCAAAGTTCAAACATTGATTAAGACTTGACAGATCTGGAACGGGGGTTTTCAACACTTTTAACAAATCAGCAAAATACAAATTCACAGGATAATGTGGCAGTTCTTTTGAAAAATTTGTTAAAAATTTGATTAAATAATTGATCTTAATGGGTTAACATCTAATTCAACAATTGAGATCAAACCAAGATGGGGCTGCTATTTAATATCTTATCCAAAGAACTAGAGAAGCAGAGGTTACAAACCAGGGACCCCTGATCTTGGGTTTAAACTGTTACCATTAGACCACCTCAGTCTCCTGTTAAAATCTTTTAACAAATCTAAAAAAACTTGGATAAGATAAAAATGATTTCCAAACACAGGCTGTCAATAGTCAAAAACATGCTGAGAAATCAAAGAAGCATTCATTAGAATTATAGAATGAGGTAACAATTATATTGACAAAAGGAAAAAAGTATTCAAGGGATAACATTCATTTAATTAAAAGCAAAGACAAAGGAAGTCATGCCATTACACAAAATAACAAGAGTGCCAAAGTCACAATATATGCCGCCACTTTGCTGCTGTTTCACAGAAATAATTTTACACACTACTTATTTTGACAGAACCAAACTCAAAACATTTTAAAATGTCAAGTTCAAACTGTTTGTTATGATTGATTTATTGAATGGGCCCATAGACTAAGTGTCAAGGGGCATAACTCTTTCAAAAATCAATGAACCATATATCTTTGATCCATGTACACCAACAAATTATGGTGATGACATTGACCAAGTTTTTATATAAATCAAGACAAAAAATTAGGAGGAGTTGTGTTCAAAAGACTGCAATTTCAAAAAGCCCAAGATAATACGTTTTAAGGGGGCATAAGTCAAGGAAAAATTAATGAACCATAAAATCCTTGATCCGTGTACACATACAAATTATGGTGATGACATTGACCAAGTTTCATTTAAATCAAGACAAAAAGTTAGGAGGAGTTGCGTTCACAAGGCTTCAATTTTAATAAGCCCCAGAGACTAAGTTTTAAGAGGGCATAACTGAGGCAAAAATCAATTAACCATGGAATCCTTATTTCATGCACATCTACAAATAAAGGTGATATCATCCACCAAGTTTCATTTAGATCCAGCCAGAAACTTAGGAGGAGTTGCGATCAAAAGGCTTCAATTTCAATAGGCCCCAGAGACTAAGTTTTAAGAGGGCATAACTGAGGCAAAAATCAATGAACCATAAAATCCTTACTTCATGCACATCTACCAATGAAGATGATATCATCCACCAAGTTTCATTTAAATCAAGCCAAAAACTTAGGAGGAGTTGTGTTCACAAGGCTACAATTTCAATTAGCACCAGAGACTAATTTTTAAGGGGGCATAACTGAGGCAAAAATCAATGAACCATGAAATCCTTCCTTCATGCACATCTACCAATTAAGTTGATAACATCCACTAAGTTTCATTTAGATCAAGCCAGAAACTGAGGAGGATTTGCATTCACAAGGCTGCAATTTCAATAAGCCCCACAGACTAAGTTTTAAGAGGGCATAACTGAGGCAAAATCAGAGAACCATAAAATCCTTTCTTCATGCACATCTACCAATAAAGGTGATATCATCCACCAAGTTTCATTTAGATCAAGCCAAAAACTTAGGAGAAGTTGCGTTCACAAGGCTTCAATTTCAATAAGCCCCAGAGACTTAGTTTTAAGAGGGCATAACTGAGGCAAAAATCAATGAACCAAGAAATCCTTACTTCATGCACATCTACCAATTAAGGTGATAACATCCACCAAGTTTCATTTAGATCCAGCCAGAAACTCAGGAGGATTTGCATTCACAAGGCTGCAATTTTGATAAGCCCAAGAGACTAAGTTTAAAGGGGGCATAACTCAGGCAAAAATCAATGAACCATAAAATCCTTCCTTCATGCACATCTACATATTAAGGTGATTACATTGACTAAGTTTTAAAAAGATCCATCCAGAAACTTAAGAGGAGTTGCGCTCACGAGAAAAGTGGACATACGTACATACGGATGGACGGACAGACGAACAGACAGAGAAGATGATGCCAATATGTGACCGCCTCCGGCGCCTTACAAAAATGAAATTAAATTCTTCCTTTTTCAAGAAAAACTAGAACTTGTCACAGGAGATATCATAATGCCCTCGCAATAGCATAGCTATGAAAAAAAGCTTAAATTATAAGGAAGATAAATCTTCTGCCAGGTGGAGTTGAGACTAAAAAAAGTTTGTTTCATAACTTCAACATAAATTCAATTGCTTGTATAAATCTTATTTATTGAAGTGAGAGACATTGGCCCTAAAGCTCATCTTAGTCAATGACTAAAGAAACAAAATAGCACAATTTACCTTATCTTGTCCTTACCAGACTTGTTACCAAAGTTTTGTCTCAGAAATTAAACTAGATAAACAATCTTATTTCAAAATATTTTTGCCAGATGTGTAGTGTCAGCATAGAAAGAAAGGTTATCATAAGAACTGACTTAGTGATCTACTTGATTATCCCATGTGGCCCAATATCCAACATGACAGGGATATCGCAGAGACCAACATTCTGACTAAATATAAAGGCCTTTGATGTAAACATTTGGCCCTAGAGTGCACACAAGGTTTGACATCATGACATAGTTTTTAGCCTCATGTGACCAAATATTTAACTACACCAACATATCATGGAGACAACATCCTGACAAACTTTCAAGACATTTGAGCCAAAAATATAGCCTCTACAGTGTATACAAGGTTTCTATGATTTAACCTAGTTTTCAACTCTATGTGACCCAATATTGAACTTCACAATGATTTCATTCTAACCAAATATCAAGACATTTTAGCCAAGAATGTAGCCTCTAGAGAGCACAAAAGTGTTTTCTATGCCCCTATGTCAATTCTTTCAAATGGCACATCTACTCATGATCGAGAATAATTGTGCCAATTTATTTTGAAATCCATCCATAATTGTAGGAGAAATGCTCTTGACAATCACAATTTTAGTATATGACCTAGAGCTGTGACCTTGACATTAGAACTATCTCAAAAATTCTTTAAAATGGCACATCTACTCATGATCGAGAATAATTGTGCCAAGTTATTTTGAAATCATCCCTAAATGTTGGAGTAATTGTCCTGACAAACACAATTTAGTGTTTGACCTTGAGCTGTGACCTTGAAATTAGAACTATCCCAAAAATTATTTCAAATGGCACATCTACTCATGGTGGAGAATAATTGTGCCAAAGTATTTTGAAATCCATCCATAAATGTAGGAGTAATTGACCAGACAAATTTGGACGGTCTAACAGACTAAGGGACAAACATACTAACGAACTAATGTACATACACCAACTTGTCATAGTGACAACTATGTCTCGCTCACCGCAAGCAGGCTTGACAAAAAGTGTCATGAACAGATATTACTTTTGCCAGGGGGTTGGGTATGTGTGTATTGAGACTTCAAAAAAGTGTCTATCAAAATTTCAATGTAAGATCAATTTATGTATGAAGTTTTATTACTTTTGAAGAAAAATTGTAGGAGGAGTTTTCAACGCTAATCACTTTACTTTTAGTACATTGACAAACAGACAGAAACACAGGCCAACAAACAGGCTGATTCCAGTCCACTCTCAAAAATGTTTGTTCCGCTGTGAAATAAATAGTGGGTGTATGGTTGGAGTCCAAATGGGATTTGAAGGTCATTTCTTTTAACAAATTTTGAAGGTTTATGTCTGATGCCATATGCAAAATATCGAATCTCTTAAATACATAGCTTGTCAGAAGGTTAAATTTTGTTTCAGAGTAAAATAGGGAGTGTCAGGGCAGAGCCAAAATGAACTTCAGGGATATCATTATTATGATATTCTAACAATTTTTGTAGAGGACCACCTTGTAATGCCACTTGCAAAATATTAATCCCCTAAGCCTTATCCTTGGACACAAAACAAGTTTATGTAGATTTCCTTCTTTGTTTCAAGTTAATTATGGTAAGCCAGGGAGCTCAAACTCAGACACTTTTTTAGCAATATTTGTAGAGGGCCATCAGGTCATGCTAAATGCAAACAATCAAATCTCTTTGATTTATAGTTGGCAAGAAAAAGACTTTAAAAGATTTCCTTTTTTGTTTCCATGTAAACAGGGTGTAGCTAGGCTTTTAGTTAGGATTCATCCATGGAAAAATCCCACCCATGTGTGGTCAGGTGAGCTAAAAATGACAAAGGTATAGCAATAGAATGATTTGCATGAATAAAGACAGTGTGACAAACATTTCCTTGAATATATTGGCAAGTCATATTGACAACATGCTTTAACAGATATACAATGGCATAGAGAGATGGTCAATACCATTTAGTATGTTCAGATGATGCCATCTGAAATTTAACAACATAAAGTAAGCGGAATGATATTTCAACTAGCTTTATGGTCAGTATATATAACTGCAGGACTGTAGAGCATATCTATTCAGTATTGTTCAGCCTAATTGGTTCTAGCCTTCAGACAAAAAATGATAATAAAAACTTATTGGACATATCTTACTTGCTGTGTCATTTTTTTTATCGTACAATATCTTGAGGTCATTTTACTATACATGTAATTCCTGAGTACCACAACTACTAGGTTGGGCTCTGAAATACCAAGGTCAATAGCAAACCCATAGGATCAGCCATACTATGTGGGAATAATCTATTGAAATTACAACATAAAAATATGTAAATAGGGAGGGATTGTAAAACAGAATATTTCTTACTTTTCAATGAAGTAGTTTTTTACTCCACTGTTACGCTTTTTGCTAGATTTCTTGGACAGTCAACCTAAAAAAGAATCAATGGAAATTAAAACCATTCCATGTTCAATACCAAGATCTTTATCAATTCATTTAAGATTTTTATGAATGAGGTTAACAACTTATTTTATTGCATACTAATATTCTTTTTAATAAAATTTAGATGTAAATCTTGATAAGAAAATAAATCTAAATTTGCCTTAATCAGTTTTACGGTACAAATTATGGTAAAAACTAGAAACAACTAAATATTGAAATCTTGAAGAGACAAAAAGACTAAAAAAGCTTGCATTAGCATGTGGCAACATTGCTCTTAGAAGGAAAGTCAGTTCTGATATACAAAATATTACTATAGTTTTCTATAGAATTTATCCTAGCTAGAATGCTAATTTAGGAATTAAAACTTTCCATGAATAAGGATGAAAATGTGTCAATTTTAATTGAGACAGATTTTGATTATTTTAACTATTTCTAACCTTACACCTTCCACAAACCCACTACAGTTCATACAATTTCCTTTCTGAATACTTGTCTAGCATACACCCAATATAACCCTAGTGCTAGTAAGAATGCCTACAGGGTATTCAAGCTGCCATAAAACAGACAGTCAAGTTCAATCAGCAAAATTAGAATTAATGATTTTGCGCCTTACAGTTAACTTACCAGCAGTATCAAAATAAGTCAGGTTAATTTGTGTGATAAGTTAAAAGTACTGGCACTAAAATCAAAATCTTTCGAATTCTTAGTTAAAGCTACATATTATAGACAGTAAGACAGACAGATAGAGAGATAAATTTGAAAATGGCAGAATCCAGGTAATAGTCTTTATAAACCAGAAATAAGAACCCCTATTTATTAACAAATTCAGTTTTATTTTCCATACTGATCACTGCTACCATAATTGCTGCTTTCTCTCCCTAATCAATGACTAGTACTCATACAAGATGACACATTTTGATCCAGAAAGTTTCTGCTACACCTATCCAGATACAATTAACCCATTCCCACACAACAAAATTTTAGACTGGTCCAAATTATAAAAAAGCTGCAGACGATAATTTCAAGTCTATGAAATTCTAATTCTTTTCATCATTTTGGATAGAAAACATTGTGGATAATGATGAAATTGCTTGATACAAAGTCTTTCACCTGCTTATTTCTGTCACTTTAGCATAGATTACAGTATTCAAAATTATGCTAATTAACACATTACCAGATGACAAAATTTTAGACTGGTCCAATTTGAAAGTAGTCACAGACAACAATTTAAAATTCATTTAGTTTTAAATTTTTTCAACTTTACGGATAAAAAACATTGTGTAAAAGTTACAAGCAATTTCTTCATTTTACACAATGTTTTACCAATTGTTTTTCTTGAGGGCATCCCAAATTGTCACTGTGTGGGAATGGGTTAAAATACTGTTGATTTGATACTATTATCAGTATTTCAGTCATAGCTGGAGCACCTAACCATACTTTCCAGGTAATTCACACACCAGTAATAGCACTGCATCCTTTCAAAGCCTCCAGCTGCTCATCCAACTTAGGTTTACAATTATCCACCCATTAGTGAGAAACAAATGTCGGAAAGGATATTTGCCATGACTAGGGATGGAATCCTGGACGTCATAATTGATAGTCAGATACTCTACTAACTGGGCTATGGCCCCAGCTGTGTTGATTTTATATGATTGTAATTTCATTTTCAGTACATTAAGCTGATACTTAATACAATAATGATAAGATACAAGAAGTAGACATTTGTGTGAGTGTGTGTGTGTGTGTGTGCGCGGTAACAAAATTAACAAATTACCTGACAACAAAATTTCACACTGGTCCAAATTGAGAGAAGTTAGACAACATTTCAAATTGTGCTAAAAATGGAAAACAATTGCAAATCAGGGTAGAAAACATTGGAAGAAAAAGAGAAAATTTCTGTTATAAGCAATTTCTTTGTTGTACACAATGTTTTCCATGGCATTTTTCTTGAGGAGTGTAAAAGGAGGCATTGTGTGGGAATGGGTTAATCAAATACAAATAGGATACATTTCCCTGTGATTGGTACGACAATAACTGTGCAATACAAATTCGGAAAATATCTGATTAACGAGAGGTGCTGGAGCACCTGTATCGCTCCACAGGCCTAAATGAAATGTTTGTCATCTGATCAACAATTTTTCCAGGAATCTGATAAAGAGGCTCTTAAAATTCTTCTGTGTGTTATTTGATAATAATCCAGGCAATAGTTTCTAAAAAAAAAAGATTGTTAAAGTTTTCACTATATTCACCATATATGGAAATTTCCCATCCCTGACCAATTAAAGCTATGTTTTCATTTGTTCAAATTTCTCTGAAGAAATCTGATAAAGGGTCATCAAAGGATCATTCACGTTAAATATGGTTGAATTCCAGCCTGTTATTTCTGATTAAGATTTTTCACAGACTGTAAATGTGTCACTGATATGGATACTCCCAAGTTCAAATTCACAACTGAAGGTCATGTGACAGTCTTGAATTTGAACTTAGGAATATCCAACATCACTTCACACAGGACACTAGTACTCTTCAAGCAGAACAACTTTCCCAAACAGCCCCGCCTCGACATACATGTACCCTCGCACACCTCACACACGGACAGAGGTAACATTATATTTATGTCAATCGCCATTTCATGGGGGAATATCAAAAAGGTCCATAAATGGCAAATTGAAGTATGAAAGGTTAGAAGTGCAAACAGACACAATGCCATGACAATAGTCTTCTGGCCTTTGGCAAATTTGAATACATGTGAACTAAAATTGTATTTTTAATTTTTAAAGATGTTCATCATGATGATCTAACATAAGTATTCTAGTCAAGTTTCATCATGTTTTTGGCAGAAATTTGATGTCTAAGTTGGAGGGGTATTCGATACAAGCCTTTTGCTTTTTTTATATGGACTGTTACCAGATTCAGTCAGAATACATAACTTTCTTATTATCTCATCTGAGAAGTGAATCAAGTACTGAGAACAATATCTGTTCAATGGAAATGATGTCATGTTTACATTCACTGATTTGACAGTCTTTAAAGAATTATACACAACCAGACCATGGCAGCCATAAATCACTCACCAGAGTCCAATTAATAAGTCTTATGTAAAGGGTAAACTAAGTGACCTTGTAATTGACTTGCATGAAACACTATCTATGTTGTATTTGTTTGATATGGGGTTTAATGCCATTTCTAATTGGTGGGAGGATTTCAGGGTGATGGCTTCAAGAATGTCCATAAAACAAAAAATTATTGGTGTATAACATATAAAGTCAATCTTGCTCAAGCAAACATCTCCATTAAGTGATCACTTTCTCAAAACTAAATCATGTTAGTGGATCTCATTAGAATCAGCTCAATGATGTGATTCTAATGAGTTCCACCAACATAGGATTACATGAGAGTACTACAATTATTTATATATACAACTGAACCGACCCCTCATACATGTCACAAAAAATTATTAACCCATTCCCACACAGTGACGCTTTTGGACGCCGAAAAGAAAAATGAGATTTGGAAAACATTGTGGAACATGAAGAAATTGTTTGTAAAAAGCAATTCTTCATTATCCACAATGTTTTCTATCCCAAAAGTAAACAAGAGGACCATGATGGTCCTAAATCGCTCACCTGAGGCATCTTCAAATTACAGTACTTTTTAGTATAAAAAAGACACAACTTGAGCAAAATAAATAAAATAAATATAGGATTTTCAGCCTTGTACAAAACAATCCAGTTATGCTATACAATAAGAATGAATTCCTTTGGCTTTATAGTTTAATCCATTACCAAACTATCTAAGAATTACTGTCTGCAACTTCAATGGGTGTAATTTTAGCAACCTTGGTAGAGAACAATCTGGATGTACTATAAATCAAAATATGAATGCATTACAACTTATACATGAGGAGTGGAAGATATTTGAACATGCTCTTATTGAGTGTTTTTCATATCTTTGGATGCCTTGGGAAAGGCCATGTTTGTCCAAAGGATATAAACATGGTAGATAACAATAATGTTATCCTATGTTTTTAATGTAAATGCTCTAGAACCTATATTTAAGAAGAATAATTCTTTCAATGCGATTTACGCAATTTTGACCCCAGGAGCAGAGACATTTTTTATCCTAAGCGCATATTTTCCTGTTACATAGTACAAAATTATTCAGTCATGCTACATACCAAATATGTATGCCCATCACCTTATACTTCAGAAGGAGAAGACTTTTGATGTTGTTCTAATTGGGTGTTTTCCAAAGTTTTTGACCTCTGGGTCAGTGCCATGTATTATCCCAGGGCTAAGATTTTAGTTAACATGGTAGAGAACCATCTGGATATGCTATATACAAAATATGAATGCCTTAGACTTTGTAGATTGGGAGGAAAAGACTATTGAACATGGTCTAATTGAGCATTTTTACAAACTTTGGGCACCTAGGGAAGATGTGTTAAATAACCTACAGGCCTAATCTAATCAAAACTGATGCATAACAGCCAGGCTACACTACACTAAAAAAAAAATAAAAAAAATGCCGTCCTCCTTAAAATGAAGGATCTTTTTCTTTTTAGCATACTCAAATTTTGCGTTTTTTCCCAATTTTGGACTCCTAGTGCAGGGCTGGTTTGGACCCTAGGAAGACAACTTTCAGTGATATAGTACAAAACTATCTAGTTATGCCACATACCAAATATGAATATCCTAGACCTTACAGTTTAAGAGGAGAAGTCTTTTGAAATTTGCTCTAATTAAGCATTTTACCAAACTTTGGACTTAAGGGGTGGGGCCATTTTTGACCCCAGAGATTAAATATTAAAAACTTGGTAGAGAACAATATGATTAAGCTCTAAATAAAATATAAATGCCTTAGGCCTTGTAGTCTGTGAAAAAAAAGACAACAAAGATTTTCTAAAATTTTCCACTTACATATGCCATGGTTACAAGAGTTTTTCACGGAATGAAATTCTTTTAACAACTTGTAAAGAGCTTCACCCAAGGAACATCCCTGCAAAGTTTCAGCTTGAATGGCCTACTGGTTTAGGAGGAGAAGATTTTTAAAGATTTACTAAAGATTCCCATTTTTAAATGCCACGGCACCCAGATATTTTGACAGAATTAAATTCTTTTAACATCTTTTAAAGAACTTCACCCAAGGAACATCCCTACAAAGTTTCAGCTTGATTTGCCTGGTGATTTAGGAGGAGAAGATTTTTAAAGATTTACTATAGATTCCCATTTTCAAATGCCGCAGCAACCAGAGTTTTTGACGCAATTAAATTCTTTTAATAACTTTTGTAGAATTTCACCCAAGGAACATCCCTGCAAAGTTTCAGCTTGATTGGCCTGGTGGTTTAGGAGAAGAAATTGTGGACAGACGGACAACGACCGATAACAATAGCTCACCTCGCACTTTGTGCTCAGGTGAGCTAAAAAAATCCAAAATTTAAAGATCTTTAAATTGTCGTCTGCAGTGCCTTTGAATTTGGACCAGTCTAAATTTTTGCTATGTGGAAATGGGTTAAACAACAATTCTCTTGAACCATCACATTTTGGTTTTCCCTTGACTGGTTGCTGAAAACAATTTTAACTTTAATGCATGACAGACACCAGCTAACTCAAATAGCTCATTGAGTGATCAACATGAGCTACAGAAGGAGTGAAGGCTTCTCACATCCTTTTCTTTACGGGAACACAATACCTTGTCCACGATCCACGGTATGAAAATGTCAACTTACAAAACAGATGAAAAAGATATGGATGAAATTTTTCTTACGTCATATCCCCTGAGAACAGCTATATGGAAAGAGAGCAGCTGTAACGGTATTACGTTGACAATACCCTGTAGACAGTCCACGGTATGGGGGACTTCAACACTCTTATATGCAAACTTTCTCACCTCTTCGTCACCAGTGTTACTAATAAGAATAGGCCGACCCTAGAAACAAGAGCAGAGTGAGTGAAAGCTGTCTCTATTGTCTAAGGTCAGGTGCTCTTCCTCTTTCAGCTCAAAAGCATCGCTCACCAATATTTCTTTATACCATTGAATATATCAAGAAGCAGGTAGTTAAGACAGAGATAAGACTACACGTTATTATGTGCAGGTTGGTCATTTCATACTGCTTCCAGTGAATATATTAACATCATTGAGACTGATTATTAATTCAGTCATTAAATTTATTAATATTCATGCAAAAAATTTATAAAGTAGAGATAGTACATTTTGACCAATTGGAATGCTTTATAAATTTAGATAAGAATGGAGTAGAAGTATTGGTGGCAGTTGGCTGAGGTACTGTACTAAACACCAAAAGGGAATAGATGCTTCCACATCCAGAAAATGTATTCTCTATGGACATTTCATTGGCTAGAATTAAATTTGATACAATTATAGTAAATCAACAATCAAATTAAGTAGGTCAATCAAGTTATTTCAGGTATTAATTCTTAAATACACAGTCACAAATTACAGCACTCTACAAATACTTTTCTTTATAAATATTTGAATCTCTTTTTTGACATTAAATAACAGTATTACATAAATGACCACTCAGAATACATTTTCCTTTAACTACCGTTGACCCTTCTATAATTGTATCATTGCCTAATTGGGCTTTGATATAAGCAAGCACTACAGTAAGCATGCCAGTACATTAATATTACCACTACAGTACATAAAACAAATGATAAAAATCGTTAAGAACTTTTGACCTATTACCAGACAACAAAATTTTAGACCCTTCAAAATCAAAAATGTTGCAGACAACACATTTTAGTTGATGAAATTTTGGATTTATTTTATTTTTTGGACAGAAAACACAGTGGATAATGACGAAATTGCTTGTAACAAGCAATTTCTTCATTTTAAACAATGTTCTCTTAAGTTTATATAATCTTGTGGGTGTCTAAAAGCGTCATTGTGTGGGAAAGGGTTCAAGAATTAAAAGTGATTCCAGCATTGTAAAATTAGGTCAAATTACAAATAACCTTGAGAATATTTAAACTATTATCAATTTTGAAAAATAAATGAATCTTGCACCTCAGTAACTAAGAAACAAATATACAATCTATCGTCATTTGTTTTATGTTTGTTGGCTACAATGAATCCCAGTGGCAAAAACAAATTCCATAGCTCATACACTCCAGTGTAAATGAAAGGCAAGCTAAATTCATACAGAAACATAAAGCCAAAATGTCTGGTATATGCAGACAACACCATCTGAAGCACAAAACCCAACCCTATCCAAATTATTTGTACAATGTTTAAACCCAATACCAAAATGGAAGGAGTTGATGACAATAATGAAAAGTTGATGAAATTTTTGTTTTTTCCAACTTTCTGGGTAAAAATTATTGTGGAAAATGAAGAAAATGCTTGTTTCAAGCAATTTCTTCATTTTCCACAATGTTTTCCCAAGTAGGAAAGCGTCATTGTGTGGTAATGGGATAAACAGGAAGTATTTTCAAGTTTAACAAAAATACCAAGAATTTCCCAAAAGTTGTAAATTCCAAAACTCAAGCTTCATAAATAAACAACTTTAGGCTGTTATGTAAGATCTAAATATATGTACAGATGAACATGTATAACTTTTTTATTTCATTGAAATATCTTCTCTTTTTTTCCTACATGAAGTAACCTCATTGAAAATCAAAAATCAATTGCCCTCTAGACTTAAATGTGTATTGTTTTTGCCTTATTGTAAACGTAGTAGTTAATAATGTTATAATATAATTATAATGGTTACTTAAGCTAAATTTTCTCTTGGTTAAAACTTGAAGAGATGATAAATGACAACTTTACTTTGGTCAACCCATTCCCACACAATGACGCCTTTTCACGCTCCTCAAGAAAACAGCTTGGTAAAACATTGTGGACAATGAAGAAGTAACTTGTTACAAGCAATTTCATTATTGTTCACAATGTTTCTTATCCTAAAAGGCAAGGACTTTCTTAATTCCAGGAACTTGAAATAGTCATCTGCAACTTTTTTCAATTTGAACCAGTCTAAAATTTTTTCTCATGGGGGAATGGGTTAAATAATGACTTTATTTCAGTTGCATTTAGCCACCATGCTCCCTAATGCCTTATCTTACATAATAGTCTTCATAATGTAGTGTGATTCAAGAAAGCTCATTTATATATCTATTTTTATTTCATTAAATACTGAACTAGGTGCAATACATTTCATTATCATCAAGCTAGAAGATTTCAGATAAAAGGTCAGATATAAAGGAAATCATTACAAATCAATCAAATTGAAAGAATATTAGCACAAAACTAGAAAAAATAAAATATTAATTCATGTTGAAAGTCTGTGTTAATGAAATAAAGAATTAAATAAGCTTCCTTAGAAATGAAACCAACCTCTGCATTGAAGCTTTTCAAACAAAAGTACTCTTCTAAATAATGCTTTTATAATCATTTAACCATGCCATTGTTTGTTGGGGTATAAAAAATCGTTCAAACATTTATTCTATCATTCATTTCATGCCACTCAAAAGGATATTTTGATATTTCTAGCTTGAAAAGATTTTTACAGCAAAAGTATGGTGCCCTGTTTTGCAACACACGTACAAGGCCAATAACAATGATATGTACATTAACTTTAAAGTCTGTCAAAATAGAGACTTTCTTTAAAGAATCATCATCATTGCCATATTTTGATCATTACTATTAAAATGGATCCAAATATCATAGTGTGGCATTATTTTCTATACAGTACTTTCATTGAAGCAAGTAGCAGAGATTGGGGAGATTTTTGAGTAGCATAGTAAACCAAGAGTCATAAAGCTAGCTGCAAATGTGTGGTAGAGCTTTCTTTTTGTTGGTTTTTCAGTCTCTTACATCACATTTTCTCATTTCAGCGATATGTAGTGACAACAGTTGCATTGGAATGACCGTTAGGATGCCCTGAAGGCAATCTATTGTTTGGGGAACACCAATAAATTGGGGAGCGTAAGCGATTGTCTCCTTGTCACCTAAATTACCAATAAGGATTGGTTGTCCCTAAAATAAATATGGAATAAATATGAAATGAGCCACAAAACTGTATCAAAAGAAAAATTAAACACTTATTTAAGGACATGCTGTCTAAACAAGCAAGCATTTAACTGTTTTTAACCCTTGTCCTGCAAAATAAATTCAAACACACTGTATTTGATAAAAAGAACTATAAATGAAAAGCAGAAAGTAAAGAGATATTTCAGACTGCATTTAGTGTAGACTGATTTTTGCCTAAATTACTTTCAAATACAAGAACTTGAATAATTTTTTAATATGGTTTACAGCTGTTCTTTTTGGTCTATTTTTTAAACAACTATTTCAAAACTTAGTCCTATTCATATCACCTGCTAAAAGATTTTGAAATTTCTCTGACAACTCTGCTAACATTGTATGCTTTCTGCAATTAGATAAAGGGTTTTAACTTAATATGCCAGCTTTTTGGTTTAAGACAACAAGTCCCTTTCAAAGATAAAAGAAATTTTATTCATGCCTTTTTTTTTGTAAAGAAAAAATGATAGATTTTATCAAGACAACTTCAGTTTGTAAGCTGATATGAAATAAGGAATGTAATTTATTTTTTCCTCTAGAATGATTCTTACATCTCAGTTTTGCTCATAAGAAATCTCACTTAGCAAGTGAAACAAGAGGGCCAAGATGGCAAGATTACTCACCTGAGTTCTTAATCAGGAAGAATGAAACCTTAAACCAGGTCTTACTTGTAAAAAGCAGTACACAAACTGATCAAGGATTTGACCTAAAAACCTATCTAACCCAATTGCATTGTTTTTCAGTATCCAGGGTGTCATCAATCTAGACATTCTGACAAAGTTTAGAGCAGATTACAAGATTTCTTTAATATTTGACCTAATGACCTAGTTTTTGACATGACGTTCAATAGGGTTTAAGGTCTTTAAATTAAACATTATGAACAGGATGCAGGATGATTTGATCAGAATTGTGATCCCAAGAGTTAATTGTTCAACTTGATGTACTACAAACAATGGATATTAAAGTACATGTATCCTAGAAGCTTACCCAGAGAGATGCTCAGGTAAGCCAAATAAAGCTATGTAGTCCTTTATTCTATAATAATATCAATTGTCTAGAAATGTATAGATTGATTGAATGTAGTTAAACGTCACTTTTAACAGTGTTTCAGTCATATCGCAGCGGCTGGAGCACCTAACAATGGATTCCTGGTATTTCTCACACCAGTACTACCACTACATCCTTTCTAGCTTCCAGCTGCTATCCCACTTCTATTAAATACAAAAAAAAATCAAGGTAGGCTTTTCTAGCGATGCCATCCCCTAATTTCCACATACTTTATTTTCTTATCTGCTAAATGGTTCACTTTCTACCACTTTCTACCAGCCAAAAGTTTTGTTATCTTATTTTGGTTAACCCATTACCAAACAACAAACTTTTAGACTAATTAAATTTCAAAGATGTAGCTAAAGACAATTTTAATATCTAAATAATCTCTGCCTCTTTGGGTAGAAAGCATTGCATAAAATGAAGAAATTGCTTGCAAAAAGTAATTTTTCCATTTCCACAATGTTTTCAAAAGCTTTTCATAGGGGCATTAAAAGTGTGACGCTATGAGAATGGGTTAACATGTCTTATAGAAAGATTAAACTGAAGCTTTGAGAAAACAAGGCATATATTGTACATGCACATTCTGGTTTAAACTTTAACCCTTGTCCTCCTGAATATAATTCTGTCTAGAAATGCACTAAAATAAATGCACTGAAATCTCTGGAAGCACTAGTTGTAGGTCAATAATTCTTTTGAAGAATAATTTTATAAATAATTCTGGCTTGAAAGGGGCAAGCAGGTGATGCAGACTAAGATCAGACTGCACATATGTGCAGGTTGATCTTGGGCTATACCTACTGCCAAAACAGGAATATTCTAGGTTCAGCATGACAACGGTTAAGTTCCTTATGTACCCCAAGTATTCAGTCATGGGAAAAATATTTTGTTTCTTTGACAAAACATGACCACTGCATGCATTACAAACTACAAACTTGCAGCTACATATACAAGCATGGACTTATAAAAATTGATTAAAACTGTTTTAAAAACTTCATTTCATATCTTCCCTGAGGATCCCAGATATAAAGCAATCATAGAAATAACTTACAAGACAGTTTAATAAAGTTTACAAAACTAGAGCTATCACAAAACATGATGAATACAATGTCCAACAGCTCTTTGGTGATAACACCGTTTCGAATAAACAGGCTTAGTCAATTTAAAGATTTAAATTAATGTGGGAAACAGAGCAGACAAGAAATTTTATCACAGTGCTTTAACCCATTCCCACACAGAGACGCTTTTAGATGCCCCTCGTGAAAAAAGCTTTGGAAAACATTGTGTAAAATGAAAAAATTGCTTGTCACAAGCAATTTCTTTATTTTACACAATCTTTGCTACCCAGAAAGTTGAACAAATCTTAAATTTCATAAACTTTAAACTGTTGTCTGCAACTCCTTTCAATTTTGACCAGTCTAAATTTCTCTTGTGTTGTGATGTTATAAGTTTGAATCAAAATTGACATGAGCCATCAGAGGTAGATCATGCTTCCTGAATAAGTCCTTGTTTAAGTCCTGTGCAGTATATCTTTGCTTAACACCCTTAACTAAATTGTTGAAAATTAAGAAAAGTAAAAAGGTAAAGGAATTAACATTTGACCTTGACCTTAAGCATACGTCCCTTCATTTGATTGTAATATTTTGTAGAAGAAATTGCTGTCACAAGCAATTTCTTCATTTTCGACAATATTTTCTTTCCCTAAGACTGATTATTTTTCGAATCGAATCCAATTTTCATTCCTTCTGCAAAAACCTTTGAATTTAGACAAGTTGAAAATTTTGCAAAACAGGAAAGGGTTAAGCATAATTACGTTCTTCATTTTGGAGGTATTGATGATATTGGCCTACAGACCAATAATAGCATTTTAAATAGAATTGTTGTAAAAAAACATAGGAAACTATAATTTCAAATTCAAAAATGCAGAAAAATGAAAAGATACATGACATTAACCCTTGTCATGTTGAATTAAATCCTTTAAAAAAATGCATTAAAATCAAAGGGTGAAAAGTGCTGGAGGCACTTATTGTGGGTTATATTCATCTTAAAATTTTATCTTAAAAACAATCCTAGCTTAAAAAGGACGTGCAGGCGGTGTAACAACTATTTCTTCAATTCCACCAACTTTTACTACCCAGAAAGACAAATAATTTCATATTTTCTTTGACATGGAATAGTTGTCTGCAACTTCTTTCAATTTGGATCAGTCTAAAATGTTGTCATCTAGTTATAGGTTAAGCTTTAGATGCTTTACTTTATCTTTTTGACCTAGGAACTCTTTGGCCTGGTTCAGTACCAAAATCAATGTGATGCGAATAAGGAATTTAAAATAAAGAGGGATAATTGACTTTGATAGCTAAGGGAAAAACATTCAGGGTCTTTGATCTTTTATTTTCTGGTGATATGTTTTTTCACAAGGGAGAATGACACAGAAAAAATCATCTAAACCCATTTCAAAATGACACGAAGTTGTCCAATTTTAAAGTTGGTTGCTGATGACCATTTTCTATTTGATATTTTAAAATTCTTTTCCTTTTGGCGTAGAAAACATTGTGGATAATGAAAAAATTGCTTGAAAGTTTTCCAAAGCTTCTCTTTGCTTGGAGGCATCAAAAAGTGTGATTTTGTTGGAATGGGTTAACAGTCTTCAAAATAAAGTTCCGTCTTAATAAAGAATATGTTTTTACAACACTCACTATTACAACAGAAAGATTCCCCCTTTTCCATAAGCAAAAGTGAACATTAATTTTTTACATTTGTCAAACCCTGTGAATTCACAGGTCATTTGTTACAGTAAATTGTATTTAAAACACAAGGAAAGTAAATTCATGTAAATTCACAACATAAACATTGAATGTAAACTATCAAAGTCTGCTCAATGTAATCAAACCTTGAGATACAAAAGAGGATATATGAAAACAAAAAGATCTTGTGCCTCAGTTTTTGTTTGTTTGAATGGGGTTTAATGTTGCTTTTAGCAATTTTTCAGTCCTATCATGGCTGGAGCACCTAACAATGGATTCCTGGTATATCTCACACCAGTACCATCATAACATCCTTTCCTAGCCTCCAGCTGCTATCCCACTTAGGTTTACGATTATCCACTCATCAGTGAGAGACAAAGGAAAGGATTATGCTGCCACTAGGGATCGAACCAATGACACCCCATCATTGAAGATGGGGAGTCTGATGCGCTGCCAACTGCACTATGACAGCGTCCCTTTGTACCTCGGTGTGTTTATAGCAGTAAATAGTGGACAGTCCTTTACAAAGAGCCAAAAGGACATTTTCTAGAATAATAAATTTTAAAGTCTTTGGTCAAAGAGGTTTTAAATATACAAAACAATTCTTGCTGTTACGAATAGCATATCGTCATTGTCATTCTAAAACATTGTAGCTACAAGGTTTTTGAACGACAACAACAATATACAAAATTATAAGGTGCCTTCCTAAGTCAAGGATTGAACATTTGTGTTGTTTGTTCAATTGACAGATTGCTGGTGTCAATCAAAAATTAAATTAGCCAATTAAACATTTGTTTAGATTAGAAGTGAACTTTGAAATCCAACATTAATGTTGAGTTTTTTTTTGTTGGTTTGGCCGCATAAACATCAAAATGCAGCTGATTCAAGCTGTATTTATTACATTTAGGTCACCAACAAAATATTTATTACAAGAGCTACAAAAAGCATGTTGTTTATTACCTCTGTTGAACCGTCATGTCTGAGGTCAATTAGCGTAGCCAGAGAACCGTCAATTGGGTTTTGAGCAAAAGAAGAGCCATTAGTGCTTCATTGAATTGATAATCATAATGAAACCCTCATTGCCTTCTACCTCAAAGCTAGAAATACAAATACACTGAAAAGACATATTATCATTCAACACAAATATAGACAGTTATTTCTTACAACCTAAAATTCTTCAGACTTTTTTTTTTTGAGGGTAAAAAGTGATTAGTTGTCTGTGATAGATATTTTTGGCCTGGTATTGAAATCAGATTTTTTAAGTATTTAATATTTGATAAAATTTAGAATAGCCCTTGAATGTGTATCCTGTTTTAAACTGTATATAAATTTGAATGAAATATGATACTTACATGTCTTGCCTTGACTTGCTGTAAGGCATTCATACATTTCTGAAAGATACAGAATATATTTTTTTTGTATAGAGATTCTAGAGGTTTACTAGGAATGTATCACAGACACAGATGCCTCCACTTAAGTTCTTGTCACATGACTTTCAGCTGTGACCTTGAACTTAGAAGTATCCAACAGAACTCTATGAATGACAATAATTTTAGAACAACTGTATCAAGTTAATTTGAAATCCATCCATTGATATTGAAAATTTGCTTTGAACAAGAAATGGACACTCACCACACACTATACACACATACTTACACCATACAATCACACACGGACAGAGCTAATTCTTTATGCCTGTTGCCAGAAGAATAAAAAGAATTAGCCTCTAATATATGTACTACTATATACTGTGAGGGTGTTTGCCACAGAAATTCAGCAAACTTCAACCTCAAACCAAGCCTTCATCTCTATGTCTAACAGTAAACCTTGTACATCAAATTAATTAATTAATGGTTCTGAAAATTTACACTTAATTCAACTAGAATTGTCACAAAGCAGACTACTATCCTCAGCCAAACAATAGGGCACCTCCTTGGGTAATGGATGACATTTGAATAAAGTTTCAAGGTCAAATTGTTTATGAGTTACAGCATGGAAACAGCTTTCAAAGTTCAATTTTGATCTTGACCTTTGACAATAGGGCACGCCCTTGGACCATAAGCAACAAATGTACAAAGTTTCATGGTTGTAGGTCAATTCCTTCTAGAGTAAGTGAAAAGAAACAAAAAAGTCTACAGACAGATGGACAGACAGACATGGCCAAACCAATATACCTCCCTCTACTACATAGGTGGGGGTATAATAACATTCTTTTTTCAGTGTCCAAGATATTCATTTGAAACTTACCAATTTTCCCTAATATTGTCCATTTTGAATAATGTGGATTTTTTCTGCATAGAATTGATTACATATCAAGAAAATTACTGTCTTATTGTGTTATATTGAAAAATGATCACAATCAACATATTTATTAATGTCTTCAATTCAGAAAACTGCAGCAATTTTTTTCTTTGTTCTTTTTTTTGTTTTTTTTTTCTTTATTAAAAAAATGATCCATGAACAATACTAAAAATATCCATCAAATTTCATTAAATTCTGACAAAAAGTTTCTGGGATATAAACCAAACCCATATTTACTTTGGTGTTTTATGACATGTGTTTAGGCCAGGGACTGGAAAATTCTGATAGTGTATGTTTAATGTCATGTAACTTGGTTAGAAACTGGAATATTCTGAGAGAGTATGTTTAATGTCATGTAACTGGAATATTCTGAGAGTGTATGTTTAATCTCATGTAACAGGGTAAGAAACTGGAATATTCTGAGAGTGTATATTTAATGTCATGTAAGTGGGTTAGAAACTGGAATATTCTGAGGGTGTATGTTTAATGTCATGTAACTGGTTAGAAACTGAAATATTCTGAGAGTGTATGTTTAATGTCATGTACTTTGGTTAGAAACTTGAATATTCTGAGAGAGTATGTTTAATGTCATGTAACTGGAATATTCTGAGATTGTATGTTTAATCTCATGTAACTGGGTTAGAAACTGGAATATTCTGAGGGTGTATGTTTAATGTCATGAAACTGGGTTAGAAACTGGAATATTCTGAGAGTGTATGTTCAATGTCATGTAACTGGGTTAGAAACTGGAATATTCTGAAGGTGTATGTTTAATGTCATGTAACTTGGTTAGAAACTGGCTTATTCTGAGAGAGTATGTTAAATGTCATGTAACTGGAATATTCTGAGAGTGCATGTTTAATCTCATGTAACAGGGTTAGAAACTGGAATATTCTGAGATTGTATATTTAATGTCATGTAAGTGGGTTAGAAACTGGAATATTCTGAGGGTGTATGTTTAATGTCATGAAACTGGGTTAGAAACTGGAATATTCTGAGAGTGTATGTTCAATGTCATGTAACTGGGTTAGAAACTGGAATATTCTGAAGGTGTATGTTTAATGTCATGTAACTTGGTTAGAAACTGGCTTATTCTGAGAGAGTATGTTAAATGTCATGTAACTGGAATATTCTGAGAGTGCATGTTTAATCTCATGTAACAGGGTTAGAAACTGGAATATTCTGAGAGTGTATATTTAATGTCATGTAACTGGGTTAGAAACTGGAATATTCTGAGGGTGTATGTTCAATGTCATGTAACTGGGTTAGAAACTGGAATATTCTGAAGGTGTATGTTTAATGTCATGTAACTTGGTTAGAAACTGGCTTATTCTGAGAGAGTATGTTAAATGTCATGTAACTGGAATATTCTGAGAGTGCATGTTTAATCTCATGTAACAGGGTTAGAAACTGGAATATTCTGAGAGTGTATATTTAATGTCATGTAACTGGGTTAGAAACTGGAATATTCTGAGGGTGTATGTTTAATGTCATGTAACTGGTTAGAAACTGAAATATTCTGAGAGTGTATGTTTAATGTCATGTGACTTGGTTAGAATCTGGAATATTCTGAGAGAGTATGTTTAATGTCATGTAACTGGAATATTCTTAGATTGTATGTTTAATCTCATGTAACAGGGTTAGAAACTGGCATATTCTGAGGGTGTATGTTTAATGCCATGTAACCTGGTTAGAAACTGGAATATTCTGAAAGTGTATGTTCAATGTCATGTAACTGGGTTAGAAACTGGAATATTCTGAGAGTGTATGTTTAATGTCATGTTACAGGGTTAGAAACTGGAATATTTTGAGAGTGTATGTTTAATGTTATGTAACTGGGCTAGAAACTGGAATGATTTGACAGCAGATGTTATCACTGTAATTTTCTTATAGTGTATCTTTATTGGACTGTAATATTCTTACAATGTATGTTTTATAACATGTAACTGGATCCAGGACTGTAATATCCTTACAATGTGTGTTTTATCACATGTTACATGGTAGAGACTAGAATATTTTGAAAGTTTATGTTTATCACATGTAAAAGGGTAGAGACTGGAATATTCTTACATTATTTATGTTTTGTAACATGTAACTGGGGCGCCTAACCATGGATTCCTGATAATTCTCAAACCCCTACTACAACAACATCCTTTCTGAGCCTCCAGCTGCTCATTCTGATTAGGTTTATGATTATCTACTCGTTGGTGGGAGATAAATGTTGGAAAGGATATTTGCTGCAATTAAACAGGGTAAGAGACTGGAATGATCTGGCAATTCATGGTTTATCACATGTATCAAGGTTAGATACTTCCATGTTTTAACAGTGTATGTTTTATCTCAATTTAATGGGTTAAAGACTTGAATGTTTGTGCAATTTAGGATTTATTGCATGTAGCTTACATGTAATGTATGTTTTATTACTTGCAACAGGGTAAGAAATTGGAAAGTTCTGACAGTGTACACTTTATAGCAAGCATTTTGGCAGAGATTGGAATGTTCTTATAGTTAATGTTTTATCATATTTGACCACCAGATCAATCTAGTATGGTGTACGGTGTCTTAAATGTACCTGCAGTTTTACCATGTGTAGCAGCCATTTTAACTAGCATGGCTTCATCAATCAAGTAAGTATTATCATGTACAACAGGTTAATAAGAGTAGACCAGAGAGTACTTACAGTATATGTTTTATCCCGTGTTACAACCATCATAACTGGCATGGCTTTATCAATCAGGGCTAGTGGACCATGTTTCAATTCTCCAGCTAGTATTCCCTCTGAATGCATGTATGTTAACTCTTTGATTTTCTGTGAATAAAACATAACACATTAATAACAGACAGCAAACAAATACAATGAAATGGTTATTCGAATTTTTCTATCAACTTCTTTTCAAAATAGATTTGCTGCCAAACTCGATAACTTTATAATGGATAAATGACCTTTAGTAAATATTTAATCATATACTTCAAATGCAACGAAAGCTATGAACTTATAAAGAGCTCCAAGACATTTTCACAAAAATGACAGAAATGCAGTGGCTTAATCCACTGCTACCAATTTTAAAGCTGAGACAGGCTATTAAGAGTTTTTCCATGACAGACCTTGGTGACAGTCTGGATTGAACCAATGACCATCATATCAATACCCAATTAACTTTTATTGTATTTGTAATACAAATTATGGTTGACCTCTGCTGGGCCTAATCTCTTTTTATCATATTATTATTTGAGCCTATGCATGACATTTCCAACCAATTCGCATGTGCGTGACTTGCACATTGAGCACCCTGGACAGCCATTCTGGGCAATAAGAACACTCCCTGATTGTTTGAAGAAGCTTTAGTTCTGTATCTATCTACAGAGCGCAGTATCAAGACACTGATCAAACTGTGCGGATGTACAGGCTGATCTAAGTCTTTACTTGGCGCACATGTGTAATAGTTGGAAATGTCACACATTAGCTAATTTCCCAAAAGGTCCATCTATATGTGACAGGTTGCATATTCCAAAATGTACAGCCCTGTCAGATAATTTCCAAAGATCTTCCTTCAAAAAAGGGTGTGTCTAGTAATGAATGGATAAGCCTTTAACCAGGACTAAAGAAAAGATTTTGTTTGAATGGGGTTTAACGCTGCTTTTAGCAATTTTTCAGTCATATCGCAGTGGCTGGAGCACCTAACAATGGATTCCTGGTATATCTTGCACCAGTTACTACCATTACATCCTTTCCTAGCCTCCAGCTGCTATCCCACTTAGGTCAACGGTTATCCACCCATTAGTGAGAGACATATGTCTGAAAGGACATAAGCTGCTGCGGTTGATCAAACCCATGACATCCACATGACTGAAAATTAGGAGTCTGATGCTATGTGCTAGGACAGTGGCCTGGAAAGATTTACCATAACACCATTTAACATGCAGTGTAATTATAACCTTGTCACTTGACAAGAAGTAAAACTTACTAGAGCGCCCTCTAAACATGTAGCATAGTTATAGCCTCGTCCCATGACTAGAAGAGATTGCTGTTGATATGTTTCTTGCGCTAATTTTTGGATCTCGCTGTCCATGGCCAACACTTGCTTGATTTGTTCTAGAACAAAAGTAAAGTTTCGTGTGTATTTAATTAACAGGTTTTCAAAAGTTATGAAGTGGTTCTTTCATGTAAATAGATATATTCCCAACCATGTTAATTTATAGCTAAAATTCCCAAACATATAGTTTATAACAAAATATAAAAACATAAAAATGCATCTTTTCAATCTTTGGGCAATATTTGGTCAACCCAGTCTGCACCAGATATACACTTAAGCAACATCAGGTTAACCCTTTCCTGTTTTGCAAAATTGTAGACCTGTCCAAATTCAAAGGTTTTGCAGACGAAAATTTAAAGCCTAGTCAAATGGTGATAATTTTGTTTGACATCTTGGAACAGGCATCATGTTTAAATCTTGAAATTATCAAGGTTATGAGATCAAATGCATGCATTCAATTTCAATCTTATCTATTGAATAATCAGACAGTTATTGTTTGTTAGATTATTTGTCAAAAGGTGGCATTTCCATTACTCCACAACAAAATTTTGGACTTGTCCAACTTGAAAGAAATTGCAGACGACAATTTACAGTAGATAAAATTGTAAAAGATTTTGTCTTTTGAGGTAGAAAACATTGTGTATAATGAAGATGTTGCTTGTAATAAGCAACTTCTCCACTTTCAAAAATGCTTTCTAAAGTCTGTTTCTTAAAGGGCAATAAGAAGCGTTACTGTGTGGGAATAGGTTATTGGGGTTTTAATTAACTCAACTAATTCTTTAATAGTATCACAGCAAAGTTCACATATTCAGTGCTATGATATGGCTCTGAATGCTTTTGGTATTTCTCACATCAGTACTACAACTAAATCCTTTCCAAGCCTCCAGTTGATCATCCAACTGCGGTTTAGGATTATCCACCCATTGGTGGCTGGACTCCTAGTATTTCTCACACTAGTACTACCACTAGATCAGTTCCTAGCCTCCAGCTGCTTATCCTACTTATGTTAACAATTATCCATCCATTTGTGGGAGACAAATGTTGGAAAGGATGCTTGCCACAACCAGGAATCCAACCCCGAACCTCATGAGTGAGAGTCTGATGCACTTCCAACTGTGATATGACCATGGCCAAAACAAATTGTAATAACATTGAATATAAAGTAAAGTTTTGTACATACAGTCAGATAGATGGACAGACAGAGAACTGTTAATAAAACACAGATTCAATTTATTGTGGAAGTAATGATAATATAAAGATGGTTAATATGATATTTGGTAATGAAAAATGTAGTTTATTAGAAATTATTCCTTTCTTGAAAAACTGTTTTCAAAACCTTTCTTTATTTGTATATGTTTGTAAAGGGAAAATTTAAATGAAACATGTGCATATGAAGGTAACATCTGGGGTCTGTGTCAGCCCAGTTCATGCATCAATAATTCAAACTCTATTTCCAAGGGGATTTTATTGCAATAGGATTGATATATCATAGAACAGTTACCCATTTCCACACATCCTATATTTCTATTTTCCTCAATAAAAAGGGTTTGATTAATATTATTGAAAATGAAGAAATTGCTTGTCAAAAGCAATTTCATCTATGCCATCAATGTTTTCTATCCCATCCAACAAAGATTTTAAAATTTCATCAACAAGAAATGTCTTTTGCACCTTCTTGACCAGTCTAAGATTATATCACCTGGTAAAAGGTTAAAGAAGTAATTAACACAAATTTTTTCTCGCTCAAAAGGGCTCTTTTTTGTTAAGGATGCAATAAACAAAACAATAATGATACCTGGTAGCTGTTTGAGACCTTGGATGATTTCCTTCCTCCTTTCTTGCATTGAGATTCTGTCATCACACATCATAAGGCTAAACATCACAAGAGATATAAATTGACTGGTGTATGCCTATAAAACAAAACATTTTGTAATCATAAGTCAAAACATGGAAAGAGATAATTTATTTGTGTATATATCTAAACAAGAGGACAATGATGGTCCTATATCGCTCATCTGAATATGTGGGTTACAAGTTTTAAAGTCTTTCTTCAATTTCTCTTTGACATATATTGGATCCAAATTTTAAAGAAGATTTGGCAAAAATTGTCGCCACTAGAGTGCTAACAAAAGAATTGTCTTTAAGGGACCTTTTCCCGTATTTTCCAACAGAACATTTCCATTTTCGATAGGAAATGGTGACCCACCAAGCATTCTAACCAAGATTCATGAAGATGAAAACCAAATTCTTGGCCCTTAGAGTGCTAAGAAGGAAACTGTTATTAAGGAACCTTCCAATTTTCATTGTGGTTCATCCTTGTGCTTAGAGAAACATTCTGACAAAGTTTAATGGAGATTTAGCCGTAATTTTGACCCCTGGAGTGTTAACAAGGAAATTGTCATTTAGATCCCTTTTCCCATATTTTTTGCATTTGCAAAAGGATTCATCCATCTGACCTACCATGCATTCTGACCACGTTTCAAGAATTTTCGTGTTTTCCAACAGAACATTCCCATTTTTAATAGGGTTCATCCTTCTGACCAGACAAACTTTCTGACCAAGTTTTATTAAGTTTAGGCCAAGATTAGGGCCCCTGGAGTGCTAACAAGGAAATAGTTGACAACACCCGAAGGAAGACAACGGACATTCAATGATCACAAAAGCTCAGATGAGCTAAGAATTCATTAATACATGGATTCTGTCGTAAAAATGAAATAAGGCAAGCATACCAGAGAGTTTAATCTACTGATGTATGCCTCAAATAAAGAATAAAATAATGATATGTCATCACACAGCATTAAGCAAAGTATTATCAATATGCCTTAGTACTTGCTTTTACAATACTAGGACCATTATTTTTATTAGTCCCACAGACTCTATCCTGCTACTGGCAACACCAATTTCAGGACCAACATGCATATGTACTCCATAGAATGACCCTATTGAATACTGCCAAATATTTGTGAGATGTTACTAACCTACCTTAGTACGAGCAACACCTGTCTCTGGACCAACATTTATGTATACCCAATAATGAGACCCTCATGTGTAACTGCTTCCAAACATAACTAGTGCAACCACAAACCTACCTTAGTAGTGCTAAAATCTGTCTCTGGACACATATTTGTGTATACCCAATAATGAGACCATCTTGAGTCACTGCTTTCACTATTACAATCTACCCTAGTACAGGTTACACAAATCCCTTGACTAGCATTTTTATATACCCCATACCGAGACCATCTTGAGTGCTACTGCTCACATTATGCATAATTTTGCAAACCTACCTTAGATATGGTAACTGCATTGGTTGCCAACATAAAATGATTTTGAAATTTATTGTTTTTTTTTTTTCAAAGCTTTCCATAATGGGTTTTATGACCATTTCATGAATTATTGATAGAGGGGTTTGTAAACAAATTTATTTAAGATTTCATGATTCCTTTTTGGTCAGAAAATGTTTCCCAACGCCAGCCATTGAGCCTTTAAGGTGTACTCTACAATAAGCCCATGTGGAGATACAACAGCTCACAATATGAACATAGTTATAAATCTACCTTAGTACTAGCAACTCCAATCTCAGGCCCAGCATTTATGTGTACTCCACAATGAGACCCTCTTGAGATACTACTGCCAACAGTATTTGTGATGCCCACAATAAGAGCTCCTCTCGCTTTACAATAGTTTAAGGCCATCAGAGTGTCAGCAGTCTCACCTGAAAATACAACAGAAAAATTAACAAGGATTTTAATTGTTGATTTGCTAGCAGGTACAGTCGACAATCATTATCTCAAAAACAAAAATCTCCAATTTTTGGAAAAGTCAAGGTTGTATTTAAATCTAAACTTTATCCCTTCTTTATGTCATATGAATCTGAATAATTACCTCAAACTAGTAAAAAGTGCAGTTCCTGTTATGTTGAGTCACTTTCCGAACCAAATTTCAATATTCACGCCGAAATTTACCTGTTAACCCATTCCTGCACAACAAAATTTTAGACTGGTCCAAATTGAAAGAAGCTGCAGATAACAAGTTCAAGTTGATGAAATTTTATATTCTCTTGTCTTCTTGGATAGAAAACATTGTGGATCATGAAGAAATTGCTTGATATAAGCAATTTCTTCTTTTTCCACAATGTTTTCAAAAGCTTTGTGATTTTTTCTTGGGGGGCTTGAAAAGGAGGGATTGTGTGGGAATGGGTTAAGCAGATAGTATGACTGACTATAACAGTCTGATTTGATTTTTTTGAATGGGGTTTTACGCCGCTTTCAACAATCTTTCAGTTATATCGCGGCGGCTGGAGCACCTAACAATGGATTCCTGGTATTTCTCACACCAGTACCGCCATCACATCCTTTCCTAGCCTCTAGCTGCTATCCCACATAGGTCTAAGATTATCGACCCATTGGTGGGAGACAAATAGTCGGATAGGATTAGTGCCGCCGTCGGGGATTGAACCCGGGACCTCTAGATTGACAGTCCGACGCGCTGCCAACTGCACTATGACGGCGGCTATATAACAGTCTGAAGAGGTAATTATGATCCTGATACACAATTTTGACACCTTTCAAATCAAATTGATCATTGATATTTATCCAAGATGCAAAAAAACCTGAATTTACAGCATGTCATTGTCAAACTATCGTTGACTGCCGCAATGTTTACAAGTGTTAAGCCAAAATGACTTCCTATAGAAACTTTCAAATCTGATTTTAAAATTGAACTCGGTCTATCTCGTACTGTTTGTCCCGGCCCACTAAAATTGAGATAAAGAGTGTCGACAGTATTTGAAGAATAATTCTATCTTGACAAAAGCAATAATTATGAAATGCATTATAATGAAATGCATTTTACTGCAACTTCCACATGTGTTATTTCTTCATATCAAAACAGTTTAAACATTACAAATTTTCATTGATCACATAAACCCTTTCCATTTTGGAAAAAAATTGGACCTATCCAAAGGATTTGCAGACGAGGAAAATTTATTTTGGATTTAATTTGAAAATTAACTATTCAGCAGGGAAGATAATATTGAGGAAAAGCAATTTTGTGACAAGCAATTTCTTCTTTTTTCACAATGTTTTCTCAAGTATAAAATCTCCAGGACATAAAACCAGGGATTGATAGATTGAATCCAGTTTAACATCACTTTAAACAATATTTCAGTCATATTGCGGCAGCTGGGGCACCTCGGGATTGAACAGGAAAGGGTTAAACTGTTAAGACAGCAATTTGTGTGGGGTAAACATACCTGACTGACTGATAAAAAAGCAAACATCATCTCTGAAGACAGGCGTACTTCTGTCCAGAAAGTCACTGGCCAATTCAACCATCACCGGTAATTCTGTCAACTCCTCCAACAGTTGACGAGTCTAAAATAATGAAATAATCAATGAACAATATTATGTTTATGAAACAAATAAAAATAAGGACTTGTTTTTAGAAGTTCATTGCATCTTGAATAAGCTCAAAGTACTTAGAAATGTTAAGTTAGTTTTGATGGGAATTTTAGGGGAAAAAATGCAAAATTTTTGGGGGAAAAAACAAATAAAAAACCCTTCAACATATGTCCGTAATATGATTAATATCATTGCCATATATACCAAGTTCATCTATCAATGCAGGGATAATGAATAGAAATATCTTTACAAGTTGAATAAAAGTTTTTGACATTGTGTACTTCAATCTGAGTTTTATGATTTTTATTTCCTTTCCTGCATTTAATCCCCCTTGCCTTAACTCATTTCCAAACAGCAAAATTTTAGACTAGTCCAAATTTAAAGTTGTTGCAGATGACAAATTTAAATTGCTAGAATTCGAATTCTCTTTACTTCTTTGGTAGAAAACATTGTGGATAATGAAGAATTGCTTGTATTTTCCACAATGTTTACCAAACCTTTTACTTCAGAGTGTCAAAAAGCGTCATTGTGTGGGAGTGGGTTAGTGTCACATAAAAAATACTTTGACACTGGATAAAGTGTTTTTCAATAAAGAGCCATAACTCAAAGAAAAGAGAATGACATCCAAAAATGAAATATGGACATCTTTGGTTGATAGCGAGTGCATATGTGAAAATTGAATCTAATCTATATAGTAGTTGAAGAAATAACAAGCGGAAAAGATTTTGAAAAGAAATACCATTACTCTCAAAATCAAAGTAATGAAAGCTAGCAAAGCATGGTTTTGTTAAGTAATCCTCTTTGTCAAACGTTATCATGATAAATAAATGAGAGTAAAGTAACCAAGGAATTAATCCATTACAACATGACAAAATCTCAGACTGGTTCAAATTGAAATAAGTTGCAGATGACAATTTCAAGTAGATGGAATTTGGTAGAAAACATTTTTACAAGCAATTTCTCCATTGTCCACAATGTTTTTCAAAGCTTTTTTCTAGAGATGCTCAAAAAACGGAATTGACTGAGTATGGGTTAGATAGCATGCTTTTGAAAGAGTTCACTACAATTTGAATAGAGTTTGTAATATTCTTAAAATATATCAAAACTACTATTTATGGAGTAGGTATTCAATAGATTTAGTGATTAAGCCTCCAGTGGCAGTTTGCACTTGTTGAACTTTGAGAAGACCTCATATTTTTGTCTTTTAACTTCAGCTATCAAAGCTAACTCTTTGCTAGCTAAAAAGGAATGTAACGTAATCAAAGTAAGATGTACACATCTTTGCTTGATAAGGAGTTCTTGCTTAAAATTCGTATCAAATCCAACCAGTAGTTTAGGAGAAAATCATTGTGCAAGAAAAAGGTTACAGACCGACTGATTTTCCAACCAACCAACTGATAAGCAGGCTCCTTTATAACCCCCGAAAGTTTCAGAGGGTACAATTAATGTTTACATTTGCAGACTCTCCCCCATATTTAAAGTAAATTCTTAACTTTTTAAATTTGATGCCTATCATATTAAATGGAATTCCTGGAAATCATTTTGGTTAAACTTTTCTCTACTGATTCAGAATAATGAATACACACAGCTATTGCACTATGGTAACTTGTCCCGCAAGCTATAAACAGCAATCTTCTACAGCGTTTAATTTCAGCCATGTATTCTTTGATTCCTCCCAATACCACAGTGTTCTTTTCAAAGTTCACACGTCCTCTCATAGTGTTTACAACAGACTCCGGTTGTTCAAATATCTCCTTCTGCATAAAGGAGCTGTAACTACCTGTAATTTAAAGAAAAGTGATGTCATAGATACATTCATCATCTGGGAACTGCAAACAGATTAGGTCGAAGACTTTTACCTGCATGTAGAATGGTCATTTAACCCATTCCAAACAACCCCACCTTATCACGCCCCTAAAGAAAATAGTCCAGGAAAACAATGTGGAAAATGAAGAAATTGTTTGTTACAAGCAATTTCTGCATTTCCCCATTGTTTTCTACCTAGGATTAAAGAGATACTTAAATTCTATCAGCTTGAAATTGTGGTCTGCAACTTCTTTAAATTTAGCCCAGTCTACAATTATTTCCTTTGGCAGTGGGTTAACAAACTACTAATTCATCTTGGAATTATCAAATAAAATTGATCTATGCTAGTGCTGATTTTTTTGGTCAAAATTGGAGTTTCTCATTAATCTCTTGTAACAAGCAGTTCCTTCATCTTACACAACATTTCTACCCGAAAAGTTGAAAAAATCTAAAATTTCATAAACTTAAAATTGTCGCCTACAACTTCTTTCAATTTGAACCAGTCTAAAATTTCTTTGACTGGTAATGGGTTTAAGAAATATAAATGTTATTCAGTTGTTCAAAAACTATATAGAAGATAATACAATAATGACTGGAATAGCACTGCTTACAAGAATATCTTTTTGTTTTCAAACGCAGGGATTCAGAATCATTTAATGGATATTAAAACTCTAATAAAGGACAAATAAATATTGCCTTAAAAGCAATTCAAACCTTTCATGATTTCTTGCAGTTCCGTGTGTAGGGTTATCACTTCTCTTACAGCACTGTCATCAAAACTTCGTTTGATACGGTGTACCGTCAAACTTCCGTTCTTCACCGCTGCAACATCGTCATCTTCTAGGAATATCACCTGATTAGTGTGTTCAATTATTGCACTGAAATAGAAATTACCTAAATGATTAGTTTTTGCAAAATGTTACCAAAATTCAGTTTCACAGCAGATATAGTGTATGACCACAAAAGTCCTTGAATTGAGAAAATTTTGAACTATTTTGCTTTACAGACCAACTAATGGTCCAACCAACCAATAAGCCGACTCCTACATACCCACAAACATAGTTTCAGGGGTTTAATAAACTTACATTGGCAGACTTTCCTCCATATTTAAAGTAAGTTCTTAACTTTCAGGGTGGTTGGCTGAAGCCAGACCAGCACATAAAACTATGGCTATATCCTCGCCCTTTGGGAAGCATAAAAAACTTTCATTTGACACTTTAGGATCAGGAATAACAGACAAATCAAAATGAAATCTATTATCTGCAAGTATGTACAGGAGTTATGGTCTACATATAAATTTGACCTTAAAGTGGACCTTGACCTTGGAAAAATCTTTAAAAAAACACAAAAAAACATGTACTTGTGAAGGAGAACATAACACAACTTGTCATGGTGACAACCTTATCTCACTCACAGCAATTGTGTTCCACAAGACACAAATGTATTATAAAAGGAGGACCAGGATTGTCCATTATAGCTCCTGTAAGTATGATGCCTCCCGTAAGTATGAAGGCTTTATGATATACACAAAATATCAAAGCTCTTCTATCCATTTTGGAGAAAAAGATTATTAAAGATTTTCTCCTTTCAACCTAGGTATATCGGAGATCCTACAATATAGCTTAATTTCTAGAGTACAGTAATTCTTTGAAGTATTTTGGTAGAGGGTCATTAGGCACCAATAAGCAAAATATCAAAGCTCTATGGCTAAAAATTTAGGAGGAGAAGATTTTCAAAGATATCCTTTTTTATTACTTTCTAAAATGGGATTGCACAGAAAAGGACATATTTTCAGAGTACAGCAATTCTTTGATTTATTTGGTAGAGGGTCAATAGATGATGATTTTTACAAAATATTGAAGTTCTAGGCCTCATGGTTTGGGAGACAAAGATTTTCAAAGATTTCCTTCTTTGTTACTTTGTAAAATCAGGCTCGCACAGAAAAGGGCTAATTTTCACAGTACAGAACTTCTTTTAAGTATTTTGGCAGAGGGTCAATAGATGATGATTCATACCAAAAGTTAAAACTCTAGACCGTATGGTTTGGGAGATTTTTTTAAAAATCTTTTTTCACTTGGTTGCCATGGCAATCAAAGTTTTTCATGGATTCAATTCTTTGAAGTATTGTAAAAGAGCATGACTACAGGATCATTTCTTTGAAATTCGATGGTTACTTTAGGAGGAGAAGATTTTTTTGAATTGTGAAAGGACAGACTGACACCAGACAATGAATGCTCTCAATAGCTCACCCAGGGCACTTTTTGCTTAGGTGAGCTAAAAAGCAAAACCAATTTCTGCGATAATAATAAGATTTCCAAAAATTCTTTCATTACATACAAATCCATAATTTCTTACTGACTGATATTGAATTTTTTGTGTCCTAGTTTAATACAATGTACTGATTATTCATAATATAAAATGAAAGTACCCATTGCAAAATGAAAGTACCTATTGCAAAATGAAAGTACCCATTGGATCAGTTTCATGGAAGCCTATTGTCAACTAATTTTCATAAAATAATTACACTTCAAAAAAATCTTAACATTTTCAGTGCTGAGAGCAAAACTATTGCAAGAGCTTCTTTATCAAAAGGCACTTACAATAGCTTTGCTTTTACCTATCTCATCTTCAAATATCCCTTTTGTTTTAATATTTCACTATTTGAGATCACATCTTTTAGTACCCTACAATCAATTGATTTCATTTACAATATTGCAAGCCAGCTGGTACAAATTTATAAGTGTCCAATTTGAAGACAAGAAGATGAATTGATCTTTATTTAAATTGACCTTTATCCCATTCCCACACCTTCACACTTTTAAACATCCCTCAAATGAAAGCTTTGAAAGACATTGTGGAAAAGGAAGAAATTGCTTTTTTCAAACAATTTCTTCATTATCCACAATGTTTTCTACCCAAAAAGACAAGACTTTAAAGATTTCACCATCTTAAAATTGGCGTCTGCAACTTCTTTGAATTTGGACTTAACGAAAAATTTATCGTGTGAGATTGAGTTAAATCATTCCTAAACTTTAATGCTTTTTTAAAACACTGTGGAAAATGAAGAAATCACAATTTCTGCATTATCCACAATGTTTTAAACCCCAAAAGATGAGATCTTTTAAATTCACTTCAGTGAAAAATTAACATCTGCAACTTCATTGAATTCTGACTAGTACAATATCATCTGGCATCTTGTAATAGGTTTATTAGTTGCACTAAAATTCTTTGGAAATGAGTTTGGAAATAACAAATCAAAGGTTGTCTTAGAATTTATCTCTAGGTTTGATATCAAGTTCTTAGAAAACCATTGATTATACCTTGCTCTAGATTTTGTAATCAT
The DNA here is from genome assembly GCA_946902895.1 of Fragum fragum. Lineage (NCBI taxonomy): Eukaryota > Metazoa > Mollusca > Bivalvia > Cardiida > Cardiidae > Fragum > Fragum fragum. The sequence continues at coordinate 86,518,994 of OX336365.1, forward strand.
GATAAGACAAGCTTATTTGTTCAATCAACAATTTATGAGCAGTTTCTGCAAACTTTTTAACCCATTCCCACTGAACAAAATTTTTTTTGGTCCAAATAGAAAGAGACTGCAGTTGAAAATTCCAAGTTGATGAAAATTTGAATTTTTTTGCCTCTTTGGACACAAAACATTGAGGATAATAAAGAAATTGCTTGATACAAATAATTTCTTCATTTTCTACGATATTTTCTATAGTTTTTTTCTTTCGGGGCGTAAAAAGGAGGAATTCTGTGGAAATGGGTTAAACAATTCCCACACAGTGACACTTTTGGACACTCCTCAAGAAAAACAATTGGAATACCCTGTGTAAGATGAAAAAAGTACTTGAAACAAGTAATGTCTTCATTTTCAACAATGTTTCCTGCCAAGAAAGTTGACCAGTCAATGTGCAAAATAGAATATTGGCTGAAAATAAACTAAGTCAGAAAAGAGGAAGTAGATAACATGCAGATCTGGATTTGGTTAGCACCATGGAGGACCTCTAGTTGAGCATACATACAAAGTTTAAAGTGAAAAATTCTAATAGTTTCAGACCTAAACTTGTCAAACGCCATTTAGAATCCCCCGCTAGACCTCCACAACATGTTTAAAACAAGAGCCGTCGGAATCGTATTATGCTTCTTCCATGAAGAAGGCTTTTGTCACAAAACTGTATGCCATTATTGGACAAAAAACTTCTTATTGAATCAGAATGCAACTATAGTTTGAGAGTTCAGTTCACAAGAAATTTGGAAGTTTGACAAATTGAAGGAATTTTGACCTTGAGAAATGACCTTGTTCTTAACAGATGACCTTGAACTTATTACGAACAGACAAGTCATGTCATAAGCAATGTACATATGAAATATGAAGGCTAAAAGTTAAGATTTTTGACTTTTTGACCTATGACCTTGGCCTTAGCAGATGACCTTGACCTTAGTACCAACAGAAAGGTTTTATCATAAACAATGCACATGTGAAATATGAAGGCTATATCTCTAATTAATCAAAAGTTATTGCCAATGTAAGTTTGTTGCGGAAAAATGGAGAGCTAAAATAATGCTATCAAACATTAAGCCCCCTTTTTTCACGACAAATCTTATTTCCGCAAATTTCAAATAGCTCACTGTCAAGGGCATCTAATTTGCTATTAAAATATGAAATTTCATTACATTCTGACCATTAGACAAGGAAAAATTTGAGAAAAACTATATTTTACCCTAAGTGCCCTTTTTCAGTGACAAGACCTCAAATCCATAAACCCGGGAAAAACGCATAGGTAATATATCATAGGGAGTTCACATGGTAATTTTCATTTGATTTGATCCAAGGGTTATGGAGAAATCGATGGACGGACCGAAGAAGCGGCGGCTATATACTCTACCTTCTGGGAGCAATTACAAGCAATTTCTTCATTATCCACAACGTGTTCTACCCAAAAAGAGACCAAAATCCAAAATTTCATGAACTTTAAACTGTCTTCTACAACTTCTTAAATTTTTTACTAGTGTAAAATTTTGTTGTCTGTTAATGGTTATTTTACAGCATTACCAAGGCTATGACACTTTCATTTTTCAAGGAGCAAATTGCAATAATTAGAACCAGTGTTAAACCAATCAATGTACCACAAAGAAAAGATACAGGACAAATAAAGATTCCTGACTTTTACTAGCATGCAGTGTTCAATCTTGAGCCTAGAGTTGTTATTTTTCCTCTTTCACAAACTGTTTATCTTATTATATGACAAGCAATACTAAATCTACTCATCTGGTGAACAAACAATATTTCCACATTGATAGGCAGTTTACCACACACATTATCTTTGCAAATACTACATGCATGTGAAAACAGTTTGACAAAGGCTGTGAAAGCTATTTACCCTTTACCAAACATGAAAAATTTTAGACTGGTCCAAATTTTATAAAAGTTGTAGATGAAAATTCAATCTTCATGAAAGTTAAGGTCTTTTTTACTTTCTGAGTAGAAAACATTGTGAAAACGTGGAATTACTTGTTGCAAGCAATTTCTTCATTTTACACAATATTTTCCAAATTGTTTTTCTTTAGGGGAGTCAAAAAGTGTCACTATGCGGGAATGGGTCGAGTTCTAGCCCTTACCTGGCATCAGAAGCAAAGAAGTATTCCACAGTTTTGTCAGGGCCAATACAGGAATATTCCGCCGTCGAATCTGAGCGCATTGTCTCATGGTGCATCGTCAAACGATTATCTAGAAAGGAAGCAACAAAATAGAGATGAGTACAACTATTATTACTACATAAGGTTAAGCAGGGAAATTGTCATTATTTACTACATATACTTAACCAATTCCCACACAACAAAATTTTAGACTGGTCCAAATTGAAAGGTGTTGCAGATGACAATTTAAATTGGGTGAAATTTTAGATTTCTTCAACTTTCTGGGTAGAAAAAATTGTGTTAAATGAAGAAATTGCTTGTTACACGCAATTCCTTCATTTAACACAATGTTTTCCCAATTGTTTTTCTTGAGGGGCGTCCAAAAGCGTAATTGTGTGGGAATGGGTTAAGAAGGAAAATTGTGATTCTCCTGTGTTTTCATACAGAAAAAAATCAATTTTCAAAATGATTTATTCTTATTACTAAGTACATAAAAAAATTTATGACAAGCTTCATAAACATTTTGTAGAAATTGTAGCCCTGACAGTGTAAACTAAACATCGTTATTCGGATCACATTTCAAGGAGTTCCCCTTTAATAAGGTCAATACTGATGACTATCTAGTATTTCAACAAAGTTTCTTCAAACTAAGCTTAAAGTGCAGCCTTTTTTTACGGTGTTTTCTCTTAGAACCTTCTCCTTTTCAATAAACATCATTGATTCATGTTACCAAACTAACAAAGTGACCAAGTTTCATCAAGACTAAACCTAAATTGATCAATCATGGCCGTCAATCATTTAGACCGGATGTAAAGTTTGAACTCCTACATTGGCAGCCATTTATGTGAAGCATTTTTGTCCGTTTTGTAACTTAAACGTCACAACATTTAACAAAATTCAATTTCCACTTCAATTTTAAATGGGTTTATAAAACTTTTAAGTACAAGAGTTATCAAAACTGCAAAATGCTGACCTTGCACAAAATTATTCTAAATGTATTTACGATGCACATGCAATCACAATATATTTGCTCTAATTCTTGGAGTGTAAGATCATACTTTCATGAGGAATGCAGGATGTTTTCTTGTTACTTAAATTTTAAAGTATTATACATAAAATACTCATAGAAAACACTCCTTTGATATTATAACAAAAGATAAATAATTTATAGTCTTCCTGGTTCAGGCTTTACTTTCTGATGTCATCTGATATATGCTGAAAGATTCATTATCTACTTTATGAAATCATATTTATGCAACAATATACTTCAAAATCTTTATGTAAAAATAGATAGCACTGTTTTAAATCAAGTAAAATAGATAGCACTGTTTTAAATCAAGTACATTTTAACCCTCGCCATGCTTAATAAAATCCTATTCTGAGTAAAATCAAAGCACTGGAAGTACTCTAAACACTAGTTGTGGGTCAATATTTCTTTGATAAATGATTTGATAAACGACTAAGACTGAAAGGATTTGTTTGAATGGGGATTTACGCCGCTTTCAACAATCTTTCAGTTATATCGCGGCGGCTAGAGCACCTAACAATGGAATCCTGGTATTTCTCACACCAGTACTACCATTACATCCCTTCCTAGCCTCCAGCTGCTATCTCACATAGGTCTACGATTATCGACCCATTGGTGAGAGACAAATAGTCGGAAAGGATGAGTGCCGCCGTCGGGGATCGAACCCGGGACCTCTAGATTGACAGTCTGACGCGCTACTAACTGCGCTATGACGGCAGCTAAGACTGAAAGGAACAAACTTATGTGCAGGCTGATCTTTGTCTATGCCCCTTGCTCAAGCAGGAATATTCTAGGTTCAGCATGACCAGGGTTAAGAAAGCTTACACACAAGAATGCAAGGAAAATGATACCAAATAAAAAAAGGCTTTGAAATACCAATTAAAAGTTATCAGAAAGTGATATCAAGTATTGTACAAAAACGATGGAAGTCACCCAAGAAGCTGCTTGTCAAAAATTTTGCTTAAACAAGGTCACATATTTTAATTCAATGATCTGATGAAGTTCTGTACTAGATATGAAATAAAGTATATAAGGTATATCACAATAAAGCAATTTCCTTTAAATACAGTAAAGGTCAATGCCAAAAATGGTCTAAAAGAAATTAATCACCTTGCGAGAGAGTATATATAAATTTTGATGGTCCTAGATGAAAGAATTGAGAAAATATGAGCAATTTTAAAAAGTAGGTCACAGGGTCATGGCTTTTTGTATGAAATGAAAGCCTATTAATTGTTAAGTTTATCTACAAATTTTTTAGGTCCTAGATGTAAGGAATCAGAAAATATAAGCAAGGTTAAAAGTTTGAAAAGAAAGTCAAAGGCCAAGGTCACATAGTCATGGTATTTGGTGTCAATTATACAACTTGGTGAGTTTATGTATATCTTTAATGGTCCTTATTGCAAGGAATTAGAAAATATAGCAAGTTTTAAGTTTATGAAAAATTGGTTGAGGTCACAGGGTTGGAGTATTGTATCTTAGTTGAATGTCTATAAAATTTGATGGTCCTAAGGATATGGACCAAGAAAATAAGATCAAGGTTAAAGTTCTTGATAAGACCATCAAAGGTCAATGTCACAAGGCAATAGTACTTGGTCTGAAATGAAATAATATCACTTTGAGAATGTATGTATAAAAATCAATAGTCTTTGATGAAAGAAATAAGAAAATAATAGTTAATGTTCATGAAAAGTAAGTCAAAAGTCAAATGATTGATTGGTATTGTAAGGGTCATCCAAGGCTGTGGTCATTTTGCAAGCAAGAAAAAAGTCAAAGGTCAAGGTCACAGGTTAATGGTCCATGGTGTCAAAGGAAAGCCTATCACTACATGCAAACATATGAAAAATATGACTTTCCTATAAAAAGGCATTCATAAAAAAGGTTTTATTAGGGTTCTGGTTAAAAATTTTAAATAGGTCTACGTCACAAGGTCTACCAGTCACATGTCATGGTCTCAAATGAAAGCAAGTGTTAGTGTAAATTATGAGTTCTCTTGGTTAATATTGACCGAGATAAAAAAAACTTTAGCTTAGAGGGATTTGGACAACCAATACAGATGTCCTTGGATGACAGTAACTCTTCAAAGACTTTCATCTAGGGTAAGGTTACCAGACAGCTAATTCTAGACTAGCCAAAATTGAAAGAAGTTGCAGACAACAATTTAACCCATTCCCACACATTGACACTTTTCGATGCCCTACAAGAAAAACAACAGGAAAAACTTTGTGGAAAATGAAGAAATTCCTTGGGGTAACTAGCAATTTCTTCATTTTCAACAATATTTCTACCCAGAAAGTTGGAAAAATTTAAAATTTCATAAACTTTAAATTGTCATCTGTAACTGCTTTCACTTTAGACTAGTCTAAAATTTGTCATCTGGTAATGGGTTAAAGTTTATGAAATTTTGAATTTGCTTAATTTTCTGGTTAGAAAACTTTGTGGAAAATGAAGAAATTTCTTGTGAAAAAGCAATTTCTTCATTTTCCACAATGTTTTCCAAAGCTTTATTTCCTTTGGGGCGTCTAATGATTCTCAATGGGTTAAAAGCAATTTTGAGGAAACTTTTGATTAGAAAGTGACAATTAATTTCTCTTTGAAAACAAATACACACACAAAAATAGTAATTACAATTTGAATTGGAATACACAGAATTACAAACTTCATTTGGAATAAATCATCACTTGTATACAGACAAAAAGCTTAGAAATATAAGTAACACCACTTGGTATCTTTAGGTCACTTATAAACCAATATCCACACAATGATGCTTTTTGACACACCTCAAGAAAAACAATTGGGAAAACATTGTTGATAATGAAGAAATTGCTTGCAACAAGCAATTTCTTCATTATCTACTGTTTTCTACCCAAAAAGACAAAAGAATTCAAAATTTCATCAACTTGTAGTTGTTTTCTGCAAATTCTTTCAATTTACACCAGTCTAAAATTTTCTTGTGTAGTAATGGGTTAAGCATTCTTGATTTAAAACTTTGACATTTTGATCTGACTATAGTGAACTTAGATACAGCCAAGCTTTTGTCAGGCAACAAGTTATCTCCATCAGCCTGAAATGTTTTACCTTGCTCATTTTTTTTTATCCAAGTTCAGTCATGTAAATGAGATCTAAAAAAGACCTTGCACATAAAAGTCTACAGATTTTTATCTCTCACACTTTAGTTCTTCTAACACATCACCAGCTGACAAAATTTTAGACTGGTCCAAATTGAAATTAGTAAGAGACGACAGTTTATAGTTGGTAAATTGTTAAAAATAGTTATGTTTTTTGATGTTTACTTCATTTACCACTAAGTTTCCCAAGGGTTTTTCTTGAGGAGCATCAAAAATGGGATTGTGTAGCAACAGTGACCATACTTTTAGGATACTATCATACCACAAGTCCTACAATCACAAATCCCACAAAGCTCATGTATCCAATATATATTATTCAATAATTTCACAAATCACACAAAGCTCATGTATCCAATATATATTATTCAATAATTTCAAAAGGATAAAAGCTACCTTTACTGAAATAAACATCACAGGTTTATAGAAATGATATCATTTAGGACTGTCCACCCTAGTTTTGTTGTTACGGTTCATCAAGTTAATCTACCACGACAGTCTGACTTTTTTGGTTAAGTTTTTATAAATCCTATTATCAATTTCATTCATAAACATTTTATGAAGGTATATCTTTCGAGAAATTTTCTTAAACAGTTATAAAAGAAAGTAAAAATTAATGAATCACCATCCAGTTGAAATTGGAATAATCTTGTATTTTACTGGATTCAGACAGTTATCAACATAACAATATCAAACAGTAGAGAACATTCTGCTATAGTTTTCTAGTAAGTTCCACAGTTTGCATCAACCCAACTTTCTTTACCATCCAAAATATTCATATAGAGATCAGAAAGTTAAACAAAGAGTGAAGATTTCACATTTCCAAATGATATCGAAATTTGGCTTTTTTGTAGGCAGGCCAGAAAAAAATTCCCAGACAACTTGTCCACAAATGTGATATAAGGGGTAAAAATGTAGTTATGAATATATAACAAATTCAATCAAAAACTCAGGTGAATAAGTTAAAAGTCTGTTAATGAATCCTTTCCCTAGATTTGAAATTTCATAGTAGTCTTGGTTGAAAGAGGTTACAGACGATCATGAAAATGGGGTGCAATATGAAATGAAACCATCCTATGTGGTAGAAAATATTGTGGGGAAAAGAAAAATTGCTTGTTAAGACTGGTCCAAATTGAAAAATATTACTGAGTTCATGAAATTTTAAAACCTAAGTCCTTATGGGTAGAAATCATTGTGGATAATGAAGAAATTGCTTGTAACAAGCAATTTCTTCTTTTACCACAAGGATTTCAAAAGCTTTTTTTGACAGGCATCAACAAGCAGGATTCTGTGGGAATAGGTTATATTATATGATGCTACCAGAATCTACTGCAATCTGTGGTTAACTACATACATCAATCAGTAATACTCGTTACGATGTTAGAAAATTGTTATTCTTCACCATGATCCCAGCTTCCTCATTCCTCTTGTTAAGTCATGGAGAGCATATGTCACAAATAAATTGATGGTTGGGTGGAATCCTGAACTAGGAGTAAATATTTTATATACACCTAGCACAGTAATGCACACAGCCCCAAAATACACAATAACCATAATGAGAACTGTTACACAAACAGGTGTTTGTACTATCAATCCCAGTGTAACAGAATTTTTTTTCAGAAGTTTAACCTTGATACTTGACCTTGACAGATAACCTTGACATTGTCAAATAACCCTGACCTTGTCAGATAACCTTGACCATCTCATAGGCAGATAAATGTTAGTAAGATGATTCATCATACCAATGTGAGCATTATAACTGAATATTTTAACATATAGCAAGACGGCTAAATTTTAGACTGGTCCAAATTGAAAGGAGTTGCAGACGACAGTTTAAAGTGTATGAAATATTAAGATTTTTTTAACTTTTGGGTAGAAAACATTATGGAAAATGAAGAAATTGCTTGTAACAAGCAGTTTCTTCATTTTACACAATGTTTTCCCCAATGTTTTCTTTGAGGGGTGTTCAACTGCGTCATTGTGTGGGAATGGGTTAAGGGAATGTCTCTATCTTTTAAATTGGGAGGCATGGAAAGGTTTAATGAATATTTTGTAAATAAATACATGTCAGTATTTCAAAAGGAATTTTTAAGCAAGGTTTAACAGCAAGTTCATTCACAACTAGACCTATGGTCAGTCAAGACATTCCTTGCAAGCTGTCAAAGGTAACAATTGTTTGCAATCTAGAGACGATTCCTTTCAACAATTACATCTGATACAATTAGCTAGCTAGCACATCTTGAAACACCTAATTCAACACTTCCTCATTGTTCACTAGGAATTATTTACCAGACAATTGCATATACTTAGGTAAGCTCTAAGGTAGTATATAGCATTGGTAGATTATTTGCACCTTCTTCAAAAGTGACTTAATACAAAATCTGTTATCTGTAAATGTATCCATGCCCTTTGTTGATGGTAAAAGCAGTTGTACCTTTACCTAGTTAAAATCATTATTATCAAGTTCTAACACCAGCAATCATGTGTTAGGGAAACTGCAAAAAAGTATTGTCCTTTTAAAATTGTAGTACAGAAAGATAGAGTAAAGCCAAGCTTTTTATTTTGTCCATGTGATTACCGCAACTAATATTAACAAAAGTCTATTTTTTTCTGTGAGGACTGATAAAATGAGGATAATGGGAAAGCTTAGAAAAGATTAAATAACTTAGCACAACTATTGAAAAAACTGAAGCATGCCATGTAAAGTGTGGACCTTATCTCACCAATATCATTGACAATATCGTTTGCTACCTCTGTAGAAAAATGCCAGATTAACAATAAAGAGAAGTATTTTATGATAGAATTTAGATGATATTCTTATGAAATTTATACTTTTGTATTAAGTTAACAACAAGTCATCATCATTCATAATCATTCATGTTTAACCCATTACAAGATGACAAAATTTTAGACTGATCCATATTCAAAAACGTCTTAAGTGGAAGAATTGTAAAAACATTGTCTTTTGGATTTAAGATCATTGTGGATAATGAAGAAATTTCTTTCTTGGGAGGGGGGGTGTTAAAAAAAAGCAGGATTGTGTGAAAATGGGTTAAAACTACACAATTGTGATATTACTATATACGGATGCCTAACACTTGATAATGGTACGTTGAAAAAATCTAAATATTAATGTCACATTGCAAAAATTTACCATTAGAATTGCTTCAAAAATATTTTTTTACATTTCCATGCAGAGTAACAGTTGTCTTAAACATATTCCAATGTTAAATCAAGAATTATGTAGACAATTATAGAGCCTACATATCCTAGAAAGTTGAAATTATGATAAATGAAATGACCTTCGACCTTCATAAATAGGTAAAACAGCTTTCTTTTTTATAAAATTAAAAGTTTTAAAGACATTAACTATAAAGAAAATTATAATAATATGACAGCTTTTTTTGGAATAAACTTCATCTGTAGCTATTATTGACATTCCTACCAGTTTTTTACCATCCCACTAGTATTTGACATTCCTACCAGTATTTGACATTCCTACCAGTATTTTATATTCCAACCAGTTTTTGAAATTCCTACCAGTATTTGGCTTTCTTACCAGTATGTGACATTCCTACGAATATTTGACATTCCTGCCATTTTTTTAATTTATTACCAGTTTTTGACATTCCTACCATTTTTTGACATTCCTACCAGTATTCTACATTCCTACCAGATTTTGACATTCCTAACAGTGTTTGACATTCCTGTAAATGTCTGACAAACAACTTTTGTGATTATCAATAATTTAGAAGTTGCATATGAGCATTTCCAAACATTAGCTCTTTTATAAATGCACTGTGTAGATTTCAAGGCTGTTAAATATCCTGGCTTGTACACATATGAAATTGCTGGAAATGTAGAAACTTAAGCTCATTCATATAACCATGAATGATCATTATTTTTTGATAATCATTTAAATTGATAATATCAAAACTTAACAACAATCATTTTTGTCACACACAAAATGAAATTCAAGCAGAAGGGAGTTCTAGAAGTGAGCACATATATCTAACCCATTTCTAAACAACAAAATTTTAGGCTGGTCTAAATCGAAATAAGTTGTAGATGACAACTTCAAAATGGCGGAATTTAGATAATCTCTGGCTCTTGGGGTAGAAAACACTGTGGACATTGAAGGAATTAGTTATAACAAGCAATTTCTTCATCGTCCACAATGATTTCCGAAGCTTTTTTCTTGAGGGGCTTCAAAAACCTGGATTGTATGGGAATTGGTTAAAATATTTCCAGTTGCCAATACACCAATCAAACTCCCTACTATGTCATTATATCTTGGAAATTATGATAATTATAATTCCTGAATATGTAGTCCTTATAAGGCAATTGAGTATACCTATACTTAGATAGCATGCAAAAAGAAAATCCATTATCAAATTAAAAACTGATTTAGACACATATCACACAAAACCACTTCAAGGTCAAATCAACTAGAGGCGCTTGGGCACATGACTCGCTCCACCTGCCTGAATTTACTTATCATAGAGATGAATTAGCTTTCTTAAGCAACGGAGACAACTCATTTTAGAAAAAATACTTCTATTTCAACTCACATTAAGGGAGGCAACTTTATTTTACACAACCAATATCCTCAGTCATGATGTGCAGTTATTTCCCTTTAATCAATAAGTGATCTTTACCTAAATTTGGCCACTCCTCAAGAGTAATATAACTTAAATATTCCTGAATTTCTTCAAGATATCTGATAAAGGGTCTCCAAAAGATCATTCCTGTGAAATGTTGTTGAAACTCATACTCCAAGATGAAGATTTTAAAAGTTTTCACTATATACCATGATTATATTGAAATTAGTTCCATACTTTAAAGCCATGTTCTTTTAACCAATCAAAGAAATTTGAAGAAATCAGAAATAAGTTCACCAAAGGATCATTCTGTAAAATTAAGTTACAATCCATCTCCTTGTCTCCAAGCAGTTTTTTTTCAAAATTTTCACTATACACCATATATGGAATTTAGACCTACCCATTTATGCTATAGTTTGTATCTGATCGAAACTCTTTGAAGAAATCTAAATTTAATTAAAATCCATCAGCTGGTTTCTGGGAAGAAGACTTCAACAATATACCATATATGGAATTTACCCCTGCCCTCTAAAGCTATATTTTATATCCAATCAAATTCTTTGTAGGAATCTGAAAAGGGTCATTCAAGGATCATTCCTATGCAGTTTGATTAAAATCCATCATTTTGTATCTGAGAAGATTTCAAAGTTTCCCCTACAGTATATATTGAAATTAGCCCTGTCCATAAAAGTCATGTTTTTCACATTATCAAATTCTTTGCAGGAATCTGATAAGGGTTTAACAAGTGTAATTTTGTTGATGTGTGAGCAGCACTTTCTGAGGAGAAGATTTTTAAAGCATGGACAGTCTACAGACACAACACCATGACAAAAGCATGCTGGCTTTCAGCCAGTGTAGCCAATAAAAGCATTTAAAACAAAAGAACATTGGAAGGATGAGAGAGTAGTTTTTGTTTGAGATGGTATTGCTATAATCACATGGTCAAGAGAAAATCACCAAGTACCTTCAGTTGTATGGAGATCGTGGAGTTCATGTAGATCATGCTGCTTTCCTAGACACAACCAATAGGAAAATGATTTTACACATACAAAACATATATCATCATGCAAAACATTGTAACATACAATTTAAATATTTACATGCAAAACACCTTGCACCAGACTTTAAATATATGTAAAGCATTTGCTGTATTCAAATAAAATAAATTAATTCAAAAAGAATAAAACAAACACCAAAAACTAGAATATCAATTTTAGCACATCTTTCTCTGCAGTAAACTTGCTGAGGATGATTTATAAATTCATAGAGTAAGTCTTTAACTTTTTAACACAATTGTTAAACCTTGTCATGCTGAATAAAATCCTCTTCAGAATTGCATTAAAATCAAAGGGCTGACAGTACTGAATACAAACATTGTGGGTTAATGATTCCTTTGAAAATCTATCTCATAAACAACTCTGGCATAAAAGGGACAAGCAGGAGATATGGACGAAGATCAGACTGCACATATGTGCAGACTGATCGCAAGTCTATACATCCTGCAAAAATAGTAATATTCCGGGATAAGCATGACAAAGGTTAAGTTGCATAATTTTTTACAAAGAACTTGCATCCTCTCTTAAGTGGTGTCATGGTATGCGGCACTCCAGGTCAATGCACATGTATTGCTTGGTATTTTCAACACGTTTTATACACTATAGTAAAATAGCGTTCAATATAGATTGAAAAAAACTCTGAACAGAGGATATTTTGAAAATATTCTGAACAGAGGATATTTTGAAAAATTTTAGCACAGCTCAGGCTTTGGCCATTAGAAAACCATACTGATTTCTCAAATGTTTATTGGAACAAAGCTATAAAATATGATATAGTTTGCAAGTGGGCACATTGTTTTAACGATAGTCAGGAGCCAATAGATAATGACCCTCAAGTGGGTAGTCTGGTTTCCGATTTGATTGCAACTGTGAACACATTAATTGAAGAAGACTCATGATATACCATGCATCTAAGAGATAGAAGAATTAAGTGGCATTCACTTGACGTGTGTTTTGAAGATCCTATGTGAGTGAATTGAGCTACACAAGCTGGTTGCCTCACTTGCTCAATGGAGAGCAGAAACAAAGTTACAGGTGATGAAACCTGGATCTATCATTTTCACCGTGATTCTAAGGCTAAAAGGGTGGATGTCATTGTAGGCTGTTGCAAAATCCCCAATTGTAATTTTTTATCCTAAATGCTATTCTATGACTTGAAATATTTACAAAGTAAGAGTTCTCACTAAACTTCTTGATTTCTATCTGAAAAGCAGAATGAGCACCAGTGTCTGCTGCATCAAATAACTCCATGATAATGCACTAGCTCATAAATCTGTTACAGCACAGCGACACCCAAAAGAATCTGAGCTTGATGTCTTAGATCATCCCCTTTACATCCCTGACTTGTCCATAGTGACTTGCTCCAAAGACTAAAGGAAAAGCTGGCAGTGTACCTTTTTGAATTCTGTTGAGGTATATGCAGTGTTATCTACCAAGTTCTGCCTCATATACCTAAATAGGAGTGCCGGGCTGTGTTCTGGGTAGATCACTGTAAAATGTATGTGGAGGCAGACAGGGCACACATGTATTCAGAAGGTCTTAGATAAATAATTTTTTCATATTTCAAATGGTTACTCTATGAACTTAAAAAGTGTCCCTTGTATATGTGTTTATGATCATTGGTTCTAAAGCATAATTAATCTCTATTACAATATCCTTTAGGAATAAAAGAAAAAGAAAAAACTAAGAAAGAAGTGGCAACTTAATATAAGAATGGAACAATAATTATTTCTTTGCTCAAATATTTTTTCGTTTATTTGTGATCAGTACTCTCTGTCAATGTTTTCTTATTATTCAACTATTATTTGCAATTATTTTATAGATTAATGTGTTATTTTTTACCCATTACCACACAATAGCACTTATTGAAACCCCTCAAGATAACAGTCAGGAAAACATTGTGAAAAATGAAGAAATTGCTTGAACCAAGAAATGTCTTCATTTTATACAATGTTTTCAAAAAAGAAAGATGAAAAAATCTAAAATTTCATCAACATAAAATTGTCATCAGCAACTCCTTTCAATTCGGACCAGTCTAAAATTTTGCTGTATGGTAATGTGTTAAGGTCAATTCTAAATTTATAATATGCAAGATAAACATGAAGGATAAATAATGTAAGAATAGGATAAACAGGCAATCCCTTGAACCAAGCTTTGATAAAAAGCAACAAGAGCCAACATAAAAGCTAACATGTATTTATTACTATTTCTATACTTCAAAATGTTAGAAAGGATACGTTTCTTTCAACAGACCACTAGGGTATGATAAATGTCTTTAATCATATTTCATAATTTTCATGGGGAAAATTTCTTTTAAGTTTATGAAGTTAAATACATATAAATATTGTGAAGCTATTTAAGTGCACAGACCTTCATGCATTTCATAACTATCTAATACAAAGTTTCTCTATTTATAAAATTTACAATATCCTTTATTATTGCTCCTTGCTAAGTTGCACCATTCTATTCTGATGTAAAGCAAGATGCTCATTTACCTATACTAAAATTCGGCAGCAGTATTACACATAAAAAAGTGTTTTTTTGCTTTGTTTTTCATGATTAGTACCAACAGATAAAGTCATTTATAGAAGTATCATGCTATCAAGTTAATGATATGTTGAAAAAGTGAGCTTATAGATGAATATAGTTTAGCAACACATTCTAGATACTAAATGGAGGGCTTTTTGGGGGGTTCATCAAAGGGTCAGGAGGATTTTAGGACTGGTACTCTTGTTCTTGGATCCTTTCAACTGCTATTCAGAAAGCTACCCATGGACATATTATAACATTTTAACCCAGTACCAGATGACAAAATTTTAGACATATCCAAATTGAAGTTTATGAAATTATAGTGTGTTTTTTTTCAGAAGTTTGTTTACACAATTTTTTCCCAATTGTTTCTTGAGGGGCGAAAAAAATGGTCACTGTAGGGAATGGGTTTATATTGGTGTAACAGGGTTAAATTAGGTTAGAATTACACTTATTTTGTTATTTTCTATATTGCCATATACATATCTTGTATTGTTTACAACTAGATTTTGATCAATGTTTTCTATGAAGTGAACAAGAAATGTTAGATATGTTAGACTAAGAATAACAAACTTTAATGTTAGTCCAAGCAGGAGAAAACTTGAAGATCAGGAATCAATAACATGAGTTCTGTGGTTCTATTTTGTGGAAAAAACAGTGATGTAGAAGTACAGATTTTCTCGACTTGGGCCCCCCCCCAACAAGCGGGATGTGATTTTTTACTTTAAAATGAACCTATCGGCCAAAAAAGGGAAGGGATGAATTTTAGCTTTATTATTGAGAAAAATGCTGGAACCAAGCAATTTCTTCATTAACCACTCTTTTTTCATCCCTTCAATATAAACAACATCATAATTTTCCAATATGAAATGAGTTATCTTTGAGGTGTATTTTATTTGAAATCTATTTTCAACCAATCCAAGATTTATCCTGGTATTTACTTGTTCCTGGACAGGTGGCCTTGAAAATTGAACTTGGTTGATTGATTGAATGGGGTTTAAAGCCGCTTTTAACAGTATTTCAGTCATATCAAGGTGACTGGAGCACTTAACAATGGATTCCTGGAATTTTTCACACCAGTACCACCACTACATCCTTTCCTAGCCTCCAGCTGCTATCCCACTTAGGTTTACGATTAGAGACAAATGTCGACAATTTTTCTTAAGCCTTGTTCTTTAGGGGCAAACAAAAGTAGGATTGGTAAGGAATGGGAAAAAAGGATGCATTTTGGGGTTGTCAGGATACATGTAAGGGGTTTCTCTACTTAATACCTAAATGAACAAATACATTATAAAATAAGGTTCCTTTTTGTCAAAATTGGTTTCTTTTTGTTATGTTCCAAAAATATGACTTTTCATGTATAAAACTCTAGTAATATTCCTTATCATAAGTAAATCTGATTTAATTGGAAAATTACCACAGAACTCAAGTCATAAAGAACCAAACAGAAACGTGAAACAAAATCTGACCTCCTCCACTCCGTCTTAAATCTGCTATAGCTCTCTCTGCCAGGTGAAAATTGGTTATATATTACAGAAGTGCACAATAATGAAACATTCGCCAAAGTTAAAGTTTACAAAAACAGGTCTGCTGAAAACGTGTCTAAAAATGTGAAACATCCAATTATTTTCAGTACTGTGGGTAACCACGCCTAGTTAGACCCTAGAACATGTTTATAGGGATATCATATAACACAATTCCACTTTTTTAAGCAACTAAGGAAAAATGCTTGAGAAAACATTGTGAAAAATGAAGAACCAAGATGTCATGTATTATGTAATTTCTACATTTTCACCATGTTTTCTAAACAGAATTCTCAACATTTAATGAATCTGAAATTGTAGTCTTCAAATTCTATAAGTGTGTACCAGTCTAAAATCTTGGTGTCTAGTAATAGATTAAAAATTTGACCTTGATCTAAATAGATCAGTCTACTCTAAGCATGATATTAATCATCATGTGTGCTAGAATATTTGGAAGGCTGTAGATTTATGTAGACAATTAACTTTGAAATATATGACCTTGACCCAAATGTATCAATCCAAAAGTTAGTTAAGTAAACTAGAATTGTTGTAAAGCAGACATATACCCCCACAAATATTTTGCTACTCAAGTAGCACAGATGACCTTAGAACCTACAAAACCCAAAAACAATAGTGCACCTCTTTGGTTCGCAGAATACATTTGTATAAAGTTTCGAGGTCATAGGTCACACAGCTTATGAGTCAAAGCATGGAAACAGTTTGCAATCAAAGTTCAACTGTGACCTTTGCCTTTTACCAACATGACCCAAAATCAATAGGGCACTTCCTTGGATCATTGGAAACAATTGTATTAAGTTTCATGGTTTGTTTCAACTGGTTGTAGAGTATGGAAATGAAAAAGTCTACAAACAAACAGACAGATTGTTTGTTTGTTTGAATGGGGTTTTACGCCGCTTTCAACAATCTTTCAGTTATATCGCGGCGGCTGGAGCACTTAACAATGGAATACTGGTATTTCTCACACCAGTACTACCATTACAACCTTTCCTAGCCTCCAGCTGCTATCCCACATAGATCTACGATTATTGACCCATTGGTGAGAGACAAATAGTCGGAAAGGATGAGTGCAGCCGTCGGGATTTGAACCCGGGACCTCTAGATTGACAGTCTGACGTGCTACCAACTGCGCTATGACGGCGGCAACAGACAGATTGAATGGACAGATGTACAGACAGACATGGTGAAACAATTTCATAGGTAGGGGGAGTATAAAATTAGTTTTACCCATTCCCACTCAGTTACGCTTTTACACGCCCCCCAAAAAAGCTTCAGAAAACATTGTGGTAAAGGAAGACTTAAAACTGTCGTCAGCAACTTCTTTGAATTTGGACCAGTCTGAATTTTTGTCCTCTGGTAATAATTGAATTGTACTGATGATTAAGTCATCTGAAAATCATCATCAAAGCAATCAAAGTAATTCTTTTAACCCGTTACCAGATGGTAAAATTTTAGACTGGTCCAAATTGAAAGAAGTTGCTGACGATAATTAAAAGTTTATCAAATTTTGGATTTTTTCCACTTGCTGGATAGTAAACATTGTGTAAAATGAAGAAATTGCTTTAACAAGCAATTTCTTCATTTTTCACAATGTTTTATAAAGCATTTTTTCTTCAGGGAAGTCCAAAAGCTTCACTGTTAGGGAATGGGTTAATAGGAAATCCAGTGAGAGAAACAGTAATAATACCAAAAACATCATGAAATCATAAAGAGGCTAATACCATAAAATAAAACAATTATCAAACATTGAAACAAGGTTGGATATATTTTCATCTAGGATAGATCTTGGGACATCTCACCACAATAGGAGTACACAACAACACATATACCACAGACCTATGACCATGGACAGATTGACATTGTGCTTTAAAGGATGGACCTAAATTGGTTTATTTAGGTGTTATTTAAGTTTGTTTCTATATTAACCCTTGTCATGCTGTATAAATTACCTTACTGAAATGCTGTCAAATCAAAGGGCTGAAAGCACTGATAGAACCTGTTGTTCGAAAATCAATATTTCTTTGAGGAAATCAACTTTGTAAACAACTCTGACAGGAAAAGTACAAGCAGGAGGTGTAGACTAAGATCAGCCTGCACATAAGTGCAGTCTGATCTTAGTCTACATCTCCTGCCAGAACTGAAATATTCCGGGTTCAGCATGACAAGGGTTAAAAAGAATACTTTAGAAAACACAATTTCTTCACTACTTTGCTTAAATCACATTTGACTCATTGGCCTAAACCCTTTCATAATGATCATTTATTTGAAAGGCATGCAATATAAAGGAAATATTGTGGGAAACGAAATGGAATTACTTGTGTCCAAAAAAATAAAGCGCTTGTAACATTGTATTCATTGTAAGTCTATCATTTTGAGGTCTCCTTACAGGCTTATTGTTACCCATGAAAACCATGTAATTTAACAAATCTTATGAAGAGCCTAAGTGTAATAAGAAGAAAATGCTGATCTTAATTTTCCAAAATTCATCTGCATATATTTTAATTCTTTACTTCAAAATCAAAACTTCAACTTCAATACCTCTCTTGATGAAATTTTTGGTTCAAAGGAAGACAATCTTATCATGGTCACAAATCTAGAGATTTTTTCCTTGTACTAAAGCAGACAGCAAAATGCTACATCGGAAACATTTTACATTCACTAGGAGACTAATACTGAGTTTTTTACCTTTGCTAAAGACCACAGGGATATGATCTGTGGATAGCTTATGTTTGCTCTTAACTCCAATCAACAGTGGGCTTCCTCGTCTGGAAAACAGAAAAAAAAGAGAGCATAATTCTTGCAAAAATGAAATTCTAGTTATCCCCCTTGATAGTATGAACAGCTCTATTAATATGGAATAAATATGCCAAGCTTCAAGCAAATATCTTCAATAACAAGAGCACCACATGTGGATGTCAACACTCAGCTGTTCAAGTGCTCAATAGTTGGTAAAAGTTGAAAAGGGGACATAATTTGTCTAAAAAACACATTTAAAGTTATCCCCCTTGATGCCATAGATTGCTCTTTTGATGGTGAACATATATTTCCAGTTACAAGTAAACATGCTGAGTAGTACCTGAGGTAAAAGAATAAGTCAAAGTTTAAGGAAGACAAAAATACTGACACAGAAACAGATGTAGACAACAAGCTGGCTATAGCTATTACTTAGGTTTTCCTCTGAAAACAATCAGGTTAAAAACTCAGGAATGGCCGATGGGCAGGTTTGTTAGGTCATGAACAACACTAATAATACCAGTGTGATGCCAGTTATTTCCACAACAGCCCAACAAATCAAAATTCTGAAGTTCTGAAGCCAAACAATAACTTATTTTTATGTAACCAAAATATTTCTCTCTGTGGCTTATCAAGCCCTTTTCATAAAATGACACTTTTTGATGCCCTCAAGAAACAAACATTAAAAACATTGTGAAAATGAAGGAATTGCTTGTTACAAGCAATTACCTCATTATCCATAATGCTTTCTTCCCATAGAGAGTTTTTTTTAAAATTATTTCTGGTAAAAAATGTTGACTGTGACTTCTTCCAATTTGGACAAGTCTAAAATTGTTGTTATCTGGTAATGGGTCAATGAGTAGATTCAATAGATTAACCAATTTCCATATGATCCCTCTTTTTGACACTTCTCAAGAAAAAGCTTTGGAAAACATTGCGGACAATGAAGGAAGTGTTTATTAGAGGCAATTTCTTCATTGTCCACAATGTTTTCTGCCCTCAGAGACAAAGAACTATAAAATTCAAACAACTTAAAATGTCTAAAACTTTTCTCAGATTATTTTTAATGGATCAATCAAATTAAACTGGATGCGTCATTGACACTGCTGCACACAAACTTTTCTGTTACTAAAGACAATAAATAGTTTACCTTGTCACAACACACTCTCCAGGAAAATTAGTGCTCATGAAGGCCAATGAAAATGCTCCTTCCTGAAAATAAGAATAATTATAATTTATTGTATCTAAAGAATAGTATAAGATACAATGACAATAGTCTTCTGGTCATTCGACAGTGGAGCTAACAATTACAGTAACTATCACTAAAGGTGACGAATATGCCCACCACTGGGTTTCATATCACAGGGAAAACAACTTTGAAATGTCAATTTAGGGGCAAAAACTCTATTATCATTTGGCCATCACTCATGCTTAACTAGCATTTTTGAATCAGTGACCAAAATTCTATAATCCTCAAACTAACTAATTTCCGAGTCAAATGAGGAGAAATAACTCTTGAACTCTTGATAGAAGTTTGAAAAAATATTACATCATGCATAGCTGCAATTTCTAATGAACACTTCTACCAAGTATAAAGCCAATCAGATTGATTGATTGATTGATTGATTGGGGTTTAACGCCACATGTAACAGTATTTCAGTCATATCATAGCAATTGGAGCACCTAACAATGGATTACTGTTATTTCTCACACCAGTGCTACCACTACATCATTTCCTAGTTTCCAGCTGCTATCCCACTTAGGCTTACAATTATCAACCCATTGGTGAGAGACAAATGTCGGAAAGTATATGCGCCGCCGTCGGGGATCGAACCAATGATATCCAAGGTTATAAAGTCAATCAGAATTAAACCGTTGGTGAAGTTGTGAAGACAAGCATATTGAAAACAAATCAGTGTTGATAACTCATTAATTCTTCATAAAATTCTTTCAAAAGTTTAATCTTGCACATCTACAACTCTTAACCCTTTCCTGTTTTAGACTTGTCCAAATTTAAAGAAAATGCAGACGACAATTAAAGATGAGTGCAATACAAGAAGTAACCAATCTACAGGGTAGAAAATATTGTGGGAAAAGAAGAAATTGCTTGCTACTAGCAATTTCTTCTGTTCCCACAATGTTTTCTCAAGTATAAAATCACAGGGACGTAAAAACCAGGGATTGTACATGAAGGGCTAATATACACTTCTACCAAATTAGAAGTGAACTAGACACAACCTATGAAGATAAGTTGTCAAATCAAGCATTTTCAGTCAAATAAGGGGCAACAATTCAGAAAGAATTTTTCCTGATTTGCATCTTGCACTTCTACAGGTCAAAAAAACACATTTTGCTAAAAATCATGTGAATAGGACAGAAACTGTGGGAGGAGTTGTTGAGACTAGATTTTGCAGGCAAACTGAATGCCTGATTCCCGTATACTCCCCAGTAACTATTTTGATGAAAAAAAAATACAATGATGAAATGGAACCATCATATTGGCATTGTGATGAGTGATACTTGCTTATATCTGTTTTTGTTATTATGAGTGTTTAATGTAATTATAATTTCTTTTTAATTTAAAACTACACATTGTCACAAAGCGGACTAATACCCCGCAACAGTGCTTGTCCATATACAAGTGCTATCCCCCAAAGGGCTGCAACAAAAAATGGACTTTTCAATTAAAGGGCCATAAATTAACCATAACCAAAATAGGATTTGCACATGTCTGACTTATACCGAGTCTTTCTGCGAAATTTGAATCAAATCCATCCAATGGTTGCTGAAAAATTGAGCGGACACGATTTTTCACCAAAGGGCCATAACTCCGTTAAAAATAAATGGACCGTAACCAAAATGGAATATGCACATCTCTGCTTGATACTGATTATATCAGTGAAGTTCAAATCAAATCTGTCCAATCGTTGCTGAGAAGTTGAGCGGACACAAAAAAGCTAGACAGACAGACGGACCGACAAGCTGACTCCTATATACCCCCCAAACATAGTTTTTGGGGGTATAACAAAGATAGTTCTTTTCTTTGGATTGTTTTTC
This sequence comes from Fragum fragum, assembly GCA_946902895.1. Taxonomy (NCBI): domain Eukaryota; kingdom Metazoa; phylum Mollusca; class Bivalvia; order Cardiida; family Cardiidae; genus Fragum; species Fragum fragum. The sequence goes on from OX336365.1 coordinate 86,540,812, forward strand.
CTGAAAGGTGAAACACTTTTACCTGCAGCTATATGGATATTTCATAAGTGCACACATACAGGGTTAGTACATAAAATAGTTTTGCACTTGTGATATCCCTCCACTTGCAAATTCTTTCTCAAAAATCCATTGTTTACACAAAAATGGTGTCATGAGTATTGAAAAATGTTACAGAAGAGAATGGTTGAAGAACTTTGTGCCAAGTAATGCACCTTTCAAACCCTTGTCATACTGAACCCGAAATGCTTTCTTTTAACCCTTGTCATGCTGAGTTAATTCCTTTTTCAGAATAGAATAAAAATCAAAGGGCTGAAAGTACTGGAATCACTAGTTCTGGGTCATTTTTTTCTTTTGAAAATCGATTCTATAAACAACTCTTGCTTGAAAAGTACAAACAGGTGGTGTAGACTATGAAAAGAATGCACAGTGCAGTCTGAACTTTGTCTATACCTCCTGCTAAAACAAGAATATACAAGGTTCAGCAAGACAATGGTCAACAATTCCTCTTTTGACCTATCTTAAGAATAAGATCATTTGTTCTCCATACATTTTCTTCATCTTTTTCATTTGAGGTAGAATGGAACATGCAATAGTTAAACCCTTTCCTGTACAAACCCAGGATTTTATGTCACTGTAATTTTATACTGTAGAAAATATTGTTCAAAAAGAAACAAGAGGCCCATGAGGGCCTGAGACGCTCTACTGGTTATCAAGTTTTCCATGAAAGAAATCTGATATTTAAGGAAGTTAACTGCTCAAAGAAGAATGCATAAAGAAAAAAAAAGGGCTTTATCCCCTTTATCATTTTAAGCAACAATCCTCAAGGCCCTTTTTCCCATGTTTCATGACGGATCTACTCCATTTCCAAAAGAAAGTTACCTTATGACCCTACAATCATTCTGTGAATATTTCATCAGAATCTGACAATAATTGTGATACACAGGATTGTTTTGAATGAAAATCAATAAGGCCCCTTTTCCTGTGTTTTCTGATGGATCATTTTCATTGCAAAAGGAACTTTCCTTACAACCCGACAATTGTCCTGTGAAATTTAAAAGACAACTTGATAATGATTGTGATCTTCATCACATACACAAGAATGTTTTGAATGATAATCTGTAAGGCCCCTTTTCCTGTGTTTCGAATGCCACAATTATTCCATGCACCTTTGAAGAGAATCCAATAAAACTGTTGACTTTATTGTGTTAACAAAGATATTAAATTCAAGTTCTCATAAGGCCCCTTTTCCCGTGATATTTTACTGTTGGTTAAAAGTGAATCTGATGAAATATTGGGAATTCATTATGTTTACTAGAACATTTAAAAAAAGAATCATATGTTCCCTTTTTACATGATACTTGATGGATTGTACCCAGTTCTGAAAAGAACCATCTAAGTATTTGTACAATCATTCTGTGAAATTTTGAAGTGAATCCTGTGAAATCAAGGGACATCATTGTGTTAACCAGAATATTTAAGAGAATTTTTCATAAGGCCCCTTTTTATGTGACCCTTGCCATAGTCAGATCCACTGTCAAAATCAACAATTGGAATGATGGTACAATCAATCTGTTTAATCTGCGGAATTTATTGTGTTAATGAGTTTATAGTGATATCTTCAGAGGGCCCCTTTTCTCATGATACTTTACAGAACAAACCAAATTTCAAAAGGAACAATTCTAATGAAGGTACAATCATTCTTTAAAAGTTAAAAAAATCAATGAAAACAGTGGACTGAATTGTGTCAAGAATTTTTGTAACAAAATTTTCATAAGGCCCCTTTTCCGTGAAACTTAACAAATCAGACCCAATGTACAAAGGAACAATCCTAATGATAGTTTGAAGAAAATGATAAAGACTGAGGACTTTATTGTAATAATGATGTTTTGTTATAAAATTTTTATAAGGTCCCTTTTCTGGTGTCACTTAAGCAATCAAGACCTAACTTACAAAAGGAACAATCCAAATGATGGTACAATCATTCTATTAAAGTTTGAAGAGATTCTGATAAAGACTGAGGGCATTGTTGTGTTTATGAGGATTTGGTAATAATTTTTCATACAGCCCCTTTTCCTATGATACTAGACAGATCAGGCCTAATTTGGAAAGAAGCAATCCTTATGATGGTACAAACATTCTGTGAAAGTTTGAACAGAATCTGATGAAAACTGCAGACTTTATCTTGGTGTAAAATTTTGAAAATAAAATTTTCATAAGGCTCCTTTTCCTGTGATACTTGAAGGATCAGGTCTCATGTCAGCATCAACAATCTTGATTATTGTGCAATGATTCTGTGAAGGTTTGAATAAAATCCAATGAAAGCTCTGGACTTGGTGACAAGGATTATAGATAAAATTCTCAAAAGGCCTCTTTTCCCATGATACTAGACAGATCACCCCTAATTTGAAAAGAAAGCATCCTCAAGATGGAGTAATCATTCTTTGAAAGTTTTAACAGAATCTGATGAAAACTGTTGACTTTATTGTGGTACAATGATTTTAAAATTAAATTTCATCATGCTCCTTTTCCTGTGATACTTGACGGATAAGGTCTAATGCAAACATCAACAATCATTATTATTGTACAATTATTCTCTGAATGTTTGAAGAAAATCCAATGAAAGCTCTGGACTTGGTAACAAGGATTTATAAATGAAATTTTCATAAGGCCCCTTTGACAGTTCAAACCCTGTTATGAAAAGAATGATAGTTATGACCTTCCAATCATTCTGTGAAAGTTTCAACAAAATCTGATCAAAGCTGTGGGCTTCATAGTGTTAACAGGGTTTTATTAATTGAATTTTCATATAGCCCCTTTTCCCATGTTACTTGATGGATCTGAACCAATTCCAAAGGGAACTCTTCTAACAAAAGTATGATTATTCTGTTTGAGTATAAAGACAACCCCATCTCATCTGTGGACTTACAAGCATTTATTAAGATTTTTTTAATTGAATTTTCCTAAGGCCCCTTTTCCTATGTTTCTCAATGGATCAGACCCAATTTGAAAGGAACAATCCTTATAATGGTACAATCATTATGTGAAAGTTTGAAGTCAATCAGGTGAAATCTAGGGCCATTATGTGTTCACTAAGATTTTTTATTAAATTTTCATAGGGCCCCTTTTCCCACGAAACTGGATGGATCAAAACTACTTCCAAAAGGAACAATCCATTTAATGTAATAATCATTCTGGGAATGTTTGAAGAGAATTTGTTGAAAACTATGGACTCTATTGTGTTTACAAGAACTTTTTCAATCCAGTTTTTATCAGGCCCCTTCTTCCCGTGGTCCTTGACTGATCATACCAAATTTTGAAAGGAACAATTCTTATGATGGTACAATCATTCTGTGAAAGTTTGAAGTCAATCAGATGAAAACTGTGGACTCTAGAGTGTTAACAAAGATCTTTGAATTAAATTTTAATAAGGCCCTTTTTCCTATGTTTCTGGAGGAATCATATCCAATTCCGAAAGGAACAATCCTTATGATGGTACAATCATTCTGTGAAAGTTTGAAGAGAATCCGTTGAAAATTGTTGGCTCTAGATTATTAATGAGAATTTTTTTTTAAATTTTCATAAGGCCCCTTTTTCCTGTGTTTCTTGAAGGAACAAACCAAATTTCGAAAGGAATGATCCTTATGATGGTACAATCATTCAGTAAAAGTTTGAAGAGAATCTGATGAGAACTGTTGACTCTATCGCGTAAACAGGGATTTTTTAATTAAATTTTCATAAGGCCCCTTTCCCCTTGTTTCTTGACGGATCATACCCATTTTCGAAAGGAACAATCCTTATGATGGTACAATCATTCTGAGAAAGTTTGAAGAGAATCCGATGAAAACTGTGGACTCTATTGCATAAACGAGGATTTTTAATTGAATTTTTAATTAAATTTTCATAAAGCCCCTTTTCCCGTGTTTCTTGACTGATCATACCCATTTTCGAAAGGAACAATCCTTATGATGGTACAATCATTCTGTGAAAGTTTGAAGAGAATCCGATGAAAACTGTGGACTTTATCGCCTAAACAAGGGTTTTTTAATTAAGTTTTAATTAGGCCCCTTTTCCCATGTTTCTAGACGGATCTGACCCTATTTCGAAAGGAACAATCCTTATGATGGTACAATCATTCTGTGAAAGTTTGAAGGGAATCTGATGAAAACTGTGGACTTTATAGCGTAAACAAGGAAATGTTTAACAGACAGATGACGGACGGACAGACGCACGGACGCCAGACGGGAAAAAGCCATCACTATAGCTCTAGTGGCCTTCAGCCAGTAGAGCTAAAAATTGCTTGTACCACATCGGATGGTTTTGTTTAGAATTGCATCCAAATTTCATTGAAGTCTGCTATTTCTTTCCATTTGGACCAGTCTAAAATTTCAAAAAACAGAAAAGGGTTAAACCAGGGGTTAGTACATTGTAAAGTGATTTAAGTAACAGAGAAGGGTTTACAATGTCTGAGATTCTATCATGTTAAGATACAATTTACTGTACAAGGGTGGGAGTTTGTTTGTTTTGATGTTTCACTTTTAATTTTCAGCCCATAAACTTTGTCATCTGTCAATATGCCCTGATAAGACCAACCTAAAATGCACCATCCTTATACAACCTACAGAAAATAGGCTTAAATCTGTTATCACAGTTTATTTTATCTTAATGACAGTTTTAACCCATCACCAATTGACAAAACTATTGAAAGAAGTTGCAGATACTAATTTCAAGTTGGTGGAATTTAAAAAATCTGTAAAAAAAACTTTATTTCTTGAGGGGGGGGGGGGTAGGCAAAGAGTGTTTTTGTTTGAGAATGGGCTTAAACCCATCTCCAACCTTGATCCTGCTTTTTCAACACCCAGGAAATGGGTAATGCAATATGGATAAATAATTGACATGAAACGATATGGCCATATCTTTTTAGTTAGAAATTAGAGATATAAAACACAGACTACAAAGATACAAATTTTAACATCTTCATATTAATTACAACTAAAAGGATTCACTTGAAACAAAGGAAAGACTAAATATTATGAAGATAAAATTCTATCTATTCATTTCTTTTTTTGTCTTTTGAGATTATAACATTGTGGATAATGAAGAAATTGCTGGAAACAAGCAGTTTCTTCATTTTCCACAGTGTTTTTTGTGGGGTGTCAAGAGGTGTGATTGTATGGAAATGGCTTGATAAATAGAGCTTAGTGACCATACTGTCTGGCTTATATCTATTTTGATAAGAAATTAAGGCTCAACAGACCTTTCATATCAGTACTAAGAGGTCTACTGATAAATTTAAATCTCCTTGCATCATTTTGTTTTATCTATTACCAAACAATCCCTTGTGTTCTTCCTAATATGGTTTGCCAGCAATTTGAAATGTTGTTTGTAACTTTTTCACTTTGAAACAGTCTAATCCAATGTCTCATTCCTCGGCCCTCCTCCACTTTAGCCCCTGCATGTAATTTTGTCTAACCATTCCCATGCAATGATGCTTTTTTACATCCTTTAAGAAAAGGGCTTGAGAAAGCTTGTAACAAGCAATTTCTTCATTATCCAAAATGTTTTCTACCCTGACAGGCAAAGATTGTAAAAATTCCACAAACTTAAAATTGTTGTGTGAAACTGCTTTGAATGTGGACTAGTCTAAAATTTTGTCATGTGGGAATGAAATAAGGATTGAGCCCAACTGTGTGATGGACAGGCACTATGAAGAGACTTGTATTAACCACTCCTGTCTTAACCCTTGTCATGCTGAATAAAATCTATTCTGGAATTACATTAAAATCAAAGGGCTATAAGCACTGGAAGTATTAGTTATTGGTCATTATTTCTTTTGAAAATCAATGTAATAAATAATACTGATTTGAATGAATCAAACAGGTGGTGTAGACAAAGACCAGGATGCACTTATGTGCAGGCTGATCCTCTACACCTCCTGTAAAAACAGGAATATTCTGAGTTGACAAGGGTTAAGTTAAGGCTGCAGCAGAATCTCAGGTTTTATCTAAAAGAGAAAAACTGAAATACAAATTAACATATTCCATGACTCTATACCTACCAGTTGCTGAATGACGATTTCAATGACTTCTCTAAATGTTCCGTCATGTTTGTATGTATCATAGACATGTTTGGTCAGCTTTGCAATCACTTCAGTGTCCGTTTCAGACTCAAACTCGAAACCTTTCTTCACCTGCATAATATAAAACATAGGATTATAGCTTGTCTGTCATTAATGACAAACAGAAATTAAAAGTTTTAAAGCAGGTTTAACCCTTTCCTTTTCTTTTTGACATAATAGACTGGTCCAATTTGAAAGAGATTGCAGACAACAATGAATATTGGGATACAATTTGAATTGAAACCATCTTATGTGGTAGAAAATATTGTGGAAAAGGGAGAAATTGCTTGTTACAAGCAATTTTTTTCCCACAATTTTTCCTCAAGTATAGAATTACAGCATTGCAATATCCCAAGTTTGTACAGGAAAGGGTTGAAGAATTGTAAAATATTCATTTTGAAAACATCACTTTCTGAATTCTTCCCTTTTTTCATCTAATTCTGAATTTGAGCAGTGCATAGAAGCCATACCTCAAGCTTTTTTATTTATTTCATTAAATCTTGCACATGTAATTATCTAAGGAAGAGAGAGTACAGTGCATCCAAACCATAACTCTGGCTTCAGTATTCTAGAGTTATTGTTTAAAACTTGAAATGGACAGTTCTTCTTAACTCTATGTATCCAAGGCTCCTTCTTGTACATAACAGGCAGACACAAGGTGCCAAGTGATCCGATGTAGGGCATACAGCCAGCAGATGGGAATTTTTCTGTCAACAACAGAATTTTTTAACTAAGCCTATCATTTACCAATTACCACACAAGAAAAATTCAAACTGGTCCAAATTGAAACAAATTGCAGACAACTGTTTAAAACTTCCGGAAAAAAATCATATTGAAAAAAATAAGAAAGGGCAATAACTTTGAAATTATGAAGAGCAGAGTTCAGGTTCTTGAGTGCACTTTTCCTTCAAGATTTTGATCTACCTGTAAAGTTTCATGATTCTACCTTGAACATTTTTCTAGAAATACTCCAGGCCAAAATCAAGTTTGAAAATTAACAAAGGGCTGTCACTCCAAAATTAAGCAGTGCAGAGTTAAGCTTCTTGAGCACTGCAATAATCCTACATGAGATCCATCCTATTGTAAAGTTTCATGATTTTTACCTAGCACACATTTTGAGTTATGCTCCAGACATAGATATAGTTTGAAAATTAACAATTGATTGAAAGATTAAATGGGGTTTAATGCCACTTTTAACAGTATTTCAGCAATTTTGCGGCGGCTGTAGCACCATACAAACTTGTATCTACAAGTACAGACTTTACCAGACTAAAACCTACCAGGAAAAAATTAAGCAGACAAACCATACAAAAAAGTACCTACCAGTAGGGACTTTATCAAACTTGTACTTACCAGTAAGGACTTTATGTCCTTATAGTTTGTGATGATTCCATTGTGAACAACCAAAAATTCTGAAATGAACAACAAACATAGTTCTTATTTAATTTCTCCTTTTATTCTTGCATCATTATTTTTAATGACTGTCAATTTTACACCTTGACATTTTCCTAACATTTTAAGCTTATCTAAACTGAGAGAGGTCATGAACAAAATTCAACACAGAGCCAATGACAATTATGAATCAGAAAGGATAGAAAATATTGTGAAGAAAGAAGAAAATGGTGGCTATCATCATCTTCTTCTTTTTCTACAATGCTTTCTATGCTCGATTTATTCCATGACTCAAAAGATGGCTAAGCAGGTAAGCTCATGATGTAATTTGGATGAATTGGTCTCCCGCAACAAGACAAGACAATTTGTCTTTTACAATTTCAACCCTTGTCATGCTAAACCCGGAATATTCCTGTTTGAGCAGGAGGTATAGATGAAGATCAGCCTGCACATATGTGCAGTCTGATCTTAGCCTACACCACCTGTTAGCCCCTTTCAAGCCAGAATTGAATATAAAATCAGTTTTCAAAAGAAGTATTGACCTGCACAAAGTGCCTCTACAGATTTCGGTGCATCAATTTTAGTCCAGCTCTAAACAGGTTTTTATTCAGCTTGACAATGGTTAACATTTTTTACAATTATATTGTCTGGAAATGAATTTACACCATGTAAAAGCATTCAGGCCTAATCCCAATAATACTGCACAAAATGAACTGCAGCATACCATATTAAGACAAACAGCTGTTATAATGGCCATTATCATCTCTATAGTTCAGTGTATGAAATGTCAAAGAATGATTTGTCTATAAACTCAGGTCCTGAAACCAACAACAGATGGCCTTTTGTTTTATCATAAAGGTGCTATGAAATACAATAAGTATTCTATTGATTGTTTTGTTTACATCCATTTCCTTTATACCCTAAGGTTACATGCAGGAATAACAAAGTTTTGATTGAATGATTGGGGTTTAATGCTACTTTTAACAATTATTTCAGTCATATCCAAGCAGCTGGAGCATAATTTTCACACAAGTACTACCATGACATCCTTTCTGAGCCTAATGCTGCTAATCCCACATAGGTATACAATTATCAAGCCATATTTGACCCAGAATCAAACCAAGGACTACATTTTTCGGAATACAATGCTATGACCATGGACAGAATAAAAGGGGTGGGCTACATTAATCCATCCCCAAACAGTGACGCTTTTAAAATGCCCATCAATATGAAAGCTTTGGAAAACATTGTGGACTAGAGGCACTTGAGCGTCTGTATCGTTACACAGGCCTGATTGTACTGATTAACCCATTCCCACACAATCCCTCCTTTTTACATCCCTCAAGAAAACAGCTTTGGAAAACATTGTGAACATTGAAGAAATTGCTTGTTTCAAGCAATTTCTTCAATGTCCTCAATGTTTTCTACCCCAAGAGACAAAGAATTTTAGAAATTCATTAACATAAAACTGTCGTCTGCATTTTATTTGAATTTGGTCGAGTCTAAAATTTTGTCAAGTGAGAATTGGTTAAGCAAATGGTGTTTTCAGGCTGTTTGCAATCAATCAAAATTAATTATCGGAATCTGATAAAGGGTCACCCTAGGATCATTTCTGTGAAATTTGGATGAATTCTATAAAAGTAAAAGTTTATGGGCCAACAGATGGACACACAGATAGACAGATAGACAGAAGACAGACCCAACGCCATGACAATGGATCTAAGAATGAAAAAATTACTTGTTAAAAGTAATTCCTTCGTTATCCACAATGTTTTCTACCGAAAAAGACAAAGATTTTAAACATTTCGTCAAATTAATATTGTCATCTGCAAATTCTTCGAATTTGGACTGATCTAAATTTTTATTGTGTGGGATCAGGTTAATCCATAAGGTTATATGCAGGGAAAACTGGTTGTTCTTCATTAAATTTTGAAACATTTGCTTCGAAAGAATAAGTTTAAAATGATGCTATTCCATACAATTATTCCCAGGTTTTTTTGAAGGTGCAATTTCAATTTCAATTTTTTACGTAAAAAGCTCCATTCAAGAAGATGTGGAATTAAATGAGATTTTCTTTCCATAATTTTTATTACCATTACAGGGATCTATGAATTTTCTTTCTAAATGTGATAAAAACTAGCAAAGACTCATTACCTTAAAAGTAGCAAACAGTGCCACTGCCAGTCTATCCTGCGAGTGCGACTCACCTGGGAACCGTTCGACAACAGTCCCAGTTTGGATGAGTAGTTCAATTAGAAACACACTTTTTTTTTTTCTATTTGGGTAGAAAACGTGGTAGATAATGAAGAAATTGCTTATAACAATTTGGTTTATTTCTTGAGTTGTCCAAAAGTGTCATTGTGTTGGAATGGGTTAAAACTTAGTTTGAGTTTATAACCGTTGCAAAGATTATCTTGCAAGACCAAAAAAAACCAGGTTAATCACTGTTTCACACACTTGTACATATTTATATTGTTTGGTTTACTGCCATAGAAAGAATTGCAGGTTCATGTCACAATAAGATTGTCACATTGAAATACTTGATTCACCTTTAATGTCACATGCATGTTTTGTTGAATTATTTTTTCATATTCTTACATAACTATAATATTGTGACTACAGCTTCGAGTAGTAGTGAATAAAATGCGCCTAAATATGCCAAAAATGGTCAGACAAAATTGGAATTATGGCTCACAGTGACTGAAATACAAAAGTTTCAATCATTAACACACAAAAATTTTAGACTGGTCCAAATTCAAAGCAATTGCAGACAGCATTTTTAGATGAACAAATTCTACAACTCTTTGTTTATTTAAGGAAGAAAAAATTCTCGATAATGAAGAAATTGATTGTGACAAGCAATATCTTTTCTTTCCATAATATTTCCAAAAGCTTTTTTGCTTGAGGGTGTCAAACAGCATGATGGTGTGGAAATGGGTTAACCCATTCCCACACAAAGACACTTTTTGACGCCCCTCTAGAAAACCAATTGTGAAAACATTGAGTAAAATGAAGAAATTGCTTGTAAAAAGCATTTTTTTCATTTTACGCAATGTTTTCTACCAAGAAAGTTGAAAAAATCTAAAATTACACAAATTTTAAATTGTCTTCTGCAACTCCTATCAATTTGGACCAGTCTAAAATTTTGCCATCTGGTAATGGGTTAACACATCACCAAACAACAACATTTTTGACTTGTCCAACATTACAGAACTTGTGATGAACATTTCAAAGTATGCAAAATTTGTGTAAAATAAAAGTCAAATAAGTATAAAGCATTGTTAGAATAGAAAAGAATTGCCTGTTGCAAGCAATTTCTTCTTTTCCAAAAATGTTTGACAAAACCATCAAATGGGTTACATGTCAAAGAAAACCAACACTTGTTACAAGTGTACAGCAATATTTCATTTTTTCATGACTTAGACACCCAAACACATGCCATTATTTACATCAGAATTTAAGGTAGAAAAACAAACTTCAATAAATTTATCTTTCTGTTGAAGTTTAAAGTACCAGATATAAAGTGGAGATTTCACAAACAATGCGGCAGTATTGTAATAAATTTTAAACTCCACTTCCTTCTAGAAAACAAGTTTTAATATTTTCTAGCTTCATGCCCTACACTTCCTGTTCTATGAAAGGAAACCATCCGGGTCATGGATAACTTATACATATAAAACATACATATAAAACATACTATATACTTCAATACATGTACATGAAAAACATATAATATACTCAAAAGTCTCCATCAAGTTTTTATTGCTTTTATTGTAAATTTTTAATTCATGAAGGGCTCGATGCTCCATGACCTTGATAAAAGTATTATTTGAGAAATAATTAACAAGGTGTGCTTGAGCGCCTCATTAGCTCAACCAGCCTGAATTTACTTATAAATCATGAGAAATTTGGTTGAAAACCATCCTGCACATTGTAGGTTTTCCCTGTTTGCCATTTATGGAAATTAACCCAGTCTATTAAAGCAATGTTTACAGCCAATCAATTCATTTTTTAGCAATCTAATAAGGGGTCACCAAAGGATCATCCAGTGAAATTTGGTTGAAATCCATCCAATTGTTTCTGAGAGGAAGATTTTCAAAGCTTTCACCATATATGGAAACAAGAGCTATGTCCAACATGGCCATCCCCCCGCCGTAAAAGCTTGATAGTAAACTGAAGCCAGTTAGATTTAGGCTTCTTGGGCACTGCATTTCTTCTCAATGAGTTCGATAATAGCTTTTATACTTTCAGAGATATGCTCAGGACAAAATGTAAGTCTTTAAAACAACAAAGGGCAATAACTCCAAAATTATGCAAGCAAGAGTTGTGGTTCTTGTGCACAACACTTCTCCTCAATGAGCTCTATCGACCTATGAAGTTTCAAGTTAATAGCAATTATACTTTCAGAGATATGCTCCGGACAAGTTTAGTGACGGAAGGACAGAATGACAGAAGGACAGAATGACAGACAGAGACCATTACTATAACCCCTTCGCCAGAATGGCGGGGATAAAAAAATCCTGCCAATTAAAGCCATGTTTTCTGTCCTGTCCAAATTCTTTGGAGAAATCTGATAGAAGGATAACCCAAGGATCAATCCAGTGAAATTTGGTTGAAATCCATCAAATGATTTCTGAGAAGAAGATTTTTAAAGGTTTCACTATATAGAATTAGCCCTGTTCTATGAAGAATTCTGATAAAGGGTCACCCAATGATCATTCCTTTGAAATTTGGATGAATTTTGTTCAGTTCTACCTGAGGAGAAGATACTTAAAGCAAAAGTTTACGGACGGAAGGAGGCATGCACGACAGAAACAACACCATGACAATAGCTCACTGGCTTTCAGCCAGTGGAGCTTAAAAACAAAATTTTTGTAAACTTCAAACTGTCACCTGCAACTCCTTTGGACCAGTCTAAAATTTTACTGTCTGGTAACAGGTTAAGCCCTGCTACGTCTTTATAAACCCTCTACTGTTTTTCAAAATTTCAGAATTGCCTGAATTCAACGGGATAACAGACTTTATTAACCCTTTCCTGTTTAATCCCTGGTTTTTACGTCCCAATGTTTTTATACTTGAGAAAGCATTGTGAAAAAGAAGAAATTGCTTGTTACAAACAATTTCTTCTTTTTCCACAATATTTTCTACCCTACTGAATGATCATTTTCCATGTGAAATCAATTCTAAATTGCCATATGAAAAACCTCTGAATTTGGACAGGTCTTAAATTTTTGAAAAACAGGAAAGGATTAAGTAAATACATTTCAAGAGGTAGCTATCCTATATGAAGGGAAATTGTTGTGGAAAAAGAAGAGATTGCTTGTTATAGCCAATTTCTTCTTTCTTTCAAAAGGTTTTCTCAAGTATGATACAACAGGGACAATAAGGAATTACCCCATTCCCACACAATGAAATTTTAGACCTGTCCAAATTTAAAGGAGTTGCAGACAAAATTTTTTAGTTTATGAAATCTTTAAACTTTTAGTCTTTTGTGGTAGAAAACATTGTGGATAATGAAGAAATTGCTTGTAACAAGCAATTTCTTCATTTTCCACAATGTTACAAAAGGTTTCATATCAAGAGGCGTTTAAAAGTGTCACTGTGTGGGAATGGGTTAAGGTTTTACAGCAGTTACAGAATCAGTATAAGACAAATAAATGTTCCTTAAGTGAATTACTTAAAAACATGCTATCAGGTAAAACTCCAGATGATGTTCTCTTTCATTAGAATTGCAGATTCTTAATTAATTGTAAACAAACTTGCCGGTAAACATCCTTCACATGTCCCCCTTCTTAATTAGCCATATACCTACTTGAAACATTATTAGCTTTAACCCCTTCCTGTTTTTTAATTTTTTAGACCTGTTCAAGTTCAAAGGTTTTGCAGACGAAAATTTAAAATGGATTTAATTTGAAAAATAACCATTCAGTAGGGTAGAAAATATTGTGGAAAAAGAAGAAATTAATTGTTACAAGCAATTTCTTCTTTTCCCACAATGTTTTCTCAAGTATAAAATCATAAAGATGTAAAAACCAGTGATTCCGTCAACAATTTCTGTCAATTTAGACCGGACATAAAATTTTAGTCTGGTAATGGGTAAAGCAGTGATCAAGTATGCAATCACACATTATTCATCATTTTGCAAAATGGCCTTGAAAATAATATGCTTTTCTCTAACCCATCACCAGATGAAAACTTTTAGACTAATCCAATTTAGATGGAGTTGCAGAAGACAATATAAAACTGAAGTAATGTTAGATTTTTTAAATTTCTGCAAAGAAAACATTGTGTAAAATGCAGAAATTGCCTGTTGCAAGCTAATTTCACAATGATTTCCCAATCATTCTTCTTGATGGGTGTCATAAAGCATCATTGTGCAGGAAAGGGCTAAATATTACTTTGATTTTATTACAAGAAGAAAACCAATTCCTTTTTTTTTATTTTTAAATTGATATGCTAGGACTCATAATTCATACAGGGTTGGGATTTGATCTCAAGTCACGTATAAGTCTTAAGCTTGAATTCATGGATAGATAGAATACAGTTTCAGAGGATTTTCGATATAATTGAAACGATAAAAGCTAATTTCAAACAAGAACTTATCATATCTCTTATTACATACCATGTACCAGCAAAAGTTTGTTAACCCATTCCTAGATGACAAAATTTTAGACAGGTCCAAACTAAAAGAAGTTGTAGAGGACAATTCAAAGCTTAGGAAAATTCAGATATTTTCAACTTTTTAGGTAGAAATATTGCGTAAAATGAAGAAAATGCTTGTTACAAGCAATTTCTTCATTTTACACAATGTTTTCACAATTGTTTTTCCTAAGGGGTAGAATTTCATGTTTTTACCTTTATGGACAGAAAACTTGTGGATAATGAAGAAATGGCTTGATACAAGCAATTTCTTTATTATCCATAATCTTTTTCCAAATTGTTATTTGCTTTTTTTTTTTTGAGCGAGGTAAAAAGGCGGGATTGTTCGATAATGGGTTAAGAGAAACTTGTCAAAATTTTCCCCAGTTTTTAGTTATGTTTTTGTTGGATCAAAATATCTTCAAGTAATCTGATGAAGTTAAAAAAAGCTAAATATTTGTTGGGTGGCTTTATAATTTAACCATTGTCATGCTGTATGAATTACCTTACTGAATTGCTGTCAAATCAAAGATCTGAAAGCACTGATAGAACTTGTTGTTCACAAATCAATATTTCTTTTAGAAATCAACCTCATACACAAACATGCAGTCTGATCTTAGTCTACACCTCCTGCCAAAACCAGAAAATTCCGGGATCAGCATGACAAGGGTTAAGTGGTAATAGATTTACCAGATTTTTCAAAACAAGCTACACAATTTATCTTCACAAATTTCAAGTTCAGTGCACACATTTTGCACTTGAATATTATACTGGCAATCACAATGAGTTATAAATCAATCAATTTGCCATTGCGCTTTAATGGCATTTTTCATAATGTAATAGTACATAAACTGTGAAGATTGAAATATGATTTGCCTTATTGCAATTATTTCCCTCAAAAGTCTATCATTGGTATGCGAGCAAAAAGTTGTAAATGCAGCTTTAACCAAGCTGTAGTTATGGTATTTTGCTCTCACACAAATGCTATTGTTTATGCCAGAGGATTTATTAACCCATTCCCACACAAGCCCTCCTTTTTACGCCCCCCAAGAAAAAGTCTTTGGAAAACATTGTGGAATGAAGAAATTGCTTGTATCGCTTCTTCATTATCCACAATATTTTCTACCCCAAAAGATGAAAAGAATTAAAATTCAATCAACCTGAAAATGTCTTTAGCAATTTCTTTAAATTTGGACGAGTCTAAAACTTTGTTGTGTTGGAATGGGTTAACTTCCAGTCTACAGAAGTGAAGCATCTTCTTGTAAACGGTACAGTAAAATCCTCTTTATTGCAACCCTGATAATAGCAATTCACTGATAAATTGCAACTCACATTTTGCACAAACAAAAGCTCCTTTAACCCTTTCCTGTACAAACGTGGGATTTTACGTTGTTGTAATTTTATACTTGAGAAAATATTGTGGAAAAAGAAGAAATTGCTTGTAACAAGCAATTTCTCCTTTTTCCACAATATTTTCTACCACATGGGATGGTTTCATTTCAAATTGTATCCAATATCCATTGTCGTCTGCAACCTAATTGAATTTGGACCAGTCTAAAATTTCAAAAAACAGGAAAGGGTTAAATGGCAACTTCTGGTTAATTGCAACACAAGATTTGATAAATTGGTGTTGCAATTAACAGGATTCCACGGTATTTCTTTTGAAACAATACCTTTCCGGTATTTCCATAGCAACTATATAAAACCACCTTATTTTCCATATTTCTACAATTTGACTTCATCAAGAAAAAGAGCTTGTAACTAGAAAAGCACTGTGACATTCTGAGTATTTATGTTTCGAAGAGATCTTTTGCTTTTTATATTCCATTTAAACTAACATTCTTGGTGTATTATAAAACTTTGAAGCATTTTTAAAAGTCATGACTTAATGATCATTTCTGTGGAGTTAAACCTTGTTCCCACATAATAACATTTTAGACTGGTGCAAATTGAAAGAAGTTTCAAACAACAATTTAAAGTATGTGAAATTTTAGATTTTGTCTACTTTCTGGGTGGAAAACAAAGTAATTTCTTCATTTTCCACAACATTTTCAAAACCTTTCTTCTTTCTTATGGCTCAGTGTTGGATCTTTGATTTTGATATTTGATCTACAAAAATTATAAAGATTACTTTTTAGTGAAATGGGCTGTTTTTAAAAGAACAACAAAAATTTCAAAAAACAAATTTGTTTTATCTTGAAAAGTTATTTTAATTTTTGAAATTATCCTAGCAAAACAAGTTCTTCTCTTGGCTCTGATTTTCATTCTAATCAAATATAGGTGATACATATCAAGTTATCTATGTATTACTTACCATTCTTTGTGTCTGACCTCTGTGGGTGACTGTTGACCTCACTGGGCTCTCCGTGTGTTGCCCATCGGGTGTGGGCTATACCAACGTGAACGTCATACTCCTTCTCATAAGATAACCCATTGTTTTCTGAAAGTAGTTAGGAGTTCAAAGGTAGAGATCAGCAATATGGAATCATTACAGCACATTTAGGGAACAAGTTTAAAATTAGGCGCAGCAGACTTGCTATCCAGAAAAATAGATGCATTAACCAGAGAGGCTTAACCCATTCCCACACAATGATGCTTTTAGATGCCTCCAGACAAAAGCTTTGGAAAACATGCTGTGGAAATTGTAGAAATTGCTTGTTACAAGCAATTTCTACATTATCACCAACATTTTCTACCCCAAAAGACAAAGGTTTATACATTTTCATCAAACTAAAATTGTCGTCTGCATCTTCTTTCGATTTGGACCAGTCTAAATTTTCTCAAGTTGGAATGGGTATAGCCCTTTTATCTGTCTATTAGCCTGAATTTCCTGAGTAAAGAGGAATATCGGGGGGTCATAAAGGAAAGACCTCATGTACAACAGTTCTTTGGTCTGAGGCATCTATTTCTGTTCTACTATTAAAGACAGCATATAGTGGCATTAATTATCACCCTGAAAATTCTGCATTTAACCCTTGTCGTGCTGAACCCGGAATATTCCGGTTTTGGCAGGAGGTGAAAACAAAGATCAGCCTGCACATAAGTGCAGTCTGATCTAGGTCTAAACCTCCCGCTTGTAGTTTTCCTGCCAGAGTTGTTTATGAAATTGATTTCTAAAAGAAATATTGATTTTTGAACAACAAGTTCTGTCAGTGCTTTCAGCTGTTTGATTTTACAGCAAATCAGTAAGGTAATTTATACAGCATGACAAGGATTAATATTGCAAAACTCTGGGTCAACCATTTTTGAAAAAGACCAATATATTTTTTAAAACTAGATGGTTGTCCTAGGACAACTGCTGTGGAGCCCACAAAGTTTTGACCATCAACTTGACCTTGACAATCAATTTTAGTGTTTGACCTTGAGCTGTGACCTTGACATTAGAACTATCCCAAAAAATTCTTTCAAATGGCGCATGTGCGCATGATGGAGTATAATTGTGCCAATTTATTATGAAATCCAAACAATGAGGAAAATAAAGATATTGCTTGTAAAAAGAAATTTTCTTCATTTTCCATAATATTTCATACCATCAAAGATAAAAATTTGATCTCTCATCAACCTGAAGTAATTGGCTGCAACTTGTTTCAACTTGAACCTGTCTAAAATTTTGTCAATTTTGAAGCATATAATTATAGACTGGTCTAAATTGAAAAGAGTTATATACAACAATTCTAAAGTTTTGAAATTTCATATTTTTCAACTTACTAGGTAGAAAACATTGTGTAAAATGAAGAAAATAGCTTGTAACAAACAATTTCTTCATTTTACACAATGCTTTCTAAAACCTTTTTCTGGAGGGGTGTAAAAAGGTGTGATTATGTAAGAATGGTATAAAATATAAATCTTGGACACACTATGAAAATGGGAATAAGATTCAAATATCTTAAATCTTTTCAAACAAAGCTCAATGACCATATGAATAGTAAATAACATATAATTCTTAAATAATACACCATTTAAGCTAGATCTTATTTTTTTGGAAAGAAAAATCTAAAATATTTTCTGAAAATGGGGAATGGATAGGAATACCATATCTGCCTACTTTTTAACCTCCAAACATTTTTAACAAAATAATTTTCTATTAAGTGAATTAACCACTTTTTATCCCAAAACAATTAAAAGACTAATTCTTATTTCAGTACATGAAGTTTGAAGAGTTGCTTTTCTTTTAATCTAAAATTTTTATTTTTCATAAGTTCACAAGTGTTTGAAATTCCTATGAAGTAAAATATTCAGATATGCACAAATTAGTATGTAAACTGTAACCCGAGTTGGTACTTCCTTGTTGTATTGAGCAATTTGATTGGATAATACACAGGTATTGGTGCCTAGTATAAAATACCCTGTCTTTATAGGACACAATAGCAGATAACTAAATCAATTATCCAACATACCAGTATTTACTTTTTGTATTTAATCAGATAAAACAAAATTTAAGACTGTTCTAAACTGAAGGTATTTTGAAACCACAAAATGAATGGAAGAATTTGGACTAGTCTTGAATTCCCCTGTCTGGTAATAAAATAAGTCCATAAATCATTAACCCTTTCTAAGACAGCTCAACTTTAGACTGGTCCAAATGGAAAAAAGCTGAAGTCGACAATTTCAAGTTGATGGAATTCCAAATTTTTTCAGCTTTTGGATGAAAATAAAGTGTATCATGAACTTTGATACAAGCAATTTCTTCATTTTCCACAATGTTTCAAAAGCTTTTTTCTTGAGAGGTGTAATAAAGGAGGGATTATCTGAGAATGGATTAACACAGTGGCGCTTTTGGACGCCCCTACAGAAAACAGGCAATTTCTTCGTTTTCCACAATGTTTTCTACTAAGTAAGTGGAAAAATCTGAAATTCCATAAACATTAAATTTTCGTCTGCAACTCCTTTCAATTTGGACCAGTTTAAATTTTTGCCGTCTGTGAATGGGTTAACAGATATTGTAAGTCATATTAATTGGTTATTTATCCCATTATCAGATGAAGAAAATTAGACTTGTCCAGACTAAGCAAGTTGCAGACAACAGTTAATGTTGGTGAAATTTGACAGATATTTTCATTTCATGGTAAAAAACATTGAGGAAAATGAAGAAATTGCTTATTTCTTTGTTGTAGCTTTTCAATCTTTTTTTCCTTTAAAGGCATGAAAAAGCTGGATAAAGTTGGAACTTGTTGAGGGGTTTTGTCAGAGTTTAACCCATTCCAACTCAACAAAATTTTAGACTGGTCCAAGTTGAAAGAGGCTGCAGACGACAATTTCAAGTTGATGGAATTTTGGAGTTTTTCATCTTTTTGGATAGAAAACATTGTGGATAATGAAGAAATTGCTTGATACAAGCAATTTCTTCATTTTCCACAATGATTTTCAAAGCTCTTTTCCTGAGGGGGCGTAAAAAGGAGGGATTGAGTGGGAATGGGTTAAATTTTCAGTAGATCTATTATACTACAATTTGTACAAATGAAATGCATATTACTATGAAATATGAGAAGCCTAATTTTTAGAGAATAGAAAATATGGGTACTGAAATTCAACCCTTTGCTATGTACAAATTATATTATTTCCCCTTGCATACAGTAAGAATTCCCAGGTTCGGGCTCTAGTTAACCCTCATTTGAAGCCAGTTTCTGATGGACAAAAGCTTTAACCCATTAAAAAATGACAAAATTTTTTACTTCTACAAACTGAAAGGAGTTGCAGATGACAATTTAATGAAAATTTCTATTTTTTTAACTTTCTGAGTAGAAAACAATGAGTAAAATGAGGAAATTGCTTTTTATAAACTTTGAATAGACAACTGCAACTTCTAATAATTTTGTCCAGTCTAAATTTTGTCTAGTCTAAATTTTGTCCAGTCTAAATTTTGTCCCCTTGTGACAGGTTAACCCATTCCCACACAATCCTGCATTTTAATGCCCCTTAACCCTTTCCAAACAAAATTTTAGACAGGTCGAAAATTGAAAGAAGTTGCAAATGACATTTAATTTCAAGATGCAATTCAATTTTATAGGGAAGAAAACATTGTGAGATAGGGGGAAATAGCTGTACAAGTAATTTCTCCTTTTCTCAGTTTTTAGGAGCTTTATTTCTTCTGTGCATAAAAATGCTGGATTAAGTGGTAATGGGTTATGAAAAGTGTTTAGCCATTCCCATACATAGTCGCTTTTTGATGCCCCTCTAAAAAAACAACAGGAAAACGTTGTAACAGCAATTTCTTCATTTTCCAAATGTTTTCCAACCAGAATGTTGAAAGAATTTGAGATTTCATAAAGTTTAATTAATTTGGACCAGTCTAAATATTTGTCTTGTGGGAATGGGTTAAAACCATTGTTGACAATGAAGAAATTGCTTGTTACAAGAAATTTCTTTATTGTCAACAATGTTTTCTACTTGGGGAAAAAAAGGAATTCATATTTGTAAAAAATTGTCATCTGCCAAATCCAATTCACATACAATCCAACCTTAGGACAACCGCAAGAAAAGAGCTTTAGAAAACATAATAGAAAAATAAGAAATTGCTTGTGACAAGCAATTTCTTCACTGTCCAAAATGTTTTCTATCCCAAAGGACAGACAGTTTTAAAATTTCATTAACTTAGAATTTTTGTCTGCACTTTCTTTGAATTTGGACCAGTCTAAGATAGTATCACCTGGTAATGGGTTACAGTCTCAAGAAAGAAAGCCACTTCCAGGAAATGAATTTGAATTTTTTACCCCTACATTGCACGTATTCACAACAATAGACGTCCAAATCTCATATCAACTTATCTCATTTAACCCTTTCCCATTTTTCAAAATTTTAGACCAGTCCAATTTGAAAGAAGTTGCAGAAAAAGTGGGTGTGATTTGAAAAGTAAGGAACTTAAAGGTTAGAAAATATTGTGGGAAAGAAATTGCTTGTGACAAGAAATTTGTTCTTTTCCCACAATGTTTTGTCAAGTATGAATTCACAGGGACGTGAAAACAAGGGATTGTACAGGAAAGCGTTAAAAAAATGAAGGAATTACTTACTAGCTAATTCCTTCTCCAACATGGCAACTTTCCCTTTCTGTCGAACAATTTTGAAGGCACATTTTTTATCTGTGTTTTCATTGCAGTCAAATGCAACACCTACAAAGAATAGAATATATAGGTTACTACATTAGCCTTCATTGAAAATTAATTTCTTTTATCTAAAAAGCGATTATAAGTGATAAAAACACTTTTAGAATTTTCTCCAAACTGACAAGAATGCCAAGATGGCCATAATCGCTCATCAAAACTTTTAGAGTTGAATAATGAAACATGAATACATGAAATTTCAAACCCCTTGTAATTTGTGATGAAACAAGCAGTACAAAAACTAATTCTCATCAAGAATTTGACCTAGTGACCTACTTTTTTTGCTTTCCAGTTAAACAATTCTATTTTCATTAGGAGACATCCTTGAGATAACAAATATTTTGACCAAGCTTCATCAAGATTGAGACAACTTTGTAAACAAGAGCACCGCCCGCAGGGGCCAAAGCTCAGCTGCAGGTGCTTGGTAAATGCAAAAATTCTAAGTAGAAAAAGGGGCAAAACTCTTACAAAAATGCTTTTAGAGTTATCCCCCTTGATAGTCTAGATAGCTCTTGTGATGGTCAATACACATGCTAATTTTTATTAGGATATCTTCAATAACAACAGAGATATGACCAAGGTTAAAATTTGTCTTGCCGAAGCACACGACGCCAAGGTGATCACAATACCTTGGGTTTTCTCTAAAAACAGCTGAACTAACAATGAAATGTCATCAAGACGCCTTTTCCCATAAATTACAAAGAAATGGTCCCATTTTCCATAGGGTTCATCCCTGTGACCTGCCAAACAATCTAATTAAGTTTTATCGAAATTGAGCCATAATTGACAAACGCTGGCCATGCCTACTAGCTCCATAAGCCATTTACTACCACAGAAAGTTCCACTTTGATTTTAAAGGTGTTATTTTGCAAAATTTATGGCCAGCAGTATGTAACATAAAAGAAGAATGATTGGTTGGCAACCTAAACGTCGTATTTACAGCTTAAATAAGCTATAATTATGACATTCAAGTCTCCCCAACATAAGGTTAACATAAAGGCGGCCATTATTGGAGTTCAAGGCTCATTTCTTATCTTGATGTATGATTTTACTGGTAGACAGATTATTTGATTGACAGCCACGATTGGTCAATTGTTCCCTCTAGAGTGTAAACATTAAAATATGTTTTCAGATGATATTCAGTAGGGTTCAGAGACAAGGTTCCATCAAGAAGTAAACTAATAAATTGCCATTATGTGCCGCCGCCAGGTATCAAACCCATGACATCCAATGATTGAAGACTAGGAGTCTGATGCACTACCAACTGCATTATGACGGTGGCTGGATTGAACAGGAAAGGGTAAAGGCCACTTTTTCCCAACAGAACTTCCCATTTTCAATAGGTATCACCCTTATTACCTGACAGGGGAGTCACCGCAAAACTATTGTAAACACATTTACTCATATATACTAAGGCACTAGTACTAGTTTCTAACTGACCCTGGGTAACATTCTGACGTTTCAAAAAGGATCAAGCTAAAATTGTGGCCTCTAAAGGGTAAACTTCCATCACTCACGACAGACATTCAAGGATCACAATAATTAAATGCTCACCATGAGTATGCTTTGCTCTGGTGAGTTAAAGTGAACAGGGCTGTAATAATTCGCTTAGAACATAACCTTGTAACCCATTCCCACACAATGATGCTTTTTACACCCTAAAGAAATAAAGTTTTGGAAAACATGGGAAACAAGGAAATTGCTTGTTACAACATAATGTTTCTAACCCTAAAGACAAAGATTAATTTCATCAACTAAAAATTGTCTTTTGCAAGTTCTTTGAGTTTGGACTAGATCTAAAATTTTATAATCTCATAATGGGTTTAGCAAAATTTTAGACTGGTCCAAATTCAAAGTTTTGCAGACTTCAATTTCAAGCGGATAGTGATTTTCATTTATAACATTCTACAAAACAAAGATGTAACTTACATGATATCTTGTACCATGTGATTTCTCCTATTCCTTCAATATTTTCTTCAGTAATAATTGTTATTGTTGTAAAAACAGTTGATTGTGTGGTAATTATCAACCCATTAACAAGAAAGAAAAATTTCAGAATCTCCAAATTGAAAATAGTTGCAGACAACAATTTAAAATTTATGGAATTTTAGCTTTTTTTTTCAAATTTTTGGATAGAAAATATTGGGTAAAATGAAGAAATTGTTTGTTACAAGTAATTTATCCAAAATGTTTTTCCAACCTTTTTTCTTGAGGGGCCCCAAAAAGTGTCATTGTGTGGGAATGGGTTAAATCAGATAAAAATGAAATCTCATGTGTAAAGAGCAAGGACCTGTGTGAAGCACCGTCATTAGGTGATTATAAATAAAAGAATATGCCAGTAATTACAAACAAGACTGGGTGGAATTTGCTTTCCATGCAATATAAATTTAATCAGTATGAGATAAAAGCTTTTAAAAACATGCCAAGACAAGAAAATGCCATGCTTCTTTTACAAAATTCAGACTTTCCCTGCCTTTTGATGAGCTAAAGAACTAGGGGCACTTGAGCGCCTGTATCGCTCTACAGGCATGAATGTATTGATAAAGAAAATTTTCATGAATTCAATATAAACCAAATATAAAGAAAATAATTCTAAGTCATTGAAATCATTGAAATAGTTGAAGAGAAGCATTTCAAACTTTTCATTCATTTTAAAAAAAGTCAAGTTAAGTTATGTATAATTCATTTACTTGGTCAGATGAAAAGGTATTAACAAAATTTCAGAATTTTCACTGTATACCATATATGAACATAAGCCACCACCATAATAGCCAAGCTTTCCAACCAAGCAAAATCATATGAAGGGATGCAACAAACAGTCATCTGAGGATTGTTCTTGTGAAATTTGGTTGAAATCCATCAACAGTTCATTTTCAGTATATACCATATATAGAAATAAGCCCTGCCTATTTAAGCCATATTTTTCATCTGAACAAAATTCTTTTTGATAATCTAAAGAAGGGTCACCAAAAGATCAATCAAGTAAAACTTGGTTGAAATCAAACAACTGGTATCTGAGAAAAAGAATTTCAAAGCTTTAACCAAAATTTGGGAATTAGCCACGCCCATTAAAGCCACATTATTAATCCGATCAAAATTCTTTGAAGGAATCTGATAATGGGTCACCAATGCATCATTTCTGTGAAACTTAGTTGAAATCCAACAACTGGTTTCTGAGATGATTTTCAAAGCTTCACCATATGTGAAAATTAGCCCCGCCAATTAAAGCCACATTATTTATCCGATCAAATGCTTTAAAAGAATCCAATAAATGTTCACCTAAGGATCATTCCTTTGAAATTTAGATGAAATCCAAAGACTAGGGATGAAATCCAAAGACTAGTTTCTGAGAAGATGATTTTCAAAGCTTTCACCATATATGGAAATTAGCCATGCCCATAAAAGCAATGTTATTCATCTGAACAAAATTTTTTGATGGAATCTGAAAGAGGGTCACCAAAGGATCATTTCTGTGAAATTTGGAGGAAATCTGTTCAGTACTTTCTGAAGAGAATAAGGAAAAGTTTATGGGCAGACCGATGACCTGTCAGGCGGAAGGACGCACACAAGCATGACAAACATCATGCCATGACAATAGGCCTCTAGCTTTCAGCCAGTGGAGCTAAAAATAGCCTAGGAAACTAATGCAAGAAAAGTAAACATTTATCGTAATAAGCATTTTCCTCCTCAGACAATGTTTTCTACCCTATGTAGCACTTATTATTCAATTTACAGCAATAACAATTGCAAAACCACTTCTTTTAATTTAGACTAGTCTGAAATTTTAGTGGACTGGAAATGGATAAATCTTGAACTATTCTGGTACAAAACTGTTACACACCTGCAGTATGACCTTTGTCTGCACATCACTTATTATTCAAGTAATTCTTTCATTTTAACCCATTACTAGACACCAAAATTTTGGACAGGTCCAAATTCAAAGAAGTTGCAGACGACAATATTTAGTTTATGAAACTTAATATCTATTGCCTTTTTGGGTAGAAAACATTATTGCGAATGAAGAAATTGCTTGAATCAGGCACTTTCTTCATTTTCAATGTCTTTCTAAGCTGTTACAATGTTAATCCCATTCCCACACAATGACACTTTCTGATGCTCAGAATAAATACATTCATGGAAAACTTTTTATGAAAAGGAGAAATTGCTGCTAACAGTGTAAAATTTTGCTGTCTCTGTTAAGTAGCAAAACCACATAAAAGCTAAACATAATGTTAAAGTTCTTAGTTTTCTTTCAATCTAAATGAATAAATCTACTGGTTTTGATAAAATTGAATGAATTGGTTATGACTGAATTGAATGAATCCATTGGTTATGTTTGATTGAATGAATAAAGTTGTTATTATTGAATTGAATGAATTAATTGGTAATGATTGAATTGAATGAATTAATTGGTTTTGATTGTGAGTGATGTTCTGTCACCCATAAAAAGTTTAAGATTTTTTAACTTTATGGATAGAAATCATTCTTTGAAATGACGAAACTCTTGTTACCAGCATTCTCTTCACTTAACACAATGCCATCCAAATAGTTTTTCAGAAGGGACAACAAAAAAGTCACTGTGTAGGCATGGTTTGTTTATTTCAGTATTGGTATACAATAAACTTAATATATAGAAAATATCAACTAACCTGCAGAATCATAGCCTCTGTATTCTAGTCTCTTTAGGCCGTTGATCAGTTTTTCGATGATTTCTCGCCTCGTCTGAGGAGTCAGGTAATTAAGGTAGGCAAAAATACCTAAAAAGATGAAATGTGACGTATCATAAGACTTTCGGGAAAAACACTTGCAACACAGAAAAAGTTGTGACCAATGTTTAAGCTTGGTTGTTGTTTTTTTCAACAGTTGCAACTGTGAACTTTGACTCTTCAAGATGACCTTGACTCTTAACCATAAGAGAGGACAGAAAGAACAAGAGGACCATGATAGTCCTATATTGTTACCTGGGTATGATGGCTAAAGACTTAGTGATATATACAAAATATCAAAGCTCTACGCCTAACTGTTTTGGAGAAGATTTTTAAAGACTTTCTCCTTTAAACCCAGGTATATTGAAAAGCTCTACAACATAGGGCTAATTTTCAGAGTACTGAAATTCTTTGAAGGATTTTGGAAGAGGGTCAATAGCCATATATCACTGCTCTAGGCCTTATGGTTTAGAAGATTTTTAATCTAAATCAGGGATCACACTGAAAAAGGCTTATTTTAAGAGTATGGTACTTCTTTGAAGTATTTTGTATTACAATAGAAAAGTTACCTCCCCTTTCTGTAGTAAACGAGTCAGGCAAGCCTGATTGAATATCCAAGTTTTTGATTGTCATTTCTAAACTTCCTGATCTCAAACAGAGCTAATTCATAACAATGCCACTAAAATAGCTTGAGTATGTTAACCCATTACCAGACGGCAAAATTTTAGACTAACCCAAATTGAAAGAAGTTGCAGACGACAATTTAAAGTTTATCAAATTTTGGATATTTCAATTTTCTGGGTAGAAAACATTGTGGATAATGAAGAAATTGCTTGTAAAAGCAATTTCTTCATTTTCCACAATGTTTTCAAGAGCTTTTTTTCTTAGGGGCGTCTAAAAGCGTCACTGAGTGGGAATGGGTTAAATATACCTACAAACACTATCACTAATTAAAGAATTTCCGAAATGCATAGTTTTATACAACACATCTGATAGATTGAAAGTTAATTCTCATCAGTATTACTTTCATAACTTGGACTTAAATTTCA
Organism: Fragum fragum; assembly: GCA_946902895.1. NCBI lineage: Eukaryota > Metazoa > Mollusca > Bivalvia > Cardiida > Cardiidae > Fragum > Fragum fragum. Next base: position 86,567,810 of record OX336365.1, read on the forward strand.
AATTCATACAGTTAAAATTTAAATGATAGGCTACCCTAAAATTGAAAACTTGCCAAAATTTAGAATCGTTTTTTGTATTATCCAACACCAAATAACATACCTTTGTATTGGTCCAAATTCAAAGGTGTCACAAATGACATTTCAAAGTTTGTTTTTTACTGGAAAATAACCAACAAAATTGGATGAAAATATTGTGAGAAAAGGAGAAAATGCTCATCACAAGTAATTTTCCCACAATGTTTTTTTTCCAGGCAACATTTATTCAGTGTGTAAAAATACAGATTGCAATGGTGCTTTTTCATGCCCCTCTTGAAAAATAATTGGGAAAACATTGTGAACAAGGTGCCTAATTGTCACAAGATACGCCCGTCACACTGCTTAATATTAACTGGGGGTTTGAATAGAACTAAGGTTATTTTGAATGAATTTTTTTTGTCAAACAAAGTATGAAAAACAACAAAGGGCAATATCTCAAAATATACGCTAGGTAGAGTTATGGTTCTTGTACACTGCACTCCCACTTGGTGAGCTCTATCAATCCATGAAGTTTCATGATTCTAGCTATTATACTTTTAGAGATATACTCTGGACAAGATTCATGTATGAAAAACAACAAAGGGCAATAACTCAAAAAATAGGCCAGGTAGAGTTATGGTTCTTGTGCACTGCACTCCCCCTTGGTGAGATCTATACACCCATGAAGTTTCATGATCCTAGCTATAATACTTTTAGAGATATATTCCGGACAAGATTAAAAGTATGAAAAACAACAAAGGGCAATAACTCAAAAAATAGGCTAGGTAGAGTTATGGTTCTTGTACACTGCACTCCAACTTGGTGAGCTCTATCCATCCATAAAATTTCATGGTTCTAGCTATTATAATTTTAGAGATATACTCTGGACAAGATTCAAGTATGAAAAACAACAAAGGGCAATAACTCAAAAAATAGGCTAGGTAGACTTATGGTTCTTGTACACTGCACTTCCCCTTGCTAAGATCTATACACCCATGAAGTTTCATGATCCTAGCTATGATACTTTTCGAGATATACTCCGGACAAGTTTTAAGTATGAAAAACAACAAAGGGCAATAATTCAAAAAATAGGCTTGGTAGAGTTATGGTTCTTGTACACTGCACTTCCACTTGGTGAGCTCTATCCATCCATGAAGATTCATGATTCTAGGTAATTTACTTTTAGAGATTTACTCCGGACAAAATTCAAGTATGAAAATCAAAAAAGGGCAATAACTCAAAAAATAGGCCAGGTAGAGTTATGGTTCTTATACACTGCACTCCCACTTGGTGAGCTCTATCAATCCATGAAATTTCATGGTTCTAGCTAGTATACTTTTAGAGATATACTCCGGACAAGATTCAAGTATGAAAAACAACAAAGGGCAATAACTCAAAAAATAGGCCAGATAGAGTTATGGTTCTTGTGCACTGCACTCCCCCTTGGTGAGATCTATACACCCATGAAGTTTCATGATCCTAGCTATAATACTTTTAGAGATATACTCCGGACAAGATTCAAGTATGAAAAACAACAAAGGGCAATAACTCAAAAAATAGGCCAGGTAGGGTTATGGTTCTTGTGCACTGCACTCCCCCTTGGTGAGATCTATACACCCATGAAGTTTCATGATCCTAGCTATAATACTTTCAGAGATATACTCCGGACAAGATTCAAGTATGAAAAACAACAAAGGGCAATAACTCAAAAAATAGGCCAGGTAGAGTTATGGTTATTGCGCACTGCACTCTGTATTGATGAGAAGAATATAACTGCCAAGTTTAAAGTCAATCGGACTTACGGTGACAGAGTTATGCTCCGACACCGCCCGGACAACCGGACGCCCGGACGACCGGACACCACGGGTGATCCCATAATACGTCCCGTCTTCGACGGGCGTATAAAAATGAAGAAATTGCTTGCAAAAAACAATTTCTTCATTTTCACAATGTTTTCAAAACCTTATTCTTGAGGGACATCAAAAAGAGGGATTGTGTTGAAATGGATTTAAGGTGCAAATTTCACTGTCAATTTAACCCTAGTCATGCTGAATATACATTCGAAAATTGCTTAAAAATCAAAGGGCTGATAGCACTGCATATTTTGTTTTCATGGTCAATATTTTGTTTTAGAAAATTGAGCTTGTGAACTATTCTGGCTTAAAAAGGACAAACAGATGGTGTAGACTAAGATCAGACTGTGCATATGCATAGGCTGATCTTTGTCTATGCTTCCTGCTAAAGCCAGAATAATCCAGGTTCAGCATGATAAGGGTTAAAACAAATCTCAAAATACACAATAATTTTGGAAAATGTTGATCTGCAGATTTTGATAATTGGTATCCATATTTGGCACTTTAACCAGGAAGTTGGAATAATATCAAAAGATCTACAATTTCTCCATTTGTTCTTCTGAAAACCCCTGACATAAAAAAATTACCATTTCAATAGGTTATTGATTATCTTGATATATTCTATTTAGCCTTCTCTTTGTTGTAATCCTTTAATGACAATCATATCCAAACTACTAGTAGACTTCTTTGAACTTTTGTCAAATGTACAAGGTTGGCAAGTTGGTGTTGGTGGTGTTTATGGTCATTGGGGGGAGCTTGATAATGTGTTTTTTTTTCTTGAAATACATTTTAAAAATATATGCATTAAGGGCCATAGGTTACATATCTTTTGTACAATACAACAATGCTAAATTGAATGCATGCTATTTGTACAGTGCTACGGAAAGGGTTGTTGAACAACTTTCACATAATCTTGACAAAGTGATACCTCCCCCCCCCCCTATGAAAAATAGTTCATGTACTGTTCATAAACAGTGCATGAACTACATGAAAGATTCATGATTTTTCAAATGATAATTCATGAACCTGAGTTCATGAACTTAGTATTCATTTACTATAATCAGCAATTCATTGGGAGTAGGGGTGGAATGATGACAATTCATGAACGGAAAATGAATGACATCTCATGAGTTTCTCTCTCTACAGTAAGAATTGTAAACAGTGTGTATTTCAATTTTTCATAGAATACGTAAAATGATTCTGCTACAGGTGAGCAAGATAGGAGTGACTATTTCACTAATTGACCTTTGTACAACTTGTGGAATTTTATTGATAAGTAAGATTCACACAAGTCTTAATTTGTATCTAAATGAAATCTTCTTCCAATGCTTTCTTGCATTTACCAGGGGTAATAGTCATAATAACCCATTACCAGATGACAAGAATTTAGACTGGACAAATTGATAGAAGCTGCAAATGACAATTTTCTGTTGATGGTATTTAAGAAATCTTTGTCATTATGGGTAGAAAACTTTGTGGATAATGAAGAAATTGCTTGCATCAAGTCATTTCTTTATTTTCCAAAATGTTTTCATAAGCTTTGTTTCTAGGAGGCATCAAAAAGTATAATTGTGTGGGAAGGCAGAAATATTCACAAAGTTTAGTTTCAAAGTTAACCCTTGTCATGCTGAACCTAGAAAACCCCTGTTTTAGGCAGGAGGTATAGACAAAGATCAGCCTGCACATATGTGTATGTGCAATCTGATTTTAGTCTACACCTCCTGTTTGTCCAATCAAGCCAGAATTGTTTATGAAATCTAATTGTAAAATAGAAACTGACTGACAACAGCCCTTTGATTTGAATACACATCTGAAAAAAAAACTAAGTGATAAGTTCTGGGGTTAAGGATTGATAATTTGACCTTAAACTTCATAGGACCTTTAGTAAACAACACAGTTAACAAGGTGACTAAAAAAAGACAATACAGCATTGTTAATAAGGTGACTGAGTCAATACAGCAAAGCTAAAAAGGTGACCAAGTCAGTACAGCAAAGCCGATAAGGTAACCAAGTCAATACAGCATAGTTAACAAGGTGACCAAGTCAAAACAACAGTTAACAATGTGACCAAGTCAGTACAGCAGAATTAACAAGGACAACAAGTAAGTACAGCAGAGTTAACAAGGTGACCAAGTAAGTACAGCAGAGTTAACAAGGACAACAAGTAAGTACAGCAGAGTTAACAAAGTGACCAAGTAAGTACAGCAGAGTTAAAAAGGTGACCAAGTAAGTACACAGAGTTAACAAGGTGACCAAGTCAGTACAGCAGAGTTAAGGTGACCAATTGAGAATAGCAGAGTTAACAAAGTGACCAAGTCTGTATAGCAGAGTTTACAAGGTGACCAAGTCAGTACAGCACAGTTTACTAGGTAACGTGGTCAGCATAGCAGAGTAAACAAGGTAAAAGAGTCAGTATAGCAGAGTTTTCAAGGTAACCAAATCTGTAGAGCAGAGTAAAAAAAAGGTAACCAAGTCAGAAAAGCAGATATAAGACAGAAACCAATTCAGTACAGCAAAGTTAACAAGGTGACCAAGTCAGTATAACAGAGTTTATAAGGTAACTACAAGGTAGTACAGCAGAGTTAACAAGGTAACCAAGTCGGCGCAGCAGAGTAAACAAGGTGACTAAGTCAGTACAGCAAAGTTAACAAGGTGACCAATTAAGTATAGCAGAGTTAACAAAGTATCCAATTCAATATGGCAGAGTTAACAAGGTGAACAATTTAATATAGCAGAGTTACAAGGTAACAAAGTCAATAGAGCAGAGATTACAAGGTAACAAAGTCAGTAGGTCAGAGTTAACAAAGTAACAAAGTCAGTAGGTCAGAGTTAACAAGGTAACAAAGTCAGTAGGGCAGAGTTAACAAGGTAAACAAGTCAGTACAGCAGAGTAACAAAGAAACCAATTCAGTACAGCAGGGTTTACAAGGTAACAGAGTCAGTACAGCAGAGTTATCTGGTAACCAAGATAATACAGCATAGTTAACAAGGTGAACAATTCAAAATAGCAGAGTTACAAGGTGACAAAGTCCGTACAGCAGAGTTAATAAGGTCACTCAGTCAGTACAGCAAAGTTAGTAAGGTAACCATGTTAATACAGCATAATTAACAAGGTGACCAAGTCAGTATAGAAGAGTTAACAAGGTAACCAATTCAGTACAGCAGAGTTAAAAGGTGACAAAGTCCTTACAGCAGAGCTTACAATAAGACAAATTCAGTATAGCAGAGTTAACTTGGTAACCAAGTTTATACAGCATAGTTAACAAGATGACCAAGTCAGTACAGCAGAGTTAACATGGTGACAAAAGCCGTACAGCAGGGTTAATAAGGTGACTCAGTTAGTACAGCAAAGTTAGTAAGGTAACCAAGTTAATACAGCATCATTGACATGGTAACCAAGTCAGTACAGCAGAGTTAACAAGGTGACAAAATCAGTACAGCAGAGTTAACAAGGTAACCAAGTCAGTACAGCAGAGTTGACAAGGTAACCAAGTCAGTACAGCAGAGTTAACAAGGTGACCAAGTCAGTGCAGCAAAGTTAACAATGTGACCAAGTCAGTACAGCAGAGTTAACAAGGTGACCAAGTCATTACAGCAGGGTAAACAATGTAACCAAGTCAGTAGAGCAGAGTTAACAAGATGACCAAGTCAGTACAGCATAGTTAACAAGGTGACCAAGTCAGTGCAGCAAAGTTTACAATGTGACTAAGTCAATACAGCAAAGCTATGTGATCAGGTCAATAGAGCAGAAGTATCAAATAGTCATTACACCTGTTTGGGGAGTACTTGATGAGCGCTTATATGACATATGACAGTTATAGGTTTAAGGTTTTAAAAAATACAAGCAATGTTAAAGTTTTTCAAAGTTTTTTATCAGTAGGTCTAATGTCAAGGTCAAAGGATCAAGTCTGTTTATTTCAAGTGATAGTGAGGGCCTGAGGATAAAAGTATTCAGAAAATAAAATAAGTTTTTGGTTTAACTTTTTTTTCTGAATTAGTTAAGGCCACAAGGTCACATGACAGTGTGCTTGATAAAGGACAAATACCTGATGAGTGGATGTGAGAAATATGAGGGCCCTATCATGAAATAAAATAGTCGAAAAGCAAATTTTCACCCCCACCAGTATTCTGTTTCCCAAGAAACATAGTTAATCAATGACCTACTTTACCCAAAAACAATAAGGCATATCTTGGGTCATAGATCTCATTTGCATAAAGCTTCAAATTCATAGGTCAAACGGCTTATGAGGTAGAGCACAGAAACAGTTTTGAATCAAAGTTCAGTTGATTCATTGAACTCCATTCTATGTGACCCAGAAACAAAAGGTCATTCCTTGAATAATTCTTCCTTGGCAACAATTGTATGAAGTTTCATTATTGTAGGTATATTGGTTTATGGTTTAGATCACAGAAACAAAAAGAGGGTGGACAGATGAACAGACAGACATTTTGAAACCAACATACACCCTCTACTTCATAAGTATGCCAGCATAATAATAACAAAGTAAATACAAAATCAAAGTGGGATGCCTATGCCAATTTAGGTAATGACAGATATTTTTCCATTGAAATTGCTTGATAGAGTACGGCATCAATATATACCCAAAGCTGGATATAATTGAAGTTGGTTAACAATTTCAATTCAGATGCAGAGATTTCATGTAGGATTTGTTTGAATAGAGTTTAACACAACTTTTATTAGTATTTCAGTCATATAATGGCAGCTGGAGCACCAAACCATGAATTCCTGGTATTTCTCACACCAGTACTACCACTAAATGTTTTCCAAGCCCCCATATAGATTAATGATTTGCCACCTATTTTTGAGAGACAAATGACGACAAAGATATTTGCAGAAGCCAGGGATCCAACCCCAATTCCATGTGAAGACATCCCTCTTGATAGATCAAGAAGTTCATGAAATAAGGATTAAGTGTCTGCAATATTCAATTAATCATTCTTATACAAATGACTCCTGAATTATATTGAAGGCCCTTTATTGTTGGTCAATTAATTTTGTATATATAGCAACTCTGATTTAATACATCTAACAGATAGCAAGGACTAAGATCAGATCTGCACATAAATTCAATCTGAGCTTAGTCTATACCTCCTCCAAAAGCAGAAATACTCAAAATTCTGCATGACAAGGCTAGATAGCAATGGTGTATCATAAGAGTATTATGCATTTTTGACACCAAGATTGGTTTTATTTGTACTTTTAATATCCTGTTCATTAGTATCGTGAAAAACCACATATTTTAGATTTTCCTTCTAGATATTTCAAAATTACACAAGAAATCCTCAGATCTATATTATCCTCATTTTCTCCATATAAGGTAATTCTGCTTCCTAACTACCTGGTAGCTAAAGTGCAAGTTTTTTTAACTCATCCCAAATTTCATAAATCGATAATAATTCACACTTTCCTGTTCAATCCCTGGTTTTTATGTCCGTGTTTTATACTGAAGAAAACATTATGGAAAAGGAAGAAATTGCTTGTAACAAGCATTTACTTTTTTTCCCACAATCTTTTTCTACCCTACTGAATGATTATTTTTCATTTAAAGTCAACTTTGAATAGTGGTCTGCAAAACCTTTGAATTTGGACAGGTCTAAAACTTTGAAAAACGGGAAAGGGTTAAGTAATTTGTAACTTGTCAAATGAAACGAGACCATATTGGAATCTGTATTATGAAAGTTTGACAAAAATATTGTAGAGCCAAATGGCTGCTCTATATTCAGGAATAAGACAGAAGAAATTAAATTTTAGACTAGTTCAAATTCAGAGAAGTTGCAGATGACAATATGAAGTTGGTGAAGTTTTAAAAATCTTTGTCCTTTTGGGTAGAAAACATTGTGAATAATGAAGAAATTGCTTGTTTTCCAAAGCTTTCATATGGAGGGGCTTTAAAAAGCGTCATTGTGTGGGAATGGGTTAAGTAATTTGTGACTTGTTGAATGAGATCGAGTTGGATCCTGTATAATGAATATTTCACGAAGATATTGTAAAGCCAACTGGCTGCTCTATATTCAGGAAGTAGGACAAAAGAAATAAATCTCCCAAAGTCAGACTGCACACTATATACAGTCTGACAAGGATTGATTCTTGATGCACTTCTTAGATGGTCCCATATTGCATGCAGGGTCAGATACAGCTAGAGGAAGGGCCCACAAAAACAGGCCCTTTACCAAAAACATAATTTCAGGGACTAGCCAAAAAATTGCAGTTGACAGTTGAGAGTGAGGGAAATTTACAAAACACAACTTTTCGCTAACCCATTTCTGCACTATGACTCTTTCTAACACGCTTAACAATTACAACCATGGAAAACTCTGTTGGAAAAGGAGAAAATGCTTGAAACAAGCAATTTCTTCTTTTCTCACAATGTTGTCTATTGTATTTGGCACTTTAATCCGAATTTTAGCCCAATTTGAAATGTTTCTTCAACTCCTTTCAATAAGGTCCAGTGTAAAATTTTGTTGTCTGGTAATAGGTTAGTATAGAAAACACGGTAAATAAGACAGCCTTTGTTACAAGTAATTTGTTCCTTCAATGCAGTGGTGTACATACGGATTTTCTCCACTTGTTCACAGACAAGTAAATAGTCTGGAATTAAATTGGACTTGTCCCCAAAAAAGCGAACAAATAAATTTTGAGAAAACATTGTTAATGCTGGAAGCCATCATTTTCATCATCAATCACAATGTTTTCTACCCCTCCATATAAACATTATGATAATTTTGCAATAAATAATGAGTAAGCTTTGAGATCTTTTTTGTACCATTGCAAGATTTGCCTAGGAATTCACTGTCCCCAGACAAGTTGCCCTTGAAGCCAAAGTTGGACAAGTCAGGCCTAGGAATTCCACACCCCTGTTCCCATGTTATTCTTACCTTTGAGTCACAAAATGAATATAGAGAAGGTATTTGAAAGGTAGGAATTTTTGTGTGTCTATATAAACAGAACCCATGTCTAGTCTGCATTAATTAGGTGCAGTGCTGCTACATAATTTTGTTCAAGTGTTAATATTTCCTTAACCCTTTCCAGTTTTATGAAATTTTAGACGGGTCCAATTTGAAAGAGGTTGCAGACGACAATGAAAAATCACGCAATTTGAAATCTGACCATCCTATGTGGTAGAAAATATTGTGGGAAAAGGAGAAATTTCTTTGTTACAAGCAATTTCTCCTTTTTCCACAATGTTTTCTCAAGTATAAAATCTCAAAGACGTAAAAACCCGGGTTTATCCAGGAAAGGGTTTAATCTAATGCATGCATCAGTTTCATTATAGCTCTAATGAATAGGCGTCCCTCAAATTCTACTAGTAACTCTTTATCTTGTAGAATAACAAGTCGTTTTACAAGAGTGCCAAATGGCCCTCAATGGCTCATCTGAGGTTTTGGGCACTTGATAAAAATTTTTCCAGTGATTTCAGAGAAGATTTTGAAAGAATTATTTTGTGATTTGCCATACCAAAAATTCTTGGTGAAAATAAAAAATTGCTGACAAGTTTCCAATAAGGTCGTCCTAGTCACATCCTTGCCTCTGATTCAAGATTTTTTTTTAACCGGATTTGCTCAATCAACCTGAATTTACTTATCATTCCTGAGAAATTTGGTAGAAAACCATCCTGCTGTTTGGAAAAATAGGATTTTCAAAATTTCACCACATACCATATTTGGACACAAGCCTCCCCCCCCCCCATTAAAGCCAAAAGTTTTTATCTGAGCAATTTTTTTGAGGGATTGATTGATTGAATGGGGTTTAACACCACTTTAAACAGTATTTCAGTCATATCCTGGTGGCTGGAGCACCTAACAATGGGTTCCTGGTATTTCTCACATAAGTAGTACCACTACATCCTTTCCTAGCCTCCAGCTGCTATCCCACTTAGTTTTACGATTAGCCACCCATTGGTGAGAGACAAATGTCTGAAAGGATTATGTGCTGCGGCCTGGGATCGAATCCATGACATTTTTATTAAGGATTTGACAAAGAGTCTACAAAGGATCATTTTGAGAAATTTTGTTGAAAACTTATTATCATTTGTAATCTGAGAAGATTGTAAGTTTTCACTGTTTACAATATATGGAAATTACCCCAATCCATTAATACAATGTTTACAGCCTATCAATTTTTCTTTTTTTAGCAATCTAATACTGGGTCACCAAGGGATCATTTTGTGAAATTTTGTTGAAATCCATCGATTGGTTTCTAATTGATTGATTGAATGGGGTTTAACGCCACTTTTAACAGTATTTCAGTCATATCGCGGAGGCTGAGGCACCTAACCATGGATTCCTGGTATTTCTCACCAGGGTTCTCCCCAGGCCATTATGGCGTATCGGCCCCGATACGCCTTCATTAATTAAGAGAGTTTGCCGATACGCCTTCAGATCGCCGATACGCTTAAATTTGGTCACCGATACGGCTTAATTTCCAGCAGATGAAAGGGTGAAGCAAACCATTAAAATTGGCTGCAGAAGCGCGGACACGACAGGCTCTTTATCTATAGTGTTGTATACCACGTATTACATAACATCTCTATTGATAAGACCCTTACACTCTTACTAATTGGTGATTATCGATTTTTCTCGCGTTTCCCACTGGTACCTCGCTATCAGTCACCAAGCATGATAGGTACCAATATGTAAACAATGAATTCAAAATGGCGACCCGGTTCCGGAAAATTGTCACTTCGGCTGAGATTGGTCTAGTTAAAAGTAAAAGATGTGGTTATTTGATGTGACAACTATCAAACTAAAGCCACAGTGGTTTAAAATTTAATTTTTTGATGGAAAGATTTATTTGGTCAGTTTATTTCATACATTGATCGCTGAAAACATACCCTTTTCGCGATCTTTTTTCCTTACGAGAATTTGCCAAAATAATAAAGACAGATTTGTATAGAAGCCATCCTAGTTATACTAAGGTCTTGTTTTCAACTCAGTTTAATAATTACACACATGTATCTTCTGGAATAAGTCCTTTTATTTTTTATCCAACATATAGGGCATTAACTCAAACATTCGTACCCTGGTTTATTCAACCCATTTTTTCAATAAATTTGTTTTAAAAGTTTGATGAAAAAAATTATTATACTTTTAGTAATCAACTAATAATATCTCATCCTCTCATGTTTTTTACCCAAAAAGAAATAATACCCCCATAAAAATCAAAGTGCTGAAAGCACTTCAAGAAAAGAATGCCTTAGACCATTTAGGGATTTCTTTTTATAAAAAGTAATGGTTTAATAATCATTTAGAATCAGGAAAAGATCATTCACGCTATAATATTTGGAAAACAAAATCCTCTTTTGAAAATCAAAGTGCTGAAATCACTTCAAGAAGAGAAGAGTAAAGACACTTGTTTAATAAATTTGATCAAGTTTCATGTTATAATTTGAGAAATAAGGTTGGACACTGCTGATATATTAAGCATTTTTTATTAACTTATTGAAATCAAATAGCTGAAAGTACTGTTAGAAGAAAAGTTATAGTGTCAGACAGTCGAAGGCTTCTGAATGGGCAAATAATGAGCATTTCAAATTTTACACAGAGAATCTAATGGAGCTCTTTAAGATGCAAAATTTGAAAATGAAACCAGGTATTTCACACAGAACCTTATAAATACATTTTTGAAATTACTGATAATAATTTCAATTTTTTTTCTGATGAAGGGCATTTTTCGTCAATTCAACACTCCATGCTTTTTTAAAGAGTCCTCAAGGATATGATTTTTGGACAGACTTGATAAAATGGCCAAGCATGAAAAGCTAATCCTATCTAATAGACAAGCAGTTGACACTTTTTTTTACTAATGAGACTTTTTGGTATATTCTTTCATTATCTTTCCTTTTCACTTCCTTTTTATGAGACAATTTAGTGCCCTTTCCAACAAATAGGATAGAGAGTTGAAGTAAGCTGAGTAGTGATACAATTGGTTCGTATCAAATAAGCCTCAGAATAGATAAATCAACTTATAATAATTAAAAAGTTGAAGATTACAATTCAAGAATAACTCTCAATAAAACAAGAAGATGTCAATAATCAAGCTAAAAAGCACTTTTAATGACCTTTATTATATATAGTCATACCAAGATGTTAACAGACAACAGCCGCGCATTTGCCACTACGCCTTCAAAAATTTCTGGGGAGAACCCTGCTCACACTAGCACTACCACTACATCCTTTCCTAGTCTCCTGCTGCTATTCCAATTAGGTTAATGATTATCCACCCATTGGTGAGAGACAAATACCAGAAAGGATATGTGTCACCACCGGGTATTGAACCCATGACATCCCATGATTAAAGATTAGGGGTCTGACGAACTAACCACTGTGCTATGATGGCAGCTAATTTTTCAAATCTATCACCATATATGGAAATTAGCCCCTCCAATTAAAGCCATGTTTTCTGTCCTATCAAAATTCTGATATAGGGTCACCCAAAGATCAATCCAGTGAAATGGTTTCTGAAAAGAAGAAATTCAAAGTTTTCACCATATATGGAAATTAGCCCTGCCCATTAAAGCCATACTTTTCATTCTATTTAATTTCTTGAAGGAATCGGATAAAGGGTCACCCATTGAGCTTTCCTGTGAAATTTGGTTGAAATCTATCAATTGGTTTCTTAAAAAATTTTGCCAAATATGGAAATTAGTCCCGCCCATTCAAGCCATCTTTTTCATCTGATCTTAATACTTTGAAGGAATCTAATAAAGGGTCACCAAATGATTATTCCTGTAAAAATTTTGTCGAAATTCCATCAATTGGTTTCTGAGAAGGTTTTAAAGATTTAACCATATATGAAAATTAGCCCCGCCCATTTAAGCCATGTTTTTTAACCATCAAGATTCTTTGAAAGAATCTAAAAAAGGGTCACCCAAGGATGGTTTCTGTGAAATTTGGTTGAATTCTGTTTAGTACTTTCAGAGAATAAGATTTTTGAGGTAAAAGTTTACGGACTGATGCATGCACAGAAGCACACACGGACACACGACGGACACAATGCCATGACAATCGCTTGCTGGCTTTCAGCCAGTAGAACTAAAAATAATTTCATGACCTTGTCAAGTCTGAACCCCCTCCCTCTGTCATACCCTTATTATTTTGAAAATCACTATTTCATCAGCAGCTTTCAAAAGACAACATCAAAGGAACATTCTTGCCAAAATTTAGTCCAAAATGGCCAAGTGGTTTGGAAGGGTTTTTTTTTAAAGAATTATTTCATGATTCCTTTTATTCTGATAAACCAATTTTTGTAAAAGGTCCCCCATGGAACATTCCTGTCAAGTTTGGTTCAAATAAGATCCTAGAATACAAGGAGAAAATATTTTTAAGATATTGTTATAACATACCACTTAGGCAATATCAAGCTAAGATATATATTTTCCTTTTTCAAAAAGAAAGGGGGCATACCAGAGTTTTCTTAATTGCATCTTGCCAATTTTTCATGTAAATTATATGTTTTTTTACATATGATTAAGATAAATTAAGATCTTATCTTTCTTCCTAATTTTTATGATTTTTTTACTTAAATATTTCCCCTCCATAATAGTACAAAGTCAGTTAATATCCCTTTAACCCATTCCAACTCAATCCCTCCTTTTTACGCCCCTCGAGAAAAAAACTTTGGAAAACATTGTGGATAATGAAGAAATTGCTTGTATCAAGCAATTTCTTCATTATTCACAATGTTTTCTATCCAAAAGGATGAAAAAATTTAAAATTCCATCAACTTGAAATTGTAGTCTGCAGCTTCTTTCAATTTGGACCAGTCTAAAATTTTGCTGTGTTGGAATGGGTTAAAGGTTGCTCATAACAGATGTCATGTTGTACAACAGTATAGCTAGAGATTTTGTCTGTCTTGTAAGAATGGTAACATCTTCAGTATAGCTAGAGATTTTGTCTGTCTTGTAAGAATGGTAACATCTTCAGTTAGTCTTCAATCAAGAAGGATTCTATTATATTGCTCCAAGATTAATTTTCTTGATCAAAAATTTCTGTTAACTCTAGTCATATTGAATACAATCTACAGAGTTGCGTTAATTTCAAAGGGATGACAACACGGGATTCACTAATTGTGGTTTTTTTTTAATTTATTTTATGACCAACTGTGGCTTAAAAGAGACAAGCAAGAGATGTAGTATAAGATCAGACTGCACATACTTATAATGTCTGTCTATACCTCCTTCCAAAACAGAAATATTCCATGTTCAGCATGACAAGGGCTAACATACCTTCATCTAAATAAGCAATTGCTTCAATAACATGGTTAGAATTTAACCCATTATCAGACAACAAAAGTCCAACTGAAAGGAGAAGCTGACGGTCCAAATTGAAAGGAGAAGCTGACGACAATTTAAAATTTCTGAAATTTTTTGTTTTTCAACTTTGGTTTGGAAAAAATCCAGAATTGCTTATTACTTTTTTCTTGAGGGGCATTAAAAGCATCATTGTGTGGAAATGCGTTAAGAAAAACAGTCTATGTTCAAAGAAAAGTGAAAGTATAAATCAACGAGAAAAGAAAATATTTCATTAAACTTTAATTAAAATCACTCTCTTCAAATCAATTCAGCAATCTTAAAAAGTAGCCTTTGAAGCAAAACCATTGAAATTATCACACATATCTATCTTTCATCGAAATAAAAATTTGCACAGTATCTCTGCAATTTATCATAACAAACAAAGGCCAATTGTACAACTTTATAATTATGCATTTTGCTCTTTATCCTCAGTTGATTATCAACCCATTCCCACTCAATGATGCTTTTTGACGCCTTAAAGAAAAGAAGCTTAAGAAAACATTGTAGAAAAAGAAGAATTGCTTGTTAAAAGAAATTTCTTCATTTTTCACATTTGTTTTTTCCTATTTTTTTACTTGAGGGGCATCAGAAAGCACCATTAGAATGAGTTATGGCCCAGACACAAACTTCATGTCATGCTGAAAAAAATCCTCAGCACAATTGTAATAAAATCAAAGGAATGAAAGCACCAGAAGCATTAGTTGAGGGTTGATATTTATTTTGTGTATTGATCTGATTTCAACTCTGACATTACTGACTGGTGCAAGCCAAGATCAGACTGCACAACAACAGGAGTATTCCAGGCTCAACAAGACAAGGGTAAACATTTAGCTGTGACAGTGAACTTTCTCTTGGGGAAGCACAACTGTGCCAATTTTTTCCCTGAAATCCATCCACACATGTAGAAGTTATGAGCATAGTGATACTTGTCCTGCTGTATACCTACATGTTTGCATTAAAATCAAAGGGCTGACAGTACCGGATGCAAACATTGTATGTTAATAAACCTTTTGAAAATTTAATTCATAAGCAACTATGGCTTAAAAGGAACAAATAGGAGGTGTAGACTAAGATCAGACTGCACATATGTGCAGGCTGATCTTTGTCTATAAGTGCAGTCTATATGTGCAGTCTAATAGACTATACCTCCTGCCAAAACAGGAATATTCAAGGCCCAGCATGATAAGGGTTTACCAAATTGTCAGTGACAAAGTTCTTTATCTTGCTTTACACAAGAAATACTGATGATCTGCTGACAAAATTGAAGCGTCAAGAATTAACTTATCAATATACACAGGCTGACACAGACTGTTTTTTAACCCATCAACAGAAGGTAAAATTTTAGACAAGTCTAAATTGAAAGAACTTTCAAACGACAATTAAAAAGTGTGCATTCTATCTTTTTTCTACTTTCTCTATAAAAAACATTGTGTGGGAACTGGTTAATCCTTGTGATGCTAAACCCAGAATATTCCATTTGGCAGGAGGTGTAGATCAAGATCAGCCTGCACATAAGTGCCTCCTGCTTGTAATTTTCCTGCTTGATTTGTTTATGAATTTGATTTGTAAAAGAAATATGTATTTTTGAACAAGTTCTATCAGTTCTTTCAGCCCTTCGATTTTACAGCAATTCGTTTGTATTACAAGGGTTCAGAGAACTTCAACTCTCAATATTGTGTTAATTTGATTCTATCTTTGAAAATGAATATAGATAGTAATCCAAATTTTAATTTAAAATTGTGATATCTTACTGATAGAAACATCATTTAAATTTTAAACACATGTTATTTTGTAGATTATAAATCACATGTTAAACTATAAATGTGTCAGACACAGATGGTCTGCATAATTGCTTGTCATATGAACTTCAGTTGTGACCTTGAACTTAACCCTTGTCATGCTGAATAAAATGTTTGTTCAGAAATGTATTGAAATCAAAGGGCTAATTGCACTGTTGAATATTTAGTTTAGAAATTGATCTTAAGAGCAATTCTGGTTTAAAAAGGACAATCAGGTGGTGTAGACTGGTGTAGACTAAGATCACACTGCACATCTTTGTCTATGCCTCATGCCAAAGAAGGAATATTCAAGGTTCAGCATGTCATACTGTATATAATGCCTTATTGTTCAAAAATCAGTAATTCTTTTAGCAATCAATTTTACAAACAACCTTGGCAGGAAATGTACAAGCAGGAGGCGTAGATCTTATGTGCAGGCTGATCTTGGTCTACACCTCCTGCAAAAGCAGGAATATTTTGGGTTCTGCATGACAAGGGTTAAGATTATCCAACGAAACTTTATGAATGACACTAGTCCTCTTCAAGGGGAACAACTGTGTCGCGATATTTTGAGATCCATCAATTAATGAAGAAAATATGCTCCTGACAAGAATTGTACACACACAAATACATGCATTCTCTCACGGGAAAATAGTTGTGACAAGTAATTTCCATTCTTCTTACAATGTCTTCTTCAATATTTTGTACTAATTATTTAATTCTATTCCAAATTGAAATGCCATCTGAAATTTCTTTGAATTTGGACCACTCTAAAATTTCATTTTCTGGTAATGGGTAAAACCAAGACCTGGCCTCCATAAAACACCAGCTGTTGATTGGGATGTTAAACATCAAACATTCATTGATTGCTTTGTTTACAAAGGAGTTTGTTACTGGTTCTCATTTGGACCTATATATTCAATTTACATCCATTTTGAAATAAGGTCTTACAACTTAGATCGATCCTTCTGGATTATGGTTCTTTTTTAACCCATTCCCACTCAATGCAGAAATTGCTTGTAACAATGTTTTCTACCCAGACGGTTGAAAAAATCTTAATTTTTTTTTACACTTTAAATTGTCATCTGAAACTCCTTTAAAATTGGCTAATTGTTTGAATAGGTTTAACACCTCTTTTAACAGTATTTCAGTGATATAGCCGCAACTGGAGCACCTACAATGGATTTCTGGTATTTCTAACACCAGTACTACCACTACATCCTATCCTAGCCTCCAGCTGCAATCCCACTTAGGTTTACGATTATCCATGCATTGGTGAGAGACAAATGTCAGGATATGTGCCAAGGATCAAACCCATGACATTCCATGATGGAAAATTGGGAGTCCCTTTAAATCTGGACCAGTCTAAATTTTGTCGTCTGGTAATTGGTTCAAATATACCAGTACTCCAGCTGAATGTGTAGACCAATGAAAGACTCAATATTGCTCATCACTCCCAGGAATCAAACTTGCAATCTCTTGCAACCCACTATGGCTGTAGACTATCCCAGGTTTTGTACTACGAGTCTATGAGCTGAATGATTTGGAGTTCATCTGTGCTTGTGTTCTCCCCAGTTCATGGATTCATGTCTGTCCTCATATCTAGCAGTTCTTGCCTTTGACTGAGAGTTACACCAACATTTGTAGTAGTTAACATGAGTACCACATATTGGCGCCAAACTTGGTTGTAATATGGGCATAAATCTTACAAAAATATACTGTAGGCTACCTCTTTTATTGGAACAAATTTCCTCCCTTGTTGGTATAGAACACTCTTTTAATAGCGAACAAAAGCCAAGTCTTTGTCTCTTATAATACATGTATAATAACAAAATGTATTGACCCATTCCCAGACAATGTTGCTTTTGGACACCCCTGAAGTTATACAATTGGAAAAACATAGTGTTGAATGAAGAAATTGCTTGTAACAAGCAATTTCTTCATTTTACACAATGTTTTCTACACAGATAAGTGAAAAAATCTAAAATTTCACGAACTTTGAATTTCCACCTGCAAGTCCTTTCATTTAACACCAATCTAAACTTTTGTCGTCTGGTAATTGGTTAAGTTGTTACATGTGGAAGCTGACACAATGTAAAGACTATAGTTCAAAACTTCCATCCATCCTTTCAGCTGATCTTTGCATTATGTCTGATGGTTTCAACAAAATTTTTCACCATTTTGATAGCATTGGATCTACTTTTTATTTTAACCTTGCCTACTGCTTTAGGCCCTCCTACCATATCTAGTTGCACTTTAATATCTAACTGTAATGCTGCAGTTTTTCATTCTCTATTAAATTTGAATTCAGATTAAACTTTTTTTTAAACATTACCAGTTCTATTATTGTATGTGTGTGTACAAGTGTTGGTAAATGAGACAAGAACCAGAAACATAGATAGGAAACCAGTTACTGAAACAAGAGCTTTCGGAGGTCAGAAACGCTCAACTGAATCGTCTTTGCCCTACACCTTGCAACTAAATCTGGTCACTAAAATTTTTGATATAGTTCTGGAGATTTCATTGTTTTACAACAGTCAAGTTGGGTTATGTACATTAACCATGACAATAAAAACCATGTTTTTCAACCGATCAAATTTATATTAAGGAATCTGACAACTACCTGAGGATCACTCCAGCAATATTTGGTTGAAATCCCTCTATAGGTTTCTCATCAGATCTTCAAAATTTTCAGATAACATATTCCATATATGGAAATAAATTCATCCAATCAAATTCATTGAAGAAATCCAATAAAGAGTCGCCAAATTTATTCCTTGTTGAATTTTTTTTTAAATCAATCAAATGGTTTCTGAGAAAAAAGATTTATATACCTGATACCATATATGGAAATTAGCCCCACCCATCATCTGTTCAAAATACATAATCTGATAAAAAGTCACAACAGGATCATCCCTTTGAAAAAGTTGAAATCAATTGACTAGTTTCAGAGAAAAAGATTTTCAAAGGTTTTTCCATATATTGAACTTTGCCCACCCCGTCTTTAACCCATTTTCATCATCAGATAAAATTTCTTTGAAGGCATCTGATTTATGGTCACCCAACGACCATTCCTGTAAAATTTGGTTGAATCCCTTAAATGGTTTCTGAGAAGAAGATTTTTGAAGGTTTCACCATATAGGGATAAGCCCCACCTATTGAAGTCATGTTTTTCATCTTATCAATTTTTTTTGAAGGAATCCGATAAAGGGTCACCCAGGGATCATTCCTGTAAAATTTGGCTGAAATCCATCAATGGTTTCTGGGAAGAAGATGTTTTTCCACATGGAAATTACCCCATCCATTAAAACCATATTTTCATCAGATCAAATTCTTTGAAAGGAATCTAATAAAGAGTTACCCAAGTATCGTTTTTGTGAAATTTGGTTGAATACCATTCACTACATAATACCTAAATAGTAATAGAGATAAAAATCCTTCAATTCAAATTTTAAGTCAAACAATAATATTTAAGTCCATAAAAGGTTAAATTCAACTGAAATGAATGTCATAGTAATGAATTTGTGTCTAGAGGCTGAAATTATTGTCACAAAAATATGTGCAAAGTATCAAAAGAATAGCATTGGTAGAAAGCGAGTTATTAAAGACATATGACAGTTGCATGTAAGGATTAATCCCTTCCTGTTCAATCCCTGGTTTTTACGTCCCTATAATAGTATAATTCAGAAAAAATTGTAGAAGATGAAGAAATTGCTTGTAACTAGCAATTTCTTTTCATTTTCCACAATGATTTCTACCCTATTGAATAGTTATTTTTCTAAATAAATCCACTTTGAATTTGCGTCTGCAAAACCTTTGAATGTGGACAGGTCTAATATTTTGCCAATCAGGAAAGGGTTACTAGAAATAGAATTCCGAGAGAAGAAAGATATTGTTTATTGTGTAACACGCATGATATTGAAGATGAATACCACCTTGCTATCAAGTGTCCAAAATTTAATGATTTAAGGAAGAAATTCATTCCTAATTTTTATAGCAAAAACCCAAGTATGTTTAAATTCATAAATTTATTGCGCGAATTAGACAAGAAAACCCTTCATAGACTTTCACTATTCCTTAAAGAAACATTCAACGAAAGAAAGAAACTGTTGAGTTCTTATTAATAAATACTATATTATTGAAGATGTTATCACATATCTTTAATACTCAGCTATGGCAGGGACCCTACGGTTTATGTTTAGCACACTTGCCGTCGGACCCAGGTCTTTGCTGGTCCAGAATATTCTATATATACAAATCTACTTTTGTTTATTTCTTTTTTCAATATTAGAAAATAATTCCATATAGCTCAGGGCTCTCACTAGAATTTTGAAAGTAGGATTCCAAGAATCCAATTTAAGAAAAAGTTGGATTCCAAGTAGAAAAGTTGTATTCCAGCCTGATTGGGCAGGATTTTCATACTAAATGCGATTTCCACCAAATTCTTTTTTTACAGCACTTTCTTTGTTGGAAATAGTGTGGAAAATGGAGATTAATTTTGGTTTTAAGAATTATTATATTTTCTAGCCCATATTATGTTGTTTACATGTCTGATCATGTTCATTTGATCTTCAGCAAATTCTCTTAATTAGGATTATTTGTAAATCTAATTAAGAAGTAAAGAAATAGTATCACAATAGATCAAATGATTGAATTATCCAACATATGTAACTTTCTTTTTTTTTTTTTTCTATCTTTTTTTTTTCTAAGCACACATTAAAATAAGTTAACCCTTGTCACACTAAAAATGTAATATTCCTCTTTTAGCATGAAGTAAATACAAAGATATGCAGTCTGACCTTAGTCTACAACGCCTATTTTTTCTTCTTAAATTGAACCATTTTAAAAATTGTATTTTCAAAACATATACTGACTCACAATTGGTCAATCCCTTCTTTTACAACTTTGGTGAAATTTTGCAACGATCTTTATTCAGCTTGTTAAGGATCAATTTTTTTGTTAAAATTTGGACAAAATAATAGCATATATTAACAGTCAAATTGACAATTTTTTGAAACTAAAAAGTGACAGTAAATTTATGATTCCTGCTCAGCTTTATAAGTCCAAGAGCCCCAAAATTTTATCTTATAATTTTCATTTTCAATTAAATTGCCTGTTGTACCCACGAAAACCCATGACAATTTAATTTTGCAATATAAGTTGACATCTTTATTATGTTTTGGTTACTTTTTCACTAAACTGATCAATAATAATTTGATTTCAGTGAGATAAGAGTACTAGTGAAATAATTTTACCCAAGTTTCACAGGTTTCTAACACCTGTCATTTACGATCGTCGATGCATGACCGGTCACTTCGAAGTGGTAATTGTCAATCAAGCTGGGTGTTGTTAATGATTGTGGTGTATGTTAGGATAATCAATTAACATTTTCCAATAATCTACCTACTATTTTTATGACCCTTGAACCATGACAGATGATTTTATAGAGTCACTTTGACATAAAGACTGCTAACGTCGGACGCATGTCATTGAAAAAATTGTCGTTCGTCGGAATCCTTTGATAGAATTTTTTGTCGTCCCTTGCGGAAAGTTGTCGTCTCAGACGACAGTACTGTCGTTTCCGAGAGCCCTGTAGCTTGTCTTCTACCAAAAACCAAACGACATAATGTATGTTTAATATGTTTATAAATATGTTTTGTATTGACAATGTACTTTGTGCACGTCTTTTGAATAAATGTTCTGTTCTGTTAACCAAGAATTTCTAAGCCAAAAAATGGTTGAAATACCACTGAAATGATTGTCGAGTAGCAAATTTATGTCTAGAAGCTGATATTATTGTCATAAAAACATGTGCAAAGTTTCAAAGCAATAGCCTTAGTAGAGAGTTATTAAAGATACATGACAGATGCATGCAAGGTTTAATCAAGAATCTCAAAGTCCCAAAAAGGTTAAAATGTTATAAATGTAATTGTAATGAATCTTTGCCTAGAAGATGATATGCTGGTCACAAAAGCATGTGCAAAGTTTCAAAGCAATAGCATAAGTATAAAGAGAATTGTTAAAGATATATGACAGTTGCATGTAAGTCTGAAAAGGGTTAAAATTCCACTGAAATGAATGTCAGAGTAATGTATCTGTGTCTAGAGGCTAATATTATTGTCAAAAAACATGTGAAAAGCAATTTCTTAATTTTCACATTGTCCATTTTTTTTCTTCAGGGGCATAAAAAAGTGGAATATAGCGGGAATGGGTATATAAACAGGTCATTAAGAATAAGGATTAAACCAACTTTACAGTGAATGCATTCTAACAAAGAATTCACTGTATCACTAAAGGTTGTTCATTTTCAAACTTTTATGATTATGTATTTTCAGTTATGGTTATATTGCTAATTCATAATTTTAATAACTCTTCTTATTCTAACCCATTACCAGACTATAAAATTTTAGACTGGTCCAAATCGAAACAAGTTGCAGAAGATATTCCAAATGTGTTAAAAATTGAGTTCCAAATAAGGAAGGGAATATTGTGACAAAAAGAGAAATTGCATGTTCAAAGCAATTTCTCCTTTTTCTTTGTTTTACTGATTATTTCTTCAATGTGTCAAAAGTCAGGTTTGTGTAGTAATGGTTAATCCATTCCCACTCAATGACGTTTATAGAAGCCCCGCAAGAAAAAAGGTCTTGGAAAACATTGTGGAAAATGAAGAAATTGTTTGTTACGAGCTATTTCTTCATTTTCCATAATGCTTTCTCCCCCTTAAGTAAAAAAAATAAAAATTTCATAAGCTTTAAGTTGTCGTCTGCAACTCCTTTCAATTTGGATTAGTCTAAGATTTTGCCATCTGGTAATGGTTAAGCCCTTGTGTTTCAATATAATGTGATAAGTGAACTGCCAAAGCTGCATTCGTGCACCATTGTTATTTGCCAAAAACACTGCTAGTACTGATTTGCTAAATAAAATGAAATGTCTCCAAAGAATCACAATTGTCTCCAGTTTTTTAAGATCATGGTGACACTATCCCTTAATTTCAAAAGCCCTGGAAGATAAATTGTTAGTCTGAAACATCAATCAATTTTGTACACTTTCTCTGCTTTTTTAGATCATGGAGATATTGTCTCCTTGCTTTCACAAACTTGGCAGATCTTTGTGTTATAAAGAATCAACTTTAGGTAGGGCATAAGCTTTGCTAACTCTTTCCTTTTCAACCCCTGGTTTCAATGTCCCTGTGATTTTATAATCGAAAAAACATTGTGGAAAAAGAAGAGATTGCTTGTAAGAATGACCGAATGGTTATTTTTTCAAGAAAAAGTCAAGTTTGGATTTAAAATTAACCCGTGACATGCTGAACCCTGAATATACATGTACTTGTTTGGGCAGAGGGTACAGACAAAAATCAGCCCGCACATATGTGCAGTCTGATCTTAGTCTACACCACCTGCTAACCTCATCAAACCTGAATTATATGTAAAATCAGTTTCCAAAAGAAATATTGACCTACATCTAGTGCCTCAAGACATTTCGGTGGTTTTACCAATTCCTACACAATTACGCTTTTAAACGCCCCCTCAATATGAAAGCTTTGGAAAACATTGTGGAAAATAAAGAAATTGCTAGCTAAAAGCAATTTCTTCATTATCCACAATGTTTTCTACCCCAAAGGACAAAAATTTTAAAGAATCCAACACAATAAAATTGGTGTCTGTAACTTCTTTGAATTTGGAATGGTCTAAAATTCATCATGTGGTAATGGATTAATTTAAGTATTATTCTAAACAGGATTTTATTAATCATGACAAGGAAGTTACAGTGGACATTTAAGCAGTAGATAGGAAAACAAATAATGAGGGAAAAGAATGAATGCTGGCTATCAGCATTATCTGCTTTTTCTACAATGTTTTCCTTAGTTATTTTCCTCCAGTAAATAAAAATAAGGGATTGTGTGGTAATGGATTAATAACTTAACCCTTGTCATGCTGAATTAAAATCCTACATAGAATTGCTTCAAGAGGACTGAAAGTACTGGAAGGTCTTAATGAAGGTCAATATTTCTTTTGAAAATTGATTATTTAAACATCTCTGGCTGAAAGGGGACAAACAGGAGGTGTAGACCAAGATCAGATTGCACTCATGTGCAGGCTGTTCTTTGTCTATACCTCTGCAAAAACAGGATTTTTTGGGTTCAGCATGACAAGGGTTAATACATAGTGTAGGAGACAAAAGTCAAGGCAAAAAAGATTAATTTTTTGGTTACCATGGCAAAATAGATATACTGTGATGTCATGCCCGTATATGGTAATCTACGGTTTTTAAAAGCTTTTAGAGGGACGCCGCTTTCAACAATCTTTCAGTTATATCGCGGCGGCTGGAGCACCTAACAATGGATTCCTGGTATTTCTCACACCGGTACCACCATCACATCCTTTCCTAGCCTCCAGCAGCTATCCCACATAAGTCTACGATTATCGACCCATTGGTGGGAGACAAATAGTCGGAAAGGATGAGTGCCGCCGTCGGGGATCGAACCCGGGACCTCTAGATTGACAGTCCGACGCGCTACCAACTGCGCTGCACTACCAACTGCGCTATGACGGCGGCTTTTTTAAAGGAAAAATTGTTATTATAACAATTATTCTGGCCATGTTTCATGAAGATTGAGACAAAATTGTGGCTTCTAGCATGTAAACACTTCAATTATTGCCACGTGACGGACGATAGACATTCAACTATCACAAAAGCTCAATATCAGCACCTTGTGCTCAGGTGAGCTAAAAATGAATACCAGTTCAATAAAAAAATATTTGTAGCAGGTTCGAACGTCCACCTCAAGATTCAAAGTCTGTGACCTTATGCCAATAGCTTTTCCTAGATTTGTAACGATGTAAGTTAAATCATTATTTTAGCTAATGTTCAAACATTGAAAGTCTATATTTGGAAGTTCTTTCCAAGTACAAAGTTATCAAAAACATTCGAATAATGGTTAATACAATTTACATGAAGTGCCACATTGCCACTTTAAGATGCCCTCAAGAAATATGACCATGGAAAAATTTGTGGAACAAGGAGAAATTGCTTTTGAAAAGGAATTTCTCCTCTTCTCACAATGTTTTTTCCCGTTTGACGGCACTTATTTTCCAGTTTTCTTACACAATATGAAATGTCATCTAAAACACTAAATTTGGACCAGTCTAAAATTTTGTCATTTTGGTGATAGAGTAAGCCCAAGCTGCCAAATTTCAGGAATCCTTTATAACTTTCTTCCTTGGCTCATGAACAGATACAATAATGGGTCATTACGGCAAACTAAAATTTCATACTAAAAATGCTTTTTAACAAAAAATATGCTAAACAGTCAAGATTGTGTACTACTAGAAAGAGTTTGTAATATGCAATTTACTTCATTTCACACAATGTTTACCTAAGCTTTTTTCTTGCGGGGCATTACATGTGAGATTGTGTTGGGTTAACCAATAGGATCCCTTTCCTATACAATACCTGGTTTTATATCCTTGACTTGTGATTTCAAACTTGAGAAAATGAGGGAAAAGAAGAAAATTGCCTGTAACAATCAATTTCTTCTTTTTTCACAATATTTTCTACCCTGTTAGTGTTAGTTGGGTACATTTCAAATTGTATTCCTTTCTAATTGTTGTCTACAACTTCTTTTGATTTCACCCAGTCAATTTGAAAAGAGATGGATTAACTGTTCATGTCTCACAACCGACATCAGTATAACATCACTAATTCTTGTATTGGCTAGCCAATATTCCAGTCTGCAAAGTTTATTTCAAAACTGTCGCAGGAGCTTATATTTATAAGCAGTTTTAAATATTTTGCACTTACCCCTTTACATGACAAAATCCATTGAGTTGATTGTTGCCACTGTTGCTTTTCTTTCTTCCGTTTGATTTGGTCAAGGTATTACAAAATCAGAAGAACCTTAATTCTAAAATTGAGGTCCAATGCCACTGAACCTTTTTAAGATAACCACAAAAGGTCAATATCATCTATAATGTTACCCACAAATACATATGCGAGTAAGAGTATGAAATTGATTTTTTTCAGCATTTGTGAAAAAAATTGTTTTCTAGTTTTAAAGAATATTCATCTCTCTTTGAAAAACAACCTTTCTTCTTAATAGAACTATTAACCATTCCCACACAAGAAAAAAGCTTTGGAAACTGTGTGTATAATGAAGAAATTCCTTGTATCAAGCAATTTCTTCATTATCAACAATGTTTTTATCCCAATTTCTTCATTATTGAAAATGTTTTCTATCCCAAAAGCGATAGAAATTTAAGTTCCATCAACTTGAAACTGTTGTCTGCAGCTTCTTTCAATTTCGACCAATCTAAAATTGTGTTGTGTGGGAATGGATTAAACTCTTTAGCACTATTAATGCCTGCACTTTGTCATGCAGAGTCTAGATTTTTGTACCAAGGTCAATGAGCCTAAGAGCCAAGACTTGCATCAAACAATTTTAGAGTCATGGCTACTTATGATTTGTGATTAATTCTTGTATAAAGTAATTTCTTCATTTTCAACTATGTTTCTAATGCTTTTTTCTTGAGGGGCGTAAAATGAGGGGAATATGTGGGAATAGTTTAAATTCCTGCACTAGTCTAAAAGATTCATGGCCAGATATCAATGAGAGAATCTTAGATCAACCTAATTGAAAATTGAGCTACAGAACCAGAGTCTTGAATTGTAAAACCTGTATTAACCTACAGTGCAACTGCCTCTTCGAACCACAAGGGAGAAGGGAAAATTAGCTTAACACCTAGATTTTTTAAAAAATGTTTTCTTTTGTAAATAAGGTTATGAAATCTAAGCTGCTATTACATTGCACTCTTTATGATCACTAATAAGCCTATCAAAAAGAGAATGCTCAATATAATTGAATAGTTTAGAAAACAAATTAGGTTAGAGTAAACAGCTTTATTGGGAATGATATGATGAAATACAACTTAGTAATGACTTTGGTTTTCTTTTTTTTTTACAATGGTAAAATGACAGCTTTAAGAATTATGACTATTTAATTTTCCTTTTAAGGGAAATGATACAGAGATTATTCACTAATGTGTACCAACAACACAGGTTTTGCTTTTTTTATTTAAATGGGTACATCGCACCAAATCAACCTATGGATACAAATAACTATTAGATATGTGATCGTTAAATTATGTAAAATCTAAGAAAAAAAACAAAGTGTAAATAAGAACTTACCGCACATGGTTGGATTCTCGTGGCGACCACTTGTAAACTGAATTGGAAATGCCACGAAGTAGATAAATATAGACGAAGACCTGTCAACTTTGACCTTTCGGGACTTAACACTTCCGGAGTTTGGAAACACTAATATCACTATTCTTGGCTCAGCAAATGAAAAGTGCCGACTAATGTGGTTATTTAATGATGCAAGACTTTAGAAGGTAATATTCACTCGGCAAAGATTAGATGAATGGGTTTCAAATGGGCGTTCCTTTGATCATTTACGTCAACTATCACTGACGCGTGACAAAACCAAAACCCGGAAGTAAACACGATTATGCTAATTTATGCTGGTTCTCGGCTTGCCCCCATCGGAAATCACTCGAGCTATTCCGAAGAATCAGCGAAGTTTCCCGATAGACTGGTACCACTGTAGACTGGTACCACTGTCGACTTAAGTTAATAAAGCCGACAGGTAGACACCGATTTTCGGTACATACACGGAAAGCCTGGCCCCTTAGGTTAGACCGGTACCGCCGTCGACTTTAATAAAGCCGACAGGTATACACCGATTTTCGGTACATACACGGAAAGCCTGGCCCGTTAGGTTTTTTCCCTACTGAATTCCAAAACGAGGCTTACGCGTGCGCAGCTAATTTTGTTGAAAAATTTTGACACGCCGCGGGATTTCCACCCAGTACGATAAAAAAAAAATCCTACTTTTATAGTTTTAAAGCATTCAGTTTCAATGTTAAAACATCTTCACATGATCAATCGAATTTGTGTGCGAGACAAACCTTGGAATGTTATCCTTTTCATGTAAAATATAAAAGGTATTCCGCGTTCCGCTTCAGCCATATTGTTTACAAACAATGGACCAGCCAATCAGATTCGATGTTTGGGTATACGTCATTAAATGCCCATCAGCCAATCTGTTTATGCAGCCGTTTGGGATCTACCTGTCGGCTTTGTTAAAGTCGACGGCGGTACCGGTCTAAGTTTCCCGATTGGACCAAGCACCAAGCTTTTTATATGGAGTGACCTCACAGGAATTTATTTCCGGAGGTCGTTGTAGTTCTTCGGTATTTTCAGTGCCCCTTTTTGATCGAGTCGGTATTCTCAAATGATGACTGTTTCACGAGTCCTGCAAATAACCTACAGATTTGCGCTTGATTTAGCCATCTCCTTCATTGACTTCATATTGCAAAGGACGGCAAATGGTAGCTGCGATATCGCAGCCCTCTTTCTGAGAATCTGCTGCCTAACCCTCGCCAGCAGATTACCAAAAAGAGGGCTACGATATCGCAGCTAGACAGTGGTTTTAGGGCGTACCCAGACTAAACGACCTTTTCCTAGGTAGAACAACGGTTGGAATAGAAAAAAAAAAAAAAAAAAAATCATCATTCATGATCAATGAATTTTGGTCTTAAAGACAGACCTATGAATGAGGAGAGGTCATATGTCAACGAATGTTTTGTAATCTGCCACAACATCATAAACATGTGGAATTTTATATACTGCAAAGAAGGCCGAAAATCCGGTGGAGTCTGACCTATCCAAAGTATGATTGCACAATCCTTTTTTTAAATATTCTAGTTAACATAATGAAGTCCCCATATTTCACCAGATTCACTCTAAACTTTCAGAGAATGATTAAACCATTTTTAGGGTGGTTCTTTTGGAATTCCATCAATCCAAGAACCATTAATAAGGGATCTTATGGAAATTATATTACAAAATAGAATTTATAGTTTTCATCGAATTCTCTTCAAACTTTCACAGAATGATTGTATAATCCTAATAATTTATTTTTTAATATCGACGAGGTCAATAAAGTATCACAGGAAAGGGGGTCTCATGAAAACTTAAATAAAATATCTTCGTTAACACAATAGAGTCCACAGTTTTTATCGGATTCTTTTCAAAGATGCATGGAATAATTGTGGCATTTGAATCACAGGAAAGGAAAAAATTTTATAGAGGACTATTGTATGGTCGTAAGGAAAGTTCCTTTCGGAAATGAAATGGATCCATCAGAAAACACAGGAAAAGGGGCCTTATGGATTTCCACTCAAAACAATCCTATTTATGTGATAAAGTGATAATGTGATAAAGTCCAAAATTATTATCGGATTCTGTTGAAAATTTCGCAGGATGATTGTTGGGTCACAAGGAAATTTCCTTTTGGAAATGGAGTGGATCCTTCATGAAAAACAGGAAAAGGGTCCTTAAGGATTGTTGCTCAAACTAATAAAGGGGATAAAGTCCATTTTTTTATCTTTTTTTTTTTTTTTTTTATTGTTTTATGAATTTTTCTATAAGTAATTAACTTCCTTAAATATCAGATTTCTCCAACGAAAAACTTGATAGCCAGTACAGCGTCTCAGACCCTCGTGGGCCTCTTGTTTTATCATAAACAGCGACATTTATTTATTATGATTTCAGAGAATCAAATGCTATAAAGAACGATCTCTTGGTTTTGAACTTTTCTAAACATTCCTTCAGCCACCTTTTCCTCTTGGGCTTAAAGAGTTAGAGATGGGATTGTGTGTATCAGTACATATTGTGTTCAGATCAGAAATAATCTAATTTACTTTTCTCAAAATCGATATTCAGTGTTCTTATAGGCATACGTGATCATTTCTTAGAATACTTTGTAAGTTACCTTTCATTCCTTCCATTTTGAGGAGGTTGCACGACCTTTCACGCCTTCAATATTTGGAGGGGTTTAATTCTAGTCCAAATATTCTGACCGTGGTGGTTGCGGATTACTGGTGAGAATATCTTAATGTCTTTTGATAGTTTAGTTGTTTCTCCACCACTTTCACCTGACTTTCAATTTCCTTTTCCTGGTGCAAGTTTACTTTTCGGTTGGAGTTAGTTGTCTTAAGACTTGGTTTCTTCGTTTGGGTTGGTGAAGATCCTTGTGTCTTTTCGCTACTAGTAATAGTATCAGAAAAGTTTCTTAAGTTTACACAACTTATTGGATCAGAGTTCTTGTCTCGATTTGTGAAATATTTGTTAACTGTGCGTTTTGTTGGTAAATCAGGCTATTGTGTTTGGTCTTGGTTATCTTTTGAAATGCTAGTAGTAATTTGTTGCCTAGTAGCCTTTGATCAATTGAATTATATCTATTTTCTTTTTTTTGGATTTTTAAAGCCACTGTGTAGCCTATTTGAGAATGACTTGGCCTTTGTTCGTTTGAATTAAAACGATGCTGAGAAGAAAAGTTCGGAGGTTGCAGATTAAAAGGTCCAAGGGGGTGAATTAAATGCTCAGGTTTAGTATTCGTACTAAATGTCGGAAAGCTTTCATTGTATGCATTTATATTACAAGGCTGATATGTTTTTCGGTATTAGTTTACCTTGCTGAAATCTCGGACAAGATGGGAATTTGATCAACTTGGTCAATCCTAAGTCTCACGGTCGCTTCTAAGGAAAAAATGTAGACACTTCAGATGCCTTATTTTCAGCTCAATCAATCCGTAATTTAGCCAAAATGTTTGTCACTGTGGAATTTTGGACATGTTAGAAATTTAGTTGGGGTTGATAAACTACTTAAACTCTTAGAATGTTATCCAGATACGTTATATTTTCGCTCATTCAGTCGAAATATTAGTTGAAAAGGATGTCTTGGTAAGAACATGAATGCCGGTCACTTAGAGTCAAACGCTAGAGCAATTTTTAGAAACACATTTTTAATCAAAAATCCTTTGAAACTGTGAGATCTTTAACATACAAAACACATTCCCCAAATTTATAAGTAATGGCGTAATTAGTTTTAATGGACTTTCCGTAAATTAATTAAAGTTGAAGCGAATTTGGTTTTCCGAAAATTACTCAATAAGTGCATGTGGATTATGGTTAAGTTTTCATTGTGCGGAGTAGAATTATTTATCACAAAATATACCTAGGATTTTTGCGGGCATTATGAGCAAATCGGTACATTTTGGTATGATATGTAGTTCAATCGATTTTATTAGGCGTTGTCTGCGCATGTCATATTCTCCGAAGATTGTCAGTATTTGAAAATGCCACCTATCGGAAGATATAGGGAATATTACAACAGTGTCTTTTTCTATGCGTTGTTATCGTGTTCGAGAATCGTGTGGAGGTATTATTTATTGGATGAGACCGAAGGTCGAATCCAATAAAAATACCTACACACGATTCGAGAACACGATAACAACAAATAGAAAAACACACTATTGTAATATTCCTTTTATTATATACCTTTTAGGAAATTACATTAAGAAAATTCTCTTAAATGGCTAAGAAATAACCAACTTTCCGAAAAAACGGAACGTCAATACACATGTTTAACGGTACTCGACGAATACGGTTTTTTGCTACACGCCGAATATTGATTTTTTTTCTGTCGAGTTGTATTTGACAGCCAGGTTTTACTCATTATCTCTTATAGGTATATAATAAAACGTTTTATTTGGCCCATGTTATCTTTACGGAATTTTCCGAAAGAATACGGACACTGTCGGCTCTTGGTTGTCTTATACAGGGAACCAGACCGTGCCGCTTTTTGGACAACAACAATTTAGTAAACAAGTTGACGTACTTTATAATCCAAAATGTGTCTTTTTAACCTATTGGTATGATAGTAGCCTTAAGTAGCCGTGCTCACAAACTCGTATTGTCGCACCAGTTGAAACTGTTGCCAAGAAATCCATTTAGACTGTTTTGTACTCACAAAGTCACTGAGGAAGCAGAAATGAGTGCTCGCAAGGACCCATCATCAGCAAATCCAAACAAAGAATTCTGTGATTTTTTAATGGGTATCGTATAACTGTTTACCCCCTTCTAGATGCAATATTATAGACTGGTCCAAACTGACTGGAGTTGCAGACGACAATTCTATGTTGGTAGGAAGTTATATTTTCAACTTTCTAGGTAGAAAACATTGTATAAATTGAAGACATTACTTTTTCCAATCAATATCTATATTTTATACAATGTTTTCCCGATTGCTTCGATGGTCGAGTGGTATAGGAGTTTGACTTGTGATCTGAAGGTCACGGGTTCATGCACCAGCGTCACTGAGGTGTGTTCACAGGCAAGACACTTAATAGCCAGCCCCAGTCTACCCAGCTGTAAAAGTGGGCAGCTGTGGGATTCAGCCACTGCCTCTCTTTCAGGGACGTGAAAACATCTGGATTGTGAGTGTATCACCTGCCAGTAATACCCAAAAGGGGAGTTAGGCAGTATAAATAGATAGATAGATAGCTTTATTTGAGGAGTGTCAAAAAACGTCTTTGTGTGGGAATGGGTTAAATAAGGTTTTCTATAAGGGTCACTATACTAATTGATCCATCCAAAGTAAAATTGAAAGAAAATGGCATTAGTTAGGTTATTCCTTACAGGGCTCTGCAGAGTGGGCAACTCAGGCGAAAAAGTCGCTTGGTTTCATAAAACTTCGCCTGATTTGCTGATCAAAGCGAAATCGCCTGGAATTTTCGGGAAGTCGCCTGGATACGATAGGTGATAACCAAATCTGGCCCAGTGGCTATAAAAGTAGGCGACAGTGTGCAATTATACAACTGTCCGTCGGAAGCCCTTTGATCGTAAATCAAGCGTGTATCGATACTGTAGTCGCGAGGCCAGCAGATTATCAGAAATAGGGGTATGTAGTCAACATGCTTGCTTCATTTACTCCTACGCTGATTGATTTCGGCAATGCTGTGTATACTCTCGGCACTAGAAATCTTTATTTAATATCCTTTCCTTTCTTAAGTTTTAATTATTTCTGTAAATTAAGTTATCATCAGTCTACGAGATTTGTTGCTTACTTTGACATAATGAGAATAATGGCCGACATTTACGGACGCCGTGTCATTTACCAGAAGTCAAAATATTTTTAAAAATTGGAAACCTTGATGAAAAAATAATTCTGCCAAAAATCTACTTGGAGTAAATTCATTTTTTATTAAAATTCTTCAATTTGAGTTATCTGCTTTAATTGTAACAAGTGAAGAAAAATATGGCAAACAATTTAAAGGCTTCTACGGTCTTTTCCTGAGATTTTTGTTATGATACATTCTATCCAAAAACTAAATTTCACTTAATTGTGTTGGTAATAATTCCTTTAAATAACATGTAATCCTATAAAATGGAGCAAATTATCCTGTGTTAACTTTAAACCTCTGCATGTACAGAGTCTGGTTTTGTGTACTGAGCAGTAACCCTTACCCTTTACACACTATAACTGACTTAATCACAGTGGACCTATTTTGACCAATTAATGACAATTTTTATCCATTTATATGTTATCAGGTAAAGTGCACAGACTTTTAACTCATTACCACACTATCCCCCATTTTGACATCTTGAAAATGTTTTTATGGGAAACTGTGGAAAAAGGAGGAAATGTTTGCAGCAAGCAATTTATCCTTTCCCCACATGTTTCTACCTTCTTTAGCACCTTCATTCTTATCTAAGCTCACTGGAAAATGTCTTATTTAGCTTCTTTTAATTTGTACCAGTCTGAATTTTTTCTTCTGGTAATAGTTTGATTAAATACATGTTGTTACAATAAAATCTTTTCTCATTTTCTGCTTCAAATAGAAACACTACTCATTTCATTCAGACTGCCTATACACTATTTGCATTTTTTTTATTAGTTGACTGTTTTATCATATATGAATCTATTATGAAATATTAAAAAAAAAAAAAAAAAAATTTAGAATCAAACTCTTGAATTCTAAAACAAAAAAAAGAAAAATACAGAAGTATTTGTTCACAGGAATAAGATCTTTATTGAGGACTGAAAGGATAAGCAGTATTTTCTGTGTTTATTGCATGATACATAATACAAAATGCAACTACTTGGTTGTAAAGCTATTTTATTTTCTGATAGAAATGAGGAATACGCGCAAAAACTTAATTTTTAACGAGATTCACTTCTCCTGAAAGTTTCACCACTTTTCCCCATTTTGAAAAACTTCTCCCAAATCTCAGACTAGTGAGAAGTGACTTCTCCCCAAATTCTGGGAGTCTGCAGAGCCCTGCCTTATATCAATGCAATAGATCATTCATCATGTGAATTCAATGAAATGAATTAAATATGGAACAGCATAATTGCATCTCAAAGCTTTGTGTCGTAGACAAAGCCTGATAAAACAAGCAATTCCACATGCAAATTGTAATAAACAGAATTGCCTTAAAGATGCACAGATTGATGATGCTCAAAGGAGATTGTTTAAGTATCGCAGCAATAAGATCAAGCCTTCAAAGGGATACTAATGTTACTGCTGCTGTGATATTTAAACGCTAAGATTATGTATATAAAAATGGTAATCAGACAAATTAAACTTATAGGATGTAACTAGCTCTGATAATTAAAACGCTAACTTAAGAAAACTCACATTCAGCATGAGTGTGAGGCTTTACTATTCTAAATTACCTACCTCACATTTCTGTTTACTTAAATTTCCTTGAATTATTACCTACCGTAATTTTGACTGATGAAGAAATATTTTTTTTTAGAACTGGCTAATTATGAGAAGAATGTTAACAGACAGATGCACAAATACAATGCATACAGAAAAGCTGCTGGAGCATTGGCTAAACATCCTACAAAGATCAAGAATGGAAGAGAAGCAAAGGGATTGGTAGGTTTCTGTACTGGCTACATATATGGACTTTCTAAAGCTTTCAATGCAAGTGTAGGCCAATTAAATTTGTTGTCTGTTTTTAACCCATTCCAACACAGCAAAATTTTAGACTGGTCCAAATTGAAAGAAGCTGCAGACGACAATTTCAAGTTGATGGAATTTTAAATTTTTTCGTCTTTTTGGATAGAGAACATTGTGGATAATGAAGAAATTGCTTGTTACAAGCAATTTCTTCATTTTCCACAATGTTTTCCAATGTTTTTTTCTTGAGGGGCGTAAAAAGGAGGGATTGAGTTGGAATGGGTTAACCAATTCATGTTTTGCAAAAATTTTAGACCTGTCCAAATTCAAAGGGTTTGCAGATGACAATTTAGAGTGGGTTCAATTTGAAAAATGACCATTAGATAGGGTAGAAAATATTGTGAAAAAAGAAGAAATGATTTTAACCCATTACCAGATGACAGAATTTTAAACTGGTCCAATTTGAAAGGAGTTGCAGACGAAAATTTAAAGTTGATGGAATAAAAAGATTTTTTTTAAATTTTCTGGGTAGAAAACATTGTGTAAAATGAGGAAATTGCTTGTTACAAGCAATTTCTTCATTTATACAATGTTTTCCTAATTGTTTTTCTGGGGGGGGGGGGCGTCACTGTGTGGGAATGGGTTAATAGATATATACATGAAACTAAAGGATAAGTTCCTTGTATGGAATCAAAACTGTTGCTTACCCATTCCCAAACAAAATATTATGCTAGTCCAAATTGAATTAGAATGCAGATGACAGAACAAAGATTGTTTAGATTGAACAATAAGGACCATTCTAGGTACATGTAGTAAATATTGTTAGAAAAGAAAAAAATTGCTTATGACAAGAAATTTTTTCTTTTCTCACCATGTTTTCCATTTTTGTTTGCCGCATGAAAATGCAGGGTTGGTTTGGTTATTTGGTTGCCTGAAAAAAATGATTCTCATGTCTATCCAGAGACCATGGTTAACCAATTTCCACACAATCCCGCTTTAATGAAGAAATTACTTGGTACAAGTCATTTCCATATTATTCACAATGTTTTCTACCCCAAAAGACAATTATTTTTTTGAAAAAATAGTCCAATTAAATTTTGTCATCTGCAACCTTTGTGAACTTGTACATGTCTATAATTTTCTGTCTAATAATGGATTAAAATCTTTTCACTATTTGTTACAGGAAGGGGTTGGTGAAAAAATTGCCAAGAAGATAGATGAATTTATTGATACTGGAAAACTGGAAAAACTAGAAAAGGTACATGTATACTGTATAATACTCTGTTATTGATATATTGATAAGTGTATAGGTTTACTAAGTCATAAAAGTGTAGGTTTAATCCATTCCCATTCAATAACACTTTTAGACGCCCGCAACATAAAAATTGGAAAAACATTGTAGAAAATGAAGAAATTGTTTGTTACAAGCAATTTCTTCTTATCCACAATGTTTTCTATCCCATTTGTAAAAAAGGTCCAAAATTTCATAAGCTTTAAATTGTCATCTGCAACTTCTTTCAATTTGGACAAGCCTAAATTTTCCGTCTGGTAATAGGTTAACCATTAGTTGTAATTAAATTTTTTGTTTTTTACAATATTATAAAAGGTATTTGCCTGAGCCGTTGCGTATTTTGTAATCAGTCATACACAAAACTTGATTTGTATTCTAAAAACTTTTGAAAATAATAAAAGAATCAGGGCTCTGCAGTCTCAAAGAATTTAGGGAAAAGTGACTTCTCCCTCTGAGAATTGGGAGAAGTTTTCAAAATAGGGAGAAGAGGTGAGACTCTCAGGATAAGTGGATCGCATTACTAATGATAACAAGTTTTGCGTGTATTCATTATTACTACCAGAAAATAAAAACAGCTTTACAACCAAGTAGCTGCATATTTTATTCATAAATTATATTGTTTAATTAATATGAAAAGTACTGCTCATCGTTTCTTTATTACAGAGATTTTATTCCTGTGAACAAAAAAATTTTGTCTTTTTTCTTCGGGTTTGAGAATTAAGGAATATTATTCTAGTTTTTTTTTTTTTTAATATTTCTTATGTAGATGGTATTGTATTCTCAAAAAATCATAATAACAGGGTTAGCTCTGGCTCGAAAAAAGTTGTCGCCATCACTATCGCCAAATTAAAAATGTTGGGCCAAATGGAAAAAGTTTGGGCCAAATCGAGAAGGAGTTGGTGCCAAAGTCGAACATTTCTTAACTGCACATTTATTTTCTTAATTTTCTGTGTGGTGTCCGTGGTCGAGAGGTAGAGCGTCGGCTTCCCGATCAAGAGGTCCTGAGTTTGATTCCCGGGAGCGGCTATCGATCTTGGTTCTGTCATTGGCCCACACTTTCGGTGCGAGTACTGGTGCAATTTCCAGGAAGCAGAATCGAGAGGGATTAATCTAAGTTGGAAGAACTTGTTACCCGATCGATGTAAAATAAATAGGTTTAAACGAAACCAATTTTCTTAACTTATATGTTGTAAAATAAACAATATACATTTTAAAGAGGTTGTAAACATTGTAATTCATTCGTAGCTAAGTCATACACCTACAATGAGTTCAATCAGTGCTTTCAGTACTTTGATTGGAAAATCGAGACTTTGATGAGAAAAATAGAGAGAAGGAAGAAGTAATAAGCCTTATATAATATGCCTGATTTTATAACAGAATAAGCTAGACATCTGTATTAAAAAAAATCGGTTTAAGGATGAACATTCTTGGGTACGAATGAACATAAAAAAATGGTTCATCTGCTTTTAGGACAGTAGAACTCTTGAAATTTCTGACAAATTTTGACAAACTACTTCTGTTACTATCAACAGCTCATCAGAATAACCCATGAATGCTGATTCAGTGTTTTAGCAAGGATTCACGGTAGCTGTGCCGAGATAAGAAATTGACTGAAACTGTCAGCAGAAATATACGAAAATATACACAAATACGGCAATTGTATTCATTAAGAAAAGGCAAATTGTGGCCAGTTGGATTACATTTTTGTGAAAGAGAACCAATTTATGCGTGATAATTGAGGTCTTCTGATATATTCACTGATAGCCGTCGGTCATCTAAGAAGTTTGATCTAGTCATCCCTAAAAGTAAGTCACGACCTCAACACGAAATCAATACGACCCACCAACCAATGAGCGCATTTCATTAATCTGATTTGCTGTCAATCAGAACTGTAATTAAATTTGGCAATATGTCAGTCTTGTGTCAGACTCGATGACATAATTGACCCGATATACAAGCCTTTGAGTAATTATACGCACCTAGCACTCGGCCTTGATTTCCGGAGATTAGTCAAAGTAAAAGTATGAATAAAAAAACTTTTCATTTTTTTTTTGGCGCAACAAAGCTTCGCCAAATGAAAAAAAATTGCGCCAGAATTATATTTTTTCGCATTTGGCGACAATGGTGATCGGCAGCACGAACCCTGAATAATCAGTAATTTTCAAAGAGTGTGTAGGTGGTCTGAATTAACATAAATGAACATGATTTAATTTAAAGCAGAAAATAAGAAAACATTATTATCATTACTATTTTATTTGATACAATACCAGAAGACAAAATTTTTAGATTGGTCCAAATTGAAAAAAAAGTTGCTTACCACATTTCAAATCGGTATGAGCTCAAAACAGAAAACAAGTTTCAGATAAGGTTAAAATAAAAAATATTATGGGAAAAGAAGAAATAGCTTGCTACAAGCACTTCCTCCTTTTCTCACAAGTTTTCCATTTAAACATTTAAGTTCTTCAGTGCATCAAATAAAGGGTCATTGGTCAAGGAGGCTTAATGCCATGTAGCTTTACATTTTGTATATTTCCTTCTCTAAAATAAATCAGTCTATTGTTTCTGTAAGACTACTCAAGTTAGAGTCTTCATTTTTTGTATGTAGACATTTTCATTGATAACTTTGATGGTCAAGGTAAAATATTTAACCCTTTACCATATAATATTGAATTTTACTAGAATCAGGCTTGTGAAGCCAAACAGATTCCTTCAATGTTCGTCAAACTTCCTAATTTCTTGTGAACTGAACTCTCAAACTAAAGTTGACTTGTAAAAACAACCACAAAGTTGAAATGCTTCTCTAGAACTATTTCAAAGATTTCAGTGACTAAGATTTATTTATCTTATATCAGTTCATATTGAATTGATGAAAAATTTGCTTAATCAGTTCATTCATGCTTGTGGAGTGAAACAGGCGCTCAAGCCCTTCTTGTTTAAATTCTAGACTGGTCCAAATTTGAAGACATTGCGGATGACTATGAAAAGTGGATGCAATTTGAAATGAAATCCTTTGTGGTAGAAAATATTATGGAAAAGGAGAAATTACTTGTTACAAGCAATTTCTACTTTTTCACGTTTTCTTAATTATAAAATAACAGTGACCTAAAATCCCAGGTTTGTACAGAAAAGGGTTAAATGTACCAAACTGACTTTTAGAGGTAAAAACTTTTGCCTCAAATGTCTTGACATTTTAACAGAATGTTAGTGTTCATTTCATCTTTCTAGCAGTCTAGAAGCTATATTGGAGGTGTAAATACCTTGACTTTTGATATTAAAGACAAGTTCAATTTCGGTCATTTTGGGTAAAAAGTAGGTCTTTGAATAACTTTGTACACAGGGTAGAGGCTACCTTAATGGCATGATGGTCTAATAACTTTGTTTTGATATATTTCTCCATTATATATCCCAGACAGAATTTTCATAAATCTCACTTGGGGTAAAAAAATTAAGTCATTTGTGCTTTTTTTATCATTTGTTGTCACTAGAGTTTGGCTATCGATTTCAAATCATAATCAATTATCTGATTTAGTTGAAAGAATAAATCAATAGATCAATTTTATCATCTTTATTACATCAATTTAGTACTCTATATATATACTATTTCATTACCACTACAGCCTGCTACTTTGATTCCTTTTAGAATTAATACAATGATACTTATATCATTTGTTTTAAAACTTTTAAGCTTTGATTTTGAAAATGTTCATTTTGTATTTTTATGGAGGTTAGGTTAATTCTCAAGACAGGGTTAAAATAAATTGCGTTCTCTAAGCAAAATGTTATTATCAGAGAACAAAAAGTGAACAAGATCATATTAGTGACATTGATCTGGCCAGTTGACTTGATATATATATATATCAATGATTTGTACCTTCATATCAAGCGGTGAATAATCTAGACTTCGCTATATGAGAGTCCTCCTAGGATTCACATATCTGAAACTTGCAAGAAAAAAGTAATGGGTCCAGCATAGAAAATAAATGAGTCCCACTATTAACAAATTAAAATCAAGTGCAAACAAAGATTTGAATTAATTAGGCCTACTTTCAAAGGGAAGACTTATAAAAGAATGTTACCAACCTTAATCGATTATGAAATTTCTAAGTCAATAATCACAATCAGAAGTCCAAACCTATTGACTATCGATTATAATTGATCACCAACCCATCACTAGTTGCCACTGACTCAGGTGATATCTGATCTATATAATCACTATATGTTCATAATATTTAAATACCTTCTGTCAGGACTTTATCCCTACATCCCTTTACATTTTCAGATACGAGCAAATGACACAAATGTTGCAATAACAGAACTAACTAAGGTCACAGGGATTGGGTAAGGGACAGTTTTAAATGCTAATTCTATAAAATAGATCATGTAGCCTATTACCAAACAACAAAATTTTAGCCGGATCCAAAGTCAAATATGTATAAAAAATTCAAGTTGATAGATTCTTTATTTTATTTGTATTTTTGGGTATAAAACATTATGGAAAATGAAGAGGCAATTTCTTTTTTCTACTTAATGTTATCAAATGATTTTTTTTTTCTTAAGGAGCGTCAAAAAAACATGATTGTGTGGGAATGGGTTAAAATGTAAAAGTATCATTGTCTATTCTTCATACTAGACTCAAAAAATTGAAACAAGTTACAAATAACAATTCTAGGTAAGTGCCTTTTGTAAAAGAAGTATACTTTATGGGGTAGATAAGAAATCAAAATGAATTTCAAACCATATTTTTGAAAGTACAATTTTGAGCTCCACTGGCTGAAAGCCAGAGAGCCATTGTCATGGCATGGTGTCCCTCATGCATGTGTGTGCGTCAGTCCGGTCGTCTGTAAACTTTACCTTTGAAAATCTTCTCCTCAGAAAGTACTGAACAGATTTCAACCAAATTTCACAGAAATGATCCTTTGGTGACCCTCTATCAGATTCCTTCAAAGAATTTTGATCAGATGAAAAACATGGCTTAAATGGGGGGTCTAATTTCCATATATGGTTAAAGCTTTGAAAATCTTCTCAGAAAGTACTGAACAGATTTCAACCAAATTTCACAGGAATGATTTATTAGTGACCCTCTATCAGATTCCTTCAAAGAATTTTGATCAGATGAAAAACGTGGCTTTAATGGGCGGGGCTTATTTCCATATATGGTGAAAGCTTCGAAAATCTTTTCCTCAGAAGGTTTTGAACAGATTTCAACCAAATTTCACAGAATTGATCTGTAGGTGGCTCTCTATCAGATTCCTTCAAATTATTTTAATCAGATGAAAAACATGGCTATAATCGGCGTGGCTAATTATACCCCTGTAAATCGAATGTTTTCTGGGATATACTGGTATTATCCTGTCTGTCTGTGTCTCTGTCTGTCTGTGTACAAAATACTACCTATTTTGTGTCCAAACTCCTCCTTCAGTTTTACTTCAATACCATTTAAACATTATACAAAGATTAACCGCATGTTAAAGTTTTGCAAAATGCAATTTTGGAGTCTTAATTCCCCCTGGTTCAAGAATTATCTCCCCTTGAACTTAGATATTATTTTTGCTTAGTAGACATATACAGCTAATTATATTAACAATTCTATAACGCAAACTCCTCCTTTCTAGAAAAGCAAAGTTAGTAGCTATGTCCTTGTATCGTTAAAGCTCTCATTACACTGAAAACACTTGTGACAAGTTCTAGTGTTATATATGGTAAAAGCTTTGAAAATCTTCTTTCAGGAAATCAATGGATTGATTTCAACCAAATGTCACAGAAATGATCCTTGGGTCAAAAACTTGGCTTTAATTGGCTGGGCTAATTTCCATATATGGTGAAAGCTTTGAAAATCTTCTCCATAGAAAGTACTGAACAGATTTCAACCAGATTTCACAGAAATGATCCTTGGGTGACTCTCTATCATATTCCTTCAAAACATTTTGATCAGATGAATACATGGCTTTAATGGGCGGGCCTATTTCCATATATGGTGAAAGCTTTGAAAATCTCCTTCCCAGAAACCAATGGATGGATTTCAACCAAAATTCACAGAAATGATCCTTTGGTGACTCTCTATCAGATTCCTTCAAAACATTTTGATCAGATGAATACATGGCTTTAATGGGCGGGCCTATTTCCATATATGGTGAAAGCTTTGAAAATCTTCTTCCCAGAAACGGATGGTTGGATTTCAATCAAATTTCACAGAAAGGATTCCTAGGTGAACATTTATGGAATTGCTTCAAATTATTTTTATGGGATGAAAAATGTGGCTTCAATGGGCAGGGCGAATTTCCATATATGATAAAAGCTTTGAAATTCTTCTCAGAAACCAGTCGATGGATTTCAACCAAATTTGACTGGATCGATCCTTGGGTGACGTTTTATCTGATTATAAAAAGAATTTTGATTGGATGAAAAATATGGCTTTGATGGGAAGGCTCATTTTCATATATGGTATATACTGAAAACTTTGTAAATTCCTCAGAAACCTGTTGATTGATTTTCCAAATTT
This sequence comes from Fragum fragum, assembly GCA_946902895.1. NCBI lineage: Eukaryota > Metazoa > Mollusca > Bivalvia > Cardiida > Cardiidae > Fragum > Fragum fragum. The sequence continues at coordinate 86,610,374 of OX336365.1, forward strand.
CACAAGAATGATTATCAGATGACTGTTTGTCGGATTCCTTCATATAATTTTGATTTGTTGAAAAACATCGCTATAATGGTGTTGGTTATGTCTATATATGATATACAGTGAAAATTTTACATAATGAATTTTACATAACTTGACTTTGGTAAAAACAATGAAACATTTTAAGTGGTTCTCTAGAACTATTTCAAAGATTTCAATGACTTAGATTTATTTTCCTTATAATCAGTTAATTTTGAATTCATTCAAATATTTCCTTAATCAGTACATTCATGCCTATTGAGCAATACAGGCGCGTAAGTGCCTCTAATTGAGAATCTTAAAATGTTAGGATTTTTTACCCTTGATAACTATACACATGTATATGCTGTAACAGAGGAATTCATTTATTGATGTTGGATTGACGTTTAAACAAGCATTTCAAGAAAAAAGTAAGATCATTCAACAAACATCAGAGACTTTAACCTTTTGCCTAGCAACAAAATAAGACAGGTACAAGTTAACCTATTCCCACACATAAATGCTTTTTGATGCCCCCTAAGAAGAAAGCTTTGAAAAAGATGTTGCTTCATCATCCACAATGCTTTCTACCCAGATAGACAAAGATTATTAAAATTACACCAAAGATAAGTTACCTTATTCAAGTGAGCTAATTTAATCACCTTTTGTCCAGCGTCCATCAAATTGAAATCCATTGAAAATTCTGGTTAACATGGCAACAAAAAAGAAATTTTAAAATAATCTTTAAAAATCTTCTCTTCCTGACCCAGAAGGCATAGAGCCTTGATATTTTGCATGAAGCATCAGTATATTGACCTCTTTCAAAATAGCTAAATTCATGATCTTTGGGTCCTAGGGGTAGAGCCCAAGGGGGCTGGGTTTTATATAGAAATAAAGAATGATTTTAAAACAACATCTCCACCCAAACAAGCGGGCCAATTTGAACCAAATTGGGCAGAAATGTTCCTTAGGTGGCCCTCTTTGAAAAAAGCTAAAAGAATTGAAATCCATTAAAAATTCTGGTTAACGTGGCAAAAAAAGTGAAATTTTAAAATAATCTTTAAAAATCTTCTCCTCCTGACCCAGAAGGCATAGAGCCTTGATATTTTGCATGAAGCATCAGTATATTGACCTCTTTCAAAATAGCTTAATTCATGATCTTTGGGTCCCAGGGGTAGAGCCAAAGGGGGCTGGGTTTTATATAGAAATAAAGGATGATTTTTAAAACAACATCTCCACCCAAACCAGCGGGCCAATTTGAACCAAATTGGGCAGAAATGTTCCTTAGGTGGCCCTCTTTGAAAATAGCTAAAAGAGGGGGTTACAGGCATGAAGAGTCAGTTAACAGACTTCTTTCTTATTTCTGAAATTATAACCCATGGCTCCAGAGGGAGGAAAAAGTATTTCCTTCTTTCTAAGCTTTGGAATTTGTAATTTAGACTTTTGGATCCCCAGGTACATAGTCTATATTTGTAAGTATGGCCCACTTGTATCATAATCCTAACCTCAACATGAAATTAGACTGTTGAAAGTAAAAAGAGCCTATATCTCAGGTGAGCACCCCAGGGCCAACGGCCCTCTTGTTTCATTTTGGACTAGTCTGAAATTTTGTTGTCTGGTATAGGTTAAATAAGATACTTGGATTACATGTAATCTCCTGCTAGAATAGGCATTGTCCATGAGATGTGACGTTTAACATTTGAAATTTTACTTGGATCTTAATCTTGTAACGACTCCTAAATTTGTTTCAAGTTGTACATCTACTTATAGAAGAATATCGTTGCCAAACTATGTGAATTACATCCATTATTGCATTTGATATGCTCTGGATAAACCATTTGACCTGTGACCTTCACCTTGTAGCTATCCCAATTTGTTCATCAAATGGCACATCTAATGTTGGAGAACAATTGCACCATGTTATTTTGTAATCTATTAACCCTTGTCATGCTGAACCTGGAATATTCCTGTTTTTCCAGGAGGCAGGGACAAAGATCAGACTGCACATATGTGTAGTCTGATGTTTGTCTACACCACCTGTCACTTCCTTTCAAGCTAGAGATGTTTATAAAATCATCTGTCAAAAGAAATATTGACCAACAACCAGATCCTTACAGTGCTTTTAGTCCTTTTATATGTTGCATATCTCAACAAGGATTTTATTCAGCATGACCAGGGTTAATAAATGTAGGTGTTGTGTTCCTTACAAGTTCTATTTTAACATTTTGACCTGGACCTGTGACATGGACCTTGAAGCTATCAGATAATTTGGTTCAAATATCAAATCTTCTGATGATGGAGAACCACTGTGCCAAATTATTTTGAAATCCATCTACAAATGTAAGAGTAATACTCATGGTAAGATTAGACATATGCCATAAAGACAGATAGACAGACAACACCAAGAACATAAAGTTGTAAAGATGGAAATAGAAAGATAGTGTCAAATAAGAACATTTGTCTAATACAGTATAATTTGTATTAAAGACCAATCATGGGACAAACAAAAAGAGAATGGTCGCTTTAAGAGAATGGTGGCTTAAAACACATTTTTGTGAAATGATTGTTAATTTGATTTCATATGTAAATTATAACAGAATTCTCACTAAATCCTAGGATGTCTGAACTCATAGAGATGATTCTAATGAGTTCCAACAATATTTTGATTTATATTTGATATGTTTATAAAAAAGTGACCATTTCTCAATATCAGCTTTTGATTTTAAAAAGAGGATATCAATTGTGGTTACTTACTGGAAGTTGTCACTTAATAGAGGTAGTTACTGGAGCATGATAGACTGTACTGGGGAGTTAAGTAACCCATTCCTACTCAGTGACGCCTTTAGAGTTGAAGATGACAATTTAAAATTTATTTTTTTTTTTAGATTTTTCCAACTTTCTTGATAGAAAACATTATGCAAAATAAAGAAATTGCTTGTTGCAAGCAATTTTGTCATTTAACACAATGTTTTCAAAAGCATTTTTTTTGGGGGGGGGATCAGAAAGCGTCTCTATGTTGGACCGGGTTAAAGATATATTAGATATATAAAGATTTACATTCCATTTCAGTCCAGCTGCTGCTCAGAAGCTTGTACAGGAAGGAATCATGAGTATCGATGGTAAAACTTTTATTCTTTTTGTTTTAGCATTACATAGAACTTCATATGTATTTTTATGCCCCCGCATCGATAAGATCAGGGGCATATTGTTTTACCGGTGTCCGTCTGTCTGTCTGTCTGTCTGCAAAACTTAACCTCCAAATAAACATTTTCCTATAACTTCAACCCTGATTAAGTTACAATGCTAATATTTGGTATGTAGATAGGTCTCAACAAGGCGCAACTGGGGAAGGTCATTTCATCAAGGTCAAGGGCAAAATTTTAACTCTTTACCCGTTTCTAAAGAATTCCCGTTTCGAGGGCATAGTGTTTCACAAACACATCTTGTTGACCAATGAAATCTAAATATGCTGTGGTCATCTCCTATACTTACTTTACACTAGTTGATGGCGGATGATCTTTAGTCAATTCTTGTTGAGTCCACATGGGCCAATAGTATAATCTGGTATTGTAGACAACCTAGATGTTTTCCTGCTCTGTTGGAAAGTTGATGTGGCTAGGTATCTGTTAAACCATTCCCACACAATGGTGCCCCTCAAGAAATACAGTTAGGAAAACATTGTATAAAATGAAGAATTTGCTTGTGACAAGCAGTTTCTTCATTTTCCACAAGTTTTTCTACCTAGAAATTTAAAAAATTCTAAAAGTTCATAAACCTGGAATTGTCGTCTGCAAATCCTTTCAATTTGGACCAGCTAAAGTTTTGCCATCTGGTAATGGGTTAACACATTGATCACTTACCTCCAACAAGGCAGTTGGTCTGAGATATCAAAGGACCTTGGTTGTACAATTTGTGGTCAGGAACATAGAACTTAAGTATATAGAACAGAATGAAATTGTTGATTTGCAATTTAAACATAGTAACTACAGCTTGAAAAAGCTGTAGTCTTGATGTTTAAATTGCCAAACCAACTAAAATGCTTGGCATAAATGTCAACATTCACTTATAGTTTAAATTAATGTTTTGATCGGGTAGTCAGTTTTTAGCTGCATTAGCTGAAAGCCAATTGGCTTTCATTGTGGTGTTATGTCCTTCATCAGTCTGTCAATTAACTTTTACTTTAAAAATCTTGTCCTCAGAGAGCACTAAACAGATTTCACCCAGAGAAAGGATGATTTTTTACCTCACATGGCCCTTATTTTTCAATTCAAACCACCTCTGCTATGTCTGCATCCCTTATGAAATTTAGACCAGTCTAAGATTTGGTTGTCAGGTTACTTTTTGGAGTGAAATAAGAAATTTAGAATAGAGCACAACTTCAGTATTTTGAGTAATAAGGTCTCACACATCAAAGCCAATTAGCAATCGGATAACTTCAAGGTCAAGCTAAAGGTCATTTCCTTTATATTAGAAATATTATGCTTTTTGTTACTCTTTTATTTGACAGATCTCAGAAAAAGTCCCCAAAAGTTGAATCATCATCAACAGATTGGGTTAAGGTAAAATGCTTTATTTTTTTTTCTTAAGACAATAATATGGAATTACAGTTTAAAATAAATTATCTAATTAAAGGATAAATGTGTTGGAAAGAGAGGAGCGTTTTAATAAAAACAAAAAAAAAAAAAACTAATACAAAGACAAAAATAAAGTAGAAAAGTGAAATAGAAATACCGCCATGTCTTGTTTGACCAGACTTTGTCTTTTCATGAAAAACTTGCAATAAGGAAAGAATTTGGTGGGATCAGAGTTTTTAGGTCACCTGACCGAATGGTCATGGTGACCTATTGCAATCATCGTTTGTCCGTCGTCGTCCGTCGTCCGTCGTCCGTTAACTTTTAAACATTTTCATCTTCTTCTCAAGAACTACTGGGCGGATTTCAACCAAACTTGGTAGAAAGCATCATTGGGGGATTCCAATTCAAGTTTGTGAAAATAGGGGTTCTGGGGGTCATAGGGGCCCAAATAGGGGCCAAAAAGGGGTAATTTTTGGTACTTCTTTAAAAATCTTCTTCTAATAAACCGTTAATGCCAGAGCTTAAATATTTTGTGTGCATGACAACTAGGACAGGTATATTATAAATTGTGAAATTCATGCCCCTGGGGTCATGTATGGGGCCACACCCAGAGGTCAAAGTTCATCATGTTAAAAAATTCACATTTTCATCTTCTTCTGATGAAGTACAAAGCCAATTTCAAACAAACTTTGTGAAAAGCATCATTTGGTAATGGTTATTCAGATTTGTGAAAATAAAAAGGCTGTGGGGTCAGGGGGCCCTAAAATGGGGACCAAAAGGGGGTAATTTTTGGTAACTTTTAATTATTTCATCTTCTTCTCAAGAACTACTGGGCGGATATCAACCAAACTTGGTAGAAAGCATCATTGGGGGATGCCAATTCAAGTTTGTGAAAATAGGGGTTCTGGGGGTCATAGGGGCCCAAATAGGGGCCAAAAAGGGGTAATTTTTGGTACTTCTTTAAAAATCTTCTTCTAATAAACCGTTAATGCCAGAGCTTAAATATTTTGTGTGCATGACAACTAGGACAGGTATATAATAAATTGTGAAATTCATGCCCCTGGGGTCATGTATGGGGCCACACCCAGAGGTCAAAGTTCATCATGTTAAAAAATTCACATTTTCATCTTCTTCTGATGAAGTACAAAGCCAATTTCAAACCAACTTGGTGAAAAGCATCATTTGGTAATGGTTATTCAGATTTGTGAAAATAAAAAGGCTGTGGGGTCAGGGGGCCCTAAAATGGGGACTAAAAGGGGTAATTTTTGGTAACTTTTAATTATTTCATCTTCTTCTCAAGAACTACTGGGCGGATTTCAACCAAACTTGGTAGCAAGCATCATTGGGGGATTCCAATTCAAGTTTGTGAAAATAGGGGTTCTGGGGGTCATAGGGGCCCAAATAGGGGCCAAAAAGGGGTAATTTTTGGTACTTCTTTAAAAATCTTCTTCTAATAAACCGTTAATGCCAGAGCTTAAATATTTTGTGTGCATGACAACTAGGACAGGTATATTATAAATTGTGAAATTCATGCCCCTGGGGTCATGTATGGGGCCACACCCAGAGGTCAAAGTTCATCATGTTAAAAAATTCACATTTTCATCTTCTTCTGATGAAGTACAAAGCCAATTTCAAACAAACTTTGTGAAAAGCATCATTTGGTAATGGTTATTCAGATTTGTGAAAATAAAAAGGCTGTGGGGTCAGGGGGCCCTAAAATCGGGACCAAAAGGGGGTAATTTTTGGTAACTTTTAATTATTTCATCTTCTTCTCAAGAACTACTGGGCGGATATCAACCAAACTTGGTAGAAAGCATCATTGGGGGATGCCAATTCAAGTTTGTGAAAAAAGGGGTTCTGGGGGTCATAGGGGCCCAAATAGGGGCCAAAAAGGGGTAATTTTTGGTACTTCTTTAAAAATCTTCTTCTAATAAACCGTTAATGCCAGAGCTTAAATATTTTGTGTGCATGACAACTAGGACAGGTATATAATAAATTGTGAAATTCATGCCCCTGGGGTCATGTATGGGGCCACACACAGAGGTCAAAGTTCATCATGTTAAAAAATTCACATTTTCATCTTCTTCTGATGAAGTACAAAGCCAATTTCAAACCAACTTGGTGAAAAGCATCATTTGGTAATGGTTATTCAGATTTGTGAAAATAAAAAGGCTGTGGGGTCAGGGGGCCCTAAAATGGGGACTAAAAGGGGTAATTTTTGGTAACTTTTAATTATTTCATCTTCTTCTCAAGAACTACTGGGCGGATTTCAACCAAACTTGGTAGAAAGCATCATTGGGGGATTCCAATGCAAGTTTGTGAAAATAGGGGTTCTGGGGGTCATAGGGGCCCAAATAGGGGCCCAAATAGGGGCCAAAAAGGGGTAATTTTTGGTACTTCTTTAAAAATCTTCTTCTAATAAACCGTTAATGCCAGAGCTTAAATATTTTGTGTGCATGACAACTAGGACAGGTATATTATAAATTGTGAAATTCATGCCCCTGGGGTCATGTATAGGGCCACACCCAGAGGTCAAAGTTCATCATGTTAAAAAATTCACATTTTCATCTTCTTCTGATGAAGTACAAAGCCAATTTCAAACCAACTTGGTGAAAAGCATCATTTGGTAATGGTTATTCAGATTTGTGAAAATAAAAAGGCTTGGGGGTCAGGAGGCCCTAAAATGGGGACCAAAAGGGGGTAGTTTTTGGTAACTTTTAAATATTTCATCTTCTTCTCAAGAACTACTGGGCGGATTTCAACCAAACTTGATAGAAAGCATCATTGGGGAATGCCAATTCAAGTTTGTGAAAATAGGGGTTCTGGGGGTCATAGGAGCCCAAATAGGGGCCAAAAAGGGGTAATTTTTGGTACTTCTTTAAAAATCTTCTTCTAATAAACCGTTAATGCCAGAGCTTAAATATTTTGTGTGCATGACAACTAGGACAGGTATATTATAAATTGTGAAATTCATGCCCCTGGGGACATACATGGGGCCACACCCAGAGGTCAAAGTTCATCATGTTAAAAAATTCACATTTTCATCTTCTTCTGATGAAGTACAAAGCCAATTTCAAACAAACTTGGTCAAAAGCATCATTTGGTAATGGTAATTCGGATTTGTGAAAATAAAAAGGCTGGGGGGTCAGGAGGCCCTAAAATGGGGACCAAAAGGAGGTAGTTTTTGGTAACTTTTAAATATTTCATCTTCTTCTCAAGAACTACTGGGCGGATTTCAATGAAACTTGGTAGAAAGCATCATTGGGGAATGCCAATTCAAGTTTGTGAAAATAGGGGTTCTGGGGGTCAAATGGGCCCAAATAGGGGCCAAAAAGGGGTAATTTTTGGTACTTCTTTAAAAATCTTCTTCTAATAAACCGTTAATGCCAGAGCTTAAATATTCTGTGTGCATGACATCTAGGACAGATATATTATAAATTGTGAAATTCATGTCCCTGGGGACATACATGGGGCCACACCCAGAGGTCAAAGTTCATCATGTTAAAAAATTCACATTTTCATCTTCTTCTGATGAAGTACAAAGCCAATTTCAATCAAACTAACTTGGTGAAAAGCATCATTTGGTACTGATTATACAGATTTGTGAAAATTAAAAGGCTGGAGGTCAGGGGTGCCTAAAATGGGGACCAAAAGGGGGTAATTTTTGGTAACTTTTAAACATTTTCATCTTCTTCTCAAGAACTACTGAGGGGATTTCAACCAAACCTTTTTCTAATTCTTTCAAACAAAATCACTTGTCTTGGTGCTCTTTTACTCAGGTGACCACTGGGCCTCTTGTTATTGATAAATTGTACATTAATGTCTGAAAATTCATGTTCCAGATGCAGACAAAAAATCATGAAAAGTCAGTTAATATAACAAACCTTGGATGTATAAGTTGGCATGTTGGTACATGTCATTCATAAACGTGCCAATTGGTAATTCTCAGTAAGGTGTTGAAAATCAGGTTGCAGATGTTGTTGAAAGGACATAATAATGTATTCCAAAAATATAACTTCTTGTGTTGATAACTGCTTTTCACACCTGATTTAATAGACAAACTTCTGAATGCAATCACTGGTAAGTGCCTGAAGTTCAATAAGCAGGAACATTTGACACTATCAGTTAAAAGTTGAATTTGATAAGTTGGATAAATAAAGAGCTTATAATTTGTTAAGAAAGTGTTGATCAAGCATTAACCCTTCAAGATTTAAGACTGGACCTATATGAAAGGAGTGGCAGGCAAAAATTTAAATTTTATGAAATATTAGATTTTTGTAACCTTCTGTGTAGAAAACATTGTGGAAATTGAAGAGGTTGCTGTTTTTTCACAAACTAGATTTTGTATTGTTAGCTCTACTGGCCGAAGGCCACTAGAGCTATAGCGATGGCTTTTTCCCGTCTGGCGTCCGTGCGTCCGTCGTCCGTTAAACTTTTCCTTGTTAACGCGATAAAGTCCACAGTTTTCATCGGATTCTCTTCAAACTTTCACAGAATGATTGTACCATCATAAGGATCGTTCCTTTCGAAATTGGGTCAGATCCGTCAAGAAACACGGGAAAAGGGGCCTAATTAAAACTTAAGTAAAAAATCTTCGTTTACGCGATAAAGTCCACAGTTTTCATCGGATTCTCTTCAAACTTACACAGAATGATTGTACCATCATAAGGATCGTTCCTTTCGAAAATGGGTATGATCCGTCAAGAAACACTGGAAAAGGGGCCTTATGAAAATTCAATTAAAAATTCAATTAAAAATCCTTGTTAACGCGATAAAGTCCACATTTTTCATCGGATTCTCTTCAAACTTTCACAGAAAGATTGTACCATCATAAGGATCGTTCCTTTCGAAAATGGGTCTGATCTGTCAAGAAACACGGGAAAAGGGGCCTTATGAAAATTTAATTAAAAAATCTTCGTTTACGCGATAAAGTCCACAGTTTTCATCGGATTCTCTTCAAACTTTCACAGAATGATTGTACCATCATAAGGATCGTTCCTTTCGAAAATGGGTATGATCCGTCAAGAAACACGGGAAAAGGGGCCTTATGAAAATTTAATTAAAAATTCAATTAAAAATCCTCGTTTACGCAATAAAGTCCACAGTTTTCATCGGATTCTCTTCAAACTTTCTCTGAATGATTGTACCATCATAAGGATGGTTCCTTTCGAAAATGGGTCTGATCTGTCAAGAAACACGGGAAAAGGGGCCTTATGAAAATTTAATTAAAAAATCCTCGTTAACACGATAGAGTTCACAGTTCTCATCAGATTTTCTTCAAACTTTCTCAGAATGATTGTACCAACATAAGGATCGTTCCTTTCGAAAATTGGTATGATCCGTCAAGAAACACAGGAAAAGGGGCCTTATGAAAATTTAATTAAAAATTCAATTAAAAATCCTCGTTTACGCGATATAGTCCATAGTTCTCATCGGATTCTCTTCAAACTTTCTCAGAATGATTGTACCAACATAAGGATCATTCCTTTGAAAATGGGTATGATCCGTCAAGAAACACGGGAAAAGGGGCCTTATGAAAATTTAATTAAAAAATCCTCGTTTACACGATAGAGTCCACAGTTTTCTTCGGGTTCTCTTCAAACTTTCTCAGAATGATTGTACAATCATAAGGATCGTTCCTTTCGAAAAGGGGTCTGATCTGTTATGAAACGGGGGAAAAGGGGCCTTATGAAAATTTAATTAAAAAATTCTTGTTAACACTCTGGAGTCAATAGTTTTCATCGGATTCCGTTCAAACTTTCACAGAATGATTGTACTATCATAAGGATTATTCCTTTTGAAATTTGGTTTGATCCTTCAAGAAACACAGGAAAAAGGGGCCTTATGAAATGTTTAATAAAAAATTCTCATTAATAATCTAGAGCCAACAATTTACAAGGGATTCTCTTCAAACTTTCACAGAATGATTGTACCATCATAAGGATTGTACCTTTTGGAATAGGATATGATTCCTCAAGAAACATAGGAAAAGGGGACTTATTAAAATTTAATTCAAAGATCTTTGTTAACACTCTTGAGTCCACAGTTCTCATCTGATTGACTTCAAACTTTCACAGAATGATTGTACCATCATAAGAAATATTCCTTTCAAAATTTGGTATGATCAGTCAAGGACCACGGGAAAAAGGGGCCCGATTAAAACAGGATTGAAAAAGTCCTCGAAAACACAATACAGTCCATAGTTTTCAACACATTCTCTTCAAACATTCCCCGAATGATTATTACATTAAATGGATTGTTCCTTTCGGAAGTAGGTTTGATCCATCAAGTTTCATAGGAAAAGGGGCCCTATGAAAATTTAATAAAAAAAATCTTAGTTAACATGTAATGGCCCTAGATTTCACCTGATTGACTTGAAACTTTAACATAATGATTGTACCATCATAAGGATTGTTCCTTTCAAATTGGGTCTGATCCATTGAGAAACATAGGAAAAGGGGCCTTAGGAAAATTCAATTAAAAAAATCTTAATTAATGCTTGTAAGTCCACAGATGAGATGGGGTTGTCTTTATACTCAAACAGAATAATTATACTTTTGTAAGAAGAGTTCCCTTTGGAATTGGTTCAGATTCATCAAGTAACATGGGAAAAGGGGCTATATGAAAATTCAATTAATAAAACCCTGTTAACACAATAAAGCCCACAGCTTTGATCAGATTTTGTTGAAACTTTCACAGAATGATTGGAAGGTCATAACTATCATTCTTTTCATAACAGGGTTTGAACTGTCAAGAAGCACAGGAAAAGGGGCCTTATGAAAATTTCATTTATAAATCCTTGTTACCAAGTCCAGAGCTTTCATCGGATTTTCTTCAAACATTCACAGAATAATTGTACAATAATAATGATTGTTGATGTTTGCATTAGACCTGATCCGTCAAGTATCACAGGAAAAGGAGCATTATGAAATTTAATTTTAAAATCATTGTACCACAATAAAGTAAACAGTTTTCATCAGATTCTGTTAAAACTTTCACAGAATGATTATTCCATCATAAGGATTCTTTCTTTTCAAATTAGGCGTGATCTGTCTAGTATCATGGGAAAAGGGGCCTTTAGAGAATTTTATCTATAATCCTTGTAACCAAGTCCAGAGCTTTCATTGGATTTTATTCAAACCTTCACAGAATCATTGTACAATAATCACGATTGTTGATGCTGACATGAGACCTGATCCTTCAAGTATCACAGGAAAAGGAGCCTTAAGAAAATTTTATTTTAAAAATTTGACACCAAGATAAAGTCTGCAGTTTTCATTAGATTCTGTTCAAACTTTCACAGAATGTTTGTACCATCATAAGGATTGTTTCTTTCCAAATTGGGCCTGATCTGTCTAGTATCATAGGAAAAGGGGCTGTATGAAAAAGTATTACCAAATCCTCATAAACACAACAATGCCCTCAGTCTTTATCAGAATCTCTTCAAACTTTAATAGAATGATTGTACCATCATTTGGATTGTTCCTTTGTAAATTAGGTCTGATTGGTTAAGTGACACAAGAAAAGGGACCTTATAAAAATTTTATTACAAAACATCAATATAACAATAAAGTCCTCAGTCTTTATCATTTTCTTCAAACTATCATTAGGATTGTTCCTTTGTACATTGGGTCTGATTTGTTAAGTTTCACAGAAAAAGGGGCCTTATGAAAATTTAGTTACAAAAATTCTTGACACAATTCAGTCCACTGTTTTCATTGATTCTCTTTAACTTTTAAAGAATGATTCTACCTTCATTAGAATTGTTCCTTTTGAAATTTGGTTTGTTCTGTAAAGTATCATGAGAAAAGGGGCCCTATGAATATTTCACTATAAACTCATTAACACAATAAATTCCACAGATTAAACAGATTGATTGTACCATCATTCCAATTGTTGATTTTGACAGTGGATCTTACTATAGCAAGGGTCACATAAAAAGGGGCCTTATGAAAAACTCTCTTAAATATTCTGGTTAACACAATGATGTCCCTTGATTTCACCGGATTCACTTCAAAATTTCACAGAATGATTGTACAAATACTTAGATGGTTCTTTTCAGAACTCGGTACAATCCATCAAGTATCATGTAAAAAGGGGACATATGATTTTTTTTTTTTTAATATTCTAGTAAACATAATGAATTCCCAATATTTCATCGGATTCACTTTTAACTTTCATAGAATGATAAAACCAACAGTAAAATATCACGGGAAAAGGGGCCCTATGAGAACTTGAATTAATATCTTTGTTAACACAATAAAGTCAACAGTTTTATTGGATTCTCTTCAAAGATGCATGGAATAATTATGGCATTTGAAACACAGGAAAAGGGGCCTTACAGATTATCATTCAAAACATTCTTGTGTATGTGATGAAGATCACAATCATTATCAAGTTGTCTTTTAAATTTCACAGGACAATTGTCGGGTTGTAAGGAAACTTCCTTTTGGAATGAAATTGATCCATCAGAAAACACAGGAAAAGGGGCCTTATTGATTTTCATTCAAAACAATCCTGTTTATGTGATTAAGTCCACAATTATTGTCAGATTCTGATGAAATATTCACAGAATGATTGTAGGGTCATAAGGTAACTTTCTTTTGGAAATGGAGTGGATCCGTCATGAAACATTGGAAAAGGGGCCTTGAGGATTGTTGCTTAAAATGATAAAGGGGATAAAGCCCCTTTTTTTTCTTTATGCATTCTTCTTTGAGCAATTAACTTCCTTAAATATCAGATTTCCTTAACGGAAAACTTGATAACCAGTAGAGCGTCTCAGGCCCTCATGGGCCTCTTGTTTTTTGTTAATGATGATATTATTCAATCTTGTAAAAATTCATTTAAACCGACTCATGACATAACAAATTGACTTTAGGTGTGAGTACACAATTTGTTGTCAAAGGTCTATGATGACTGAGAAATTATTGTATCATTAAATCTGCTCTAAATAGAAGAGGACCAGTTCACTAGATTCCTTGTTTATTCAGGATCAAATTTTTATGAAGGAAAATTGAGCTAGGATTAGCAATCAGATATAGCTATACAGCTGCTCCAGACACTTTTAAAAAATTGTCGTGATTCATCTCACTGTATGAATACTCGAAGCAGATTCATACATGAGTGTCATTAAGATTTTAGGTTCATATGTCAATGAAAATTTACTTTTAAAATTAAACAATATTTGCTTCATTTCTTAAACAAAAATTGCATTTTTTATCACTCTGCAGGCATTTTGAAGACTTTGAGAAAAGAATTCCACGAGAAGAAATGGTCCAGTTACAGGTATCCATAACAACCTACCAGACAACAATATTTTATACTGCTTTAACCCATTCCCACACAATGACTCTTTTGGTGCACCTCAAGAAAAGCTATTGGGAAAACATTGTGTAAAATGAAGAAATTGCATGAAACAAGCAATTTCTTCATTTTATACAATCTTTTCAAACCATAAAGCTGAAAAAATCTTAAATTTCATTAACTTTAAATTATTGTCTGCAACTCCTTCCAATATGGACTAGTCTTAAAGTTTGGTGGTAGAGGACTTTTCTATTTGTATGAAATGGGTAAAATAGATACATTGTACATAATACCCATACAAGATAGGGTGGAAACAAGTTTTATCTTTTTCTAGTGTTATTGATACTACAAGGGCATCAATACAGGGGAGGGTTCGATTATATAGAAGCAGATGAAAAATTGCATTATACAGAAAGTCAAGAGTTAATCTGACCAAATTTTACAAATGAAAATCAATGAAGTAATTGTAAACTCAGTATTTGAGGAATGGTATATTATGGTACTGATCAAAATCTTGATATTGGACCCAAGCTGTGGAACCTTTTGATATTTAAACTAAAGATTGATGGACATACCACTTTTTCCCACAGAGTGAGGATCCAATACAAGGTTTGGATTGATACTATACCGTAGAGTGATATTTATCTTGTACTTATACAAGTAATGATGATTTGAAAGTAGAAATTGCTTTCAAAATTGACTGAAAATTGTTTTTTCTGTATCCTATTTTTGCTAACTCTCATTGCCACATTCATAGAGATAATTGTTTAATTTGGTCTAAGATTGATTTGTTTTCCATAAAAGTGATAAACAAAAGCTATATTAATTCTACCTGTAAAAAAACAGTTGTTGCATTTCTGTAATGCAAAAAGCAGGAAAATAGTGTTGTTTTTTTTTTGGGGGGGGGGCTGAATGTGGAGAGAAAGAAAATTGAAACAAATGAATCTGGACTTTGCAAATTACTATTTTAAATTATAGTGGTTGTTGCCATCTTCCCTGTCTGTCCCTCCTGGTGTCTGTCCGTCTATTCTCATCTTATTAACACATCTCCTCCTACATTAATGAACATAGTTGTCTGAAATGTTCACACAGTATTTCTAGTTACCTGACCTACGCATGTTGTTGGGGGTTATACCATTTTGGACTGTGTAACAGAGAAAGTGGGCTAGATGCAAAATTTTTTGTATATGCCACTCCTCCTTCACAGATTTGCATGTAATTTTCACAGAATGTTCATAGTCACCTGGTCTTGTTAATATTATCAAGTTTTTAAAGTTATAGGCTGTGTCTCACCAAAAAGGAACTTTATGTGGCGGTGTATATTGTGACTTTAACACCCTTTTTAGCTCACCTGAGCACAACGTGCACAAGGTGAGCTTTTGGTATCACCTTTTGTCCGTCGTGCGTCGGAAGTCGTCAACAATTCTTTAAACATCTTCTCCTCAGTAACCACGGGGCGGAATTCAACCAAACTTGGTAGGAATGTTCCTTGGGTGACCCTTCTCAAAAGTTGTTCGCGGATTTTTGATTGACCCCCAAATATGGGCGTGGCAGGGCGTGGCAGTTTTTAACTTAGAAATCTTTAAACATCTTCTCCTCAGTAACCATTGGGCCAATTTCAACCAAACTTGGCATGAATGTTCCTTAGGTGACCCTTTTCAAAAGTTGTTCGTGGAATTTTGATTTACGCCCAAATATGGGCATGGCAGGGCGTGGCAGTTTTTGACTTAAAAAACTTTAAACATCTTCTCCTCAGTAACCATTGGGCCAATTTCAACCAAACTTGACATGAATGTTCCTTGGGTGACCCTTTTCAAAAGTTGTTCGTGGAATTTTGATTTATGCCCAAATATGGGCGTGGCAGGGCATGGCAGTTTTTGACTTAGAAATCTTTAAACATCTTCTCCTCAGTAACCATTTGGCCAATATCATCCAAACTTGGCATGAATGTTCCTTGGGTGACCCTTTTTAAAAGTTGTTCACAGAATTTTGATTTATGCCCAAATATGGGCGTGGCCAGGCGTGGCCGTTTTTGACTTTGAAATCTTTAAACATCTTCACCTCAATTTCAACCAAACTTGGTATGAATGTTCCTTGGGTGACCCTTTTCAAAAGTTGTTCGCAGAATTTCGTTTCATGCCCAAATATGGGCGTGGCAGTTTTTGACTTTGAAATCTTTAAACATCTTCTCCTCAGTAACTATTGGGCCAATTACAACCAAATTTGGTATGAATGTTCCTTGGGTGACCCTTTTCAAAAGTTGTTGCAGAATTTTGATTTATGCCAAAATATGGGCGTGGCAGTTTTTTTACTTTGAAATCTTTAAACATCTTATCCTCAGTAACAGTTGGGTCAATTTCAACCAAACTTTGCATGAATCTTCCTTTGGTGACCCTTTTCAAAAGTTGTTCCTGGAATTTTGATTTATGCCCAAATATGGGCGTGGCAGGGTCAGGCACTTTTTTGACTTTGAAATCTTTAAACATCTTCTCCTCAGTAAGCATTGGATCAATTTCAACCAAACTTGGCATGAATGTTCTTTGGGTGACCCTTTTCAAAAGTTGTTTGCAGAATTTGGTTTCACGCCCAAATATGGGCGTGGCAGTTTTTGACTTTGAAATCTTTAAACATCTTCTCCTCAGTAACTATTGGGCCAATTTCAACCAAATTTGGTATGAATGTTCCTTGAGTGACCCTTTTCAAAAGTTGTTCTAGAAATTTGATTGATGACCAAATAAGGGCTTGGAAGGGTAGGGTAGTTTTTGACTTTGAAATCTTTAAACATCTTCTCCTCAGTAACCACTGGGCCAATTTCAACCAAACTTGACATGAATGTTCCTTGGGTGACCCTTTTCAAAACGTGTTTAGGAAATTTGATTGACGCCTAAACATGGGCATGGCCGTTTTTTATTTAGAAATCTTTAAATATCTTCTCCTAAGTAAGCATTGGGCCAATTTCAACAAAACTTGGCATGAATGTTCCTTTGGTGAACCTTTTTCAAAAGTTGTTTGTGAAATTTGATTGATGCCCAAATATGGGCGTGGCAGGTTGGGGCAGTTTTTTATTTAGAAATCTTTAAATATCTTCTCCTCAGTAATCATTTGGCCAATTCAACCAAACTTGGCATGAATGTTCCTTTGGTGACCCTATTCAAAAGGTGTTTGCAGAATTTTGATTTACACCCAAATATGGGCGTGGCAGGGCGGGGCAGTTTTTTTACTTTGAAATTTTTAAACATCTCCTCAGTAACCATTGGGCCAATTTCAACTAAATTTAAATGAATATTCATTGGGTGACCCTTTTCAAAAGTGTTGGCAAAATTTTGAATCATCTTACATTAGTCAGGTGAGCGATTTTAGGGCCATTCTGGCCCTCTTGTTTGACAGGTTCGAAACTGGTAATTACAAGATTTTTATGCCCCAACATCGAAAGATTGGGGGTATATTGTTTTACTTTTGTCCGTCTGTCTGTCTGTCATCTCTCTGTCGGTCTGTCTGTCTGTAAAACTTAACCGAAAATCTTAACATTGCCAATTACTAGCCTATTCAAGATACAATGCTCATATTTGGCATGATGATACATCTCCATAATATTCATCTCATCATGTCAAGGTCATGCGATAAAGTCAAGGTCACATACCAAGGTCAAACACCAAAAAAACCCTCATGTACAGTGGGGACATTGTGTTACACAAACACAATTTGTTGAGTATAAGGTTACTGTCTTCAAATACCGTATTGTTTGCTCCTGACACAGTGCTTTACAAGTGTATCTTTCCTTGGTTAGTGACCAAAATCTTCTTACTGTAGCTCAAATTAAATGATAGAATGAGGCTTTGATGATCATTCAACACTTTATCCTTTTTAGGAGATAGCCTTTGAAGAAATAAAGAAGCTGGACACAGAATATACAGCTGAGGTGTGCGGTAGTTTTAGAAGAGGTGTGTATATTGAGGAGAGTTTGTTACAGACCTATCTCTAAATAAACCCATGACAACTGAGAGAACACTCAAAAATGCTGATTTAGTTATAAGATTGAATTGATGGGCAAAATTGTGTTTTATATCAAAGACTACTATTACAACAATGTTCATTTAAAGATTTAGAAATGTGTTCACAGTTTGATTAAATTTCAAGGTTCATACCTCAATGAGAACAAATATTTTCTCCATTTTGTATAATCTAATGTGATCCAGCAAAGTATAGAAAATAATTTAACCCATTCCCACTCAGTGAAGCTTTTAAATGCCCCAAAGGAAAAAAATCTACGGAAAACATAGTGGAAAATGAAGAAATTGCTTGTCACAAGCAATTTCTTCATTTTCAACAATGTTTTCTACTCAAAAAGACGAAAAAAATTAAATAATAATAATAAAGTCTTTATTTAACGAGGCAACACAGTTGGTTTGAACCAGTCTTCCCTGTGGGCCTCTACAAATATTTACAAAGACAATACATGTTAATATGTACAACAAAATAAAACATTTTACCAAATAGATAAAAGAAGGAAAACATAATTATGAAGATTGACCACATACTTTTCCAGGCTTCAGAATCTTTTCCATAGGTATTGTCATAGATTCCTATTAAAACCATTCTGAAGGATTATAAATGATTAATGAATAGTTTTGGTTATCTTAATAGAATGTAATACAGAGAAAAAAAACAACAACAAACAAACAAAAAAAAAACAACAACAGAGCATTGTGGAGAAAGATAAATATCATTGGCCAAGCAGAAACATTTCAATTTTAACAGCATCTGCTCTAATGTCTTTAATCCAAATCCGCTTTGACATATCCATCTCTAACCGTATGCATTTGACCAGTCTGAATGTTTGAGATTGATATTAGTACACAAACTAGACAGCAAATATATAGACATGAATTGTGATTTTTGATATATTATTATCATAACTGTTAACATGGACTAAAAGGAAAGTACTTCATGTATTTGCTAAAGATTTAGTTCAAGCCAATCAAGAGCCTGTACACGCAATGCAAATATCCATCAGCCTGAAATTGTCGTCTGCAGCTTCTTCTAATTTCAGCCAGTCTAAAATTTTATTGTGTGTGAATGGGTTAAAGTAAAATTTTATGGATCTACTTTATACGTAAGCACACACAATAGTTGCTTGCTCAAAATTTTGTTCATAGAAATATGTAGAAAAAAAATTCAGCCAATCAAACGCTTGAATCTTGATGTCCAAAACTTGCACTACTCATGAAATGACTATCTAAAAATCTTCTCCTTAGGACCGATTAGAACCAGACTTGGAAGGAATATCCCGTAGGTGTCCCTTTTCAAACTTGTTCATGAATTTTTGATTTGCCAAAAATTTAGGAGTGGCAGGGTGGAGCTTATCAAATTTATAGGAATTAAGAAATAATTTGTGTAGAAATATTCTCCTAAGCTAATTTGGACTAAACTTTCCCACGATGTTCCTTAAGTGACCCTTTCAAAACTTGCTTATGAATTTTGATTTACAAAGAATTATGGGCTTTGCAGAGCTGGGCTTATTGGAATTGGAGATATTATGAAATAATTCTTTAAAAAAACTTCTCCTTTGAAAACCACTGGGCCAATTTGGACTAAACTTGAGAAAAATTCCTTATGTGACCCTTTTCAAAACTTCTTCATCAAATTATATGTGAAAAAATGAGGGCGTGGCAAAGTGTGCTTATCAGACTTAAAGAAATCACAAAATAAATCTTTAAAAATCTTAACCTTCTCAAGCACTTTGGGAAATTTGGACCAAACATGGCAAGAATTTTCCTTGGTCAACCCTTTTCAAAACTTCTTCATGAAATTCTGATATGTGAAAAATGAGGGCTTGGCAGAGTGGGTTTATCAGACTTGAAGATATCACGAAATAATTCTTTAAAAAAAATTACCTGCTAATTTGGAACAAAATTTGCAAGAATTTTCCTTGGGTGACCCTTTTCAAAATTCAGTTATCAAAGTTTGATTCCCAAAAGTTTTGGGTGTGGTAGGGTAAGGCTTATCAGACTAAGAGAAATAATTCTCAGGTAGAGATTTAGGGCCATTTTGGTCCTCTTGTATCAGATTTTTCCATTGTTCTAACCAACTGTCATTATAACAGACTGTCAAAGGCATAAACTTGATCACTGTTGCCATCTACTGATGTCTTTTTGCCAGTTGAAAGTTTACAATCACTTAAACCACCAACTAACCCCCTTCCCTTCTCTTTAGAAGACAATGATTCTAATAAATGTCTAGGAAATTAACAGAATTTTTACAGAAATAGTTATTTTAGATAAATGAAGTCAACACAAGAAAAGTCATCTGTTTATATATTATAGGGGCCACATCCAGTGGAGATATAGATATACTTCTTACACATCCAGATTTCACATCAACCTCCAAGAAAAAGGTAATTTTTAGCAAGATATTTCAAACAATAAGGTACTTATATGCAGTCAACAAGAAAGGATGTTTTAACCCATTACCAGACAACAAAATTTTTGACTGGTCCAAATTGAAATGAGTTGCAGACGACAATTTTGAGTTGATGATTTTTTCATTTTTTTTACTTTTAGTGTAAAAAACATTGTGGACAATCGAGAAATGGCTTGTGTAAAGCCTTGTTTCTTGAGGTCGTCAGTGAGTGGGAATGGATTAAGCATGCTTTCTATCTTGCTTATACTAGTGAAAATAAAACCATCAAAAATAAAACTTGAATTATAGTTAACTGCTGTTTTCATATTGTCTCAAACACCCAATTATTGTATAATTCAATTTATTACTTCATAATTTTCTGTTTATTGCAGCCTGAATTATTACACAAAGTTGTCAAAATCCTAGAGGACATTAAGTTTGTAACAGATACACTATCTCATGGAGACACCAAGTTTATGGTAAGTTGATGTTATAAACAATTGTAACAGATACACTATCTCATGGAAACACAAATTTTCTAGCTCATCTGAGCACAAAGTGCTCTGGGTGAGCTATTGTGATCAGTCATCTTCCGTCTGTCTGTCCATCCATCCGCTCACAATTACAAAAAGTCTTCTCCTCCTGAAATAACTATGTAATTTCAACCAAACTTCACAGAAATGATCCTTAGGTCCTTAGGTCATGTCCTTTCAAAATTCTTCAAAAAATTGAAATCCATGAAGAACTTTGGTTGCCATGGCAAGGGAGTGAAAAAACTTGAAAAAATCTTCTCCTCCCTAGCTGTAAGGACTAGAGCTTCAATATTTGGTATTGATCATCATCTATTGACCCTATACCTAAATACTTCAAAGAAACATGTGTTCTGAAAATTAGCACTTTTCTATGCGATCCCTGATTTAACATAGAAATAAAGAAGGAACACTTTAAAAATCTTCTTTTCCAAAATCATAAAGCATAGAGCTTTGAGATTTTGTATACAACATCTACTATTTACCCTGTACTAAAACACTTCAAAGAATTACCATATTCTGAAAATGAGCCCTTTTCTGTGCGATTCCTGAATTAACATTGAAATAAAGAAGGAAAACTTTAAAAATCTTCTAACAAACCATAAAGCCTAAGACATAAGGCCTAGAGCTTTTATTTTTTTGTATGAATCATCATCTATTGACCATATACCAAAATACTTTAAAGATTTACCATATATTGAAATTTAGCCCTTTTCTGTGTGATCCCCCGATATAACATAGAAATAAGGAAGGAAATCTTTAACAATCTTGGGTAGTGACTCTTTAATAGGATCTTCGCTTGTATCTTTCTACTTTTTGTCAGTAGATAATGTTTCACATTTGACATTTTATTATAACAGGGTGTTTGTAAGCTAGAGGATAAAGAAAATACAAAGAGTGTGTACAGAAGGATTGATATCCGACTGATACCTCAGGACCAGTATTATTGTGCACTGCTATATTTTACTGGTAGTGATATGTTCAACAAAAATATGAGAGGCCATGCTTTAGAACAGGGATTCACACTAAATGAATACAGCATTCGACCTGTCGGCAGTACAGGTAAATAAACAACCCATTACTACAAACATGTCTGATGACTTAATGAGATTAATGGAGGAAAAATATTTGCAACCATCTATCAAGGTTTTCTACGGCAATGTGGATGTTTAGATATTAGTTCACATGTCAACCATTCTTTTAGTAGAGGCTTTTGGTGGTTACACTGTTTCTGTGGGAGTGTTGGATTTTTTTTCAAAAAACGTGATAGGATCATTACGTAACTCATTCCCCAACATTCCTACTTTTAATGTCCTTCAAGAAAAAGGGTTGGGAAAACATTTTGGAAAAAAACGAATGGTTGTAACAAGCAATTTCTTTGTTTCCGACAATTTTTTCTGCCCTTAAAGACAAAGGTTTTCAAAATTGTATAAACTTCATATTGCCGTCTGCATTTATTTTAAATTTGACCAGTCTATAATTTGTCTTCTGGTTATAGGATGATAGTATTGTCTATCTGGCTTTCGTCCATTACCAGATGACAAATTGTTTCTTTGGCTGGTTTTGGAGAAAACCCCGAGGTATTGCTATGGCCAGATCATTGTCAGCATCTGTGTCAGTGCTGTCCAAATATCTTGACATTTTATCATATTTCTGGTATCACTGAACACATTCACCTAAAATATATTTTCACTAT
This sequence comes from Fragum fragum, assembly GCA_946902895.1. Taxonomy (NCBI): domain Eukaryota; kingdom Metazoa; phylum Mollusca; class Bivalvia; order Cardiida; family Cardiidae; genus Fragum; species Fragum fragum. Next base: position 86,632,879 of record OX336365.1, read on the forward strand.
CAAAAGAGCAATCTATACTAACAAGGGGGGTAACTTTAAGTGCATTTTATACGCCCGAAGGGTCCTATTATGTTATGGCCCCGGTCGTCCATCCGCCCGTCTGTCTGTCCATCCAATAGCAATTTTTTGTGTGCGCAACTCCTCCTAAACTATCTGTGGGAATGAGCTAAAACTTGGCACAATTACTCCCCATGATGTCTAGTTGTGCATAAGACCTTTGAAATTCAAATTGCTCCAGTCATTCTTGAGTTATCTTGAATTATCAAACAGTGAATTCAATGAAAATCACTGTTTATTGTGTGCGCAACTCCTCCTAAACCATCAATGGGAAAGAGCTGAAACTTGGCACAATTGCTCCCTATGATGTCTAGTTGTGCATAAGACCTTTGAAATTCGAATCACTCCAGTCATTCTTGTTTTATCTTGAATTATCTGCCCTTGTATTGAATGAAAATCACTATTTCTTGTGAGCACAACTTCTCCTACATTCTGAGTGGGAATGAGCTGAAACTTGCTACAATGACTTTGTATGATGTCTACTTGTCCTTAGGACTAGAATTTGTTTGAAATGTCAAGTTGTTCCTGAATTATCTGCCCTTGACTTAACAAAATAGCTTCAATTTACATTTAATTTTGTACAAAACTGCTACAATTTACATAGAATATAACAGAAACTGGCCACGATGTATCTCTATGATTTTAGTCAGTCCGTCTGTCTGTCCTTCTGTCTGTCTGCTAGCAATTTTTTGTGTGCGCAACTCCTCCTAAACTATCAATGGGAATGAGCTGAAACTTTGCAAAGTTACTCCCTATGATATATGCACAACTACAGTCAAATCTCTCCAGTCATTTTTGAGTTATCTTGAATTATCTGCCCTTGAATTGAACGAAAAACACTTAATGTCTTGTATGCCGTCTTATCCTATATTTTTCATGGCAATGGTTTTAAATTTAACAATGGTTTTGAAAGCTGTCATGTTTCTCAAGTGTATACAATATTATTCAGGTAACAAGATCTTTCTATTGATAAAATGCATGAGCTATCATTCAAGCTAACATAGCTGACAAAGCAGGGTTACTGTCAAGCCCCTTGGCGTGTATATGTGCCGCTCTGTGAAGCTCTTGTTTAATGAATTATGCCGTGTTTTTGAAACTCCTACCAACCATCAAGCACTCCATCATCCAATCTGTGTAATCTGCATCTGATGCTCTTGTTTATGTCTTGTTTACAATGTAGGAGGTTGTAGATGACTGTAGTGAAATCAGATAAAAATTGACAGAAAGGGTAGAATATATTGTGGGAAAACAAGAAAATATAGAGTACTTTTACTCATGATCAATCTGTTTATATCACATTTTATATAAAAATTAGATTTAACATAAGAAAATGGTGATGGTTAGAAATATTAGAGATACATTATTTAGAAGTTAGTATTAAGTGGCCCATGCGCCATCAATGATTCTGTCTATACTGTTTATTGACAATATTGTCTGTAATATTGAATTTTGATCCATATATCAGTGCAATTTTATTGTCAATAATGATAGTGTATGAGTCCTTTAACCAATAGTCTTTACTTTTAATTGACAATATTGTCTATGTGCTATTGAATTTGATTTTGATCAATGTATCAATGTTATAGTCAATAATGATAGTGTATGAACCCCTTAACCAATTGTCTTTACTGTTAGTTGACAATATTGTCTGTGATATTGAAATTTGATCAATTTTTCAATACATCATTATTGTCAATAATTATAGTGTAAGAGTCTCTTAACCATTCATCTATGCTGTTAATTGACAATACTGTGTATGTGATATTGAATATTGATCAATATATCAATTCAATGTTGTCAATAATTATAGACGATGAGTCCCTTAACCCATTGTCACTCAATAATACTTTTTAACACCCCTCAATGTTCAAGCTTTGGAAAACATTATGGAAAATGATCGATTGATTTAATGGGGTTTAACGCCTCTTTTAACAAAATTTCAGTCATATTGCGGTGGCTGCAACACCTAACAATGGATTCCTGGTATTTCTCACACCAGTACTACAACTGCATTCTTTCCTAGCCTCCAGGTGCTATCCCACTTAGGTTTACGATTATCAACCCATTGGTGAGAGACAAATGTCGGAAAGGATATGTGCGGCCGCTTGGGATCGAACCCACGACAATAATGAGAAAGATAAGATTTCATTAATTTAAAATTGTTGTCTGCCACTTATTTCAATGTGAACTGGTCTAAAATCTTATCATCTGGGAATAGGTTAAAGGCTGGTAAATGAGACTGATTGATTACCATAAGTTCTCACGATTTGTCCCTGAAATCATCCTGTAGTGATATAATGTGGTTAATAGCTGGGTGATATATCATATAGTACATGAAGTGTTGAGTTGTGTCATGTTGTTTCATTACAGGTGTTCCCGGTGAGCCTCTACCTGTCACATCAGAGGAAGACATCTTTGATTATATCGGTATGGACTATAAGAAACCATCAGAGAGAAACAGTATGTGATATACTGGTAGCAGTGACTCTGTGTTAGAAGGCAGCTTGTGTAATATGGTCTTCCAAATCTATTAACCCATTACCAGACTACAAATTTTTAGACTGGGCCAAATTCAGACGACAACTTAAAGTTTGAAAAATTGTAGATTATTTCAATTTCTGGGTAAAAACATTGTTACAAGCAATTTCTTCAATTTACACTATTTCTCCTAATTGTTTTTCTTGAGAGGCTGCCGAAAAGCATCCCTGTATTAGAAAGGGTCAAATCAGGATCATGATTAGAAGGTCAAGATAAAACTGTGTGGGCTCCTACGGGTCCTTGTGAAGAGAAGGTCAAGATAAAACTGTGTAGGCTCCTACGGGTCCTTGTGAAGAGAAGGTCAAGATAAAACTGTGTAGGCTCCTACGGGTCCTTGTGAAGAGAAGGTCAAGATAAAACTGTGTAGGTTCCTACGGGTCCTTGGATGTAGTTAGCCAAAGTTTCATATCTACCAGGAGCTTATGTTTTGGCACAGTCTTGAAACGGTCAGATTTGATATATAGCTGACAAAAAATTGGGATGATTTTTGAAGACAATTTGTTAAGTTTAACATATATACGTAATTCAAGCAGATAGTTGGCACTATTTCCTTACCCCTACACATCAGATTTCTTGGAAAAAAAATCAATTGCTACTATCTCACTTAACCCATTCCCATTCACTGAAATTTTAGACCTGTCAAATTCAAAGAAGTTCGAAGCGACAAATTAAAGTTGATGAAATCCTTAAAATCTTTGTTTTGTGGAGCAGAAGACATTGTGGAAAATGAAAAAAAAAAATATTGTAACAAGCAATTTCTTCATTTTCCACAATGTTTTCCAAAGCTTTTCATATTGAGGGGTTTATAAAAGCGTCACTGTGTGGAAATGGGTTAAAATAATGTACAGTAGAATAGGGATTTCAATATTGAGAAAAAATACATTTCACTAGAAGAAGCAACAAGACCAAGTGCTGTCAAAATCTACAGCTTTTTTCTCTTATAAGAATAGAAGCATTGTGGCTTTCAATCAAAGAATCAATTGACCAATCAAATAATTCATTTAGACAGGAAGTGAAATTTAAATTATGACATTGGCCAACATTTATTTGAATGTTTTTGATGGTTTGGTGACTCAAGCTGTAGCTACAATATACAGGTCTCCAACCAACTTTTTCACATTTTTGTCACATACATGTATTACTGACAATAAATTTTGCAAATAATGCCATTTAATATTGGAGTGGAACTTCCTGTTGGGGTCAGAGAGCATGGTCAGTGGTTTCAGAAAGTATAGTCAGCAATCTATCAAATATTATATCATAAATGGCCATAGACTACATTAATACCCTCTGTAAAGCTTTTCTATAGCAATCTGCTGTCACACCTTGTGTGCTTGAAAGTAGTTGAACTAAAGAATACCAAAGGTATCTAACTCTTTACTGTATTTCAAAATTTTAGTCTCTATAATTTAAAGAGGTGGCAGACAACATTATAAAGTAAGTCTAATTTAAAAACTAAGCATCCTATATGACAGAAAATATTGTCACATGCAGTTTGATTGCAGGCTGCATAAGCAAAAACGTTGCCAACAAGATTATTCGGATAAATGGATGACAAAATAGGCAGAGGTGATTTGTTAAACTTGTCACAATATTTTCTTTAGTATGATATCACAGGGACGTGAAAATCAGGGATTATATGGCAAAAGGTTACAGAGATTCAATATTTCATTCATTGACAGTATGTGATCACAGATATTTTGCTATGAAAAAAAACAACATAACCTATAGGTGGAGCACAAGAACATCCTAACTACAGATTCAAAAAGCTTTAGTTACAATGATTTTATAGCCCACAAATAAATGTTTCGGGGGGGGGGAATATGAGGTAAACATGACACTAGTTTATTAACCCTTTCCCACTTTTTTTTTGACGACCCCGAGAAAAAGGTTATGGAAAACATTGAGGAAAATGAAGAAACTGCTTGTTGCAAGCATTTTCTTCATTTTCCACATTATTTTTTCCCCCTAAGTAAAAAATATCCCAAATTTCATGAATAGAAACTTGTCGTCTGCTACTGCTTTAAAATTGATCTAGTCCAAAATTTTCTCAAATGGTAAAGGGTTAAACAAGGGATTTGTTATGTCAGTGAACTACAGATATTTGATTGACAGAAGGGTTGAATCAATCCAGTTACTTGAATCAGAAAAGTGCACAGTCTCTTTCGGAACCAAGGTCAGTTGCTTTATAACTAAACAATTTTATCATAACTGGCTTGTTCCCGGAGAAAAGGTTTTACATAAATAATTCAACTGTATTGTAAAATATTATATTTGATATTGTGCATTTGTTGTTGTCAATGAAATAATCAAAATACATTGAATAGAACAAGGGCAGTCTCATATTTGTTTCTTTTCTGTTTTTTTGTTTTTTTTATCTAAAGCAATAATTTTCTGTTTCATATTTCTAGCTCCACTCCTACAAGGCAGTGAGCAATTGCCATGGTGTTGTGTTAATCATGTGTTTGTGCGTTTGTCAACTTTTACTGCACAGATTACACCAATAATCCTTGGGCAACTATTTATATGATTACTCTAAAGAATTTTAATTGGGGAAAAAATGGCTTCCATTAAGGTGAAAACTTTGAACATTTTCTTCTCAGAAACAAGTTGAATTATTTCAACAATATTTCTTGGATAACACTTTTTATGCCCCCAAAGGGAGGCATATAGTGATCGAACTGTCTGTCCGTCAGTCAGTCTGTCCATCCTGCTTTCGTGTCCGCTCTGTAACTTCTACATGCATTAGTGGATTTCAATATAACTTTGCACAAATGTTCATTCCTATAAGACGACGTGGAGCGAAAAAGACCCAGGTTCCTATCTCAAAGATCAAGGTCATAATCTGGGGTCAAAGGTAAAAAATCGGCACTTTTTGCAATGTCCGCTATGTAACTTCTATAATCATGAACCATGTACAAATTCCTTTCATACAAATGATCACCACCTTCAGACGACGTGTGGCAAAAAAGACCCAGGTTCTTATCTCAAAGGTCAAGGTCAAAGGGGCGTCCAGAATGGTTAAATTGCGTCCGGAATGGTTAAATTGTATTTACTCTCTTATTCTTCAATGGATTGCTTCCATATTTGGGCAGATGCTTAATTGGGTTGACCACTTTACATGACCTTGACCCAGTGACCTTTGACCTATTTTTGACTTCAGAAAAATCTGTCCATAATGCATTTCTCGATTTCATTCTGTATTTATAGAAATTATTATATGTATTAAAATTTCATTAATTAAAAACCCAGACGTATAGATCACAAATGCATGTGGTTGTGATTACAACACAAAAGAAAGTGCCACATGCTTGACCCTGTCCTTTGGGGGCATTTGTCAAATTACTGTGACCAGCTCTTTTTCGGATTTATTCAAAGAAGTGATCAGATGAAAAAAACCATGTTTTTTATGATCAGTGCTAATTTCCATGTAGGTTGGTATAATGAAAACTTTGCATCTCATAAACCAGTAAATGGATTTCAACAAAATTATACAGAAGTGATCTTTGGATGACTCTTATTAAGATTCTGTAAAAATAAATCTAAATCAGTTAATATAATTTCTTTTATTAGTGGGGCTAAATCACATATCATGGAGTAGAGTAAAAACTTTGAAATTTCCCTCATAAACCAGTTGATGGATTCTACAAAATTTCTATATTGCAACTTCTCTCAATTTGAACCAGTCTATGATTTGGTCCCTGGCATCAAAAGATCTGGGGCATATTGTTTTACTTCCGTCTGTTTCCAAAACATTAATAAATACTTCAAGCCTATTGAAGATACAACGCTCATATTTGGCAAATTGGAAGGACAATAGATGTCATTGATACAAAGATACCAAGTGACAAGTTCAAGGTCATGTGACAAGGTCAATTGTCTAGATCAAACCTCAGTTAACTTATACAGGTACATGTAATTTAGTTTTCTGAAACACAGGAGGCAACTTATTAAAGAAAAGATTACACACACACATGTATATATATATATATATATTCTCAATTAAATTTACTTCAGGCAACTAGCATTGAAGCAGTAACAATTCTTTCCGTTGCACCAATCTGCCTCGATTTCTCCACAACCCTGGGCCAAATTGGATAAAACTTTGCTTATGAAATCCTTATGATAATGTGCTGTCACATTTTTCATGGTTTTTGGGTATCTCCAAGGTCAAGGTCACAGTTCAACATAAAAAATTGAGCTTGTCCAGCTCATAGCTCTTTCAATTATAGATGGATTTCAATATAACTTGGCACAATGAATTATTCTCTATTGTGAGTAATTGTATCATTTCAAAGAATTAATCAGATAGTTCCAAGGTCAAGGTCACAACTCAAGGTAAACTTTAAAATTTAGCATGGCTGGAGCATAGATCCTTCATATCTAGATGGATTTCAATACAACTTGGCACAATTGATCTCATTCATGAGTAGATGTACCATTGTAAAGAAATATTCAATGGCAATATTCGATGGCTTTTTCCCATCCATCCGTCTGTTAACTTTTCCTTGTTAACACTCGAGTCCACAGTTTTCATAGGATCCTCTTCAAACTTTCTCAGAATGATTGTACCATCATAAGGATCGTTCCTTTCGAAATTGGGTCAGATCAGTCAAGAAACACAGAAAAGGGGCCTTATCAAAATCTAATTTAAAAATCCTCGTTAACACTCTATAGAGTCCACAGTTTTCATCGGATTCTCTTCAAACTTTCTCAATGATTGTACCATCATAAGGATCGTTGTGTGGGAACGAGTTATAAACTGAATTTAATATGAAGGCTAGGATAATGAAACAAGTGGGCATAACCATATTTTATACATAGGCCTTGTACCTGGGGATCCAAAAGTCCAAATTCTTGCAATGACCATTTAGCTTTTTGTGAATTAGGACCACTTTAGAATCATTTCTGCCAAATTTGGTTCAAATTGGCCCAGTGGTTTGGGAAAAAATGACATTTATAATTATTCTTCATTTCTACCTCCCCCTCAACCCCCCCCCCCCCCCAGGCTCAGCCCCTTGGGACCCAAGAGTAATGATTTTAGCCATTTTGAAAGAGGACAATGATGTGATCAAAGGGTGATCACAATAGCCCACATGAACAATTTGTGCTCAGGTGAGCTAAAACGGGGTCTTATGTGAACTTAATTAAAACATTAGCACAATAAACTCCTTAGGGGTTTAGATTTTCAATGAAGTATTCTTGTTTTTGCAATCAAGTCCACATTTATAATCAAATTATTTTTTATATTTCACAGGATTATTTTAGGCTAAGAACAGTTATTCTCCAATTAAGTAGATTCGTCTGAAAAAGGGTTCTTTTCTTTTGACACTCAAAATAATCCTGTTTATGTGATAAAGTCTACCATTATAATTCAATCCTCTTGGAGTTTTTACGGTTTATCATTGTAGAGTCATAATGATATTTCCTTCTGACAAGAGCACCGCCTACAGGTGCCTACTCTCGGCTGTTGGGTGCTGGATACTGGACAAAATGCATCTAGAGCTATCCCCCTTGATAGTATAGGTTGCTCTTTTGATAGTTAACAAGTCTGCTAAATTTCAAGTGCTAACCTTTAGTAGAACCAGAGATATCACAAAATGTCAAAGTTTTCACACAAGGACGACGACACCACGGCTATAGAAAAAAACTCGGGGTTTTCTCTGGAAACAGCCGAGCTTAAATGGAGTAGATCTATCAGAAAAAGTGCCTAAAACATAGGAAAAGATGCCTTAAAGATTTTTGCTCAAAATGACATACGGGAAAAAGTCCAATTATTTTCACTTTATGCATACTCCTTTCAGCATTTAAGTTCCTTAAATAGTAGATTATACTCAGGAAAAACTTGATAGCCAGTAGATCGTCTCAGGATCTCATTTTTTCTTGGTTGTCATAAAAGAGCAGGATTATGTGGAAATTTGATAAAAGATTTCAAAGAAAAAACATTCATACTCTGCGGCTCCAACGATTAATAGCCAATCAATTTAATCACAGATGACAAGAGTAACAGTTTCCAATGTTTTCTAACAGTTTTACAAGTTGTCATTTACAAAGCTTGTCATTTTGAAGTAATGGTTCTTGTGAAATCTTACAATCTGAAAAAACAACAGGGCCAAGATGACCCCGAAATCACATCCTGAGAGCAAATTCTCATGACAATTTATTTACTCAAATTACTTTACTTAGATTGACCAAACACATATTCTAGCAAGATTAACTAGAATTGTCGCGAAGTGGACTTATACCCCCAACCAGCACTTTGTCACTGAAGAAGCTCAGTTCACCTTTGACCTACATTAACCAAAAAGTTTAGTCTGAAGGATCCGAGAGTTGCGACAACAGACAGACTGTCTGGTATTCATTACTAAACATAAACATTGTAAGGCTGTTTGCCCTTGACTGATCAAATGAGATTGATCCATGTAGAGGAGACGAATTCAAGTAAATTGTCCATTTCCGTTTATTTATTGTTGCTACCGTAGCACATGCCCATATGAGCGACACCCAAGAAGAAGGTTAGTTATAACAGGGGATAGTGCAAGGACACGGAACAAAACTACTGAGAGCTCCACCTGGTTCTTGAACGTGCTTGATGGATAGCACCGTCACACTGGGCCTCGGTTTAACATCTCATCCAAAAGACAATTATTCTTTTAGTTGATTTGGTCAGCACAGGGCTCGAACCCGTGATCTTTAGGTTTGAAGTCAAGTGCTCTACCAACTGAGCTAACCAGGCCGACAGTCAATTCTGTGTAAGTAGGTTCTATTTCTAAAGCCTAGTGTCATTGGATTGTGCATTTAGGTACTATTTTCTTACATTTGACTTCATATCACATAGGTTATTTAAAAGAATCATGAATAATCTGAGGTGTATTGTGTTTTGAAATATGAATATTTTTTCCACTATTTATAGACATCAGAGCATATTTCTTCTCAGTGTTGTGAAAGCTCTGAAAAGCGGTTTTTAAATTGTCTTAGCAAATGCAGAGGACTAGAATACTCGGGTAGAAAATAACTTCTTGTGTAAATTTGGTTTCAGTTTCTCACCAGAGGTACTTTCAGTGCTTTGATTATACAAATTAATGAACATTAAATTCCACTTAAAATTTGAAATGAATACTAAAATATATAAACCTCAATCCAGATAAAGAAGATTGTACATATAGGAAAAAACTAATTGGGTTTTGGTTGAACATTTTTGAGTTCGGATGATGTGATCAAAATCTTTTCTCTGCTTCATAAGGGTACATAACTAAAAATGATTGTGGGTATCTTCAAAAAATATGTCTCAGTTTGCTTGGACTTCAAAGTTGAAAATATTTCAAACATGTATTTGCTTACATTGCATGCAACGCGAGAAGGGTTGGCCTGAGAATGACAGAAAATTGGTTCGAAAAATGATTTAACTAAATTTGGGGACACAGGGTAGTACCGATCCTGGGCTATAACACAATTTTAGTATAAGAGAAATATAATTTTAACCTTCAAAAGTCAAACAGAAAAAACAATGCAGAAACTACAGAAAAGAGCTCTTGAGAAAACCATGACCCAATTCGGCATTTTGATCCATCTTGTCTGTACGTCAAATCAGCCTTTCGAAGATATGTCATTAATCTGGGATATAACCATTGTCTCAAGGATATATTAATGCCTTTACTTGTCACAAAATAATCTGTTGAATGGCTCAGAATCAAGCAACAAATTGGATTTAAATCAGGAATCAACATTCTCGTTCAGTATCAAGGCAGGATATCAACAAGTGCGCATGTGTCATACACCAAAAAGTCGTTGATAACCTGCATTCAGTAGCTTATTTTGGGCTTTCGGTCTGACCCCCTAGATTTGAAATAAGTCCACAAAATCAATATTCAACAATTGATGTTAGTATAAATAACAGATTATAGCATTTTGTACTCAAAAAAACCAAAATTAGTGGATATAGTCAATACAATTTCCTACGGACTCATTTAATATGTAAGGCGCCATACGGCTCCATAACTCATACAGCATGTTTCAAGTATAATACGTACAAATGCTCAATTTCATCATTGACAATTTGTTTCATCAAAGATAATCTACATGAGATTTATATTGCATTTGAAGATTTATTTCCAAGAAATACAAAATGATGCGAAGATACAAACTATCCTTTTGAGTTTATGGTCTTTTAATCAAAACTGATGATCTAATTGTTAATTGTGGCTATTTACGCGTACAATGTAGTTTGCATTTAAAATCACAAGTTTGGAAGAATTTATAATTTTGTATTGAAACCTTTCAAAATGAAGCCACTTTTTAAAAATGTGTCCAAAAAGTTATGATTTGGCCTGATAACACAGAGAATAAGCCTATTCAGGGCTCCCCCTGGGAAATTTTATTCTTGCGCCAATGAAATCGCCAATGGCAAAAATTTGGGGCCACTTGGTGCCAATGGGGGACAAAAGTGGAGCCAGTATGAATAAGTGAATGAAAGAAAACTACTATATGGAAAACAAATAACCTGTTATCTATAATATATTATAATGAATAAATTGGGAAAGGGTCAATAGGTACAAAATGAGAGGATTGTCATTTGATAATAAAATTTCAAGAACACCTAGAGTTATGCTGGACGACAAGTCAAATTTTTGGTAACCCACAGTACTTTGATTACTAATGTCCGCAGTACTTTGATTACTAATGTCCGATATTTCTCATTTCTCGAAAATTGAGTTGACTTTGATACTAAAATCATCAATAGATAAGCAAAATGTTGTCTTTGGTTTGTATTCGGCACTCTAATGAATCTCAAAAAGTGATCGAGGAATAAATATCGTCAATTTTTTAGCCCAAGCGATGTGAATTTCCGCCATCTTGGTTTACATGATGTTTCACGGCGGGCTATGGAAAATCCCAATAACTCGAGTGATGTTAGAATCAATTAGGTCAGCGATGCGTAACTAATCTGTCTTGATTGACACAGATATGCAATGGATATTGATGGTCACTTGTCTTCCAAACAAATTAGCGGATGTGTGAATGATAAAGTTGCGCGTCGGAAATCATTTAAATGGACTCAACATCCCTTTGCCTTATTTTGAAAGTTATCGCCAATAAAATCGCCAATTCGCCGATTTTGGGGCCAGAATTTTTATTTTGTCGCATTTGGCCCCATTGGCGATTGGCAGCGGGAGCCCTGCTATTTAAGAAACGGGACTGTCAGCATGTTGATACGTCCTGGGCCTTCGGAGATATACACGAGATAGTAAAATCGTGAGACGACAATGAGTAGCTTTACACCTTTGGTCTGCCGCAACTCAAAAATTAAAGATCAAACAGCATAAGAGTTCAAAGTTGCATGGGATTGCAGACAATTATGGGAAGTTTCAAGGTTGCAGGTCAATTGGTTCTTGAATTAGAGCATAGAAACTTTTTTAGACCAAAGTTCATGTGACCTTGACCTTTAAGACCTAAAAACAAGAGGGGCATTCCCCTGAGATAAGGCTCTTTTTTTATTCAAGGTCTAATACTAACTGGGTCAGAAGACCTCCTTTAAAATTTAACTAAAATCAACTTATTTTGCCATCCCAACCAATGCTTTTAACAGATTCCAAATCTTTTAGTTATTATCAAAAGGGAGCCAACTAACATAAATTTCTGCCCAATTTAGTTTAAATTGGCCAAATGGCCTTCTTTATTTCTATTTAAGCCCGATCAACCTGTGGCTCTGAAATTTTATCAATTTTACTTAGCGATAAATATGGAAATATTGGTAAATCTTCGCCAACTAAACCATAAAGCCCAGGGGTGTGATATTGGCATGTAACATTACCTAATGGCCCACTACCAACTTACATAAATTTATTGCACTACCTTCAAAATTAGCCGTAAATTGTAGGATCCTGGATTTTACATAGAAATGAAAAGGGAAATTCTATAAATATCCTCTCCACTCAACCGTTAGTCTAAGAGCCTTAGTGTGTGGTATTTATGATTGTCTAACTTCCCTACTAACAAAATACTTCAAAGTATTCCCCAATTCTGTGGAATCCACGATATATCAAATTCTTGAGTAAACACTGCCTTTGAGGTAAAAAAGTGGCCACTAAAGTGCCACCAAATTTTCCTGTGTTTGATCCATCATTGAAGTTGCCTAAATATAGAGACATGCAATGGACAGAGTATGACCAGAAAGACTCACTTGAGCACTTATCAATCTGGTGAGCAAAAAATCATAACAAAGCAGATTATTTATCAATGCAATTTTTTCTTGTATCATTTTGTCAGAATATACATGATAAGTCTATTCCGAGGGGTTCAAATGCTAAGCATTTTGTCATATAACAAGGAAAAAAGAGAAAATCAATAGTAATAAGCAAAATATTGCTACTGAGCTTTAGACAAGAGGCGAGTCTATCCAAAATCATAAATGTACATCTCATTGAATCCCTATATTGCGGGCACTAGTAAGATGCAAAACCACCAACAAATTTCTATAAAAGCATGCTGAATATAGACTCATTTATTACTCTCTGATATTTCCAACATTTGAATTACAATGACTCCCTCTGTCTGAGGCCCAGTAGCCAGAATCAATCACTGCCTATAAGCACTAACAGAAAATATCCCAGTGATAGTCACAAATAGTGAAGACAAAATTACAGTTAATGGTCACTTTCCAACTTTAGCCCAATACCACTCAATCCCGCCTTTATACAAGCTGGAAAAAATGACCATGGAAAACGAAAAAGAAGAAAATGCCGATTATTGACATTTTTTTCTTTTCCACAGTATTTCATACCATATCGGACTTGCTAAAGATTTGGCCACATGTAAAATGTTGTCTGCAACTTCTTTGAATTTGGACCAGTTCAAAATTTTGAAAAACGGGAAAGGGTTAGACCTTTGTCCTGCTACAGGTTCAGCTAGTACCTGAATATCCATGTAGAGCAGTATAGCTAGTACCTGAATATCCATGTAAAGTAGTGTTTATGGCTCATTCAGATTCCACAGTATTTAGATTTTTCTCAAAAACTAAACAGAAAAATCTGCAACCTCTTGTAACTTTCTTACCTTTTCAACAAGTGACCAACCGTGGCTTTCAATTATCAGTTGACCAATAAAATCATTTATTTGGACTGGAAGTTAAATTTGAACTCTGACCTTGGTGGTCTTTTATGTGAAGCATGTTTGTTGGTTTGGCGACTTAATTGTCAAGATATAGTTATGACGTTTATGTCACCAACCAACCATTCAACTTTTTTGTTACAAGTTACTGGTCCTAAATGTTGCAAAGTAACGCTGTTTAAAATTGAAGCAGATCTTCTTGTCGGAGTCAGTAAGTGGGACCAACAGAATAAGTGGGCAGGGTTGGCAATTGGTCGATTGCCGTATCTTTAAGAGCTCTACTTACTAGCAGAATGTAAATAGTGTGTCAACATATAACATTATGTAAAACTATTTTGATTAGATATACTTTTTGTGTATATACTAACAATAGTTTTACACCATTCCCTCATTTTTTCAATTCTTCACAAAGTGTGCTTGCAAGTTGTGGGTTGCCAACAATGAATTTCTGATCAATCTATCATTTATGATCACTTGACAAGATATTGTTCTAGTCATTCTTTTTATCTACACCTCCTCACTTGGTACATGTGAATATTTCAAATACATTTTATATCGAATGACAGTTTTAAATTAATCTACACGTGCCTCTGTGTATGAAAGTAGTTTAAATCAAATTACTCCCAAACCAGGTAATTTTTTTATTAAGGAAACAGTTTTCAAAATTGCTGAAAAGGATGACAGGTTCTTAACTTCATAGTTCAATTTAAAAATTGGTTTCTTAACTCCCAGATTTCCATTATCCTACAAAAGTTCACCTTTATGCATTTGGGCTTGTTTTAAACTCTGGTTCAACCAAATTCTACACTACTATGGTCAAATACAATGATTTTTTGACAAAAAGACAACTGTGAAAGAAAAATAATAAAGGGGAGTTATAGATGAGATGTTTGTCGAGTCAGCCCCTTCCTGACATGCCTGTCTCCAGCCCTGGTCATTTTGCCCAGTTCCACATCTGCAAAAAAGAAGATAAAATTGTCAAGATCAAACTTCAAACTGTAAGCCTTTGTGAATCTTCACTATAATATTTTGTTCAACCATTTCCCACAAAACCCCACTTTCTGCAACCCTCAAGAAAATTTTTTTTGAAATCATTACAGACAATGATAAAATTATTTGTAACAAACAACTTCTTCAATGTCTGCAATATTTCCTAACCTTAAAGGCAAAGATTTTTTTAATATTTCACCAACTTGAAATTGTCGTCTGGAAAATCTTTCAATTTGGACTAGTCTGAAATTTTGTCATGTTGTAACAGATGACATTTTAAAGAGCTCACAAACGTCAAAATTCTTCCCAACTTTTCAATCATCAAGCATGCTCAAGTCTGAAGTTAAGATTTTCATGAACTCTAAATTTTCTTAAATCAAATGTTGGTATCACTCCATGACCAGATTACAAAGTTCTAGATTTTACTAAAGCCAAATTAGTTGCAGACACCAGAAAGGAATTAAAATATTGCGAGAAAACTGCTTGTTACAAGCAGTTTTTGATTTTCTCACCATCTTTCAAAAAATAATTCTACAGTAGATTGTGAATAAAAGTTAGAAAGAATCAACTGATCAACAAAATATTTCTTCACCCATTACCCAACATCATCATTTTAGACTGGCCTAATTTCAGAGACTAATTTTAGTTAATTTTTTTGTTCTTTTGGGGTAGAGAACATTGTCGATAATGAAGAAATTGTTTGTAACAAGCAATTTCTTAGTTTTCATCAATGTTTTCTGAAGCTATTTCTAACGGGCTTCATAAAGTAGGATTGTGCGGTTAAAGACATCCTCAGGTTTGTGTGCTAATAAATTACTAGACAGCTGCTCACCTCATTGACTTTATTTTTCACATTAACCTCCACGCCTGGCTCTGGTACGTCCTCTGTCCCTGTTGGTTCTATTGGGGCACTCCACATGGACTGTATCCCATCCCCACCACTCCCTATACCCGTGTTAGAAAACCCAGCATTAGGATATGGGCCACCCACACCATTAAACAATGGCATTGTGTTCAATGGAGAATTCTGCAAATAGAAAACAATAAATTGAAAAAGAATAGTTGTTTGCAATATAAGATTGATTTATCCCTCATTTGGTGAACAACAAAATCTTGATCTTGCACTATCTAATATCTAAATCAAAATGGCTGCAATTGTCGGAGTTGATTGATTGAATGGACATCACCAGTGTCTTTATCAGGATGAGATGATGTTAAGTAACAACAAGATGTGTTTGTGAAACACAATGCCCCTGCAATATAAGCATTGATTCTTGAAAAGCCTTTAAGTATTTGGAAATGTTAATTTTTGGGGTTAATTTTTTGGTGTTTGACCTTGGTATGTGACCTTGACCTTATCACAAGACCTTGACCTCAACATGAGGAGATGTGTATAGGCTGGTAGTAATTGGCAATGTCAAGTTTTTGGTTAAGTTTTGCAGACAGACAGACAAACAGACCAACAGACAGACAGCGTTAAAACAATATGCCCCCGATCTTTCGATGCGGGGCATAACAAATAAACAGTAAGGCTAAATATAACAAAGCAGTGAGTTTATAACTACAATAGCTTCTTTATGTCAATGAATTTATCAAATAAAATTCCACTGAACAATCTTAAAAATTGACCATAAAAGAATAAGCCAATTTTCTATGTGGAACCTGATCAAGTTAACTAATAACCAGACAACAAATTTTAGACAGGTCCAATTTGGAAGAAATTGCAGACAATTTTAAGTTTATGAATTTTTTTTTTAAATTTGATGGTTAGAAAACATTGTGTAAAATGAAGAAATTGCTTTTGACAAGCTATTTTTTCATTTTACACAATCTTTTCCCAGTTGGTTATCTTGAGGGGCGTCAAAACGAGTCATTGTGTGGGAATGGGTAAGAGCGGAGACTATTTCTTGTACCCTATAGTTGTCTCGGATAAAAGGTTGCTTTCATTACACGGAGAAAAGCCCCTCTAGAAGGACATAACTTTAACAATATTAATGTTTGTATTCTTTGCTATAAAGATTCTTTCTATGTCTGTTTGGTATTGAAATGAAAGGTTTGTTAACCCATTCCAAGACAATCCCACCTTTTTACACTCTTCAGAAAATAGTTCAGAGGGAAAATGAAGAAATTGCTTGTCACAAGCTATTTCTTTATTTTCCACATTGTCTCCAAGCATCGCAGAGATACTCCAAATTCTGTAATCTTGAAATTGTTGTCTGCAACTTCTATGAATCTGGACCAGTCTAAAATTTTGTGTGGTAATGGCTTAAGGTCCATCTAGACATTGTCGCAAAGCCCAACAGCGCTTGTCTATATACAAGTGCTATCCACCAAAGTGCCAAAACAAAAAGTGGACTTTTTAATTAAAGGGCCATAACTCAAATGGACCATAACTAAACTAGGATTTGCACATGTCTTACTTATACAGAGTCTTTCTATTAAATTTGGATCAAATCTGTCCATTGGATGCTGAGATATTGAGCAGAAACGATTTTTCACCAAAGGGCCATAACTCCGTCAAAATTCTATGGACCGTAACCAAAATGGGATATGCACATCTCTGCTACATACTGAGTATATCAGTGAAGTTTGAATAAATACCGACCAACCGACAAGCTGACTCCTATATACCCCCAAAATATAATTTTGGGGGGTATGATAAAGACAAGGCAGCACTATCACCATACTATTAATTTCACCAAAAAAAAATAAAAAAAAAATCAAGCTCTCAAAATTAAGGCCTAGAAATTTCTGTACTTTATAGCAGATGGACCAAGATCATACATTGTGGTGGAAGTCAGGGATAACCAGGATTATCCAATTATCATAATTCTTTGAACCTTTCCTGTTTTGCAAAATTTTAGACCTGTCCAAGTTCAGATGTTTTGCAGACAAAAATTCAAAATGAATTTAATATGGAAAATAACCAGTTAGTAGGGTGAAAATATTGTAGACAAAGAAACCGCTTGTTAAGAGCAATTTCTTCTTTTTCTACAATGTTTTCTGAATAATGAATTCACTGGGGCGTAAAAACTATGGATGGAACAGGAAAGGGTTAATAGTCAAGTTTATATGTTAAATACCTGTGTATAGTGTGGGAAACTGGAATCGTTCAGATCGTCCAGTCCTGGTCGAGAATGACCCGGATTGTCTAAGCGTATTTCCCTGTTTGAGGATAAGTCAGTGGACATGTTACCTCCGAGGTTAACCGACGTAGAGATAACAGACGTCTGTAATGTCGCCGGAGTCATCCCAACAGATGTACCCTTCTGGTTCCAATCCATGTTCAACTCTGCAATTAAATTTTTTTAGAAGCTTTTTTAGAACTTATTTCCTACAGATAAATTTTAATTTCATCTCATAAGAGTAGAGAACAGTTGTGAGGGGTTGACATGGCCAGTATTTGAAACACAGACAAACCAATGAACAATTCCAATATGCAGTGTTGTGCCTAGGTCAGAATTTTTGGGGGACACAGGTGTCCCCCTACCTAAATTTCAAGGGGACATGGGACAAACTAAAACAACTAATTCTTACCTATTATTGATAAATAGTCTAATTTGAATATAATTTTCTGTCAATGCTGGATTCTTTTGCAATAAAGTACACTATTTCCATAAGTTTTGTTACGGCTTCATCTTTTTCATTGAATGAGCGATCTATAGCAAGGGCCCCTCATATTTCAAACGCAAAGCTACAACTGCACGTACATGATAAGCCCAATTTCGTATGGGTACTTGAGCGCATATTGGTACACCAAGTTTCTGTAGCAAATGGTTTGGATAATTTAAGTTTCGATTCCAAACAGGTCTCGCATTTCTGGCTGTCACCCGATTCTTGCAGCTAAGGAAATTTTGACAAATAATTCTTTTGGAAATTTCGTTCCTTGTGTTTTTTGTCTCTGAGGAAGAAGGAGATGACTGGGACATTTTGCTGTCTGCATCAGCAGATTTAGACACGACTAGATCGCAGCCGTCTCCGTTGATTCAACATCGTCTGCTACCTTTCCACATTTTCCTGACATAAAGTCAGTCAAGCGCATCTGTCGTTTAGCCATTTTTAATTTTAGTAACAATTCCAAGACCGGTTCTCGTTACTTTATATTAAAATCGGCTGAATCAAATGGCAAATTGTGGGTCACAGTCAAGTTTTTGTAGGTGCGCGACTGGTTCATAATATTTTACATCAAAATTTGCAGAATCGAATGGTAAATTTCGGGTCACAGTCAAGTCTTTGAGGGTGCACCATGTACGTGTAATAATATTCAATGCGTAAATAATACTACATAACAAACGCTGATGGAGAAGGACTTTTTTCGTAGGCATTACAGAATATAAAAGATCGCGGAAATTTGAGCGCGCCCGAAATCCCGCGATGGCTTAGATTATAGGGGACATCGGGAATAAATTTGCGGGAATCCCGCGATGCCGCGGCCTAGGCACAACACTGAATATGAACTAGAAATTGTCGCAAACCTGGACTAATACCCCCCAAAAGCACTTGTGCATATATAAGTGCTATCTGCCAAAGGGTCGTAACAAAAAATGGACTTTTTAATTAAAGGGCCATAAGTCAGTCAAAAATAAATGGACCATAACCAAAATAGGATATGCACATGGCTGACTTACACCTAGTCTTTCTGTGAAATTTGAATCAAATCTGTCCATGGTTGCTGAGAAATTGAGCGGACACAATTTTTCACCAAAGGGCAACAACTCCATTAAAATAAATGGACCATAACCAAGATAGAATATGCACATATCTGACTTACACCAAGTCCTTTTGTGAAATATGAATCAAATTCGTCCAATGACTGCTGAGAAATTGAGCGGACACGTTTTTTCAATAAAGGGCCATAACTACATCAAAATGGACCGTAACCAAAATAGTATATGCACATCTATGCTTGATACTGATTATATAGTGAAGTTTGAATAAATAGTTGCCGAGAAATTGAGCAGACACAAAAAAGCTATAGACAAACGGACCGACAAGCCGACTCCTATATACACCCCCCCCCCAACAAAAAAATTTGCAAAAAAAAAATTTGCAGGGAAAAGTTATAAGAACCACTTGCTCTTATTGAGTCTTTTTCAAATTTGGACCTCAGGAGTGGGGCTGATTTGAACCTCCAGGCAAAAATTTCAAGAAACCCAATAGAAAACCATTTGGTAATACCAATACCGAAGATCCGAGGGATGTCAAAAAAATGTCATTGTGTAGGAATTGGTTAATAAAAGGGCAAAGAAGGCCCAATGTTGCTCAATCGATCTATCCAATTTATCTATTTGAATTAAGGAATCAAACTTATGTAAATAGAAATATTTTGAGAAAGTTTAATAAATGTAAAGAGAACACTATGAGAGAGTTATGCTGAGCTGCAGGTTCTGGATAGTATAACAAGGATTGGGCGGATAGATCAAAGTTCAAAATTTAACCTTAACCTCTTACGTAGAGCCTTCACAAGGCACATTGACTTTGCTCCCCACAAAATGTGCAAATTTGTTCACTAGTCAAGAGATATAGGCAAGGTTTGAATGTCATCATGTTCAAAACTGGAAGATCATACAACTATTTTTCTTCATGTTTGAGTAAGATTGAGCAGAACTTGAGACCCATAGTGCCTTAGCAAGGATTTTGTCAGCAAGTCCTTTGTTATAGTGTTACAGCATGCAATTTTCACAATTTCAATAGGGATGTTCTCAAATACCGTACTAGCAAGTTTGACTTAAATTAGCTGTTTTCAACAAGTTTAGTTTTATCATGGAAATTGTTCACTTATCCATGTGCTTACAAGGTATTGCTAGCATTATGCTGGGACATATCCATGTTTCAAGGTGTACAAACAGGATTTGAACCCACAACCCCTGACACCATTAAGATTACAAGTCTCCTGCCCTGACCATCAAGCCATGTAGGACCTTCCAGTAAGTTTGAGAAAGCCTGAGCCAAAGCATGTCATTGAGGTCCCGTTTTTCTGTGGATCATCATCACTTTAAACAGGGTTTCCCTATGAATGTAATTTAGCAAGTTTGAGCCAAAATTCTGAACTGAGTGGAACAATTACATGGTCATTAACCCATTCCAACACAATTACACTTTTAAGGCACCTATACTTAAAAGCTTTAGAAAACATTGGAGAAAATGAAGAAATAGATTGTTAAATGATTTCTACCCAAAAAGACAAAAGATTTTTAATTCAACAATCAACATTATTGTCTGCAACTTCTTTCAAATTAGACCAGTCAAAATATTTTTCTTAATTTTGTGAATGGGTTAACCCATTTCCACTCAGTGACGCTTTTGGACGCCCCTCAAGGATATCAATTGAGAAAACATTGTGCAAAATGAAGAAATTGCTTGTGACAAGCAATTTCTTCATTTTACACAATGTTTTCTACCTAGAAAGTTGAAAAAATTTAGAATTTCATAAAGTTTAAATTGTCGTCTGAAACTCCTTTCAATTTGGACCATTCTAAAATTTTCTTGAGTGGGAATGGATAGACAGACTGCACCATATTCCAAACAGATTTTCTTCATGATCTTAATCTGCAATTCATAACTGTTTACTTTCAAACTCAAATTTAACTCATTATCTAGAAGCATTTAAGAGTGCCAGAATGGCCCTAAATCTCTCACCTGAGTATTATTTCATAATAATAATAATCATTCATGCCAAGTTTGTCCAAATTATACATGTTGGTTAGATGTAGAGGATTTTTGAAGAATTATTTCATGATTTCTCTAAGTCTGATAAGCCTGTCTTTGCACGCCCCCATTTGAAAACTTCACAAATAATTTTTTAAAGGATCACCAAGGAACATTCCTCCCAAGATTAATTCAGATTTGCCAAGTGGTTAAGGACAAGAATTTTAGAGAATTCTTTCCTTATTTCTCTGATAAGCATGTCAAGCTAAGCCTCTATTCTTTCACATATCAACCAAGTTTCTTATTACCAAGTTTCAAAAAGGGTCACAAAAGGAACATTCCTGCCAAATTTTGTTAAAATTGCTCACTGGTTACAGAGGAGTCGATTTTTCAAGACATGTTGACAGTTTCCAACTTAAGACATGACAGACAAGGCACAACAGACATAAGGTGGTGCCAAAATCTCACCTGTAGCCCATCATGAGCTAAAAGGTAGAGAAAACTGGAATTAAATTTAATTTCATTGATATTCATGATTTCAGACTCGCACTTAAAATGATTTTCAAGTGTTAAGAAAAAAGTCAAGGACTGATCTATCTAACAAACAGATGGAGTTCAAACCTAAAGTTCACTTTGACTTTGCTGGAAAGGACAAATAAAATTAAAGGAAAGTTGTTCATAACAAAACAATTATGCGGAAAACTCACGAGGAGAGAGGTTCCAGAAGGAATCACTGAAATCTGGTACATCATTATTCGGTAGTGGAGGACCTGGAGCCTTTTTATGGACCCTCTCCCCTCCAATGGGCCTCAACTGTCTTCTGTCCTCCATACGCATTATCTCAGGCATGGGAGGTGTAGAGGGAGGGAGAGGGGAGTTAGACGGGGCTGGTCCTAAAGGGGTTGGTGAGGATCCATCTGAAATAGATTTGATTATTACATGAGACAATGTAGTGCTTTTTACTATGATTTTAAGACTTTTCGTATGGTTTTCTATTTATCTTAAAAAAGAGTAGCATTATCTTAGACTATTCTGTTGTTTATTGAAGTTTCGACATCATTCATTAACAATATGCAAAAATGTTCTAATTAGATGTAGGTATTCAATCTTGCAAAAAATTAGTGAAGAATTATATTTAAGTGTTAATCATAGTTACCTCTAGGAAGAAGGCCTGCCACTGATGGAGCACTGCTGGGTCTTCCCTGAACCGTAAGAGGAGAAAATGCTCTTGGAACCATTGGTGGCGGTGTGAACCCTGAACCTGGTGGCTGACCTAGTCCACCATTGCCTGACTGCTGACTTTGAAGGGCAACTTGCTGCATCAGGGAGGCAAAGAATTCTAACTGCATTCCAGACAGGGGGTCTTGATTTCCTACATTTCCATCAGGGGTCAAGGGTCCCCCAGGGGCCTGATTTGGTCCAGGACCCAAACTACTAAATACAGCATGTAACTGTTTAGTCATTTCCTGTCCAGCTTGGTTCCCCTGGAAAAAGTTCTGAGCATCATCTGGACCCGAGCCTGTGTTGATAGATCTGGAGGTGAAATCTGGAGCATTAGGGTTGAGAGAACTAGAAATTTTTGGCAGTGTCATGGGCTGGTTTGGGGTAGTGTACTCTTCCTTCTGGCCTAATGACTGAGGATCAAACCCGGCATTACTGGACCTAGGTGAGAGACTTGTAGACCCTGACTGACTAGACCGAGGGGAGAGGTTTGGACTCTGATTGGAATAATTATTCTGCTGTGCATTAAACCCCTGTATTGGATACATGCCTTGATAGCCTTGCCATGCTTGTATTGACGCCTGCATTGTATTCATATCCACCATCTGAGGCATCATGGGATAGCCTGCTCCAGGACCTTTGAATCCTGCTATAACATCTTGAGGATTGGCCATCCGTGGACCAGAGGTCATAGGTTTGAATCCTGGAGCCTTTGCCTGTAGTGCAGGGTCGGGAGAGTGTGGAACAGGGGATACAACATTGCTACCAGAGTATGGAGGAATGACGCCCGCAGCTGCAACACTGGCAAAATTCATTCTCTCATTGGCATCCTCCTTCTTACCAAGTAACTGCTCTGCCGCATTACTAAAAGGATTATTGAAGGGAGAAAACTCTCCTGAAGAAGACAAGTTCATTCCTCCATTAGAAGAGGTAACCGTAAGTGTTGTTACTGTACTAGCCGCCTGATTAGGAACTATGGGTAAAGGCTGACCCTCAAATCTGGGGTTAGCATTGTTGGGTCTTTGAAGAAGCTTAACAGTACCAGGAACGAGTGTTTTTGGATTAGGATTCCTGATGGCAGGTTGTTGAAGTCGCACATCTGGCCTCATGTTAAAGGAAGGAGACGCAGGGCTGGTTTTTGTAACAGTAGATAAATTACTCCTCGCAACTGTTGTTGCAGAAGTTGGACTTCCGAACCCTCTCCGCTCTCCCATAAAAAGTTGTCTAGTAACACCAGATTTATCCCCCATCATTGGCCCATTCATACTAGCACTAGTTACAGTATAGGGAGCTCCAGGTTTAGCAGTGTTCCTGCGGGGAGAAATTGCCCCAGGGGCTGGAGAGTTGCCCCATACCATACCAGGGTTGGGTGGGATTTGAGCTGACCCTTGGGGCCTGTTTGAAGGGCTAGATAAGGAAGATTGTTGCTGTTGTTGTTGTTGTAATCTTGGAGCAAGAGTTTTATTTGACTTCTGTTGGTTGTTGTTCGGCTGTAGATTTGAAGTATTATTGGGAGGTTTATCATTCGGTGGTATGAAGTATAAACTCTTGTTTTCTATGGGTTGTTGTTTAGTTTTGGTCTTGGGAAGGATTTCTACTAGTTCTTTATCTGGATCTGTGACTAGAGCAGTTATAAGTGCATGAGCCTGTCTCGTCACCTCCGCAGAACCCCTGCAAACAAATGTGAAACATTCATTAGTCTTGTACACAGTAAATAACCAATGAAAAAACAAAGAACGTGCTGTATAACACATTTCCACACAATGACACTTTTGACACCCTGGAGAAATACAAGCAATGAAAACTTGGTGCAAAAAGGAGAAGTTGCTTGTATCAATTTGGACAACTTTAAAATTTCTCTGGTTATGCCTTAATAATTCCCAGGGCTGCAGACAATCCAAACAATGTAATTGAGCATGATTTCTAGTTTAACTTAAATTTTGTAGCACAAAAATGCTGTTTAACCCTTTCCTGTTCTTTCCCTGTTTTTAAGTCCCTATGATTTTATAATTAAGAAAATAATTTGAAAAAAGAAGAAATTGCTTGTAATAAGAAATTTCTTCTTTTGAACAATTTATTCTACCATATAGGATGGTTTCATTTCAAATTGCATCCAAATTCTAATGTCGTCTGCAACCTCTTTCAATTTGGACCAGTCTAAAATTTTGAAAGACGGGAAAGGGTTAAGATAAGGACATAAGATTGGTACAATAAGATGATATATTGTTCCAATATGGTGAGCAACTCCATATTTATCCATTACAAAATGACACAATTTTAGACTTAACCAAATTGAAAGAAAGAAACTTAGAGTCAAATGCATTAGAGAACATTATGATAAAAGGAGATATTGCTTTTCAATTTTTTCTTTAACCCATGACCAGACAACAAAATCTTAGATTGGTCCAAATTGAAAGAAGTTGCATACAACAATTCAAAGTTGGAAAATCTTTATAATTGTTTGTCACTTTGAGTAGAAAACATTATGGAAAATGCAGTTACAATTTCCACAATGTTTTTCAAATCTACTTATCTCCAGGGAGTCAAAGAGCTTGATTGAGTGAGAATAGGTTATGTAATTCTTCAGGCGTTTATAAAAGCATGATTGTGTGGGAGTGGGTGAAAAAGTCTAGAAGCAAAGATCTCCAAAGCAAATTTGTATTAAACTACCAATACAACAAGAGTGCCATAGTCACAATATACGCATCCATCTAGATGAGACAGCAATTTTTGCATAAAGCCTTATTCTGTGATGCAGTCTAAATTATGAAACCCTGACAAAATGCACAAGGTCAGGTGAAGAGGAACATTTCATTCAAATCTGTCCATAAATGTAGGAGATATGTTAACAAGAAAATATCCATTAGGCCCCCTACTTCTGATGCAGCCTAAAATTGCAAAACCCTATTATATGCACTAAGTCATGGGACTAGGAACATTCTGTGAAAATTTCATTTAGAGCCATCCATAAGTGAAGGAGAAGGCTTGTTAACAAGACATTGGATGGGCAGACAGACATCGGGATGGACAGACTGAGAAGATGATGTCAATATGCGACCACCTTCAGCAATGTATAAAATTACTTTCCTCATTAACTAATTAAAGATAAGTAGATAGCAGATCTATCAATTAGTTTATAAAATGGCTACATAATTTGCCAAATTCACCATACTCACTTGATGGTAATGGTTCTGTCACCCGACCCTCTGTTCTTCTCTACTTCAATATTAGCACCCGATACTTCTCGGATAGCATTGATATTGCAGCCACCCCGCCCTATCACACGACTTATAGCCGATGCTGGAACTTGCACTTTCTTAGATCTGTTAAAACATGATATTATGTGTTATAATGATACTCTTTTAAATCAGGCCAAGATAGTTTTGAATAATTTAAAATGATAAATAAACATCAATTATAAATACCTTACAGTTTAAGGCAATTCATATACAAGTTCCCCTGACATAAAAAGTATTTTGAGAGCTTTCAGACAAAACATATCAAGAGCCATGTCGAACATGGCCATCCCCCGCCAGATGAAAGTAAACTGAAGCCAGTTAGATTTAGGCTTCTTGTGCACTACATTTCTTCTCAATGAGTTTGATAATAGCTATTACACTTTCAGAAATATGCTCTGGACAAAATCTAAGTCTTAAAAACAACAAATAACAATCACTCCAAAATCATGCAAGCAACAGTTGTGGGTCTTGTGCACTGAACTTCTCCTCAATGAGATCTATCCACCTTTTTTCCAGTTGGTAGAATTTATACTGTAGGAGATATGCTCCGGATAAGATTAGTGACAGAAAGACAGACGGAGACCATTAATATATCCCCTTTGCCAAAACTCAGAAAATGTCAGAGAACAATTATGCCATGTTGTTTTGAAATCTATCACTAAATGTAGATGATATGCTCTTGATAGACTGGCGCAGTAACTAACTAGATCACTTATGTACATACACTGACTTGTAATAGTGACAACTAGGTCTTGCTCAGTACAAGTAGGCTTGACAATAAATCTTACTTTCTTATGACTTCTTTCCATCCATCTTCCTTTTTCTGTCCTCTTTTAGGACTATTGGCAACAGCAGGTGTGGACTTAACAGATAACATGTTAGGGTTACTGGGTTCTGACGGGGCCTTTTCTACATGGTGTTTGTCAGTAGGAGGACCTTTTGTTTTCTCCGTCTTCTTGCTTAACTTTTCAAAATCACGATCAGATATCATTGGGATATTTCCAAAATCATCCAGATCACCAATAGCTGAAAAAATACAAGATTTCTCCTGTTTGCAATTAAATCAAAATTATCGAACTTCAAAGTCACAGATATAGCCACAAGATGCGTTTGTGAATACTATGCCCTTTTTCGGAAATGTGACATTGACAAGTAACCTTGACCTTAGTGGAAGGCCTTGACCGCCCAACAAACTGATACCTATTAATGCAAAAAACCCTTATCCAAAATATGAGCCAAGTCGGTGTTAGTTTTAAGGCACCAACACTTACTATCCTTTAATGTTGGTCAGCTAGAGTTCTTTGTTGCAGATGATTACAGACACAGGTTGATGAAAACATGGAGTGTTTACTTATCATTAGTCCTACTAACTAATTCTACTTTCCAGTTTGTTCCCTAGGCTTGAATAAGCTTTAGGTACAACATTTAAGTCGCCGAACCAACAATAAAAGTTAACAAAAATGGTGGCCAATGTCAGAGTTGAAAAGCCCAGGTTGAATAAAAGATTTGATTGGTTTGTTAAATCCTTGACTGACGTCCCAGATTGGTCAATTGATAGACTGACCTATAACAAGGTAGTTTGACCAGGATATCACATACAGGATAATTGCTGGTTTTGATCAACTAAAGCATATTTTCACTCATTAAAATATAGCTTTCGTTGTTCACACAATGAAAGATAAATCAATCTTACATGTTCACACAATGAAAGATAAATCAATCTTACACAAAAACAACTATTCTAAATTCTTAAATGCAAAAAGTGACAAAATGTGAGACCAAATGTGACCTATATAGGAGGAAAATTTCCGAAAGTGTCATTTCGCATGTTAATTACATGGCAACCTGAGTGACGACATCATGACTTTGGTACCGTGTAGATGATGTTTAGTAATTGAAGGGCAACATAAACATAGTTATTACAGCTTGAATTGTGAAGTTTAGTCATCCATTAACAGCAATGTATCAAAAGTATATCAGACTTTACCATTGCAATGTCAGTACCAAAGGCACTTGTGTGCCTGTATCATTTCCACAAGCCTGAAATTACCAATTTAACTGATTAAAATGCATCTCACATTCTTACATTAATTGGATTGATTGATTGCATGGAGTTTAATGTCCCTTTTAACAGTATTTCAGTCATATTATGGCAGGTGGAACAACCATGGATTCCTGGTATTTCATACACTAGTACTACAACTACATCCTTCCTAGCTTCAACATGAAGTAGAAGCATTGATGGAAAAACAAATTTCTAATAACAAGCACCTATCCGACTCTCATTTTCAATTCAAATGTTGTCTGCAATATCTTTCAATTTGGACCTGTCCCAAATGTTGTCTGGTAATTGTTTAACCCATTACCAGACATCAAAATTTTGGACTGGTCCAAGTTGAAAGAAGCTACAGAAATCAATTTAAAAATTATGAAAATTTAGTTATTTTCAACTTTCTGGGTAGAAAACATTGTGGAAACTGATTTGTTGCAAGCAGTTTCTTCATTTCGCACAATGTTTTTCAATTACTTTCTTGAGAGGTTTCAAAATGCGTCATTTTGTGGGAATGGGTTAAATGGAACAATAGGTGTTTTTTTATGTTGTTTTTTCAAATCAAAATAAAGGCAGCAATTCAATTCCAGTATTTGCTAATTCCAGAAAAAGTTTGTTTGAATGGTGTTTAATGCCTATTTTAACAGTCAGTATTTCAGTCATATCACAGCAACAGGAACACCTGACCATTGGTTCCTGGTAGTTCTCACACCAGTATTACCACTGCATCCTTTCCAAACCTCCAGCTACTCATCCCACCTAGGTTAACAATTATCTATCCATTAGTGGGAGACAATTTTCCCTTTGACCTCATAATTGAGTGTCTGGCATGCTCCAGAAAGAGTCACTTCCCTTGTACTAATATTGGGATCAAACAATTTTATCCACACTAGCAACCTTTATAAACTCCCTTTATATTGTAAATTGATACTTACAACAAAAACATTTTTCATCTGATCAAAGTTTTTTCAAGTAATCTAATTGAATGTAACTCAAAAACATTCAAGTAAAATTTGGTTGAAATAAACTTTTAAGGAGATTTTCTCAGTTCTCACTATATACACTTTTTAGAAGTTGGCCCTTCCCTTACAAGTTATATTTTACATACAATCATAATTTCTTGAAGAAATCTGGTAAGGTTCACCCAAGCATCATTCCTGTGAAATTTGAATTCTCTCAGGAAAAGATTATTTTATGCAATAGTTTAGCGACCCATGAACACACAAAGGACACAATAGCATGACAATGCTCTGCTAGCCTTTGGTCAGATGGGCTAAAACATAAACAACTGGATAGATCAAATGATTTTTGGGTTAAAAATGTTCCAACATAAAATTTAGCTCCTACCTGTAGAACAATTAAGCTGTGAATTCTTGTCCTTTTTCTTTTTATTTGAAGGCTGGGATTTAGTTTTATTGTTTGACCCTTTGTTGGTAACCGAAGTACTAATATTGCTTGTGTCAACAACACTGGCCTCTATCTCTGGGGTATTTTTCTCTCGTTCTCGCTGATTTCTCCGATTTTTCTTGGATTCCACCTTTGAAACACTAGACTGTTGGTCTCCTCGGTTGTTTAAGGGATCTTGGTTTTCATCCTGCTGGATCCTACCATTGAACTCTATCTCACCAACACTCATCTTTTTCTCAGGTTTCTTCACTCTTCCTTTTGATTTGGTATAAATGGGCTCCGAGGTTGGTAAGGTAAGACCTGAAAGATCACACACACATATATTAATAATAACTTTAATTCCTCTTGATATTTGCCTACGGATCGCTGACTTCTCCAACTGACTCTGGTAACCCCGTCCACTGAACATGACAGGAAGTTCAAATTCGATATTAAATGGCCATATTTTACAAAATTAATGGCCAACAAGAAAGTTAAATGGTTGGTGACCTAAATATTGTATCTACAACTCGTTCAATCTGTAGTTACCACGCCCAGGTTGAAAAATGTGAAATAATGGTAGATCTACCATTAGGAACAAAACTTTAGTCAAAACTGGGATGCCTTCAAAATTCACAAATAGGTATACATGGAAGAATTCTCCTGCCCAGAAGATATGACCAGCTCTTGCAGAACTAACTGTGATAGCAAGATTATTTATTCCTTTTCTTTGACTTATATTATGATTTTTGTCATCATAATTAAAAAACATGTACTTACTTTAAAAGCTTAACCATAAGTTTATTTATATTGTTATAGAAGGTTTTGCAAAGCACAGTTTTTATACATACTCAAGGATATTTTTATGCATCATCATACAGACGTAGCACAGATTTAAAAAGGCATTAATTGTGAATGGACAGGTGTAATCATAGGTTTGGTTTGTTCAGTACAGGATTTCTAATATGAATGTGTTTGTTGTTATCCATAGGTCCATCAAGATATATTTCAATTCAAGAAAACATTATGAGGCCTTCGTAAAATTTGAATTCAAAGTGATTCATTTTGGATTATGTTTTAACATTAAAAGTAACTAAATGTTCTTAAAAATATCTAGTTAGTCACAAAATACCACAAATAAACCAACATCCATTGTAATCATGTACATTGGGCCCTGTGTAATCAGATAAGATAGATGACGCATTTGAAACCTGGACCTTTGGCTAAGAGGGCAAAAGCTCTACCAATTAAGCTACCAGGCCACATCTGACCCTGATATCAGTTCAAATCTATATGTGGAATAGATGACCCCACTAGACAAACAAATCAATTACCTAGTGTAGAAATGGTGGTAGCCGCTGGTGGTTGTATCACCATCACATCCGGCTTGATGTCTTTCTTCTCCAACATTGTCTCTTTAGGAGGTTCTTGTATCTGCGAATCTTCAGACTCAGGCTCCGGCGACGAATTCTTACTGTTTGTATCACTGCAGTATACAACATAAAAGGATGTAATCATGAAGCTCTAACAAATCATTTTCAGAAGTTCAAATTCAAGGTTTATCAGTTCTGATCACGATCAATACAGTATGGGTGGTCTTGAACTAAGAGCTAGCTTAAGAATGAGATGCCTTTCCCTCAATCTACAAAATTGTGTAACTGATAAAAAATTCTGCAATCTTAATTTCTTTAACCCAATAACAGACGGCAATATTTTAGACTGGTCCAAATTGAAAGGAGATGCTGACGACAATTTTCAGTTTATAAAATTTTTGATTTTTTAAACCTTCAGGATAGAAAACATTGTGTAAAATGAAGATATTGCTTGTAACAAGCAATTTCTTCATTTAACACAATGTTTTCCCAATTGTTTTTCTTGAGAGGCGTCCAAAATCGTCACTGTGTCGGAACGAGTTATTGCTTAATAAGGCCATTGTATTAATTCTATTTTCAAAGTACAACAATCAAGACCTCAGTTGTATAAATAAGGATTTCTACAGCATTTATTTCAGAAAACATCAAGCCAATACAGCTCATTAGCGCATACCTTTGTTCCTTATCTTTTGTGCCCTGTTTCTCCTTTTTCTTCTTTTTCTTTCTTTCTCTCTTTTTCTGAGCTGCGAGCCTTTTATTTTCTTCATGTTGTTTTTCCTTATCTAATTCCTCTAACAAACTTGTAGCCACTTTATTGGCCTCGGCAGCTTGTCTATCTTTAGCACTAACAATGATTTCCATACACTGTTGACATTTCTTCTGTAATTCCTGTGGATGAACACATGAAATTTTACTTTCAACTAAACAAATGAGGTCATATGGAGACTTAAACCTATTCCCAAACAATGACACTTTTAGACAACCCTCTAGAAAAGCAATTGGGAAAACATTGTTGAAAATGAAGAAATTGCTTGTAACAAAAATTTTTTCCTACCAAGAAAGTTAAACAAATCTAAAATTTCATAGACTTTATAGTGTCGTCAGGAACTCCTTTGAATTCGAATTGGTCTAAAATTTTGCAGTCTTGTAAGGGTTAAAGTCCCATGAAATTGAAGCAGGGGAATGAATCAGGGACCCCTGATACTGGAGTCTGAAGAGTTAACCCTTTACTGATTCTACTACCACTATTACAGACAGATATATGTTCAATGTCTTAGCCACTTTACATAATTTAGTATCAATATCTTATTATTCAAAGTAAACTCATTGATTAGCCAAAGTAAAACCTTTTCCATATGACCCACTATTGTACTTTTGACAACGGTCATATTGGTTATATTCATTAATGAGTCAATAGCTGGACATATCAGAAATAAGACAGATACTAACTTTATCAGTAACAGTTGCAATGTATCTTGACAACTCTGCATCAGATGGAAACTGGTTGACGTGTTTCACCATCCACTTTACAACTTTTATATGGCCTTTTCTAAACGCCGCCATCAAACAAGACACCTTCCTATTATCTTGGCTATCAATATCCGCAAGAGCTGACACCAATAACTGCACTACATCAAGATGGCCACCTGCGATATAAAGGTTTCAAAGTATTTTTTTAATATTCAATGATGGTCAATTTGTTATTAAATCTTACTATACATAACTTATATAGATTTATATTATGCAGTTGTGCCATATTTGTACCAGCTCAGCTTTTTTGGGAATCTCAAAATTATGATTGACTTTTTGGGGAATGAATTATTCCTTTACTCTAACCCAATACCATATAACAAAAGGGATTGTGTGGGAATGGGTTAATCTATAATTTATTTAGAATTAAATGTCAAATAACGGTAATAATATATGATCAAATTATAACCTTGGGTTCTAAATACCACTTTTCACACTCAGTATAACAGTTCAACTTTAGAATGCAAGCACTGTGGTAATCGTCATTAGTCAAGCTTAGGTTTTGTTTTTGAAAATGAATATCCAACAAACGTTGCACCAGCAATCCCATTCTTTGAGTAGATCTTTTATCCCATTGAAACTTTAACCTAATTCTTTACTTGTGGATATATATACATTTACTATGTCCAAAGTCTGCTTTTCCATCATACTTGCTCCCCCCAAAAAATAGATTTCAAAAATATCCTCAAATATAAATTGTTGTCTGAAACTTCTTAGAATTTGCAGTTCAATATGAATAATGGGTTTCTTTGTCTGATTAATGATCTAAACTAACATATGACAAGGAAAATACAACTTTGATTTTTGTAAATACCATTTGTTCCAAATGGCCTAAGCTGACAGAAAACCTATTGTATCTAAGGGTTAGAGTTAGAGAAGAATGGGTTAGGATTAGCTATCACGTGATATATTGAAAATTTTCAGTAGAAAAATTTTGTCTAATCCTCAAATCCATTAAAACATACACAATTCAAAAATTAAAGCAGCAAAGTAGTAAAAGTAAAGTCATTTGTTATTCTTTATTATGGCAGCAACAACTTCTTGTTTCCAATCTCCCTTTCACTGTTCATGAGAAATACAAGTCTGAGTAAATAAACATAAAGAAGTTTATAGTACATACCATGACAAGCAAGCCATAGTGGGGAATTTCCCTTTTTATTTTTGACATCTACTAGGGCATATCGTGACAATAACAATTCCACAAATCTGTAATGGCCCTTGTCTGCTGCTATAGTCAGTGCAGTGTCTCGCGATGAAGGTACGGGTGGAGCATTCACATCTGCCCCTTTGTCTAGTAATACACGGCCCACTTCAACATAGCCACCAGAAGCTGCTTCCATTAAAGGTGTTAGTCCAGTCTAAAAATATATTCATTATGACAAAAACGGCCTGAATTCAACTCATTGGACATTGTTGTACAAAAACAAGATACATATATAGAGGTTGATAAAGAAAGGTATGTATACACATGCCACAAATAGATAATGGATTTACCTCTGGTAAAATCAATATTTGTTTGAATGAGGTTAAACGCTACTTTTAACAGTATTTCAGTCATATTGCAATGGCTGGAGCCCCTAAATATTGATTCCTAGAATTTCTCACACCAGTACTACCCCTTCATCCTTTCTGAGCCTCCAGTTGCTCATCCCACTTAGGTTTACGATTATTCACCCATTGGTGGGAGACATATGCTAAAAAGTATACTTGCCACATATGGGGATTGAACATTGGACAGCATGATTAGGCACCCTGTACACAACCAACTGCGGTATGGACTCATATGGTAAAATTAAAAAGCTTAAGCTGTACACTGAAATATCATTGTGATTACTAATTGACAATTTGCATGGACACTGAACAAAAGTTTTTAAGATCAACTTTGGTAAACTATGTTTGGTCTAGCACAGATTTGCCCAAAATAGAAGTCCCATTTTCATAGTAGTTACACAACAGGGCTGGACTACAAGATTCCAGGCATGGCACCAGTCAACCAATGAAATCATTAATTGAGACCAGAAATGAGTTTTGAATTCCAACATTGGCTGCCATTTTTGTTAACCTTTTTTATGGTTTGGCGACTTAAGCGTTGTAACTACAGCTTATTCAAGCTGTAGTTAAGACATTTAGGTCACCAACCAATTATTCTACTTTTTATTACATGCTACTTGCCATAAATTTTGCAAAAATAATGTCTTTTAGAATCGAAGTGGGAGTTCCTGTCTGTGTCAGTGGGCGTGGTCAGCAGACTAAGTGGGTGTTGCCAGCCATTAGTCAATTAGCTCTAGATAAATGGTCAGTTACCTTAGCTCTATGTTCTATATTTGCCCTCCTGTCTACCAAGAGACTGACTACTTCATGTCTGCCTTGAAAACATGCTAAAGTGAGAGCTGTGTTTCTGTTGGTCTCAATCTGAAAACAAGACAGTTTCCTTAGTAAACTTTTTAAAACATTTTTTTCTATAACACGCCCGGTAATCTCGGGCTCCATCTCTTTTTGGAGAACAGTGCAAAATGGAGACAATGATACTTCCGATATGGAGCCAAGGACCGGAACTGAACAGAAAAGGTAAATAAAACTGTGCACCTCGCGTACAATTTGATCTCCTATTAACCTATTATACATTTTCCCAAAACGTCCAGAGTTTCATACCACATAGAAATGATTATATTATCCGTTGGCGGTGATAGATTTCAAAAATAATTCCGTTTGTGAATAGAAACTTGAATCAAAGTTTGGACATCGGACCCGATCAAACACAAAAATGCGTGTTGAAATCATTCAAATCCATGTAATCAACAGTTCTGAAAGATTTAAGTGGCAATTACTGTGAAATGAATGATAACGTGTTGATATAGAATAATGTTACCACAAAGAACTGCGTTTTCCTACCCCTTTTGCGGATTTTCTTAGATGAGAAGGAGACCAGGATGCGGTGCGGGAGACAAGATTCAGAGGGAGAGGCGATGCATATATAAATGTACTGTAAAACTTCAAATAGAACCCCATACTCTTATGCAACCCCAGCCCCCTTTCGGACGTCAAAGCCGACCCTTTTTGTATGATTTTCGGAAAACTTATAACCTGTAATAAACCCCAATCCCAAACAAATCATTGCCACAATGAATTCAATAGAGGGCGAATGTAACTGTTCTCAACCAAATGTCCCCTTTTGTGATGGTTCAATGCTTAGATAATTGGTTTGCTTAAAGTTTTTTTTCTTTATATTTAGAAGGCGCTGTATCCTAGATTATGTCAAAAGGTAAAAAAAATTCACTGCTTAAGTTAAAACACCGTGAAATTGACAATGTTTGGATGATTTGGGAATGATTTCGGAATGAAATTGAATGAGTGGGAGGAGCAAGTTTTGATTGAAATTAAAAGTATGTAATCCAAGATCGCTAATTTCGTCCAATTTGCGATATTTTTACCTCCTTTTATAAAAATATACGCAATTTTGTGTTTGTGTGTCTTCACGGACCAATCAGACGCTTTAAAACCCACAGCTGCCAGTAAAAATTGTGGAAAATTGTTATCGATTTGAATGAAATGCCGCGCATTTTGGACGGTTGTTAAATGTTTTTGAACTATTTTGAGCGTTTTTTAATGGTTTGAGTGAGTATTTGGAATGAATGATTGTAGCGCTGTGTGAGTGACTTAGAATGGTTTTGATCGATGTAAATGTCAATTTCATGATGTTACTAACTGTATAGTATGTATACTGTACATTCATTCTAGTCATGAACCACCTGCTCTTTGCAGTCAAAGTAAATCTTCGCCCCCCCTTTTTTCCGTCTTAACATCTGTAGCCTGTAATTAACACCCACCCCTTTTTAAAGAAGTGTGAAAATTGTAATAAACCACCGGTGTTGTTATAGAGCTTTTACAACGTATAAGGCACAGAACGTCCGTTTATTGCAGATCTGAACTCCTCCGCTATACATATTTCTAAGAAACTAGCGTATTTTTCAAATTTTAGGATGACCTGAATTCTCTAGCTATTAGTTTTTCTTTGAAAATGTTTTGTTAGAATAGATTTACAAAAATTATAACGCGTTCACTTTATATTCACCATTGTGGCCCGGTAAGTCAGTTTGGAGAAAGGAGAAAAATATAGACAAGATATAAATATGGCTGTTCTAGAGAGTCTGAGAGACACATTTACTTGTAAAAGGGAAAGAAAAAGTGTCCTGTAATATGCATAAAATTACAATCCTAGAAAATCACTCACTGTATTCTTTTATATGCATCGCCTCTCCCTCTGAATCTTGTCTCCCGCACCGCATCCTGGTCTCCTTCTCATCTAAGAAAATCCGCAAAAGGGGTAGGAAAAACGCAGTTCTTTGTGGTAACATTATTCTATATCAACACGTTATCATTCATTTCACAGACATTGCCGTTTAAATCTTTCAGAACTGTTGATTACATGGATTTGAACGATTTCAACACGCATTTTCGTGTTTGATCGGGTCCGATGTCCAAACTTTGATTCAAGTTTCTATTCACAAACGGAATTATTTTTGAAATCTATCACCGCCAACGGATAATATAATCATTTCTATGTGGTATGAAACTGGACGTTTTGGAAAAATGTATAATAGGTTAATAGGAGATCAAATTGTGCGCGAGGTGCACAGTTTTATTTACCTTTTTTGTTCAGTTCCGGTCCTTGGCTCCATATCGGAAGTATCATTGTCTCCATTTTGCACTGTTCTCCAAAAAGAGAAGGAGCCCGAGATTAACGGGCGTGTATAACTTACTGTTACTTATAAATTTCATATTATTATATATTTCACATTACAAATTTCAAATTTTATATTTTTTATAGCTCAACCAAATACTACACACACAAAAGTCAAAAATGGTCCAAATTTACAGAAATGGCTGAAAATGGTTTACAAATTATGAAATTAATGTACTCTTGGTTCTAAAGGGTAAGAAAAAATGTTGGAAATAAAAAAATGCTTGTCTTAAGCCAATCCCACTTTTTCACAATGCTTTTCAAAGCTTTTTTCTTAAAAGTTGTAAAGAGTAGGATCAAGCAGAAATGGGTTGACGGCGAGAAACAGGAAAAGAATAGTTAAGCACAATGCCACCCATCGATTTTCTATAACCACTTTATTTAGGATTTATATTAGACGTCAAAAGTGTCTATAGTTCCTGTCTGAATCATTTTAACCCATTCCCACATACCCCGCCTTTACGCCTCTCAAGAAAGGAGTTTGAGAAATCAAACTGTAAAATGAAGAAATTGCTTGTTTAGAACCCAAAGAGACAGAGGCATATAAATTTCTTGAAATTGTCGTCTGCAACTTCTTTCAATTTCGACCAGTATTAAGTTTTGTAGGCTGGTAATGGATACATGGGTTAAATATTTTTTCTGTATTGATTGGCAAGGTTGATTTAGGTCGATTTTCTGAATGCAGATTGGCCATTTTGCCTTAATATATATACTTTCAGGAAATACTGCTCAGTGCTAGATATATATCACATCATCCTACGGATTTCATGTGATTTAACAACCATTTACCTGGGCATTGATGTCACTTCCCATATCTAACAATAACTTGACAGCTGCAGTATGACCGTTCATGGCTGCCAACATCAGTGGAGATATGCCCAACTTACTACCAGTTCTGAAATCAAGAATAGTTCCTACTGTAAAAAACACAAATAATACCAGCTATCTATAATAATGAATAATACAGATTCTGACTAATTACAATGTTAAGCTTCTTGCAGGGGCCTTCAAAGCACTACTTTGAAGATTCTTTGTTTAGAAGAATATCATAAAGAAAATTCATAGCTTACTGGTCTGATAAGAAAAGAATTTTGAAGGACCTTTCTTCCTATCTATGTAAAATGGCACATAGTAAAGCATTGCCAATTCGTTATATAATCTATCCATAAATATACAAGAGTTACTCTTGACAAGTCGATTTTTACCATCTGACCTTAACCTTTGACCTCGAACTTTCGCCTAGCTCAAAATTTATTTCAAACTGAATATCTGTTGATGATATTGAACAACTATGCCAAATTATTTTGAAAATCTTTCAATGAAGGAGTTATGCCCTGGACAAAGTTAATTTTAGCATGTGACCTTCACCTTAAAATATTTTCACAAATTTGTTTAAAATGACACATCTACTGATAATTAAGGACGCCAAATTGTTTAGAGAACCATTATTATAGCAGTAAAACTCCAAACAAGCTTCGACAGATGCCAGACAGGTTCAATGATAGGCAAACAAAAACAATATCCCTCAGCTTATCAGTAGGAGTGATAATGTGAAGTACTATGGTAGGGTGACCAAACATGCTTATTTGAAAGTTCTAGGCTGACTGGTGTGGGTTAAGATTTTTTGTAGAATTCCTTCAACATTCCAAAGTAAATCAGGGAAGCCACTGTAAAGGGATTGTGTTGATTGCAGAGCAATTATTCTAAGTATTTTGGTACCGTACCAATTTTGAAACCTTGATGCCTTATCTCTTCCTCAGAGATTCTTGTTTACAATTTCTTCCTAGATGACAGCACCATGATCTTGGAAAGGATGTGAGGATGAATCTATCAATTGCAATTTTAATTCTCCAATAATGGCTTATGGTCATAATGAAAATAAAGGTTGTATTGCTGTATATTTGCAGTTGATGGTAGTATTCCAAATTAACTTCTTGTAAAATCTTGGATTTGTCCTTGACCTTTTGAAAATGATCTTCATCATATGAAAAATTCCCAGATATATCTATTTCCTCTGTTACAAGAATAACTGTTATGAAACATATATTTTGGCATATAGTTTACTACTTTGTATTAAATTTGATAGTACATCTCAAATGTTGGATTTACTGCCCAAGTTGACCTACCTAGAGTTAATTTCTGCCCCATGTGATAGTAACAATTTAATGATATTCACAAAACCTCCTGAAGCAGCCAAACTTAAAGGTGTATAATCTGACACATTTCGGTGTTCTTTATTCGCTCCTCTTGACAGCAGTAACTCCACAACCTAGATAATAAGAGAAAGTGTTGGTTATAAATTCAAAAAGGACTAGTCCATCATGGTCAAAATAACTTGTCACTTACAACATCTGATTTCCCCCAAACATATTTCACATCATAATCAAGTCAGCATCAATTTTCTTTCTATTTGAAAACTTGGCACTAACTTAATTCAATTCAAAAATGAATTTATCATCCATTAACATTAAAGCTCTCTTATATTGCAATTCCTCAAAATCAAACCATCTGATATGATCTCGTATATCATAACAAGAGGCCCATAGGGCCTTATTGGTCACCTGAGTCAAAAGAGCACAAAAACGAATTAAAGTCCACCAGATTATGCTACATACTAAATATCAAAGCTCTAAGCCTTTTAGTTTGGGAGAAGAAGAGTTTTAAATTTTCATTATATAAGCTGTATGTAAAATTCGTGACGTCTGGGAACGGGCTAATTATGATCCTAGGGCCATAATTTATGCCATATTGAAAGAGATCCACCAGATGATGATGCATACCAAATATCAAAGCTCTAGGCCTATCTGTTTGAGAAAAGATTTTTAAAGTCTTCACTATATAAGCCTATGTTAAATTTGTGACATCCGGGAATGGGCCGATTTTAATCCTGAGGCAATAATTTTTACAATCTTGATAGAGGTCCACAAGATGATGCTGTATAACAAATATCAAATTTCTAGGCCCTCCTGTGTGGGAGAAGAAGATTTTTACAAATTCCACTATATAACCCCTTTTTTAAAGTTGTGACGTCAAGGAATGGGCTAATTCTGTCTCATGGGCCATGATTTATAAAATCTTGATAGAATGATGATGATGCTACATACCAAATACAAGAGGCCCGTTGGCCCTGGGGCGCTCACCTGAGATAAAGGCTCTTTTTCTTTCAACAGTCTAATTTCATGTTAAGGTTAGGTTTATGAAACAAGTGGGCCACAATTACATATAAAGACTATGAACCTGGGAATCCAAAAGTCCAAATTACAAATTCCAAGGCTTAAGTGCTGATTTGAAAGAAGGAAAAAACTTTTTCCATGGGTTATAATTTCAGAAATAAGAAAGAAGTCTGAGAACTGATGCTTCATGCCTATACCCCCCCCCCCCCGGGTCTGCCCCTGGAGACCCAAGGATCATGATTATACATGATTATAGCTATTTTGTAAGAGGTCAATATACTGATGCTTCATGCAAAATATCAAGGCTGTACATTTTCTGGGTCAGGAGGAGAAGATTCTTAAAGATTATTTTGAAATTTCACTTTTGTTGCCATGGCAACCAGAGTTTTTAACGGATTTCAATTCTTTTAGCTAATTTTAAGGGGGACCACCTAAGAAACATTTCTGCAAAATTTGGTTCAAATTGGCCCTGTGAATTTGGAGGAGATGTCATTTAAAAAATTGTTCTTTATTTCTATGTAAACCCCACCCCCCTGGGGCTCCGCCCCTGGGGACCCAAGGATCATGATTTTAGCTATTTTGAAAGAGGTCAATATATTGATGCTTCATGCAAAATATCAAGGCTCTACACCTTCTTGGTCAGAAGGGGAAGATTTTTAAAGATTATTTTAAAATTTCACTTTTGTTGCCATGGCAACCAGAGTTTTTAACGGATTTCAATTCTTTGAGCTATTTTTGAAGGAGACCACCTAAGCAACATTTCTGCCAAATTTGGTTCAAATTGGCCCAGTGGTTTGAGAGGAGATGTCATTTAAAAAATCGTTCTTTATTTCTATATAAACCCCACCCCCCTGGGGCTCCGCCCCTGGGGACCCGAGGATCATGATTTTAGCTATTTTGAAAGAGGTCAATATACTGATGCTTCATGCAAAATATCAAGGCTCTATGCCTTCTGGGTCAGGAGGAGAAGATTTTTAAAGAATATTCTAAAAATTCACTTTTGTTGCCATGGCAACCAGAGTTTTTAACGGATTTCAATTCTTTTAGCTATTTTTGTAGGGGACCACCTAAGCAACATCTCTGCCAAATTTGGTTCAAATCGGCCCAGTGGTTTGAGAGGAGATGTAATTTAAAAAACCGTTCTTTATTTCTATATAAACCCCACCCCCCTGGGGCTCCGCCCCTGGGGACCCGAGGATCATGATTTTAGCTATTTTGAAAGAGGTCAATATACTGATGCTTCATGCAAAATATCAAGGCTCTACGCCTT
Source organism: Fragum fragum (assembly GCA_946902895.1). Taxonomy (NCBI): domain Eukaryota; kingdom Metazoa; phylum Mollusca; class Bivalvia; order Cardiida; family Cardiidae; genus Fragum; species Fragum fragum. Next base: position 86,674,201 of record OX336365.1, read on the forward strand.
CTGGGTCAGGAGGAGAAGATTTTTAAAGATTATTTTAAAATTTCACTTTTGTTGCCATGGCAACCAGAGTTTTTAACGGATTTCAATTCTTTTAGCTATTTTTGAAGGGGACCACCTAAGGAACATTTCTGCCAAATTTGGTTCAAATTGGCCCAGTGGTTTAGGAGGAGATGTCGTTTAAAGAAATTGTTGACGGACGACGCACGACGGATGAACGCCGGACAAAAGGCCAATAAAAGGTCTATGCCCTCTAGTGAAACTTGTGACGTCCAGGAATGAGCCAATTTTGACCCTGGGGTTAAAATTTATACAATATTGATAGAGGTCCACTAGATGATGCCACATACCAAATATCAGAGCTGTAGGTCTTTCGGTTTGGTAGAAAGAGATTTTCAAAGTTGTCACTATTAAAGCTTATGTACCCCGCCCACCTTTGCCCCCCCCCCCATCCATTTCTTGACAGATTTTTTTCTTGTACAAACTTGTTAGTCCTTGCCCTAATGACTCTAAATACCAAATGTGAATCTAATCAGACAGCAGTTTCATGACAAGAAGATTTTTAAAGAAGACCCTTTTTGGCCCCTTATGGAGCCCAAAGGGGAGATAACTCCATGACGTGTACAAATCTGAAGCCCCTTCCCATAATGATGCTTCCTGACAAGTTTGGTTGAAATACGTCCAAGGGTTCTTAAGAAGAAGTCGAAATGTACAAAGTTAAGGCACGACGCACAACGCTTTACGACGGACAAAATACGATCACAAAAGGTCATCATGACCTTCGGTCAGGTGACCTAAAAACCTTTCAAAAATGAACAATTCAAAATTGATCTCCACCTCTTCTAAAATTCTATAAATTCTATTTGTAAATGCTCTTAAACTACCTTTTATTTCACAGTAAACAACAAGAGGTTTTAGCAGACGGCAGTGCTCAACTATTTTAAGTGCTGGATATTAATAGTAATTCAATGTCAACAAAGGGAAAAAATTCCCTAAATGAACATTAGAAATACATACTTGCCTAGAAAGTTAAAATATGAATCTAAACAAGGTTTGCTTGTGTCCATAAAACATCTTTCAAATAAAGCTTTATCAAAGAATTGGTAAATTGAAATTCTAGTGATTTTCTACTGAAATGAATGTTAGAGTAATGGCAAAGATAGTGGAATGACAACCCTAAATACGCACAACCCTAAATACATGTGTTAAGTTCAGAAGAATAAGAAATATGCGAGTCAAAACTAACTGAGTATTCCCCTGCTTGAACTACCAAGTAAACAACAGTGAAAATGAAATTCTCTTTCAATAGTCAATACTATCAATAATTGCTGAGAAAAATGTGACAAAATACCACTACACTATGCAATGTCCGAAAATTAACTAGGATCTAAAAACAGGAAGTGGATAACATGCAGACCTGATTCAGGTAAATCCATTGGAGGATCCTTAGGTAAACATCCATACAAAGTTTCAGGTCAATGCTATCACTAATAGCTGAGAAAAATGTGACAAAAATATACCAGGCAATGTATGAAAAATAAAATCGTAAAGCAGGATGTAGTTTACTTGTCGACCTTTATTAAGTAAGAACCATATAAGACCAAGGTTCAAGTGAATGCTATGAATACTTGCTGAGAAAAATGTAAAAACAAGATGTGTTTTTGAAACACCATGCCCCCGATTCAGGAATTCTTTAGAAACGGGTGATATTTATTGTTTTTTTTTCTTTCTTCATTTCAAACAGAAATTCTACTGCTAATACCCATACACCAAATATTAACAATGTAACTTTAGTAGTTGTACAGTTAAAGGAAAATGTTAAGTGACCAAGCCAAGTTTTCAACAGACAGACAGATAAAAGGATACCAGTTAAACAATATTCCGAATCTTTTGAAAAATATTTAGGTTATTATTTCAAAAAGACATGTACAAAGTTTTATAGCAGAAAACATTAGCAGGAGCAGAAATATGACATTCGCACACAAAGATGTAACCAAAGAATAACACCAACACTCAGATAGCCCTCCTATCCTATAAATAGTTGAGCTAATTGTGATGACTTAAATCTATTAACAGATCTATTTCAACCCTACCTCGTATCTGCCACCAGAGCAGGCCAGAGATAATGGAGTATCCTTTGTTCTCTCTGATTGGGCCTCTATCTCTGCAGAATTCTCCAACAAGATCTCTACAACATCTACATGACCTGCTGTGGCAGCAAGGATAAGTGGTGTAAACCCTGAAATATATGAACAACAGATATAGTATATATTTTTTTTTAAATTTTAAACATTGTTAAACCCATTCCAACACAATCCTTCCTTTTACTGCCACTCAAGAAAAAGTTTTGGAAAACATTGCGGAAAATGATGTTGGAATGGGGCTTTACGCCGCTTTTAACAATCTTTCAGTTATATCGTGGCGGCTAACAATGGAGCACCTAACAATGGAATCCTGGTATTTCTCACACCAGTACTACCATTACATCCTTTCCTAGCCTCCAGCTGCTATCCCACATAGGTCATAGCAAAGCAATTGTTACAAAATGTTACCTGTAACAATGTATTTGATTATGCTTGACTCACACAAAAACAAATCACTATTTTTCAGTATAAGAGGTTCTAAACTTTGAATATCCTGGTCAAAGCAAGACAGCTGAGAATTTATTAATTTTTCTAAGATTAATTAGCCAGACCTTACCACACCCACATTTTTTCTAAAATTAGGATATAACAAATGAGTTTTGATAATGGTCACAGGCGTAAAATTTCTGCCTTGGTTTGGTCACCCAAGGAAAATTTCGGCTGTGTTTGGTCAAATAAGTCAAGTGATTAAGGAGGAGAAGAATCTTTAAGAACTTTTTCTTTATCCGTCTAAGTGTGATAAGCCCTGCCCTGCCACACCTCCATTTTTTCACAAACAAGTTTCAAAAAGGATCACCAAATTTACCTATAGGTTTAGGAAGGGAAAACTTGTATAGAATTATTTCATGATTTCTGCATATCTGATAAACCCAACCCTGCTACACCCATTTTTTTTGCAAAAGAATTTCTACAAACCATTTTTTTAAAGGGTTCATTAAAGGAAGCCTCCTGCTAAGTTTAGTCTAATATGGTCAAGAAGTTGAAGAGGAGATTTCTTAAGATTCTCATAGGTGTGATACCTTACTTCCTGCATCCCCATTTTTTACAAATCAAAATTTCACAAACAAGTTTTTTAAAGGGTCGCCAAGGAATATTCTTGCAAAACTTGGTTCAATTAGGAGCTGATTTTTGAAGAATTTCAAGTCTATTACGCCCCGCACTACCAATGCCCTATTTTCTGCGAATCAAATTTCATGAGCAAGTTTTGAACAGGGTCATCCAAGGAACATTCCTGCAAAGGTTGGTTAAAATTTGCCCAGTTGTAACAGAGAAAATTTTATAAAGACCCGTTGATAACTTCAGATGGCCACCACAAAACAGACACAGGGTGGTCTCAAAGCTCACCTTCAGCATTTTGTACTCCTGTGAGCCAAAAAGCATAGACTCTAAGTTTTAGCAGTCTGACCAAGGTTAGAATTGTCTGATTTTGTCTGTTTTTCTTATAGCAAAATGGTCAATAATTGTATTCCATGTTTGTTTTCAATGAAATGGAACTGACTAATCTGTTCAATATCAGAACTATTTTTTCACAATCTTAATTCAATGGAAATTTGATATAGTTTCCTTTCCATGATAAAACACAAACATTCAAGTTTTCTGAAGAAAACATAAGCCATCTTACCTTTTTTATCTCTGTGTTCAATATCCGCACCTTTAGATAGTAGGTAGGTGACTAGTTCTGCATGACCACCGGCACATGCTAGTGTGAGGGCAGTGTCGTGATTACTTTCCGTCTGCGCATCCAGATCTATCAGCGCTGACATACTGTCTGACGCGGGTGATGGGTTGGGAGTCAGTGGGGTGGATGGTGGAGGTGTTACAGTGTCATTACCCATCATACTGTGGTAGGCATTGTCTAATTGTGAGAGGGGCAGCAGTTTTTTCTTTCTCGGTGCTGCTGGTTTTTGGCCTTGAGGCATCACCGGTGGTTTAATCTGCTGAATCTGCTGTTGTAAAAACTGTTGTTGTTGAAGTAATTGTTGCTGTTGTTGCTGGTTAAACAGGGCCTGTGAAAAACTGGGGTTGATTTCTTGTGGACCTGGTAATAAGTTAGGGTGTTGAAGTGGGGCTTGCGGAGTTGGGTTGATAAACTGTTGTTGTTGTACCGCTTGTTGGGCCTGTTGAATCTGCTGTTGGGTAATTTGTTGTTGAGATATAACCTGTAATGGAGTAAAGGGTTGGATCTATTGTTGTTCATTCATTTCTAATCAGAAGCTTTAATATGAATCATAAATACAACAGTTAATATGCCAACTTGATAAATTACTTAAAAGATGATTTCCTTAAGACCCTATTTCATTTATGATTTATCAATAAAAGAAATTTTAAACAAACAACAAGGTGCAATTATGAAAGTCATGTACACCAATATGCCTAAATTTTATGATTATTTGATTGAATGGGGTTTAATGCCACTTTCAACAGTATTTCAGTTATATCGCAGAAGCTAGAGCACTTAACAATAGATTCCTGGATTTTCTCACACCAGTACTACCATTACATCCTTTCCTAGCCTACAGCTGCTATCCCACTTAGGTTTATGATTATCCACCCATTGGTAAGGGACAAGTGTTGAAAAGAATATGTGCCGCCGCTGGGGATCAAACCCATGACATCCCATGATTGAAGATTAGGAGTCTGATGCGCTACTGTCTGCGCTTTGACGGCCTCTTGCCAAAATTTTAAGATGCTTTGTTGATTTAAATTCATACATAGGGTAAGACAATTTTTGAAAAATCCAACATGAGCATGAAGATCAGGCAACACTCATTGACAAGTCCACCTGCTAGGTATTAAATTTTATTAATGTGGTCCTAAGTTGGTGGTATACCTGTAATAAATGTTCTTGTTGTTGTGGAGAGAGTTGTAACTGTGGGAACTGCAGGGTGGTTTGTTGGGCCAGCTGCTGCGCCTCCTGTTGTTGACGTACTATTAAATTGTGCAGGGCTTGTCTCTGACTCTCATTCAACACAAACGGTTGGTTCATCACAGACTGTTGTTGTTGTTGTTGCTGTTGTTGTTGAAGCTGGAGCTGAATGATCTGTTGTTCTAGTTGTTGTTGTTGTGTAGGGAGGAGTTGAGGGGGTTTTGGAGGGGCCTGAGTCAACGCCACACTGGTCTGAGGTAATGGAATACTCTGGGCTAACGGTGTGAGTGGTGGTGGTGGGGGAAGTTTAGGTGTCTGACTTGACTGGGAACCTGTAATAGTATACAACATATATATAGCTTTAGTCTATAATTGATCGATAAATGTTCGCTTCTCTAACGAGGCAAAGGTAAATCTTTTATAAATAAGAAAGTGACAATGTCCCTTTTTCACAGACAAATAAGGATAACAATATGTTTATAACTTGTTCATTTGATTTAAGACACACACTCTCGTGACAACATGTACAATATAACAATAGCATCAAGTCTATATAGCCCCCCTATGCTAGAAAGGGTATTTAGGTTTAAAAAGGCAAAAATCAATTTTCATGGAATTGATCAGTAAAATTATTAAACAATATTCATATCTTAACCAGTGTTGTGTATACTTATGTATTAAGATCACTCGTCATGATATTTTATCCAACATAATCTTACAAAGTCTAGTTAATCACTCCTTGGAGAAATTAATGAGGGTGTTCTCAAAATTTGTTGGCCCTATTTTCCAATGCTTCCTTTAACTCAACTGGATGCATACATTCTGATCTCTGGTAAAGTAAGGGCTGTGGAATTTGTCCAGCGTGGGCTTCTCTGCTTGGAGACAAGTACAATTTTTATGGACAGGTAAATAACAGGGAAAATCTTGCAATGTTAACAGATCTTAGAGAGAACTCATTTAAGAGATGAAGAGAATATCTTTTGTCTTCAAGGAGGTATGAAACTAGAAAACTAACCACACTGTATGAATATGCGAAGAAAAAATATTGTGTTTAAAAGAAAATGCTGGGTTCCAACATTATCTTAATTAATAACAATGTTTTCTCAAAATTTATCTTTTCAATTTTTGTGGGAAATTTCCTTTCTTAAAATGGACAAAAAGACATTTATCTAACTTGTCCAGGGACAAGTGGAGAAAATCTTTATTTCCACTGATAGCATATTGCTATCTTCTGTCGCCAGTAAACAGTGGCATTAAAATCTGTGCTAGTGTTTTAAAACTTATTAAGAGGACCAAGGTTACCCTAGATTGCTTATTTGAGTACTTAATTGAGCAAAGAAACATGAAACTGAAACATATCTTATTTGTGTAGAGACAAGCACTTCATAAGGCTTATAAAACTAATAAAAGATGATTACAGAGATGACTTAGTGAGCCCTCTACATTGTCTTTTGTTTGTTTTTTGAAAGTAAAAAATCCATTCTCACATTCTCAGTCATCCTAATGACTAGACAAACAATCTGACCAAGTTCAACAAAATTAAGGCCTCAAGTTTAACCGGAAAAATTGTCATCAAGACCACTTTTCCTGGGAATTCCAATGAAGCATTATCATTCATCTAAGGATCTCAAAGTTTGAATATCATAACTAGTATATTTTTTAGAGATATGCCCAAAACCATTTAAGTCCAGAACTGGAGGTCCATTGGCCTTAAAGCGCTCATCTAAGTTGATGACTGCAGAAGCAAACAAAGCACCAGTGAACATATTTTGGCCAAAAGTCATCTGTAAGCAAAATCTTGTATGACAAATCAGAAACTGAAAGACAATCTTACACAATTTCAGGATTTTTGTGACAGAAAAGTAGTATTTACATTGCAAGGAAGGTTTCATAAATATGGTTTCATGAACTAGATATATGAGATAGATAGATGAGATTTTATGTAGTCAAACATCCTGACCAGAAATTAAAACATGAGCCAAAAAAGTGGCCCCTTCAGTGCACACAAGGTTTTAAGATTTGACCTAATGACCTTCACACCTAAAGGAAGTTATGGACCGAACAAAATTCAAGACTCAAAAACAATGTGAAATAACTCGAAGCAAGGCAGAGTTATGGTTCTGGGGTATCACTAGTTTTAGGCTGGGGTTCTGAAATGTCACTTGACCATCAACAGTGCAAGAAGTTGAACCTGTAACACTCGACTTCTCTCAGATCTAGAGTACACAGCCTTGACAACTAATCAAAGCAGGACCCCTTCTTGAGAAGGAAGTTTAGGGACATCTAAAGACTGGCAAAACAGCTAAATTAGTTTGAAATGCCAAATAAGATCCTTCATAAATTTAATGTTTAAAGATTATATTGTAAAATGGTAACAAATACCTTTAAACAGGGATCACACTTATGTCCTCTGAACCCGAGGATCAAAGAAAATTGGAAGGGATCCTAGTAATTCCAGGCTAGGGTTTCAATTGAACAATATAAGGACTAATCAGGGTCCAAAATTACCCTTTTCTTTTCTAATAAAACAATGTTTTTTTTTTAAACAAGGGTGATGATTCTCTCGTACTTTACAGCAGAAGAGTGCAATATGGCAGGAAAAATACACAGAAATTATTACTATCTTGCTTATTAATCAACTTGGAAGTTCACTAATTTGGACACATTTTTTTTAACTATTGAACTTTATACGTGTTTATACCCCACATGAAAACTTGCTTGCTTTCATTCATTGAATCCTTTCTATGTTGTTTTTAATCACAGAACAGGATTTATGACATGAACAATACTTGATAATGTCTGATTTGTCCAAATAGATTAATGGCCAATAAAGGTTCACATATACTTACCCCCATTATGTGACAGGGTACCTCCATTCATACTTTGTTGACCAATGTTAGTTTTGACAACAGTTCCACTTGTGTTTCCATTAGCTATTTTTTCATCTTGGTGATTATTTGGTTTGTGTTTATCTGGGGTAGTAGTTGTTTGACTGGACTGGCCACCTAAGTTAGATACTGTTACAAAATTATTTTCACTTATATTGGGTTTTAAACTTGGCTTTGTCACAATTATCTCCCCTTGAGCTGGCTTTTCTACCTGTTTATCAAGGTTATTGGGGAGGGAGATCTCAGGTAGATCTGTTGTTGTTGGTAATGGTTGACTAGAGATGGATAAAATTTTCTTTTGTTCTTCCAGCTGTTTACGGATGATTTGATGTAAAGGTTGTCTGGAGTTCTGCAGTGCCTGCTGCAGTTGCTGATGTTTTTGATGTTGTTGCTGCTGATGTTGCGCCGTAATTAGAAGCTGCTGCTGAGCTTTCTCTTGTAACTCCCTCTCCACCTTTTGTAATTCTTCCAATATCTGTTGTTTTCGTAAAATTTGTTCCTCTCTAGTTGATGGTGTACTAATTAATTCCTTGGCCATTACATTACTTATAATAGCTTCCAACCGCTCACCTGCCTTTAAATCTATTGTATCATCCGGTAACAAGTCAGATATAACTCCATTTTCATTTAACTGAGGTGAAAGTTCATTGGTTGTTGTTAAATTGGATGTTTTGACTGTTTTTGCTGCAGGGTCTATATTGTGTAAAGTGCCTGTGCTGGGGGGTTTCTTGGCCACTGGTTTTTGTATATTCTGGGTAGTTTGGTCCCAAGCTTTAATGGGTATGTTCATATCTTTATCTTGGGGCTTCTTCTTGCACCCAGCACCATCTGAAAATATGTGAATACTAATGGTGTTTAACCCTGTCTTGTTTTTCTAATTTTTAGACTGGTACAAATTGACAAGGCTACAGACAACAATGAAAATTGGATGGATTTGAAATGAAAGCATCCTATGTGGTAGAAAATATTGTGGGATAAGGAGAAATTGCTTCTCATAATCAATTTCTCCTTTTTCCAAAATGTTTTCCTTAAGTATATAGGAAAGGTTTAAAACAAATTTGCCTATTTCTCAACTCTACTATTATATCCACCTAAGCAAAGAGTCCAGTATTCTTGTTTCTCAAGCAACATGCAATCCTTTTGTTTCTCAGGCAAATGAACAATTTTGTTTCTTTAACACATTCCCACACAGTCCATCTTTTTACTTCCGTAAACAAAAGCTTCTGAAAAAGGCTGCTGATGTTCGTTAATAGTTCTTCTACTTTCTCTTAGTATAATATAACAAGAGCCATGTCAGACATGGCCATTGACCGCCGTAAAAGCTTAATAGTAAACGGAGTTGTGATTCTTGAACACTGCATTTTTCCTAAATGAGATCTATCCACCTATGAGGTTTGAAGTTGATAGCTATTATACTTTCAGAGATATGCCCCGGACAAAATCCAAGTCTTTAAAACAACCAAAGGCAATAACACCAAAATAATGCAAGCAAGAGTTGAGGTTCTTGTGCACTGCACTTATCCTCAATGAGATCCATCCACCTATGAGGTTTCAAGTTGATAGCTATTATACTTTCAGAGATATGCCCCGGACAAAATCTAAGTCTTTAAAATAACAAAGGGCAATAACTCAAAAATTATACTCGCAAAAGCTGTTTCTTGTGCACTGCACTTCTCCTCCATGAGATCTATCCGCCTATGAAGTTTCAAGTTGATAGCTATTATACTTTCAGAGATATGCCCCGGACAAAATCTAAGTCTTTAAAACAACCAAAGGCAATAACACCAAAATTATGCAAGCAAGAGTTGAGGTTCTTTTGCAATGCACTTCTCCTCCATGAGATCTATCCACCTATGAAGTATCAAGTTGCTCTGGACAAGCTTAGTGACAGAATGACCAAATGACAGACAGAGACCATTACTATATCCCCTTTGCTGAAACGGTTAGGGATAATAATTATATATCATAATTATATCTTTATAAGAGGGCCATCAGCCCTAGGGCACTCACCTGAGATAAAGGCTTTTATTTTCAAAGGCCTAATTTTATGTTAAGGTTACGATCATTATACAAGTGGGCCAGACCATACTTTATACATATATAGTCTCTGTCCTTGGGGACCCCAAAGCTTTAGGACTAATATGAAAGGAAAACACTTTTCCCTCCCTCCATTGGTAATAATTTTAGAAAGAAGTCAATGAACTGATGCTTCATGCTAGGTATCAAGGCTGAAGGCCAATTGGGTCAGGACTGGAGAAGACTTTTAAAGATTTAACTTTCATTGCCATGGCAACCTGGGTTCTTCCACTAGAATTCTATCATTTTAGCTATTGTGAAAGAGGAAAAACTAAGGAACATTTCTGCTTGATTGAAATTGGTCTATTAGTTTGGGGACTGGAGAAGATTTTTAAAGATTTAACTTTCATTGCCATGGCAACCTGAGTTCTTCCACTAGAATTTTATCATTTTAGCTATTGTGAAAGAGGAAAAACTAAGGAACATTTCTGCTTGATTGAAATTGGTCCATTAGTTTTGGGGGAGATGTCAATCAAAAATGGTACATCGGTCATAATACTGATGATTAATGCAAAATACTTAGGCTCTATAACAGTATTCAATTCTTTTAGCTTTATTTAAAGGGGACCACTTAGCGAACATTTGTCACAAATTTGGTTCGATTGGCCCAGTGGTTTGGGGGCCAAGTGGTTTGGGAGAAGAAATTGTTGACAGATGACGGACAGACAAAAGGTGATCAAAATAGCTCACTTGCGCACTTCAAGCTCCGGTAAGCTGTAAAGAAGAATTATTTTTACAGACTGTTCTTCTCTTAGTTTTAGACATGATACTAATCCCTGGTTGATAAGTGACAAACTTTTGGTAGAAAAAATCTTTCTAATCCCACATATAAAGAAGCCAAAAATCTAATGATCTAAGAATACAACTTGGAAAATGTTTGAGAGTGATTTTTGAAGAATAATTTGGCTAAAAGTACAGCAGAACTTTACCTGAATGGTCACAGACAGATGTTGTAAGGTTGTTAGATTTTGTTGGGTTCACATCAGGCTCACTTGGTGGTACAATGTTGGCTAAACCATGGATCGGAACTCTAGACTGAAATTTGTATACATATCTTTAACGTTTACTCCTATACCAATCAATCTATACTTCTTAATGCTATGTAATTTTGATTCCAACAAAACACTTGGTGGTACAATGTTGGCTAAACCATGGATTGGAACTCTAGACTGAAATTTGTAAACACATTTTTAACGTTTACTCCTATACCAATCAATCTATACTTCTTAATGCTATGTAATTTTGATTTCAACCAAACACTTGGTGGTACAATGTTGGCTAAACCATGGATCGGAACTCTAGACTGAAATTTGTAAACACATTTTTAACGTTTACTCCTATACCGATCAATCTATACTTCTTAATGCTATGTAATTTTGATTTCAACCAAACACTTTGTGGTACAATGTTGGCTAAACCATGGATTGGAACTCTAGACTGAAATTTGTAACACATTTTTAATGTTTACTCCTATACCAATCAATCTATACTTCTTAATGCTATTTAATTTTGATTTCAACAAAACACTTGGTGGTACAATGTTGGCTAAACCATGGATCGGAACTCTAGACTGAAATTTGTAAACACATTTTTAACGTTTACTCCTATACCAATCAATCTATACTTCTTAATGCTATGTATTTTTGATTTCAACCAAACACTTGGTGGTACAATGTTGGCTAAACCATGGATTGAAACTCTAGACTGAAATTTGTAACACATTTTTAACGTTTACTCCTATACCAATCAATCTATACTTCTTAATGCTATGTAATTTTGATTTCAACAAAACACTTGGTGGTACAATGTTGGCTAAACCATGGATCGGAACTCTAGACTGAAATTTGTAAACACATTTTTAACGTTTACTCCTATACCAATCAATCTATACTTCTTAATGCTATGTAATTTTAATTTCAACAAAACAATGAGCAAGAAGCACAAATTTATTTTTTCTCATCCTGTTTTTACCCCATCACACACATATTTCATATCTCATAAGATTACCTACGTTATAGTTGTGAAATAAACCCATTGAATATTTTTGAAATTACATGATTTATACCAAAGTGGTGTAGTATGGTGTAACTATGCATATGAGCTTAAACCTAAAGCCATACCTACTTGTTATGTGAAGATGACATACGAATGGCAATAGCTGTTTTGTATGTAATCAGGTATAATGTAAGTAATCAATGAATTTCAATAATTTTGCCCATTATCACAAAAAAAATGACATGTTAAATACAAAGTAACAAAGTTGTGTTCATGAAATATCATTATATTGAAGCATTAATTTTACTGTGTATAGCTAACTTGCATAATAAATGCTATATTTCATTGAATCTTCTGTACTTTCAAAATACTTCAAAATTGATGTCATCTACCTTCCCTTTCAAATTGCACCATACTTAAATTTAGTGCTCCGATACTTAGTTCTATAAAAGAATTTCACAAAAGTCAAGTCATGTAAAAACTATTTAAGCCAGACGAAAAGGAATTAATGAAATTTTCCCTGTATACCATATATAGACATAAGCCATGACCATAAAAGCCATGGTTTTCAACAAATCAAAATTGTATGACAGAATCTAAAAAGAGTCCTTCAGGATCATTCCTGTAACATTTGGTTGGGATCCATCAACAGGTTTTTGAGAAGATTTTCAAACTTTTAATTATATACCATATATGGACATAAGCCCCACCCATAATGCAATGTTTTTTATCCAATCAAATTCATTGCAGAAATTTGATTAGTTTCAAAAGGATAATACCTGTTAAATTCGGTTGAAATAGATCTACTGGTTTCTTAGAAAAAAGATTTTTTTTTAAATTTTCACCATAAATCATATATTGAAATAAGCCCCACTGATTAAAAAATGTTTTGCATCTGATTACAATTCTATTAAATAATCTGAAAAGTTTTTTTTAAGGATGATTCCTTTGAAATTTGTATGAAAACTGTCTACTGGTTTCTGAGAAAAAGATTTTCAAAGTTTTCACCATATATGCAAAATCAGCCTCCCCATCAAAGTCATGTTTTTCATCCAATTGAAATTCTTTGGGGAAACTGATAAAGGATCGCAAAGGATCATTTCTGTAAAATTTGGTTGAATTCTGTTCAGTACTTTGCGAGATTTTTAAAGTAAAAGTTAACGGACCAACAGACGAACTACAAACACAATGCCAAGACAATAGCTTGCTGGCTTTCGTTGTGCAGTTTACTTCAATGTATAATTGTGGTCTACCAATCAATGACACTATTTTGATATACATAGAGGCCCCTGTTATGAGCTCTAGGCATCCCTTTGGTTTGATAAGCCCTAAATGTGACATTCAATCACAACAAATTTGCAGTATTTAACCCAGTAAGACATATCTCACCTCAAGATGTGCCGTCTCATTGGCTGTTATTTGTGGTGGGAGTTCCTGGGTTGTAGAGTTCATCAACATTCTATTTGGATACTCCAACAGTAATTTAACAACTTGAGTGTGGCCTCCTTTTGCAGCCTCAATCACCATTGTCGAACCATCCTGGAAAATATGAGTAATTTTGATTTACTAGTAATTAATTAAACATCCAATTAAATTGGCTACAGCTTTATAGAGGAAGATGAATTTATAGTGTTTTGGCATCTGACAAGCTATTTTTGAAATAATCGAAGCAGCTCTATTCACATTGTTTTTCAAATATTAGAGAATTATCTGAGCTAAAACAGTAATGGCCAGACATGATTTTACATGAATTGACTTGACAGCAGGCAATAGACATGGAAACTAACCAATTTCTTTCAGGATTTTAACTTGCTTCACCTAACTACTTACAGTTCTTAAGGTAAATCATGACAAAGCCCAAGAATTAAACAAGCATAACGAAATAACAAGAGAGAGGCATAATGAGCATCAGGCTTCCTACTCTGACTGATGCATTAAGTTACAATGAGAAATTAATAATACACAACAAAAGCAGGAATTTGAAATAAGAACACTTTAACAGCCTCTCTCTCTCTCTACAAATGCAACACCATGTGTCAACATATTATTTGCTTTTAGATAAAATGAGAACTAACCAATTTGAAAATTTTAATATAATGTTGTTCAGTAATGAGCATGTATGCGAGAACCTTTTTCAATATCAGCCCACATGAAAATTAAATAACCAACTCCCACATCATCTATCTTTTTCCACACCCACAAGAAAAAGGCTTTGCACAACATTATGGGAAATGAAGAAATTGCTTGTTACAATTTTTTCTACCCCCCCCCCTCCTCCCAAATGCTTCCCCAAACTTTTATCAAGTAGAAATTGTTATCTGCAAAATGCTTTATAATTGGACCAAAAATGATACAGTCAAATCTGTGTTAGCGGCCAACTATGCACAGCGGCCAATCTGCCAACAGCGGCCACTCGAGTTCCCCCCCATGCAAATTTCTTCTTTAATTGCTCTGTGAATAGCGTGATATTTTGAAATGCAGCCAGCGGTTACCTTAATTGGTCTTGTGCCAACAGTATATCACACCTAAACAACAGTCATCTTACAAAACATGCGACTTAACTAATCATGTTAAAAAAAATCGATTATCACAGTAACTGCCAAAATCGCCTTGTCCTAATGTACGATATATAAACAGGCAATTATCGACTTTATCCCTTGTTGTTGATTATTTGACGTGTATTAAGCCATTACTATTCATTTGATTGATTTGAGTGATTATTATTGGTTAAAAGATACAGATTTTTTAAGTTGTCGGGTCTCTTGAAATAAAATTAACTTGAGCATTACAGGTTGTTTACACATTTAACAAACAGATTTCTTGAGGTCTTTAAAATTGATGAAAACTTGATTTTGCTATCAATTCTTGCTATAATTTTGTTCTCTAAACGTAAGTTCCTCTTTCTAGAGGATTACCTGAAAGTGGTTCGCATGCTTGAATCTGGACATTCTTCAAGGGTTATTGCTAGTGAATTTGGTGCAGGTCGTACGCAGGTCCAAAATGTAGCTTAACTTAAACGAGAAATTCTCGAGGAATATGGAAATGGCGATCCTTCTTCAAAGTGTGTCAAAAAGATTATCTCATTTGAAAACATTGATGATTTGTGTAACAAGTGGTTTATGCACACCACATCTGGCCAAATGAACCTAAATGGTCCACTATGTTCAAATTTGTGATTTTTACATGCCTTCTTACAATTTACTGATAACAAGATATTTTCACATCTGTCACAATATTTTCTGTCTTAAATGGTACAAATGGTACAAATTACCTTTTCTTTTTTTTTAAAAGACACTTAAAATGGAAGTTTAGTACTTCTTAGAATTTGGAGTAGTCTAAAGTTTTGTGATCTGTTAATGAGCTATCCTAATAACGTATGAAAACATGGCCGCCCTATGGATAATGTGAACAGCAGCCAATCTGTGAACAGCAGCCAAGTTGGCCCTCTCCCTTGACTGGCTGCTGTACACTGATTCGACTGTATTTTGCTGTCTATTAATGGGTTCACTCATGACCACACAACAAAATTTAAGACTTTTCTAAATCAAAAGACCTTGAAGAAAACAATTTAAAGTTATGGAATTCGAAAAATCTTTGCCTTTCAGGGTAGAAAACATTGTGGACATTGAATAAATTGCTTGTCACAAGCAATTTCTTCAATGTCAACAAACTTTTTCAAAGCATTATCTGTCTTCAAGGGCATTAATAAGTTAGATTGTGTATTACTGACTTAAATACCTTTAATTTATGGGTGGGATCACCTCCATGAGCCAGAAGCAGCTCTACAACAGCAAAATGTCCCCCAGCACAGGCTAGTGATAACACAGTGTGGTCATTAGTAGTTGTCTGTCGATTTACATCAGCACCTGATCAAAGAAAATAAGTATTAAAACTTGTATAAAGCAACCACTCAAGAGACTGCCATTATGTGGTCATTTAAGAGAATGGTAACTTACAACACTTTTTTGTGACATATATGCGGGATTGGTTTGGCCGCATAAATAAATCATTATGGTTTTCTCACTCAATCCTATGCTGATGGAACTCATTAGAATGGTCTCATTGAGACAATTCTAATGAAATTTATCATCATAGAATTTATTTTTGATCATTTTATTATTTTTATTTTTACATCCAATCATGAAGATTGTTTGTTTTTGAAAGAGAAATTTGTTGATGGTTGTTTAATGAAAGTAGTCTCTTAATAGAGGTGGTCACTTAAGAAAGATTGGCTTTATTTTATAGGTGACGACTCAATGAGAAGAAGCCATAGAGGTGTCCAGTAGGATTTTTGTTATTTTTTGTGGAAACATTTGATGTCCTCATCACCACTTGTTAAAGTCAAATCTGAGTACGCTTGAATTTCGCATTAAGAGTTTGTAAGCTTGTTATTTAGAAGCTTAAAAATCTTAATCTAAAAATCACTTTTTCTTAAAAATCTAATAAAAATCTTAAGAATCTCAACAACAAGAACCCTCCTCCTAACATCCTTGGTAAGAATGATTAAATTCACCAACATTGTAAGCTCACCTTTGTTAATAAGAAATTGTACAGTACACAGGTGACCAGCTCTGGCAGCCTTCATTAATGGTGTTCTACCTCCCTCAGATTCATGTTCCTTTAAAAAAAAATATTAGAAAGTCAGATAGTGTTCTAGTGGAACACTGTGGTGTGATTACTAGAATAAGTACCATGAAAAGGATAGTAGTAAAGTTGAGTCCCCTTATTATTATGTTTAAATTCAGCTTTGTTTAATTCACATTTTGAACAGCTTCACATCATTTCTAAATCATATGATTAAATCTTAATATACATCCATCAAAGAAATAGTTCCATTGTTGTTAATCATATACAACATTCCCATATAATGATGCTTTTTGACGACCCCCAAGAAAAACAATTGCGAAAATTTTGTGTAAAATGAAGAAATTGCTTGAACTTAGCAATTTCTTCATTTAGCACAATGTTTTCAACCCAGAAATTTGAAAAGAATTGAGAATTTCATTCAATTTAAATTGTTGTCAGCAACTCCTTTCAATTTGGACCAGTCTAAGATTATGTCGTCTGGTAATAGTTTAATATCAATGATACGAGATCAAGCCCTTGAAGTATTTCTCAAATGATGCATGAGAACCCATCTCAACCGTTTTTGGGTTCGTTTTTTTTTTTTTTTTTTTAATTTTAGACTGGTTCGAATTGAAAGAGGTTGCAGATGACAATGAAAATTGGATGCAGTTTTGAATTAAACCATCCTATGTGGTAGAAAAAAAAATTCTAAAGTATAAGATTACATCAACATAAAATCCAATGGTTGCACCAGAAAGGATTTGAATGTAAAGCACTAACCAGTATTGCTCCATGTTGTAGTAACACGTCTGCAACGTCTGTATGACCGTTTTCACAGGCATAAGTGAGGGCCGTATCACCAGTACCAGTGGTTGCTTGGACATTGGCTTCTGAAACAGAAACATTCATGCTGATACTGTAACCAAACTCTCCGATTGGTCTCTAGTACAGTGTACTTGCACCAACAGTGAGAAAAGATACAACACTTTTTGTTTTCTAGAACAGGGCACTTGAAATATATAAATTGTTTTCTGAAGATAAGCAGAATGTTTTGGACCATTCCAATTCCAAAGCTAAAGCAAAAGTCAAGGGTAAATATGATAATTGTTTCCAACAAGATGTGTTTGTGAAACACTATGCCCCCGAGACGGTAATTCTTTAGAAACGGGTAAAGGGTTAAAATTTTGACCTTGACCTTGATGAATTGACCTTCCCCAGTTGTGCCTTGTTGAGACCTATCTACATACCAAATATTAGCATGGTAACTTAATCAGGGTTGAAGTTATAGGAAAATGTTTAGTTAGCAGGTTAAGTTTTGCAGACAGACAGACAGACAATGGTAAAACAATATGTTCCCAATCTTATCAATGCAGGGGCATAAAAAGATTTGTTGAGGAGATGTATGTCTATCATTGGATCTCTAGGATAAATTACTCAAGAGTCTACATGATCACTTACTACACTTTAAGAGGTATTTGACAAGTTCTAAATGTCCTTCCTGGGCTGCCTCCATCAGAGGTGTACTACATCCTAGTTCAATGGAAGCCCCCGCTGATATCAAGAAATCTGCAACATCAAGGAAACCTCCACAACAAGCCAGGGTCAAGGCTGTCTCCTGAGTCTCTTCAGTCTGGGCATTAATGTCAGCATCTGTGAAGAAAATCAGAAACAACTTCTTTCACTTGAAGCTAGATATATACTTATGGAAATGGAAACTATTTTGATAAGTTTTATTCTATTATCATTATCAAAAGTATTTTATGCCGCCAATATTTTCATTAGTAAATATACAACTAATTTAGATGTCCGATTTAATTGACACTTTTTGATGCCTTTCAGGAAACCAATTGGGAAATCATTTTGTAAATGAAGATATTGCTTGAATAAAGAAATTTATTCATTTTTCACAATGTTTCCTTCCCAGAGAGTTGAAAAAATCCAAAATTTTATAAAGTTTAACTGACACACTGAATGGGTTTAACGCAACTTTTAACAGTATATCAGTTATATTGTGGCAGCTGGAGACCTAACAATGGATTTCTTTCAATTTAGACCAGTCTAAATTTTTCTTGTTTGGTAATGGGTTAAAGCAATAGAAATGGTTGCATTTGCAAACCCAGATGTCTTTCCAAGGGTCATTTCAAAAACATCGTTAAGTGATTATAAAAATATAGGTAAATACAATAGTTACACGAAACTCCTAATACCTCACATATTGGTATTTGCCAATTGCAGCTGTCAATCAAAAATTCATGCGACCAATGAAATCTTTTATTTAGACTGAAATTTCAGTTTGAACTCCAATTTGGTTGCCATTTTGGTGAATCATTTTTATTGGTTAGGCGACTTAAATGCATACCTACAACTTATTCAAACCAACGACTTTACCTGTTTGTAACTTGTTACTTGCCATAGTTTTTGAAAAATAACAATGTTAACAAGATGTGTATGTGAAACTCAACACCCCTGCAACAGGATAACACGCCTGACCTTGGTATGTGACCTTGACCTTATCACATGACCTTGACATGAGGAGATGCGTATTAAGGAGATGTATCGTCATGCAAAATATGAGCATTGTATCTTGAATAGGCTGGTAGTAATTGGCAATGTTAAGTTTTGTGCAAACAGACGGACAAAGGTTAAACAATATGCCCCATATCTTTCGATGCAGGAAATAAAAATCAAGCAGAACTTCCTGTAAGAGTCAATTGGTCAGGGCCAAAGAAGTCAGTGGGCAGGGCCAGCCATTGGTCAATAACCGCTACCACTGAGTAACTAGAGTTGTTGTATAATGGACATGTATCTCCCCCCCCCCCAAAAAAAAAGCTACTGAGCTAGAGCACAAAAACAGTTTCCAGTCAAAGTTCAATTTTACCCTTGACCCTTTAACACGCATGACCAAAAGACGATAGGGCAATTTCTTGGATCACAAGCAGTAACAGTCATTAGTTTCATGGTTGTAGGTCAATTGGTGAGAGTTCAGCATCGAAACAAAAGCCTACTGACCGCCAGACAGATATGGTGTAACCAACATACCCACCTATAAATCAGAGATTAGGGAATAATAAATGTAAACCGTTCACACAAGCCATACACATGACATGACATTTGTCACACACATGGATGTCCTGGTAAATGCTTCTTTAAGTCTTAAAAGTGACAAAAAGATAAAATGTCATAGGCCAACTTTAGAATATGACCTTTACTTGACAACTGTTGTAATTAGACTTGAAAACCTCGTCTTTGGCCTTAACAGTAACATAACAGACTTTCAAAGGACTATTACTCATTTCAAAAAAGAACAAGGACAAATTTGTCACGTGATCTAAGCTATGACCTTGGGTATATTGAAACAAACTCTTCATATAGAACTCATCAAGGGGCACAACTTTGCCAAGTTTTTGGACATTTATCCGTAAATGTAAGACAACTTCTGGCCAAGGTCTATGTTGTCTTTTGAAGATCAACTGAGACTTTGACCTATAAAGAATGCAAACAAGCCTTTCACATTAAGTTTTTGCATTACACTATTCATTAAAATGAACAACTGTGTGAAATTGTTTTAGAATCCATCTATAGATGTAGAATATTACCTCAAAAGTCAATTTGACTCTTGACCATTAGCTGTGACCTTGATCTGATGTGTTCAGGGTTTTCCCTTGACTTTCAAAACAGGGGGTCATTTTGCCACTTTATGACCCCTATCAAATAAGATAAAGAAGGCTGTCTAGATTTTTTGGGGGTCATTTCTGAAAAATGGGGGTCCAAATTATAAGAAGGAGATGGTCAGGGAAAACCCTGTGTAACTATACTAAATGCACAGCATTTGTACTAGTCAAGTGGAATATAGTGCCAGTCATTTTGAAACCTAATTGTAATTGTAGAAGATATGCATTAGACATATATGATGGAAAACACACACAGTAAAGTCTAAATGGCCTTTGGTCATTTCACGGTGGAGGCATAAAAATGGCTAAATTATTGATTTCAACCATTAAAATTTTTTGCCTACATTATTTATCCCAATTTTGCATAAGAATTTCTGGAAGGAAAATTGGTATGCAGAGTCTAGAACCTACCATGAGCCAACAAGAGAGCTACCATTTCCTCATGTCCCTCTCTGGCTGCCTCCATGAGTGGTGTATATCCTTCATCATTCACCTCCTCGATGTTAGCTCCACGCTCAATCAGTAGATTGGCCAGCTCTACATGTCCACCACACGCTGCTAGGGTCAGCGGAGATTCAAAACTGTCAGCTGGCATGTTCACCTGAAACAGTCATTTTGAAACTAATAAGAGCTATCACTTAACTCTTTCCTGGAAAACCAAGGTTTTTACATGACTGTGATTTTATACCTAAAAAAAAAACATTGTGGAAAAAGAAGAAATTGCTTGTGACAAGCAATTTCTTCTTTTTTCACAATGTTTTCTCACGTGTAGGTTGGTATGTGTTTTTTTCAAATTGAATCCAATTTTCATTGTCGTCTGTAACCTCTTTCAGCTTGGACCAGTCTAAAACTTCAAAAAACAGGAAAGGGTTAACATGATTATATCCCCCACCAGCACTTTGTCACAAAGAGTCGTCCTTATCATATAATGCTACAAAAATCTAGATCAATATGAAAGAGAACAACTTAAAGTAGTAACAGATAAAAAAATCTTGCAATTAAAATTTAAGTAAAAATAGGGTAACAAATCTTTGCCAAGGAGAAGGCCTGATAATCAAAAAAGCATGTGCACATTTTCAGGGCAATAGCATTAGCAGGGACAAAGATTATTTGCAGTTGCATATAAAACTTTAAATAAGAATTTCTACATGAAAAACTTAAACTTAGAATTTCTAAGTCAAAAAAGGGTCTAATATCCACAAAAATGAATGTTTGAGTAATGAATCTTTGCCAAGAGGATAAAATTATGGTCAAAAGAGCATGTATGAAGTTTCAGAGCAATAGCATAGGTAGAAAAAGAAATTAAGAGACTTACTAATAACTTTAACCAAATGTCTTAGTCAAAATGGGGGTGATAATTCCAATAAAATGATTGTTTGTTAGAACAGCAAATCTTTCCCTACGGGATAATATGATGGTCCAAATCATATGCAAAGTTTCGGAGCAATAGTAGGAATAGATACAACAAAGATATAACAAAAATATGACAGAAGCATGTAAAACCAAGTATTTTAAAGTTGAAAATGGTCAAAATTCCACTAAAATGAATGTAATGATGTGAAAAGTTTCAGAGCAATAGTATTAGTTGAACAAGAGCTTTGTCCAAAGGGCCCAGATGCCCCCACCTGTAGCTTTGATAATAACAAACGGCAGAAACTCCAAAATTATGCAAGCAAGAGTTGTGGTTCTTGTGCACTGCACTTCTCCTCAATGAGGTCTATCCACTTATGAAGTTTCAAGTTGATAGGTATTATACTTTCAGAGATATGCCCCAGAAAAAATGTAAGTCTTTAAATAACAAAGGGCAATAACTCCAAAATTATGCAAGCAAGAGTTGTAGTTCTTGTGCACTGCACTTCTCCTCAATGAGGTCTATACATCTATGAAGTTTCAAGTTGATAGCTATTATACTTTCAGAGATATGCTCCGGACAAAGTCTAAGTCTTTAAAATAACAAAGGGCAATAACTCCATAATTATGCAAGCATGAGTTGTGGTTCTTGTGCACTGCACTTCTCCTCAATGAGGTCTATCCACTTATGAAGTTTCAAGTTGATAGCTATTATTCTTTCAGAAATTTGCCCCAGACAAAATGTAAGTCTTTAGAATAACAAAGGGCAATAACTCCATAATTATGCAAGCAAGAGTTGTGGTTATTGTGCACTGCACTTCTCCTCAATGAGGTCTATCCATCTATGAAGTTTCAAGTTGATCACTTAAATACTTTCAGAGATATGCTCAAGACAAAATGTAAGTCTTTAAAACAACAAAGGGCAATAACTCCATAATTATGCAAGCATGAGTTGTGGTTCTTGTGCACTGCACTTCTCCTCAATGAGGTCTATCCACTTATGAAGTTTCAAGTCGATCGCTATTTTACTTTCAGAGATATGGCCCGGACAAAATATATGTCTTTAAAATAACAAAGGGCAATAACTCCAAAATTGAGCAAGCAAGAGTTGTGGTTCTTGTGCACTGCACTTCTCCTCAATGAGGTCTCTCCACTTATGAAGTTTCAAGTTGATAGCTATTATACTTTCAGAAATTTGCCCCAGACAAAATGTAAGTCTTTAGAATAACAAAGGGCAATAACTCCATAATTATGCAAGCAAGAGTTGTGGTTATTGTGCACTGCACTTCTCCTCAATAAGGTCTATCCATCTATGAAGTTTCAAGTTGATCACTTAAATACTTTCAGAGATATGCTCAAGACAAAATGTAAGTCTTTAAAACAACAAAGGGCAATAACTCCATAATTATGCAAGCATGAGTTGTGGTTCTTGTGCACTGCACTTCTCCTCAATGAGGTCTATCCACTTATGAAGTTTCAAGTCGATCGCTATTTTACTTTCAGAGATATGGCCCGGACAAAATATATGTCTTTAAAATAACAAAGGGCAATAACTCCAAAATTGAGCAAGCAAGAGTTGTGGTTCTTGTGCACTGCACTTCTCCTCAACGAGGTCTATCCACCTGTGAAGTTTCAAGTTGATCACTTAAATACTTTCAGAGATATACCCCGGACAATTTCGGGACAGACGGAAGGACTGAAGTATGGAAGCAAGGACAGACAAATGCAAACCTTGAGTTTTGGGGGCATAAAAAGAGATTTGAGACTTGCACATTAGACTTAAGCCAAATTTATTAGTCAAATAAGGGGTAATAATTCCACTAAAATGAATGCCAGAGTAAGAAATCCTTGCCTAGTGGATGATATGATGGTCACAAAGGCATATGCATAGTTTTAGAGCAATAGCAGTACAAACAGAAATATTTTGTTCTTTTAAATTAATGCTATTCACCCTCTTTTCTGAGGAATACATCACAAACAAGTTTAAAATGTGAGCTATCAAGGTCATAAACATATATTTGGTAGTAAAGGCTTGGGATGTTAAGGTTGTTAAGATAAGCAAGCATTTTTTATGTAACTGTTACATACCTGTGCTCCACTATCTAAGAGAAGTCTGGCAACTTCTACATGTCCATCCATTGAGGCTTCCATGAGTGCTGTGTGCATTTCATCTGTCTTGTGTTCTTGATCAGCTCCAGCATCCAGTAAAAATTTCACCATTTCCAGATGACCTGCAAATAGTTTGTCATCATGCAACATATCTTTATCAGATTCTTTTAAGTAAACCCAGACCACAGAGTAAAATTAAAATAAGAGCACCGTCTACTGGTGCCTATGCTTGGCTATTGGGAGCTGGATAGTGGATAAAAGCATCTAGAGTTATGAGTATCCCCCTTGATAGTATAGGTTGCTCTTTTAATAGTGAACAAGTTTCACGTGAATGCCTTTAGTAGAACCAAAGATATCACAAAATGTCAAAGTTTTCACATGGCGACGGTGACGACGAGGACGCCAAAGCTATAGCAATACCTCAGGTTTTCTCCGAAAACAGCCGAGCTGAAAATTAAAAAAAGTTACAGACAAAATTATCAGATTTGATATATATTTTATAAAATCTTTTGCTCTACAGGGTAAAATTTATAGAAAAAGAAGAAATTCTTGTAACAAGCAGTAATATCATTTTCCACACCCCTTCCAATAAGGTTGCTTCTTGCCAAGATTGGTTGAAATCCGTCCAAGAGTTCTAAAGAAGTCGAAAAAGTAAAAAGATAATGCACAATGCATTTCACACTACAACAGGCGAAATGCTATCGCTATAGGTCACCATGACCTTTGGCCAGGTGACCTGAAAATGTAACCAGTTTTACAGATAGGATTTTCATACAAGTTTCATATGCTTTGATAACTTTAGGCACAGTTTAAATTTATCAAATCTTTAGTAATCTTGCTCATTGAAATATATCAACTTTTTTCAAGTTACCTTTGTAACAAGCTAGAGTCAGAGCACTTTCTTTGAACTCATTAGAATGAGTGTTAATTCCTGCTCCAGAATTGAGAAGAATTCTTGCAACTCCCACATGTCCTGCACTGGCAGCCTCCATCAAGGGTGTGTGCCCATTTTCATTATGTTGTTCCACATTAGCCCCGACATCAATGAGGACCTGAACTACATCCTCATAGCCTCCACATGCAGCGTAATGTAATGGTGTGTTACCTAACACAGATGAAAACACAAGTAGTGACATTTACATTGAATAATATTCTTGTTGGTCCATCAAAATATCAAGGCTATCTTTTAAAATAAATGTAAATCACAGCTATTTTTCTATTAACCCTTGTCATACTGGATATAACCCTGTTTAGAAATGCACCATATTCAGGATGCATTAGTTGCAGGTCAATACTTCTTTTGAAATCTGATTTTATAAATGATTAAGACCTAAAAGGGGCAAGCAGGTGGTGTAGTCTAAGATCAGACTGCCAATTTGTGCAGGCTGATCGTTGTCTATACCTCCTTCCAAAGCAAAAATATTCCAGGTTCAGCATAACAAGGGTTAGTTACACTTTTTCATCTCTATTTTGCATAATTTCAACAAGAGAATGTTTCTGACTTAAAGTTGGTTACAACTAAATTGATTTATTTCAAAGGTTTATAAAGACTCTCAAATTAAGTTACCTGCAGATGACTGAGCATTTACATCAGCTCCATGTGCCACCAACAACTTGACAATGTCCACATATCCTCCACTGGCGGCCTCCATCAGAGGTGTACAATCTCCTTTAATGCCCCGATCTTCAACATTGGCCTTCATAGCAAGCAGCACCTGTAAAATAGACGAAATTGACAGAGATAATTCTTGAATAATTTATCGAGTTACCAAGAGGGTTTTACCATATATGAATATCTTTGTAATGTTAACCAGCCTTTATACTTTTAATGTAATCCATTCATAAATGATTTCAGGGTTTATTGCTTGTATTTATTTGTTTGTACTGTATTTGTTTTACTATGTGTCAATGTTACAAATTTCTGAACACATTTTCTCTTCAGATTCTCTTTACTATTAAGTTTGTGATCTCAAGCACTCTGTAGGTCAACAGTACCTACCTGTGCTAGTTCATAGTAGCCAGCAGAGCAAGCCAGAGACAACAAGCTGTCTCCCTCTTCTGTGGTCTCATGGACACTTCCTCCCTCTCTCAGTAATTTTCTTACAGTTGGTACATCACCATCACTACAGGCTTCAGCTAGTGACCTTTGACTGCAAATGTTTAAAAAACAATTAATGGACATTTTGAAATGTGAAAGTTAAATGTTTGTTCATAAAACCCTTTGTTGTAGATACTCTTTAGAACAACAAAATAGATTTCATTACAACAATTCCTATAAGTATTCACAAGAATAGGAACAACAAAATTAGATTGGTATCACATCTTGGTATCTAGAGCTTAGCAGTCAAGCAACCCACTTTAATGACCTTTAGCACACTCAAATGACTGCTAAATGTCAGCCAATCCGACATTTTGAAGATAAAATTAAGATTGATTGATTGAATGGCGTTTAAAGCCACAGTATTTCAGTCATAATGTGGAGGCCTGAGCACCTGACAATTGATTCCTGGTATTTCTCACACCAGTACTACCACTACATACTTTCCTAGCCTACAGCTGCTATCCCACTTAGGTTTACAATTATCCATCTATTGGTGAGAGACAATTATCGGAAAGGATATGTACCACCGCTGGGAATGGAACCCATTACATCCCATGATTAAACATTGGGAGTCTGATAAAATTAAGAATTATTCCCCTTGTTTGTTCTTATGTTATTGAATTTATAATCAAGGTTTCAGATCAATGCCATTACTAATAAAAGATTTATCTCAAAATGTTCAGTTTTTGAATGTAGATAATGCATAGACTATAGAGAAAATTAACTGATCACAACTGTTGATCAAATAATAAGTTGATCAATGAAATCATTCATCTAGACCAGAAGTGAGCTCTAAACTCAAACATTGGCTGCCATATATGTGAAGCTTTTTGCTGGTTTGGCGACTTTAACATGGTAACATCAGCCTTTTCAAGCTGTACTTACAAAATTAAGGTCACAACCAACCATACTGCTTTTGGTACATGCTTGTGGTAATGAATTTTTCAAAATAAGGCTGTTTAAAATTGAAGCAAACATTCTGTCAGAGTCATAAGGTGTGGCCAGCAGAGACAGTGGTGGTTTCTAGTGGGTGGTAAAATAGAGTTTCTCTGCGAAATCATCCTGGCAAAAAACAACAGTATTGCTAAGAATCACCTCTCACTGAGAGATAGTCTTTAGGGAGTGAAAAC
This sequence comes from Fragum fragum, assembly GCA_946902895.1. NCBI lineage: Eukaryota > Metazoa > Mollusca > Bivalvia > Cardiida > Cardiidae > Fragum > Fragum fragum. Next base: position 86,701,094 of record OX336365.1, read on the forward strand.
CCCTTCACATAACTCTGCCTACCTGTCTGTATTCCCTAACTGGCACTGTTGCTCTGCTCGCATCCTATGTAAGGCTTGAGCAGCTTCATCCAGGGCACAACTAACAGATGAAGTGAGTTTACGCAGAACCTCAGGGTCAGTTAGGGCTTTTCCATCCGCCGTGGACAGTTTTCCTATCCCTGGAAAGGTTTGTACAAAATGTTATTCAATTTTCTTTTCACACACAATCCAACTTTTTTATGTTCTGGAGTAACTTGAGGAGCTTAAGCAAAGGCCTGAATGTACTGATTTAGCAAATGGCGTTTTCAGGAATTCAACATTGACTGAATCATCTTTGCCATATCTGGCAAATAAATCTGGTAACTGAAATCTTTGAAATATTCCTAGAAGCATTTCACACTTGGCATAGTTTTATTAAAGTCAAATTGAGTTATGTAAAATTCATTTACAAAGTCAGATGGAAAGGTATTTACAAAACTCACTGCAAACCATATATGGACATTAGCAACAACAATAAAAGTCATGTTTTTAAGCGATCAAAATATTGTGAAGGCATCTGACAGAGTCACCCGTGTATCATTCCTGTGAGATTTGGTTAAAATCCATCAACAGGATTCCAAGAAGATTTTCAAAAATTTCAGAATGTATTCCATATATGGAAATCAACCCCGCACCCCTTCAAACAAGCCACGCTTTTCATTGAATTCACAAAAGTTATCAATGAAAAATGTCTCCATACAAAAAATGAAGACTCTAACTTGAGTAGTCTTGCAGAAACAATAGACCAATTTATTTTAAGTTGGAAATATACAAAATGTAAATCAATATGGCATTAAGCCTCCTTTTAGCATGGTAAAGTTCATTGGGTCAAAAATTAAAATAAACATTATCTAGGGCACTTAATAAACAACATTTATGTAAAGTAATAAGAAATTTTGACAATTTGTAAAGGAGGTATTTTTGATAATTAATGACCTTGACCAATTGACCTTGACAATTGACCTTGAATTTAGTACCAACAGAAAGTCCATGTCATAAGCAATACACATGTAAAATATGAAGGCTACATCACTTAACATTGTATACTTATTGGCGATGTTAAAGGAAACATTTTCGAAAAATTGACCTTGAGAAATGACCTTGAACCTAATACTAACACAATGCCATGACAATAGCTGGCTGTCTTTCAGCCAGTGGAGCTCATTACTGAACTATTTAACTGAACAATTTAACCCTTTCCTGGACAAACCCGGGTTTTTACGTCACTGTGATTCTATACTTGAGAAAACATTGTGGGAAAGGAGAAATTGCTTGTGACAAGCAATTTCTCCTTTTCCCACAATATTTTCTACCACATAGGATGGTCAGATTACAAATTGCATGCATTTTTCATTGTAGTCTGCAACATCTTTCAATTTGGACCAGTCTAAAATTTCATAAAACAGGAAAGGGTTAAAAAGGTTTTCACAAAAATAAGGAGTTTTTTCATATCCCCAACCAAACCCTCTGCAAATCCCTCATAATTAGATAAAACCTACAGTACATTCTTTTCCATCAATTTACAGACCCGAAATATCATGTCCCTTTGAAATGAATTAGAAAACAGGGGAGTAAAAGGACGTTGTTTCTTGCATTAATTTCTCTTTTCCCACCAATGTTTCTTCTCCTGGAGTGTATTCATTCTTAGCTAGCAAAGATTCAGAGTTAAACAAACTTTTGAGGTCTTCTCAGAGCTCAATCTGTGCAAACTGCCACTGGAGGCTTAACCACTGAATCCATTGAATGCCTAATCCATAAAAAGTAGTTCTTATGTATTTCAGGAATATTGCAAACTCTGCCATTAAGTTCATCTTGTGGGTATTTTTAGCTGACTTGAGCATTTTGTGTTCAAAATGAGTATCAGTCTTCACGTGAGGCTTTGTCTGACCACATGAACTAACTTTATTAAAATTGTAGAAAACTCCTTCAAAAATGAGCTATTTGACTCATGGGTTACTATAATCCTGTTTATCTATCATGGTAAAGATTGAAAAAAAGAAGATTACTAAATAAAACCATGCTTTACTAGCTTAGAGTACTTTCAGTACTTTGATACAAATTTGAGTGATAAAACAAATGTACTTGTTTTTTCCTGTTTGCAAAATGCAAATCTTTTAGAATTGGACAATTTTCTTATTTGCAAAATTCAGGGGAAATCATTCTTTTTAACCGATTCCATTTGAAAAGGTATTGTAAGGAACAGGCTACAATCCAGTAAACCCTATGTAAATGGGCCCCTACAGATATACAGAGTTCTCCCAAAAATTGCCCTTTAATTAACTCCCTTGATTCTACTGGGTAGTTCCGGTTTAAATTTCAACATAGAGTAAATAAGGGCTGAGACTAGAAGCGTCCATTTTGGAGAGAAGTAATTAATTTTTCGGTAATTTTTGTGGTAGTTTATATTAACGTTGACACGTTTTAATCGCTTTTCTCTCCCGACCTAGGAGCCAATTTCATTCTCGTCCAGTTTTCATATTTTACTTCTCATTTTTGAAAAAAAAATTAGTAAAGGCGTCCTTTGTAGGAAATCATTGCGTTTACTTCTTTAACTTGAAAAGACTTATTAAAACAAGGAAACCACACAACAACAACCAAGAATAACAATATTGCGATAAAGAGTACTTTTTACGCCGATTTTCTCCACATCTGAAAGATCCATTATTTTCGGTACACATGGCTTTTAAAATTTCGTTCGTATCCTCTTTCGTTCTGAAATTTTTTTTCTGTAAAGGGTCAAATGGTAAATCAAATTTAAAAGTTAACGATGTTCTCTCATAATCTGCTGTTTTAATCCATGTAACTTACACGCTTCTGATCGGTATCTCTGATTGCGTAATAGACCACGGGTGGTATTTTGGATATACACTGGATATATCTCATGATGATCGGTTATTTGCTTTGGATTTTCACCCGATATCCCCTTTTTACAAGTAACAAAGGAAGTCATTTGCTATTCCCCCCAATTCTAAGGAAATTACGAGTTTGTACATTATAAACAGGATGCAAGAGGTAAAGGAAATCTATTTTAAAACGTTTCTCATTTAGAAAAAATTGGAAAAATGTTTAAGTAAGAAAAATCTGAAGGAAAAAAAACATGTTTAAGATCACTTTTTTACAACAAAAAGATTTGAATATTTAGTACCATATATGTCATTGCATGATATATCTCAAAATAGTAATAAGAATTTGGTATCAACTAAATGGATTAATACGTTCAAAAAGATTGTCTTAGTATCTTTGTAACACTTCTTACGGTCATCTCTTTTATATTTGCACTTTTTTATTTCTCACATTTTCTCAAATACTTAAATACACGAAATGATATATAAAACAATGAATTAAAAAAGAAAAACATTCAGCATGGCAGAAATACTGTGAAAAAGGAAAACATTGCAACAAGCATATTCTTTTTCTACAATGCATTCTCAATTTGAAAGCCACAGGGACGTATAAACCAGGGTTAACCAGAAAACATTTTATATGAAAAATATAAATTTGTGCACACATCTAATATCAGATGCTAAAGCATGTGCAGGTTGATTGAATTAGTTTGGTTTACCCATTCCCACACAATGACCTTATCATTTGCCGATTGGTAAGAAATTAATGATATATCTTACTTGCTATTGGTAAGAAACGAATGATCCTAGGAGGACCTAGAGGCAGTATCATTGTATTTATTTCGATCAAAAAAGCTCTTTTTATGGTAATTAATACGTATATCCGGGATTAGGGTATATCCGAAAAATACACTTTCATACCGGGTCATTTACGATTATAAACACATAAAACGTCACTTAGCTTTAAAAATTAAGCTCAGCTGTTAAAATAAAGTCGCCTCTAGATCATCTAGGGTTTCAACAATAATGACACATAGTAAGACCTGGCAAAAACCTGTTGATGTTTTCGATACCGATATCATAGATTTTTTCACCGGAACTACTCAAAGATTTAAGGGAGGTCACTCTAATACTAAAAATAAGCGGAGTAACTCTGGATATCGGTAGGGGCCCATTGTCCTGCAGCACTGGTCATCATAGAGATATTTTGGTTAAAGACTTCTGGATTTAGTTCATTCAGAGGGTGTGTTTGTGTGTCAAACCCTTGTTATTGTTACTTTTAAATTAATCAGGATGTTTTCTTTAATCTTGGAAGTTAATTCATGTCCTGATCTATTTTTCCGGACATTTTGTCTTATTTATAGAAGTAATTAATGTTGTCATTCGCTTATTGATAGTACTGTATTCAAAGAAAGGGGGAACAAGGCCAATATTCTCCATTAATTTTGGTCAGGAAAAACACTGATATGAAACTTTTTTTACTAAACTGCCCCTTACACCCATCTTTCCAGCCTGATTAAATTTCCTTGAGAATATCTGAAAGGACATTTTGCAGGGATCATTTATGTGAAATTTGGTTAAATTCTGCCATGTAAATTCTTAGTTGATGTTTAAAGCAAGATGTGTTTGTGAAACACCATACCCTTGTTAACGTCTCTTTACTTTATACAAGAGGACCATGATGGTCCTATATCGCTCCCCTGAGTATGATTGCTCAAGGCTTTATGATATATTCAAAATATCAAAGCCCTACACCTAATCATTTGGAGAAGATTTTTTAAAGATTTTCTCCTTTAATACTAGGTATAGTGAAAACCATGTCAAGCTAATTTCAAAAGTACTGTAATTCTTTGAGGTAATAAAGTAGAGGGTCAATAGGCAGTAATACATACCAATTATCAAAGCACTAGGCCTAATGATAGAGAAGGAGAACATTTTTTATGATATCCTTCTTTATTCCTTTCTGGGATTGCACAGAAAAGGTCTTATTTTCAGAATACAGTAATTCTATTATGTGTTTTAGTACAGGGTCAATAGGTATTATTAGACACCAAATATCAAAGCTTTCAGCTTTATGGTTTGGGAGAAGAAGATTTTCAAAGATTTCCTTCTTTAAATCTATGTAAAATTAGGGATGGCAAAGAAAAGGGCTAATTATCAGAAAACGGTACTTCTTTGAAGTATTTTGGTAGAGGGTCGATAGATGATGATTTGTACCAAATTTCAAAGCTCTTGACCTTATGGTTTGGGAAGATTTTTAAAGTTTTCCTTCTTCATTTATATGTTAAATCAAGAATCGCACATAAAAGGGCTTATTTTCAGAATACAGTAATTCTTTGGAGTTTTTTGGTAGAGGTCAATAGATGATGATTTATACAAAATATCAAAGCTCTTGGCCTTATGGTTTAGGAGAAGAAGATTTATAAAGATTTCTTTCTTTATTTCTATGTAAAATCAGAGATCACACAGAAAAGGACTAATTTTCAGAATACAGTATTTCTTTGAAGTATTTTGGTAGAAGGTCAAAAGATGATGATGTGTAACAAATATCAAAGCTCTAGGCCATATTGTTTGGGAGAAGAAGATTTATAAAGTTTTCCTTCTTTATTTCTATGTAAAATCAGGGATCGCACAAAAAAGGACTAATTTTCAGACCACAGATATTCTATGAAGTATTTTGGTAGAGGGTCAATAGATGATAATTTGTACCAAATATCAAAGCTCTAGGCCTTACGGCTTGGGAGGAGAAGTTTGAAGGTTTTTTTAAGTTTTCCTTCCTTATTTTTATGTAAAATCAGGGATCGCACAGAAAAGGGCTAATTTTCAGAATACAATTATCATTTGAAGTATTTTGGTAGAGGGTCAATAGATGATGACCTAAGACTGGGGGGGGGGGGGGGGGGCTAAAATGCAGAGTAGAATTGGACCCTGTGTCCCAAACATGTGCTATGTATCTTGAATGATTGTTAGCTAGCAGCAAAATCTTCAGTTTTTGCATTAAGTTTACTTCCCGCAGACAAATGGAGAAACAGAGGAACAAAGGTATTCATTACACACACATCCTGATTTTTCCGATGAGGGGGCATAAATAGTTAATGAACAAGTTAATGGACAGACAGATTGCCAGATGCATAACAGATGACAGGTCTATGACATAAGCCCGCTGGACATAGAGTTAAAACTTTCAATTACATCATGGATGATGGACAGAATTTGACCCGAGTAATATGACATTGCTTTCAATATTAAGAAACTAGGTAAATGTGAATATTTCAAATTTTAGAAACTTTAGCTTGCATATCTACAATGTAACTTGCTACTCTAACTTTCAACCAAAACAATGACCCAATCCCTTACAACAGTAAGAGCTTTCAATGTGTAAAGGTAATTTCTATTAGTTATTTTCTATCTCTACAAAACCGAATAAATAATGAATTTAATATCTTTTGTCTTGAGAAAAACCTCATTAAGGACAATATAAAACAGACGATCTTTTAAGTTAGTTTGTGTGTCTGACCAATACCTGCAGCATCCAACAAAGCTTCTAGTCTAGCATGTGTTTCTGGGTCTACAGTGACTGTCTGTAAGTTAGAAGCCTCCACGCTCTGTGTCAGTAGAAAGTTGGGCTCAATGTTTGGGTCCGTGTCATCAGCATCCAGGATAAATGAGTCAACCTGAAAGACAATAAAATGAATGAACACTCAGTCCTACTGAACTGGCAGAGCTAAACCCACTACCAGACGGCAACATTTTACACTGGTCAAAATTGAGAGGAAAAGCAGACGATAATTTAAAGTTTATGAAATTTTAGGTTTTTTCAATTTCTGGATAGAAAACAGTGGAAAATGGTGAAATTCCTTCTTACAAGCAATTACTTCATTTTACACAATGTTTTCCCAATCGTTTTTCTGTATGGGCATCCATAAGTGTTATTGTGTGGGAAAGGGTTAAGTTCTCTTACTGCTACTAAACATATATTGATTGATTGCTTGTATTGGGTTTAATGCCACTATTACAGTGTTTCAGTCAAATCCTCTAATTGGTCTCAGACCAAAGTTTGTTTGAATGGGGTTTTATGCCACTACAGCACTGATTGGCAGTTGCCTATGAAGGTCTATTTAAAGCCCTAAATTGAACTTGCATACATTAGCTATTGTAAGTTACTCTCTTTTGATAGTTTGACAGAGCAAATACCTAGCCTTTTTACTAATTGTTACAAGGCTAAGCCAGTGATAAAATGCTGTTGAATACAAATCATGAATAAATTTATTTTTAGTCCTTGCCAACTGGAATGGTTGACAAAGGACAACTTTTGAAAAAAATCTGACCTTCAAAAGTGACCTTGACCCCACTTAAACAAATGTTTTAAACAGCATGTCTACTCATCTGTTGTGCCATGCTATTTTAAATTCCATCCCCAAATGTAGAAGGTATGGTTTGTACAAATTCGCGTACAAAGACGTTTCTTGGAATTGGGCGGAAACATTGAGGGTCGTTTTGACTGGGGAAAACATCTGAAAATGGGGTGATTTTCTTTAGATCCACCAAATTAACAAATATACATGTATATTCATGTGTGTATCTTTAATACTGTTCTATAATTAAAGAATAAGCGAGCCTTAACGGTAGTTTTAGACTTTTATCTTGGCCAAATCATAATTGAAAAACTAAAGAAATTAAATTCAACTCTTCATTTTCCTGGAACGGGGGAAAAGCACATATTTCTAAGAGGAGAATTCAGCAGATTTCCCCCCCCCCTCCCCCCCCAAGGACCGTGAAAGAAAGTTAAAATGGGTCATCCCTGTAACAAATTCTTATTTATCAAGTGACATTAATTACTAGGGATCAAATAGTCCCTGATTTGCTCAATGGGCCTGAATTTACTTATCATGAAAGTAACTCATCTTTCTATAACCCTTTCCCATTTTTCAAACTTATAGACTGGTCTAATTTGAAAGAAGTTGCAGACAACAATTTAAAGTGGGAGCAATTCAAAAGTAACCAACCTACAGGTTAGAAAATATTGTAGGAAAAGAAATAATTGCTTGTTTGAAATTTTGTTGAATACTATCCTCCAGTTTGGGTGAACAAGATTTTCAAAGTTTTCACTATATACCAAATATTGATATTAGCCCTGCCTAAAAAAGCCATGTGCTTTAACTCAAAAATTCTATGAAGAAATCTGAAAAATAGTCATCAAAAATCATTCCTGAGCACTTTGTTTGAAGTCAATCTACTGGTTTCTGAGAAGAGGATTTTTCAAGTTTTCAAAATATTCCATATATGGACATTAACCCCACCCATAAAAAATTTTTCAATCAATCCAAATTTTTTCCGAAGAATCCAGATTATGGTTCAACAATGGAATCATTTCTTGGTAATTTGCATGAAATCCATCAGGTGGTTTCTGAGAAGAAAGATTTTCCAAGTTTTCACTATATACAATATCATATAAAATATAGCCCAGGGTTCATTCTAGAAATGAAAACCTTAGGGCCATATGGCCCTCTCAGTGAAACAAAGAGGCGCCATTTCCAAATTTTAGGGGCCATTTATTCTTAACGCAATGAATTACCCAAAATATGGCAACTAGACTACAGACACAGTAGAAAAATTTAATAGAACTTGTCATTATTGGAGACAACTTTTTTCATAGCTGATGCGAAATCACGGTGAATATTTTCTACCAAAATAGCATTTTGTTATCATTAATCCCCGAGTGCTGTATTATGGTACTCATCATGAAATTTTTTGTTCCTTTAGAAAGTGCATGGTTCTTTTTGTGTATTTTGCTCAGGGTATATGCATTTCATTCGTTGAATTTTCGTAAGACTGCCATGAAAAGTTTTTTAACCAGTCCACAGACTGTGAAATGACCGAGATTCTTTCAGACCAAGTAAAAATTCGGATTCATCTTCAACTGAAGTTCTTTGGCTGCTAGTTAAAGGAATTTGGTCGTCTAATTTGTCTGTCTGACAAGGGGATTCCAGAATTATCTTCACCCTTGAGCTTTTTATAAAACCTGAAGAAGTCTAAAATTGTCTGCTTTGGTATAGACATTGTGGCGACATGGGCTACGGAAATTTGGAAATTTAAATCAGCACGGGACAATGCCCCCACGGCAAAAATGAATCACACACACACACCCGGCAAAAATAATTCCCCACATTTTCATGATTTGATGTTTCTTTAATTTTATTGATGGAACTAGCGATGTTATAAAGCAGTCATTTTCGTTTGTATTAAAATTATCTGCATTATGCGGATTTCCACTTGTTGTTAGAAATTTTATCATCTACGTTTCTTAATGTGAATGAAAAACATTAACGATGTGACTTTTTTTATACAAATTTCAAACCCAGTCTCATGTGCATTTATTTCATAAAAGAGTTGTGCTGGGCTATTCCAACTAGGAATGGCAGTTTAAATTGACGCAGTATTAAATGTCCATTCTGATAAGACTTCGAATGTGTGCAAGTCAAACCAAATCTCTATACAGGACTCGATAACCAAAGTTTGGTCAAGCATGAAACTGGCTAACTGCAAATTAGATCCCCGTGCAGAAGGGCACTCAGCGGATAAACTATTTAAAGATTTTTGGCACTTTTGTTAATCCCTTAATGTGAAGATAACATGTGAAACCCTTGAATTCTCTCGAATTGTGATACATTTATTTCATAAAAGAGTTGTGCTGGGCTATTCCAACTAGGAATGGCAGTTTAAATTGACGCAGTATTAAACGTCCATTCTGATAAGACTTCGAATGTGTGCAAGTCAAACCAAATCTCTATACAGGACTCGATAACCAAAGTTTGGTCAAGCATGAAACTGGCTAACTGCAAATTAGATCCCTGTGCAGAAGGGCACTCAGCGGATAAACTATTTATAGATTTTTGGCACTTTTGTTAATCCCTTAATGTGAAGATAACGTGTGAAACCCTTGAATTCTCTCGATTTCATGTGAATTTTGATAGATGGTGGGCGAGTTTAGCAATATCTAAAAGAGAAATTCAGTGAAAATTTCGGACTGATTTTGGTGTATCTTTTGGGATTTCAACCAGTCTGGCAATTCGAAATTCGGTCCAGACCGGCAATTTTTGGGATTTCCAGAGCCCTGGTCGCGAAGGTAATCAAGATAAAGAACAATTGACCAATGTTACCCAAAAAATTTTGCTTGGCTGTACTCAATTTGTGAATTCAGGAGTATTATACCGAACAAATTACTATTTGATTAAGTTTTGTTCTGAAAATTTGCAACCCCGGTCGGCCCTGTTAATATAAATTAAGTCATTCCAACACATTTCTGCCCTCTTAGGCCACATTTGAAAAAATTTTCTTAGAATTTCTTGTGGAAATTGAAGGAATTGCTATTCATCATCTTCATTTCTTTGCAGACAAATTCATATAAATTGGAAATTAAAAAATAGAAATTTATATTTAACATGTCAAGGGACAAGTGAAGAAAATCTGGGTTTCTACAGCACTGGTTAACCGTTATGGAATGACACACAAATGAAGATACACCAAACTTGGCCCCTCATTTTATCTTTTTGTCAATGCATCTGAATAACTTTAACAAAAATGGCGCAGCACTTGGGTATATCGCTTTCAAAGCATTTCTACATTTTCAGGAATGTTTTATTTTTCTATCAATTTCACTATACCTCAAAGGGTGATGCATTTTCTTATTAGGCAATGTTTGCCAATCAAGAGATCTCACCAATTTGTTAAGCAAGTGGGTCTGCTACATGAAAACTGTAGTATCTAAAAATTACAATTGTTATTGTTGATCCAATTTAGGACATTGAAAAGATTAATTTCTGCTTGACATGTGGATTACCCACTATAACACAAGAGAAATTACATTCACCTAGTTGTCCTATACAAGGAAATACAAACACTCTATTCAATATTGTCTGCAACACAAGTTGACTAGAAAGCAATGACTTCTTTTATTTCGTAACAGGGATCTGACATTTTTAATTTCAGTCGATATGGGTCACATGTTCAGCAAGAAACATCACAAAGAAATGGCCAGAACATAAAAAATCGTGGATGACAGCAAAGAATATCGATGGCATGCAGCCAGTAAATACCTCTGACACCTCGTCATCATCGCTACAAGACACGTCAAGGCCAAACGTTGACTGTGAATTCGGAACTTGTGGATTTTCAGTCACAGACGGGCCCGTCATGGCCGACGTTGGGCTTTCTTGATCGATTTCGACAGTTTTTACTTTGTTTTCGTTATTGGCGTCCTCATTTCCTATCTGATCTACATTCTGCATGTTTGCTGTATTTATCTGCGTTAATGTATTTTTCCAGTATCATATATGAAATCGTCCAGATGGCAAATTTCTAATGCACATAAGAAATTATTTAGTTGCCACCTTGACCGCCATTATAATCTGAGTAACCCGGATGATGATCTATGCGCAGGAGCAGACAACTTCCATTTGATTTTCAGCCTAGATCTATTTTTAGATTGCGAGCACATGTCGAATCTTGGAGAAAATCAGTTTCACTTGGTTCAAGCCTTTTCCCGTGACATCTTATCCTTTTTTTTAACCTTTCCTTAAATCATCCCTTACATTCAGTATCATGCTTAACTATAGTTATTGCATGATCTTTCGCTCAGTCGTTGGTCTATTAAAAATCTTTCTACTGAACTAATCAGTCAACCGATCGATCGATTGAACTGTGATCAATACATAACATCAATCGATTGATTGACGGTTAACCAACAAAATCACGAAAATTCAACACCCTCTAATCTATTTTGCAGCCTCGAAGAACTTTGTTACCTCCCCGCCCCCCTTTTTTTGTGTGTGTGGGGATATACGTGTGTGTGTTTTATTACCAAGAATTTAGACCGGAAATGAGCATCACGTTTTAACTCCAACATTGGTCGATATTTATCTGAAGTATTTTTGTTGATTTGACGACTTAAAAGAGATTACTACAGCTAATCCAAATTGTATTAAGGGAATTTAGCTCATAAACAAACCAAACTTTTTTTAGCTAGTAAAGCTTCAGCTTTGATAGTTTAAGTTAACATACAATACTTTAAGGTCTTCTCAAATTCCAACGAGTGCAAACTGCCGTCGGAGCTTTACCACTAAATCTTATGAATGCATGCGCCCTAAAAAATAGTTCGTATACGGTATCTTAGGAATCATTACAATTTAAACTCTATTCAAATTGTAGAGAATCTAATTCTATCAAAAGCATGCTATTTAACCAATTCCCACTCGATCCTGCTTTTCAAGCATCCCAAGAAAAAGACCGTAGAAAAAAATATGGACAATGAAGAAATTGCTTGTAACAAGCAAATTATTGAATGTCAACAATGTTTCCTATCCTATAAGTAAACTATTTTCTAAATTCCACTCACTTGAAATTGTCCACTGATTCTTTTTTCTATTTGAACTTGTCTAAAATTTCGTCATGATGTAATGGGTTACATCATGGTTTACTGTAACCTCGTTTTTTATCACGATAACCTCTGACAAAGAAGATGACATAGTAAAACATTGGTTTGCTAGCTAACAGTACTTCGATTTTACTCTTGGCTTCAATTTATGACCCGCATAGGCATAAATTTTGAACACTAACACGCCGCACACACACATACACACACACATACACACACTATCTGTTTAATATCGAATAAGAACTTCATGTCCGAGTTTAGAGAGCGGTACCAGCGATCTGTCAATTGACCAATCGCTGCAGTTAATCAAGAAATCAACCAGCCAATCAAATCAGTTATTCAGTCCGGACCTGAGCCGAGTCGTTAGGCGCGGCTAACGAAGTAAGTGGGCGAGGCCAGCGATCGGTCGATTGACCAATCCGATTCCGTTGGCCCCGCCTATTAACCGCCTAGCACCATGTCCGCTTCGATTTTAAACAGTACGTATCATTTTGCAAAATTTACAGCCAGAACTAAACTACCGGGTAACAAAATGACGGTTTGTGACCGAAACATCGTAGCTTCAGCTTGAATAAACTGTACTGAGTCAAGACATTTTTTACCCTTAACCAACAAACAAAGCGACTCCACAAAAATTGAGACCAATGTTGGAGTTTAAAGCTCACTTTAGGTCTAAATGAATTATTAGATTGGTGGACTGCTTTTTGATTGACAGCTGCGATTGGCCAATTGCGTTTCCCGACAAATATGGCAGGTGTTTGAACGTTTGACATGTGTAATGGGTGAAAAAACCTGACAATAAGCACCCTATAGGATTTTGAGGAAAATCAGTTATCAGATTTGTTAATTCTTGATATCGAACTCATTCTAGGGCGCGACAATAGCTCAGTGGTAGCGCGTAGGACTCCTTATCTCGGGGTCTCGGGTTCGATCCCCGGTCGCGACGAATATCCTTTCCGACACACATCTCACACGAATGGGTGGATAATGATCAGCTGAGAGTTCGGAAATGATGTGGTAGTACTGATGTGAGGAATTCTTGGAATCCATCTTTAGGTACTCCAGCCGCTGCGGTATGACTGGAATACCATTAAAAGTGGCGTGAAACCCACAATCAAAATCAAATTGTGATGCTAATACGCATCCCTTTGAGTAAATTGTCAACATCCCCGCGCTCAGTTTTTAAATGGTCGTAGACCAATTTATATAACCATAAACTCGAGATTGTGTCGCTGCAATTTACCAAAACTGCCTTTAGCCCAAATGGACGTATATTCTGATGGGAAAACAGAAAAAAATCATTTCATTTTACAAGTTAAGAATTACCAAAAGGAGTAAAGGAAAACTGGACGGTCACACTCTTTAAAGATGCATGCTTCAAGGATTTTCCGCTAGTGATGAACGCGTCTAACCAACCCTTTCTTTCAATCATATCGAGGTGTAAACAGAGATGATACTGCCACTCAATTATTTTCCAGCCATAAGTTAATCAAAATACTGAAAGTTCTTCTGGAGAGCAAATCTGATTATTATGCTTTCAAGCTGTCTAAAGAATTCGCCCTAATAATAGTATCAATTGTATTTTCCTTTGTTTATAATCAGCGCTGTTTAGGAACTTGTTAATTTCTGACCTAAAAAAGGAAGGTTTTGAAATTTCATGAACCTGCTGTCAGCATTTGCTCTTACTTAAGTTATCATATCTCCATAATTTTTCTGTTTCGGCTTTATAGAAAAAGCTTGCAGGGATGATCTAACCATGACTATATAACAATCGAGAATTTTTAAAAATTTAGTTTTCACAAAAAGTTTCTTATTTATCGATACCCATGTTGCATCAAGGTCTTACGTTCGTGTAAAATAATATTAGTTCTAATTAACATTCACGGAAATATCATACACTAGGATAGAACCTACGTGTTGTGAAAGTAATAGAAATTAAAGTTGTTTGACTCTAATTCTAAAGTCGGAATGCATCGATATGTCCAATTTCTCAGTGACGACCAATTACAGTGCGTACGGCACTTTGATTTAGTTCTTGTTTGGAGCAATAGTTTGACACAAAATTAAAACGTTTACTGGTTTTACAAAATTTTAGACTGGTCCAAATTCAAAGGCTTTGCAGACGACAAATTGAAGTTGATCTAATTTGAAAAATAAAAAAATAATAGGATAGAAAATGTTCTCTAGAATGAAATCACAGGGACGTAAAAACCAGTGTTTGAACAGGAAAGGGTTAAGTACAGGCTATCAATTGACCAAATGCGGATATCAACTAAGGAATAAATCGACAAATCAAATCATTAAGTCATCCCGGAATTGAGCTTTGAACTCCGTTATTTGCCGCCATTTTGTTGGTTTTGCGAATTAAACGTCGTAACTACAACTTATTCAATAGTAACTTTTCGAGCTGTAGTTAGGACGGTTTGGTCTCCAACCAACCATTTACATTTTAATTACATGCTACTGGCTATAATTTTTGCAAAATAACGCATTTTGAAATCGAAGCAGAACTTCCTGTTGGAGTCAATGGGCGGGACCAACGGAGTAAGTGGGCGGGGCCAACGGAGTAATTAGGCGGGGCCAGCGATTGGCCAACTTTGATGTATAATATATATATATACTTTTGTCCAAAGATATAAGAAATTAGGAAAAATATCATATGATAAAAATAAGCCTTAAAAAACGTCGTTTTGATCAAAAGAGAGATCTATGTTGTTATCGTGGAATGGTGTATTCGTCCGTCATATCTTTCGTGTTTGTCTGTTTTTTTTCTCTCTTTTTTTTCCTTATTTGTGACAGAATGGTATTTTGCTTTGTCAATTTAAATTTTTGTTGTCACGCTTAGTCCGCCAGACATGGTTATGATGAATTGATCAATCACGATTGTCAATCAAAGAATCATTTTACAAACCAAATATTTCTTTTAGATCGGAATTGAACTTTGAACTCAAAATTTGGTCGTCATTAATGCGAAGCAGTTTTGCTAGTTTGGTGACTTTAACTTCAAGCTGCAGACTTTACGTCGTTTAGGTCGCCAGCAAATCACTTTACCTTTCAGTTTTGTTAAATGTTTCTTGCCATATTTTTTTTCAAAATAATGCCGTTTAAAATGCAAGCCGAACTTATTGTCTGGGAGGTCAGTGGGCGTGGCCAGCGATGAGTCAACTATCGCCGGGGTGTCCCTTTGTCTGATATCCTGGGCAAACTATCTTTTCGATGTGTTAAGGCGTGACTCTCTACCTAATAACTGTTGACGATGATTAGCGGCGTAAAGCCGCTAATTTTGATTTTTGTCTTTATCGTCAATTTTAATTGAATGAACCCGAAACACTATAGAGCCTTCCCGTGGCCATTTGCTTTATTGTCCCGTAAAATTTTCCAGAAATATTATGGGAATGGAGAAATTATTTTCTTTCCCGGTTGGTACATTTTTTCTGTCCTATATAATTCTTTATTTTTCAATATAGATATATGTTTTGAAAATATAATCTAACGTTCTTGTATTAGGCCAAGTCTATCCGGAATTGTTTTGTCGCCTGGTAATGGGTTAAAATATCTAAACGTACTGACAACATGAAAAAAGGGGTCTGACAACCGCATTTTACTTATAACAGATCTCTAGATATTGTGATAAAAGAAAACGTCAATGTTTTAAACACCTCCTATTTTTTCCGCATCGTTTTGTACAATACTGATCTAAGCGGACGACCAATCAAGGGAGATAAACACGTTTTCACGATTTACGACAAATTATTAATACGACAACAACAACCCGGAAAATACCAGAACTTGTTTATTTGTCTTTTATTCACACGTAAGTATCGGAATTTCGCATTGCATACATTCGAACCCTTTCACCTTAAATGACGATATGATGTTTTGAATGTAGCCCAGTTAGATCTAGAACTTGACATATTTTGAACATCGTGGCCGACGGATAACGCACTTCGATATTCTGTAATATTTCTTCTCAGTCGCTGTTTGATTGATCAATCGCTGCTGTCAAACAAATATATAGTCGACCAATGATATCATCCATTTTTACCAGAATTGAATTTTGAGCTCCAAATTTGGCCGCCATTTTTGTTGGTTTGGCGACTGTAACCATAACGTCGGAACAACAGCCCATTCAAGCCGCTGTAGTTACCACGTTGCGGTCGCAAATCATCTATACTAATTTTTGGTTACATGATACTGACCATACATTTGCAAAATAACCCCTTTTAAAATCGAAGCGGGACATCCCGTTAGAGTCAGTGGGCGTGGCCAAATTTTAAGGAATAAGTGGGCGGGGTATTAACCCTTGTCATGCTGAATCCGGCTTATTCCGGTTTTACCAGGAGGTGTAGACTAAGATCAGACTGCACTTATGTGCAGGCTGATCTTAGTCTACACCTACTGCTTATACTCTTCTATTAGAGTTGTTTATGAAGTTTATTTCTAAAAGAAATAATTATTTTTGAACAACAAATTATATCAGTGCTTTCAGCCCTGTGATTTGACAGCAATTCAGTAAGGTAAATTATACAGCATGACAAGGGTTAATTGTTATACGCCACATGTACAATGAACTGTCAGAACTTGAACGTTTCCATGACCGAGCAATTTAATGATTTAAAGACTGGCAAGAAGACATTGTTAGTCATTACCGGCAATTGACTGATTATTCTTTTTTCATAACGTTTGTCATCAAATGAATAACGATGAATGGGTTTCCTTATTTTGACTGAGTTGTCGCCTGCAACTTCTTTCAATGTAGATTAATCCTAAAGTTTTCGTCTCAAAAGGATTTCTAGAACCTTTGTATGAATGCAGATTGAGTGTGGACGAGAAATACTTCTTGCTGTTATTCAAAAAACGTCACGATGGAAAGTCACTAGTGTTTGGTAAACCTCTATCGGTACAGACACAAACCGATCGGCCTTTAATTAATACTTCATATGACCGGGACGGATCGTCGCCGCAAAAAAGACGACTGAATATGAGCCTGTGCATGACATTTCCAACCATTTCGCATGTGCGTGACTCGCACACATTGAGCATCATGGACAGCCATTCGGGGCAATTAGAACATTCGCTAATTGTTTAAAGAAGCTTTGGGTCAGTATCTATCTACAGAGCGCAAAGTGAAGACTCTGATCAGACTGTGCGCATGCACAGGCTGATCCGAGTCTTTACTTAGTGCACATGTTTAATGGTTGGAAATATCACGCATGCGCTCATATCATAAAATAGCTTATTTAGTTACGAATGGAACATGCAGAGCTGGTATAGACATGCGAATCCATTCAGAGAAAAGGGTCCTCAACCCTAAATGGGTAGACTGTAAGTAGCTGTAGGAGTTAGCCCCCCCCCCAAACGTGCTCTAGGTATATTTGGTATGGACTATGAGAGAGAAAGAAGCGGACACAAGGTAATCCGGGTGCATACGCCCCAGCTCTTCTACGAATAAGCCTCCTTGATTCTTTAACATTACCAGTACATGTAAAGCACTGATACACGCGAAGCTACCTCTGTGTTTCTTACCATCTCACTTCTTGTTGGACTGGAGACAATGACCGTCCTGAAAATCCTACCGCGTTCGGGATTCGATTTGGATCGGTAGTCATGCGTTTTACCACCGGGCCCCTGGGCAACCCTCAAAAAATGGGTAGACTGTGTCTATATTTAACTACAAATAGTCACTTGTCTCTCTGGAGGTTTTTTAATTTGACCTTCCACTACAAATTACCTCATATGAAACAGTCCACAATATATTTCAAAACTTTTTCTGAGGAGTCGTAAGAAAGCGAGATTGTTTGACAATGGGTTAAATTATTTAGTTTTAGATTAGATGGGATTAGATGCATGGTATGTTAATCCGTGGGTCGTCATGTTCATTGTTATAATCAACTACACGTATTTTATATTAAAAACATCAAAAACAAACAAACAAACCATGATATAATAGAACGGGGCATTTAGATTTGTGCATCTATATGTTTTTTCGTATATTTTCAAGAAAAAAAAAATTGTGTGTGTTAAGTTCTTTTTTTTAAATTGCAAACAAAACCGGAACAATTTAGACCAATTTTCATGATATAAACCACGCAGAATTGGTTTTGTCTTGTCTTAAAAATGTCCGTTATTCACTGTTATATCTTTCTTGTGCCATATGTATTGTATATTGAATCACAACGCATGTCCTATTGTTGTACGGAGCAGTAAATCTGCATTAAAGGCTGGATGAAAAATAGTATTTGCAGTAATAAATGTACTAGAATCACAATATACATATTTTATAGAAAATCGAATTCGCCCGATATCACTGTCACAATTGAATGCCAAACGACAAAATATATATTTGTAAACTATATCTCCCGCATTTATCAGTGAACTGCACAATAACTTTGGGAAATAATTTCCATGATTTGATATGATAGACACAAAGTCAATCTCTTATACATTGAATTACACAATAATTTTGATAGCTTATCATAGACACAAAGTGAAGACTACAGTTGATGATGATCAAATGCAAGTAAAATTTCACCAATTTTTATAAGCTTTCACGTGATTTTCTACGTGCCTTTGGGCCCTTCTAATTATACATTATACAGACCATGTTCAAAGCAATTCGTCAAGAAAATCTCAACACTGACAGTTCCACTATGTTTACTGGTCCATAACAGTCGGAGATGATAGAGAGAGAGTCTGATAGCTCCCCTGTAGGGTCCCTTTCCTGGAAATTTGATAGACGAGCAGGTATTTGCCAATAGACATTTTTTTTTTACATTTTTAGGGGTTACAATACCATTGACTAATGAATTACTTTGTCACCAAAAGGAAATGTTTAATTCAGTTTCAGGTATGTCCAAGATGGTCCCTATTTCAACTCCGATCATGGAGTTTTCGCTGGATTTATTCAAGATGCTTTCTTCAGAGAATCAAGCCGACAATATATTCATGTCGCCGTTAAGCATAGCTTTAGTTTTACACATGGTTTACATTGGCGCTGATGGTGACACAGCAGAGCAAATGTCAAACATATTAAAACTGCAGAAAATAAGCAGAGAAGACATTTTACACTCTGCTGTACAACTTATGGACGTGTTGAATAGTGATAGTGAATTAAGTGGTTATACTCTTTCAGTTGCAAACAAACTGTACCCACATATCAATAAGGTAATTTTAGATGATTTTGTACGCGACATTACTACAGGTTTCCAGACCGAGGTTGAGAAAGTAGATTTCACCAACAAACCAGAGGAGAGTAGACAGTCTATAAACAATTGGACGCAGACAGCCACGAGGGATAAAATCAAGGATCTGATTGGACCAGGAGTGATCACACCTCTTACTGCTATGGTTCTGGTGAATGCTATCTATTTTAAGGGTGACTGGAAGGACAAATTTCTTCCCGAACGGACTCAAACAGATGACTTCACACTAACAGATGGGAGTACCTTACCAGTAGAAATGATGTATAAGAAGTTCGATAAAGCTTTGTATGGGGAAGACCAGAATCTGGCGTGCAAGGTATTACAGTTGCCATACAAAGGCGAACAAGTCAGTATGGTCATCATCTTGCCAAATTCTCATGACGGTTTGTTACAACTAGAACAGACACTTTCAGTGCCGATATTGAGGGATCTAGTTTCAAATGTCAGACAAGAAGAAGTAGATGTTGTCCTGCCTAAATTCAAAGTGGAATCTTCCTTTCAGCTAGCTGATCAACTGTCTAGACTAGGAATGCCCGACTTATTTGACGAAACAAAAGCCAATTTGTCGAAGATAAGTAAAGAACAGATTCACGTGTCGCATGTTGTACATAAAGCGTTTGTTGAAGTCAATGAGGAGGGTTCTGAGGCCGCAGCAGCCACAGGAATGGTGATGATGCTGATGTGTTTGGTTATACCTGTGGAGTTCAAGGCGAACCACCCGTTTATGTATATGATCTGGGATAAAAGGACAAACTTGCCTCTCTTTATGGGACGAATGATGAAACCACCAGCGTGAATTTACGGATCGCTTGTCCCGCCAACTGACTCCGCTGGCCGCACTGTCTGACCGTCCATAACAGTCGGCCATTAACCCATTTCCACACAATTAAATTTAAGACCAGTCCAAATTCAAAGAAATTGCAGACAATAATTTTAAGTTGACAAAATCTTTAAAACCTTTGTTTTTTTGGGGTAGAAAACATTGTGGATAATATAGAAATTGCTTGTAACAAGCAATTTCTTCATTTTCCACAATGGTTTCAAAAGTTTTTTTCTTGGAGGCGTCTAAAAGCGCCATTGTGTGGGAATGGGAAAATATGTTACAAAAACGTCAAATTGTTGATGGGCGACCTAAACGTCGTAGTTACAGCTTAAATAAGCTGTAGTTTCGACATTTAAGTTGCAAATCCAACAAAAAAGCTTTACGTAAATGTCTACAAATTTCGGAGTTCAAAAATCTCTTCTGGTCCAAATGAATGGTTCCACCTGACGATTGAATGCTTTTTAAAAACAGCACCTTGCTGAAGGGGGGGGGGGGGGACACGCCTTATTTATCAAGTTTTCTAAAATGAAATTACAAGACAAATCGATCTGTAAATAAACTAAAGCACTGAAAGTACTATGTAGGACATTCTTGGTGTCGGTTCTCGTATATAATCTTTCCAAATATCAATTACCAAGATAAGTGTGTTTACTGTTATGGTTTTTTTTCATGTAAAGTGAGTTTAAATGCGCGTGTATGTTTCTATATAGTAATAAAGAAAGATTTTCAACCAATTCCTACACAATGACGCTTTTAAACGCCCATAAATAGGAAAGCTTTAGAAAACATTGTGGAAAATGAAGAAATTGCTCCTTACAAGCAATTTCTTCTTTATCCACACTGTTTTCTGCCCGAAAAAACAAAGATTTTTTTAAGTTTCATCAACTTGAAATTGCCATCTGCAACTTCTTTCAATTCGAATCAGTCTAAAATTTTCTCATGTGGTAATGGGTTGAACGATATGTCTCCCAAAACAAATCGGCCAATTTGAACCAAATATAGCAGAATTGTTCAATAGGTGGTCCTCTGTTGAAAACTCTGGTTGCTATGGTGACAAAATTTAAAAAGATCCTGTGAAATTTAAAGAAAAAAGATATTTAATTATCTTCTCCTCCTGAGCCAGAAGGCGTAGAGCCATGATATTTGCACGAAACATCACTATACTGACCTTTTCCAAAATTGTTAACATCATTCTTAATGTATAACAAATTAATGAAAGGATGGGTGCTGACAGCCTTCATTGATCCGCTAATTACTCCTTTCTCATTTGACAATAAAATCACATTTTATCTGAACAGAACAGAACAGAACATATCTTTTATTTTACATCCAGGTACATTATTGTACAATATGGACAAATGTAATACAAATGCATATAATAAACAATGTAAACACTTCCGGATAACCAAAATGAAAGGACTAATATATATTTAATAGTGGAAGGCGATGAAAAAAAAATCTTATATAATTTTATTATTATCATAAATATTTTATCATCATTATTATTATTATTATTAACGAGGGATAGAAGTTGTTTTTTTATTAATCTATCTATTATTCATTTATTTATTTACTTTTAATGTAATATTTAGTATTGCCTTTTTGCCTCCAGGAGCCAGCAACCACAGCTTGAGATAAGCTGTAGTTACAGGCTTCTAGGCATGATTGGTTTACCCGAGTTTCTACAAAGAGGAAATTACCCCCTTTTACCCCCCTTATCCGAAACGAAAACAAAGATGGGATATGGGGGAACTAATGTTTTCGAGCGTGCGTTAACCCTTTTCTTACCCTGATTAGCGAAATTTTAGACCTGTCCCATCCCAAAGGTTATGCAGACAAAAAAAGTAGATTTAATTTGAGAAATAATGAATTACTAGTATCCAAAGAACTTGAATTTGATGTCAAATTGGCCATTTGGTAGTTTGGAAACACTTTCAGACAAACAAGGAGAGTATCTAATTGCCCTTAAGAAAAGATGGCCTTAAACATACCAATTTGTCTTTCTTTTTCTGAACAATATATCAAGTTTTTGAAAGGTTCTCTATCATTTTCTTCGTTCACTTTCTAACTCATTCCAGTCTTTTAGATGAGACGTTAAACTTAACTGAGGCCCCGAGTCCATATGACCTTAGTTTTTGGATGGAACGTAAAACCTTACTTAACCTATAGATTAATCAATCAACCAACCAACAAATAGATCAATTAATACATAAATCGACAAACCATCATAAGCCTACCCGTGTAACCAAGGACACAAGTGGGATTCGAACCTGACTTTCGTATTGGTCATAGAAAAATTTTGACTGCCAAAACATTTTCTGTGACTAACACGATTAACACAATCATAATCGTTATGTCAGGTCTCATTCTTTCGTAGTAAAGCGGAACACGGCGCAATAAATCGTTACTCCGTATCGTGGTTATCGGGATCGCCCTTTCCGAAAACGTGGTTTATATCCCTTTGACCTAAAGTCGTTAGAGTGACTCCCCTTTGTACGGGTAACAAATTTTGATAGAACTCCATGAACCACGGAGGATAACGGCTTTCTGCCAGACGAAAACATCGACTTTTTAACTAATAAATTTGCTGTTAGAAGAAATACTTGCGTGCCAGTAATTCAAAAAGAAAACGTGTTTTTAGACCGACAGCTTAACCCTTGTCGTGCTGTATAAATTACTTTACTGAATTGCTGGCAAATGAAAGGGCTGAAAACACTGATAGAACTTGTTATTTAAAAATCAATATTTCCTTTAGAAATCAACTTCATAAACAACTCGGACAGGAAAGTACAAGCAAGAGGTACATACGTGCAGTCTGATCTTAGTCTACACCTCTTGCCAAAACCGGAATATTCCGAGTTCAGCATGACAAGGGTTAATTCCAAATTATATGTTTCAACCAATATTGCATTAAAAATAACCTTGACAGATGCATATTATGTCAAAGTTATATTAGAATTAAGTCTTATGTTAGAAGATTATTTTTTGATTAGCCATTTTCCTCGAGATATTTTCCTTAACATAAGTAATATTTATCTATAACATTGAAAAAGGAATGGATAAAGACTTATACTGCAGAAAAAAAACAACAAAAAACAACAACAAAAAAAACAAAACAAAACAAAAAACAACAACAACAACAACAACAAAAAAAAAAACCCCTCTCCTATCTGAAACAGGATTATTATCATTATATTAACATGTAAAAATATGTCCAGCATCATCAAATACACGTACTTGAAATAGGTTAACCTATAAGTATGTTACTGTTTTGCCAAATTTTAGACCCGTCTAAAAATCAAAGGTTTTGCAGACGACAATTTAAAGTCAATTTTATCTTAAAAATAACCATTCAGTAGGATAGAAAATATTGTGGGAAAGGAAGACCGTAAAAACACAGGGACGTAAAAACCAGGGATTGAACAGGAAATTGTTAAGGGGTTGCAAATTAAACCAATATATATAATTGTGAAGCATGGTCGTGTGTCCTATCAGTATGTCATGTGTGTACTTTACTTTATTCATAAGAAGTTATCTCTTTGTCACATTTGCTGTATTTAAGTTTACTTGGTAAATAATCCTTGCAAACCCTTTAATATTTTCTTGTTTCAGTTTCGTTTAACTTATTTTGGAAACTTGAATGAGAAGTTGATTCTTTTCAAAAATATTTCCATCAAAACTGTATTTATACATTTTTTCTCTTTTATCGAAGATAACTTATTTTGACAAAGGTTAAAATTTTATCTCTCATCTGTTTTCGTTTACTTTGGTGGATTATGTTATACATTTCTCTGGAATAACTTTGTGCTCATAAATTTTGAAATAATGTTAACGAAATAACATGATGTATATTATTTAAAGGGGTATTCAAAAGAAAGTCATCATTAGACTTTGACAACATTTTGTTCAGGTTTAATGTGCAATATTTTCTACATGTCTGAAATGACTTCAGTTTTGTTTTGAACATTCGCTCATGTATAATGGGTCTTACAATGTAAGTCAACCTTAAACTCCTTACCAGGCAAAATCTTAGACTGGTCTTAAATGAAAGTTGCAGAAGGCGATTAATCTTTGGGATGATAAGAAATTCCTTGCTACAAGCAACTTCTCCTTTGCTCATTATGTTTTCCACAGTCTGTGATCTCAAGTGTGTAGAAAAAAAAGAGATAAGGAGGTAATGGGTAAACAAATTCCCACACCCTTCAAGAAAAGCGATTTGGAGACATTTTGGATAATGAAGAAATTGATACAAGGTTGAAGCAATTCCTTCATTGTTCATAATGTTTTCTGCCATAAAAGAAGAAATATGTAATTTAATCAGCTTTAACTTGTCATCTGCATCTCCTTTGAATTTGGACCAACATATTAATATTTTGTTGTCTGAGAATGGGTTAACCCATTCCCTCACCATCCTGCTTTTGTTATGTTGGAATGTGTTGACTATCTTCCGCTTATTTACACCCCTAAAGGAAACAACTTTGGAAAACATTATAGAAAATGGAGAAATTGCTATTCAAAACTGATATGGTATACACAAATGAAAGTGAACTTCAAACGCAGATTTATATGCAATATAAAGGACAGTATTTCCTTGGACCATTTTTGAAGTTCACCTATATTATATCTGAAAATGTTGTCTATAACATTGATTTTGACTAGTCTGAAATTGCGTAATTCAGTAATGGGTTACACTTAAAGACATTGGACCAAACATTATTGAGGCCTTAATTACTTTATATTCCTTTTCAGAGACAAGTCACTCTAAGAGGAGATCTTTTTGTACATACTTTATTCATTATATATACTCTTTGTCCCTATAAACAGTGGTTACTCTCATCCGAACTAGAGCTTGAAACTCGCCTTTTTTTAAGCGGTGAGCTTTAGTGATGGTGCCGTGTCCATCGTCTGTCATGATAGATTGACCATCAACTATTTTCCGTCGAGTATTAGAGTATACGGAACAATAAACTCATTTTTTAATCGATTTAATTACTGCCTAATTATCTGCCATTTCTTTTATCTAAATTTGCTACCCGGAAGTAGAACTGGGACCGTTTTGTAGTTTCCCCACATGGGAGAGTACTCAAGCGCAATAACTCTTTCAATTTATTTTCGGAAAGGGCTATTCATGTATTATGCTTGTTGTGGTATTCAAAGTAAGCCATTGTAAATTAGAAAACTTTTAGATCAGGCGGTTACTTCATATCTTTTTGTTTCTTACCAGAGGCGGTGAATAGGGTGGAATGTTTCGCTTGTGCTCAAAATGATAAGCTTAGATATGCCACATGCTTAACAGACTTCAGGTAAATTGAACGCTTCATGTTTGCATTCCTTCACAATAGCTTCACATATTTCTTTCCCTATATCGATGGTTCAGCGCGAACCAGTTGTAACTGCATATAAACATATAGGCAGTTAAAACTGTTTCGCACAGACCAATCGATATATGTACAGTTCGTAGAGCTCTGTCCTTAGGTGTCTTATAGGAAACCTTTCTTCTGACTTTCTCAACTGTTATACAAACCCTACCAAACTTAGTCGAATATCTCTATTGTATACCTTGTGTGCTGAGGCTACAATACTGACCAAGATATAGTCTTCTCTACTCTTTGATTCATGGTAATAACTAAATCTGTCTCATTACTGGTTTTCGTTTGTCTTCTTACTTTTTTGTGATAATATAAGTATGTAAACAACAGTAATTTGCTAGTATTGTAAAGTTGATAGCCTGGGGGTCAAATAATCAATCGTTGTCGTGCTCAAAAATCCTTTCACAATTTCATTTAAGTCAAAGGGCTGAAAGCACTGGATGAATTAGTTGTGGGCCAATATTTTTTTTAGAATTTATTTCATAAACCTCTATGGTTTGAAAGTGACAAACAGGCGGTGTAGACAAAGGTCAGCCTGTGCATATATCGATGTCTTAGAGCAAAAACATAGTATGGCTCTATACATTGTATAGAGCCATACTATGTTTTAGCTCTAAGCCCTCTATATGCTGGTCTTTGTACCTCCTGCAAAAATAGGAATATTCCTGGATCAGTTTGACAAGGATTAATTATGACTAGAACTACACAGTTCAAGAAAAATCGTAGATCAAATCATATCGTAAATCATGGTGAAGCAATATACGTTCTCCGATTGTTTTACTTTGTCGAAAACTAATAAATTAGATTGATTGATTGATTGAATTGGGTTTAACGCCACTTTTAACAGTATTTCAGTCATATAGCGGCGGTTAGAACGCCTAACGATGGATTCCTGGTATTTCTCACACCAGTACTACCATTACACCCTTTCCTAGCCTCCAGCTGCTACCCCACGTAGGTTTACGATTATCCACCCATTGGTGAGAGACAAATGTAGGAAGAAAAGAAATCAAAACTTTACAGATAAAAATTGGCGGCTCGTTGGTCCGCCCACTTACTCCGCTGACCAGGCCTACTGATTTCGACAGGAAACTCCACTTATAATTTAACAGCGTTATTTGCAATGTTTATGATATGTGGCTTTTGTCCATATTTGGTATACAGTCATTTTTTTTTTAACTTTGTCAATACCTTTTCATCTTCCCCATTTAATGACTTTTGTAAAATGAACAAGTTGAAATGCTTCTCTATAACTATTTCAAAGATTTCAGTGTCTTAGATATATTTTCCTGATATCAGTTTATATTGAATTCATGAAAAAATTGCTTAATCAGTACATTCATGCCTGCTGAGCGACACAGGCGCTCAAGTGCCTCTAGTTAGCAGAACCTACCAGGGAACCTCTAAAAGGTTTTTTAGTTTTGACCCTCGGAACATATTTGGGCTTTGTATGGGCGCACTCTATTTTTAACATAGAAGGATATTGTATAAAAAAAATCTTGAAAAAAAAAACAGAAAAAAAACCGAGAACCCCCCCCCCCAAAAAAAATAGCAGACAAAACACACACACACATCAAACACACACAACACACACAAACAACCAACCCCACGCCATATTTTATTTTTAATTCACTATCTAGTTCATTAACCCTAATCTTCCTTTCAATGTACATGCTACTTCTCTTGCAAAAAATCCTGAATCTTTGTTAGAATGTATTTGCGTTTCTGATTTCTTACAGAAGATTTTGCTAACAGGTGACTTTTGGCCGAAATAAGGTCACTAGAGCTTTGTTTACTTCTGCAGTCATCGACTTTAGGGCCAATGACCCTATTGTTTAGAATATTGTTAGAAAAGAGACATTTGCTTGTGAATAGCAAATGCTCTTTTTCACACCGTGTTTTTCCAAATGAAATTGCTATTTTCATTTCTTTCAAACACAAGTCCTTGTTACATGTTTTTATAATGAAAGGTTGAAAACGCTTATTTGGTAATGGGTTTTGAAATGCAGGTCTTCACAGAGCTATTTTACTAGATAAATGCATTTCTTTACATTTTACAAATCTTGCCTCTTTATACAAATAAAAGATAAATTTTATACTCTTTTCCTAATGAAATTTGTTTGGTTAAAAAATAATTATCTCTTGTTCTTTTTGGTCACAACTTGCTCAAGAGTGAGCTTTTGTGATCACAAAATGTACTTCATGCAGCGTCAGCAACTTCTCATAGGCCATGGGGACAATACCATTGAACATTTACAAGAATGATCCTTTGGTATTTATGAAAAAGTGTTCAAAACGGATTTCCAACAAGACACCTTGTAAAGATGTCAATATTAACAACAAGAACAACAACAACAAGTTCAGAAATGTTTTTGTCCCAAACTATAAGCTCTAGAGCTTCGATACTAACTTTATTCGAATGATAGTGAACCCCTTACTATCAGCACTTTCAGTGCTTTGACTGTGATTAATTACTAGATGTATTTGGCGATTAGAAAAATAGAGCTGGTGTTACTAGGAATCACAAATAATTCTTTTTGGTATATAGTAGTGACGCCATTCACAAGGTCGTGTTAATTATATGTATCTATTTCATTAATATATGTTCGTTCGATTTGAGAAAATGCTAGATTGCAGAGTGCTATAAAGTATAAGTATGTTTGTACGTGTGTGCCGCGCGTGTGTGAGTGATTAGTGAACATGTATTGAAGCCGCGTTGTCTTGTTGAAATTAGGCCTTGTTGCATTAACAATTTACCTTCTATAAAATATTTAAGTTATTGTATATATTTGATGTTTAAAAATACTTTTTCGGCGATCATACGCAACGATTCCATATATGTACAGGAGAGTTTATGGTAATTAGATAAGAAATAAAACAAAACCATTTTGAATTTCATAATGGTCATAAGAATGGTAATGTTAATAATGATCATTAAAAGGAGAAAATTTAACAGGAATTTGCTGCTCTTTTAATTCCAAGGTATGTATCCAATTTACCAATCGCTGACCCCGGCAACAGATGCCGTAGGCTACGCCCATCGACTTCCACAGGAAGTCCCGTTTCGACTTTAAACGACATTATTTTGCAAATCTTACAGCCAGTAGTATTTAACCAAAATGTAGCATGTTTAGATTGCGACCTAAATGTCGTAACTATAGCTTGAACAAGCTGTAGTTACGACGTTTAAGTCTCCAAACCAACAATTTTTTTCACAGAAATGGCGGAGTTCAAACCTCAAATACGGACTGAATGAACACACTATAATTTAATAATTCGATCGATTCCAAGATTTACAGCCGCGATTGGTGGTGGCGGGCACTGAAGATGTCAATGAATCCTAAGGTCCGTTCTTTTTGTCAAGATTCTTAATATTCTCCTTAGATTTTTAAGATAAACCGCTACATGAGAATTTTAAGAATTCTTAATGAAGAATTTGAGCGTTCTAAGCATTTTCTTAAACGAGTAAAATTGACGACGTCGAATGTTTTCACTCAAAATAACAAAAATCGTTCTTTCAGACGCCTCAAAAATCTTATTCAGTAGGATTTTTCATCTCGACGAAAAGAAGACACCTCTTGTCGCGTCGCGGGTCACGTGGATATGATATTTCAGAGCCCAAGGCTATTGTTGCCGATACCGTGGCAGGGAGCACATGATTGGGGGAGACTCTGTTGCGACAGAATTGAAAAATCGCCTTATCCGGCGCTATTCCCGCATTCCAACATATGACGCTTTTTGATGCCTCTCAAGAAAAAGAATTTGGGAAAACATAATGTAAAACGAAGAAATTGCTTGTAATCAGCAATTTCTTCATTTCACACCATGTTTTCTACCTAGTAAGTTGAAAAAAATAAAAAAGTTCATTAACTCTTAATTGTCATCTGCACCCTCTTTCAATTTGGTCTAGTCTAAAAGTTTGTCTTGTGGAAAATGCCTTAACCCAATTTTAACCTTATAATGATGTCAGCGCCTTCCTCCAAGTATATGAACATTATAATTATTACCCTCTTTCATTTAAGAGATGAGGAGAATATTTTTTGTTTTCATGGAGGTATGAACCGAAAAAACTAATCACACAATGTATGAATACGCGAAGCGGATTCATACATTGTGTGATTAGGTTTTTCGGTTCATACCTCCATGAAAACAAAAAATATTATTTTCATTACTTATAATTTAATAGCAACGAGCGAAAAATACAACAACTTTACAAATATTGATACCTTTTTGTATGGAACTATTTTGTGCGGAAGCATACAAAATGCCTGCGTGCTCAAAATTTTGTTCATTGAGGTATGAAATAATTTTTCGACCAATCACATCGCTCGTTTTTGATAGACGAAACTAACAATTAAATTATAGGTTAATAATCAATGAAATTATGGCTATAACCCAAACCTGGTTGAAATTCAAAATTGAAGAAAATCAAATTTCAGTGACTATAACCTCGTAACATTAGGTTGTTTAAATATTTACTCAAATTACAAAATAAAGCTCGTCTGTTTGCGACCAAAACCTCGTTACTACAGCTTTGTTCAAACTGAAGTTACGAAATTTTGGTCCTCAATCGACGATATGGTGTATGATTGAGCGCCCGGTCAAACTTCGTACTTGCATTTTGCAAGCTGTGGTCACAGCGTTTGGGTATGATAAATTTCCGGAGCGTGAAGTATAGTAAATGAAATGTATGTAACGCTGTCTGGTATCATATCGCTCTTGAAAATTTAAAAGCCATTCAACCTATCCCAGTAAACATAGAAATTCACGTCGATTTCAAAGTAAAAGATGAAGTGTGGATAAAAGATATGTCGACGAGAGAAAGCTCAACTGATGATAAGAACATCGCGATAGTCAGGTCATATATTTTTCAAAGTTACTGCCGTTCATTCCATAAATTTCTTTAAAGCACAATGACCAATCGGCACTTAAATTTGATTTGCTCTAATCGATTAAAATTTGTTTGATTTCAAAGAATCAAATCGAAACTTAATAAGAGTATCTTTATACCGAACAGTTTGCAATATTACAAGAAATCGACTTTAAACGACATTATTTTGCAAATTTTACAGCCAGTAGTATTTAACAAAAATGTAGCATGTTTAAATGGCGACCAAAATGTCGTAACTACAGCTTGAACAAGCTGTAGTTACGACGTTTATGTCTTCAAACCAACAAAAAATTTCATAGAAATGGCGGGGTTCAAACCTCAAATACGGACTGAATGAACACACTGTAATTTAATAATTCGATCGATTCCAAGATTTCTAGCCTCGATTGGCGGTGGCGGGCACTGAAGATGTCAATGAAACCTAAGGTCCGTTTTTTTGTCAAGATTCTTAATATTCTCCTTAAATTTTTAAGATAAACCGCTACAAAAGAGAATTTTAAGAATTCCTAAAGAAGAATTTGAGCGTTCTAAGCAAGGAATCACTAATAATTCTTTTTGGTATATAGTAGTGACGCCATTCACAAGGTCGTGTTAATTATATGTATCTATTTTATTTATATATGTTCGTTCGATTTGAGAAAATGATAGATTGCAGAGTGCTATAAAGTATAAGTATGTTTGTACGTGTGTGCCGCGCGTGTGTGAGTGATTAGTGAACATGTATTGAAGCCGCGTTGTCTTGTTGAAATTAGGCCTTGTTGCATTAACAATTTACCTTCTATAAAATATTTAAGTTATTGTATATATTTGATGTTTAAAAATACTTTTTCGGCGATCATACGCAACGATTCCATATATGTACAGGAGAGTTCATGGTAATTAGATAAGAAATAAAACAAAACCATTCTACATTGAATTTCATAATGGTCATAAGAATGGTAATGTTAATAATGATCATTAAAAGGAGAAAATTTAACTGGAATTTGCTGCTCTTTTAATTCCAAGGCATGTATCCAATTTACCAATCGCTGACAGCGCAAACAGATGCCGTAGGCTACGCCCATCGACTTCCACAGGAAGTCCCGATTCGACTTTAAACAACATTATTTTGCAAATTTTACAGCCAGTAGTATTTAACCAAAATGTAGCATGTTTAAATGGCGACCTAAATGTCGTAACTACAGCTTGAACAAGCTGTAGTTACGACGTTTAAGTCTCCAAACAAACAAAAAAATTTCACAGAAATGGCGGGGTTCAAACCTCAAATATGGACTGAATGAACACACTGTAATTTGATAATTCGATCGATTCCAAGATTTACAGCCGCGATTGGTGGTGGCGGGCACTGAAGATGTCAATGAATCCTAAGGTCCGTTCTTTTTGTCAAGATTCTTAATATTCTCCTTAATTTTTTAAGACAAAGCGCTACATGAGAATTTAAAGAATTCCTAAAGAAGAATTTGAGCGTTCTAAGCATTTGCTTAAACGAGTAACATTGACGACGTCGAATTTTTTCACTCAAAATAACAAAATTCGTTCTTTCAGACGCCTCAAAAATCTTATTCAGTAGGTTTTTTCATCTCGACGAAAAGAAGACACCTCTTGTCGCGTCGCGGGTCACGTGGGTATGATATTTCAGAGCCCAAGCCTATTGTTGCCGATACCGTGGCAGGGAGCACATGATTGGGGGAGACTCTGTTGCGACAGAATTGAAAAACCGTCTTATTCGGCGCTATTCCCACATTCCAACATATGACGCTTTTTGATGCCTCTCAAGAAAAAGAATTTGGGAAAACATAATGTAAAACGAAGAAATTGCTCGTAATCAGCAATTTCTTCATTTTACACCATGTTTTCTACCTAGTAAGTTGAAAAACTAAAAAAGTTCATTAACTCTTAATTGTCATCTGCACCCTCTTTCAATTTGGTCTAGTCTAAAAGTTTGTCTTGTGGAAAATGCGTTAACCCAATTTCAACCTAATAATGATGTCAGTGCCTTCCTCCAAGTATATGAACATTATAATTATTACTCTCTTTCATAGGTTAATAATCAATGAAATTATGGCTATAACCCAAACCTGGTTGAAATTCAAAATTGAAGAAAATCAAATTTCAGTGACTATAACCTCGTAACATTAGGTTGTTTAAATATTTACTCAAATTACAAAATAAAGCTCGTCTGTTTGCGACCAAAACCTCGTTACTACAGTTTTGTTCAAACTGAGGTTACGAAATTTTGGTCCTCAATCGACGATATGGTGTATGATTGAGCGCCCGGTCAAACTTAGTACTTGCATTTTGCAAGCTGTGGTCACAGCGTTTGGGTATGATAGATTTCCGGAGCGTGAAGTATAGTAAATGAAATGTATGTAACGCTGTCTGGTATCATATCGCTCTTGAAAATTTAAAAGCCAATCAACCTATCCCAGTAAACATAGAAATTCACGTCGATTTCAAAGTAAAAGATGAAGTGTGGATAAAGAGATATGTCGACGAGAGAAAGCTCAACTGATGATAAGAACATCGCGATAATCAGGTCATATATTTAACAAAGTTACTGCCGTTCATTCCATAAATTTCTTAAAAGC
Source organism: Fragum fragum (assembly GCA_946902895.1). NCBI lineage: Eukaryota > Metazoa > Mollusca > Bivalvia > Cardiida > Cardiidae > Fragum > Fragum fragum. The sequence continues at coordinate 86,734,282 of OX336365.1, forward strand.
ACAATGACCAATCGGCACTCAAATTTGATTTGCTCTAATCGATTAAAATTTGTTTGATTTCAAACAATCAAATCGAAACTTAATAAGAGTATCTTTATACCGAACAGTTTGCAATATTACAGGAAGTCCCGTTTCGACTTTAAACGACATTATTTTGCAAATTTTACAGCCAGTAGTATTTAACCAAAATGTAGCATGTTTAAATGGCGACCTAAATGTCGTAACTACAGCTTGAACAAGCTGTAGTTACGACGTTTAAGTCTCCAAACCAACAAAAAAATTTCACAGAAATGGCGGGGTTCAAACCTCAAATACGGACTGAACGAACACACTGTAATTTAATAATTCGATCGATTCCAAGATTTACAGCCGCGATTGGTGGTGGCGGGCACTGAAGATGTCAATGGATCCTAAGGTCCGTTCTTTTTGTCAAGATTCTTAATATTCTCCTTAAATTTTTAAGATAAACCGCTATATGAGAATTTTAAGATTTCCTAAAGAAGAATTTGAGCGTTCTAAGCATTTGCTTAAACGAGTAACATTGACGACGTCGAATTTTTTCACTCAAAATAACAAAATTCGTTCTTTCAGACGCCTCCAAAATCTTATTCAGTAGGTTTTTTCATCTCGACGAAAAGAAGACACCTCTTGTCGCGTCGCGGGTCACGTGGGTATGATATTTCAGAGCCCAAGCCTATTGTTGCCGATACCGTGGCAGGGAGCACATGATTGGGGGAGACTCTGTTGCGACAGAATTGAAAAACCGTCTTATTCGGCGCTATTCCCACATTCCAACATATGACGCTTTTTGGTGCCTCTCAAGAAAAAGAATTTGGGAAAACATAATGTAAAACGAAGAAATTGCTTGTAATCAGCAATTTCTTCATTTTACACCATGTTTTCTACCTAGTAAGTTGAAAAACTAAAAAAGTTCATTAACTCTTAATTGTCATCTGCACCCTCTTTCAATTTGGTCTAGTCTAAAAGTTTGTCTTGTGGAAAATGCGTTAACCCAATTTTAACCTTATAATGATGTCAGTGCCTTCCTCCAAGTATATGAACATTATAATTATTACTCTCTTTCATAGGTTAATAATCAATGAAATTATGGCTATAACCCAAACCTGGTTGAAATTCAAAATTGAAGAAAATCAAATTTCAGTGACTATAACCTCGTAACATTAGGTTGTTTAAATATTTACTCAAATTACAAAATAAAGCTCGTCTGTTTGCGACCAAAACCTCGTTACTACAGCTTTGTTCAAACTGAAGTTACGAAATTTTGGTCCTCAATCGACGATATGGTGTATGATTGAGCGCCCGGTCAAACTTCGTACTTGCATTTTGCAAGCTGCGTTTGGGTATGATAAATTTCCGGAGCGTGTAGTATAGTAAATGAAATGTATGTTACGCTGTCTGGTATCATATCGCTCTTGAAAATTTAAAAGCAATTCAACCTATCCCAGTAAACATAGAAATTCACGTCGATTTCAAAGTAAAAGATGAAGTGTGGATAAAAAGATATGTCGACGAGAGAAAGCTCAACTGATGATAAGAACATCGCGATAATCAGGTCATATATTTTACAAAGTTACTGCCGTTCATTTCATAAATTTCTTAAAAGCACAATGGCCAATCGGCACTTAAATTTGATATGCTCTAATCGATTAAAATTTGTTTGATTTCAAACAATCAATTCGAAACTTAATGAGAGTATCTTTATACCGAACAGTTTGCAATATTACAGATTTCTGTCTTCGGAATGCGATGCTATTTTTTAAACTAGATGCATCCTATGAAATATGTAACTTCAAAATTTGAGAATAATCAGCCTCAAAGTTACTACTGGGTGGGTATTTTTGGGGAGTTTCTGTCGGACTGGATTATTTTGGTCAGTTGTTATTGTGCGTTCCCTTCTGGACTTGGACTTGGTCGATTTTTTGGTCCGCGTTTCTAACAAATCCCGCATTGTGAAAGTCGATAGCTGAAATAGGGCCTCTTTGACCACGAAAGAGTATGGTATCGAAAACAACTTGGTTCGAATCAAGATGCGAAACCAGCGGTAAGTTACGGAAGTAAAGTTTGACAGCTGAACAACGAGTAACCGATTTCAGGTACATAAAGACATATTATGGTATTTCGAAATTCCCAATGGTAGACTTTTTGATTTTCTTCTAAAGGAAATTTGAAAATATTCTTACTGTAAACACCCCCACCCCTGTCGAGTTTTCAAATTCGAGCCGAACATTTCGATTCTGTGCAGTCAAAGGTAACCCAAATAATGTGCAAGTTGTGAGGACTTTTCTCCGATCATTAACAGCGCGTACATAATTATTATATATATAATGTTAGTTCTGTCATTAAGGACTAATTACAGAAATACTGTTAAAATTCAAAGTATCAGTTTGAGTAACTTTTTACAAAATAAATGATTTTTTATACTCCAATATACTCCAACTGTCCCATCTCTTGAAAATAAATAAGATGAAAAAAAATGGAAACAGGCTATAGTTCTTTCTTTTTCACCCTTTCTTGTGAAGTCGATCAATTTCCTGTGAATTGAAATGGAGAAAACATTGTGATAAAAGAAGAGTTTGTTACTTTCATAACTTTTTTTCTTCTCACACAATTTTCTCTCACCTTTAACATTTTCATTTTATGAATTTGAGTGTAAACTGTTTTATAATTGTTTTTGCAACTATCTTAGGATTTGCTTTCACAAATATCTGAGTGGCAGAATATAGATCCATCTATCTATCAACTGCACAAAAATTTCTGTGTTCTCAAAAGCCTTTTAACTTATCTTGAAAAAATGCTACAAATTTGTTTAAGAATATTGATTTCTTTTTCTGACTTTTATAAAGGATCAAAAAAGGGTTTGTTCAGCAAAAATCAATAATGCAAGTCCTGTCCCAGTATGATTCATTTTATGAATTTGAACTTATTTGACATCATAAAAAAGTGAAACTTACTGAAATAGTGGTTATGCTGTTTGAACTTACGTTATCAGCTATTCATAGCATTTGACATTGACACTGTTGTAAAATGGATGAATGTTTTATAGCAAGTATTAACAGTAGAATTGTATTTAGAGAACCTTTTGCTGTGTGTTCCAATGGAGTGATCCCCTTATCAATAAGGTTATGACATGACAACATTCTGACCAAGTTTCATGAAAATTGAGCCATAATTATGGTCTATAGAGTGTAAACAGTGAAATTGTCATGAAAGCCACTTTTCCAAAATGAAATGTTTCCATTTTCAATATGGTCAATCTTTATGACCTCACAAACATTCTGACCAAGTTTCATGAAGATAGAGGTATAATTGTGGCCTCTAGAGTTTAAACAGTGAAATTATCGTTAAGGCCTTTTTCCATGTTTTCCAATGGAATTTTCCAAAATTCTTATGATCTGACAAGTTTCATGAAGATAGATACATAATTGTGGCCTCTAGAGTGTCATCACTCTAAGTGTTGATGCCAACACGCGACAGGTATTTAAGGAACACAAAAGCTCACTATGAGCACATTAAACTCAGGTTAGCAAGAATCATAAAATGTTATAAGAATCAGTAAAGTGCATCAGTAGCAAGGTTTGTCACTGGTGGAAGGCTAGCTGGCAATTGTCATGGTGTTTTTTTTTGTGTTTGTGCCCATTTGTAAGTATGTCTGTAAACTTTCCTTTAATAGAAACTCTTGGCTGTATTTTTACCAAATTTGACAGGAACTATCTCTTAGTAACCTTTTTGCAGGAAATATTTCAACCTGATGAAAATAGGGCTATATGGACAGGGTTGGTTTCCGTATAGGATGTTTTGTGAAATCTTTTAAGATTCCTGGGAAAGTTGCTGGTGGATATCTATTAAATTGTATATGAATATCTTTGGAATGACCTTTGATTGGGCTTTGTGAAGAAATTTGTGTTAGTTGAAAGGCATGGATTTGATGAACTTAATTTGTGAGATTATCATGTTATTGACCAATTTCTGGCCCTGTTCACTTGCTTAGTTTTCCCAGCCCATTTACTCTGACAGGAAGTCATGCTTCTATTATAAATGGCGTTATTTTGAAAATTGTATGGTCTGTAGCTTGTAACAAAAAGGAAGTATAAACATCGTAACAACAACTTGAATAAGCTGTAGTTACAATATGTTTAAGTCGCCAAACCAACAAAAATGCTGGCCAATGAATGATTTCATTGGTTGACTGGTTTATTTGATTGACAGCCATGACTGGTCAATAAAGGAATTAACCTAATAACTTGGAACTAGAGGGGCAGTTGAGTACCTGTTTCCCTCCACAGGCTTGAACATACTGATCAAGCAAATTGTGTTTTAAGGAATTCAATATAAAATGAATCATATAGGCAAATAAATATAGTCACTGAAATCTTTGAAATAGTTTTAGAGAAATACTGTAATCTTTTCATTTTTTACAAAAGTCAAGTCATGTAAAAGCTTTTTTTTAACCAATCCAAATTAAATGTACAAAGAGTCACCTGAGGATCATTGCCACAAAATTTGGTTGAAATCCCCCTGCCCCCCTTTTAAAGCCATGTTTTAAATCTAATAAAAAATTAGTTGGAGAAACCTGATAAAAGATCTTTATTTATGTGAAATTTAGTTTAAATCAACAGATCTGAGAAGGGAATTTTCAAAGTTTTCAGTCTAAATACTAAATATGGAAATTTGCCCCCCATAAAAGATTTTAATTCAATCAAAATTTCTTGATAATTTTGATTATAAGTCTCAAAAGGATTATTCCATTGAAACTTGGTTGAAACTATTTAACTGGTTTCTGTGATAAAGAAAAGATTTTTAAAGTTTTCGCTATATACCATATATGAAATAATACCCGTCAATAAAAATATATGTGTTTCATCAGATCAAAATTCTGTGTGAGAATCTGATAACAGATCACCTACAGATTATTCTCTTGTAAATTTGGTTGAATTCATCCACTGGCGTCTGATATAAATAAAGAGTCTCTAAGGAACTTTTCTGTAAAATTTGGTTGAGTTCTTTTCTGTACTTTCTGAGGATTTTTAAAGTAAAAAATCAACAGACACTGGAACGACGGACACCACCCCATGACAATAGCCAGCTAGATTTCAGCCAGTGGAGCTAAGAGTTGATCTTAGTCAATTCATGGATAGGTTTGCCATTTGAAACTAATATTAACATTGCTTCAAGGTAAAGGTCACAGCTAATGGTCAAATGTTAAGTGGGCTTGACATGTTGTCCCTAAACAACTGTCACTGGTATTTTTTCGGTAGCATGGGGTTTAAGCTAAAAGTACAATTTCAGGTATTAAAAGATATCAATAAATAAAACTATTTTGAAAGTCTAATTGAAGAATATGTTAAAATTTTGTGTTTGACTGATGAAAATTATGTTTTTACTCTGCACTGAGCAAATGTATTCCTTTACTTTCAGAGTCTAGAGGATGTCTTCCATTGAGAGCCTGGTTGAGTTTTCAACAGACTTATACCGTTTTCTAGCCGAAGACCAGCCTACAGAAAATGTCTTCTTATCCCCATCCAGTATTTTTCTTGTTATGAACATGGTTTTTCTTGGTGCGGGTGGAGATACTGCAGCACAGATGAAGAAGTCCATGCATCTTGAGAATATCAGCAGGCAGGATTTGCTTCAATCCATGAAGAAACTGATGACCACTTTTAAATCTGATACTGATAACTACATTCTTTCTGTGGCAAACAAAATCTTTCCTCATATAGACAAAACAATTTTTGATGAGTATGTTCAAGAAGTTACTCAGAATTTCCAGACAGAAGTTAAAGGAATGGATTTTACAAACAGCGCAGAAGCCTGCAGACAGGAAATCAATACCTGGGTAGAGAAAGAGACCAGGGATAAAATAAAAAATCTGATCCAAGCAGGGATAATTAATTCTCTTACAGCAATGGTTCTTGTTAATGCTATATATTTCAAAGGAGATTGGGAAGACAAATTTGATGAGGCAGACACACGAAAAGCGCAGTTTAAAATGCCAAACGGGAATGGAATGCTGGTAGACATGATGAATAAAAGATTTAAGAAAGGGTTGTATGGAGAAAGTCAGGACCTGTCATGTAAAGTGTTACGGTTACCCTATAAAGGTGATGATGTCAGTATGGTAGTCATCCTGCCTGATGATGATAGTGGGCTACCTGAACTAGAGAAGAAGTTAAATCCTAAAGTGATTAAAGGTCTTCTGTCAAAGATGAGACAAGTTCAAGTTCATGTCAACTTCCCTAAATTTAAACTTGAATCCTCATACCAACTTGCTAGTGTATTGTCCAAGCTAGGCATGCCTGATTTGTTTGATACTAACAAGGCAGATTTGACTAAAATGAATAAGGAAGGCCTGTTGTATTTGTCTCACGTTATACATAAAGGATTTATTGAAGTAAATGAAGAAGGTTCAGAGGCTGCAGCAGCCACTGCTGCTGTGATACAAAAACGATCCATGCCAATCATCATGGATTTCAATGCGGACCACCCTTTTATGTACATGATTTGGGATAACAGAGCCAATATCCCGCTGTTCATGGGAAGGATTATTTCACCACCAAATGGAATTCCAGTTCAAAGAGAAGAATTGTAATAAAGATAGATAGACTAGTTTTGATAACATAGTTAGAATTAATGAAACACACATTCCCAAAATTTGGATAACATGTATACCAGTCTGCAGCAAAGCTTTAATCCTGTCTTATTGCCTGTGAGTTAATTATATGTGAGCTTTATCTTTATAGAAAGGAACCATTCCTCTCATATGTCTCTTTTTGACACCCAGAAGAAAAAAAGTTTGAAAACATTTGGGAAAATGAAGAAAGTGATTGCTACAAGCATTTATTTTCATTATCAACAATGTTCTTGTTGTTGTAAGCATCATCTATCAATTTATACCAGTCTAAAATTTTGTTGTCGGGTAATGGTTAAAATTGACAATTCGTAACGAGAAAAAGATCATTCAAATACTGGTATGCTAAACATCCTTGTATTCCTCTGTTCTATCTTTTTCCATCTTGTAGCCACACTGCCTGACTGCCAATCTCTTAGTCTTGACAGCTGTCTCTCTCTGTTTCTGATGTGTTGCTTATAGAATAATTCACATTACAATCAAGTCTGATGTAGCATATCTTTCAGTTTTTTTTCTTTCCTGCATGGATCCCGAGACATAAAGCTATTGAAAACAATTTTAATTTAAAAAAACCTCCAACTTTTATGTCGAAAAAATTCCTTGTTGGGCAACTCAAAAGTTGTAACTACAGTTTTTTTTTGAGATGTGGGTATGACTTAAAAGTCGCCCATCAACCATTTGATTTAATTTAATGGTTCACTTAGCCATTTATAATTACTCTCCGACAAGGCAGTATGACTGAGACACCAGGTGCCTTTTTATGCTACCCGAATGGCGAACCACCGCTTCATCTGTCCGTCTGTTCTTCCACATACCATCTGTCAGTTATTCTGTCCATCAGTCTGTCCGTCTGCCCCGACATCTCCACAACCTTGGACCAAATAAGGCAAAACTTCACATGTGAATTCCTTATGATTTAAGGTCGAGGTACTTTTCCATATTTTTTGGATAGCTCCAAGGTCACAGGTCAAGGTCAAAGGTCAAAATTGACCTTTTTCATAGCATAGCTCCTTCATTTATGGATGGATTTAAGAATAGCTAGACACAATTGTTCTCTATCCTAAGTAGATGTACTGTTTGAAACAGAAAATCAGATCACTCCAAGGTCAAGGTCAAATGTCGAAATTGACCTTGTTTACAGCTTAGCTCCTTCAATTAGAGATGGATTTTAAAATAACTTGACACGATTGTCACCTATATGGCTGCTGCTTCATCTGTCCATTTGCCCTTCTATTTTCTGTCCATCCATCTGTTCATCCATCCACCCTGATAACTCCACAACCATTGGGCTAAATTGGATGAAACTTCACATGATAATTCCTATTGATATAGGGTCGAGGTACTTTCCCGTTTTTGGATAGCCCAAAGGTCAAGGTTATAGGTCAAGGAAAAGGGTCGAAGTTTACCATGTTCACAGCAAAGCTCCTTCAGTTATTGATGGCTTTCAAAATAAATTGGCGAATTGTTCCAAATCATGAAAAGATGTCCCATTTGAAAAAACTCAGATAGCGTCAAGGTCACAGTTCAAGATCAAAGTTCAAAATTGACCTTGTTCCCAGCATAGCTCCTTCAATAATAGATGGATCTCAAAATAACTTGGCACAATTTTTGTCAATCATGAATAGGTTAACCATTTGAAAAAAATAGCTCCAAGGTCAATGTCACTGTTCAATATCAAAGTACAAAATCGAGCTTGTTCACAGCATAGCTCCTTCACTTATGGATGGATTTCAAAACATCTTGGTACACTTGTTTCTTTGATGAATAGATGTATCATTTTATAAAAAATCAGAAAGCTACAAGGTCACAGCTCAAGGTCAAATGTTGAAATTAAGCATTTCAAGAATATAGCTCATTCAGTTATGGATGGATGTCGAAATAACTTTACACAATTATTTTCTAGCATGAGTAGATTTGCAATTTGAAAAAGACCATCAGATTGTTCCAAGTTCAAGGTCACATTTGAAGGGGGAAAGTTAATATTAAGGATTTTCTGAGCACATCCTTTGATTATAGAAGGATTTCAACATAACTTGCGCAATTGTTCTCAGTCATGAGAAGATGTGCCATTTGTGAAAAAATCGTAAAGCTCCATATTCAAAGTCACAGGTCAAGGTGAAATGTTGAAAATAGCCATGTCTAGAGCATAGCTCCTAAAATTATGGGTTAATTTCAAAATAACCCGACTCAATTGTTCTCTGTCATCAGTAGATTGCAATTTGAAACAAATCTTCAGATAACTCAAGGTCAATGTCACAGCTCAACATTGAAGTGAAAATTTAGCATTTCCAGGACACAGATCCTTATTAAGGGTGAATTTCGAAATAACTTTACACAATTGTTGTCTGTCTTGAGATAAGCCATTTGAAAAAATCATTCATATAGTTTCAAGGTACAGGTCACAGCTCAATGTCGAGCATAGCTCCTTCAATTATAGATGAATTTCAATGTAACTTTTCACATTTTTTCTCAGTCATGATTTGATGTGCACTTTGAAAAAAAAAATGAATAGCTTTAAGGTCAAGGTCACAATTTAAGGTCAAACATAAAAATTAAGCGTGTGTAGAGTATAGCTCTTAAAATCATGGATTGATTTCGAAATCACTTTGTACAATTCTTCTTTATTGTGAGTAGATGTGCCATTTGGAACAAATTATCAGATAGCTCCAAGGTCAAGGTCACAGCTCAAGGATGTACGTTGAAATTTAGCATGTCTGGAATATAGCGAGTATATACCCGCATCTGCTTCTGTTTGTCCGTCCGAACCCTTTCCCTGTTTATTCTATTTGTGACAGGGCTATACTGGGGGAAGGGGCATATTCCGTTTCTTACGGCTCTTGTGTTTCACTGGTCCCTGAGGACAAAACAAAACAAGTTAATTTAAAAAAGAAAAGAAAAGAAATCGTTGTAAGAGACCCTCAAATATGTAAACCCGGATAATCCCCCATTTATAGAAATGCCGGAGATAAATTCTACGACTTCTGTTTGACAGAAAAAGTGATTTAATTTCATTGGTCAATCAATGTTGGATAACCCTTTACCGTACAATCCCTAGTTTTTACGTCCTTGTGATTTTACACTTGAGAAAACATTGTGGGAAAAGAAGAAATTGCTTGCAACAAGCAATTTCTTCTTTTTCCACAATATTTTCTACCCTACTGAATGGTTATTTTGCAAATTAAATCCACTGTGAATTGTCGTCTGCAAAACCTTTGAAATTGGACAGGTCTACAAAATTTCAAAACAGGAAAGGGTTAAAATTTCTGTGTAACTAACAGCTTTACAAGCTCTTTTTAGCTTAACTGACTGCCGCTAGATTTGATACTTTTGCCGTTCGTTGTTTATCGTGTTCGGCGTCACGAATTCCCGAGATGTGATACTTTGAATAAGGTAGGTCAATCATTGCAAGCTTGAGATGTAAAAGACGATTATCCCCCTTTCGCCCAAGTTAGTAAACGCGCACCCTAACGAGTGAAGGGATATAGAGATCATCTTTTTCTCTAACATCATAGAACTTTCGCCGCCCTTGCACGACAAGATGGTAAACGTGAGGGAATATCAAGAATATAACATATACAGTAAAACATTAATTCAGGAGGAAATTTTAGTTAGGTTTTGATCATTTATTCAGTTTCTTAAAGTTTACCCCAACCAATACCTAGATTGTAAATGGATCCCTTCCGCAAATCTAGATTGTAAAACGTCCCCTTACCATATAACTGGATTGTAAATCGATATCTTAACATATAACAAGATTGTGAATCGATCCGACTTAGATACAAAGGCGTTATTTGCAAAATGTAAGTTGTTTGGCGACCACAGCTTATCTAAGCTGTATTTACGACGTTAAAGCCGCGTAACCAAATACAAGTGATAAACATAATTAACGGAGATCAAAGTTTACTTCCGGCCCAAATGAATGATTTGATTGGTCAATCGAGATTTTGATATGCAGTGGCGATCTGTGGATTGATCACAGGCCAAGCTTAACCGAAACCCACACTATGACGCTTTTAGATGCCCCTTAGAAAAAAAAGCTTTAAAAGCATTGTGGAAAACGAAGAAATTGCTTGTTACATGCAATTTCTTCATTATCTACATTGTTTTTCGTAAAAAAAAAACGAAATTCCATGAGCTTTAAATTGTCCTCTACAAATCCTTTGAGTTTGGACCAGTCTCAAATTTTGTTGTCTGGTAATGGGTTACTTCAAGAATCAAGTTTGTCTGGGAAAGTAAATGATAGTAGTTCGGTCATTTGTTGTCAGAACAGAATGTAAACCATTGATAAGCAATGTTAATGTCGTAGCTTATGTTTGAATAAGCTATAATTATTACGGTGATCGCCAATTGAAGAACATGATTAAAATGAAATTTTGGGGATAAACTTGGTGGTTCTCGACGTAAAAAAGTTATTCAAGCCATTGCCACTCAATCACCCCCCCCTTTTTTTTTCATCCCACTATGAAAAAGAGTTTTGGAAAACATTATGAAATTTCAAAATAGGAAAGGGTTAAAATTTCTGTGTAAACCCGTTATATTCTAACAGCTTTACAAGCTCTTTTTAGATTAACTGAATGCCGCTAGATTCGATAATTTTGCAGTACGTTGTTTATCGTGTTCGGCGTCACGAATTCCCGAGATGTGATACTTTGAATAAGGTAGGTCAATCATTGCAAGCTTGGGATGTAAAAGACGATTATCCCCCTTTCGCCCAAGTTAGTAAACGCGCACCCTAACGAGTGAAGGGATATAGAGATCATCTTTTTCTCTAACATCATAGAACTTTCGCCGCCCTTGCACGACAAGATGGTAAACGTGAGGGAATATCAAGAATATAACATAAACAGTAAAACATTAATTCAGGAGGAAATTTTAGTTAGGTTTTGATCATTTATTCAGTTTCTTAAAGTTTACCCTAACCAATACCTAGATTGTAAATGGATCCCTTCCGCAAATCTAGATTGTAAAACGTCCCCTTACCATATAACTGGATTGTAAATCGATATCTTAACATATAACAAGATTGTGAATCGATCCGACTTAGATACAAAGGCGTTATTTGCAAAATGTAAGTTGTTTGGCGACCACAGCTTATCTAAGCTGTATTTACGACGTTAAAGCCGCGTAACCAAATACAAGTGATAAACATAATTAACGGAGATCAAAGTTTACTTCCGGCCCAAATGAATGATTTGATTGGTCAATCGAGATTTTGATATGCAGTGGCGATCTGTGGATTGATCACAGGCCAAGCTTAACCGAAACCCACACTATGACGCTTTTAGATGCCCCTTAGAAAAAAAAGCTTTAAAAGCATAGTGGAAAACGAAGAAATTGCTTGTTACATGCAATTTCTTCATTATCTACATTGTTTTCGTAAAAAAAAAACGAAATTCCATGAGCTTTAAATTGTCCTCTACAAATCCTTTGAGTTTGGACCAGTCTCAAATTTTGTTGTCTGGTAATGGGTTACTTCAAGAATCAAGTTTGTCTGGGAAAGTAAATGATAGTAGTTCGGTCATTTGTTGTCAGAACAGAATGTAAACCATTGATAAGCAATGTTAATGTCGTAGCTTATGTTTGAATAAGCTATAATTATTACGGTGATCGCCAATTGAAGAACATGATTTAAATGAAATTTTGGGGATAAACTTGGTGGTTCTCGACGTAAAAAAGTTATTCAAGCCATTGCCACTCAATCACACCCCCTTTTTTCACGCCCCCAAGAAAAAGAGTTTTGGTAAAAAATTGTGAAATATGAAGAAATTGCTTGTATCAAGCAATTTCTTTATTTTCTACAATGTTTTCTATCCAAAAAGACGAATTCTTAAAAATTCCATAAACTTGAAATTGTCGTCTTCAGCTTCCTTCAATTTGTACCAGTCTATAATTTTGTCGTTTTGGAATAGGTTATTAGGTTATTTTATAGTTTGTTGACCGCAGAGTTGCCGAAGTCGGAATCCTAGCAGGACCGAACTTTTAAAAATCGATATGTATGAACCAATTATAGAAGATAAAAGCGCAAACATCCTCTTTCCTAGGTATATACTAACTAGAAATGATAACTTTAAAGCTCACTTGAGAATGCGAAATTCAACGCCGTTAGCTATTGTGATCGGCAGCGTCTGACCGTCTGTCTGTCCGTCCACAATATTTGAAATATTTTATAACCTTTGACGTCCAGGATTTTATTGTACATTTCAGTTGATTTCAGTCCCGTATAATTCAAAGAAATTGTAGACGGACAAAGTTCAAACTAGGGCTGAATTAGACGGGTACCATCCCTCGAAAGTTGGTGTTTGGTACAGTATATATCTCTTCTATTCGAAACAAGGAGTACAAATGATTGAGATTTTTTGAAAAACTGACAAATTTATTGAAAGAAAAATGCAAAAACAAAGCATTGAATTTCAATGGATGTAATATAATCATACACGTCTTATCAAGGAGGAATAGTTCTTGTCTGGATTTAGATAATCTTGCAGTGAAATCTTCCAATACCTTAACCCTTTCCTGTACAATCACTGGTTTTTACGTCCTTGTGATTTTATACTTCAGAAAAAATTGTGGGAAAAGAAGAAATTGCTTGTAACAATATATTGGTCCGATCTGGCCTGTTGCTGCGCCTCTTCTAGCCTTATCATTTAGCAGTTATTCGAATTCGCTTTACAGGGTGGCCTGTCTCCCAGGCTGTCAGTAACTGTGGTTTTGAAAGTAAGATAGATCAATCATGAAAGTACAATTCATTCCTTTAAATTACCTCCCTTACGTCTCACATACTGACAGCCAAACATAACCATAAGAGCTGGAGAATAGAAACTTTTCAAATAAAATATAAATATCAGTGAGACTTGGAGCGAGTCTATTACAAGTTGTTTACATTTTTTATGATTTTTCTATTAACTCTGTATTCGATGCCCGATTGTTTCGAAATATGCTTGAAGTAAATAGTATCTGATTACTTATTTACAATAAACTTCCAAGATATCATCTTTGTGCAGTAAAACTAAATGGATTTGATTTCAAGATGAAAAGCGAAGGGTCTCTTCACTCGGGACACACCGTAACATAACAGCTTGCATCCTTTAACCCATTCCCACACAATCCCTCCTTTTTACGCCCCTCAAGAAAAAAACTTTGGAAAACATTGTGGAAAATGAAGAAATTGCTTGTATCAAGCAATTTCTTCATTATCCACAATGTTTTCTATCAATAAAGACGAAAAAATTCAAAATTCCATCAACTTGAAATTGTCGTCTGCATCTTTTTTCAATTCGGACCAGTCTAAAAATTTTCTGTGTTGGGATGGGTTAATCAAAGTACTGTCAGCACTGTAATCGCTCACAATTGGACAATGGAGAAATGCTGTTGGTGCCGTGAAGGTTGAATGTTTACGTCGTATAAAAGTGTATAAAAGTGTATTAAATATTAGATTTTTCTTCTTTCTGGGTTGAAATCATTGTGTAAAATGGATAAATTGCTTGTTACAATATTTTACATAATGTTTTCCTAATTGTTATTCTTGAGGGGCGTCCAAATTAATTGATAATCCATTCACTGAAAATCCGGCCCCGCATTTGGTGTTACTTATCTGAAGACTTTGTCTATATTTCACTCTGTAGTCAGCAAATATTCAATATCGAAGCTTGGAACGTTGTCGTTAATTAATCATTTCATATTTTGCTGTTTCCCCATACTTTCAATTGACCAATCGCGACTGTCAATCAAAAAATTAATCGACCAATCAAATACTTCATTTGAACCCGAAATGAACTTTGAACTCCTGTCTTGGTCGATATTTTTGTGAAACATTTTTGTTGGTTTGGTGACTTAAACTTCGTAAGTACAGCTTATTCAAGCTTTAGTTACTACGTTTTAAGTCGCCAACTAACCATTTTACATTTTTAATACATGTTATTAGCCATACATTTTGTAAAATAACGCCGGTAAATATCGAAGCGGAGCGTCCTGTTGGAGTTAGTTGGTGTGGTCAGCGGAGTCAGTGGGCGGGAGTCAGCGTTCCATTAATAATTACATCTTGTTTGCCTTTATCTATATGATCTTCAAGTGTCGGTTCGATGTAAAAAAAAAAAAAAAAAAAAAGACGGTCACAGCAAGGGACATCATTCTCATTTTCATATAGTCAGTTTAAGACTTTTGGTCGCCTTCCGAATGAATATGCACCTTTGATTGGTTTTTCATTCACACCGTTGTTTTTCCGTATTTTTTAATTGTTAACAGAGTATCGTTTCGGATTCAGTATATTGGTTATCGTCAGTTATCGACCAAATATCATAGCTACAGCTTATTCAAGTTTTTAGTGTGAGGGTTTGTCAACAAAGACCTTCAGAATATGGTTAACAGAGGAAATTATATTACGATAGGGATACAACTTCTGGTAATTGCTCTGAGCTGCGGAGGAATTTTTGATAATAAACGAGACCGAAAGACGAGTGGAATATCAAATTTTTCTCCGCAACGAGAAGCAAATACAAGATGTTGTATCACAATCATAACGTAATATTCCATTTATTATATACCTTTTTTTCATTGAATACATTTGATGAAATAATATTGAAAAATATATATTTCTACATTTATTTTCCTTCCTTTCTACATTTATTTTAATTCTGATAAAGTTTATTCGTATTATGACGTCATATACAGAATGAAAATGACGTCATTTTAGACTACCTTGTATGGAACCGTATTTGACACTGACTTATTTGACACTATCAAATACGGATTTTTTTCCGACAAGTCCGCTTTTGTCTGGAATGTATTTATTTTATCAAAAATATTTATAGGTATAAAATAAATTACTTTATTATGCTTTACGGTAAAAGAAAAAGAGTCCCAGAGAGTGTATAATTGTTAAATTTAATTCATGTTAATACCATGTAGTATTTACGTGAATAAACATAAATCATTTATTTTTTTTTAACAAATCAGTATCAAAAATAATAAAAACATGATAACCAAGAAGATTTTTTCTATGAAAAAACATTATTTGATCTTTATTTTGTTTGGTCATCTCATCTCAAACTCATGAATGGAAGTGTTTGCTTTGGAAAAGAAGTTAGCCCTTGTCACGCTGAAGCCGGAAAATTCTTGTTTTTGTAATCTGGGCCCGAGATTACAAAAGTATTTTCGTATTGAGTTGAGAATTTACTCAAACTTTAAGCTAAAATAAATGTTGTTTTTCAATGTTAATTGTACAAAATTGCGTTATAAATTATAATTTACCAGTATAATGTTTCATTTTCACACACTCTGCGTAGAATTTAAGCTTATATAAATCTTTAATTTCGAATCGAATTTATTTCAAAATATCATACCATCTTAAGATAAAGAACATGAGTAGATTACTTCCAAACATCACGTCGTTGTCTAAAATGAAACTTTTCGCGAGTTTCAGGCGGTCTCAATCTATCCAGTATACGCCCATGCTTTTCATTGGTTCACTAATGGTGTACTTATAGATAGAAGACGGACGTCTATCTAAAACGGGCCTTCTAAAATAAAAAATAAGAAAAAAAAATTAAAAAAAAAAAAATAAAATAAAATAAATAAAATCATAACTCCATGAACAAAATTTTGAGCAAGCAGCGATTTTTGTCCGCTTCCGCACAATATAGTCCTACACAAAAAGGTATCAAAAGATGTAGGGTTTTTGCTTTTTTCGCTCGGTACTATTAAATTATAAAAAATGAAGAGAATATTTTTTTGTTTTCGTGGAGGTATGAACCAAAAAATCTAATCACACTTATGCATGAATCCGCTTCGCATATTCATACAGTGTGATTAGTTTTTTCGGTTCATACCTCCGTGAAAACAAAAAGCATTCTCTTCATCTCTTAACCCTTGTCATGCTGAACCCGGAATATTCCTGTTTTGGCAGGAGGTATTGACTAAGATCAGCCTGCACATATGTGCAGTCTGATCTTAGTCTACACCACCTTCTTATCTCTTGCAAGCCAGAATTGTCTATAAAGTTAATTTTCGAAAGAAACATTCACATATAACTAGTGCTTCTAGTGCTCTCAGGCCTTTGATTTAAATGCAATACAGAATAAAAGATTATATTCAGCATGACAAGGGTTAAATAAAGCCGAGCCACAATTGCGTCGATTACCAATCTTTATGCCAAAGTAGGTTACGAAGATGAAGATCGGCCTGCATGAGTTTGCTGGTTCATATCGTTATTCAGATTTTTATTCACAGTTACTACTGGAAACATCCAAGCCAGATCAAATTTATAGAGTTTATGAAAGCCCAAAATAAGCGAAAAATCAGAAATTTAGCAGTTTTTATTTATAAAGGTTTTGAAATAAGAAACGGATTTTTGTAATAAAAAGAAAATTTAAAATTTTAACAGCTCTCACCCCACTCATTCTCTTTCTCTCTCTCTTTTTTCGAAATTAGTTTTTCCAAAATGTTTTTCTTCCTAATATGTCAATAATCAAGGGAGAGGAACTTGAAAGAATCAAAAAGATTCCTGTCAACAATTGCAATTGTCTCCCTTCTTTTTTGTATATAAATTAAATAATTTGTGTAACAGGTACCTTAGATTTCTTTTGAAATTAAACGATTAGGGTGAATGTCGTGTAGTTAGATGTAGTTAGATGTACACGTAGGTATAAGGCATAATACGTTGCTACTTTCTGTATTCTGTATTTACGGCCATCACGTATACCGTTTTTGACAATTTTGTAAATGTAAATGTATTGTTATATATGTGTGGTATGATAGGCAAAATGCCCCTTTTCCTGAATAAAGTATATATATATATATACCTGTCCAATTTTGTTCTCTAGTATGAATATTTAGAGTTCATCCATAAAATGACGGGCGATTTTGACGTTAAACTAATTTGAAATCCATAACCTATATTTTACTCAGTTTTCCCGTACCTTGAAGGTCAGTAAATGGGCTTGAAAATTGACTGAAATGACAGACAATGTTAACGCTTCCAGATTGCGTTCTGGCAGAATAAATCAACTAAATGCATTTATTCAAAGATAAACAACTCTCTTGCGCTTGGCCCATGACTTAAAGCATTATACTGAGATACAAAAAGTTTTTGTCCTGTCACGGAAACGCTGAGAGCCCAAGGATTGGAGAGTACCTCACTGCCAATATCGCGCACCCAATTACCATCTTTTGTTAACTCAATTACTCTATTTGCACCCCACGCAGTTATGAAAAGTTTATCGTTGTTAAGGCACATATAAGTCAGTTCATGGTTCACCCCCCTTGTATAGAAGCTATGCTCCCACACTTCCTTCCCGCTGTCCGTGAAACAAATAACACCGTCGCTATATAAGATGTACAAGTACGTTTTATCATTTTGTACAGACACATCGAAAGACAGCGGTGTAACGCCTATGTTGAACTTGATGACATCGTCAGGAATACTTCTAAAGTGATGCACGTGGATTTCTGACTTGTCACAAAGCGTGTACAGCTTCCCATGTCTGTACTTCACGTCAATAAGCCAACTTGAACATTCTACATTCACTGTTTCTACACACTTCACACCGTCTTTCCGCGTGATTTCGAATAGGGCTACAGAGTGGTGTTGGAAGAGAGTCACAGCTACTTTCTTGTCTCCTTTGAACGCACACACATTTTTGATAGGGTACTTACATTTATATACATCAATTGGTGATCGCCATTGATCAAAGACCTGGATGATATTATGTGTGGAGTCTATAACAACAAGGAGCCCATTTAATAGATGTACTAGTCCAGACAGAAAGCACTTTAGTGGGAGATCGTCATGTCGTTCTAAGTGGAGTTTTGACACACTTCTATATCGTCTGTTTGCACGAAGGCATGAAAGGTTCTTCAACGGTGAGTGGCGTATTCTATTTTGTTTCTTGCCAACTTTCTTCAATGATGCGTAGCAAGCTTGCTTTGGAGTCACTGGTTTTGATACATTTGGATGACCAAGAAAAGGCGACAATACTGTCCATATTCTGTTTATAACAGTACATTGTTGTTCAAGAGAAGACGTGCTTGTTGAAGCATCATTGTATTTGACAATATGTTCTAAAGTTTCTGTCAATGTTTCTTTACGACTGTCGGATATTCTTGGTTTTGTGATCGGTACTTCGTACACAGTCCCATCGCTATCTAGAGACGAGCAACTATTCCACGGTTTCTGCAGCATGCTTTCTACATCGTCTTTGGTGCACGTGCCCACGGACCTAACTTCCTTTAGGGAACACACCTTTTCCCGTAATGCACTGATTTCCTGTTTCAGTTCGTCCAACTTTTCAATGAGATAATCTGAAAATAAAAGACATATAAGAGATGGCTATAATAGTTTTTCTTTTCATGGAGGTATGAATTTAAAACCCCAATTACATAGTAAATATGAACATGCGAATCGGTTCATAAAGCTTGGTGAGTATTTAGTTACAAATTTCCATAATAACTATTTAAGAAATTAATAGAATAGTTTTTGTTTTCAATGAGGTATCCAATGGGAGGATAATCGTTAACCTATGTGGGATATCAGCTTGGGGCTAGGAAAGAATGTAGCGGTAGTACTGGTGTTAGAAATACTAGGAATCCATTTTTAGGTGCTCCAGCCGCCGCGATATCACTGGAATACTGTTAAAAGTGGCGTTAAACCCAATTCAATCAATCAATTATTGAGGTATCCGCCTAAAAACTTATTCACACTATATGAATACGAGCGTTATAAAGTTTTCAGGCTCTTACCACACCGAGGGGGGGGGGGGGGGGGGTCATTATTTCATATCTAATGCCGTCAAGCAAAAGAAAGCAAATATTTTACTAGTTTTGAGTAAACTTATATGGATCTATTTTATATGTAAGCGTACAAAAATACGCTATCAAAATTTTGTTCATGAAGTATGGAAAAAAACCAAAAAAATAACCAAACAAACAAACAAAAAAAAAAAAAAATACCCAAAAAACACAGCCACCCGGAACGCTTGAGACATGACATTAAGTTATTCTATACTATAAAAGACATATCGTCATGAAAAAACATTAACCAGTTTTATACAATTTTTCATGGAAGTACTTAGTGCACAAGTAAAATATAGTTTTGTACGTAAATGCTTTTTCACAGAGTTATGAAAATACCTTTCAACCAATCAAAATGCTGGGAGCCTGATGAATACGACCAAAATTTATCGTTAAGAAAATACTGGTAACTACTTCTCATCTTCTTATCATCTGCCCTTTGTGAATTTGGTCAAATAATTTTTCTATTAACTATTTACTTTAAAAAAAAAAAGAAAACGTGCGTTTAAGCCTAAAATAAACGAATTGATAAAACACAGATAAAAAAAGTGTGAGCTCCTATTAAAAAGTTAGGTTAGAATAATAGATTTGGCTTACAAGCCAATAAAAAAAGCAAGGGAACTAATTCGTAAATATAGTTTTCAAGCACTTCACTTTTGACTTTGTCGAGCTTCATGCTTTCCGAGAAATTCTTCGCAAAAAGTTGTATTTGGATGAGCAATAACGACTTATCGTTCTTAGATACTATAGTATTCCTTAATAAAATATATCCCGACAGTAACGAAGTCTCAAATCGGTTGCTACTTTTTAGATATTTCAGATAATATTTGGCTCAAAAAAACTCGGGGTGGGTTGGGGAAGCTAATAGGTTAAAAAAGCAAAACAAGAAAGGGGCATCTTTCTTAAGAACTACACTTTCTCCCATGATTTAACGATGATAGCAAATGTTCTTTCTGATTTATTCTGCAGGTAATTTTGAATCTCAGAAGAGCAAATGAACAAAAATACGGACGGACAGACGGATGCGGACCATTCCCATCCTCCTGAAACTCTTCACCAGGGATGGAAAAAAGTCACCCATGTAATTTCTTGTTACAAATCGGGTTTTTCTCTCTCAATTTTTCATAGCGTAAACCGTAGTTTGATCACGGGGCGATCTCACCCAATGGTCAGTAGTTCGATAAGAACGAAACCGTAGCCAACAGATGTCGTAATCAGTTGGCATGATATTTTAAATTAATTCACAAAAAGACGTAGACCAAATAGAACTGTCATTGTAATCCGAATTTCAGTTTGTTTCTATGGTAAAGTGAAATTGAAGAGTACCTTGGTTGTCAAATTGTTTCCATGATTGGAGACAGTTGAGTAGTCGGTTTTCTGCGTCCGGGTCTATCGCAGCATACGTCTTACTCTCTACTGTTTCTTTTACATGTTCTTTCGTTAAAGAAGGATCGCCTATTCCATCAACGAGTATTTCGAATAGCTCTAGCAAATATGAACAGTGTACTTTGAAGTCAGCATCAGAAATATCAAGTTCATAAATGTGGCTGTATAGTTTATTTCTAACATCTCTGAGGTGGGTCACTGCTGCCTCGATCGATTTGTCTCCTGGAGAGGGACATTTCCATACTTTATCATAGACTGGAATACTTGGATGTAGTGAACGTATCAAAAATACAAGAAGCGTTATGTCGTACAGTCTAATATCTGCAGCGGTTGGAGGGTACAGTAATAGATACTGTTCATAACTGATCACCTGCTTATTAAAGGCTGCATCGATTTTCGTCTTATTTGCGGATTTGCTCAAGAAAGCGTCCAAAGTTGTACCAACATAAAATGTTTTGAAGAAGAGCACCAAGAGTTCCCTCCCTTCGTCATGCAAAATGGTGGCTAGACGGAAGAACCGTATCTTCCCGCGAGGATAGACCTCACTACTGGATGGCATCCTCCTAAAATGAATTCAAAGAACAGAAAGTACTGTAAGCTAGCAAAGCATAGTTTTGTTAAGTAATCTTCTTTGCGAAAGGTTAATATAATAAACAAACAAGGTTAAAGTAGCCCAGGAGTTAACCCTTTATAATATGAAAAAAATCTTAGACTGGTTCAAATTGAAAAAAAGTTGCAGACAGCGTTTTCAAGTTGGTCGAATTTAGAAAATCATTCCCTTGTTGGGTAGAAAATAGGGGAGAAAGAAGAAATTGCTTGTTACAAGCAATTTCTTCATTGTCGACAATGTTTTCTAAGGCTGTTTTTTTCTGCAATGCGTAAAAAGCGGAATTGAATGGGTTGAAATACATGTATTAACATATCAAAAATAAAATACGAGAAAAGATAGACTTAGAATTATTGATACTAAGACTGATATGATTTAATAACGCCAATTCCAATGGAAATCAATCAAGTGGGACCAATTAGTCCAGCTTTTTTAGGGAATGAGTCTGCCCAAAAGTGCAACTCAACCGAAACCCTATTTACAATAAGCATGTTTCTTATTGAAGTTAAGACTGTCTTTGAGGTAAGAAAGAAATAGAAGGATCGCTGAACCTGTCCCCTGACTCCGCTAGCCACTGCTTCTGGCTCCGACAGGAAGTTCAGTTCTGATATCAAACGGCCATAAACACACGACAAAATAGTTAAATTGTTGGTCGGCGACCTAAACGTCGTAGCTGCAGCTTATGAAAGCTGCAGTTACGATGCTTAAGTCATCAAACCAACTAAAATGCTCCACAATAATGTCGGCTAAAGAAGGAGTTCAATGATTTGAATGGTCGATTTATTATTTGTTTGTCACAGCGATTGGTCACTTTGCTGAGTAGTCCAATGAATAAATCAAGTGAAAGTATAAACGATTGTAGTGTTGTAGAGTAAACTTTGTTGGGAAAAAAGAATCAGAAGCCCAGTCCATAATTCAGTGAAAAACCTTAGGCTCCAAGTGGAACCATTTTACTATAATCTTGGTGGATACATAACTATGTAGTTTGATACAAATTAGCCCAGAAGCTAAGGAAAATTACGCCAGTCAAGGAATTCTATCAAAAGGCTATAATCAAAAGAAAAATTACCGAACCAAAACCAATTTAGATTTATGTTAAGAATTCCGTGAAATGTGATAGATAGAAATTGGTCGAGCCTCCTCAGATAAATAGCTCGGATAAAAGTTAAACTGACTGGTCTACCGACCGGTCGATGGGAGGTGAGGACATAAGGAGTTGACAACTTGCTGGCTCGTGAGTCTATTAGAATAAGGATCCATATACACCCCCAATCGAAGCACCCTTCCTTTAACAAAGCTATAAATTGAGAGACTATTAATAACCGTCGTCCTTTTGAATGCGGTTAACCACAACTTACGATTTCATTCAAACGCGAAGCGTACAATGTATGACATTCCCCTACGTTTATTTTTTACCAATCCTACAATCCCAAGACTTGGTTTAGCCCATTTTCATACAGCAAAATTTTAGACTGGTCCATATTGAAAAGAAATTGCAGATGACAATTTAAAGCTTATGATTTTTTATCTTTGGGGTAAAAAGCATTGTGGAAGATGAAGAAATTGCTTGTAACAAGCAATTTCTTCATTTCCACAATGTTATCCACAGCTGTTTTTCTTGGGGGCGTCTAAAAGAGTCACCGAGTGGGAAAGGGTTAGTTTCATATGATACTAATTTATTCTAATTCGATTCGTGAAAACATTAAACGTATAGAATCGCTCCCGAACACGCACAAGATAGTATGTTTTCAGGCCCCTGAAATAGAGGTAGTGGCTTTAACCAACTGCTACCCAATTCTACAGCTGGATAGACTGGGGGCTTGCTAGTCAGTGTCTAGCCAATGACACACCCCGGTGAGGGTGGGGCTCGAACCCGGGGTCTTCAGATCCTTCCTATACCACTTGGTCATCGAGGCAGTCAATTTGACGAACCCTTTCAGTATAGGTTGAGTCTCAATCAACAGTTTTGTAGCATACTTTAACGAGTCTGTTCAAATTATTACATTATAACGACATATAAGACTCTAACTTAGTCAATAGTTTAAACTTATTTGTTTAATACGATTGCGACGAAAACCTTAATACTTTCTTATACAAACCCGGAATTTTACGACGATGTCATTTCATATTGAGAAAATATTGTGGAAAAAGAATTAATTGCTTGTTACAAGAAGCTTCTCCTTTTACCACAATATTCTCTACCACATAAGATGGTTTCATTTTAAATTGCATCCAAATTTTATTGTCGTCTCTAACCTTTTTCAATTTGGACAAGTCTAAAATTTCTAAAAACGGTGTCGACTGACTATTTGATTGGCAGTCGCGATTAGTTAATTAATGAAAATGGGCTTTGGGGTGGAAGTAGTAAAATATAATTGTTGAAACTGTGATACTTTTGATACTTTTGATAGTGTATAATTCGTATCATCTATTCGGAATGATGAGGCTGCTTGTGAATGGCTATTTCTACTTTCTTCCAAAACATAATGATTTGTAAGCACACGTAAAATTTCATATGAACTTACATAGTTATTTTCAACGTTTTGAACACTACAACCCCCCCCCCCTATTTCGACAGAACTTGCAGACGACATTTTTAAGGTCATGAAATTTTAAATCTTTATACCTTTCGGGGAAGAAAACGTCATGGAATATGAAGAAATCTATCATTTTAAGCAATAACTACATTTTCCACAATTTTTTCAAAGTTAGTTTTTTCTTCAGGTTCGCTAAAAAGATAGTTCTAAGTCAATAGGACCGGGTTTATTGTTTACAATTGACGGAGATCGAGAAGAGGTCCACTTGGTTAGTCGGAGATTCAGAATAATCGACTAGTCGACTAGTCGACTAGAAATCCGCCTTGTTTTATTGAAGGGTTGACGATATGGAGGAGTTTTCATTAACAGGACAGCTCGCGTATGCTTCATTTTGTCGAAAAACGAATCTGATCTGGTGAGAGAGTGGATAGATAGGATTCGATAAGCAGGATAGACAAACCTTAACTTCAATATTTCTAATTCTCAAAATAAACTGGGTATTCGTTCAAGGAGTGGTCAACTGACACACATATTATCGTTTTTATCGCTCCCACCTACTCCATTTACATGCCCATCGACTCAGACAGGAAGTCCCAATTCGATTTTTAACGGCGTTATTTTGGTAAGTAGCATGTCACAAAAAAGGTAGAAAACTGTTGGTTGGCGACATAAACGTCGTAACCACAGCTTGAAAAAGCTGTAGTTACAACGTATAAGTATAAGTATAAGACCATGATGGTCCCCTATCGCTCACCTGATTGTATGCTGTTAAAAATGCAACTAGAGACAAATAACTATAACTAGTTTCATGAAGATTGAGCCAAAACAGTGAATTATTTATTGTAAACAAAGAAATTGTCATTATGGCTGGCTTCCTGTGTTTTCCTATAGAACTTTTCCATAATCTACAAGCTTCATCTTTGTGACCTTACAATTATCCTTTTCAAGTTTCATGACGATTGAGCCAAAATCATGGCCTCTAGAGTGTAAACAAAGAACTTGTCATTAAGGCCCCTTTTCCTGTGTTTTCCAAAAGAACTTCCCTATAATCAATAGGGTTCATCCTTGTGACCTAATAGTAATTCTTGGCAATTTTCATGAAGATTGAGCCAAAATTGTTGCCTCTAGAAAGTAAACGAAGAAATTGTTATTAGGGCCCCTGTTCCCGTTTTTTTCTCATAAATAGTAGGGTTCGTCCTTATGTCCTTATGATTATTCTGGCCTAACTTCATGAAGATCGAGTTGTAAGGTGCTCCAGCCGCCGCGATATAACTAAAAGATTGTTGAAAGCGGCGTAAAATCCCATTCAAACAAACAAATCATGAAGATTGAGCATAAATTGTGGCCTCTAGAGTGTAAACAAAGAAATTGTCATTGGGGCCCCGTTTCCTATGTTTTCAGAAAGAACCATCAGATAATCGATAGGGTTCATCTCTATGACCTAATAATTGTTCCAGCCAAGCATCTTGAATATTGAGCCACATTGGTGGCCCCTAGAGTGTAAACAAGCAAATTGTCATTAAGGCCCCTTTTCCTGTGTTTTCGAATAGAACCCTCCCATAATCAATAGGTTCATCCTCATGACCTAACAATTATCCTGACCAAGTTTCATGATGATTGGGTCAAAACTGTGGCCTGAAGAGTGTAAACACATATTTTTTTGAAGCCGCACGACACACGACGGACGACGGACGCCAGATATACAACGATAACAAATGCTCACCATTAGCACTTTGTGCTCAGGTGAGCTAAAGAGTTAACAAAAATAACGGTGTTAATATGTTGGAATTAAAACTAATTTTTGGTCCAAATGAATGATTTCATTGGTCGACTGGTTATTTGATTGACAGCCCCTATTGGTCAATTTGTATGCTAATATACATTGGTACGTATTTGGAACTTAATGACAAATTTATTTGAAAAGGCATCTGCTCTTTCTTTGAAATTCGACTAGTTTAGATTAAGAACTATTAGCAAACAAACCTAAGTGTAAGTTTGCTTGATGTCAAACCATTCCAACACAGCAAAATTTTAGACTGGTCCAAATTGAAAGAAGCTGCAGACGACAATTTCAAGTTGATGGAATTTTGAATTATTCCGTCTTTTTGGATAGAAAACATTGTGGATAATGAAGAAATTGCTTGATGCAAGCAATTTCTTCATTTTCCACAATGTTTTCCAAAGCTTTTTTCTCGAGGGGCGTAAAAAGGAGGGATTGAGTTGGAATTGGTTAAGAGATGAAGAGAATATTTTTTTCATGGAGGAACTAAACGAAAAAACTAATCACACTGCATGAATAAGCGAAGCGGATTTATGCAAAAGATTGGTGAGACTTTTCGTTTCAAACCTCCATGTAAACAAAAGCAAAACAAAACAAAAAAACATATCATCTTCATTTCTTATGATTTAATGATATCGATAAAACAAGCAAAATTTACAAATTATGATACCTTTTTGATGGAACTATTTTGTACGGAAATTTTGTTCATGGAGTTATGAATATTTTTTCGACCAATCAGAACGCTCGTTTTTGATAGACGAAACTAAAATTAGATTATTTATCAGTAAGACAGACCTATAAACTGTTTGATTCAGAAATGCCTATAGAACTAAATCGTTTAAGTTATACAGACACTCATTATGCCAATTAGAAGGGTAGATTTCCGCCTTTTGAGTTAACACTTAACAGTCCTGGCTGGAATATCGCGAGCATAATTCGCGAGGATAATTCTAAACAAATATTTCTACCTTCTTCTTTATGCCTTTTCTGTCAAATCCCTAGTTATTACGTCCCTGTAATTTTTTACTTGAGAAAATGTTGAGGAATAATAAGAAATTGCTTATGACAAGCACCATACCATTTTCTGGTCAAATTGAATATGAAAATCACCGGGATCACCGAAATGATCCTCATTCCTTGCCAGGGCTGATAACACTGAAAAGCTTGATTGGGGGTCAATATTTCCCTTTTTGTGAAATTCATAAACAATGTAGTCTCCAAACGCCAAACAGGTGGTACAGTCTAAGATTAGACTCCTGCCAAAACAAAACTATTTCGGTTCATTATGACAAGAGTTAATTCGTCATCAGAAAGAGACCCCTTGAATTTGTCTAGTTTGTAAGAAGTTGTCGGCAAAAACTCGAGGTCATTTTTTCTTTCTTTTTTTGAAAATGCTGCTTTAAGTAAAGGAAACATTGTAGGGTAAAGAACTGCTTTAGAAGTGTGTCTATTATACTAAGGATTTGAAAATAAACATAATATTTGTGGTGTCCGCTGTGGAGATAGCGTGTCGGTTTAACGATCGAGGTCGCCCGAGTTAGAATCCCTGGAGTGTATATCGATCTTAGTCATCTGGCTCAAGTTTTTTCTCAATTAAACAGAATCTAGAGGGTTAAGTCTAAATTGCAAAAACTTGTTTTCCAATCGATGTAAATGAAAAGGTTTTAACCAATGACTATGGAGATTTCTGAAGTATTTGTCTTGAATGTATCAAGAAATTCATGTTATATTATCCTACACAACCCCCTTTGTTGGTATATATCGTCATTGGGCTTGCAAAACGTCGTAACTACAGCTGTAAGGCTGTAGTTAAGACTTTTTGTAAGCCAAACGACGATATATTTAGAAGCTTGCTAGGGAACTACAAACAAATAAATATTAGAATGATGTAAATGTAAATTGAAACCTTGAAAATTTAGGCTTGAACTAAAATATTTAGACGTTACTAGATTCTAAGGACGTTAGAACGTTTGAGTGTTTATAAGGCTTAAGAAATGAAAAAAAAGTGGAGAAAGGGTTCCGGATTTATGAAGTAGGGCCTGCTGAATTTATCCATTATAACTTGAAGGCTTTATGAATGAATCTTTCTATGAATGGAATATTTTACAATTACGTGGTTCTTAATATAGAGAGGTACGGACAAGGATATGGTATTTATAAATTTATGTAACTTTTTTTCCTTTTTATACAGAGGGAGCCGAATCACTCTCACCATAATACTTTATAGTATTGACTATGGAAGTCTTCGTTTGTTCACTGTTCATGGAAATGGAAAAAATGTTGGAAAAAAAGAATGTGTTTGTTACAAGCAGTTTCATCTTTTTCCACAATATTTTCAGTATATTATAACAGGGACGTAAAAGTCAAGGATTGGAAAGGAAAGGGTTAATCTTTTACCATAGGTGTCTGCTCCCTACAGTTGCCCCGCGTCACTCTGATCATCATCAAATTACAAATTACTCTTATCATATTAACTGCTTGAAACTCTTTCCGGCATACAGTTGATCTTGGCTCAGTACAAATTGGCATCCACTAGAGGTTTGATCGCATGATTATGGTTACACGGAACCATTCCGTTTTCCATATCCGTTTTCCATAGGCGACCATTTAGTTCACCCCAGAAATTGTAGGGAAGTCAAATCATGCGTCAAATTGAAGAAAAATCACTCATGTGCACTTAAATTATCAATGACTTATGACATCTAACCCCCCCACCCCCCCACCCCCCCACACACACCCTAGGATATAGAAACCGCCCCTCAAGGGCCGAAATGAATTTAAATGTTATCCTTTTCGCTCCTAAGTTATTAACAGAGTATCAATTTATCGGATCAAATCGTTAGATTTCGTCTTGATATTAAATGGACCAATCATAGGTCACTTTGATCTTTGTTTACATCACCGTGGTCAGGTAGTACGTACCCTAGACAAAATGTGGCAGATGGCGGG
Organism: Fragum fragum; assembly: GCA_946902895.1. NCBI lineage: Eukaryota > Metazoa > Mollusca > Bivalvia > Cardiida > Cardiidae > Fragum > Fragum fragum. The sequence continues at coordinate 86,762,970 of OX336365.1, forward strand.
AAACTGTATTAGTACCCCGTAACCTTATATCATTGAAACCTGATCGGTCGAAATTTCATTCATGCGAAATCACGTGCCTTAAACAGTCCAGTATCTGACGGCTAGCCGTCTCCTATTGTACAGTAAATTGTCATTTAAGAGATGAAGAGAATATTTTTTGTTTTCATGGAGGTATGAACTTCTTCAATTATTTCTTATTATCAAGAATATAAATACAGGATTATACATGTAAGGAAAAAAATAAATAAAAACAATCGCAAATTCTCTATTGCAAAATGCTTCTTAGAAGCAAAAAATAACTTGCACTAATTTTTAACACTTTGCAATGTTAGACTGAATGATGATTTCAAAACGAGACTGTACTGCAAAACGGGTTGGTATGTTTTGAGGAGTTTGCTTGAGACAATATTAAACAAATCATAGTTTAATTTGATATGAACCGATTTGAAATAAAGACTCATTTTGAAACAAGAGCCATGGCGACATGGCCATCCCCCGCCGTAAAAGCTTGAAAGTAAACAGAAGCCAGTTACATTTAGGCTTCTTGTACACTGCATTTCTTCTCAATGAGTTCCATAATAGCTACAATACTTTCAGAGATATGCTCATGACAAAATCAGTCTTTAAAACAACAAAGGGCAATAACTCCAAAATTATTCAAGCAAGGGTTGTGGTTCTTGTGCACTGCACTTCTCCTCAACAAGATCTATCCACCTATAAAGTTTCAAGTTAATAGCTATTATACTTTCAGAGATATGCCCCGGACAAAATTTTAGTGTTTAAAACAACGAAGAACAGTAACTTCAAAATTATGCAAGCAAGAGTTGTGGTTCTTGTGCACTGTACTTTTCCTCAACGAGATCTATCCACCTATGCAGTTTCAAGTAAATAGCTATTATACTTTCAGAGATATGCTCAAGACAAAATCTTAGTCTTTTAAACAATAAAGGGCAATAACTCCAAAATTATGCAAGCAAGAGTTGTGGTTCTTGTGCACTGCACTTCTCCTCAATGAGATCTATCGACTTATGAAGTTTCAAGCTGATAGCTATTATACTTTCAGAGATATGCTCCGGACAAGTTTAGTGACGGAAGGACGGAATGACGGAATGACGGAATGACGGATGGTCGGAAGGACGGATGGATGGAAGGACGGAAGGACGGAATGATAGACGGAGACCATTACTATATCCCCTTCGCTGAAACGGCGGGAGATAATAAGCATTTAGCATGAAAACAAACGAATAAGAAGTTGTCATGCAAACTTATTTGAAATAATTTATCTCAAAATGGGTTTTTATTTCAAAACGGGTTGTTACACAGCAATTAAAGTCTATCTCCAACCCAGGGAGCGGGATGTCATCTACGATTTTTCAGATAATTTAATTTTAGTTTCGTCTATCATGAACCACAAAACGGATTTCCCTGGGTTTGGGGAAACAAATATTTAAAAGGAGATAGGACAAAGTATAGGCCAATAGGAAACACCTTTCCTAGAAAAATCAATCATAAGGTATAAAGACTGTTACATATTCAGAAAAAACAAGTATAAATGCTACAAAAGAAGATTTCCTTAGTTAAAGATGTTATCAATATGAAATATACCTAAAATAAAACAACAACAATAACACACTAGAAAATGAAACGGAAAAACAACATCTCCTCGATTTAAGGTAGTCAAGATAAAAACCACCATCATTCCCAAGTGTAGATAACAAAGATAGATCAGTATACTCACAAACAGTAAAGATTTATTATCAAACTTTCGACCGGTCTTAAAATGTGTCGTCTGGTAATGGATTAAAGGTACCTTACACAAGATCTTCATAAAAAATACAAAATTATACAAAGAACTTTTCAATCAGTGTCTGGTTACCTTTCTACCAGAAAAGCCTGCATTCTCCATTGTGTGAAGTAAAAATGGCTTTCAATTGACCAATCGCTGACCCCGCCCACTCATTCCGTTTGCCACGCCCACTGACTCCAACAGGAAGTCCCGCTTCGATTTTAAACGGCATTATTTTGCAAACTTTATGGCCTGTAGCATGCAACAAAAAAGGAGAATGGTTGGTTTGCGACCTAAATGTCTACACTACAGTTTGAATAAGCTGTAGATACGACGTTTATATCGCCAATCCAACAAAAGTGCTCCAGATAAATGGCGGTCAATGTTGGAGTTGAAAGCACTGTTCAGGACTGAATGAACGATTTGATTGGTCGATTGTTTCCTTAATTTCCGCGATAGGTTAATCACAACAGAAATTGAATTTACTTTAAAAAGTAATCAGGCTATAAGGTATCAATGCACTATTATTTTCATATAACAACGGTCGCACTTCAAATTTAAAGCACATTAAATAAAACGTATTGAACATGTATAAGGCTTGAGGAACAAATCTTTTTTTCCAACATTTGATGAAAAACATCTTTAAAATCTAGTATTTAGTAAAATGCAAGTGCTGACTGAATCCAATATGGCCGCTGCGCCAAAAGTTGAATCACATTTGACAAGACGCTGTATTTATGTTAAATCATATTATTTGTGTTTTTCCTAGTCTACATGAAAGCTGATACTTTTTGTAAAGGGTTCGCTTTGTAACGGAATTGAGTTAGGGTTCGGTAACATATTTGTTAACATACATATGTAATTATTTAGGATTGGCGTTTCCTGTCTTTTTGGTTTTTTAGACAAGACAACAAATCTGACCTATTTCAAGGTCTTTCGGGCAGAAAATTCGATTACAGTGTCAAAGAATTGATCTAGTGTTTGACAAAATTCCAAACTCATTCATGTTTTTATCCATTTCTATACTAACTGATATTTAGGCCTACTAAGTAAGAAATTTTGTCTCAAGAGAATATCCTAAGATTTGACCTCTGGTGAAAAATGATAAATTCATTAGAAAATGCGTCTAGTGTCTATAAGATTTTTCCATTATTTGAATGTTTGACCTAGTTTTTGCCCTAAGTGGCCATATTTAAAACTTTTCCAAGATTTCATCAAGACCATTTGACCAATTGTCAGTTCGATTTAAAAAACATTGTGGCCTCTAGTGTGTCTACAAGGTTTTACTAATTTATGATGCTGCGACCTAGTTCTTGACTCCAGGTGGCCCAAGTTGAAACTTGTCGAAATCATATCAAGGCAATTTTTCTGACCAATTTCCATGAGGATTGAGCAAAAAATGTGGCTTCTAGAGTGTTAACATGTTTTGTTTCTAAGATTTAACTACATGACATTTTTTCCAACAGTGACCCAAATTTTGATCTTGTATAAAATTTAATCAGGACTAACTTTTGACAAATTAACTAATCGCTGGTCCCGCCCTCTTACTCCTTTGGCCACGTCCGTTGACTCCAAAAGGAAGTCTCGCTACGATTCTAAGCGGCATTATTTTGTAAAAACTATGGTCAGTAGAATGTAAATCGTTGGTTGGCGGCCGAAACGTCGTTACTACTAGCTGAATAATCTGTAGGTACGATATTTCAGTCGCCAACCAACAAAAATGGCGGCAAATGTCTGAGTTTAAAACTCAATTCAGGGCTAAGTGAATCTTTTGATTGGTCGAAAAATTTGATTGGGGAAAGATTTTGGCTTTTGATTTGACCCTGTGGCCTATTTTTTTTTACCCAGCGTGACCCACTTTCGAACTTGTTACATATATTGCATCAGGAAAATCATTGTGACTGACTTTAACCCTTTCCTGTGTAATCCCTGGTTTTTACGCCCCTGTGATTTCATAATTGTAACAAGCAATTTCTTCTTTTTCCACAATATTTTCTTCCAAAGTAAATGGTTACTTTTCAAATAAAATCATCTTTAAATTTTCGTCTGCAAAACCTTTGAATTTGGACAGGTCTAAAATTTTGCAAAACAGGAAAGGGTTAAGGTTGATTGAGCAAAAATATGTCTACAAGATAAATGCTGACGACGGACGATAGACATCACCCAAACTCAAAAACTCACCGTGAACACACAGTGCTCAGATGAGCTAAAATGTGGAAGGTTATTTTAGGCACATAAATGAACTAGATTTATTGAATTATGATTGCAACAATTAAGTGCACATTTATCTCTAATTTTTCTTTGTAAGATTCTTTTAAATTTTGTAAGAGCACTCTGAAACCTTTTTGAGAACTATCCGCGTTTGATAAATACCAATTAATCAAAGTGAGCGTTATATAAGCACTAGTTGTATTTTTAGTTGAATTGTGGAGAATTCAATTCTCAGTGAATGAAACGAAATTTCAGTTACAGCGAGTTCGATAAAGTTGTGGTGGCGATCGAAATATGCTATCACAACATAATTTAAGATCTTAGGGCAAAAACATAGCATGTGTCTTTACATTGTATGTATACACGCAAGATATATATTTGCTTAAAGCCCTACATATTAGACTTTTATTTTGCCTAATTTATATTTAACACCAAATCTGTTAGTTCGATTGTGACGTAAGCCTTATTTTAAGCTTGAACACTTGTTATCAAGATGTTTTCACGTCCCGGAGAGAGGACAATGGCTTAAACTCACTAATGCCTTATTATGCTGGGTAGTGTGTGGCTAGCTATAGTTGAACTGTCTTGCCTTTGAACACATTCCAACAATGGTCGGCTCACACCCAATACCCCCACTCGTCCTACCAGACTGTCAAAACGTTTATTCAAGAAAGGATTCACTATGGCTGTGGCCTTTTGAAAAATGCTTTTTTAAAGACAGACCAATTTAATCCCTTACCAGACGACAAAATATTAGACTCATCCAAATTCACAGAAGTTGCAGACATAAATTCTTATGAAATTAAAATCAATTTGAGAAAATTCCCACAATGTTTTCCCAAAGGTTATTTCTTGAAGGGAGAAAAGGGATTTGTATAGGAATGGATTAACTCCAATACTCCTGATTCACTAAATAACCTGGGTAATCGTTCAAGGATTGGTTTTTAAATAAGATCAATTAGGCCACATAATATTTGTTTTACAATTAGTATATTAATATACATTCTTAGTTATTTGGACGTTTTTGGTAAGTATTGATGCACTTCGAAATAGCTTCTACTCTTTCTTCCAGTTCGGACTATCTTTGATTCAAAATCTGAACAAACAAATAAAATATCCAATCTTGGTTCAATGCATTATAAACACATTTTTGGTACAAATGTCATTGAACTTTTAAACATTGATAAAGACAGTCATTGCCGCGATTATGGCATTTGCACATAAGGGTAGATTTCCGCCCATTGATAACACTTAACAATCCGGTGTAAAAATCGCTGTACCTTTGATTGAGGACAATCCTAGATATTTGTTGCCATTTTCTTAAAAGAGAAATTTTGAAAAGGATGTACTGCTGCAATGTCAATCTACCAGACGGCAAAATTCTAGACAGGTACTATTCGAAAGGAGTTACAGACGACAATTTGAAGTTTGTTAAACTATAGATTTTCAGTTTTCTAGGTAGAAATCATCGTTTACAACGAAGAAATTGCCTGTGAAAAGTAATTTCTTCATTTTACAAAATGTTTTCTAACTTGTTTTTCCTGGGGGGCGTCAAAAAACGTCACCGTGTGGTAATTGGTTAACAATCCGGTCTTTAAAAAAAAAGACAAAAAACCCCCAACAACAATAAAAAAAACCCTCAACCTTTTCTAATTTTGTTGCTTTTTTCTTTCGCAAAAAAGAGAAATTTTCCAGAGGATGTACGACAGCAATGTCACTCTAGCAGACGGCAAAATTTTAGAATGGTCCGAATTGCAAGGAACTACAGACGACAATTTAAAGTTTATTAAATGATAGATTGTTTCATCTGTCTGGGATTGATATATAGTGGAAAATGAATCAAATGCTTGGTTAAAGCACTTTCTTGATTTTACTAGACGTTTTCCCTGAGGGTTGACAAAACGCGTCATTGTGTGGGAATTAGTTAAATATGAGAACCTAATTTTTCGCTATTCCAAACGCGTAACTATTTTCTTGTCAAATTCAATGTGAAAGTCGCCGGGCTCAGCTTTAAATTCAAAGTGCTGATAGCACTGAAAGGTCTTGGTCGTGGTTTAAAATTTCCCTTTTTATGAAATTCTCAAACAAAACAACAACAAAACCCCGCCAAATAGGTGGTACAAATTAAGATTTGATTTCAGTATGTGTTCTATCAAAGCATAACTATTTCTGTTCATCATAACGAGGGTTAATTCGTCATTAGACAGAGATACATTGAAATGATCTAATTTGTTTCCAGTTGCCGTCGGAAGTTCGAAGTCATCTGGATTTGAAAATGTTACTCTAAGTAAAGTAAACATAGTTAGAAAAGAACTTTACAATCACGTCTTTGTTTAACTCACTACTAGACGGCAAAATTTTAAACTGGTCCAAATTGAAAGAAGTTGAATACAACATTGTAAAGTTTATGAAATTTTTTTTTTTTTCAACTTTTTGGATAAAAACATTGTGGAAAATTAAGACGTTTGACGCCATGTTTTCCCCAGTTGTTTTTCTTGAAGCTCGTCAAAAAGCGTCACCGTGTCGGATTGGCTTAAAATAACAACATCTGCGAGTCATTATAATCAGAAATTGTTTTATATCTGTGTCTTTCTTAGAAATGATTTGAAAAAATGACAAAACATTGCATTTCTGGAGTCCGTTGTAGAGGGATATAGCGTCGGTCTAACGAGTTAGAGGTCTTGAGTTCGATTCCCCGATATGGATATCGATCTTTGTTCTGTCATTTGGCTCGAGTGATGGTACATTCTCTAGGAAGAAAAATCGTGAGGATTTAGTCTAAATTGTAATAACTTGTTATCTAACCGAGGTCATTAAATAGGTTTAACTCATACCAACACTATTACTCTTAATGAGGCCCCCATAAATAAAGCTTATTGTATTATAATATCGTCATTTTCTCCTATTCCTACAACGTTTCTGTTATATGATCGTACAGTGAATACTACTTTTGAAGCATAAGCCAAAAACAGCCATATACGTGATCTGTCCCATTTCTAACCCTCAGCATTCATATGGGGCCGAAATACTATGTCCACAAATCAAATATCTTGTTTCGCGTCTTCCTTTCAAAAAAGCTCTTACAAGAAAGAACTGGTAACAGATTGGCATGTTTGTCTTCGAACGATCAACATAAAATTTAGTATTGATTTCATAGATTCAGACTGTGGCTACTCTGCTATTAATGAGCTTTCACAATAAGCCCGAATAATGGATTATGGTTACATTATGAAACATTGGAAACTGAAGAAATTGCTTGATACAAGTGAATTCATCATTACCCACTATGTTTCTACACCCCCCCCCCTCCCCCCCCAAAAAAAAAAAAAAAAAAAAAAAAAATTCGTCGACTATAACATCTTATAATATGAACCAGTCTAAAATTTGTCGCAATGGGTCAAACCCAATAACTACGAAGTATTTGTCTCGACCGTATCGAGAAATCCATGTAATATTGTCCTAACACGAGTCCTCTGTTAGTTTCAAAATAACAAACAGGATAGACAACAAAATGAAGATTTTCAATTGGCTTTGAATATCTTAACGGTATAAAAGTAAATGAACTGATACCTTGACACATTTTAGTAAACCTAACTTATTACCAGACAACAAAATTTAGAAAGGCCCAATTTGGAAGATATTGCAGACGAAATTTTACGTTGCTCTAAAATTGGAAAATTAAATACTAAATATGTTAGGAAATATTGTGAGAATATTGTTACAAGCAATTTCTCCTTTTTAAATGAAGTTTTCCATGATGATATTTCTTGAGAGCGTCATTGCGTGGCAATCGGTTAACAGACACAAACTATTTCCATTATTTAGTTTTAATTAATTTGGTAAAGGAAACATTTGATTTTTCTAATGAACGGTTAAGGCGCAGAAAGGGTTCTGGATTTATCAAGTAGTGTCTACTAAATTAATCCATCATAACTTGACGGGTGAAACATAATATTGAATTTTATATATATATACACCTTTCAATTGAATGAGTTTTTATTAAAGTATTTCAATGAACGGATTTCAGGCTATGTTTTAACTAATTAATCATTTTTACCTTCACGCGGCTGTAAATCCGATATATATTTTATGAACGAATCTTTTTATGAATGGAATATTTCACAATTACGTGGTTCTTAAAATAGAGAGGTACGTACAAGGATATGGCAAGAAAATATATCCTTTTTATTTATTAAAAGGGCCGAATCTCTGGCGCCATAGTATTTTGTGGTATGGGGGCCTTCATTAATTTACTGTTTAAGTATATTTTGCTATGATATGTATTATTAACCCTTTAGATAGACGTCTTCCCTTATAGGTACCTCACTACATTTTGTTAATGATACAATTACTTGGGTGACGATTTCGCCTACACATGATCACTATTTATAAATTATCTACTTGATTCTCTTTTCGGCATACATTTTTGCTTCAGCATACAGATGATTGCATGTTTGTATCGTTGATCTGCCAAACCATAAAGCTAGTACATGCATGAGATCACGTGTCTCTATTGAAGGACAAAGGTCCTCATGTTACAAAAAGCGCCTATTACCACTAAATGTAAACTTAGCGATTTCGAGCCGTCGCACGAAAAGGGACCATATGAACATTTCTAAACGCATCGGCTAATCAGGGTCGAAAATTGCGCTCTTGGCATATTTTCTGAATCTACTCTACTATTGACCCTTGTCATGCTGAACCCGGAATACTCCGGTTTTAGCAGGAGGTGTAGACTAAGATCAGACTGCACTTATGTGCAGGCTGATCTTAGTCTACACCCCCTGCTTGTACTTTTCCTATCAGGGTTGTTTATGAAGTTGATTTCTTAAAGAAAATTAATTTTTGAGCAACAAGTTCTATCAGTGCTTTCAGCCCTTTGATTTGACAGCAGTTCAGTAAGGTAATTTATACAGCATGACAAGGGTTAAGTTATGAACCAAGCCCGATTATATTTACATTGGCCCGATAATTTCGATGGGTATTTCAGGTTGAATTTCCGCTAAATACCAACGAACCGTAAAGTTACTTGGTTCGCTCTCTTTCCTCTGTACATCGGCACTGTAACGAATGGAATATCGTCATAATTGTAACATAGCAGCGATCGTATATGACGTAGGCAATATATGGTTAAACAAATTTGAAAATTTCGCATATCTTGTCTTGAAAATAACTTTAGCTTTAATAGAATCAAAAGAAGCGAATTGATTCTTTTTTCAATTCGGTTTTAAATATTTATTTTTTTTACTTGAGATTCCGTATCTTTTGTTATAATCAAATGGTAGGGCATTCTTTCTTTGTCCTACCTTTTGGAAATCGAGGCGCGCATGCGCAAAGGTTGATTCTAATCTTAGTAACACATCTCTTTAATGATCGCTGCTATTTAAAAAAAAAACTTTCGACCGGAGTCTAGTTTCAATAGCATAGTTCCGTGTTTGTATAGGGATAGCACGGTTATCGCATGTTGTTTATTAATTTGAAAATTAAACTTCACATGATTGACCTCTGCTGGATCAGAATTCCATTTCAATTATGTTTAGTGTAGTTTCTGGAAGTGCAGTGGCACTTATACCCGCAGCCTCAAGAGTGAAGGGATATCGAGGTCATCTTTTTTCTCAATATCTTTTTTTAGATAAGTTGAACGTCCCCCACTTGGTACGACAAGATGTTATACCTGTACCTAACCCAATACAAAAGTGTTTGATTAACAACAACAACAAAAACAACCACAACAAAAAGAATAACGCATCCCTCTGAACCAAAATACACGTATTCATGATATTGTGATTGGTTCAGTTTTGAGGTTCAAACCTCAATGAAAACAAAAAAATATTTTCTCCGTGTTTTAAAAACATGAATGATATGCGTCACGTGAATGCGTCACGTGAATACCGGTGGTGCTAGAAAACAAACATTTGAAAAAGAGATAGGATCCAACTTAGGTCAATTGACCAATCGCCGGCCCTGCTAATTTACTCCATAGGCCACGCCCACAGACTCCTAATTGGCGGCCGATGTTGGAGTTCATAACTCATTTCTGGTCTCAATGAATGACTTCCTTGGTCGGCTGGTTATTTGATTGACAGTCGCGATTGGTCAATTAGTGACACTTAAGCAATTGCACTCTTTTCGAAGCCTCACAGGAAAAAGGAAATCATTGTGAAAATGAAGAAATTACTTGATACAAGCGATTTCTTCATTTTCCACAATGTTTTCAACCTCAACCTAAAAAATAGCTGAGAATTGTCGTCTGAAATATCCATGAATTTGGACAAGTCTCAATTTTTGTCGACAGGTAGAGGGTTTTATAGATATATCACAAGGCAGAAAGACCATTCTGTATTAAGAAAATCTAACTAAGAAATACATATGTATACATGTAAATGTTACAAAAGAAGAAGCTTACTGATCCCTGAGTTGAAGGTGCGATCATAAAATAATAATACGCCCCCCTCCTCAAACAATCGCATTTCCAGATTTTCGAGGTAAAAAGACAATCATTCTCAAGTGTAGATAACAAAGTTTTGCACCAAATCTTCATAAACATTACAAGATTGTATAATTATCTTTTAGTCAAACGTGCTTGTCCCTTGACTGCAAAACCCTGCATTTCCCATTATGTCCTTCACTTACAGAATAGGTTGCAGATCTTCTAATATTCTTTTCGTCACCCAAAATGTTTCTCTATAAAAAGTCGTGTTATTTGTGTAATTTTAGGTACTTTTAGTGAAAAGATTCGGAAATTGAAATATTGGAGAAGAAAACCTTTTCCCAAATCTGATGAAAGACGCCTCTAAAATGTAAAAATTCAGTATAGACGTGCACACGCATATGTGCAAGACAATGTTTTACTTGGGATGAACGGATCCATTATGGCTACTGCCCAAAAATTTGACTTATTTTTACAAGACGCTGTGACGTTATTCATGTAAAATTATATCATTAGAGTTTTGTCGGTATCTAGCATCAATAATAGCCGATAGTTTTTGTAAAGGGTTCGCTTTGTAACAGAATTCAGTCAGGGCTTGCAAATACCATTATTTAGGATCTGTCCAGTTACTTAGGTTCGATGATGAAATTTATATAGCTATATATGAAAAAACAAACAACACAAAACAAAGATACAAACAAACAAAAATGGACTAAGCGAAAGAGAACTGATAACTAACCCATTACCAAACTTTCCCACTTTTTGTACATTATGAAGAAAAATAGCTTTGAAAAACATTGTGAGTAGAGGATAAATTGCCCTGGCAATGTTTGCTCTCACTTTATACTTTATTTTGATACGGTAGGAATTTTCATCTGCAATTTCTCTAAATTTCGACCATTTTAAAATTTCATCGTTTGGTAATGGGTTAAGATAAATGTAGACTCCAACGTAATTACAGTCAAGGAAATTGACCAATCGCGGCATTGACCAATCGCGGCTGTCAATCAAATAACCAGTCGACCAATCAAATCATTCATTGAGACCAGAAATGCGTTTTGAACTCCGACATTGGCAGACATTTTTGTTAACCATTTTTATGGGTTTGGCGTAACTACAGTGGACGTCGTAACTACAGCTTTTTCAAGCTGTAGTTTAGACGTTTAGGTCGCCAACCAACTATTCTGCTTTTTTGTTACATGGCTTTTTATTCTGCAAAATAACGCCTTTTAAATCGAAGCGGGACTTCCTGTCAGAGTCAGTGGGCGTGGCCAACGGGGTAAATGGGCAGGGTCAGCGAAAGGTCAATTGTAAGTATGTACTGAACTATTTTATCTATCTATCTTTCATTTTCTCCTTATTCACTAGACATCGCTTTTCAAAAGACATTGCTTGTCCAGTTTGATACATTAGACGTTAGAGTGACGTTAGAGTGACGTTCACGTAAGGACGACAATTTGATTGAAAATTGAAGGATCGCTGGCCACGCCCACGGATTCTGCTGGCCGATCCCACTGACCTCCTATTGTATGTTCCACTTGCATATCAAACGGCGTTACTTTGCAAATTTTATGGTCAGTTACATATATAACAAAAAAGTAAAATGATTGGTTTGCGACCTTAACTTCGTAACTACAGCTTATTCAAGCTGTAGTTACGATGTTTAAGTCGCAAATCCAACAAAATGCATCGGAGAAATGTTGTGGGTTCAAAGCTCACTGCCTGTCTACACGAATCATATGATTAGTTTAGCGATAATTTGATTGACATTGCGATCCTTCAGTTCTGTTTTTTTTTCCATTTGGCTAAACGTAACGTGTTTAGAGAACCAAAAACGGGACCTATCGAAAACGGTCATATTAATGGGGATTGTCTTAATTTCAACGTTTGGCAGGGTCTTAATAACCTCGATAATAGGTGCGTGTAACTTATTTGAACCCAAATCGACGCTTTTATGTTAATCTAGAGCCGTTATCATATCACCCAGACTTAAAAATCGATGTTCGTTAGCGTTTAGTCAATGCCACTGTCAATGAAAATTCCATGGACCTATTAAATCATCCCTTTTTACCGGAAGAGAATGTTAAACGTCGACAACTATGTCAAACAGTTTGTTGTTTTGGCGACTCAAACGACGTCACTTCAAGCTCCATGTATATGTCCATATGGTTTAAGGTTTCAGGATTTCTTACATGACAAAATATTCTATAAGGCAATTTTAGATTGAAAGGAATATAATACTTAAATGATATTGAACCAAAAACGACAGAGCTTCGGTATTCGTATTCTGTATTCTTTTAGTAAACGTCGGGTCGCGGGGTATAGGACATTGCCCATAAGCGGCTATAATAGCTCAGTCTCTCCCCGAAAACGAGATGTCCCTGACTCGAATCCATGCTCTTCCCTCGGTGGCATTTGATACCCACAGAGGAACAGTGTCTGCTCGGGTTCTGAAATCCGTCGAATTTCCAATTAGCAGCAGTGTATGTCGCGGGTTGAACACACACAATTATGAAATATACATGTGAGCTGTCCATTTTACACAATGTTTTCTACCAAGAAAGTTGAAAAAAAAACTTAAATTTCATAAACTTTGAATTGTCATGTCGAAAATGTTGTCGTCTGGTAATGAATAAAACGCCCCGTATTCTCTATTTCTCTATTACGGTCTCCTTCTTTCTCTCTCTCCTCCCTGTCATTGCTCCAACCTTTCTTTAGCTTTCATTCCTTCTCTTTGTACAAACAGCCTTCTCTCGCTTTGATACAAACATACCCGTTACATAATCAATTCTACTTGCAGCTTCGATAATAAACTTGTTAATTATTCAAATTGTTCTGGAGGATAGGTCTATTGTGAAATGTTCTATATAAAGTGAACACAAACTGTGATAGGGAGACTAGCTGATAAACAAATATTGGTTTTGAAACAGGAATTTAAAGAATCAACTTTCGAACATGATTAATTCTTTGCAATACAATTCCACATTTTACACGTCGAAGAAAATGGATTGGGAAAAATATTGTGGGAAAATGAAAAATTGCTTGTCAAATGCAATTTTCATGTCCCCCCCCCCCAATATTCACTACCCTATTCGGCACTCATTTTTCAATTCAAAATTCAACTTTGTCATTCGAAACTTCTATCATAATTAACCCATTACCAGACAGCAAAATTTCAGACAGTTTAAAGCTTTTGGAATATTGGAATATTTTTACTTTTGGGGTAGTAAACATTGTAGATAATGAAGTAATGACTTGTATCATTTTCTTCATTTTCCACAATGTTTTCTTAGGATTCTTACTTGGATGCGTCAAAAAGTGCCATTGAGTGGGAATGGGATAAGCAGCCCAACATATTGCCGTAGCCCTGGTTCAGTGGCTAGAGCGGCGAACAATATTTCGAAGAGATGTCGGGAGTTGCGGGTAAGAGTCTGGTCGCGATGGTTGTCAAGTGCGTTTGTCGTATGACAAGGCATTCATAGCTCCGGCCTTGAAAGGGTGATAGCCATGGAGCAAATACTAGGTGGATTTCGCCTAGATATAACTGAAATATTCCTCAGAGCTGTGTAAAACCAAATTCAATAAGCCGATATTTTCCGTCTACAACAACTGTGTATCGACTCACTCTAACGGCTTCTCTCTGTCAACCAAACCTCATCGTGACGTCATGGTATTTCTGTTCGTTAGCTCCCCAATACTTGAGTTCTGAGCTTGCTAAGAATCCGGTTTTGGTGTGTTTTTTTTTTACTTTCCCCCCTAAATTTTAGGATATATTTGAAAAAAAATGGCTCTAAAATACTACGATTTTGAAATGCTTCATTTTTTTGCAAAACCATGAGTTAACCCGCTCTTATTATGGTAAATACTTGGAATGAAAGACGACATCTCGTCTTATTTTATGGAATGTGTACTTTTGTTCGAACTGTTGAACTGTTTGTTGTAATTTATAACTAATTACTAGCCAAACACCAGAGTAATTGATCTAATTATCTTAAGTAAGGTCTATAGAAAGCATTCCAAAACTGGGGAACAATTCAAGATGGGGTGACACCCTGCCGCTTATGGTTTAAAGTGTAACCTGCAGAGCTATAGTACCAAACTCATCCATTCAGAGGAAAGGATCCTCTACTCTAAATTTGTCGACCTTGTCGATATATAACCACAAATAGTTACATGTCTCCCTGGAGGTTTCCAAATTCGCACATCATAGCAAATTACCTCCCCTGGAACTTTCCCGAGTCTTGCCCTGGGAGGTCCGTAGGTAAGGCACCCACCGCTGCCACCAAATACAAAATCCAGAGCTCACAGACAAAGCCTTTCTATTCAGTGAAAAGGATCCTCAATTCTAAAGAGGTCGACTTTGTCTGTATATAACGGCAAATAGTTTCTTGTCACTCTGGAGGTTTTCTAATTTGCATATCATCTCCATCGAAACCGTCTCAAAAGTACCCGCAATATTCACTTTTTCCACTGACAACCCTTGCATACACATTCCGATTTCAAGCCTCTCTACATTTAGTCATTTTCAAAAAACAAAGGCGTACGTCTAAAATGTCTTTATTCAGATTGAATCTTTTATACCTAACCTTAGTAATAGTTGTCTTATCTATAATTTTGATGGCAGTTATATGTATTCTTTTTTCAATGACTGTATACTATCCAACTCTCTTTCACTGCCTAAAGTTAGAAGCATGTGTTGTCAATTTGAGTACGTTGTTCCCTCGAGTAACGTAAGCGAGTCCAGTGTTGATTCTTTTATTGGAACTTGTGATAATTTCGATTCCTTTCAAAAGAAAACGTTTTATGAACATAGTATTTTATTCGGTTTCTTCTAATCAACCAAAGCCGCCGTCAATGCGCAGTTGGTAGCGCGTAGGACTGTCAATCTAGAGGTTCCGTGTTCGATCCCCGACGGCGGCACTCATCCTTTCCGACTATTGTCTCCCATCAATGGGTCGATAATCGTAGACCTATATGGGATAGAAACTGGAGGCTAGGAAAGGATGTGAATGCGGTACTGATGTGAGAAATACCAGGAATCCATTGTTAGGCGCTCCAGTCGCCGCGATATAACTAAAAGATTGTTGAAAGCGGCGTAAAACCCCATTCAATCAATCCAATCAACCAAATTATTGTTATTCTTTAATTTTTCTCCACCAAAGTCCGAGCATTTTCCGGTAGCTTGCCATTGAAATCGTACTTTTAGAGGAACATTATGTTTGTTCTGAATCGTCAAAGTGGCCAACGTTTTTAAAATGTCCGCCGTGAAAGGAATATTTGTAAGGCCTGATCTAAACCTCTGTATTTTATAGAATTCCTTTGGTTCGATACCCGGCGGCTGCACATATCTTTTCGATATTTGTCTCTCGCCAATGGGTGGATAATCGTAAACCCAAGTGGGATAGCAGCTGAAGGTTAGGAAAATATGTAGTGGTAGTACCGTTGTGAGAATTACCAGGAATCCATTGTTAGGGGCTCTGACCGCCGAGATATGACTGAAATACTGATAAACGTGGAGTTAATCCCCATTTAATCAATCAAACTTTATTCATATGTTCAATATCACTATCGATCAATATAATACATTGACGTGAAATGTCAACCAGAACCATTTCATTTTAGACAATTTCAACTCAGTCCAAATTTTTTACGCCCCAAACAAAACAAAACAAACAAACAAACAAACCACCAAACAACAACAACAACACACACACACACAAAAACAAAAACAAAACATAAAAAAACATTTTGGATATTCCCACAATGTTTTCCACTCGAAAGGCAAATAATTTTTAAATTTGCAATTCGAAATTATTTTCTGAAACATCTTTCAAATTAGATTTATCTATTCTTTTGTAAAGTGGTAATGGTCTAAACTATGTGAACCTCAGTAACTTCGCATGGATTGTCTTAAATATTTGAAGTCCCGCCTTGTATCCTTGCACTATCCCCCATAACAACTAACTGTCTTCCAGGGGCTTCGACCAAATGGAACGATAGCAACGATAAATAAACCGAAATCTACACACATATCTTAGAGAAACAATGTGTACACTTGCGGCGATCATTTTACCCATTCCCGGCGATCATTTAACCCATTCCCACAAAACCCCTCCTTTTTACGCATCTAAAGGAAAAGGTACTGGAACACATTGTGGATAATGAAGAAATTGCTTGTATCAAGCAATTTCTTCGTTATCCACAATGTTTTCTACCCGAAAGACGAAGATTTTGAAGATTTCATAAACTTTTAATTGTCGTCAGCAACTTTTTGAATTTGGACCAGTCTAAAATTCTATCATGTGGGAATTGGTTAGATAAACAAGGTAGGCCAATATTTATTTAGCAGCTATCATTAGAATGAAAAGATTTTTTTAAAAAAAATATGAGATTCCTTACATATTAATGCATATTAATATATAAGCAAATATTTAAGACATTAATCCACCCGAAAGACAATTAGTTTGTTAATTCGGTCAGCTCATGGCTCGAACCCGGGATCTTGAGGTTTGAAATAAATCGCCAACTGAGCTAATGAGGCAGACAACGATTCGACATTGTGACCTAGCTTTTAAACTCACGTGGCAAAATATTGAACTCGCGTCATTTACGGCCCGGATTACCATTCTGATCAAGTTTTATGACATCCAAAGCAAAATATAACACAAGATGTTGATAGACGAAGAACGAAGGACACAGCTAAATCTCAAAAGTCATTTTGAGCATTTTTGACCAGGTGAGCTAAACTGAAAACACGATAGTCAGCCCAATTTTACCCTTTACTAGTATCCGTCTTTAGTCAGATCGTTCATTTTGATTAAGCGAATACAATGTCATGCGTATTTTTTTTAGCAGGATAATACTATTTGAGGACTCGGCAACTATAAGGTATCTGTGCACCCAGAAACCGTAACGCTTAGAAGAGTTACAGTGTCATGCCTCAACTTTCGGATCCCTTACCAGTCATCATATGGGTCTACCGCATACCTACATGGCTTTTCAGCTATATTGTTGCAAAATTTTAAACGTGTCGGAATTTAAAGTTTTATCAATTTGGATCTGATTTGTTACAAGCAATTTCTTTTTTTCTACAATATTTTCTTAATTATAAATTCACATGAACGTAAAAACCAGGAATGTAACAGGAAAGGGTTAAATTCCTAGATAAGATTCTTGAGATCATATCAGGTATAAGTTGGAGTAATGGTATCCAGTAATGATTTTATCAAACAAACCATATCATCTTCAGAAAATAAGAGAAAAAGCTGCATGTAAATTTCAAAAGGATCCGATAGACATACTATCCCTTGTTATTCTGAATATATAAAAGAGGAGTCAACGATCCGTCTATTGTATTCACTCGTTGATATTTGTCCAAACTCTTCGTCAATTAAATAATGTTACAGTAATAGAGCAATCGTTGGGCATTTCATAGGATTCCTTGGCATCGGCGTGAATCCACCATAGAACCATCTGAAGCTCTCGAGTACTGAATCTATTTCACCCTTTTGTAAAACAAAATATTCGATGGAAGATAAGCAACTCTCGCGTATTTGGCTAACGACTTAAAGCATTGTACTGAGACACAAACAGTTGTTCTCCAGTCTCAGAAACACTGAGCGCCCAAGGATGGGAGAGTACCCCACTGCCAATATCGCGCATCCACTCACCATTCATTGTCAGCTCTATAACTCGATTAATGCCCCATGCAGTTATATACAAGTTTTCTCGGTTAAAACACAAAAATGTCAGCTCGTAACTTTTCCCCTTGTTGTAGAAGCTATGCTCCCACACTTCCTTCCCACTGTCCGTGAAACAAAGGACGCCGTCGCTATATAAAATATACAAGTAAGTTTTATCATTTTGTACAGAGACATCGAAAGACAGGGGTGTAACGCCTATGTTGAACTTGATCACATCGTCAGGAATATTTCTAAAGTGATGCACGTGGATTTCTGAATTGTCGCACAGCGTATACAGCTTCCCATGGCTATACTTCACGTCAATAAGCCAACTGTCACAGTTGATATTCACTGTTTCTAGATACGTTATACCGTATTTTCGAGTTATTTCGTAGAGAGCTACAGAATGGTGTTGAAACAGAGTTATTGCCACTGTCTTGTCTCCTCTACACGCACAAACATTTTTGATGGGGTACTTACATTTATACACATCAATTAGCACTTGCCATTGATCAAAGACCTGGATGATATTATGAGTGGAGTCTATAACGACGAGAAGCCCATTCATGAGATGAACTAGTCCAGACAAAAAACACTTCATTTGACGATCGTCATGTTTTTCAGAGTTCAGCTTTGTTACGGTTTCATATGGTTTATTTGAACGAATGCATGAAAGGGCTTGCAATAGGCCTTGTCGTTGTATCGCCTGTTTCCTTCTAATACATTCAGTGGACAGCTCTTGCCTAGATGGGCGGAATTGCCGTTCATGTGTATTTGTATGACGAATGAAAGGACACAGAAAAGACCGAATTCTGTTTGACAGTCTGTTTTGATACTCGATTGTTGACGTGCTCGTTGATGCGTCCTTAAAATTACCATTCATGGTTTCATCTGAGAGTTTTTCTTCACGACTGTCTGATATTTTTGAGATAGGAACTTCGGAATCAGCCAACTTGCCATTCTGGGTCGCTTTCTGTAAAACATGCTTACATTCCAAGCCTGTAGTACAAGTGCCAACGGACCGAAGTTCCTTTGCCGGACACACTGACTCCCGCAACGAATTGATTTCAGACGCCAAATTCTCTTTCAGTTCATCCAATTTTTCGATAAGCATTTCTGAAAATAATTATTATATAAATATTTAGTTTTTGTGTGTTTTTTATTTCTATGATCAGCGTTTCTATAATTACTGCATTAGCCTTTAAGCATTGTAAAAAACGTCGTAACAGCGTCCATTACACCGTCTGTGAGTCCATTCGGTTGCAAGTGAATCATTTTGTCGGATTTGTGTTTTTAGTTCTCATTAAACAGGACCATGATGGTTCTCTATAGCTCCCCTTAATATTATAGCGCAATGTTTAATGATACGTAATATCAATGAACCTTGTACATCAAAGGGCTTATTTTCACAGAAATTTTCGTAGTTTCTTGGCGTATTTTGGTACAGGATCAATAAACGTTGATCAAACTCTAGGCTTTATGGTTTGGGAAAAGAAAAAGGTTTATATTTCGGTTACCATGACACCCAGTGTTCATGAATGTCAATTCGTTGAAGTCTTTAGAAAGAGCATGACCTAAAATAATTAATGTGAAGTTTGGTTGAAATTCCAAGGTAAGTTAGGAGAAGATCTTCAAAAAATTCCTTGATAATTTTCTTAATAAAATCAAGAATTCCATAGTAAATGGCTAATTTTTAAGGGTTGGGTATTTTTGTTATTGTTTGATTAGAGGGTCAATAGGCGATTATGTATACAAAATATCACAGATCTAGACCTTATGGTTTTGGGAAAGAGTTATTTAAGAATCCCTTATTTATTTCTTCATTAATCAGGGATCGAATTTTTTTGACAAGTGTAATTTCTTTAGGAGAAGAAGATTTGTAAAGATTTACTTTCTATTGTTATTTAAAATCAGGGATTGCAAAGAAAATGGCTAATTTTCACAGTATGGCAATTTCTTAAAGTATTTCTATATCAATAGATGACGGTGTATACCGAAAATCATAATCTAGGCTTTATGATTTTGGAGAGATAGAAGAATAAACTTTAAGTTATTTTTCTCTGTTGCCAAGGAAACCAGAGTTCTTCATAGATGTATCTTCTTTGAAGCATTTTGAAAGAGCGTGTCTGAAGGATCACTTGTGTGAAGTTTGGTTGAAATTCAAAAGTAAATTTAGGAGAAGATTTTTTTGTTATAGTGAACAGACGGGAGAAATGACGATGATCGATCAAAATAGCTCTACCCGAGAATTTCTTGCTCAGGCGAGCACAAAATAGGGGATAATTCATAAAGATATCAGAAAAACACAAAATAACATTTCCATTTTGAATTCTATTTTAACCTTCAAAATTCTGGGGAAAATAATAGTTTAACTAAATTCTAGTGCATTCTGCTGTGCCTGATGAGGACATGTCTGCGATTCCGTCATGAAAAACAGTTTGTAATTATGAACGAGCATCGAACCTTAACAGCGGGCTACTACTTCGATTAATTGTACAAAATTCTACTACTCTGATGCCAAATCATCTCTTCGCAAACTTGAGTAGGTTAAAGGTAAAAAATAAAAACATGTGAAATGTTAGGTTGACTTATACCTGAAAATAAGGCATCACAATAATAGCCTTATTAATGGGGAGCCAAAGAAACGTTATATTTACCTTGGTTATCGAATCGCTTCCATGATTGGAGACAGTTGAGTAGTCTGTTCTCTGAATCTGCGTCTATCGAAGCTTTAACCTTATTCTCAATCCTGTCTTTGACATGTTCGGGAGTAAAATCAGGATCACCAATTGCCTTAGCGAGATGCTCAAAAACTCCTTGTATATACATACAGTGTGCATGAAAGTCCGTATCAGAAATATTTAGTTCATAAATGTGACTATCGAGTTTATTTCTAACGTCTCTGAGTTTAGTCACTGCTGCCTCGATCGATTTGTCTCCCGAAGAGGGACATTTCCATACTTTATCATAGACTGGAACACTTGGATGTAGTGAACGTATCAAAAATACAAGAAGCGTTATGTCATACAGTCTAATATCAGTAGCAGTTGGAGGGTACAGTAATAGATACTGTTCATGGCTTATCACTTGTTTTTTCAATGCAATGTCAATTTTGGCTTTATTGGCGGGTTCGTTTAGGAAAGCGTCCAAAGTTGTACCAGCATAGAATGTTTTAAAGAAGAGTACCAAGAGTTCCCTCCCTTCGTCATGTAAAATGGCGGCTAGACGGAAGAACCGTATCTTCCCCCGTGGATAAACCTCGCTACTGGATGGCATCCTCCTGAAAAAGTAACACTCAAAACTATCATAAGAATAACTTAAAGTGCATCCTACATTTTTTTTTAAAAAAAAAGCCCTTCTCTTGTTATGTGGATTATACTTGACGGTCGGAAAAAGAAGTGCTTTGACCTTTGACAAATGGCCTTGAACACGATTCTAATAGCAAGGTCCCGCCATAGATAATTGACAAGTAAGCTTCTAAAGCTCTGTCTCTGGCCTTTAGAAAATTATAGCAATCGTGTAAGTTCATACTCCTTAAAAACACCCTCATCTTGATAACATTGACATTGCTTAAAACAGAAGTGTTTTAAAGGCTCTTCGTCTCTCGTAGGGACGAAATTTGTCATCAAAAGGAATCCTGAAATCTTCGTAAACATTATTTACAGACCCATTTATACATTATTTCAGAATATGTCGCAGGTCCGCTATGAAAAGGGTGGCCACAGTTAAAACATGGTTAACATTATTTGAAAATATCTCACAGTGTGCCCCAACTGTGGTATGAATTTTAATAGCGAAAGTTTTCACTTTATATAAAATTGACCTGAAAATTGACATTGACATCAATGGATGACCCTGAATTTGGTTCCAACGGTGGAGGCTTTTCATCGAGAATGTTGATATTAAGGTCCTACCTCTTATAATCGAAAAGATATGACCAATGTTAAGCTTTTATTACCTCACCTGAGTGCGAAGTGATCAAGCAAGCTATCGTGAGCACCTTTCGTCCGGCGAACGTCCGGCGGCCGTCGTGCGGCGTCCGTCAACGACATCTCCTCCCAAACTATTGGGCCCCAGAGGAATGGGGTTAATATAGAAATAAAGAACGATTTTTAAATGACATCTCCTCCCAAACCACTGGGCCAATTTGAACCAAATTTGGCAGAAATTTCCTTATGTGGTCCGCTTCAAAATTGCTAAAAAATTGAAATCCATTAAAAACTCTGGTTGCCATGGCAACAAAAGTGAAATTTTAAAATAATCCTAAAAATCTTCTTCTCCTGACCCGGAAGGCGTAGAGTTTTGATATTTTACATGAAGCATCAGTAGCTTGACTTATTTCAAAATAGCTAAAATCATGATTTGGGGTCCCCGGGGGGGGGGGGGGCGGTAGTCCCAGGGGAAGGGAATTATAGGCATGAAGCGTCAGGTCACAGACTTCTTTCTTATTTCTGAAATTATAACCCATGAGTCCAGAGGGCGAAAAAGTTAATTCCTTCTTTCGAATTTGCCCTAAAGCCTTGGAATTTGTAATTTAGACTTTTGGATCCCCAGGTACATAGTCTATATATGTAAGTATGGCCCACTTGTATCATAATCCTTACCTTAACATGAAATTAGACTGTTGAAAGAAAAAGAGCCTTTATCTCAGGTGAGCGCCCCGGGGCCAACGGCCCTCTTGTTTTATATGAGTTTGACCTTAAAAAATGACTGATCTGTCAAATAACACTGACTCTTGTTTCAAAACAAAGGTCCTCTGGCAAGTAGTGCGAATATATCGAAGATAATGAAGCCATTTCTTACCATAAAAAACTTATGGTCAATGTTTAAGTATAGATTTCTATATTATCAAACTTCCAGAAGTGACATTGACCTTGACAGACGATCTTGAATCTTGTGATGAAACTTCTTACTACAAGGAATACACATGTGAAATATGAAGCCTTTAAAATGTAACATTCAAGAGTTGCGCAAAAGTCTTAGAGATTTGACTCTCCAAGTTCTTTCATGGAAACTGCCGAAAATGTCAAAGGGAAATAATTAAAAACTTAAGAAAGTTATGCACTGCACTTTTCCATGGCTGTGATGTTAAAGTAAATAGATACTATTTTTTAGAGAAATACTCAGGATGATTTTTAGGTCTGAAATATAACAAAAGGAAAACAATCCAAAATAAACCAAGCCAGAAATATGGTTCTGCCGGACTTTATCTGCCCACCGATAAAATTTGAAGTTGATAGCCACTATACTTTATGATTGAATCACCGACAGACGGGCACCTTTACCGTATCACCCCGAAGATTTTTTCGGTGTGGGATAAAAGGGATATATATGATTGGAATGTTCGCATAAAAGGTTACACATCCGCTCGAAACGTACAATCAAACTCCCGTCAAAGCTACCTCCCTCTCCAAAAACTAACTTGTGGCCTCTGTAATGTTACAGCAATAAACAGTACCTACACGACACCTGATAGAGAGACGAATTACGCCTGCATGACACCTGTAACAGCAATAAAGTGCGCTAACTGGACCCCTGTTACAGTGGTGAAAGTGCGCCTTGAAAATACTTGTAATAGTGATAAAGAGTGCATACATTCCTACAACATCGTTAAAGAGTGCTATAGTGCGGTTGCACAATACCCGTAACGGCAATGAAGTGCGCCTGCACGGTATACTTGTTACAGCGGTAAGTATGTCTGCATGATGTTTGTAACAGTAATAAGGTGCGCATACACGAAGATTGAACCAGGGATAAAGTACGCATGCAAAATACCCGTTATGGTGATCGCAATAAAGAGTACCTGCAAGATACCTGTAATAGTTGGATTGCGCCTTCATATTAATAATTTAAGAGATAAAGTGCGCCTGCAAGACAACTATTCCGTTGATAAAGTGCGCCTGCACGACATATGTTACAGAGATAAAGTGCGCCTGCACGATACATGTAATAGAGATAAATTGCGCCTGACAGATGATAAATCGGTTTAAGCTTCTGCGTGAAATAGTAGATGCACAAAGAATAAAAAATGTACAGTTGTTTGGAGCAGGCAGGTTTTATGAAATAATAAATCGAACATAATTTGGCACTATCCTCTGCAAACCTAATACAAGTCTACTGGATTTTCACGCTCCCGTCCACCAAAAAGACCCCCCCCCCCCCAACGCGCGCATTTTAACAAAGAATTTGGGTTGAAATGTACCTCGATAAACCCAAATTTTGAACTCCGGAGTACGGTGTTTTTGGACTGGCTTTTACATTAAATATGTAACCTCCAAATAGAGGTTACGTCTACAATACAGCACTTGTAGATGCAGTCTTAATTATTGGATTTAAATCAGATCTAAATTGACCGGAAGTTAATTTTGAACTCTAACATTGACCGATATTTATGTTATACATTTTTGTTAGTTTGACAACTTCAGCGTCGTAATAACAGCTTGCCCAAGCAGCAGATACGATTTTCAGATTGCCAAACCAAACATTTTACTTGTTTGTTACATGTTTATGATTATATTTTTTGAAAACAACAACAACTCCCCCCCTTCCCCAGTTATATCAAAGTGGAACCGTCCTGTCTGGGCTCAGTAGGTGTGATTCGTCAATTTTGGACGTCAAGTATTCCTAGCGAATGTGAGGACAAAACTATATAACATAATCGCATTCCGATATTCATTGCAGGGGTTGCATACTTTTTGGTTGCGCTACCCTTGCATTATTCCATAACTCATCAGCATTGCTTTCTTTATAATGATTGTTTCGGAAAGGGTGTAGGAAATAAGCCATCCAAGTGGTAGATGTTACTGCATACCACCCAAGCTCCAGTTGAAAGGCATAATTTGCTTAAAAATAAAAGGGAAAATCTTCCCGATTCGACAGCGTTAAAACGAAAATAAGTATTGTACAAGCAAAACAAATAGCTTAGAAAAGAATAGCTCATATACGCTTCGACTGTATTGGTCAAATGATTATTTTAATGTATATAAAAAATCTTACTTTTCGTTTTATATCCAAAATGTATTTAATGAATGAACTTTTTTGTGAATGAATTATTTCATCGTTTTACATGGATCTATTAATAGAAACACAAAGATGAAATAATATTGATAAGAGGTGATAGCAAGGATATAAAATGTTTTGTTGTCACGGCAACGTGCTTTGAGATTGCTGAAAACAGGGGCTATATAAAAGAAATTTGATGAAAGTTAACTTATGACCTTAATTTCGCAGTATTGCACGGTGATTTAGATTTTGGGAAGTTATTGCCCTTAAAAGTACCCCTTCCTTTCCCGGGCTCAGTTACCATGGATGTTTATTTCAAGATGAGCTACACACTTTACATCTCGCGTCGTTTGTATGCGTCCCTTACTTAACACCGATTAACGTCACTTTTTCCCTATGTTTCTACTGTTAAGCGCTTTTGTAGTCTACACCTCCTGCTCATACTTTTCCTTCCCGAGTTGTTTATGAGGTTGATTTCTAAAAGAAATATTGATTTTTGAACAAGTTCTATCAGTGCTCTCAGTCCTTTGAATTGACAGCAATTCAATAAGGTAATTTATACAGCATGACAAGGGTAAATATTAAAGTTTGCTTCTTGCAATCAATTTTTCCTTTTCCTGAGTTTGATTTGTCTTCTCTATGTGGCAAATTGGAGTTTATTTGAATTTCGAACTAAATATTCTTTTCTGCCTCGCAGTTTGTAGCGCGTCGGACTCTCGATAAGGCCAATGGTTCGATCCTCAGTCGCATCAAATATCATTTTCCGACATGCTTCTCCCACCAATGGATCGATAATCGTAAACTCTTATTTGGATGAGCAACTGGAGACTGGGTGAAGTGGTAGTACTGGTGTGGGAAATACCAGAAATCCATGGTTAGGTGCTTCAGCTGCCGCGATTTGACAGAAAAAGTGACGTCAAACCCTGTCCAAACAAACAAATATAGTCAGATGCAAGTCAGGTCCGTGAACAGCACTGGATTTTAATCGAATTAAGGCAAAAGGTCACAAGAAAACAGTTTGAAAAATAACCGTTCTTCTTGACTCAGAGATTATTTTCCCGCCAAAAGATAATGAATTTTTGATCACGAGACTTGAAGAAGATCGTAACCAAAGGTTATAAGATGTTTGGTTACTATATTTTAGAATCCAGACTGCAAATTCAAACAAAACAACTCTGGGCACAGTTTTAACGTCTTATATCGTCGTTAGGCGACCAAGAGATCGTTCGCCTAGCGATAATTACCAATTTTAGTGCATTGCATGATAGTAAAATTAATAGAGGCAGTCGTGTTGTTTGTTTTTCCCCAGAATGATTTACCTGAAGCTTCCGGGCTTGCGAGAATATATGATAAAAGAGTTTTACCTTAACCCATTTCCAGAAGACAAAATTTGAGACTGGCCCAAAGTTCTAGTAAGTGAGGTTGCAAGCGCCATTTCAAATTGCACTTAGATTAAAAATAAGTGCCAAAATAGGGCAGAAAATAGTGTGAGTAATGTAGAAATTGATTGTAACAAGCAATCTCTGCATTACACACTATGCCTTTCTAATATATATTTGGAGTGAAAAGGCATGACGACTGTGGTAGTGGTTGAAACCCATAAAGAGAAAATCTAGAACTGTTGAAAAACAAATGTGCAAGCCGTCAAGAAAAAATAATCCAGATACCCTACAAGCGAGGATAAAACATCTCTCGAAAGAGCTAATTGATCTCGGTCAATTTTTTAAACTTTTTTTAGAATTTACGAATGTCATTGCTAGTTTGAAACGTTTTAATAAGTTTGTTCCGGAGTTTCCTTTTCTCGTAACGGAACGAATAAAACGCCAATCATGGAAACGCTATTTGTATTTCGTTCTGGACCATGTATTTTACGATATGAAGTTCTCTAGAAAGACTTTCTTGTTGGCCGGATCAGTGGGCGTGGCCAGCGAACCTTCAATCTGTCCGTCTCGGCTTTAACCTATTACCAGACGGCAGAATTCTAGACAGGCCAAAATTGAAAGCTGTTGCAGACTTTAATTTAAATATTATGGAATTTTGGATTTTCTCAAATATCTGGGTAGAAAACATTGTGGAAAATGAAGAAATTTTCCACAATGTTTTCAAAAGCGTCACTGAGTGGGAATGGGTTAAAAAGTCCCCTTTGACATGATGACTCGCCGAAAAAAGATATTGAGACAATTATTACAGCCTGACAAGAAACAACGTAAGCACAGGATTAGCTGCAAATTAGAATACAGAACTGTGACTCTAGCAGTGTGACGAACATATATCTGTGTTGTCGGGAGCATTTGATCCCGATCACAACTACACTTATATCGACCGAATAAGAAAATTATATTGTTGTTGGGCGAAAGTTTTATTAATCTTTTTGTTACAGAGCGACATTGCGTCAAGGGTTCAAAATGATATGTGGGATTGGCGCTTCCTGTCTTTTCAGTTTCAGTTTGTAATTTAGCAACACTTATCTCGCGTATACGAAACTACTTTATTCAGTTCATTTAGGAAATGGTGAAATTATTATTTGATTTCATTTAGGTGTTAACCTTAAAACTGAGTTACCCTATGTATGAATCCGCTCCGCAAATTCATACTGTGTCATTAAGTTCTTAGGTTCATTTTTTGTTTGTTTGAATGGGGTATTACGCCGCTTTCAACAATCTGTCAGTTACATCGCGGCGGCTGGAGCACCTAACAATGGAATCCTGGTATTTTTCACACCATTACTACCATTACATCCCTTCCTAGCCTCCAGCTGCTATCCCACATAGGTCTACAATTATCGACTCATTGGTGAGAGACAAATAGTCGGAAAGGATGAGTGCCGCCGTCGGGGATCGAACCCGGTACCTCTAGATTGACAGTCCGATGCGCTACCAACTGCGCTATGACGACGGCATCTTAGCTTCATACCTCAATGAAAAAATAAAACAAATAAAAACAAACTACAACAAGACAATCACAGAAACAAAAAAAAAAAAAAAACTCTTTATTTCTTGATTTTTTTTCTCGGTCTACAAATAAAAATCTCTTTTACGTAAGACATGTCTACATTTTGACGAATCATTTCCTGTGTCAGAGTGTGTCGGCAAAAAATGGTCCTTAACTATGTTTACAGAATTTTCGACTGGTCCAAAGTGAAAGAGGTTACAGACGACAATGGAAAGGGTGTGAAATTAGAAAAGAAATCATCCTCTGTGTAGTATATGATGGGAAAAGAAGAAATTGCTTGTAATAAGCATTTTTTTCTTTATCCACAACGTTTTGTCAAGAATAAAATCACAGGGATATAAAATCAATGGTCTTTACAGGAAAGGGTTTATAAAATTACATGTTTTATCATTTCACTCATGAACCTGATAACCATTTAACATGACTCATTATTACAAAACACAAATTAAGATTGATCCAAAGTTGCTCGTGATAATTTAGAATAAGTGTTGTTTTCTTTAAATATTCGTGTTCAAGGGTAAAAAACATTGTGTGAAATGAAACAATTTCTTCAGTTTCCATTATGTTTTCCTAGCCTTCTTTCTTGGGGGGAGTCAAAAAGCGGGATTGAGTGTTCTTAATGTTGTTATCAATAACCCTTTTGATATCAAGCTAACTAATTTCTGTGTCACACAAAAAAAGGATGAAATGGTCTGGGTTTTTTAATTCACCCTTATTTACTCATTATCACATGACAAAATTTAAGACACGTCCAAATTGAAAGAAGATGCAAACGACAGTTTTAGGTTGATGATATTCTTTGTCTTTTGGGATAGAAAACATCGTGGACACTGAAGTAATTGCTTGACCTCGGACTACTGACAGCGTATTTCACCGTTTTTTCATTTTTATTATTTTCATTATTATTATTTTCTTTAGATTTATATTCCTACATGTACGAAAGAGATGGGATTTCGGGTCGGAGGGTACCTGGTTCAAATCTCAACCGGGGCTAGTTTTTGTTTTATTTCTTTTCTTTCTATACTTTTTTGTCCTCTGCAAAGACTTTGAATTTGGACAGGTCCAATATTTTACGAAACAGTTCAGGGTTCTAAGACTCGATTTGAAATGAGTAAGAATGTAAAGCGCCACTCCTGCAGTTCGTTCCTTCTACCAAATGGCATAAAACTAGAAAGTTCCAAACTCCAAGAAGTTTCAGGCGCCATTTAAAGGTTCGGTCAAATGGAAAATAAGTGACAAATAAGATGTAAAACATTTTGAATTTGCTTGTTACAAGTAATTTCTCCTTTTTTCTAAAGTTTTCCTAAATATTTTCCCACACAACCCCTCCTTTTTACGCCCCAAGAAAATAGTTCTGGAAATCAATGTGGAAAACGAAGAAATTGCTTGTTACAAGCAATTTCTTCATTTTCCACATTGTTTTCCATCAAGCAAGACAGAGATTTTTAAAACTTCAACGTATAGTCATCTGCAACTTCCTTCAATTTGGCCCGGTCTTAAATGTCATTATATGGGAATTGGTTAACTTTAATTATTCACGGCGTCAAAAAGCGGTATAGTTTGGTAATGGGTTGATACTGAGAGAACATAATAGATTAGCACAAGTCAAAGTGCTAGTGAATTTTTTGTTGGTGGAGCAAAACTCGAAGTTATATTTGCATTCGGCCAGAGGTCTAGATAAGAGGGTGTAACAGCATTCTAAAATTCTTATTTCTCAACCAAACCCTATGTTGTCAACGAGACTATTCAGATGAGTACCTACAACATGGGGTTAATGGCAGTATTGGTGAAATATTTAAATCTAAAACACGAATTACGCCCCCTATCTGAAGCTCTGATTCGGCTTGACTTTCTGCCTACGGACACATATTTCTATCTGAAATAACCAAAATATACTTGAATTTCAGTTTAATGGGCCTTTGACATAACATCTGTTTTAAAGATTTATGCGAGTGATAATGACAATTACAATAATTTTCCAAGAACGAGCCTGCAAACATCTGACATTGAACTGTATACTTGACGTTTCACCAATGCAAACAGATGCTTCAAATACCTGTTCTGTTCAAAGTGGGGAAAATGTGCAAATTCATGACGAAATTCGTTCATTAACCCATTCCACACAATGACCCTTTTGGAGCCCCACATAAAAAACAATTTGGAAAACATTTTCTACCCATAAAGATGCAAAAATGTGAAGTGCCATAAACTGAAATCTTTTGTCTATAACTCTTTTCAATTTAGACTAGTCTAGAACTTTGTCGTCTGGTAGTTTGTTAAACAAGAGGACCATGGTGGTTCTAAATCGCTCAACTGAATCGTCTGCTGTTAGAAAATGCAACTGGAGCAAAATAATTATAACCAGTTTCGTGAAGTTTGAGCCAAAGTGGGCTTCTATATTGTAAACAAAGAAATTGTCATTATGGCCCCTTTTCCCGTGATTTTCTATAGAACCTTTCAAAATCTATAGGGTTCAACTTTATGACCTAACAATTATCCCGATCAAGTTTCATGAAGATTGGGCCAAAATTGTGGTCACTAGAGTGTAAACAAAGAAATTGTCATTAAGGCCCCTTTTCCTGTACTTTCCGATAGAACCATCCCATAATCGATAGGATCGATCCTTGTGACCTAAAAATTATTCTGGCCAAGTTTTATGAAGATCGAGCCAAAATCCTGGCCTTTAGAGTGTAAACAGTTCAATTGTTGACGCCACACTTTTTGCTCAGGTGAGCTAAAAAGGAATTATTGTCTGAAGAAAACTTTGCTCCCAGCTTAAGAGTTTAAACCTACATGAACAATTGTTGTAAAAGACCAATTTTAATCATGTTTTCGAACCTTATTCTGAAATCCGCCCAAAATTCTTTAAGTTAAGGACAAATGGATGGACGGAAGTAGTACTAGTCATTGTAATTACGATGATCTGCCATTGTTAGGGATGTTTCTCGACCGGGATCGACATAAAAAGAAATTCCTACATTTGTCTCTCTGGTTTTCATATGGGCTCTTGAACCGGGCCAATCAATTTCTTCATTTTTCATAATGTTTCCATAACAGAAAGATGAAAAATCTAAAATTTCACGAACTTGCTGTCTGGTAATGGGTTAGGGGTGATTTTGATGAATGATACTGTTTATCGATATTGTTGTCATGTGACAGAGTGTATACATGTAGTTACATAATGATACTGTTTATCGATATTGTTGTCATGTGACAGAGTGTATAGTTACATAATGATACTGTTTATCGATATTGTTGTCATGTGATAGAGTGTATAGTTACATAATGATACTGTTTTTCTTTGTGAATTGCAATTTTAACCCTTGTCATGCTGTATAAAGTACCTTACTTAATTGCTGTCAAATCAAAGGGCTGAAAGCACTGATAGAACTGATTGATCAAAAATCAATATTTTTTTTAGAAATCAACTTCATGAACAACACTGACAGGAAAACTACA
This sequence comes from Fragum fragum, assembly GCA_946902895.1. NCBI lineage: Eukaryota > Metazoa > Mollusca > Bivalvia > Cardiida > Cardiidae > Fragum > Fragum fragum. Next base: position 86,794,492 of record OX336365.1, read on the forward strand.
AGCAGGAGGTGTAGACTAAGATCAGCCTGCACATAAGTGCAGTCTGATCTTAGTCTACACCTTCTGCCAAAACCGGAATATTCCGGGTTCAGCATGACAAGGGTTAATCCGTAAAAATAAATGTAACATGCGAAGATTCAAAGGGTCCACCCCCTCCCCCGAATTTCGCCACAAATATGGTCGACTCTCATTAGATTCGGAAACTATGATCTGGAAATAACAAGTAGATCTATGAAGCTGCCAATCGGCAACCAAAATGTCGTAACTACGGCTGTAGATGAGACATGTTGCCCACCACTGTTGAACTGACGAGTATCATAAAACGAGTAACCTTCTGTCGTTATTATCGGTTGGAACACCCACTCTCCCTGTCCCGGGAAAAACAGGTCGACGGTGGCAACCGATATCACGTGATTTAATCAATATCATGTGACAGCATAAACCTGTAAAAATGGCTTCCTCGTTCTACATTCTGTGCCATGTTTTATTTCTTGGTCTGTGTGCGATACCGGGTTTGTCATCGACCAAATATGAGCCTAACTGGCAGTCGTTAGACTCAAGACCCCTGCCACAATGGTTCGACGACGGGAAAATCGGTATATTCCTCCACTGGGGCGTGTATTCGGTACCTGGGTTTAAGACCGAGTGGTTTTGGCACAACTGGAAAACATCAAAGGATAAACAGACGATAAAGTTTATGGAAGAGAATTACAAGCCGGACTTCACTTACGCCGATTTTGCACCAGGATTCACTACCGAGCTGTTTGATCCGAATTTTTGGGCTGAAATATTTAAAGCTTCGGGAGCGAAGTAGGTTAACCCATTACCACACAACACTACACAATTTTAGACTGGTCCAAATTGAAAGGAGTTGCAGAGGACAATCTTAAGTTTATGAAATTGTAGATTTTTTTCAAGTTTCTAGACAGAAAACATTATGTAAAATTTTGTTACAAGCAATTTCTTCATTACTCAGTTGTTTATTTCGAGGGACATCCAAAAGGGTCATTGAGTTGTAATGGGTTGATAAAAGAATTAGACTGGGGTTGTGAAAAAAATCGGATTGTATGGTAATGGGTAGATGATTTATGTTAACCCTTTCCTGTTCAAATACGAGATTTTACGTTCATGTGATTTTATACTTGTGAAAACATTGTGAAAAAGAAGAAATTGCTTGTAACAAGCAATTTCTCCTTTTTCCACAATATTTTCTTCCACATAGGATGGTTTCATTTCAAATGGCATCCAGTTTTCATTGTCGTCTGCATCCTCTTTCAATTTTGACCAGTCTAAAATTTGGAAAAACAGGAAAGGGTTAAACAGGGTTTTTCCTTTGTAGGTATTTTAAAATGAGCTTGTACAAATTTGCAAACAATATATCAATAGCTGATATTAGATCTTATAATGATAATAATGAAATAAATAAAAAAATGAAAAAGGAGAGATCGTAAAACTTGTGAAATAAAAATCTTAGTACCCCCAAAGTTATACATTACTTTATACCGGTAATATAGATTACCCATTACCAAATATAAAATTGAATTAAGTCCTTATTCAAAGAAATTGCAGAAAGACATTTCAAATTGCAATTCAATTAAACTAATAAGTCTCAAATCAGATATGCTAAATGGGGCAAAGGTAGGAGAAATTGTTTGTGATGAACAATTTCTCCCAACATAATAGTATTTCTCTGAATATTTTTATGGTGAGTCAAAATCTGGTATTTTTTAGCTCACCTGAGCACAACGACTTAGGAATCTTTAAACATCTTATCCTCAGTAACAGTTGGGTCAATTTCAACCAAACTTTGCATGAATGTTCCTTTGGTGACCCTTTTCAAAAGTTGTTCCTGGAATTTTGATTTATGCCCAAATATGGGCGTGGCAGGGTCAGGCACTTTTTTGACTTTGAAATCTTTAAACATCTTCTCCTCAGTAAGCATTGGATCAATTTCAACCAAACTTGGCATGAATGTTCTTTGGGTGACCCTTTTCAAAAGTTGTTTGCAGAATTTGGTTTCACGCCCAAATATGGGCGTGGCAGTTTTTGACTTTGAAATCTTTAAATATCTTCTCCTCAGTAACTATTGGGCCAATTTTAACCAAATTTGGTTTGAATGTTCCTTGAGTGACCCTTTTCAAAAGTTGTTCTAGAATTTTGATTGATGACCAAATAAGGGCTTGGAAGGGTAGGGCAGTTTTTGACTTTGAAATCTTTAAACATCTTCTCCTCAGTAACCAGCCAATTTCAACCAAACTTGGCATGAATGTTCCTTGGGTGACCCTTTTCAAATCGTGTTTAGGAAATTTGATTGACGCCTAAACATGGGCATGGCCGTTTTTTATTTAGAAATCTTTAAATATCTTCTCCTAAGTAAGCATTGGGCCAATTTCAACAAAACTTGGCATGAATGTTCCTTGGGTGAACCTTTTTCAAAAGTTGTTTGTGAAATTTGATTGATGCCCAAATATGGGCGTGGCAGGTTGGGGCAGTTTTTTATTTAGAAATCTTTAAATATCTTCTCCTCAGTAATCATTTGGCCAATTCAACCAAACTTGGCATGAATGTTCCTTTGGTGACCCTATTCAAAAGGTGTTTGCAGAATTTTGATTTACACCCAAATATGGGCGTGGCAGGGCGGGGCAGTTTTTTTACTTTGAAATTTTTAAACATCTCCTCAGTAACCATTGGGCCAATTTCAACTAAATTTAAATGAATATTCATTGGGTGACCCTTTTCAAAAGTGTTGGCAAAATTTTGAATCATCTTACATTAGTCAGTTAAGCGATTTTAGGGCCATTCTGGCCCTCTTGTTTGTAGTTGACCTCGTAGAATTACCCAGACACATTACTAGACAATCCTACAGTTTACTTAGAATCAGTGGTGTGGAAATACAGATTTTCCATGGACAAAATAAGACATGATTTTCTACTTGTCAAAATTGAAATGTACTTGTCAGAAAAAACGAAAAGAGAGATTCTGAGAAAATATTCAGTATTTTCTTCATTTACGACAATATTTTCTACCCTTAATGTAAACAGTGGATAGTTGATCTATTTTGTACCATTGATTTTAAGTTTTTCCCTGGTATATAATTGTCTCTGGACCTATGGCCTTGAAAAATGTTCTTGTCCACATGTAGAAAAGCCTATGTTAGACAAGTTGTGCAAGGGAATTCCTCATCCCTGAGAAATCTTTTGACTGAATGATTTCAATGACTGGTACAAAAAAAAAAATGATGAACTAGTTGTAATTATTTACATTACAAAACCAATTTTATTCTCTCTACAATGAGGTCTGTAGCCTAATGGTGCTTATTTTACAGGTATGTTGTGCTGACAAGTAAACATCATGAAGGGTTCACTAACTGGCCATCAAGTTATTCCTTTTCTTGGAACTCAGTCGATGTTGGACCAAACAGAGATCTTGTTGGTAAGTTTTATGTTTGGCCAATGCTGAATGATACGGGTCCAGGTAACCCAGTCAACTCAAAATCCCTAGCATTGCATCCTGAATATTGATGTGAAGAAAATTTTTGCTTTAAAATAAGGAAATGCATATACATGTGTATTGTTGTTTCATTTTTGGCTACACTGGCTGAAAGCCAGCGAGTTATTGTCATCGCATTGTGTTCGTCTTGCGTCCATCCGTCTGAAAACTTTAACTTAAAAAAATTTTCTCCTCAGAAAGTAAGAAACAGAATTCAACCAAATTTCACAGAAATGATCATTAGGTGACCCTTTATCAGATTCCTTCAAAGAATTTTGATCAGATGAAAAACATGGCGTGGCTAATTTCCATATATGCTGAAGCCTTTAAAAATCTTCTTCTCAGAAACCAATGGATGGATTTCAACCATGTTTTACAGGAATGATTATTGGGTGACCCTGTATCAGGTTACTTCAAAGAACTTTGGTTGGATGAAAAATATGGCTTAAATAGGCGTGGCTGATTTCCTTGTATGGTGAAACCTTTAAAAATCTTCTTCTCAGCAACCAATGGATGGATTTCAACCAAATTATTCAGGAATGATCTTTTGGTGACTCTTTATCAGATTCCTTCAAAGAATTTTGATAGGATGAAAAACATGGCTTTAATGGGCATGGCCAATTTCCATATATGGTGAAATCCTTAAAAATCTTCTTCAAAGAAACCAATGGATCGATTTCAGCTCAATTTTACAGGAATGCTTATTTGGTGACCATTTATCAGATTTCTTCAAAGAATTAAGATTGCATGAAAGATATGGCTTTAATTGGCGGGCCTAATTACCATATATTGTGAAAACTTTGAAAATCTTCTTCTCAGAAACCAATGTATTTATTTTAACCCAATTTCACTGAAATGATCCATGGTCAACCCTTTATCAGTTTCCTACAAAGAATTTTGATAGGGTAGAAAACATGGCTTTAATGGATATTGCTAATTTCCTTATATGGTAAACAGTGAAAACCTACAATCTTCTCAGATTACAAATGATTGTAAGTTTTCAACTAAATGTCACAAAATGATCCTTTAGGGACTCCTTGTCAGATTCCTTCATAAAAGATGGCTCAGATGATTTCTTTTATGGGGGGGCTTGTGTTCATATATGGTATAAAGTGAATTTTTGAAAATCTTTTTTTGCCAAATGCAGGATGGAGGATGGCTTTCAACCAAATTTTAAAGGAATGATAAGTAAATTCATGCCTGTGGAGCGAATCAGGCGCTCAAGCACCTCTATATTCAGTTTGATTCAGGATAAAATTTGTTTTGTAGAGATGGTTTACACACAATCATGGTTAAAAAAACATACTGATGCAAGTGTTTGATGTTAGATAGCAATGATAATGAGCATAAAAGTACTGATGTTTGATGTGAGAAAGTCAAAATAATGAGCATAATGGTGCTAGTGTTTGATGTGAGATAGCCATGATAATGAGCATACTGGTGCTGATATTTGATACGAGAAAGTCACAATGAGCATACTGGTGCTAGTGTTTGATGTTAGATAGCCATGATTATGAGCATACTGTTGCTGTTTTTTAATATGAGAAAGTAATAGTAATGAGCATACTTGTGCTAGTGTTTGATGCAAGATAGCCGTGATAATGAGCATACTGATGCTAGCACCTGATTGGAGATAGCCACCATTATGAGCATACTGGTGTAAGTGTTTGATGAGAGATAGCCATGATAATGAGTATACTGGTACTTGTACTTGATATGAGAAAGGATAAAGAGCATACAATTTTTTACTTTAATCAAGTACATAATACATGTGTATTCAAGGAGATTATTTGAAATCATCCCCAAATAATTACGCCTTTTGATGCCCCCCCCCCCCCCCCACACACACACACAATAAAAATCAACAATGTTTTCTACCCAAAAAGTAAGATAAATCAAAATTTCATCTACTAAAATTTGTCATCTGCAACATCATTGAATTTGAACCAATGTATGATTTTATTGATTAGTAATAGTTTTATTAATTATTTCTTTTGGAGTCATTTATGGTGATGTAACACAGTTTTCATCAGATTTGCTTTTCATTTACTTTTGCTGTCTTTTACAGGTGAGCTGGCCTCAGCTGTGAGAAATAATACAGACTTGCATTTTGGACTCTACCATTCTCTGTTTGAGTTTTACAATCCCCTATTTCTGAAGGATCAGGCAAATGGCTACAAAACTAACACCTTTGTGAAGGTAAGTGTTAAGAATGAGACTGTAACATAGACTGGGCTAAGTTTACTGATATTCAATATTTTTGCCTTATCAGTACTACAACAAGATACATGAGTTTATTTAAAAGATATATTTATTGAAAAATAAGTAGCATATACATTTCATCAATAAAGACTATGAAAAATTGAGGTAAATGCTTTTAAGCGATTCCAACACAGTGATGCTTTTGGACGCCCCTCAAGAAAAGCAATTGAGAAAACATTGTGTAAAATGAAGAGTTTGCTTGTGAGAAGCAATTTCTTCATTTTCCACAATGTTTTCTACCCAGCAAGTTTAGAAAATCTAAAATTTCTTAAACTTTAAATTGTTTTCGACAAAATCCTTCAAATTGGACCAGTCTAAAATTTTACTGTGTGGGAATGGGTTAACAAGTTTTCCTCTCGGAGTGCAGTGGGCGTGGCCAGGGATCCTTCAGTGTAACTTCTCCAATCATCATATGTCTGACGAGTTAAAATGAAACTGTGTGGTAACTAGTCAAGACTGTTATTAATTTCAGTTCAAAACAATGCCTGAACTATACGAGCTGGTGGAGAAATATCATCCAGATGTTATTTGGTCAGACGGAGATTGGATGGTGGATGATACCTATTGGAATGCTACTGATTTTCTAGCTTGGTTGTACAATGAAAGGTTGGTTGGAAGAATAGTGTGATACATGTTTTAACTCAATCCTGGACAATGTCGTGTTTTGACTCCCTCTCCCCTAAGAAAAACAATTGGACAAACACTGTGTAGAATGAAGAAATTGCTTGAGACAAGCAGTTTCTTCATTTTCCACAATATCTTCTTCCCAGAAATGTGTTTGAAAAATCATGAAAATTAAATTGTCGTCTGAAATTCCTTTCAATTTGAACCAGTCTAAAATTTTGCTGTCTGGTAATGGGTTAAGGTTTAGAGAATGATTTTAGCACATTTTGATTGTCAATTGAGTACATTGATCATAACTTGAAAATAAGGGAAATATAGGATAGAAAATATTTTGATAAAAGGAGAAATTGCAAGCAATTTATCAGAAACTATGCATCAAAATTGTTCTATAGCTTATCAAAATATGGTATTGTGTAGTAGTGTGTGTTAGTGTGTGGTTATATCCATCGGACATCCAACTGTAAACTTTTGATTAGGAAATCTTCTCCTCAGAAAGTACTGCTCATATTTCAACGAAATTTGACAGGAAGATTCCCGGCTTATCACTTGTTAGGTTTCTTCAAAGAATTTTGAATGTATGAAAAATATATGGCTTTTATGGGTAGGGTCAAATTCAATGTAATTATGGTGTATACTAAAAACTGAAAATAGTTTATGTATTTCAAATGTCACAAGAATGATCCTTGAGTTACCCTTTGTTAGATTATTTTAAAGAATCATGAAACGTGAAAAAAACATGGCATCTATGAGTGGGGCCAAATTACTTATAGTGTGTATGGCAAAAACTTTCAAAATCTTTTTCTTAGAAACCAGTTGATGGATTTCAATGGAGTAACCCTAATGTGACCCTCTATCAAATTCCTGAAAACAAATGATCATATAAAGAAATAATGCTTTAATACTTTAATGGGGGGGGGGAACTAATTTCCCACATCATTATGGTATATTGTGAAAACTTCTTCTTAGAAACTACCTGATTGATTTCAATTAAGTTTCACTGTAATGATTCTTTGATGATGCTTTATCTGATACATTCTAAGAATTTTTTTTATAGATAAACATGGCTTTAAAGCTTGGGGATAATTTACATGTATGATATATAGTGAAAACGTTGAAAACCTTCCTCTCGGAAGATGGATTTCAAACAAATTTAAAATTAATAAACTTTTGGTGACCCTTTGTCAGCTTTTGTAGGACATTTTGTAGGTTTAATTTTTTTTCTATGGAGGACTGTCCAAAATTCGGGTAGATAATACGAAGTAATGCAGGGCAAATGATTGCCAGTTTGACTGTGTTCAGATTTCTTATTTAAAAGAAAGCTGCCTCTCTCATAGTAAATTAAAATAAGAATTTCTTTTTATTCCATTCCAACACAGTGACACATTGAGACACCCCTCAAAAAAAGTAATTGGGAAAACATTGTGGAAAATGAAGAAATTGCTTGTGACAAGCAATTTCTTCATTTTCCACAATGTTTTCTACCCAGAAAGTTGAAAAAATCTAAATCCCATAAACTTTAAATTATCGTCTTTAGCACCTTCCAATTTGGACCAGCCTAAAATTTTGCCATGTGTTAATAGGCTTACTGAATTACCCCATGTGTTTAAGAAAACTAAATTATGTGTATCATAAGTATATCAGGACAGTTGAGCAATGCAGAAGCTCAAGCGCCTCTAGTCCCTAAACATGCAATGTTTTTTATTACTCTTTTAATTTTGACAATTTTAGAAAAAATGACTGGTAATGGGTTAAGCTTAGAACTTGATAATCTAGCACTGAAATAAGTTACTCTGCTGTCTACAAATACATGTATCTCTGTTTTTTGTTCTTATAGCCCAGTGAAAGACTCTGTGGTTGTAAATGATAGGTGGGGTAAGAACATTCGCTGTAAACATGGAGGATTCTGGAACTGTGATGATCATTATAATCCTGGTAGGTAAACTTTTAGCTTGATTGACCTTATTCTGATGTGCTGGTTGTGCATTCATATGTGTGTTCATGTGTTGGTCTGTCTGTTAACTTTTCTTTTAAAAACGTTTCCTTTACAATTTCTTTCAAGAAATTTTGATCAGATCGAAAATCATGACTTTCATGGGAAGTTTCATATACAGTTTATATTGTTTAAACTGAAAATTCATTCCTCAGACTCTATTGGCTTGATTGTGGCCAGGTTTCATAGGAATGATCCCTAGGTGATTTTCACCAGATTCTTTTAAAATATGTTGATTTGATGAAGATATAACTTTATTAGCAAGGCTTATTTCAATATATCTTCGTTGGGTGTTCAAAATGTTGTAACTACAGCTTAATTCAAGCTGTATTTATGACATTTTGCAGGTCCACCGAGGAAAGGGTGTTGTGGTGCTACTGTTGTAAGAAATACCAGGAATCCATTGTTATGTACTCCAGCTTCAGCAATATGACTGAAATACTGTCAAAAGTGGTGTTAAACCCCATTCAAACAAACAAACCAAAATCTTTGATGAATTTTTTATATCTCTGTTATCATTTTGATAACTTCAAATGTATTTTCATTCAAATCATGTCTCTTTATACCTTCAGATTTTTCTCTTTTCCTTGTTTAACCCTTTCCTGTTTTTCAAAATTTTAGACTGGTCCAATTTGAAAGAAGTTGCAGACGACAATTTAAAGTGGTTGCAAATTGAAAAGTAGCCAACCTAGTGGTAAGGAAAATTATGGGAAAAGAAGAAATTGCTTGTCACAAGCAATTTCTTCTTTTTCAACAATGTTTTCCGAATTATAAAATTACAGGGACGTGAAAACCAGGGATTAACAATCCAGTATCAGACATATGCACCAGTATTGGTTTGTTATTCACATCTTGTGTATATGTATAGTGACACACAATCTACAGGCTTCATCAAAATCTCAACACACATGTTTCTGCATTACTAGGTCAAAAGAGGTGACAAAATGATCTACAAACTGTCTGACCTATGACAAATATTCCCTAGGATACATTGGATTTGCAATGTATTATTTTAGGTCACAAGACAGCTCACAAGTTTGAAAACTGCATGACAATGGACAAAGGGTCCTGGGGCTACAATAGACTGGCTACCTACACTCATATTCTGAGCATGGAAGAATTACTCACTGAACTTGCAACAACTATCAGGTATAGTAATGCTCTCTTTATCTGGCTCTAACTCAAGCTCACTTTTCAGACCAAGTCTGTCTTCTTCTATCTTCTGATAGGTTATTGCCATCTACTGTTTTGTAAATAAATAAACTTAGAGTGTGTGTTTGTAATTCTCATTCATTGTAAAGAATACCCATTAGACATTTGTCGAAGGATTTAACACATATGACATTTGGTTTTTACATCTTTTTGTTTGCCACTCTTATTCAATCTGAGATCTTAATGACGAGAACTTAATGATGGTCAAGTCTAAAGTTTTGTTGTTTGTGAATGGTAGCCATTGAAAACATCATGAGAAAGGAAGATCTTCCTTGTGACAGAGTCTCTGTTTAAATTTTCTAAGTGTTAACATTGTTGTTTAGTAATGGTCCGGCCAACAGTTTGCCGAGAACAGTGGCACTGTTCTAGCAGTGCGATATTCCTGTTAGTGTCGTTTAGGATAGAAAACATTGTAGGTAATGAAGAAATTGCTTTTGACTTTTCCACAGTGTTTCTGAAGTTTTTTTTCTATAGGAGAGTGGGAATTGGTAAATATGTGGGAATTGGTTAAATAAAGGCAATGGGCATTGACATAAACATGAATTTGTTTTATTTATAAAGCTGTGGTGGTAATCTACTTCTGAATGTTGGACCGACACATGATGGAAGAATAATTCCAATATTTGAGGAGCGATTACGTCAACTGGGTAAATGGTTAAAGGTTAATGGAGAAGCCATATACAAGTCAAAACCATGGAACCATCAAAATGACACTACAAACCCAGATGTTTGGTAAGTTGCCTAGTTTATACCAGTAAAAATAATGAAACTTTCAGAATGATACTACAGACCCAGGGGTTTGTGTATTAATGTTGTTTTAATCTTGCCTGTTTTGTCCTTACATGCTGATTCTTGGTGCAGCCTTTATGTGCATCACAACTGTCATAAAATTTCTAAGGCACCCCTCCACCCCCACACACACAAATACAAAAAAAAAGAAGAAATAAAGCGTCATTCCTTTATGCAATAAAATCTGCATATGCATGTCTCTGCATTTATATAATCATCTTATTCTACAGTTTAACTGATATAACGGTACAATGTATCTTGATTTACAACAGTATTGAGATATAAAAACCAAACTTAAGAAATCTACCCATTTACAATATAGTTACTTGAAACTTATCATGTCATGAAAAGAGAGACCATCTTAGACAGCATTCTCAGCAATGGTCAGAGGACCCCAATTGACGGATGTAGAATTCTCATGCCTGATTTGTCATACTTGGGCTTTTCTACAAATATATTTTTCAAAGTCACTTGTCAGTGGACAATGAATGAAAGGGAAAATCTTGGAATGATACAAAATAGCTCTCAAAGATTTATTGTCCTAATGATTATTTTGAAGGGTAGAAAATATTGTTGTTAGTAAAGAAAATGCTTGTCTTTATAAAAAAAAAAACTCCTGAAGAATGGGTGAATTGTCAGTTTGAAACCTGAACCATGTACCTGATGATGCAAAAGGGCTTGACAATAAGTTCAATCCCTGGTTTTTATGTACCTGTGTTTTTATTCTTGAGAAAACATTGAGGAAAAAGAAGAAATTGCTCGTAACAAGCAATTTCTACTTTTTCCATAGTATTTTCTACCCCATTGAATGATAATTGTTCAAACAAAATTGGATTTTAGCTCATGGTGAGCTTTTGTGATCATTGAATGTCTGTCATCTGTCGTCCATCGTGCAGCGTCAACATTTGAAGTGTTTACACTCTAGAGGCCACAGTTTTGACCCCATCTTCATGAAACTTGTTAGAATAATTGTCAGGTCATTAAGATGAACCCTTTTTATTATGGGAGGGTTCTATTTGAAAACAAATGGAAAAGGGGCCTTATTGACAGTTTCTTTGTTTACACTCTAGAGGCCACAAATATGGCTTTATCTTCATGAAACTTTGCCAGAATAATTATTAGGTCATAGAGATGAACTCTATGGATTATCAGAAGGATCTTTCTAAAAACGCAGGAAAAGGGGCCTTAACAATTTATTTGTTTACACTCTAGAGGCCATAATTTTGGCTTAATCTATATGAAACTTGGTCAGAATAATTGCTTGAGAATTCTATTGGAAAACACAGGAAAAGGGGCCTTAATTACAATTTCTTTGTTTACACTCTAGAGGCCATAATTTTGGCTCAATCTTCATTAAACTTGGTCAGAATAATTGTTAGGGTATAAGGATGAACCCTATCAATTATTTGAGGATTCTATTGGAAAACACAGGAAAAGGGGCCTTAATTACAATTTCTTTGTTTACACTCTAGAGGCCATAATTTTGGCTCAATCTTCATTAAACTTGGTCAGAATAATTGTTAGGGTATAAGGATGAACCCTATCAATTATTTGAGAATTCTATTGGAAAACACAGGAAAAGGGGCCTTAATGAAAATTTCTTTGTTAACTCTGTAGTGGCCACAATTTTGGCTCAATCATATTGAAAATTGGTCAGAATAATTGTTAGGTCATAAGGATGAACCCTATTGATTATGGAAAGGTTCTATTGGAAAACACAGGAAAGGGGCCTTCATGACAATTTCTTTGTTTACAGTCTAGAGGCCACAATTTAGGCTCAATCTTCATGAAACTAGGCCAGAAAAATTATTAGGACATGAGGATGAACCCTATTGATTATTAGAAGGATCTTTCAGAAAACACTGGAAAAGGGGCCTTAATAACATTTTCTGTGTTTGCACTCTAAAAGCCACAATTTTGGCCTAATCTTCATGAAACTTGGTCAGAATAATTGTTTGATCATGAGGATGAAGCCTATCGATTATTGGAGGGTACTTTTGGAAAACACTGGAAAAGGGGCCTTAATGACAATTTCTTTGTTAATGCTCTAGAGGTCATCATTTTGGCTCAATGGTCATGTAACTTTGTCAGGATACTTGTTAGGTCATATAGATGAACCTTATAGATTATGGGAAGGTTCTATAGGATAACACATGAAAAGGGGCCATAATGACAATTTCTTTGTTTACAATAAAGAAGTCACAGTTTTGCCTCAATCTTCATGAAACTGATTATAGTTATTTGTCTCTAGTTGCATTTTTTTTAACAGCAGACAGTTCAGGTGAGCAATCTAGGACCATCATGGTCCTCTTGTTTGTATTGTGGTCTGCAAATCTTTGAATTTGGGTAAGTCTAAAATTTTGCTAAACAGACAAGGGTTAAATGAGTAGTTTTATTCGTCAAACAATTTGGAGATCTATCTATTGGCAGTCTGCCTTATTAAACCTACCAATCATGATTGCCCTACACTAGATTTATCATATTTAACAAATATTTGTTTGACCTTTACCTGCATTGTGAAAAAAGTTTTATATTGTATTGAGTGTGAGGAAATGTCATCAGGTAAAGATCAATGACCCTGAACACTCTACTGCCAATTCTCTCAGCATTAGGGACAGTTGATAGATCACTGGCCCATCCACCCTCCGACTTCCATAATATACAGCGTTGTTTTTAGCTCACCTGAGCACGAAGTGCCCTGGGTGAGCTATTGTGATCGGTCATTGTCTGGTATCCGTCTGTCTGTCCATCTGTCCTACCCTCTGTTCATCCATCTGTACGTCCGTTCACAATTTCAAAAAAATCTTCTCCTAAACTAACTATGGAATATCAACAAAACGTCACAGAATGATCCTAAGATCATGCTCTTTCAAAATACTTCAAAGAATAGTAATCCATGAAGAACTCTAGTTGCCATGGCAACTCTGAAAATAAGCCCTTTTCTTTGTGATCCCTGATTTTACATAGAAATAAAGGAGGAAAACTTTAAAAAAATTTCCCAAACCATAAGGCCTAGAGCTTTGATATTATTGTATAAATCATTATCTATTGACCATCTACCAAAATACTCCATAGAGTTACTGTACTCTGAAAATTAGCCCTTTCTTTGTGATCCCTGATTTTACATAGAAATAAAGAAGGAAATCCTTAAAAATCTTCTTCTCCAAACCATAAGACCAAGGGCTTTAATATTTTGTGTGTAATATTACTTATTGACTCTGTACTAAAATACTTCATAGAATTACTGTATTCTGAAAATAGGCCCTTTTCTGTGCAATTCCAGAAAAGAATAAAGAAGGATATCTTAGAAAATCTTCTCCTTCTTAACCATTAGGCCTAGAGCTTTGATATTTGGTATGTATTAATGCCTATTGACCCTCTACTTAAGTACTTCAAAGAATCACCATACTCTTGAAATTAGCTCAATATGGTTGGATCTTAACTATACCTAGGATTAAAGGAGAAAATCTTTAAAAAATCTTCTTCTCCAAAATGATTAGGTGTAGGCCTTGATATTTTTTATATTATATCATAAAGCCTTGAGTCATCATACTCAGGGGAGCGATATAGGACCATCATGGTCCTCTTGTTAAAATATAATGGCTGGTAACATGTAGTAAAAAAGTAAAATAGTTGGTATGCAAGCTAAATGTTGTAACTACAGCTTGAATAAGCTGTAGTTACGACATTTAGGCCACCATACTAACAAAAATGCTTCACATAAATGTCAACTACTATTGGAGTTCAAAGTTCATGTCTGGTCTAAATGAATGATTTGATAGGTTGATTATTTGATTGACAGCTGTGATCTGTCAATACCTACCATATAATACAAAAGTTGATTTTCAGACTGATGCACAAACCTCACCTTGATTAACCCTTGTCATGCTGAACCCGGAATATTCCGGTTTTGGCAGGAGGTGTAGACTAAGATCAGACTGCACTTATGTGCAGGCTGATCTTAGTCTGTACCTCCTGCTTGTACTTTTCCTGCCAGAGTTGTTTTTATTAAGTTGATTTCTAAAAAAAATATTTAATTTTGAACAAGATCTATCAGTGCTTTCAGTCCTTTGATTTGACAGCAATCCAGTAGGGTAATTTATACAGCATGACAAGGGTTAACCTAACAAATAACCAAGTTTTAGAAGCCTTGTGTACTTCTTGTATGTACAGAAATAAGGCCTTTCTTTGAACTTTCAGTTTCATTGTTCAATCTAGCCATTACCTAACAACAAAATTTTATAGACTGGTCCAAATTGAAAGCTGTTTCAGAGAATAACTCTGTGCTTAATTTAGAAAATAAGTATGAAATAGAAAAAAACACATTGTGAGAAGAAAAGAAATTGCTTATTTCAAGCAATTTCTTCTTTTTCAAAATGTTTTCAAGAGCTTTTTTCCTTTAGTGTATTAAAAAGTAGGTTCATGTTGGCAGGGGTTAAAAATTAGGTGTGTGATCTAAGGCTGTCTTGACCCTTTTTCTCTTGTTTAATTTGTCTTAATCCTTACAGTACACGAATAATTTACAGGTATACAATGAAGTCTAAACCAACGCCAGTTGTATACGCCATAGTGCTAAAATGGCCAACAAATGGCATTCTTCGTCTTGGATCTCCAGTCCCAAATATTTCAACAACCAAAGTTAAACTGCTAGGGCTAGACGAGGACCTCACATGGACAAGCAGTGAACAAGGTGGCTTAAAAATCGACATAGATGTTATTCCGTACAGAAAAATGCCATGTTTGTGGGCCTGGGTGTTTAAGCTAGAGGGGTTAAAAAATGGGGAGTACTGCACAGGGGCTCATTGTGGTTTCTAAATATCAAATTGAATGTTTAGTGCAGAACATATATCATGTTCCACACTGGGTGATATTTTACACAATAACACATGTGTGATAACTTTACCCATTCCCACACAAACCCACTTTTTACTTGCCACAAAAATAATGCTTTAGAAACATTGTGGAAAATGAAGAAATTGCTTGTCACAGAAATTTCATCAATATCCACAATGTTTTCTGACCCAAAAGACAATTTTGTTTATAATTCCATCAACTGAAAATTGTCATATGCAACTACTTTCAATTTAGACCTGTAGAAATTTTTCTCATGTGGCAATGGGTCAAGACTCAGATCAGTCTGTGTATCTGTACAGTTTGATCAAAGTCCAACTAAATATTTAAAACTTCATTTCAACCAGCCCTTATTCTTAACCTATTCCCAGATTACAAAATTTTAGACAACTCAAAATTGACAGAAGTTGCAAACAGAAATATTTAGCTGAGGGAATTTGAAAAATCTAAAGTGTTTTTGGGTAGGAAACATTGTGGATAATGATGAAATTGCTTGTTTTGTAAAGCATGTTTTTTGAGGGAAGTCCAAAAGTGTCATTGAGTGGGAATGAGTGAATACCGGATCCTCATTGTCTGTGTTATAGCAGCCATCGTCTATGATGTAAGCAATATAAACACTTTGGTCAAAATGTAGTGCACAAATTACAGAATGTACGACAAACATTATAAAGTTAACCGTAAAGAAACATAGTCTACTGGTAATACATTCATTAAGTACTTTGGTTCCAAATCTCTTAAACAATCACTGGTATTCACACTCACTCTCATACTATTTAATATATTTACAATTCTTTGACCCTTAACTGTTTTTGCAAATTTTAGACTTGTTCAAATTCAAATAAGTACATGTGTAGTATACAACATTATACAGTGAGTATAGTTAAAAATGTAACCATCTCATACAGTAGTTACAGTAACAAGCAATTTCTTCTTTTTCCACAATGTTTTCTCAAGTATAGGGACATAGAAATCAAAGATTGTATGGGAAAGGGTAAAGTCTAATTACATGTAATAGTACTTTAGTCTTTAATCAAAGAAACTGAAACAGAAAATCATTATTTTTTGGCTCCTCTGGGGTCGGAATTTCTCACCAACAGGAATCCTGACACCTTTGTTAAAATTGTTTACAGACACCACTATTTTTTTCAGTTCATTTGCATGAAGGAAAAACATTACTGATTTACTATTACCGCAATATTAGGATATCCCAGGCTACTTTAAAACTATATATGTATCTGATTTAGATCTGAACATCTTAACATCTTTGTTATCTGTTTTCACAAAGATTGCATTTCCCTTTAATTTATCAAGCCAGTAGGTATGATGAGTTTTTTTTACCTAACTTGAGCACAACATGCTCATGGTGAGCTTTTGTGATACTTAACCCATTCCCACACAGTGAAATTTTAGACCGGTCTAAATTGAAAGGAGTTGCAGACGACATTTTGAAGTTTATGAAATTATCGATTTTTCAACTTTCTGGGTAGAAAACATTGTGTAAAACGAAGAAATTGGTTGTTACAAGCAATTTCTTCACTTTACACTATGTTTTCCAAGGTTTTTTTTTGAGATGCTTCAAAAAGCGTCATTGCGTGGGAATGGGTAAAATTTCTGATGTCTGATATGTGCTGTCTGTCATCCAACAACAACAATTTCTTTGTTTAAATTTTTTTAGAGGGGGCACATTTTTATCTCTTTCTTGTTGAAACTTTACCAGGATGATTGTTAGATTTTAAGGATGAACTTTTTTAGAAAAAGGGAAGGGTCTATCAGAAAACACCAGAAAGGGGCCTAAAAACAATTTCTTTGTTTACACTCTAGCTCATATGTCTTGACGTCTAGTCAAAATATTGTCTCCATAAAATCTTAGTCAAGTTCAATATTGGGTCACATGGGGTAAAAAACTAGCTCACTAAGTCAAAATTTTAGGAAAACCGTGTGAGCACACTAGAGGCCACATTTCTAGCTCAAATGTCTTGATATTTGTCAAGAATATTTGTCTTCATAAAATTGTAAAATTAGAAACAGTTTCGTATTGGGTCTTATAGGGTCAAAAACTAGGTCACTAGGTCAAATCTTAGAAAAACCTTGAGAGCACCCTAGAGGCCACATTTATGGCTCAAATATTGATATTTGGTCAGAATGTTTGTCTCTAAAGACAAAAGTCATAGAAAAAAGGGATCATGCCATACTATAAATATTTTTTTGAGTGTACGAATGGATGTTCTTTAATCTAAAATAGGTCTGGTCATTCTCGCAAACTCTTGGACTGAGCTATAAGCAAATATATTATAATGGTCGTCTATGGGAAATGATTTACTTCCCTTAGACCTAAACTTTTGGATGAGACTCTAAATCAAGACCCTTTCTCTGTATATTCTTAGCTGTTCAGTGGGAGATGAAACCCGAAAACTCTCTACACTACATTTGGAGTGGTTTATTTTAGAAAAAGACGCAGAAAACAAGTCAAGGATGAATTTGTCATTTACCTGTTCCCACACAACAAAATTTCAGACTCACTCGAACTGAATGAAGTTGCAGACGACAATTTCAAGTTGATGTAAACTTTGTCTGGTGGGAGTAGAAAACACTGTGGAAAGAGAAGAAATTGCTTGTGATGAGCAATTTCTTCATTTTACACAATATTTTCACTTGGGTGTAAAAAACCAAGATTGTGTTAGAATGAATTAATTACATTAGTGCCATATACTGTAGAAACATTATGAGAAAAGGAGAAATTACTTGTTACAAGGACTTTTCCTGTTTTCAAAATGTTTTCCAAAGCAATATTTCTGCACTACATTAAAATAATGTTTAGTGTTGAAATGGGTTCATTCATTAAAATATAAGACTTTGCTTTTTATGATTTTATTTTCATAGATAAAGAATCTCATCTACAATTAACCCTTGTCATGCTGAATTAAATAGTTGTTCAGAATTGCATTAAGATCGAAAGACTGATAGCCTTTTAAGGCCTTATTGTTTGGTCAATAATTCTTTTGCTAATTATTTTTATAAACATCTCTGGTTTAAAAACTCTAGCAGTTGGTGTAGGCTAAGATTAGATTGCACATAATGTGCAGGTTCATCTTTGTCGTCCTGCCAATACAGGACTATTCCAGGTTTGGCATGACAAGGGTTTTTATGTCATTTTTTATAGATGACTAAAGAAGAATACTCATACCAATCTATAAGTTGTTTTAAAACTATCTTATACTTGTATCATAGGTATTGTGATATTTATTGTACCAGTACTTTTCCTTTTTCACACTATTTGCAATTTACTAATGAGTTATATGCAAATTTTGATCAAATTTACAATACTTCTTTATGGCTAAATCTTAGGAAAATTGTATATAAACTAAGTTGTATCAATTATTTTTGATCATCAAGTTTTAGGTTTGTTATTTTTCTCTGCACATTCAAAGATATCAGACATAATGTTTAACGTTTGTACATCTGTCTTTTCTTCTGTCTGTCTGCTTAGAACTTTATCTAAGAACCAAACATATCTCATTTGCTTCATGGAAACTTTTTAGCTCACCTGAGCCAAACATGCTCAAGGTGAGCTATTGTGATTGGTAATTGACCGGCATCAGTTTGTCTGTCTGTCCGTCAGTCTGTCCTTTAACAATTATTAAAAAATCTTCTCCTCATAAACCATAAGGCCTAGAGCTTTGATATTTGGTACATATCATCACCTAATGACTCTCTACCAAAAATTTTCGAAGAATTACTGTACTATTAATATTAATCCTTTTCTGTGCAATTCCTGATTTTACTAAGGAAATCTTTGAAAATCTTCTCCTCCTAAACCATAAGGCCAAGAGCTTTGATATGTGGTATATCATCACCTAATGACCCTCTACCAAAATACTTCAAAGAATTACAGTATCTTGAAAATTAACCCTTTTCTGTACAATCCCTGATTTTACAAAGGAATAAAGAAGAAAATCTTAAAAAATCTTGTTCTCCCAAACGATAATGCCTAGAGCTTTGATATTTGGTGTGTATTGATGTCTATTGACCCTCTAACAAAATACTTCAAAGAATTACCGTATTCAGGAAATTAGCGCTATATGGTGGGATAATCCATATACATAGGAATATAAGAGAAAACATCATCTCCAAAATAATTAGACAGAGGGCTTTGCTTATTTGTATATATAATAAAGCCATGAACCATCATACTCAGGGGAGCGATTTGGGACCATCATGGCCCTCTTGTCCATTTAATCTTTCCAAGCTGAAAACATTATTAATAATGAAGCGATTTCTTGTAATAAGCAATTTCTTCATTGTCCACAATGTTTCTAAAGCTTTATGACCCCGCATCGAAAGATCGCGGGTATATTGTTTTACCATTGTCCGTCATTCAGTCTTTCTGTCTGTCAGTCTGTATGTCTTTCTGTGAAACTTTACCAAAATACCTAGCATTGCCAATTACTATCAGCCTATTCAAGATACAATGCTCATATTTTGCATGATGATACATCTCCAATTCTCCATAATGCACATCTCCTCATGTCACGGTCATGTGATAGGGTCAAGGTTACATACCAAGGTCAAACGTTTAGTCCTGTTGTGGGGGCGTTGTGTTTTACAAACGCATCTCGTTTTCTATGGGACATCGAAAGGTGTAATTGTTTGGGAATGGGTTAATCAAGAATGCTCATAGTGGGTGTTGGCATTTAATATCAAAACACATCAACCCATTCTTGCTCAATCTCTTGTTATTTGTATTCCTGTTGTTTTATACCTGATAAAACATTGTGGAAAAAAAAAGGAAATTACTTCATTACCAATTACCAAGAAATCTTCTCTACCCAAACTAACCACGGAATTTTAACCAAACTTTACAAAAATGATCCTTAGGACATGCTCTTTCAGACAACTTCAAAGAATTGAAATCCATAGAACTGTGGTGGCCATTGAACTTAAGTGAAAAACTTCTCCTCCCAAACCATAAGACCTACATCTTTGATATTTGGTATAAATCATCAATTTTTGATCCTCTTCCAAAATTACAGTATCTTGAAAATTAGCCTTCATTTCTGTGATCCCTGATTTTAAATAGAAAGGAAGGAAATCTATGAGAATATTCTTCTCCAAAACCATAAAGCCTGGAACTTAAATATTTTGTATGTATCAATGTCTATTTACCCTTTAACAAAGGTCTTCAAAGAATTACCATACTCTGAATATTAGCCCTTCTCCGTTTGATCCCTGATTTTTATCTCCCATCGTTTCGGCGAAGGGGATATAGTAATGGTCTCTGTCTGTCATTCCATCATTCTGTCATTCCATCATTCAATCATTCTGTCATTCCATCATTCCGTCCTTCCGTCACTAAACTTGTCTGGAGCATATCTCTGAGGGTAAGATTGCTATCAAGTTAAAACTTCATAGGTCTATAGATCTTATTAAGGAGAAGCGCAGTGCACAAGAACCACAACTCTTGCTTGCATAATTTTGGAGTTATTGCCCTTTGTTGTTTTAAAGACTAAGATTTGTCCTGGGCATATCTCTGATTGTATAATAGCTATTAACTTGAAACTTCATAGGTGGAGTGATTTTGTTGGGGAGAAGTGCAATGCACAAGAACCACAACTCTTGCTTGCATAATTTAGGAGTTATTGCCCTTTGTTGTTTTAAAGACTTTTGTCCTGAGCATATCTCTAAAAGTATAATAGCTATTTTCATACTCATTGAGAAGAAATGCAGTGCACAAGAAGCCTAAATCTAACTTGCTACAGTTTACTATCAAGCTTTTATGGCGGGAGATGGCCCTGTCCGACATGACTCTTGTACATATGACTAAAGAAGAAAATCTTTAAAAATCTTCTTCTCACAAATTATAAGGCCTAGAGCTGTAACATTTAGTGTATATCAATACCAACTGACCCTTTACCAAAATACTTCATATAACTGTATTCTGAAATTTAGCCTTTTTCTGTGCATTCCCTGATTTTAGAAAATAATACCTTTGTAAATCTTCTCCTCCTAAACCATTATTATAATAAGGCCTAGAGCTCTGATTTTTGGTATAGATCATCATCTATTGATCCTCTACCAAAATACTTCAAAGAATTACCATATTCTGGAAATCAGTGCTATATGGTGGGATCTACAGGATTAAAGGAGAAAATCTTTAAAAATCTTTTTCTCCAAAATAAAAAGGCGCAGGTCTTTGATAAATTGTATATATCATTAAGCCTTGAGCCACCATACTCAGGGGAGCAATATAGGACCATCCTGGTCCTCTTGTATAGCAAATACGACCAGTTCCTTATTAGAGCTTTGGTTTTATGAATGGGGATTTTGATTATGGTGGATCAAAGGAAGTGGTTGCTTAACAGAGATGGTTGCTTGAACAAGATAGACTGTACCTTACTAGTCAGGGTCATATCATCAAGGTCAATTTTTTACTCTTATCCTTTATTCAGAAAATTAACCTGTGAACTGAATATTTTCTGAAAACTTCAACACTTTTCAAGTTGCAATAGTTCTATCCCCAGCAGCAGCACATATCCTTTCCGACATTTGTCTCTCACCATTGGATGGATAATCATAAACCAAAGTGGGATAGCAGCTGGAGGCTAGGAAAGGATGTAGTGGTAGTACTGGCGTGAGAAATAACAGGAATCCATTGTTAGGTTTTCAAGCTGCCACGATATGACTGTTAATAGAGGCATTAAACCCCATTCAATCAATCAATCAGTTCAAGTTGCAATACTCATTTTTGACTTGATGATTGCTCTCATTGTTTTGCATCTGCTGATAATGATGCCAAGATCATTTAACGAGGTCAAGGTCATCCAACAAGGTTAAACTTTAGAGAGAATTTGTTGTTTCTGGGCAATTTGTGTATCACAAACACATTCAAAACTGTTTCAATGTCAATGCAAATTTTAGCTCAACTGAGCACAAAGTGCTCATGGTGAGCTTTTGTGATCATTGAATGTCTGTCGTCCGTCATCTGTCATGCGTCATCAACAATTGAAGTGTTTACACTCTAGAGGCCACAGTTCTTACCCAATCTTCATGAAACTTGGTCAGAATAATTGTTAGGTCATTAGGATGAAGCCTATTGATTATGGGAGGGTTCTATTTGAAAAAACAGGAAAAGGGGCCTTAATGACAATTTCTTTGTTTACACTCTAGAGGCCACAATTTTTGCTCAATCTTCATGAAACTAGGCCAGAATAATTATTAGGGCATAAGGATGAACCCTATTTATTATGGGAAGGTTCTTTTGGAAAACACAGGAAAAGGGGCCTTAATGACAATTTCTTTGTTTACCCTCTAGAGACCACAATTTTGGCTCAATTTTCATGAAAATTGGCCAGAATAATTGTTTAGTCACAAGGATGAACCCTATCGATTATAGGAAGGTACTTTTGGAAATCACAGGAAAAGGGGCCTTAATGACAATTTCGTTGTTAACGCTTTAGAGGTCATAATTTTGGCTCAATTGTCATGTAACTTGGTCAGGATACTTGTTAGGTCATAAAGATGAACCTTATAGATTATGGGAAGGTTCTATTAGATAACACAGGAAAAGGGGCCATAATGACAATTTCTTTGTTAACAATATAGAAGTCACAGTTTTGCCTCAATCTTCATGAAACTGGTTATAGTAATTTGTCTCTAGTTGCATTTTTTTAAAAGCAGACAATTCAGGTGAGAGATCTAGGAACATCATGGTTTTCTTGTTTTTATTTATATGCTAAGGCCATTAGCTTAGGGCCATTTATTATATTCCTTTTTGTGAAATACATTGTATGTGGATTCCCAAGTGATAATTTTGACATCATCTCTACGGATGATATAAACTACCTCTTTTAAAATGAGGATCCAAAACAGTCAATGTGTCTAAAGGCTTCAAATAAACTAAAAATCAATGTAATAAAAGAAAATGCGCATGCATTACTCTATGAGCAAGGAAATCTTATTTTTTCTATTTCTGAATGTGGATTTATGTTTTTGTGCGTTATGCACGCACATATGTACACGAATGGGAATGCTGGTTTAAGTTTAAAGGAGGGAGGCTTACTCGGAAAGTAATAAACGATTTTGAACCGAATTCCACAGTTATGGCCCTTTCAACGCATTCCAACTATCACTTTTGGGATGATCGTTATATATGTAATAATATTTACTGGTTCGGGAATTTCACTGGTACTTTAGTCCAACCTTCTGTTATTAATGGTCATCCATGCTCCTAGATGATCTATGTAAATTGCACCAAACCTGAACAGACTTGTTTCTAGAGGAAAACAGTATTCTATGATACTGTTTAAAAATAAGAGGGTATCAAAATGTGTAAAACACCATTACAGTGTCTACAGTTATACAATTTCTGTTTATTTTTCTTTCTTGCTTGCTTTACGCCACTTTTAACTCTTGTCAGTCATCTTGCGGCGACTGGATTATCCAAAATGGGTTCCTGGTATATATCGCACCAGTACATCCTTTCCTAGCCTCCAGCTGCTTTCCCGCTTAGGTTTATGATTATCCACCCATTGATGAGAGACAAATTTCGGAAAGGCATGTGCCGCCGCCGCATTGAAAACATTTTATTTTATTTTCATTTATTATTATTTAATTTTTTAGTTCGTGACATGACATGAACGAAAGCTGTCAGCACACATGTAAAAACACCCTCTTGTGCTCTGGTTAAATACCCGTATGGTGAGAGTAACGACCGACAACTCTGATTGTAATTGATTTATATAGTGTAGCAGTGGTCTGTCATTGCGCTGAATAAGACTTTGTGCGTTGTAGCCATATGGTCTTAGCCGAATACACCATGACAAAAGAAGGATCATAAGCGTGATACAGGTATAGAAGCGCTGTTTTTTCATGTAACAATAATTTTGATAAACGAATCGTCTCTGCGAACTAATCATTCTGCTCACAAATCTATAACGAGACACAGTGCTATACAATGTACTGGGATCAGCAAAGTGTGCGACCGAAGACTGCGTGGCTAAGCTCATTAGGTCAGACAAAGAACCAGAGCAAAGGAAATTTGAATCTGTCCTTGTTCAGCAAATCGTCGTTGTCAATCGAAAGACGCTTGAATCAAGCTGTAGTTATGATGTTTTAGAACAACAATGACCTAAATAATTAGGATAAGGGTGAATACTTATTTTCATTCCTCGAAAGGCGAACAAAGCCACCGCTTCGTCTATCCGTCCACAGTCCGTTCGTATATCCTTACGGGCCTTAATCCGTCCGTCTTGAAGGATCTCTCCATATCTAAGCCATTTGAAACTTCACACATAAACTCTTAAATGATGACGTGGTTCCCCCGGAATAGCAATATGAGGCCTCGTCACGGAAATAGGGGACATGATGTCAAATTTGAATTTTCATTGACTTTCCCGCCTTCTACGGTCAAAACTTCTTGAAATTCTAAATTTATCTTGCTTATTAAGGTACACTTAACAATTTAACACCATTAAGCCATTCTCTGCAAAATTGTTCTAAATGTCTTGTATTGAACGTTTTGTATATTTTTAACCATTTCTTCAGATCTGTTCAAACTATGATGTTATTTTAGCTCACCTGGGCACAAAGTTCTCAATGTGAGGTATTGTTTAAACATCTTCTCCTCCACACTTGACTATCATGTTGAAACTTTGATGGAGTGTTCCTGAGGTAAAGTTCTACCGAAGCTGTTAAAGGAATTTAATTCCATAAAAAGGTGGCTGCCATGGCAACGTAAAGGCCGAAAATGGAGAAATCTTTAAAAATCTTGTTGTTGAAATAGTATATCGGGGGTTTTAATTGGGCTCCGCCCATGCACACCCTATAATGCATACAAATTAAGAAGAAACCATAAGGCTTGGAGGTTTCAAATCTTGCATGTGACATTGTCTAGCGTCACTCTTCTGAAGTTGTTAAGAAATACCCCTGGGGTATCATCTGGGCTGCGCACGGGTGCACCCTTTTTTACATAGAAACAAAGAAGGAAATTTATAAAATTACCCTTTAAAAAAACCCTAAGACCTAGGGGCTCCAAATTTTGCATCTCACATGTCTGGTGACCCTCTACTAAAATTGTTCAAATAATACACCAGGGGTCTCACTTGGGCTCCATCCAGCCGAACCCTAGTCGGGTTGGTTAGCGTTAGCTTTATCTCTTGTGCGCAACTTCCTCTGCGATTGACCAATCGCGGCTGTCAATAAAGGAATCAACCGACTTATCAAATCATTTATTCAGCCCGGGCCTGAGCTTTCAACTCCATTATTAGTGGCCATTTTTTGTAAACTTTTTTGTTGATTTGGCGACTTAAACGTTGTAACTACAGCTTATTCAAGCTGTAGTTACGACGTTTAGGTCGCAAACCAACTATTCGCCTTTTTTGTTACATGTTACTGGCCATTAATTTTGCGAAATAACGCCTTTAAAAACCGAAATGGAACTTCCTGTTGGAGTCAATGGGCTGGGCATACAGTAGGTAGGGCCAGCGATTTGTCAATTCTTGGTGGATTTTATAGCGAAAAATATAAGGACGATTTTTTTTTCTTGATTACTCTGTTTTGGGCAAATTTCCTTTCATTCATAGGCTGTCTCGGGTGAGCGGTTAAGGACCACCGTGGTTCTCTTGTTTTTTCAAATCTAAACTGCATTCAGCAACAATGAACTAAATATTCTCAATGATTAGGGTAATTTTTTTACACTTTTCCGTATAAAATTCTCTTTACTTCCCTGGGTCGATTTCTTTCCAAATGAGCTGAATTGAATTCAACTTCACGTTTTTAATCCTAACGATATTGAGCAGGTGTATATTTCCCCATTTTGCAATTTGATGCCTCGTCATTTAAAAATGGAACTTGAGGTCATTTTTTGTATCCATTTACAACCAGAATTTTTTTAAAATTCACTATTATTCTTGTTATCAAAAATAAGCCATGCTACTCAAAAAAGCGATTAAATGTAGACCATGATAATTTTCCTGTATCTCCAAGGCTGTTCAAAATACAAACCTTATTTTGTTAACAACAAACAAACAAAAACAAAAAAAAAAAAAAAAAAAAAAATCACACACATTCAAATGTAAGACACAATTTTGAGATATGAATTCGAAATTTTATGTGTAAAAATAACTACTGAAGTAAAAGCTAAACAATTCAAAATTTTGATGGGTTTGTTTCAAGTCATATCTATTTCCCCTTGTTGTTTTCTTATTTAAATTTTGTCAGTAAACTATCTCAAAATGTATAAAAGTTCACAACATGAAAAATCCTTGGTAGATACCTCTCACTGAGAAGAACTGTGATGCTGAAAAAGAAAAACTCTAGTTGTTTATAGTTTCCTTGCTTGCTGTTTTAATATCATCTGAAAGTACCAAAGTTATAAACAAGAAAGGTTGGGGTGGATAGAACTTGTTGATCTCACCATTTTAACCTTAAAGGCTCTAAGGCTCTCGTATGGACACCATTTTCACACGAAAAAATAAAAAAAATCCTGAAATTTCAGAATAGGCAACAAGCCCGCTATGGAAACAGAAAACGAATGTAAGTTTCAAAATCATTTTATGTTGCCAAAATAAAATAAATTTGGAATTCATTTTCGTTTTCTGTTCGTCAAAGCTTTCGATATCGGTCGTGTGACCCGTTCTGAAATTATGGATAGAGGGTCTTTACACAGTTTTAACGAAGATTTTAAGATGCCTTTTAGTGAAAAATGTTGTCCCTACTAGTAGTGATCAATGTAACAGTTTACATGTTTGTTTGTATTGTTTTGTTTATCCAAGGAGCTTAATCAGTGACTGGCGGCTCTTGTTTACTATGAAATCATATTTCCTGTGAACAAGCCTGTTTATGGTTATCAGAAATCGGGGTATATTCGACCGACAATGCTCATATTTGGCAAGCAAGTTCTCCACACATGTGTCTGTGGTAGTGGGGCTATGGTACGTTGTCAAGGTCAAATACGAAGGTCAGATTTTTTTCTTTCGAAAATTGGCTAATTTGAGAAAAAGAATTAATCAGCTCTAAATATTGTGGAAAAATAAACTTGGTGACCTGTCATTCACTTCAAAGTATGCTTTGATAAGTAATTCACGTGCAATTGAAATAGTCTCTCTCCTGGAGTTTTTTTCTACAATATTTTATTTTTCTTGAATGAAACACCTAGAGTGGGGGCTAAGAGTGTGAAGAAAAATTGAATACCGGGCAATATAGGAAGAATTAGGAAGAACCTAAGAGCTCCCCCCCCCCAAAAAAAATGATAAAAGTAAGAAAAAAAAATTAGGCAACATTTTTGGTGATTTAAAGACATTTATAGCCTAATCTAAATGAAATTTTGGGATGCATGTCGATTTTTACACGTTACTGTGGACGTTTTAAGCCCCTTTTAGGCGAATGGTCAGCTTCTTTGTAAAGATAGAAGTCTTAAAAACATCAGATAGGTATATTTTCCTCTTCATATATCGAGGACTTTATTATTACCAACTCTCTTTTATTCGATTCCCCTTTAATATTCTAAATAGAGTAAGGGACCCACCAGACGTGGCAAATTTGTCCGTGATTAACGCTATAAAAAGGTTGTGGGAAATATACTATAATAATCAATAGAGTGTCTGAATCACGGCTCGCATGGTGGTTTCATCATAGATTAATTAACTCCTTTAGAATTTCTTTTCACGCAATATGTAAACAAAATGTAAATAACCCTAAGACGAATTGAATTAGATCCGGACTCCACGGTACAGCGCGCCCAGGGACAAAATTCTTGTGACCCATCACGTAAAAACGACCCATCTGCGAACCCGATAAACCAAAGATAACGGAATCGGAAATCTTGGCTTATGATAACGGATCGCTGACCCCGCCCACTTACCTCCGATAGGAGGTTCGACTTATATACAAATCGGTGTTAGTTTGTAGTTAATGGTCAGTAACATGCTATAGCTTGAAAAATATTTAATTCTGACATTTAAGTCGATAAACAAAGAAACAAGTCATGCATTATTGTCGGAATTTACATCTTAACCCTTGTCATGCTGAACCCGGAATATTCCGGCTTTGGCAGGAGGTGTAGACCAAGACCAGCCTGCACATAAGTGCAGTCTGATCTTGGTCTACACCTCCTGCTTGTACCTTTCCTGACAGAACTGTGTACAAAATAGATTTCTAAAAGAAATGTTGATTTTCAATCGACAAGATCTATTGGTGCTTTCAGGACTTTGATTTTACAGCGATTCTGTAGTTTAGTTTAAGCATATTCTATTGCCATTTTTATATTATACACATACATTCAATTTAGTCATTACAAATTTTCAAAGGGCAAAAGGGTCTGGCCACAAGTTCTCTAACTTAGATTAGGCCTTTCCCTTGTGTATGTATCTACTTCCTTGAAAGTCCTCAAGTTTCTGTTAGATTCGACGGTGAGCATCCGAATCATTAAAACCACATGTTGTACCAAGCTGTGGTTAAAACGCTTCGAAAGCACACTGACGATATGCTTAACTCTACTTATTTATTCTTTATATATATATAAAAATATTGAAGACAATTTTGTGCCAGATATGGAATTACTTGAGATGGCTACATTTTTCATTAAATATTAAAGAATTAAGAAGATAATGGTTAAGTTGGTAGAGAAAGAAACAAGAACAGAAAGAAATGAAGAAAAGAAAGAAGGAGAAGAGCTTATCAGTACCTATTCTGTCAGTAAGACCAATCCATTGTCAGCGGGACCCAAGCCCTGTGAAACCAAAATAACGTATTTGCGTTTGCATGCCGCAAAGTTTTACACAAACCTTTCTGTATCCTTTATATAAGTTTGGACATACTTAAACATTTCAGAATTATCCTCTTCGCTGAGATTGGGTGATCCGAATAGAAGCTTATTTTCGTTTAATGGATGGAAACGGTGTGAATGCCTAAAAAGTTTAACCCTTTGCGCCATAAAATTTCGACATTGAAAAAAATAGTGTTCCGCGTCCTCTTTCGGACAACCACAGCTACAGGTGGCATTAACTGATATATGATTTGAGAATAGGTCATGCTTTAAATCACTACATCTGTAAGTAATTTATACAGCATGACAAGGGTTAATTTCGGTCTATATAAACAATTTAATTGGTCAATCAATCGGCGATCCGTTAATGCATACACAATGTTATTTATAGGATAAAAGGACCATCTATATACCAAAATATTTTTGATCTGCCTGCTGGGATAACGCAGAATGAAATATAACAAAACTTTTTTAAATAAATTAAGTTGTAATAAATCTAAGATTATATAAACTTTAGATTGTCGTCTGCAACTCCTTTCAATTTGGACTGATTTGACATTTTACCGTCTGATAATGGGTCGAGCCTTTCTGAGTATGTAAGCGACATCTAGGAACCAGTTAGCAGTCAGTCTAGTGTCTGGTGCACTATGGCTACAATCTAACCCATTAACAGACAGTAAAATTTAGGCTGGTCTAAAAAGGAAGGAGTTGCAGACGACACCGTAAAGCTTATAAAATTTTAGATTTTTTTTCAACTTTTTTCTGGATAAATGAATAAAAAACATTGTGTAAAATGAAGAAATTGTCTTCAATGTTTTCCCAAGTGTTTTTCTTGGGGGAAGGGGGGGGGGGGGCGTAAAAAGCGTCACTATGTGGGAATGGGTTAAACATTACCACCTGTCCAAATCGTCGATCATGCTTCATTAGAAGCCTGTATCAATTCATCCCACTGGTATCTTAATATCGCATTATTTCAAAATGACATTTTTTTCTTCTGAATTGATTATCAAAACGCATATCTAGAATGGTTAGGAAACTGTTTGAATGTCATTGATTGATTGATTGAATGGGGTTTAAGGCCACTTTTAACAGTATTTCAGTCATTTCGCGGCGGCTACAGCACCTAACAATGGATTCCTGGTATTTCTCTAATCAGTACTACCACTACATCCTTTCCTAGCCTCAAGCTACTCTCCCACATAGGTTTACGATTATCCATCTATTTGTGAGATGTTTTGAATGTCAATAACTGGTGTCTGTGAGTTGTGAAGTCCACTGGGAACGATTGTTTTGAATCGTTCCCTGTGGATAAAAGTACTTCACAGTTCACAGACACCATATACATACAACGTTATGTAGTAAAGCACACAGCTATCGCAGTTTCATTAGAGCTCATCATGGTTTTGTCAAAGCGACCAAAACCTTAAGAATCACAATACTTGTGATGGTGAAACGCCACACCCCACCTACGAGAGACTGAATACTTTTATTTTTCCTTGACCTTTTTTTTTAGAATTTTCCTTCAATATAAGCCGGTAAGCCCAAGCATCACCGTGAAAACAAAACGTGACAAGTAACAAACACAAAGAATGACGGTTTGCCATCACATACTACTGTGGTTGATAACGCATTTGCGATCTTGGTAAGAAACAGAACAATTCATAGCGAGAAAATGTCAGGTTGAATCCCTAAAACAAAAATACATGAGTGCATATATTATATTAACCATAAAAACAAAAAGTTTAACACTTTCCTGTTTTGCGAACAAACCTGTCCGAAATCAAAGAACGAACATTTAAAGTAGATTTGATTCGAAAGAACTTTTTTCTTTTTCTACAATGTTTTCTAAATTATAAAATCGCAGGGACGCAAAAATAGGGATTGAACAGGAAAGGGTTAATTGGCTGGGTCTAGGTACAACAGTAAAGAACAAAGAATCATTAGGGTTATCCGGTACTTGTCGTGAATGTCTACACCAGATCTATTCAGTTTATATAATTGAAACTTCGATCGCAGGATATGTATTCTTTATTTTGTTGTGTGTATGAAGGTGTGACAAGGCATTCCTAGAATATATAAACTTCGAGTCATATTTTTGGTGAGCCTCGAAAACATTTTCAGCACATCTTAGTATTGTTTAAAAAGTATCTAGAACAAATGAGTATCGAATTAACGTACGCTAATCAACGAATCAATCTACCAATAAATAAAGAAGTGAACTTTGAACTCCGGCATTGGCCGACGTTTTTCTGAATCATTTGTGTTTGTTTGGCGACTATAACGTCGTAATTAAAGCTTATTTAAGCTGTAGTTACTGTGTTTAGGGTACCAACCGACCGTTTTACTTTTTGATTTGTTGCTATATATAACTGTCAAAATTTTGCAAAATGACGCTGTTTTATATAGAATATGAACTTCCAATCGAAGTCAGTGGGCGGAACCAGCAGTGTCAGTGGGCGGGGCCAGCAGTGTCAGTTGGCGGAGCCAGGAGTGTCAGTGGGCGGGGCCAGCGATCCGGTTATTAACTACCCCGAATGAAATTGCTCGTGAGATAACATCAACAACATATCGATCAATCGATGATGATTATGAGACTCAAGGTTTGGGCAAGAAGAAGACTGGTGTGATCACAGTCGGAGATTTCCTACCTAATTTTTTGTTGTATAAGGGTGTCTTTTATAAATTACGATCTTCATGCAAAAAGGGACCTCCGGAGTTGCGAAGTTGTCAACCTGCGAAGTCAACTCTTTGGCGATTATCTGAATCTAAAATGACCGCTCTATCCTACCAAACAGTAATGCGACATCTAGTTGACCTCTGATGGACCAAGTCTCTTTAGAACGTTAGATTTACAGAACATCCGAGAGGGCCAAATTAGTTGTTTTTCATTTCGTTAAGCTGAATTTAGAATTCGGAAGGAGATTACAGACAGATCAAGTCAAATGTTATATTCGTGCAATGACTTGCATTGGATTTTTATGGTCGACTTTCTAAGTTGAAAGCCAAAAGCCTTATTACATTTCGGTACGTGTGTAAACCCTTTGAACTGATTCAACCTAACACAATAACAAAGGTTGATGTTCTCGTAGATGTGTTTGTGTGAAACATCTCACGATAAACTCTTAGTAAACGCTATTTTTTTTTTCATTTCATTTTTACTAACTTTTTTTTCAAAGTTATCTAAGTTTGATCCTAAACAGTTCAGATCTTTAAAGTCAAATATCATTACGGTGAATAAGATAGCTTTTAATTTTATAGTTCGACTGTCAGAGACAGGAAGACGTATATTTTTTGTACTAATCTTCACGAATATAATACTTTTTCAGTCATAGCGCAGTGGTAGCGCGTATGATTCCTAATCATGGCCCCTGGGTTCGATCCCCGGCCAAAGGCGAATATCCATTCCGACATTTGTCTGTCACCAATTGTGGATAATCGTAAACCTTAGTAGGATCAGCAGCTGGGGGCTCGGAAAGGATGCAGTGGTAAAGTACTGGTGTGAAAAATACCAAGAATCCATAGTTAGGTGCTCCAGCCCCGCGATATGACTGAAATGCTGTTAAAAGTAGCGTAAGGCCCCATTCAATCAATCAAACAACTTTTTCAGTATAACAAAGTTCTGTATTCACTTCGCATACTAATACAAATATTGGATATACGTCCTTGTATTAAGATTGTGTTGTGCTCAACATCTGGTGTACAGTCTCCTTATCCTATTCAATGAAAGCAGAATTCATCCAGGGATTACTGAATTATAGAATTGTGATTGTTGTTTAACCTATTACCAGACAAAACAATTTTAGACTGGTCCAAATTCAAAGATGCTATAGACGACAAATTTTAGTTGGTGGAATTTCAGATTTTCTTTTCACTTTTTATGTAGAAAATATTGTTGATAATGAAGATATTGCTTATAACAAGCAATTTCTTCATTTTCCACATTTTTTCCCTTTGTGTGTCTAAAAGCGTCATTGTGTGGGCATTGGTTAAGATGGATATACAAGCTAAAGTATGAAGACTCATGCCACTGGAATCTTTCATAACGGAGAATGATATTGTATGTAATCTTAATACGGAATAAACAAATGAATGCTGACGTGTTTCGAGGAACTCTTTGATAACAAGAATATGATTTAGAATCTACATTCGATTTCGGACGAAATTAATCATAATTAATGTAAGTAGGACACCACAGCATTGAAATTATTATCAATTCATCTCATTCGTTATTTTAATTATCCTCTTCAGTCTATTTCTAAAGATGACTGAAATTATTTTTTTGCAAGCTGTCACAGTTCAAAACTCACTGCTGGTCTAAATGAATGACTGTATAAGATTGTTCGACTGATTATTTGATTGACAGCCGCGATTGGTCATTTATTAGACATAAAGTGCCGAATGAGATATATTTATTTTTTTTGGAAAAAGTCTCCGGTGATTGATTTCGCACTGTATTACTTGGCATCTTGGTAACGTCGCCACTGTTTTATCCCTCAGAGATGTCCTTCAGTAATTATTGTGATCCAAAACCTTGTATTTGATTCGAGCTACCTAGGTAAATATTTACGACGTTTAGGGCGCAAACCATCTATTTTACTCTTTTGTAACAAACAAATGACCACGAAATTGCAATTTAATGCCGTTGGATATCAAAGTGTAACTTCCTGTAGTGGGCGGGGCCAGCGATCCGTTAATTGTCTCATGCAAGACCGAGTTATCACAAAATTTACCCTAATCGTTCTTGTAGTTATTTCAATCTTATTCTGCTTTTATCGTCATAATTTGATTCTAACAATTTCCCTTTCCAAGTTTGTTTGCCTTTTTGACCTGCCAAATGAATAACCTCGAAAACATCGTTTAAATACGATTTCAAACATTAGGTTGCTGACATATTTTAATGATAATCAGATGAAATTATCTTCAATCCCAAAATCTAAGGAAAATTAAGATCGTGGAATCAGATTTTGGGGGGGGGGGGGGCAAAATCACCCACTGTAACAGGCGCGTGTAGCCTTCATCATTTTTTTTTACGTTTTCGTTGTACGCTATTGTCCAAAGTTTAAATCTTGTTTTTTTTACACCGACAACGATGCAATAATAATCATATAAGCCTGTGTATTTTTTCCATATTTTCTATGGTAAAAGTTACAGGGTATCAAATCCTTAAGAATGCAATGGAAATAGCAAAAGTATTTTCGTATTTTTCACCACAATCCTGCTTTGGAGGCCTCCAGGAAAAGGCTTTTCGAAAGAATTGTGAAAAATGAAGAAATTGCCTGTTACAAGCAATTTCTTCATTATCCAAATTGTTTTCTACCCCAAAAGACAAAGATTTTTTTTTTTAAATTCGATTGAAAAAAAGTTTCATCCGTAACTTTTTAATTTGCATGTTACCAGCAATTTCTCCTTTTTTTCACTATCTTTTACAAGCAAAAGATCACA
Source organism: Fragum fragum (assembly GCA_946902895.1). NCBI lineage: Eukaryota > Metazoa > Mollusca > Bivalvia > Cardiida > Cardiidae > Fragum > Fragum fragum. The sequence goes on from OX336365.1 coordinate 86,828,910, forward strand.
GCTACGTAAAATCCATGGTTTTACAAGAAAAGGTTAGTCCATTTCTACTGCTTCCAGAGTTTTCCGTCTTGATATTGTAATTTTATTTAATTCAGAAAGACAAGGGTTAACGAATGTTTAAAAAATGATAGCGGAGCAGATCAATAAGGGTTAAAATTTTGAATTTGAGTATGTCAATTAAGAAAAATGCCGAATAGAATACAACAAAATGCCGCCCGTGCTTAGACTAAGCCATTGGTGCAGTCTGACCATAATCGATTCCTTACGCCCAGCCGTGATGACTGCTGGTCGCATATTGAAATATAACGAAACTTATATTCAACGACATTTCGAAGGCGGCCAAAAAGTGGTCGCCTAAGAGAATAGTCGCTTTATACATATTCTTGACATAATTCGTATGGATTAACTTGCTTGCATACATAGATTATTGCGGAATTCTCACTCAATCCTTTGTTGTTTGAAATCATTAGAATAGTATCATTGAGACGATTTTAATGAGTTTTAATAACATAGAATTAAGTTACCGTATTTTTTTTTTGTTATATCAATTTAATCTTTTTAAATTCTCCAGCTTACACCTAATGCTTTCTGGTACGGGATGTTTTATTATGGTCGTTCAAATAAAGTTGGTGGTTAGTAGAGGTGGTCGCTTAAGCAGTAAGCAATGAGTTTGAATAACATAGTATTAAGTTACGGCATTTCTTTGTTTATTTATTTATTTTGCAAATTCTTCAGTTTCTCAAAAGATGATGCTTTCTGGTACGGGAGTTTTGATTGTGGTAGCTCAAAAAAGTGAGTGTTGAATATAGGTGGTCGCTTAACCCATTCCAACACAGTGGAATTTTAGACCAGTCCAAATTGAAAGGGGTTGCAGACGACAATTTCAATGTGATGGAATTTTGAATTTTTATCGTCTTTTTGGATAGAAAGCATTGTGGATAATGAAGAAATTGCTTGATCAAAGCAATTTCTTCATTGTACACAAAGTTTTCAAAAGCTTTTTTGTTGAGGGGTGTAAAAAGGAGGGATTGAGTGAGAATGGGTTAACCAAGACTGACTGTATCCAAATCTGTGTTACAGAATGACCTGTGGACGAACCATACTGATGATCGGTATTTGCGTCGGCTCACTATCCTTGATCTTACAAATCTTAGGCTACACCTGTCCTGGTTGGGTGATCGTGTCTATTAACCTAGGTATCGTGGGTTCGATATCCGGCACGGTGGTGCTGGGGTTCGGGGACGTGGTGTCGTATCTGGCGGTCTGGTATACCAAGGTATGTGTGGTGGGGGATGACGAGGAATCCTGCAGGCATGAATCATTCCACGATAGTGATGAGACGGGATTTAGGCTTAGTAACACACTGACAGGTAGGTTATCATATTAAGAAAGTAAGCAATTCCAGTCCTAAGCTTATTTAGACACTGTATTCTAGATTGTTTGTGGTTAAGTAAATATGACAAAGTGTATTATGTAGGACTGATACCACCATAGACTCGTCCTTATAAAACAAAACGTGTTCAATAACAGCAAATTGTCGTTGGGCGAGCAAAATCTCGTAAATACATTTGAATAAAGCTATATTCAAGACATTTGGTTCGCCTATCGACGAAATGCATCCACACCTACATGTTTTCGTAGAAGTAACATGTTCTACCATCACTATCTTTATACAAAATGAAACGTCTAGCTGCGGGGAATATTCATGTGAAATATGGGGGTCCTATCTCTTAGCGTTAAAACATTATGACCAATGTTAGTGTTTCAGACATACGTGACCTTGAAAAAATTATAGATAAAAAACAACATGATTTGAAGTCTATTTTGGCACTATCAAAAAAGGCGTTACAATAGACTTCGAATTCATTATTACAATAATGTAATATGACTCGTGCAATAGCAAAAATATTCAACGGGTATATTGTACTCATGGTCCACAGGTCATACTAGAAAAATAACTAATAGAAAACAGAAATGTTATGTATTTCATATGTTACGACTATCGGTCAACTTTTCATTTTGCATTAACATGACCTTGATAGGGACATTGACTTATACTCAAGACTGAAGTTTACACTTAATGAAAGGTTTTGTCACAAGGTATGTGTGATATGTGATATATGAAGGCTTTCTCATTTGTACTTTGAAAGAAATGACCTGTACTAAAGGCTTTATTTTTAACAAAATTTACCAATCGCTGACTCCCTAGGCCCCGCCCATTAACTCCGATAGGAAGTTCAGCATAATTTTTTAACGACGTTACTTGCAAAATTTATGGCAATTAGCATGTAACAAAAAAGTGAAATGGTTGGTTATTAACCTTAACGTCGTAACAACAGCTTGAATAAGCTATAGTTACGACGTTTAAGTCGCCAAACCAACAAAAATGGTTAACAAAAACGGCTTTCAATGTCGGTGCTTAAAGCTCAGGTCCAGGCTAATTAAATGATTTGATTGGTCGGTTGTTTCCTTGATTGACAGCCGCGATGGTAAATTGACAAATGACAAATGCTTGTTTTTCAGAAGTCCGAGATATAGATTGGACAGAAATAGAGATTTTACTTACTCTAGCGTTAGTGTTTGGAATCTTTGGACTTGCTTTAGCCGTGGTCGGTTTGTACACTAACGCTAAACTTATGGCCTCGATCGCTTCTGCCACCATGCTCCTCTCATGTAAGTACTGGTATTCATAGATCTAGATCAGACAGAACGAAAATGCATCCTGGTTGTTATTTACAAATATAAAAACAAATGACAAGTTAGACTTCCGAACGTCGAGATTCCCGAATGATTGAAATTAAAAGAAGTTAACGAAATGGAGTAGAAAATACTTTAAGAAAAGGGTAATTTGATAGCAAGCAAATTCTCCCTTCTCTACAACGTTTTCCTTAATTTTTAGAGTACATTGAAATGCGGTGTTGGTGTGACAAAGACCTCGCTAGCATTATTACGTTACAAAAGCGACGTTGCGATACTTTAACTTTTGAGTATTTTAGAAATGTTTTCAAACGGACAACGGATGATATCAACGTTAACAAAATTGCGTATAATATGATTTATTATACATGTATAAATGAATTTGACTTCTCATCTTGTCTGATCGTTGTCGACAGGTAGCAGATAGTAATGACTTGTGATTTGTCATAAATATTTGATGGGATTATCTGGGTTAGCGAAGGTAATTGAATCTCAGTAAGGAAAATCAATTGACTTTTCACTTCAAATGGAGATTATTGGGTTACCTTAATTAAGTCGGGTAGGAGTCTTCCATGACCTAATTATCAATTCACGGGGAGACGTTCTATGATTTACTGTCAATTGAAGCCGTGTTTGATGACCACGCATGGATGAAAAATATTTTGTTTAAGTCTAAATGAAATATCTGCTCTATTCTGTTGTTAATTTCTACTTCTATAGATCATTTAAACCAATACCATGCAGACGAAAAAATAGACTAGTCTAAATTTAAACATGTTGCAGAAAACAAATTTTAAATGTTGATATTTATTTTTTTTTGTCTTTTAAGGTGGTAACCTAGTACTAACATATTAAAGCAGTAAAAAAGATACGTATCGTTAGGCCCTATTTCTCAAGTTATGCGAGTTGTTCAATCGAAATTTTCTTTGTCTAAAAAATCCTGTAAGGAAGAGCATGAGATCATATCTATTTTTAGACGAAATAGGACTCCTCTATTAACCCTTGTCGTGCTGAACCCGGAATTTGCCTCGTTATTATCAGTATATATGCAATGTCTTAACCCTTGAAGGATTCACGGTGAAAGATTATTTTAAATTATATTTTATAATTGCTATCTTTATTTTTTCATTTCTCAGGGGTGCTTATTTTACCCGCCGTTATTATTGTTGGTATTGCTATACAAGACACTAAATCTGCCGTCCAAACATACGAGACGAGCACAGGGACAGATTATATTGACATTCGTACACCCTGGGCTCTGATCCTGTCCGCTGTCGGGCTGATCCTGGCTCTTATCTGTTGTTTGTTGTTACTGGTGAGTGCGTGTAAACTGAACGAGAAGACATCTGGGTTGATCACCCCCGAATCTACCAGACACACCTCCGCGAGCTCGTCTAGTGATGATGATCTATATATAAACCCTGTGGGCGTGTCTAAAATAGTAATGAGAGAGGGTACAGATCCCCACATACTACCACAGTATAACCAGGACTTATTACCGCCCATTGGTAGTGAGGACACAGCTTCGTTAGAGAGACCTGACTTCGGTCTGAATGAATATCCGGGGTACTCAGAGGAACCCCCTATAGACTATGACCCTGTCACAATACCTAGAAGTACACCGCCCATGGACACCAGTCTAAATCCTTCGCAAGACTTCTCCAGACAAAATACAATAACGAGTTTCAAAGGAGAAATAGAAACCGCCGATGGACAGAAAATCACAATAGACACAACAAATAATAAAAACGCAACAGAAAATGATATAAAAGGTGGTGCTGTTGTAGAAAAACAAGACTCTAAACCGACTGAATATGGCAGAGTAAAAGTACAAGATAACATTATTACAATACCAACCGCCCAGGTGAAAAATGTGAACCAAACCAAATATCAAAAACGTTCACCGAGCAACGACACTAATAAAACTAAATCTGGTGTAGATACTGGTGTTAATAAATTAAACAGTTCTAAGGCAAAACCAACTGTGATACAACCACTTCCTACTAAAGGGACAGCAAAGTCTAACTCGCCAATGAAAACATCATCTCCGAGAAAAAACAAAACTGACACTGGTCTAGAATTAGTTTGAAACTAATTTTACTTATGATTGTGTGCAAATAAGGTTAACCCTTTACTGTATTGCAAAAATTTAGACCTGTCCAAATTAGAAGGCTTTGCAGACGACCATATATAGGCGATTTTATTTAAAAGATATTAATTCATTTGGGTAGATAATTTTATGGAAAAAGAAGAAGTTGGTTGTTACAAGTAATAGCTTCGTCTGTCCGTCCATCCTTCCGCCCGACAGTCCGTCCGCCCCGATATCTTCACAACCACTTGGGCGAAATTGGACGAATCTTCACATGCGAATTCCTTATTATATTGAGTCGAGGTACTTGTCCCGTTTTTTTTTTTTTTTTTTTTTTTTTTTTTGTGTGTGTGTGTGGCTCAAACGTCAAGGTCACAACTCAAGATCAAAGGTCAAAACTGACCTTGTTCACAGTATAGCTCCTTCAACCAAAGCTGGATTTAAAAAAATGGCACAATTGTTCTCAATCATGGATAGATGAACCATTTGAAAAAAAAATCAGATAGCACCAAGGTCAAGGTCACAGTTCAATGTCAAAAGTCAAAATTGATCTTATTCACAGTGGCACAATTGTTCTCTACCATGAATAGATGAACCAGTTGAAAGAAAAAAAATCAGATAGCTCCAAGGTCAAGGTCACAGCTCCTTCAATTATGGATGGATTTCGAAATAACTGTACACAACTATTCTCTAGCATGAGTAGATGTGAAATTTGAAACAAATCTTCAGATAGCTCCAAGGTCAAGGTCACATCCCGAGGTTGAAAGTTAAAATTGAGCATAGCCTGAGCATACCTCCTTCGAATTTAGAAGCATTTCAATATAATTTTGCACAATCGTTCTGAGCATGAGAAGATGTGCTATTTTAAAAAACTCGGATAGCTCTAAGGTCATAGTCATAGGTCAAGGTAAAAATAGCCTTGTCAGGAGCATAGCTTCTAAGATTATGGATTTAATTCAAAATAACTTTACACAAATGTTCTCTCTCATCAGCAGATAGGCAATTTGAAATAAATCCTCAGATAACTCCAAGGACAAGGTCACAGCTCAAAGTTGAACGTGAAAATTTAGCATTTCCAGAATTATGGTTGGATTTCAAAATAAATTTATACAACTATTGACTGTCATTAGTAGATGTTCAATTTGAACAGATCACAGCTCAAGGTCGAACATTAAAATTAAGCACATTCAGAGCAAAGCTCCTCCTTTAATCGATGGATTTCAATATAACTTGCCACAATTGTTCTCAGTCATGAGTAGATGTGTAATTTGAAGAAAAAAATCGGATAGCTCAAAGGTCAAGGTCGCAGCTTAAGGCCAAACATTAAAATAATGCATGTCTGGAGAATAGTTCCTCAAATTATGGATTGATTTCGAAATAACTTTGCACAATGGTTCTCTATCGTGAGTAGATATGTGATTTGAAACAACGTTTCAGATAGCTCCAAGGTCAAGGTCACAGCTCAATGGTATATGTTAAAAATTAGCATGTCTTGGATATGGCTAGCATATACCCGCATCTGCGTCGATCGGTCCATTCGAACCCCTTTCCCTGTTTATCATATAATTTTGTGACAAACTATATGCGGGGAGCATAATCCGTCTCTGGCGGCTCTTGTTTTCTTAGAATTGAAGGCAGTATTTTAATCCATTTCCACACAATTACGCTTTTGGCGTCCTCAAGAAAACCAAATGAGAAAACATTCCGCCAATTATCAAAGACAGCAAGCTACGATACAGTGTCCTTAATCAGAATTTTTCTCAGCCTATTAATTTTATTTAAAAGTATTTTGTCTAACAGAAAGTATGATAATTCTTATACCACAATTGAATACAAGCATACAAGTGCGTTCGATATCAATATTTTACAAATATAATACGATGTGTTATCACAGATGTGACATTTTACTCAAATCAACTGCAATGGCAGGAGTAATAAAAAAATTGTCTTGAATCGTATTTGCTTTTTCCCAATAGTACATGTCCTTTAACTGTATGGATTTAATTAATACCTGAAGCATAGTCCGTTGGCCAGGCAATAACCCTTAGAGTACAGAATACCGTTCAAACCATTGCGGAATTGTGCGGTGAACTGGATCGAGATGTACGACATAACGAGGGGGGGGGGGGGAACACAACGGTAATGTACGACTACATACGAGAGAACGCTTGAGTACGAGACAGCGAGAATACAATATTGCTGGGAGATAATCTCGAACTCTTTTAATTTCATCATCGCTCTCAATTGTTCTCGCTAATCTAACCGATATACTGTCTTGTTTTCGTCATGCTTACCCGTGGGTAAGACAACGCGAGAATACGACGGCGAGATCCTGAAATTCTCTCCTGTTATCTTTCTGTCCTACAGTATGACTGCATTTTGTCTTAGGCCCATAATCCTATATTTAAGCATCGTACTTTCGTGTTCTCAGCGTCGTGATCTCGTGTTCTCTCCATTCAACTTGTGTTAACCCATTCCCACCCAACCACGCTTTTTGACGCCCCAAGAAAATGAACGTTTTGAAAAACATTGTGGACATTGAAAAAGAAAATGCTTGTTACATGCAATTTCTTCATTATCCACATTGTTTTCAATCTCAAAAAATAAGATTTCATCAAATCAAAATTGACGTCTGCAACTCCTTGGAATTTGGCCCAGTTTAAATTTTGTCCTCTGATAATTAGTTAGATTGTCTTGTACTACAGAAAAAAATATTGGAAAACATTGTGGAAAATGAAGGAATTGTTTAATACAAACAATTTCTTCGTTTATCACATATTTTCTACCACAAAAGAAAAAAAATCACCTGAAATTTGTCGTCTGCAACATCTTTGAATTTGAACCAATCTATAATTATGTCGTCTGGAAATGTGTTCAAACGTTTCTGTATTTAAATTATTTTTGGGTCCTGCATGGCTTTGTCGTTAGGGTGGCGTACTTGTAGCTGCTTACGTTTGCAGGCCTTTAATCATGGCACACTGGCACATGACTAAGTTCGACGTATTAAAACTAAAAAATAGTTAAAACCTCATACAATGCCATTTAAACAAATCAGTTAAAACGGTTAAGCCAGAACCATAATTTAAACAATTAGTCCAAAATTTCACTAAATCGCTCATCTGAGAATTATTTAATAGTTCCTCTAAGTCTGATAAGCCTAACTCTGCCACGCCCCCTATTTTAGGGAATCAAGAAAACACGAATATATATTGAGAAGGGTCACCAAAGAAACATTCCTGCCAAGTTTTGTCAAAATTGCTCCAGTGCTAAAGCAGATTTTTAAAGTATCTATTTCCTGAATTTTCCAAGTCTGATAAGCCCCGTCCCATTTTTTCGGCTAATCAGATATTCATGAACAAGTTTGCAAAGGGTCACGCAAGGATAATTCCAGCAAAGTTTGGTGAAATCGTACCAGTGATTGAAACAGAGAAGATTTTTAAAGATTTTTTAATGATTTCACAAAGTTTAATAAGCCCTCCCACTTCACAAATCAAAATTTCATGTACAGCTTTTGTAAGAAACGTTCCAGTCAAGTTCTGTCCGATTTGGACCAATGGTTTAGAAAAAGAAGATTTTAAAGAATTATTTCATGATTTCTCTAAGTCTGACCAGCTCCGCCACAAAATCGCGCCCATTTTTTTTTTCGCAAATCAAAATTTTGCGAACAAATTTTGAAAAAAAGGTCATCCAAGGAACTTACCCGCCAAGTTTAGTCAAAAATAGCCCAGTGGTTCAGGAGGAGACGATTTGTTAAAGAATCATTTCTGTAAGTCTGATTAGTTCAACATGCCTTGCTCCCATTTTTTCCCAAATCAACATTTCATGAACAAGTTTTGACAAGGGTCACCAAAGATACATTCTTGCCAAATTTGGTCTAAATTGGACCAGTACTTTAGGAGGAGAAGATTTTTTATAGAAACATTTCATAAACTCTCTAAATCTAACAAGCTCCGCCCCATTTTTTGCGAATCAAATTTTGGGGCGGACAAGTAATATTGTCACCGAAGGATCATTCCTACCAAGTTTGGTCCAAATTGCATAAAATTTCTAAGAAAATGTTGACGACGGACGACGCACACCGAGTGAGCCTTGAGATTGTTGAGCTCAGGTAAGCTAAAAAGATGATTGGATCATAAGGTAGTTAAGAATTTTAGAGAGTTAAACAATTTCATGTGCGTTTTAACTAAAAGTACATAATTGTGACGAAAAAAATGAGAAAAAGATAATTTCTAATTAGCAAATTATCCTTTCCAAAGATTATTTTCGGCGGAGCATCAAACTGCAAGATTTTGTGTACACAGATCCGAAACTTCCGTTAAAGTGGTCTTTCGATCGACCGTCTTCAGGTTAATTTAGATCATATGCATTCAACGTGGTCTATTTTCACCAAGACGATGAAACTATGCGTGTCTTTGAAAGCCGAGGCTTTTCTTAGCCTTAAGTTCAATATTTAGAGAAAATGCACAAAAATGATCATTTGCTGCTTTCAAAAAGATGCTTTGAAAATTAAATCATAGCTGAGGTAAAAATGACCGATACATTCTACTACTTTTAATACCAGAGAAAAAAAGTTAAGATAAAAGTTAAGATATTGACATTATCCTTTCCATCATTCATCGCTTTTCAATGAAATGTTGGTCCAGGGTTCAATCATTTACTATACAGACTCGAAATTTGATGCAATGAGAAAGACTTTGGGCGAAAAAAGGAGAAAGAGTTATCATGGTTCTTAACGTTCTTTTCGATTTAAGATATGCTCTAAATTGACGTCTGAGAATCCTCTCAATTTAGACAATTTAAGTTTGACCCATTACTGGACGACAAAATTTTAGACTGATAAGAATTCAAGGATGCTGCTAACGACATGTATTAATTAATGAAAAATTGGAATTTTGATCATATTGGATATTTGGGTTAGGAAACATTGTGGAAAATGAAAAAAATGACCGTAATAAGCAATTTCTCTATATACCACAATGTTTTCGAACTCTTTTTTTTTGTTGTTGTTAGGGGGGGGGGGGGTTCAAAAATCGTTATTGTCCGTTTATGGGTCAATCATCTTGTAATGGTTCAATTCAAGCCTTTTACAAGTGCACGTGCACAAGAATTATTTTGCATGTGTGAACATGACTAAATTGCATCACCAGGATCTTCTAAAGTCAAAAACCAACACTATTTTAAATAAAGCTACACACTTTAATATTATTCAATGGATTTAAAACAATTCAAAATAAAAAAGCTGGAAGAGTACATATAAGACACTTTAAACATATAAACATAACTTGAACACGAAATGAATACTGAAATGAAACAAATGTTTATCACTGGATTTCTGATTTATCATTAAACATACAGGTGATCGTTTTTGGGACAATAAAGAGAAAAACGCTTTATGTCATTGTATAAGAAAGCTTGTTACTCACAAATTGCTGGCCAAGCCTACTTCCGATAGGAAGTTCCTCTTAGATATAAAACGGCATTGGTTTGGCACATTGATGGCCAGCAACATGTAACAAACAAGAGTCGTCAGAATGTAGATCTATAACAAAAAGTATAAAATACATGGGGAAAAGGGTACATGGTTGGACAGATGGAAATATACTGTCCCTTCTCCAGAAATGCTTGATTTTAACATTTGACCTTGAGCTAAGACCTTGACCTTGGAGCTATCTGATTTTTTTAAATGGCAAATCTACTCATGATTGAGCCATTTCGGACAGGGCCATCCCCCGCCGTAAAAGCTTGATAGTAAACTGAAGCCAGTTAGAGTTAGGCTACTTGTGCACTGCATTTCTTGTCATTGAGTCCGATTATAGCTTAGAATAATAGTAGCTTGGAACTGAAAACCTTAAACTCTTTCTACTCAATGTTCATTTTTATTATTTTATCTTTACTCCCGCATAAAAGCCATTTTAGTAAAATTAGTTTTAAAAATTAAGAGTTCGTCTGACAATTCAGTGTTATCTACCATGATGTTGAATGATATTTCAAAAATGCCATTTTATCAAATTGTATTTTTTCTCAAATATTTGACTATTAGAAGTATATCACACATTACTATATGATAAATAACAATTGACAGAGCGAGCCAAATAAAGTGGTAATTGTAAACTATAGCCATCCCTATAAATCATAACCAGATGATAAGAATAAAGCCACGTCCAAATGAAAACAACTTGCAGATAACAATTCAAAGAGCATTCAAACTGAACAAGAGCACCGTATATGGATGCAAAAACCTCTGCTGTACATGAGTTTGATAGTGTGTAAAAACTCAAAAGTTGAAAAGGGCATAATCAATTAAAATGCTTTGTTGGTTTAAATTACTCTTTTGATAGTGAACATCGTCTGCAAGGTTCAAGTAAAAATGTTCAGTAATTACTAATATCAGAGATATAACGAAAAGTCAAAGGTTGGTATGACACAGATAATGACATGGCCATAGAAATATCTTGGATTTTATCCGAAAACAGCCATGCTAAAAATTAGAGTCTACTAGTGTAAAATTTAGGTAGGAAAGCAAAAATTGCTTGTTGAAAGCAACGTCTTCTTTCCCCACGATGTTTTACAGACATTATCCCACAATCCTATTTTTACAACCTTTAAGAAAAGAGTTCAGAAATAATTGAGGAAAATAAAGAACTTACTTGGTAAAAGCAGTTCCGTCATTTATATTTTTATCCAAACAGCATGAGATATTTGAAATTCTATCAGATAAAAATTGTCATCTGCAACTTCTTTAATTTGAACCAGTCAAAAATTGTGTGATCTGGTAGTGTGTTAAAATATGTTTGCTCTTACCCTCTTTAATTATCATTAGAAAGACTTTTTAAGCTATCTAACACAAGACAAGTACAGAAACATAAAACATTCAATATTTTGCATATCATAATTATTTCTTCATAAAATGACAATATCTAGAATGAAAGAGATGCTGTTTTGCTGTGATTTTTTAAATCATCTACAAAAGACTAGCAGACATTTCTAACCAAAACACCTTGTTTCACCACATCCTAGACAGAAACATCCTAAAAGACCTGAAGAGCTGGCCTGTGAGAGGAACCCTAGATACCAATCAAACACACATTTTAACCCATTACTACACAATGACGCTTTGGACGCCTAAAAAGAAAAAAGCTTTGGAAAACATTGTGAAAAATGAAGAAATTGCTTGTTTTCCCCTCCAAAAGCCAAAGAATTTTAAAATTTCAATAAGTATAAATTGTCGTCTGCAACTTCTTTCGAATTGGGCCAGTCTAAAGAATTGTCAAGTGGTAATGGGTTAAATGTAATCCTTGTCATGTTTAACCCTGAATATAAGGGGTTAAAGACAAAGTTCAGCTTGCACATACATGCAGTCAGATCTTTTTTGTGTGTGTGTGTGGCTCAAACGTCAAGGTCACAACTCAAGATCAAAGGTCAAAACTGACCTTGTTCACAGTATAGCTCCTTCAACCAAAGCTGGATTTAAAAAAATGGCACAATTGTTCTCAATCATGGATAGATGAACCATTTGAAAAAAAAATCAGATAGCACCAAGGTCAAGGTCACAGTTCAATGTCAAAAGTCAAAATTGATCTTATTCACAGTGGCACAATTGTTCTCTACCATGAATAGATGAACCAGTTGAAAGAAAAAAAATCAGATAGCTCCAAGGTCAAGGTCACAGCTCCTTCAATTATGGATGGATTTCGAAATAACTGTACACAACTATTCTCTAGCATGAGTAGATGTGAAATTTGAAACAAATCTTCAGATAGCTCCAAGGTCAAGGTCACATCCCGAGGTTGAAAGTTAAAATTGAGCATAGCCTGAGCATACCTCCTTCGAATTTAGAAGCATTTCAATATAATTTTGCACAATCGTTCTGAGCATGAGAAGATGTGCTATTTTAAAAAACTCGGATAGCTCTAAGGTCATAGTCATAGGTCAAGGTAAAAATAGCCTTGTCAGGAGCATAGCTTCTAAGATTATGGATTTAATTCAAAATAACTTTACACAAATGTTCTCTCTCATCAGCAGATAGGCAATTTGAAATAAATCCTCAGATAACTCCAAGGACAAGGTCACAGCTCAAAGTTGAACGTGAAAATTTAGCATTTCCAGAATTATGGTTGGATTTCAAAATAAATTTATACAACTATTGACTGTCATTAGTAGATGTTCAATTTGAACAGATCACAGCTCAAGGTCGAACATTAAAATTAAGCACATTCAGAGCAAAGCTCCTCCTTTAATCGATGGATTTCAATATAACTTGCCACAATTGTTCTCAGTCATGAGTAGATGTGTAATTTGAAGAAAAAAATCGGATAGCTCAAAGGTCAAGGTCGCAGCTTAAGGCCAAACATTAAAATAATGCATGTCTGGAGAATAGTTCCTCAAATTATGGATTGATTTCGAAATAACTTTGCACAATGGTTCTCTATCGTGAGTAGATATGTGATTTGAAACAACGTTTCAGATAGCTCCAAGGTCAAGGTCACAGCTCAATGGTATATGTTAAAAATTAGCATGTCTTGGATATGGCTAGCATATACCCGCATCTGCGTCGATCGGTCCATTCGAACCCCTTTCCCTGTTTATCATATAATTTTGTGACAAACTATATGCGGGGAGCATAATCCGTCTCTGGCGGCTCTTGTTTTCTTAGAATTGAAGGCAGTATTTTAATCCATTTCCACACAATTACGCTTTTGGCGTCCTCAAGAAAACCAAATGAGAAAACATTCCGCCAATTATCAAAGACAGCAAGCTACGATACAGTGTCCTTAATCAGAATTTTTCTCAGCCTATTAATTTTATTTAAAAGTATTTTGTCTAACAGAAAGTATGATAATTCTTATACCACAATTGAATACAAGCATACAAGTGCGTTCGATATCAATATTTTACAAATATAATACGATGTGTTATCACAGATGTGACATTTTACTCAAATCAACTGCAATGGCAGGAGTAATAAAAAAATTGTCTTGAATCGTATTTGCTTTTTCCCAATAGTACATGTCCTTTAACTGTATGGATTTAATTAATACCTGAAGCATAGTCCGTTGGCCAGGCAATAACCCTTAGAGTACAGAATACCGTTCAAACCATTGCGGAATTGTGCGGTGAACTGGATCGAGATGTACGACATAACGAGGGGGGGGGGGAACACAACGGTAATGTACGACTACATACGAGAGAACGCTTGAGTACGAGACAGCGAGAATACAATATTGCTGGGAGATAATCTCGAACTCTTTTAATTTCATCATCGCTCTCAATTGTTCTCGCTAATCTAACCGATATACTGTCTTGTTTTCGTCATGCTTACCCGTGGGTAAGACAACGCGAGAATACGACGGCGAGATCCTGAAATTCTCTCCTGTTATCTTTCTGTCCTACAGTATGACTGCATTTTGTCTTAGGCCCATAATCCTATATTTAAGCATCGTACTTTCGTGTTCTCAGCGTCGTGATCTCGTGTTCTCTCCATTCAACTTGTGTTAACCCATTCCCACCCAACCACGCTTTTTGACGCCCCAAGAAAATGAACGTTTTGAAAAACATTGTGGACATTGAAAAAGAAAATGCTTGTTACATGCAATTTCTTCATTATCCACATTGTTTTCAATCTCAAAAAATAAGATTTCATCAAATCAAAATTGACGTCTGCAACTCCTTGGAATTTGGCCCAGTTTAAATTTTGTCCTCTGATAATTAGTTAGATTGTCTTGTACTACAGAAAAAAATATTGGAAAACATTGTGGAAAATGAAGGAATTGTTTAATACAAACAATTTCTTCGTTTATCACATATTTTCTACCACAAAAGAAAAAAAATCACCTGAAATTTGTCGTCTGCAACATCTTTGAATTTGAACCAATCTATAATTATGTCGTCTGGAAATGTGTTCAAACGTTTCTGTATTTAAATTATTTTTGGGTCCTGCATGGCTTTGTCGTTAGGGTGGCGTACTTGTAGCTGCTTACGTTTGCAGGCCTTTAATCATGGCACACTGGCACATGACTAAGTTCGACGTATTAAAACTAAAAAATAGTTAAAACCTCATACAATGCCATTTAAACAAATCAGTTAAAACGGTTAAGCCAGAACCATAATTTAAACAATTAGTCCAAAATTTCACTAAATCGCTCATCTGAGAATTATTTAATAGTTCCTCTAAGTCTGATAAGCCTAACTCTGCCACGCCCCCTATTTTAGGGAATCAAGAAAACACGAATATATATTGAGAAGGGTCACCAAAGAAACATTCCTGCCAAGTTTTGTCAAAATTGCTCCAGTGCTAAAGCAGATTTTTAAAGTATCTATTTCCTGAATTTTCCAAGTCTGATAAGCCCCGTCCCATTTTTTCGGCTAATCAGATATTCATGAACAAGTTTGCAAAGGGTCACGCAAGGATAATTCCAGCAAAGTTTGGTGAAATCGTACCAGTGATTGAAACAGAGAAGATTTTTAAAGATTTTTTAATGATTTCACAAAGTTTAATAAGCCCTCCCACTTCACAAATCAAAATTTCATGTACAGCTTTTGTAAGAAACGTTCCAGTCAAGTTCTGTCCGATTTGGACCAATGGTTTAGAAAAAGAAGATTTTAAAGAATTATTTCATGATTTCTCTAAGTCTGACCAGCTCCGCCACAAAATCGCGCCCATTTTTTTTTTCGCAAATCAAAATTTTGCGAACAAATTTTGAAAAAAAGGTCATCCAAGGAACTTACCCGCCAAGTTTAGTCAAAAATAGCCCAGTGGTTCAGGAGGAGACGATTTGTTAAAGAATCATTTCTGTAAGTCTGATTAGTTCAACATGCCTTGCTCCCATTTTTTCCCAAATCAACATTTCATGAACAAGTTTTGACAAGGGTCACCAAAGATACATTCTTGCCAAATTTGGTCTAAATTGGACCAGTACTTTAGGAGGAGAAGATTTTTTATAGAAACATTTCATAAACTCTCTAAATCTAACAAGCTCCGCCCCATTTTTTGCGAATCAAATTTTGGGGCGGACAAGTAATATTGTCACCGAAGGATCATTCCTACCAAGTTTGGTCCAAATTGCATAAAATTTCTAAGAAAATGTTGACGACGGACGACGCACACCGAGTGAGCCTTGAGATTGTTGAGCTCAGGTAAGCTAAAAAGATGATTGGATCATAAGGTAGTTAAGAATTTTAGAGAGTTAAACAATTTCATGTGCGTTTTAACTAAAAGTACATAATTGTGACGAAAAAAATGAGAAAAAGATAATTTCTAATTAGCAAATTATCCTTTCCAAAGATTATTTTCGGCGGAGCATCAAACTGCAAGATTTTGTGTACACAGATCCGAAACTTCCGTTAAAGTGGTCTTTCGATCGACCGTCTTCAGGTTAATTTAGATCATATGCATTCAACGTGGTCTATTTTCACCAAGACGATGAAACTATGCGTGTCTTTGAAAGCCGAGGCTTTTCTTAGCCTTAAGTTCAATATTTAGAGAAAATGCACAAAAATGATCATTTGCTGCTTTCAAAAAGATGCTTTGAAAATTAAATCATAGCTGAGGTAAAAATGACCGATACATTCTACTACTTTTAATACCAGAGAAAAAAAGTTAAGATAAAAGTTAAGATATTGACATTATCCTTTCCATCATTCATCGCTTTTCAATGAAATGTTGGTCCAGGGTTCAATCATTTACTATACAGACTCGAAATTTGATGCAATGAGAAAGACTTTGGGCGAAAAAAGGAGAAAGAGTTATCATGGTTCTTAACGTTCTTTTCGATTTAAGATATGCTCTAAATTGACGTCTGAGAATCCTCTCAATTTAGACAATTTAAGTTTGACCCATTACTGGACGACAAAATTTTAGACTGATAAGAATTCAAGGATGCTGCTAACGACATGTATTAATTAATGAAAAATTGGAATTTTGATCATATTGGATATTTGGGTTAGGAAACATTGTGGAAAATGAAAAAAATGACCGTAATAAGCAATTTCTCTATATACCACAATGTTTTCGAACTCTTTTTTTTTGTTGTTGTTAGGGGGGGGGGGGGTTCAAAAATCGTTATTGTCCGTTTATGGGTCAATCATCTTGTAATGGTTCAATTCAAGCCTTTTACAAGTGCACGTGCACAAGAATTATTTTGCATGTGTGAACATGACTAAATTGCATCACCAGGATCTTCTAAAGTCAAAAACCAACACTATTTTAAATAAAGCTACACACTTTAATATTATTCAATGGATTTAAAACAATTCAAAATAAAAAAGCTGGAAGAGTACATATAAGACACTTTAAACATATAAACATAACTTGAACACGAAATGAATACTGAAATGAAACAAATGTTTATCACTGGATTTCTGATTTATCATTAAACATACAGGTGATCGTTTTTGGGACAATAAAGAGAAAAACGCTTTATGTCATTGTATAAGAAAGCTTGTTACTCACAAATTGCTGGCCAAGCCTACTTCCGATAGGAAGTTCCTCTTAGATATAAAACGGCATTGGTTTGGCACATTGATGGCCAGCAACATGTAACAAACAAGAGTCGTCAGAATGTAGATCTATAACAAAAAGTATAAAATACATGGGGAAAAGGGTACATGGTTGGACAGATGGAAATATACTGTCCCTTCTCCAGAAATGCTTGATTTTAACATTTGACCTTGAGCTAAGACCTTGACCTTGGAGCTATCTGATTTTTTTAAATGGCAAATCTACTCATGATTGAGCCATTTCGGACAGGGCCATCCCCCGCCGTAAAAGCTTGATAGTAAACTGAAGCCAGTTAGAGTTAGGCTACTTGTGCACTGCATTTCTTGTCATTGAGTCCGATTATAGCTTAGAATAATAGTAGCTTGGAACTGAAAACCTTAAACTCTTTCTACTCAATGTTCATTTTTATTATTTTATCTTTACTCCCGCATAAAAGCCATTTTAGTAAAATTAGTTTTAAAAATTAAGAGTTCGTCTGACAATTCAGTGTTATCTACCATGATGTTGAATGATATTTCAAAAATGCCATTTTATCAAATTGTATTTTTTCTCAAATATTTGACTATTAGAAGTATATCACACATTACTATATGATAAATAACAATTGACAGAGCGAGCCAAATAAAGTGGTAATTGTAAACTATAGCCATCCCTATAAATCATAACCAGATGATAAGAATAAAGCCACGTCCAAATGAAAACAACTTGCAGATAACAATTCAAAGAGCATTCAAACTGAACAAGAGCACCGTATATGGATGCAAAAACCTCTGCTGTACATGAGTTTGATAGTGTGTAAAAACTCAAAAGTTGAAAAGGGCATAATCAATTAAAATGCTTTGTTGGTTTAAATTACTCTTTTGATAGTGAACATCGTCTGCAAGGTTCAAGTAAAAATGTTCAGTAATTACTAATATCAGAGATATAACGAAAAGTCAAAGGTTGGTATGACACAGATAATGACATGGCCATAGAAATATCTTGGATTTTATCCGAAAACAGCCATGCTAAAAATTAGAGTCTACTAGTGTAAAATTTAGGTAGGAAAGCAAAAATTGCTTGTTGAAAGCAACGTCTTCTTTCCCCACGATGTTTTACAGACATTATCCCACAATCCTATTTTTACAACCTTTAAGAAAAGAGTTCAGAAATAATTGAGGAAAATAAAGAACTTACTTGGTAAAAGCAGTTCCGTCATTTATATTTTTATCCAAACAGCATGAGATATTTGAAATTCTATCAGATAAAAATTGTCATCTGCAACTTCTTTAATTTGAACCAGTCAAAAATTGTGTGATCTGGTAGTGTGTTAAAATATGTTTGCTCTTACCCTCTTTAATTATCATTAGAAAGACTTTTTAAGCTATCTAACACAAGACAAGTACAGAAACATAAAACATTCAATATTTTGCATATCATAATTATTTCTTCATAAAATGACAATATCTAGAATGAAAGAGATGCTGTTTTGCTGTGATTTTTTAAATCATCTACAAAAGACTAGCAGACATTTCTAACCAAAACACCTTGTTTCACCACATCCTAGACAGAAACATCCTAAAAGACCTGAAGAGCTGGCCTGTGAGAGGAACCCTAGATACCAATCAAACACACATTTTAACCCATTACTACACAATGACGCTTTGGACGCCTAAAAAGAAAAAAGCTTTGGAAAACATTGTGAAAAATGAAGAAATTGCTTGTTTTCCCCTCCAAAAGCCAAAGAATTTTAAAATTTCAATAAGTATAAATTGTCGTCTGCAACTTCTTTCGAATTGGACCAGTCTAAAGAATTGTCAAGTGGTAATGGGTTAAATGTAATCCTTGTCATGTTTAACCCTGAATATAAGGGGTTAAAGACAAAGTTCAGCTTGCACATACATGCAGTCAGATCTGTCTACACAACTGATTTGTCCCTTTTAAGACTAAAATAAAACTTATTAGGCCTTCAAGTGCTTTCAACCCTTTAACCCATTACCAGATGACACAATTTTAGACTGGTCTGAATTCAAAGATGTTGCAGGTAACAATTTTTTCTTGATCAAATTTTGAATTTCTTTTAATCTTTTGGTAGAAAAAATTGTGAAAAAGGAAGAAATAGCTTGTCACAAGTATTTTTTTTTTTTTTTTTTTTTCAACGACTTTTGCCAAAGCTGTTCTCTTGGGGCGTCAAAAGTGGGAATGGGTTTAATTTAGTTAAATATGAATAAGAGCTGCTTAGACATGGCCATCCCCCATCTTAACTGTCTGACAAGAAATTCCTCAATTTACCAGTAATAAAGGAGTACACTTATGAAATTAGATGGCCATTGGCTCCAAAGCGCTCACGTAATCAATGGCACCCCATGGCTGAAAAAACACAAGTGACTGACATTTTTATCCAAAGTGACTTACTTTTTGACCCAAAATTGTACCAAACACTCTAGGGCTCAAGACCTCTAGAGTGTACACAAGGTTTTCTAAGATTTAACCTATTGACCTTGTTTTACCCAACATAACCCATTAATGAACCTGTCTAAGGTTCATGGAGACAGACATTCCGTCCATTTTTCAAGATATTTGAGCTAAAACTGTGGCCCCTAGGGTGCACACAAGATGTTGAAACATGACAGATAATGAACACAACTAGATCACAAAAGCTCACCTTGAGCACTTTCTGCCCAGGTGAGCTAAAAAAATACTAAGAAAAATAAATGAAAAATCAAGCAAACAAGGACAAGCATAGTATTTCTTTTAAATGAGCTTTATCTACATATGGATTTTCAAAATGATAGTTTGTTTACACTCAGAGATATGTCTAAGATAATTCTTCCGTTTGAAAAATAAAAAGGGTGATAACAAAAAAAAGTTTGCCAAATTAATAGCTTTAGTAATATCAACAATCCTTGTCAATGAATACTTGAAGTAAAGAGATATGCTCCAGACAAAATCAAGTCTGTAAAATGTCACAAGGAAATAATTTTGAATTAGACAAGCCGTGGTTGTGGTTGTTTTGCACTGCACTTCTCCTCGTTAAGATTTATCAACCCATAAAGTATCAAGTTGATAGCCACTTAACTGAAGACATCATTTTGGACAGAGGAACAGGCAGAAAGAGAGAAGGAAGACAGATGGATGGACAGAATTTTCCCTTTTTTAAATCCTTGACAGGCCTTTTTTTTTAAATCATTTACCTTTGACCTCTGACATGTCAGTATAGCTGAGGTAATACACAACATATTTTGTCAAATATTCAGCAATGGACATAAAGTTGGCAACCTTTGCGCTGTAACTACTACTTTAGAAAGCTGTAGTTATGATTTATAAGTTGCAGAGCCACAAAAAATTGTTAAACATAAAATGGTGGAGTTCAAAGTTCACTTCTGGTCAAAATGAAGGTTGTTGGAGGTCAGTGGGCCTGGTCAGCACTCTGTCAATTCCTAAACAAACAACTTTCTATCATACAACCAATGATATGGACTTGCCATAAAAAGCATTACAAAGAAGACATGCATCTTAACCCTTGTCATGCTGAACCCTGAATATTCCGGTGTTGGCAGGAGGTGTAGACTAAGATCAGACTGCACTTATGTGCAGGCTGATCTTAGTCTACACCTCCTGCTTGTACTTTCCCTGCCAGTATTGTTTATGAAGTTGATTTCTAAAAGAAATATTGATTTTTTAATAAATAGTTCTATCAGTGCTTTCAGCCCTTTGATTTGACAGCATTTCAGTAAGAATTTATACAGTATGACAAGGGTTAAATCATTAATAAAAACCTGATGACCATAAGAGACCTCAATTGCTCTCCTGTATCTCTGTTAACCCATGTCATACTGAATAAAATCCTTGTTCAGAATTGCATTAAAATCAAAGGGCTGGTAGCACTGTTGGTCTGTTAGTTTGAAAATTGATCTTTATAGACAATTGTGGAATAAAGAGGACAAACAGGTGGTGTAGACTAAGATCAGAATGCACATATGTGCAGACTGATCTTTGTCTATGCCTCCTGCCGAAGCAGAAATATTCCAGGATCAGTATGACAAGGGTTAATCATAGATTAATATGCATAAAATAAAATTCCCAATAACAGCCAAAACATAGTGACAATAAAATTTGACAAAAATTTCCTTCTAGATTTATTTGTATAGATGATTAGCAAAAATTATGAAGGTCTATGCATGGATGATATCTTGAAGCGAGATTTTAAAGATGGAACCCTACAACAATCATTGTTATGTTTCTTTTTTTGAGTGTCATCAGATGGTAATAAATACGAAACCCTGTTTACCCCTAGAAGATTTTTATGATGTTTTAATTCATCAAAAGAGGTTGTGCCAGAAGGAGCCCAAATAGAACTGGGTATTATTTAAACATCTCTTGTGAATAGTATCAAGATGGTGTGACATGCACAATACGATAGCCCTAGGCTGGTAGGTTTATCCCGAGAAGAATTTATACGGGTAACTAATACCTCCGCCATTACCATGGTAACCAGAGTTTTGCTTATTGCTTTGGTAGGCCATCATTTAACCCATTCCCACACAGCAAAATTTTAGACTGGTCCAAATTGAAAGAAGCTGCAGACGACAATTTCAAGTTGATGGAATTATGAATTTTTTCGTCTTTTTGGATAGAAAACATTGTGGAGAATGAAGAAATTGCTTGATACAAGCAATTTCTTCATTTTCCACAATGTTTTCCAAAGCTTTTTTCTTGAGGGGCGTAAAAAGGAGGGATTGAGTTGGAATGGGTTAAAAGGGTTGCAGAGAACCAAACAATGTTACTTTAAATCGAAGAAAAAGGCCATATCAGGTGGTAAACATTGTAAGAAAAGAAGAAATTGCTTGTTACAAGCATTTACTTAATTTCTCATGTTTTCCATTGCCATACTTTGTTAGCATGTAAAAATTCAGGATTGTGTGGTAATGGAATAAAAAAATTTAGGACAGACAGACAGATAGATGGAATGATGGACAATGACCAATCACAGCCACTCATCTCGCACTATGTGCTCAGGTGAGCAATCAAACAGAAATTACAATCCTCCAACAATATAAAAAAACACAACAACAAACCTTTAGAAAAAGCAATGGGTTGATTCAATGTGTTCAATCTCTACAACAATCAGAGCTATGGTTTGTAACATGTACAGTAACTTTGTAAAAAAAATGACAGAAATGTCCAGTTTAATGACTTTTACATCAACCATATGATTACTTTAATCAATATAATACAATTAATCCGTAACAACACATTCACTTGTTTTTACACACTAAGTAATAATTGAATAGAAGCATCGTTATTAAAAGGACATATTTCTTTTCCCAAGCAATTCTCCTTTAACAACGTTATTCATACTAAACAGTTCTTATCTTTGAAAAAAATGTCTACAACTTCTTCCAATGTGAACCAGTCACAAATTGTGAGACTTCGAGAATTGTTAACAAGATTTTGTCTCTTTGTAAAGTTTTACTAAACAACAATATAATTTCAGCGGCCCTTTAGTATGATAAATAGCCACTCCAATGGGTAAAATGCAAAAAAGAAGCAATGCCTATAAATGTCAAAGTTAAATGCCACAAAAAGTCAAATGGGTGCAATAATTATGAATCATATCCAAGGAAAGATTGGTTTATCTTTTATAATCACTCCAATTGTCTGGTAGAGGACCAAATTAGTCTTTATCTTAGTCAAAAGTTACAGTTAAACTTTTCAATTCAGAATTTTTTAAATAAACAACCACTACACAAGTCTAAGATAAAAATTACCTGAAAAAGACTTTCCTTGTTTTGACTGAAATAAAAGAGATTTCAGCCCTGTCCATATAAATCTGTGCAACCTGACTAGGATTGACACTTTTGAACCCATTCCCACACAATGATGTTTTTAATTGCCACTCAATATAAAATCTATGGGAAACATGGAGGATAATGAAGAAATTGCTTGTTACAAGCAATTTCTTCATTATCCACAATGCTTTCTACCCCAAAAGACAAAGATTAAAAAATTCAATCAACTTGAAATTGTCGACTGCAGCTTCTTTCAATTTAGACCAGTCTACAATTTTGTCTTTTGGGAAAAGGTTAAGTGTCTAAAGATATCTTTTTGTATGATAGGTCACTGACATAATATTTCTGTCCGACATGATTATGAGACCAAATCTTCCCCTGTCTCCCATACTATACACCCATTAACAACAACTACCTACTGAAGCAAATTCAATATTACCCATTTCCATACAATACCATTTTTGACACCCCTTTTGAAGAAAGCTTTAGAAAACATTATGGAAAATAAAGAAATGGCTTGTTACAAGCCATTTCTTCATTATCTACAATATTTTCTACCCTAGAAGACAAATGTTTTTAAAGTTCTATTAACTAACTTTTTGTCTGCACCTTCTTTAAATTTGGGCCGGTCAAAAATTTTATTGATCGGTAATAGGTTTAGTGAACTAAAATGAACATTATGGAAGTCAATTAGTTAAAGACTAGTCTATTTAGTTTTGGACTTTCCCAACACAGTTCTCTTAAAGATGGTTGCTATCTTATCTAAATATCCCTGAACTACCTTGTGTCTTCTCATACCAGGTAACAGCAGAAACAAGTTTACTGAAATTAGAAATCAATCTATCATTTTTGGTTGTAGGGACTTGATAATGAATTAGAAGTCTAAGACGATAACCTAAAGATTGAGGATGCCAATAGACCGATCAATTCATTCATTTAGATCTGAAGACCTAAACTAGATATGTGATTTGAACATAACCACTTTGATAATGGTCAATCCATCATGACTTATAGCATTCAAAGGCTACAACAAAAGAATTTTGTTAGTTTAAATTTGTTTATTTGATATTGTTTTATTCTACTAACTGTCTTTTGAAGAAAAATAGTGCACCGTTTTTTATCTTGTACCAAAAATTGTCTTCCTTGTTAATCACCAATCTATCTCATTTTTTTCTTAATTTGTGTTATTTAGTATTACGATCATTTACTTTCAAAAGCCATTCACTCTCCACCAAATGTTTTATACTCACACAAACTATACAGTAATAGATAATCTATCTTGCCACCTATCAGGACAAACACCCAAGGAATAACCAGCATACAAATAAACATTTTATACAACTAGAATAAATACCAAATTACTGCGGATATATTGTTACATATAAAAGGTGTCAGGAAGAGAGTATCAATCTTACCATCCACCCAGGCAAACAATCCCAGGACAGACCTACACATGATTATGTTTTATACTGCAGAGAGAGCATAAACAAATGCTACATAACTGCAGATATATACTTACTAGGGATGGGAACGAGTACTCGATTAATCGAGTACTCGATCGAACGTCCGAGTATCGATTACCAATATCACTAATCGAGTAATCGGCGAAAAATAAAATAACAGCAAAAAAATGAAAAATCGTTTCCACACTCAAGTTTTGATACTTTCTCAAAATATCGAGCGCTCTTTTCCAACACTGTACAGTGCAAAGGGTAGATTATGCAACACCTGGTCGTCTGCCGATTATCTAATCCCTCGATATTGTCAATCAAGTGCCAGCAGCTATTGTTCTCGCTGTCAAACAATGTCATAAATTTTCGCACTTTCGCCACTCTTTACTCTGATTTCGACCGGTGCATTTTAATTGGACGTCTGTAAGATTTACATTTTGATTTGATTGGTTAAGGCAATATTCAATTAGCCGATTATTGGATTTATGTAAAGATTCCATTCTATTGCTATCTGTAACCCGAAGAAGAATCATCTCACTCACGATTATACCACAAATTAATTCCAGAAAGTCCAACAATGCCTCCTGCCAATTCTATAGTATGGAAGCACTTCAAGCGAGCAGCCAACGACAAGACCGTAAAATGTACACTTTATGAGTTTAATGGAGTTTAATGGAAAAATTTTGACACTTTCTGTAATTCTATTCACATATCTAACAATTGTCCGTTTTTCCCAAATAAAGTACTGATCAAATGTATTCTAAAAATACATTTTGACCGAAAATATGCTGTATAAATCGCATATGAATATGTTTGAAAACACAGAGACTATAACAAAAAGACGACGTTTCTATTCGAGTACTTGATTGGAAGGATGACCGAGTGCTCGATTAGTAAAATTGGTACTCATTACCATCCCTAATACTTACATATAAAATAGGTCAGGAAAAGATTATCGATCTTACTGCCCACCCAGGCAAACAATCCTAGGAAACCCATCACCAGAAAGAAATACTGAAATAAACAATTTGTACAAGATATTAATCAGTCTAACTTATCACTAGAAGACCTGATTTTACAATGGTCCAAATTTACAGTGTTTTGGGAAGACAGCAATCAGCTGTTCTTCCACATGGCCTTATCTTTAATAAAATTAATTGTGACAAGTAATTTTAATTTTCCACAAAGTTTTGATTTAAAATAATAATCTCAGGGTTGTTTGAAAAAGGATTATTTGTAAGAAAATTTATCATACTTCCCATTACATGACAAATATTTAGACTAGTCAAAATCAAAACATGTTCCAGAAAGCATATAAAAAGTCCTTGCTTTTTATGGTAAAAAATTGTGGACATTGAAGAAATTGCTTTTCAGTTAGAGGGCACAAAAACGGATTGTATGGGAATGAGTTAATTACATTAAACCCTATTTAGAATGGTTTCATTTAACCCATTCCCACACAATCCCTCTTTTTTTATGCCATTAAAGAAAACAGCTTTGGAAAACATTGTGGAGAATAAAGAAATTGCTTGTTATCCACAATGTTTTCTTACCCAAAGACAACAATTTATAAATTAAAAAGTTGTCTGCAACTAAATTAATATAACCCTAATAACAAAGTGTATTTCATGGTCCTGATAGAGTCTTCTTGTAGGAACAGTCAAAGCAATATTCAGATCTGAGTTTCGTTTTTGCTGGAGTTTACTGTATAATCTAGAAATGTTCAAAGGCCCTAACCCTTTTATACTTGTAAAACCCACATAGCAAGGCCAAATAACACTGTTGTTGGGACTTTTATTTGTCAATATAAATAAGGGTCTTGCTAATCAACATTTAACAACAAAAGTCAAGCATTCAAATGAAACTTTTGGTTTATCCTTTTCCAGTGTATTCTTCGAATCTTGAAAAACCTAAAATTAATCTGCATGAAAAAAGAACTAGAATCGACACAAATCAAACTTGTACCTCCCATAAGCATTTTATCACTCAAGTAGCACAGATTGATGGTTCAGTGCAAAACTGTTGTAACTGCCTATAAACATATAAGTAGTTACAACTGTTTGTGCTGACCCATCAAGTTGACCTTTGACCTATATTACCCCCAAAACAGTTGGGCACCGCCTTGGCTCATGGATAACATGTGCATTAAAAGTTTCAAAGGCCTGGGTCACACAACTTGAGCACATCATTTGATAATTAGCAACAACTGTATGAAGTTTCATGGTTAAAGGTCATTTGGTTCTAGAGTTAGCACAGAAAAGAAAATCTATGGAAGGATGGCTGAACAGACAGACATAGTGAAAGCAATATACCGCCTTTACTTCGTAAGGTTGTGTGGGGGAATTATAAAAATATTTCAACTGAATACTTACTACTTTTGGTTTCTCATTTTTTAGTGTACACAGTGTGTCCTTCATGTCATACATGTGATAGCGAAAATTGTGGATACGAATACAGATTTGTTCATACTGCTTCTCTTGGGCCCCTGTCCTAAATATCGAAGAATAATATGGATTTTATTGCGCATTAAAGTTAACCCATTACCACACAGAAAAATCTTAGACTGGTTATAGTTTATGAAATTTAAGATTTTTTCAACTTTCCACATTGTGACACGAAATTTCTTCATTTTCCACTATGTTAACGAAAGCATTTTTCTTGAGGGGCGTCAAAAAAGCATCATTGTGTGGAAATGGGTTATCCCATTACCATATGACAAAATTTTAGACTTGTCCAAATTGAAAGAAATTGCAGATGATAATTTCAAGATGATGCAATATTAGAAAAAATAATTATCTGAGAAATATTGTAGGAAAAGAAGAAATCGCTTGGTACAAGCACTTTCTTCATTTTCCACAACGTTTTCCCAGGTTGGATTCTCGAGGGGTGTCAAAAAGTGTGATTGTATGGGAATGGGTTAATGTCAATTATTCAGATAAAGTACTGGCCAATTCAGCTACAAAAGTAGAGATATTAATATTAGACAAGATGATAATTGAGGAATACATTGTACAATAAACAAGAGTAATCAGTGGACAGCAACGCTCGACTATTCTGAGTGCTGAATAGTAATGGCAATTCAATTTCCACAATAGGCATAAGTAGTAATAGAGATAAAAAAAAAAATTCAATTAGAATTTTAAAGTCAAACAGAAATTTCTAAGTCAAAGAAAGGGTTAAAATTCGACTAAAATGAATGTCTGAGTAACTAATCTTTGCCTAGATTGATTGATTGAATTGGGTTTAACGCAACTTTTAAAAGTATTTCAGTCATATCTTTGCAGCTGAAGCACCTAACAATGGATTCCTGGTATTTCTCACACCAGTACTACCACTAAATCTTTTCCTAGCCTCCAGCTGCTATCCCACTTAGGTTTACGATTATCCACCCATTGGTGAGAGACAAATGTCAGAAAGGATATGTGCAGCCGCCGGGATCGAACCCATGATATCCCATGGTCGAAGATTAAGAGTCTGACGCACTACCGACTGTGCTATTACGGTGGCAAAATCTTTGCCTAGAAGAGGGTCACAAAGAATTGTGCAAAGTTTCAAAGCAACAGCATAGGTAGAAAAGAGTTATTAAATATATATGGCAGATGCACATAAGGTTTAACCAAGAATTCCAAAGTCCAAAAAGTGTAAAAATTCCACTAAAATGAATGTTAGAGTATTGAATATGTGTCTAGAGGCTGATCAAGATTGCCACAAAAGTATGTGCAAAGTTTCAGAGCAAAAGCATTAGTAGAAACTAAGATATGACACTTGCATGTAAGGTTCAACCAAACCATTACGCCGATGCCTGGGTCACGGAATAGCCACCCTATTCTTCGAAAAGTGAAGCTGCAAATAATGACCCACATCTCCTTCCTACAGAAAGACAATTTCATGTAGATATTTCATGTACTCACTTGGCTCAGGGATTTTTCACCAAAAAAAGGGACCAATATACCACCATTTACTATTTGAGATAATATTAAGGTCTTCAAAAAAATATCCTTCAAATCAAAATATCTTATCCCTAACAGGAGTATATGATTTGCTTAATTTGAAAACAAAACAAACAAACAAACAAATCAATGATGTTCTGATTGTCGATATTTCATATTGATGCAAATTAGCTCTATCAATCAGAATTCACACTCTTTTGCAAATACATGTACCAGTGGAAATATCTTAGGTGTTTTAAAACAAATCGAACTACATGTATATCAATCCAAATACATAAAAAAAAGTTATTGCTTAATTATATTTTCTTTTCTCATGAACTCACCATTTGTCTCGACCAAGGACTGTTGGGCCTACAATGGGAACCAAGAAGTCAATCAGGGTTATACAGAAACCCAACACAGAAAATGTCGTCAAAACAGACGGCTCAAAGTACCATATCAAACTGAAATGTAAACCCATGATGGATTATAAGCTAAGAGTGCAATAATGACAGCCTTTAACCTAGGCTGGGTGATAGGCTTTTCCATTATTTTTTTTTTTCTTTCTTCTTTTTTTTTAAAAGAATGCATAAGCAAAGAACATAAAAGCTTATAATCTTCTAATTTCCCTGTTCCTAGAGATATTCTCCTAACTAATCTGCTGGAATTTTTAGACCAGTTGAACTCAATATTTCAGTTCAATTTTCTAACACAATAAAGTAAATGATATTATAACTAAGTTCTTACATGACAAACATTAGTAATAAGCTTTGAAATCCAGTACTTAAACTTTCCTGCATTTAGAAATTTTAGACTTGTCCAAATTTAAAGAGGTTGCAGATGAAAATAAAAATTGGATGCAATCCGAAATGAAACCATGCTACATGGTAGAAAATTGTGTGGAAAAGGAAGAAATTGCTTCTTCTTTTTGCACAATGTTTTGTCAATTATAAAATCACAGCAACATAATATTCCGGGTTTGTACAGAAAAGGGTTAAATAAAATATCAACCCAGTAGGCATTTCTCTCATTGCACACAAGTTTACAGGAAAATACCAATAAATTGTAGTTCAAAAATTGGGTACTTACAAAAAGATAATGGTTGTTACACCCACTATTATAGCAGGGTAGAATGGCTTATCCCAGTTAATAACTCTATTGAGGGGGAGTAATACTTCACGCCATCCTTCCAAATCCCTTTTAATCTGTGCTAGAGGGTCAACAGGTTCTGCCTACAAGAAATAAAATGAAAATCATGTTTTAGTACATGTCATGCTGAATAAAATCCTCTTCAAAAATGCATGAAATTACAGGTCTGAAAGCACTGAGTGTATTAGAATGAGAGTCAATTTGTGGGTATTGTTCAACGTTCAATCTAGCTTTGTATCATAGGGGGCCCAATGGGCCCATGGCTCTTGGTCAAGGGGGTCATGCGATACAAATACATAGACAAACTATTGAATTACAAGGTTTTGAATGTAACAAATCATAACAATTTGATAATAAATATATTGTTATGAACAAAATAAATCTACTAGAAAAAGTTAAGACATTATTTCCATGACTTCATTCAGGGAAGTCTTATTGAATGTGTGATTGAAGTGTGCCATTTGGGCCCAGACTTCAATTTGAAGGGGGTCATTTTGGATTTTAGAGGGTCATTTTAGCCATGGCCCCCTCTAGATTGAACACTGAATGTTTTCCAAAGCCTTTGTCTTGGGGGAATACAAGAGCGTCATTCTGGGGGAAGGGTTAAAAGGGACAAAGAGGTGGTTTAGGCTAAGATCAGGCTACATTTAGGTACTGGCTGATCTTTGTCTATACATTCTGCCAAAACAAAAGTATTCCAGGCTAAGTATGAAAAGGGTAAACATGAATAAGGGTTAACATGAATTTCAAATGACAAACATATTTTTTTTTAAACTGAATAAAACAGCAACATTTTGGAAATATGATGTCGATGATTACCATTTACATTGTCATAAGCCAAGGCATTGGCAACAGAATCCACAGAAGACATTGATTTGTATCCTCTATGATGAATGCAAAAATGTATTTCAGAAGTTAACCCATTTCCAGACAGCAAAGTTTTAGACTGGTCTAAATTGAAAGGAATTGCAGATGACAATTTAAAGTTTATGAATTTTTTATTTTTTTCAATTTTCCAGGTAGAAAACATTGCGTGAAATGAAGAAATTACTTGTTGCAAGCTATTTCTTCATTTTACACAATTTTTTCCCTTTTTTTTTCTTCAGGGTTGTCAAAAAGCGTCATTGTGTTGGAATGAGTTAAATGTTTCACAGTACCACAGAAGCATTTGAATATCAACATTCACATGTTCATCAAACAATATTCCAAACAATTGTTTCCCAGCTCTTTAATAAATTCTTTTACAAAGTCATTTTTCAATGTTCCATCTTAAACCATTCCCAAATAACAATGCTTTTTTGATGCCCTCAAGGTAAAACAATTTGTTAAAAATTGTGTAAATGAAGAAATTGTTAGAACCAGAAATCTAAAGATTCATCATTTATAATCTGTTGTCTGCAATACCTTTCAATCTAGACCAGTCTTTATTTTTTCTGTCTAGTAATAGGTTAAAGAAATACATAGTGGCAAACTTATTTAAGTAGCTATGCAAATATTAGCATTGATAAATTATTGCTTGAAGGTAAAAACAGAGCATGAAACCATGGGTGAGAACAAAAAACAAAATGTTAATACACATGTATCCAACCTTTTGATTAATTTTCATACGCTAAATAAAGAAAATGCAACATTTTAGAATATTAAAAAAATCCTAAAAACAGATGTAGTCCTAAAAACTTACACCCACAACAGGGCCTTCGCTGACAATCCCCATTGCGGCCAAGTCCATCGAAGCAATATTGATTTTCATAAAAAATAACACCTGTGTACCAAAAGTTTGTACCATACTGCAATCAAGGCAGATTATCGGTGTTAAAATGGTGATAATCGTGTCAAATTTCAAACATGCGAGTCAGTCAATAAATGAAGTGTGACAAACACAAATCAAAAGTATGACCCACATTATAGGTGACATTTTCTGACCTTGATCGTTAAGTCCTCTTAATTGATAGTGTTATTACATAAATTAAATTGGACAGACAAAAATTGGAAAATCTTACTTCGGTAAATCCAGAAAATATGTCCGACAAAAAAATTTAAAAAATTATAAATTGACTAAAATATCCAAATGATTGATTCATGGTACAAATTTGAGTCTAAATTTTACTCTGGGGAAACTGTGCAACGCTGGCAAACCTCTCAAGGCTGTCTCGTCGGTCTCTTTGATGTACATCACAATCCTACGCTCCCTTAGGGAGGAATGGTCAGACCCAACATTATTTGGCGTAAGCTGTGTTTTTGAATATTTGACGGTAACTTGTTGACAGAAAAAGGCAATGACTTTGACCTCTGTTGTAGTAAATCACCGGTCTTAAAAAATCACATCTTTGGACAAAAAGTTCAGGAAAAGAAATTTTCAATAAAAACAAACGTCATTTGATCTTCATTTCACTTTATGAAATTGATCAATTCGACGATTGATAGGGTTCAAAACAGAATAATAATAAAAAAAACTTCATTGCGATTCTCTGTGGGTGGGCTACTGTGGGTGGGATATGAATTTAAGTGAAATATCCCGAAATTGCTTGAAAAATTATGGCTTGTCTAATTGAATTCAAATGAATAAGATAGATCACACATACAGTTATAAAGTTGTTTTTTTGTGTGTGTGTGTTGCATTTTTTTGCAGTCAATAGTCTCCTAGCTCAGTGGATTTCAGTGGCATAAAACTCGGTAAAAAAAGGTTGGCTTCTCATTTGGCTTCTTGGAGACAGATTTGGCTCCAGTTTTTTCAATTTGGTGAAAGTGATGGTGAAAAGAAAATTCATCCCAGGGAAGGCCCTGCACAATATGAACCTTTAAAGTGGCTTTAATTTAAACTGATCCTGTTATCTGATCACACAATATTTTCAAAGCTGTTTTTCTTGAGGGTGCCATTGTGTAGGAACAGGTTTATGAAGATTGAGAGTCATGCCAAAAGACTAAAGATCCAAGTAACCAAGCAAGTAGGCATAATGAAAACAAGTATCCAGGGTAAATGGGTCTTGTTAACCTCTTGTGGAGTTTGGCTACGATATTATTTTCGGACTGGCCTTCTCCAACGAAGTATTATTTGAGCTAAACCCAGATAGAGGGTATGTCGTTTATCTATGAGCCATTAGCTCCAGCACCGATTAAAGAATAAGCCAAATATTTTTTTCTCGATCTCCTTATTTTTACTAGGGAGAAACTTCTAATGCTTTTATGAGAGAAGCAATGATAAGGGAAGCAAATACATTAAAATAGAATATGTACTTGAGTTTCAGGTTTCGAATCGTCCGAATTCTCCATTTTCGTTTTCTCGGCTTTTTACTTTACATATATAAAATCAGCGAATGATGCAGGAAACCAAAAATTAATGTACCAAACTGTTGCGAAAATGAAGCAATCGGATCGTGTAGACTTTATCCACTAATCAATGTAACAACTGTAAATAAATTACGAAGTAAGTAATAGAGGTAATTAATTTGATTTTTTCACGATGAAAGTGACATTTACAGCCGCATATATTCATAAATTTGGGACTTCAAGGACTCTAGCGTCATTAAGCTTCTAGATTTAAAATGAAAGTTGCCTGAGTGTGGGCGGGTCCTCTTTATTGAACCATTTGAGGGCTTATATTGTTTTGGCAGCTCTGAGAGTTGTATCAGCACTATTTCGGTCATAGTTTTCGAATTTTACAAGCACATAGAAAATTATTTTAAAAGTATCATACATTTAATTGTTCGCAAAAAGAGCAAAAATAACCCATAATAAAATTATAAAATCTGAAAATTTACAAACAAAATAGGCTAGTCATTACAGAATTTTTATAAGTCTAAAACTAGTTTTTGACTGTCAGACTAGTAAAAATTTTAAACATTGCTTTTTGCTTACTGATAATATACTTGTTTACCCATTTCCATTTGACGAAACTTTGAAAGTGGTAATAAGTTAACACGAACTACAGATTTTGTACCATAAGCTTTTCACTATTCATTTTGTATCATAGAATTGGTTATATCGTTATGTTATGCAGTTATGTATGCTAGATATAATTTGTAATGACCTAAAAGTCAAACTAGGCCTGTTAGGAAATCTATTAATAAACAATTGATACAATTCAAATTCCACAGATCCCACCCTTACCTCTTTCCAATTCTTCTAAAATGTACACTTCTTTGTTTACAAATTTTACTGTTCTATTAATTCATCATATACTGAGGGATTAAATCAAGACTGTTGTAACTACAAATTTTGACCTAGCTCATGTTTTAACACTTTTAAGTGGTAAAATACATTATACATATCCTGTGAAAATATTAACCCTTTCCTTAGAATAGCTTATGGAATATTTAATGTTTCAATAAAGTAGTAAGTCAAAATTACAATACTGGTAATTACAAGACTGTAGTATCTCAAGTTATTAATACATTTATGCTATTATGGCAATATAGTAGTATCTCAATGAAATATATTGAGATGACATGATATATGTATGATAAAACCATATTTTCCCCAAACACACCATTTAATTGAGTTTTTATGATGATAAATTGTGTAGAATCCATCAGTGCACTAGCATTATTTAGACTAGACTGCTTAAAAGAGAAAAGAAATTTTATTCCATTGACAGAATGAATATATGATATTTTCATTACTTTCAAGATTATTGTCAAAATTACAGAAAATTGAAGAAATACATTCAGAAGCAAAACTTTTATAAACATTTTGGAAAAAGAAGAAAATGTATTTTAATTTTTGAGAGTTGGCTGACTTTGTAGAAGACCAGAGAAAAACACAAAATGGTGTTTTTATATAATAATTTGAAACCTTCTATTCAATGAAAAGTTTTTCAAAAGTAGCACCTGCACTTTTTGACAGTTAATAGCAAATCCAAGAGAAGCAATCCATTACTATTATTTGTAGAATAATGATAAATTAGGAATGAAATCTGATGATGTGGAGCAATACATTTCAGTCCAGTGTTGATTATTTCCTAGCAAATAGTCATAATTTTAGAAATATTTCTTTTCAACCCAAACAACTTCCTAATGAGCGAAGGGATATTGAGATCAAGTTTGTTACATGGTATTTGTCTTCATCATGCTTTTGCCACCAAATGCAACATGTCCTGTTCTTTCTTTTTTTTTCTTCTTTTGCCAGTATCCTGGCATTGCCATGAGCTTCTTGTGTGATCTTATTGAAACTTTGTTCAATAGGAACATTATGCAGGTGTCTGAAAGTGTCCCTGAATTCTTTAAATGGATTGGCTACTGTTTTCAAAGTTCATGCTGTGAAAGAAATATCGAACAGGCCTAGATCTAACCACTTTTTGTTTATTCTTTAAAAACTGCAGATATATTAAATAACACTCATCAGTCAATGATTGCCTCAATGGCCAAGTGGCATAGCTGCTTGACTTGTGATTAAGCCCCATGATCACCGGGTGTGTTCATGGGCAAAACATTTAAAATTGGGTAGCAAATTGGGTTGAAGCCGCTGCCTCTTGTTCATTGATGTGAAACTTCTGAAATGTGAGTGTTAAAGTAATTACTCCATAATCTTAAAGCTTTTATTGCAATTGAACATTTACCAGTAGTTATTGTGTAAGCTATTCTCTTTTTCTTACAGTATTTTCAGCACTTATTATTCTCATTGCCTAAAATATGGGATTGTTTGTTTTTTAGCTCACCCGAGCACAAAGTGCGAGGTGAGCTATTGTGATCGGTCGTTGTCCGTCGTCCGTCTGTCCGTCCATCCACAATTTCTTTAAAAATCTTCTCCTCCTAAACCAGTGGGCCAATCAAGCTTAAACTTTGCAGGGATGTTCCTTGGGTGAAGTTCTTCAAAAGATGTTAAAAGAATTTAATTCTGTCAAAAACTCTGGTTGCCGCGGCATTTGAAAATGGGAATCTTTAGTAATTCTTTAAATATCTTAAAAAATCTTCTCCTCCTAAACCAGTAGGCCAATCAAGCTGAAACCTTGCAGGGATGTTCCTTGGGTGAAGCTCTTCAAAAGCAGTTAAAAGAATTTCATTCCATTAGAAAATGTTGTAACCACAGCATATGAAAATAGGAAATTTTAGTAAATCTTTGTTGTTGTTTTTTTCATAGACTTCAAGGCCAAAGACCTTTATATTTTTGTATAGAGATTAATCATATGGTTCTCTACCAAGTTTGTAAATATTTAATCTCTGGGGTCAAAAATGGCCCTGCCCCTGAAGTCCGAAGTTTTGAAAAATGCTTAATTAGAGCAATTTCAAAAGACTTCGCCTCTTAAACTATAAAGTCTAGGATATTCATATTGGTATGTAGCATAACTAGATGGTTTTGTACTTTATTACTTAAAGTTGTCCTCCAAGGGTCAAAAACGGCCCTGCACTAGAGGTCCAAAAATTGGGAAAAAACGTAAAATTTGAGTGTGCAAAGAAAAAATCTTCATTTTAAGGCGGAGGGCATTTATATATTGAGAGTAGCATAGCCTGGCTGTTATCTATCAATTTTGATTAAAATTATGCTTGTAGGTTACCCCTTCCCTGGGTGTCCAAAGTTCGTAAAAATGCTTAATTAGACCATGTTCAACAGTCTTCTGCTCCAAATCTACAAAGTCTTAGGCATTCATATTTGGTATATAGCATGAACAGATGGTTCTTTACCATATTAGCTAAAATCTTAGCCCTGGGATAAAACATGGCACTGCCCTATAGGTCCAAAATTTTGGAAAACATCCAATTAGAGCAACTTTGAAAGACTTCTTTTTCTGAAATATACGGTGAAGGGCATTCATATTTGGTATGTAGCATGACTAAATAATTTTGTACTATGTTGTAGGAAAAAACGCTCTTAGGATAAAAAACGTCTCTGCTCCTGGGGTCAAAAATTGCATAAATTGCATTGAAAGAATTCTTAAATAGAAATGGAGAAATAGCTTGTCACACCCTTTCTTCACAATGCTTTTTTAAAACCTTTTTTCCTTAGGGTGACAAATTCTGGGATAGTTTGGTAATGGATTAAACAATACAGCCAAAGACATTCATTTTTTTTGGAAAGCATTATTGGATTGTTTTGTACAAAGCCCAAAATCTTATATTTGTTTTATTTATTTTGCTCAAGTTAAGTCTTTTTTATACAAAAAAGGACTGTAATTTGCGGATGCCTCAGGTGAGCGATTTAGGACCATCATGGTCCTCTTGTTTAGCAATATCAACCAACTAGTAAAAAAGCAGTCAAGCTAAAATAATGAGTAAGTTAGGATAACTCAACACCAGACGGCAAATTAGAGAGACTAGTCCATATTCAAAGATGTTGCAGACCACAATTTTTAGTTAAAGGAATATTAAAAGTCTTTGTGCTTTAGGTTTGGAAAATTGTGACAATGAAGAAATTGCTGGTTACAAACAATTTCTTTATTTCCAACAATTATTTCAAAGCTTTTTTTCTCTAGGGGCGTAAAATGTGTCATGTCATAAGGAATAGGTTAACTCCTTATCAAGTAGCAAAATGTCTGGCTGTACAAAATTGAATCATTACAGACAAGTAAAACTGAAAAAAATCATCAAAATGGGCATTAATATGTATCATTGTGTAGGATAGAATGCATCTTTGGTAAAGAAGAAATCATGCTGACTTTTTACTCTAAATCTAACACAAACCTGCTGTGGCCATAGGGCAGTTGGTAGTGCGTCAAAATCAGGTTTTGATCCATGGAGTGGTAAAATAACCTTTCCTTATCTTCATCTGCGGATTTCCACTTATTATTTCCCACCAATGGATGGATAATCCTTAACCTATGTGGGATGAGCAGCTTGAGGCTCAGAAAGGATGCAGTGATAGAACTGGTGTCAAAAATACAGGGGATCCATGATGCTCTTGCTGCTGTTATATGACTGAAATACTGTTAAAAAGGACATTAAACCAAATTCAAACAAAACAAATCCAACACAAACCCACTATCTTACATCCAATAAAAAAAAAGTGGTTGAAAAATAATGTGGAAGAATAAAGAAATAATTGTAACAAGCAATTTCTACTTTTCAACCATTGTTTTCTTCCATAGAAATAGATTTCACTAACATAAGATTTTTGTCAGCATTTCTATCATTTCTATCAAATATTGACAAATTGTTGGGGTCATTAATAAAAATTTGATTTGCCAACCAAATCCTTCATTTAGACTACAAGCTAATGTTTTCCTTTGGCTTCAAAACATGTTTAAGATATTTTGATAAAAAATATGTGGGCGTGGCAGGGCTAAGATAATCAGATTTAGGGATATCTTGGAATTTTTCTTTAAAAACTTCTCTCGTAAACCATGGGGCTAATTAACCCATTACCAGACGGCAAAATTTTTGACTGGTCTAAAATGAAAGGAGTTTAAGACGACATTGTAAACATGATGAAATTTTAGGCTTGTCCAAATTCAAAGAAGTTGTAGAAAACAAGTTCAAGTTGATAAATTTTCAAATATCTATATCATTCTTGGTAGAAAACAATATGGAAAATGTAGAAATTGTCGGTAACAATCATTTCTTCATTTTCCACAGTGTTTTTCTGAACCTCAATTTTCTCACTTTGAATTGTTGTGTTCATCTTGTTTTGAAATTAGTCTAGTCTGATACTCAGTCTAGTATGAGATGGATAATTGACCGATCAGTTGCCCTGCCCACTTACTCCTTGGGCCCCTATCATTATCTCTGACAGGAAGGTCTGCTTCAATTTTTAACGGCATTGTTTTGCAAAATTTATGGCCAGTAGCATGTAACAAAAAAGTAAAATGGTTGGTTGGTGACCTAAACGCTTTGTAAAACTGTGATAAGCTTTAAAAAAAAAAAATGTGATGGCTAATTCCATTACTGCATTATGTGCAGGTAAATTGTGGCTATGAAGTGCATACCACTTATATGTATAGGAGAATGTATTATTAAGATTTAAAGCATTTT
The DNA here is from genome assembly GCA_946902895.1 of Fragum fragum. NCBI lineage: Eukaryota > Metazoa > Mollusca > Bivalvia > Cardiida > Cardiidae > Fragum > Fragum fragum. Next base: position 86,867,392 of record OX336365.1, read on the forward strand.
CAAAACATCATATAAAGGAATGCGGGTCATCGTTTCAGCTATTAAATGAAAAAACGCATGATTTTGATTCCAGTTGAAGAAATTTTCATAAGCTTGACATTGGCGTCAAAAGAAACATGATAAGGGGTTTTGATAGGGGTTAAAAATTAAATCCATTTATTTGGAAAAAAATAATTGTGACAACTAAACCCTTGTCATGCTGAACCCAGAATATTCCGGTTTTGGCAGGAGGTGTAGACCAAGATCAGTCTCCACATAAGTGCAGTCTGATCTTGGTCTACACCTCCTGCTTGTACTTTTCCTGCCAGAGTTGTTTATGAAATCGATTTCTAAAAGAAATAATGATTATTGAACAATAAGTTCTATCTTTGCCTTAAGCCCTTTGATTTTACAGCAATTCAGTGAGGTTATTTATACAGCATGACAAGGGTTAACATCACTATGGAATTGACAGTTAGCTATCAGATACTGGACTGATAGTGGCTTCTAATGAGTTGAATAACTAGTAATGGAGAAATATATCTCAATATTGACAAAAATAGAAAAGAACGAAAATTTATGAATTTATGAAGGAGCAAATAGTGTTATCTCTCCATCAAAAAGTAGAAATTGTTGTACAGAAAGGAATGTTGATTACCCCATTACTATATTATGAAATCTAAGATTATGGCTGTAATATTGCAAACAAGCTTTGATCTGTTACCAGACGACTAAACTTTTAGACTAGTCCAAATTGAAATAAGTCGCAGACAATAACTTCAAGTTAGTGGACTTCAGAAAATCTATGCCTTTTAGAGTAGAAAACATTGTGGGTATTGAGGAAATTGCTTGTAAAAGCAATTTTTTGCTGTCCACAATGTTTTCAAAAGCTTTTTTTGTGAGGGGTATCACAAAGTGTGCATGTGAATGGGTTTACCCATTACCACATAATGACCCTTATTGATGCCCTCTTGCACTATGATCATAAAAAACTCTGTGAGTAAGGATAACTTGCATGTAACAAGCGATTTCCCATTTTCTAACAATGTTTTCTAATCTATTTGACAATTTTAGTGCATATTGAAATGTCGTCTGCAACTTCTTTTGATGAGGACCAGTCTAAAATTTGGTCATCTGGTAATGGGTTTAAAAGGATCTTATTAGAAATGTTTCCATCTGATTTCCAAAATATTGTTAAAACTGTTTATTTTATGATAGTCAAAAAGTTTGACAGTGTGTTAATTTGTGATAATAAAAAGTTTTTCATCTCTAAGGTTATGAACTTTTTACAAGTCAGTATGTCATATATTTTTAAAAAGTAGAAATTAATAACATAATTTTGTAACTAGCCAATTAAGAGACATTTTATGATCTAAATGAACTATTATTTCACCTTTTATATATGGTTGAATGGATCTTGGGCAAATTTTGTTTCCATTACTACTGCCTTTCATGCATGCAAGCATTACAGTATTTACCATTATCATTGGATAAATTTTTTGTTGTTGTCGTGTTTCTCCCCCCCCCTTTCCATTATATAACTGAAAACTTGGAGAATTTGATGTTTACAAATAATTAAATATTGCTTTAAAAAAGGAAGTAAACCTAGATTTCTAAAAGTGAAATGGGAAAAGTAAGTTATCTAATTTTTTATCTTTAGACAAAATATTTTTGAAATTGATAAAAAGGAAAAAAAGTGATATTAACTTTTTCATAATTACTTTATCAGTTTGCTAAACCTATGATTAGATAACAAATTTAATCCATTCCCACACAATAAAATTTTAGACCATTCAAATTCAAAGAAGTTATTGAGGACAATATTGAAAAAAATCTATGTATTTTGGATAAGAAAACATTGTGGATATTGAAGAAACTTCTAGAATCAAAGAATTTCTTCATTTTCTTCATTTTCCTTGATGTTTTCCAAAACTTTTATATGGTGGGGCGTTTAAAAGCATTATTGTGTGGGTTAAGGTTAAGGATTACCTTAACCCATCACTAGATGGCAAAATTTCAGACCTGCCCAAATTGAAAAAAGTTGCAGACGACAATTTAAAATTTTGGATTTTTCAACTTTATTGGTAGAAAACATTGTGAAAAATGAAGAAATTGCTTGTAGCAAGCAATTTCTTCTTTTTCCACAATGTTTACGAAAGCTTTTTTGCCTTGGGGCATTTAAAAGGGTCACTGAGTGGAAATGGGTTAAATTCATTCCTACAGTTCCAAATATAAAGGAGTTGCAGACGACAATGATTAGTTAATAGAATTTTATAATCTTGAGTTGAAGACATTGCAGATAATGAAGAAATTCCTTATATCAATGTTTTCCTAAGCATTTGTTTTGAGGTGAGTCAAAAAGCAGGACAGTGTGGGAATGGGTAAAAAGAAAAAAGATTTTGAAAACATTGTGGAAAATAAAGAAATTGCTTGTAACAAGCAATTTTTTCATTATCCACAATATTTTCTGCCTCAAAAGAATAAATCAAAGTACTAAAAGTAATGTAAGCTAGCAAAGCATGGTTAAATTTATAAAACTTTCCCTTGTTGGGTAGAAAACATTGTGGACATGGAAGAAATTGCTTATACAAGCAATTTCTTCATTGTCCACAATGTTTTCCAAAACTTTTTTCCCCAAATGCTTAAAAAGCGGAATTGTTTGAGGATGGGTTAAATAGAGTGCTTTGACAGAGTTCTCTTCAATTTCAATAGAGTTTGCAATATTCCTGAAATACATGAGATCTACTTTTAATGGCGTAGGCATTTACCAGATTAATTGGTTAAGCCTCCAGTGGTAGTTTGCACTCATTGAATTTTGAGACGACCTCAAAATTCCGTCTGTTAACTTAAGCTATCAAAGCTTACGCTTTGTGTGCTAAATAGAATTTCATCAACTAAAAACTGTCATCAGCAACATCGTTGAATTTGGATCAGTCTAACATTTTGTTGTCTGAGATTTGATTAAACATAGGGCTGGTAATACTTATGAGTTGAAACATCTTGTGATTATGTTTGCCTTTTTCAAATTGACCTGTTTCAATGCTTTTCCAGAGATTGCAAGACGTAAAAAAAGAGAGTTTACAACCATGTGAAGTATAGATTGTTCGAACAAAAAATGACATTTGAAAAATGAACGAGGAGTGGCCTGGACAGAGGTTACATCAGTTTGCGATTTTTGATCGTGAAGATTGCATGATCGACATTCTGCAAGGGGATGAGAAACTTAACATCAATGCGTCGGATAGATGCGGACGTACACCTGTGTACACGGCAGTCTCGAATAATTCGATCAAGTGTTTGGAGATTCTGCTTCAACATGGAGGTAAATACAACTTCATCTCATCATCCGTAACTGATAACCACACATTGACTCTTATTGATGCCCCTGGAGAAAAATGCTTTAGAATACTTTGGGGAAAATGAAGAAATTGCTTGTTACTAGTTGTTTTTATTCGGAAGTTGGTTTCACATTGCAAGAGCTGGAAAGTGCTTTGTAATGCTGAACCCTGTCTAAAGGTGAAACTCTGGAGACAAGTTATCAAAGCATGAAAACTGAAAGAAAAATATTCTGCTGGTGTTTTACCCAAACTTTATTTACAGGTAAATTTACTTACAAAATGTATTGAAAATGACAAATATGTTTATGAATAGTGCAGACCAAGTACACTGTGTATAAACATGATCCAAATCCATACTCACCAAATACTGATGAACTGATGTTGAAAATAGTAATAGACTAGGATTTTGTCCACATGATGCCCTTCAACATACCACCATAACTATGATCATGACATAGATTATATAGAATTGTGGTGGGATTGACTGAATTCCTATATATCGTCTCAATTTTTGGAAAGAAAAAATAGCTGAGCTAGCTTTTATTGCTGGGGTTGGATACTGAGTAGAAAATCGAAACCCCTTACCACTCAATAATACCTTTGATACCCCTGTAAGATTAATATGAGGAAAACATTCTGCTAAGTATAGAAATGGCTTATGACAAGCCATTTCTCCTTTTTATACAATGTCTTCTACTATGTTCAATCATTATTTGAACATTAAACACTCCCTGAAATATTTTGTGAAACTTCTTAGCGTTCGACCCTGTCATAAATTTTGGTGTTTGGAAATGAGTTAAGTAAAGTGCACAGAGTAATCTTCCTTGATATTCTTCAATTCTTTTGGAAAGAAATATAGCTGAAGTTCAATGGTCCAATGTACATACATGTAATATAATTTTGCTCTAAAATGTCATTAATTAATCAAAACAGATTGAATGGTTTGTTAGTTTTATATCATCTGTAGTTAATTAATGATTGATAAATATGGCAATGTAAAGAAACTAAAATGGGGATTTATATATTGTGAGTTTTTACAGGGTTTCTTGACAGTGAAATGTGGTTTGTGGCAAAAGAGTTGTTTTACAACTTAACCCATTCTCACACAACATAATTATAGACTGGTCCAAATTTAAATAGACAACAGTTTCGAATTGATGGAATTTTAAAAGTTTCATCTTTTTTGATAGAAAACATAGTGAGTAATTAAGAAATTCAATTTTCCCAATGTTTTCCAAAGCTTTTTTCTTGAGGGGCATAAAAAGGAGGGCTTGTGTGGGAATTGGTTAAATAGTATTATGATTCACTTGATAACACTTTGTTATTGAAGCTCATAGGACTCTGAGAACAATCACATAACAAGGGTTTTTAAAGAAAACAAATAAATAGGTTAATTTGAAGTATCATTTGATAAGTTAATTTGGAAGTAGAAATACTGCAAAGGTTATGTTTTATCCCATTACCACACAATTTCGGTTTTCATCACCCTCAATTCAAAGGTTCAAGAAAACAATTTGGCAAATGTAGAAATTGCTTGTAATAATTCAGTTCTTTGAGCTTTACTTGCTACCTTTGGTTGAGAATGGATTTAGATTGAAAGTTAAATGAAAAAAACAGAGATGATTATCATAATTGGGAGCTTTTGTGAACACCCTTTCTCCGGCCTCTATCCATTGTTTGTCAACAATTTCTTTAAATGACATCTCCTCCCAAACAACTGGGCCAATTTGAACCAAATTTGGCAGAAATGTTCCTTAGGTGGTCCCCTTTAAAAATAGCTAAAAGAATTGAAATCTGTTTAAAACTCTGCTTGCCATGGCAACAAATGTGAAATTTTAAAATAATCTGTAAAAATCTTCTCCTCCCGACCCAGAAAGGGTAGAGCTTAGATATTTGACCAAGAAGGCGTAGAGCCTTGATATTTTGCAAGAAGCATCAGTGTATTGACCTCTTTCAAATAAGCTAATGTCATGACCCTCAGGTCCCCAGGGGCGAAGCCCGGGGGTTTCGGTTTATATAGAAATATTGAATGATTTTTTTAAAACATCTCCTCCCAAACCACAGGGTCAATTTGAACCAAATTTGGCAGTAATTTTCCTTTGGAGGTCCCCTTTAAATTAGCTTGAAGAATTTTAACCTCTTGTTGCAATTGCAACAAAAGTGAAATTGCAAAATAATCTGTAAAAATCTTCTTCTCCTGACCCAGAAGGCTTTGAGCCTTGACATATTGCATGAAGCATCAGTATATTGACCTCTTTCAAAATAGCTAAAATCATGACCCTTGAGTCCCCAGGGATGGAGCCCTGAGAGATGGGGTTTATAAAGAAATAAAGAACAATATCTCCTCCCAAACCACCTGGCCATTTTGAATCAAATATGGCAGAAATGTTCCTTAGGTGGTCCCCTTTAAAAATAGATAAGAGAAATAAAACCCCTTTAAAACTCTTCTTGCCATGGCAACAAAGATGAAATTTTAAGATAATCTTTAAAAATCTTCTCCTCCTGACCCAGAAAGGGTAGAGCTTAGATATTTTGCATGAAGCATCAGAATATTGACCTCTTTCATATTAGCTAAAATCATGACTCAGAGCCCCAGGGGGATGGGATTTATATAGAAATAAAGAATGATTTTTAAATACATCTCCTCCAAAACCACTGGGCTGATTTCAACTGAGTTTGGCATAAATGTTCTTTTGGTGGTCCCCTTTAAAATAGCTTAAGGATTTGAAATCTGTTCAAAACTCTGGTTGCAATGGCAACAAAAGTAAAGTATTGAAATAATCTGTAAAAATCTTCTCAGCATGACCCAGAAGGCTTAGAGACATTATGCATAAGGCATCAGTATATTGACCTCTTTCAAATACTTAAATTCGTTAACCTTTTTTCCCCAGGGGTGGAGCCCCAAGGGATGGGGTTTATAAAGAAATAAAAACAATTTTTAAACGACATCTCCTCCTGGGCTAATTTGAACCAAATTTTGCAGAAATGTTCCTTAGGTGGTCCCCTTTAAAATAGCTAAAAGAAATGAAATCCCCTAAAAATTCTGGTTGCCTTGGCAACAAAGGTGAAATTTTAGAATAATCTTCAAAGATCTTCCTGTCTCAGGAGGAGTAGAGCCTTGATATTGACCTCCTTCAAAATTGCTTAAATCATGACCTCTGGTTCCCAGGGGCAGAGCCTCAGGGGATTGGGTTTATATATAAATAAAGAATGATTTTTAAATGACACCTCCTCTCAAACCACTGGGCCAATTCGAACCTAAAGTAAAGGTTGCAGAAATGTTTCTTAGGTGGTCTACTTTTAAAGGAGCTAAGGGAATTGAAATCTATTAAAAACTCTGGTTGTCATGGCATCAAAAGTGAAATTTTTAAATAATCTTCAAAAATTTTCTCCTCCTGACCTAGAAGGTGTAGTGTCAAGATATTTTGTGTGAGGCATCAGTGTAATGATTTCTGTCTTAAACTCATGGATCCAGAGAGAGGAAAAAATGCTCTTCTCCTTTCAAATGAGTCCTAAAGCCTTAGAATTTGTCATTTAGATTTTAGACTTTAGACAAGGTACAGAGCCTATATATGTATAAAGACCAGCCAATTGTATCATAATCTTATCCTTAACATAAAATTAGACTGTTTAAAGAATAAAAGCCTGTATCTCAAGTGAGCGCCCCCAGGGCCAACGGCCCTCTTATTTTGAAACTCGAGGTGTTATTCTAAAGCCTTGTGTAGGGGTCAGCCAAATAGCTCAGTTGGTAGAGCATTAGACTTCAAACCTCTATATGACAGTTTATTATCCTGTTTCTGTGTGGTCTCTGATTTTATATAGGAATAGTGGAGAATCCTTGAAAATCTTCTCGGACAAAAATATAAGGCCTAGAGTTTTTATATTTGGTATATATATTATCATCTAATGACCCTCTACTAAAATACATCAAAGAATCACTATACATGTATTCTGAAAATTAGCCCTTTTCTGTGCAATCTGTGATTTTTACATCGAAATAAAGAAGGTCTTCTTCGCCTGATCAATAAAGCCTATAGGTTTGATATTTGGTATAAATCATCATGTATTGACCCTCCTCAAAATACTTTAAAGAATTACCTTACCCTTAGAATTAGCCCTTTTCTGTGCAATCTGTGGTTTTAGATAGGAAAAATAAGAATATCTTTGAAAATCTTCCACTCCTATACCATTAGGCCTAGAGTGTTGATATTTGGCGTGTATCAACGCCTATTGACCCTCTACCAAAATACTTCAAAGAAATACAGTACCCTGGAATTTCGCACTTTATTCTTGGATCAAATAAATATCTTATATTAAAGGAGAAAATCTTTAAAAATCTTCTTCCAAAGTGATTAGGAGTGTAGCTTTGATATTGGTATATTATCATAAATCCTTGAACCATCATACTCAGAGCAGCGATATAGTTTCATCATGGTCCTCTTGTTTCCAATATCTGTCTTTCTGGGCAAAATACAAAGTGGAAAATGTAGAAAGCAATGTTACATTGGAAAGCCAGTGGTCAACCTTTCCATTATTTTGAAGCCCAATATATAAAGACGGCCAGAATACTTACAAAGCTGCAGCTAGAATAAAACCATGTCCCATAGTCTATGGATATAGATTTAATCCATTACCAGACAGCAAAATTCTAGACTGGTACAAATACAAAGAATTTCCAGATGACCCTTTTTAGATGATATATTATTTTTCAAATATTTGTAATATTGGATATTCTTACAAGAAATTTATTACTTTTCCTCAATGTTTTCCAAGCTTTACATAGAGTGACATTAAAAGCAAGATTGTGTGGTAATGGGTAAATGTATCTGATTCTGAAATTTCTCGTAACATAGTAAATGACTGTTGAAGATAAATATCTTATAACAAGGAAGTTATATTGTTGGCTTTTTACAGGTGAATTTTAGCCCAAAACCATAGAATATACATTTATTTGAGAGACAAAATAAAATGATCTAGAAAAGAGTGAAAAAGACAAAAAAATTACTTTCTGTAGTTGCTAAGCACTGGAAATCAAATTGGTATCTAAAGGTTGAGCTTTTTAAGCTCAGCTGTTTTCGGAGAAAACCCGAGGTATTGTGATAGCCTTGGTGTCATCGTCTGCGTTATGCAAAACTTTTACATTTTGTGATATCTCTAGTTCTACTTAAGGCATTCACTTGAAACATGGCACACTTGTTCACTATCAAAAGAGCATCCTATTAGATCAAGAAGGATAACTCTAGATGCATTTTGACAACTATCCAGCACCAAACAGCCAAGTGTAGGCACCTGTTGGCGGTGCTCTTGTTAGCTCAAATGGTAGAGCACTTGACTTCAAGATAACGGGTTTGATCCCAGGGCTGACCTGACCTGTATACCTAATCCAATGTTGTTGGAACTCATTAGAATTGTCTCCGTGTTCCACTCAAATATTTTTAAACTATAATTTAACATAAACAATTTATACTTGTCCTATAAATGATAAAGATTGCAAAGATAATTTGAAAAATGAAACTTATAAAATTTCGTACAGAAGAGACATGTTTTTTCAAGAGCAATTTCTCTTTTAACAACAATGATTCTCAATATTAGGATTTACTCTACTATAGAAATTCAGGATTGATTGATTTACTTCATAGTAAATAATCGTAGCATTACATGAGTCCAAATTTTCACCAAGTACCTTCATTAGATATTGCCAGTTAATGGAATTTTCAGAATGTAAGACTTCTTTTGTAACCCATTCTCACACAAAGACGATCTTCGATGCCTCTGTAGATAAACAATTGGGAAAACATTGTGTAAAATGAAGAAATTGCTTGTGGCAAGCAATTTCTTCATTTTCCACAATGTTTTCTATCTAAAAAGTTGAAAACTTTTAAAATTTCATAAACTTTCAATTGTCGCCTACAACTCCTTTCGATTTGGACTATTCTATTTTTTTGTTTGGGAATGAGTTAAATTGAGAAAATTAATATATCTGTCAAATAAAACATTTAAATGCATCTTCAACCACAGGTTCCCAAAGTCAGTTTTTTTGAAAGTATTTTGAACAGTGGCTTTTCCATTTTGTTTTTTTATCTCCCAACAGTGTTGTAGTTTAGAATATAGGATGAAAAAAAGATATGAAATTGCTTTGAACAGGAAGATAAGTTGTACTTTCACATCCTTTATCTGTTGGAAAATGGTGTTTATTTAGAGTGTGATGTTGAAAACTTGCGTGCTGAGTCTGTTAAATGACCTAAGTATGAAAATCTACTGGTATTTTGATATCTTGGATAAAATAGGATTTTTTCCTCTTTCTTTTGGACACTTAGGTAATTTTACCCAGGTAATTCTACCCATTCCCACACAATTCCTCCTTTTTTGAAACTGTACAAAACATTGTTGAAATTGAAGAAATTACTTGAGACGAGCAATTTCTTCTTTGTCGACAATGTTTTCTATCCCAAAAGATGAAAAAAGACAAAATTCTACCTATTTTAAATTTGCTTCTTTCAATTTGGACCAGTCTGAAATTTCGTTGTGTGGGAATGGGTAAATCTACGCAAAAACTGAATTTTGATTCAATAAAGAATGTATTTCATATAGGGTGGAATGAAAGCAATAGGAAAAGGGAAAATTGCTTGTAACAAAGTAAAGGGTATTTTAATATTTTTTTCCCAGACACTCAAGGTCATACTATGGCTCTGGTGTCCTCTGTATCAGAGTTTAACTCAGTATCAGACAGCAAAATTGTAGAATGGTCAATTTAAAGAGATAGCAGAGGATTTGAAATGTTTTGAGTTAAAAAATAAGTGCAATTTAGGACAGAAAATATTGCAAGAAAAGGAGAAATTGCTTGTAACAAGTGATTTCTCCTCTTCTCACAATTGTTTATCCATGCCCTTTTCTTTAGAGCAACAAAAGACCGCATTGTGTGGTAAAAGGTTAATACAATCCCACACAATGACGCTTTATGATACCCCTAAAAAAGACTTTGGAAAACATTGTGGAAAATAAAGAAATTGCTCGTTACAAGCAATTTCTTCATTTTCTACAATGTTTAATAACCCAAAAGATAAAGAATTTTTAAAATTTCATCAACTACAAAAAATGTTGTGTGCAACTCCTTTGAACTTGGACCAGTCTAATATTTTGCTTTGTGGTAATGGGTAACGGAGTTACATAAATCAACAGTCTCCAGGGAAGAACTTATCCAGTTGAAAGATGCTGTCCATAATGTACAAAAATGAAAGATGTTGTAATCATTGTAAATGACTGTTGTCTGGGAGACATTCATTTTAAATGTTGGGTTTAACCCATTCCCATTCAAGCCCTCCTTTTTACGCATCTCCAGAAAAAGGCTTTGGAAAACATTGTGGACAATGAAGAAATTGCTTGTTACAAGCAATTTCTTCAGTGTCCACAATGTTTTCTTTCCAAAAAGATGAAAAATATTAAAATCCCATCAACTTGAAATTGCAGCTTCTTTCAATTTAGACCAGTCTAAAATTTTGTTGTGTGGGAATGGGTTAAGTGTTTCATAGAAATGAATATAAACAACTTTTAGCATGTATAATGTTTACAAATATAGACTTTTATTAATGTACGTATTTGATACCAATGTGGACGCTTTAAACAGGACTGTTAATCTATTATCTGAAGTCACATGATAGAACTTTATGCAGAAGTTACATAAATGTCATTGTTGTTTTGTATGTTTATATTGGTACGCCGCGCAATGACGATTATTAACCTGTTCCTGTTCAAACCCAGGATTTTAGGTTCCTGTGATTTTATTCTTGAGAAAACATTGTGGAAAAAGAAGAAATCATTTGTAACAAGCAATTTCTCCTTTTTTCCACAATTCTTTCTACATCATAGGATGGTTTCATATCGATTGCACCCCAATTTCTATTGTCGTCTGCAACCTCTGTCAAGTTGGACCAGTCTAAAATTTAAAAAAAAAACAGGAAAGGGTTAACTAGGCCTAATTTGAAACACAGTGGACTATGTCTTACGATGGATACCCTGCTTGTAAAGAAGAAAAAAAAAACTCTTGACCACATGATATCTATAGGTTAATTCATGTTACATGTATGTTACATGTATCTGTGAGATGTCATTTTTAATTTTTTCTAATATTGACCATTCTAAAAAATTGTTGTCTGGTATTAGGTTTAGCACCCTCTCAGGTATTTTCAGTTGCTTAACCCATTACCACACGATAGAATTTTGGACCAGTCCAAATTAAAGTAGTTGCAGATCATAATTTGAAGTTGATGAAATCTTCAGAACCTTTGTCTTTTAGAGTAGAAAAACATTGTGGAGAATGAAGAGATTGCTTGTAACAAGCAATTTCTTCATTCTCTACAATGTTTTCCAAAGCTTTCATATTGAGGGGTGATTAAAAGCATGTGGGAATGGGTTAAGATTCAAAGTTTCTGATCACTTTTATATGAAAAATCATTCTATATCTATCTGTTCTCAGCTGACCCTAGTATTCCAGGAGGGGAGAGAGTCAATTTCATGGTAAGTAAATTCTTATCATGGACCTTCTTCTAAACACTTTCCTGCTCAATTCCTGGTTTTTGGGGTCCTTGTGTGTTTTTTTTTAAAACATTGTAGAAAAAGAAGAAACTGTTTTGTAGAAAAAGAAGAAACTGTTTAGGACAAGTAACTTCTTCTTTATCTACAATATTTTCTACTCTACTGAATGATTATTTTTCAAATGAAATCAACTTTAAATTGTTGTCTGCAAAACCTTTGATTTTGGACAGTTCTAATTTATTGCAATATTGTAAAGGGTTAATTAGCCCAATTAAGCTATATAACAATAGATTGAAAAGTTGACAAAGAGTAAATAAGTAATTAGTTTAAACAAATATATAAGGAATAGATAAATGAATAAACAAATAGATGAATAAATGAAAAGGAACATTTTTACATCCCTGAAGATAAAAGCTTTGGAAAACATTGAGGAAATGTTTTCATTTTCCACAATGTTTTCTTTTCAAGAAGATGAAAAGTTTAAAATACTATCAACTTGTAATTGAGAGCTTCTTTCAATTGTGACCAGTCTAAAATTTTGTTTTGTTGAAAAGGGTTAACTGAAGCTGTGCAAGTCTTAAAGCAAAATATGAAACAAAGAACTTTGATTGGCTTTTGTCTACCTTCACAATCAAATACCAGATTGTAAATATGTGTAGCAGTCAGAGACATGAAAACGGCTTATTTGTGAGTATTCGAGAGCAACTCTAAAAGACATAAATATTCAAATTTTTTATCAAATTGAAATTTGTACCTGCAATTCTTTCAAAAGGACTAGTTCAAATTTGTAACGAGTGAAGCAATGACATGAGACTGTAGAACATTAATTTTATAAAATGGCAGACAAAGCAAGATTTCATTACATATATAGTGATTATAATTATGTTTAAAGTATTGTTGTTCATGTTTTTTGAACACCCTAGTTACGAAATTGACTGATCCCAGCTGTCAATCAAGGAATATATTGACCAATCAAATCATTCATTCAGCCTGGGATTGAAATTTCAACTCCGACATTGGCTGCCATTTTTGTGAAGCCTTTTTGTTGGTTATGCAACCTAAATATTGTAACTACAGCTTATTCAAGCTTTAGCTACTGCGTTTAGTTTGCCAACCATCTATTCTATATTTTTGTTGTATACTCCTTGTCATATATTTTCAAAATAATTAAATCGAAGCGGGACGTCCCATTGGAGTCAATAGGAGTAAGTGGGTAGGGTCAGCGATTGGTCAATAAAGACTTATTTGAATTACAGACCCCACTCCACCAGGCCTTACTTGAGGGTAAAGAAGATGCTATAAAACTCCTATTACGTTATGGAGCTGATCTCAATAAGGAGGACCGGTCAGGGTATTCACCAGTCAATCTTGCCCATGGTATAGCAGACAATCGATATATCAAACTTTTTGAGGCAGAAAAAGGTAAGTTTAAATTATTTGTATAAGTCATTTAGTGTTTGTCACTTTGGACAAATTTGTAATGTAGCAATTAGTGCATATAACTATGGATTCCTTGTACTTCTCTTGCCAATAATACTACAAGATTCAATCCAAGCCAGTCGTCAACTAATTGAATGCTGGATAGGCCCACTGAACTCGGACACGTCAATGTTACTGCAATATCAAACAACGTTAGTTTGGTTTACAGCCAGGAACATAAAACGAAAGCAAGATTGTTTGATGGCAACCTAAATGCTATGATTACATATTGAATAAGCTGTAGTTACATTGTGTAAGTTAACAAACCTTTAAAAATGAGTGTCATGAATGTAAGAGTTTGACAATCACTTCCCGTCTAAATATATATGATTTTTCAATCATTTACTGATTGTCTACGGAAAATGTCCATTGTTCATATAAAAAATAGGCAAACTGTATAAAAGATTGTGTCCATTATGAGACAAATGACCTACAAAGGAATTGAGAAGAAATGAAAAACTTTAAAAAGACAAACCTTCTCAGAGAAATTTTCTATTTTGCAAAAACTTCGATACTCGTTATCAATTCTAACACAATCTATGACTTCATTTACGTAAAGTAGCAGGACTGTAGGCAACATGGGCTTTGAGAGTCCAGACCTTCAAATGAATATCAAGGATTCTCACAACTTTTTGAATTGATGACTTAACTAGTGTGCATGTGTTGTTCATGCTAGAATTGAAATAATGAATTAAACTAGGTTTTTTACTTGAAATTAGGCACCAGCTGTTTTATACATGAACTTGAGATTGGAGCCCTCGAAATGTATGCATGTACATTGAAACAACCAACCCTGTGTGTAATATAGAAAAACTTATTTTGTTATTAATGATATCTTAATGTTAACCCATTCCCGCACAATGGTGCTTTTTGATGTCCCAAGCAAGCAAGTTCTTCATTATCCACAATGTTTTTTGTCTGAAAGATAAAGATATTTGAAATTTAACCAACAGACATTTGTTTTCTGATACTTATTTGAATTTGAACCAATCTATAGTTTGGTTGTCTGATAATGGGTCAATGTTTATCATTCACAGAGAGAAGATATACCAATGCTTTATCAGTGGTGAAAGGTAAGAGCACAGCTATGTCCTTACTAAACCCATTCCTAGACAATTTTTATGCTCCCCAAAGGACCAGCATATACAACCACTTTGTCTGTCCATCTTCTGCAACTCTTCTCAATCCTTTGGCCAAGTCGGATGAAATTTCATATGGTGAATTTCTTATGATACTACACAACACACTTTTCCCCATTTTTGAATAGCTCTAAGGTCAAGGTCACAGTTCAAGGTCAGACATTAAAATTGAGCTTGTTCAGATTATAGCTCCTTCAATTATGAATGTATTTGAATATAACTGAGCACAATTGTTCTCGATCATGAATAGATGTCCTATTTGAAAGAAATATTCAGATAGCTCAAAGGTGTGCAGATGTTTAAGTTTGGAAAATGCTCCATAACAACAACTTCCAAAATGTTTTCCTGGGGCATTTTTTTAGCTCCACTAGCCTTATACAATTTGGCTATTGTCATTGAATGTCCATCATCTGTCTAGCATCTGTAAACTTCTACTTTAAAGATCTTGTCATCAGATTTTAAACCTCAGATTTGAAACAATCATAACAGAAATGATCCTTTGGTGACCCTTTACAGGGAAAAAGACTAGCAGGGGCCCATTCGCCCATGGCCCCTAGATTTTGGGCTGGACCCCTAGACTCTTTGAGAAAATGCCTATACCTCTAATATAAAATATTGAATTTTGAAGGATGAGCCCCTATGTTAAAATTAATACTCTTGTTTGGTGACCTAAACATTGTAACTACAGCTTGAAAAGCTCAGGTTACACCTGCTTAGTCACCAAACTGACAAAATGCTTGACATAGATATCAGCCAATGTCAGAGTTCAAAGTTCACGTCCAGTTTAAATGAATGATTTGATTGGTTGATCGATTCTTTGATTGACAACCAAGATCCATCAACTGTATGTGAAGTTTGTATGTTTTTGATGTCCAGGATGAACGTGCCGAGTCTGATATCAGGATTTGTTATACCCCCCACAACGAAGTTATGGGGGGGTATACTGGAATCAGGTTGTCCGTCCGTCCGTCCGTCCGTCTGTCCATCCGTCCGTCCATGGACATAATTTTGTGTCCTCTTCTCCTCCCACATTTTTTGACTAATTTTGCTGAAATTTTATCAGGTTGTTTCCTATCATATGAAGTTGTGCACCTGCAATTTTCATCTTGATCCAGTCGTTAGTTTCAGAGTTATGCCATTTTGAACTTTTTAAGGGGGGGGGGGAGTAGTCAAAATTTAAAATTGCAAACTCAGTAACCATAAGGGGAGTTACCAAATTTGGTAAGTAACATCATCTTGTTGACCTTTACAAAATATCGAACGGTTTATTTCCTGAGGTCAAATTTGACCCCGCCCCCGGGGGGTAAAAAATTTAACATAGGCTCATATTGACTTTTCGTGGATATAATTTTGTGTCATCATCTCCTCACACAGTTTTCTTTAACATAGGCTCATATTGACCAACCTTTCCTAATCAGTCAACTCTAGCAACAAACACAAAATCAGAAAGAGGTGGAGGGTTGGCAATGTTCATCCACCATGACATGCATGTGATTAAACAGCTTCAAATTCCACTCCTTCATAGAAAAGCCTTTTTAGCGGTGTGGGGGGTATTCTCGTCAGCCCTTGAGGGCGACAGCTCTAGTTTTATTTCTAGATCTTTGTGATGCTGTTGAGGAAGGTGACCTGGACAAGATCAAGGACATTATAAGGTTACCAGCACCAATAGGTTGGGAGTTAGCCAATATGGTGGAACCCGGGAGTAATGATAAGAAAACTGCTCTAGTTGTGTAGGTATTTCATCTGCAGGTAAAGAACTTTTTAACCCTTGTCATGCTGAACCTGGAATATTCCAGGTTTTGCAGGAGATGTAGACCAAAATCAGCCTGCACATAAGTGCAGTCTGATCATGGTCTACACCTCCCGCTTGTACTTTTCCTGTAAGAGTTTGCAATTAATTTGATTTCTAAAAGAAACATTGATTTTTAAACAATGACTTCTATCAGTGCTTTCAGCTCTTTGATTTTAGAGCAATTCAGTAAGGTGATATATACAGCATTACAAGAGTTCATAGCATCCATAGGATATCCTTGGAGTAATAACTACACTAGTTGTTTAGCTATTTTGTCCAGTCAAATAAATATAGTTGTCACTATAACAAGTTGGTGTGTGTACTTTAGTGTGTTGTGTGTCGAAATTTCACAAGAGCATGTCTCTTACAATTAGACATTTAAACAAATGTTCACATAGGGTCAAAGTCAAGGGCAAAAAATTGAGCTTGCCAAGACTATATCTCCTAAATTTGTAGATGGATATCAAAATAATAATTGTTCACCACCTTGAGTAGATATACCAATTGAAACAAATTTTCGTATAAATCCGAGGTAAAAACATCAGCTCTAGGTCAAACTTTCTTATTTAGCTTATGCAGAGCATATTTTCTACATTTATGCATGGAATTCAAATAATTTTGGGACACTTGTTTTCCATAAAATGTAGATGTGCTGTTACTCCTTCATTTAAGAGATGAAGAGAATGTTTTTTGTTTTCATGGAGGTATGAACCGAAAAACCTAATCACACTGTATGAATACGCGAAGCGAATTCATACATAAGTGTGATTTGGTTTTTCGGTTCATACCTCCATGAAAACAAAAATATTCTCTTCATTTCTTATAATTTAATAGCATTGAGTGAAAAAAACAAAAGCTTTACAAATTTTGGTACCTTTTTGTATGGGACTATTTTGTGCGGAAGCATACAAATCACTGCATGATCAAAATTTTGTTCATGGAGTTATGAATAATATTTTTTAGACCAATCAGAACACTTGTTTTGATAGACAAAACTAAAAATTGAATTATTTATAGGTGAATTTCAAAATAACTTTGCACATCTATACTCCATCATGAGAAGATGTGCAATTTGATGGAACTTTTGGGATAGTCACAGCTCAAGGTCAAACAATAAAATTGTGATTGTCAAGAGCATTTCTCCTACAATTATGGATGAATTTCAAAATAAATTGGCACAATTATTCTCCATCATGAGTAGATGTGCTATTCGAAAGAATTTTTTGGATAGCTTCAAGTTCAAGGTCAAAGCTCAAGGTCAAATACTAAAATTTTGCTTGTCCGGAGCATGATGCCTACAAATCTTTGTGGGCTTGACAGCAGTTGTCCTCGGACAACCATCCAGTTTCAGAATCAAGTCCATGGATTTCAAACAAATTTCACAAATTCCTTTGATTATCCTTTATCAATTTTCTTCAATGAATTCGAGTGGATGAAAAATATGCCTCTAATGCTTTAATGGATGGGGCTTATGTCCATATATGGTGTATACTGAAAACTTGGAAAATCTTGTCTGGAACCTGTCAATGGATTTCAACCGAATTCTACAGGAATGATACTCAGCTGACTCTTTGTTATAATTTTGATGGGTTGAAAAACATGGCTTTTATAGTTGTGGTTTATGTCCATATATGGTATACAGTGAAAATTTCAATACAATATACCTTATATCTGACTTGTTAATTGAATTTTACATAACTTGACTTTTTTAAAACAATGAATAATCTCTAGAACTATTTAAAAGAATTCAGTGACAAGATTTATTTGCCAGACATGTGGCATATGATTCTGTTTAGATTGAATTCCTGAAAACACCATTTGCTTAATCAGTACATTCAGGCCTGTGGAGCGGTATAGGTGCTTAACCCTTTCCTGTTTTGCAAAATAATAGACCTGCCCAAATTCAAAGGATTTACAGACGACAATATAATAAAATTGATTTTGTTTTGAAAATAATCACTTATTTGGGTAGAAAATATTGTGGAAAATGAAGAAATTGCTTGTTACAAGCAATTTCTTCTTTTCCCACAATGTTTTCTCAAGTAGAAAATCACAGGGACGTAAAAACCCGGGATTGTACGGGAAAGGGTTAAGCTTTTCTAGTTATGTATAGTCATTGTAGTCATATGTGAAATTAATAATTATATCTCTTTCAATACTATAGGGCCGCTATGACTGGGAATATTGTTATAATGACAGAACTCCTAAACACCGTGGCCATACCCAAACCGAGCCCATCCTTGATACATACAGCTATAGAGGCAGGACACATTGATATTGTTAATATTCTTCTAGAGGTATTTACTGCATAACCCATTACCAGACAATAAAATTTTAGACTGGTCAAAATTCAAAGGAGTTGTAGATTTTCTCAAATTTCTGGGTAGAAAACATTGTGAAATACAAAGAAATTGCTTGTTACAAGCAATTCTTCATTTCATACAATGTTTTCCCAAATGTCTTTTCTTGAGGGGCATCCAAAAGCGTCATTGTGGGAATGGGTTAACACATTCCCACAAAATAAAATTTTAGACTAATCAAAATTGAAAGAAGCTCCAGATGACAATTTCAACTTTTGAAATTCATTTTTTTCATGCTTTTCTACTTTAGCTAGTTAATGTTTGAAAAATTGTTGCAGAATATATATTGTTAATATATACTTTTTTGTACTTTTGTATGATTCTTTGCTGAAATCAAGTGAAGTTGAATAGAATTGTTAAATAGATGGGAAAAAGGCTTTATGTTCAAATGCTAGAATTGAGTTTGTTTGACACCTGTTCAGTTGTTTTTCATTATATCTAGATTTGAAATTTGAAATGTAAGTTTTGTATAGCTTCAAGATCAAGGACACAGGTAAATGTCTAATGTTGAAATGGCACATTTCATAAACAATACATGTTTTTGCAAGGGAACTTAGGTTAACTATTACCATACAACAAAATTATAGACTGGTCCAAGTTGAAAAAACTTACAGACAACAATCTAAAGTTAAAGAAATTTTATATTTTTACTCCTTTATTGGTTGACATCATTGTGAAAAATAAAGAAGTTGCCTGTTTGCAAGTAAATTCTTCATTTTACACAATGTTTTACAATTGCTTTTCTTGAGGGGCTTCAAAAAGCATCATTGTGTAGGAATGGATTAAGGAAGCATCTTGTTTGATTTCAGAAATAAGCCTTTTTACACTCTCTTAAACTTGACAACACATGTGTACTTTCTCTAACTGATTGGCAAACAAATGAAAAGAAAGAAACATGTCAAGCTATATGGGAACTCCTGGGAAGTACAAAAGTGTTGTCCCTTAGTGAAATACACAGACTGACTAGTTCTGAAACTTTGTAAAATGGTCATTCTACCTTGCTGTATGTTTATATTAAAAAAAACTTTGTCTTATTGACCTCTCCTGGGAGGTCCTTTTTAATACAACACAGATGAACGATAAAGAAGCTACAAAAGAAAATGAAGTATTTTTGAAGACTAAAAAAATCAAGCTTTTAAAGAGTAAGAATATTATACAGCTCAAACACACTGGCCAATATTTCTAAAAGTAAATTAAAAAACTTGAAATTGTTTTGTTGAACTTGAGTGTTTAAATGTTAATTAAACTTCTAATATGATTTCAGCGTTTTCCTGAGTGTTGTAAAGTTGAAGATGACAGACATTTTACTCCGCTACATAAAGCCTGTCAGACTGGTTCCCTGGAAATGGTGAAATGTTTAATGGAGTGGAATTACCCTGACAATCTATACCGAACCCTTTATAACATGGAGGAAAATATTTCATACAGGATTGTCCTGCATGTGAACGCCAAAACAAGTGAGGGTAAAACCCCACTGTACCTGGCATGTGAGGACGGCCATGATTCTATTGTTGAATATTTGTTAAATTTTACTGTTGCAGGTAGAAAAGGTGATCATGATAGAGCGTCATTATTGTCCAGTGAAAACTCTTTAACAGAAACTCTGTCTTCTAAACATGACTCAGAACTTCCGTATAAACCTGTAGAAATAGGGATGAATGACCATGAAGCAGTGTTCGGAGCCAATGTCTCAATGAATGAGGATGATTCAGTAGTACAGTATCGTCCAACTAAAGTTCAACATACAGATAATTACACGCTGTCTTGTATTTACATTGCTGTTAAAAACCAACACCATTTAGTTGTAGATAAGTTAGTGACAGCAGGAACTGATCTCAGTTTTATCACTTATAAAGATGGTAAGAAATTTTCAACCCTTCTCTTGCTGGCTTTAGAAAATAATGACCTTTTAATGTTGGACAAAATAATGAAAAATGGTGTCGAAGATGTTGATAATAACGTACTACAGAGGGCAGTAAGGAAAGCTCCAGAATTAGTCCCACACTTCTTGAAGTACAAGTCTAGTGAAGATAAGTATTATAGTATAAATAAAAATCAGATGAAGAGGGAATATCTAGAATCCATAATGGTTGACAAAATTGATGGCTACAATTCGATACATCCAAAGTATCAAGAGACCTTTCCTGTACAACCCGTCATGGTGAGATGGCAGAACTTAAAGGTTCTAAATACGGTGGAGACATCATGGTTGATATGTGTGGCTAATTTGTGTAATCCAAAGATGAGCAATGTCAATATGAGGATTCCTCTATTTGCTATCACCAAGGTTGATGTTTCTCATAACTGCTTGACTATGATCCCTTCTTGTTTGTTACAGCTTCCATCTTTGTGTGTTCTCTCTGTGGCCAATAATAAGATTACAGGCTTTCCCACTCTCAAACACTTCACCATAGACTGTCAGAGTCTAGAGGACCTGGACATTCAGTGTAATGAAATTGAAGTAATACCATCCTACATATTTGAACTACCATCCCTTAGAGCACTGCATGCTGGCAAGAATAAAATCAAAGACTTACCTTCAAGTATATGGCAATCATATTCCCTGAAATCTGTTGATTTATCAGACAACAAACTTGAACAGCTACCATTTCCAGACTGGTTAGACTATATGTCTGATATAAGAGGAGAATTAGAGACTCAGTCTATTTTATCAGAGGATAGTTTAAATCAGCCGGTAAAGGAATTCAGTATCGCTGACCAAATTGAGACGTCATTAAGGAGAGCCAATCACTGGTCAAGGTCTCTGGAGATAGCTGATGGAACAGCTAACATCACAAAATGTGACCAGAAAGGTTTAAAACTTCTGAAACTAGGTCGTAACAAGATATCAGAATTTCCCGAGTTTTTGTCATGTTGTGCACCATTTCTGGAAACCTTGGACTTGTCTAGAAATAGACTAGGTTGTTTGGGGAACCTTGCATGTTATCCCATGTTCCTAAGGAGTTTAGATGTAAGTTTAAACCAGATAACAACAATGGAGGATTGGCAACAAGTAGAGGAAGGTGGAAGATGCTTCTCTACCTGGATGGGGTAAGTTAACCCTTTCCTGTTTTTTGACATTTTAGACTGGTCCAAATTGAAAGATGTTATGGATGTCATTGAAAATTGAATGCAATTTGAAAAGAAACCATCCTACAGGTTAGAAAATATTGTGGGAAAAGACGAAGTTGTTTGTTACAAGCAATTTCTTCTTTTCCACAATGTTTTCTCAAGTATAAAATCACAGCGACATAAAATCCTGGGTTTGTTCAGGAAAGAGTTAAAGAAACTTATGAAAGTTTTGATTAGGCTTAGTTTACCATTTTGAAATATAATTCATTGATTCTAAGAAAAGTTTTATATACATATGATTTTGACTTCATAAAAGGTTTTAATTTTCAAAGCACAATATCATCATTATTGTATGTTTTGTGTACTTCAATATATATAGAATATTATGTTACTATAGCTATAGCACAATATTTCAAGAAAGGTTGAGTGGAATATCAAACATTTCCACCTCAGCAAGAGCACATAATACTACAAGATATTGTATTGCTACTGTTAGCTAGTATTCCATTTATTATATATCTACATATTTAGCTTGGCTGTTTTTGGAGAAAACCGGAGGTATTGCTACAGCCTTGGTGTAGTCGATGTTGTTGTCGTTGGTATCGTTGTTGCTGTGCGAAAACTTTGACACTTTGTGATATCTCTGGTTCTACTAAAGGCATTCACTTGAAACTTGGCACACTTGTTCACTATCATAAGAGCAACCTATACTATGAAGGGGGATAATTCTAGATGCATTATGTTCACTATCCAGCACCCAACAGCCAAGCGTAGGCAGCCTTAGGCGGTGCTCTTGTTATTGAATAAAATCAATACAACAATAATAATTCTGTATATCCCATCTTATTTACCATTTCGATTATCTAATCTTAAAACTTTATACAAATATAATCCATGACCCATATAGGTGCTCTAATAACATAGGTCAAAAGCAAACTGCACTAGTTACTGATAGAAGTACATGTATTAGTCCGCTTTTTGACTAATCTAGCTGTATATTGTGTTTTGTATGTTTTATTGCAGGGGTTACTCAGCCAGTACAGAACTAGTTAATTCTAGAACAGATCAGCTATATTCTAGCTGTATATTGTGTTTTGTATGTTTTATTGCAGGAGTCACTCAGCCAGTACAGAACTAGTTAATTCTAGAACAGATCAGCTATATTCTAGCTGTACATTGTGTTTTGTATGTTTTATTGCAGGGGTCTTTCAGTCAGTACAGAACTAGTTAATTCTAGAACAGATCAGCTATATTCTAGCTGTACATTGTGTTTTGTATGTTTTATTTCAGGGGTTACTCAGCCAGTACAGAACTTGTTAATTCTAGAACAGATCAGCTATATTCTAGCTGTATATTCGGTTTTGTATATTTTATTGCAGGGGTCACTCAGCTAGTACAGAACTAGTTAATTCTAGAACAGATCAGTTACATTCTAGACCTTTATCAGCTGTACCATTTAGTGCTACCTGTGGACATAGAAAACATACAAAGTTAGCTAATTTGGAAACACTAGATTTATCCATGAACAAGATTACCTCCCTTATTCTTCTTCGTAGTGAGTTAAAAAAGGATGTAGACATTACTTCTTCAATACAAAGTGTAAGTAATAGCAATATTATAATACACCCCCACAAGCTATGTTCCACCTTTTTGGTTGATTGGTTTGTCTTTTGGTTAGTCTGGTAGCTTTTTTAGCTCCCCTGAGCACGAAGTGCTCTAGAGGAGCTATTGTGATCGGTCATCGTCTGTCGTCCGTCCGTCCGTCTGTCCGTCTGTCGATCCGTCCGTCCGTCCGTTCACAATTACAAAAAAATCTTCTCCTCCTAAACTAACCATGGAATTTCAACAAAACTTCACAGAAATGATCCTTAGGTCATGCTCTTTCAAAATACTTCAAAGAATTGAAATCTATGAAGAACTCTGGTTGCCATGGCAACGGAGTGAAAAAACTTAAAAAATCTTCTCCTCCCAAGCCATAAGGCCTAGAGCTTTGATATTTGATACAAATCATCATCTATTGACCCTCTACCAAAATACTTCAAAGAATTACCATATTCTGAAAATTAGCCCTTTTCTTAATGATCCCTTATTTTACATAGAAATAAAGAAGGAAATCTTTAAAAATCTTCTTCTCCCAAACCATAAAGCCTAGAGCTTTGATATTTGGTATACATCATCATCTATTGACCCTCTACCAAAATACTTCAAAGAATTATGGTATAATAAAAATTAGCCCTTTTCTTTGTGATCCCTGATTTTACATAGAAATAAAGAAGGAAACCTTTAAAAATCTTCTTCTCCCAAACCATAAGGCCAAGTGCTTTAATATTTGGTTCAAATCATCATCTTTTGACCTGCTACCAAAATACTTCCAAGAATTACAGTATTCTGAAAATTAGCCCTTTTCTGGGTGATCCCTGATTATACATAGAATAAAAGAAGGATATCTTTAAAAATCTTCTTCTCCCAAATCATAAGGCCTAGAGCTTTGATATTTGGTATACATCATCACTTATTAACCCTCTACGAAAATACTTCAAAGAATTACAATATTCTGAAAATTAGCCCTTTTCTGTGCGATCCCTGATTGTACATAGAAATAAAGAAGGAAAACTTTTAAAATCTTCTTCTCCCAAACCATAAGGCATAGAGCTTTGATATTTGGTACATATCATCATATATTGACCCTCTACCAAAATACTTCAAAGAATTATCATACTCTGAAAATTAGCCCTTTATTGTGCCATCCCCGATTTTACAAAGGAATAAAGAAGGAAATCTTTGAAAATCTTCTTCTCCCAAACCATAAAGCCTAGAGCTTTGATATTGGTACATATCATCAGCCATTGACCCTCTACCAAATTACTTTAAAAAAATTAGCCCTTTTCTGTGCAATCCCTAATCTTAATTAGGAATAAATAATGATATCTTTGAAAACCATCTTTTCCTAAACCATTAGGCCTAGAGCTTTCATACTTGGTATGTATTGATGTCTATACTTCAAAGCATTACCATATTCAGGAAATTAGTGCTATATGGTGGAATCATCAATATACATACGTTTAAAAGAGAAATCCTTTAACATCTTCTCCAAAATAATTAGACATCTTTGCTGTTTTGTTTATATCATAAAGCCATGAACCATCATATTCAGGGGAGCGATTTAGGACCATAATGGTCCTCTTGTATTATTGTTATGTTCTATTTGTTTTACCCCCTAAATTCTGATCGGGGACATGATATATAGGATTCAGCTCGTTGAATGGTTTGTTGGTTAGTCAGTCAGTATCAAAGCGTAAATTTTTATACAGCCTAACAAATACTTTTACTATTATTATTGATCGATATCTAGATATTTCTCAAGTAGTAATCACAGACACTGGCATATTATTCAAAATAATGGATTAATTCAATGACCACCTTGATTTGCTTTCCCAGATACACAATTCCAAAAGTGATCAGACACAATCAATTTAATAAGAAATGTCTAGACTACAGAGACTTTCAAGCTCTTCTTACAACATTTTGGAATTAGAACTAAGCCATTCACATACTTATTGATCAGATTTGTTGTCAAGCACGCATGCCGTGAGTGAGACATAGTTGTCACAATTTCACTTTGTTGTAAGTGCATGTGTGTGTTAGTGCATGTGTGCGTGCGTCAGTCTGGAATTTAGTGCTGAGCATAACTTCTACATTTAAGGATGATTTTGAAAATAACTTGGCACAATTGTTCTTCACATCTGTCTGGAATTTAGTGCGGAGCATTACTTCTACATTTAAGGATGAATTTGAAAATAACTTGGCACAGTTGTTCTTCACGATGAGTGCTAGTGTCATGCAAAAAATTATTTGTGATACCTCCAAGGTCACAGTTGAAGGTCAAACTATAAAATTGACCTTGTCTGGAGAAAAACTTCTACATTTATGGACAGATTGAAAATAACTGCACAGTTGTTCTTCTTGACAAGTGCTAGTGTCGTGCAAAATGCTTGTTCTGATAACTCCAAGGTCAAGATCGTAGTTGATGGTCAAACAATAAGATTGACCATGTCCGGAGCTTAACTTCTACATTTATGGATGGGTTACAAAAAAATTGGGCACAGTTGTTCTAGTGTCATGCTAGTGTCATGCTAAACATTTGTTGTGATACGTCAAAGATCAAGGTCACGTCTGAAAATGAAACATCAAAATTGACCTTGTCAGGTACATATAGTCTACTTGGCACAGTTGAAGAGTGCTAGTGTCATTCGAAACATTTGTTGTGATACCTCCAAGATCAAGGTTACAGCTGAAGGTGGAACAACAAAATTGACCGTTGCTGGATCATAACTTTTACATTTATGGAGTGGGTTCAATCCCCAGCAGCAGCACATATTGTTTCAGACATTTTTCTCTCACCAATGGGTGGATAATCGTAAACCCAAGTGGGATAGCAGCTGGAGGCTAGGAAAGAATGTAGTGGTATTACTGGTGTTAGAAATAGCAGGAATCCATTGTTAGGTGCTCTATCCGCTGTGATATGACTGAAATACTTTTAAAAGCAGTGTTAAACCCCATTCAATTAATCAATAAATTTTTGGGTGGATTTCAAAATAACTTGGCACAGATGTTCTACTTGATGAGTGCTAGTGTCACATAATATGTGCAAGGTGAAGGCCAGTGTTGAAGGTGAAATGATCTTGTTCAGAGCATAACTTCTTCATTTATGGATGTATTTGAAAGTAACATGGCACAGTTGTTCTACTGTGTCATGCAAAACATTGTGATATGTCCAAAGTCAAGGTCACATTTAAAAAAGAAATTCTGTGCCCCACATTCTCATTACAAATCAGCACGCTCGACATATTGTCCCTGGACAGTCTATTTCTTGTTGAAATTTTTCTGTCAATATCTGTCAAAGTCATGTGTCAGATCTTCAGTATATAAAAAGTCATATTTAGAGTATGTTGAAATGTCTTCCCCGATTAAAGAGAAATAAAATTCTTTTAAAGAAATTTAAAATTGGTCCTCTAAATTTCACACAAAAGCTATGTGGCAGACGACACAATTAAAGTAAATTTTCTTTCTCTGTGCTAATTTTTGGAATATTAACCATGAAAGTTCTAGTATACAAATGAAAGTTCTAGTATACAATGTTATACAATGTTAACTGTATAAAAAAATATATTACCTTACATGAAAATTGGTGTAAATTGATAAACATTGAGATAAAGTTTTTTAATATTTACTCAAAATATTTTTCAATTCAGCTAAATACTGCCATATTGTGTGATGTCTTGTCTAATGAAATGTCTAGAAAAGGAGCTATTGTGATTACCCAATGTCTGGTGTCTGGTGTCATTGTGCATCTGTCAATATCTTTAACCCATTCCCACTCAGTGACGCTTTTAGACGCCCCCAAGGAAAACAGCTTCAGAAAGCATTGTAGAAAAGGAAGAAATTGCTTGTTACAAGCAATTTCTTCATTTTCCACAATGTTTTCTACTCTGAAAGTTGAAAATATCCAAAATTTCATAAACTTTAAATTGCCGTCTGTAATTTCTTTCAATTTGGGCCAATCTAAAATTAAGCCGTCTGGTAATTGGTTAAACATCCTCTCCACCTGGACCAATAATCTTGATAAAACATGGTAGGGATGTTCCTTTGGTGAAGCTCTTCTAAAATTCTATAAATAATTGAAATCCTCACTTTAGTCTGGTTGTCATGGCAACAAAAAGGGTGAAAATAGTAAAAATCTTTAAAAATTTACAGAAGACCAATAGCTTTAATATTCTTATTGAACTCCAAAGAGCTTTAATGCAATGTATTTGGTATTCAGCACCTCTAAGGGCACATCTATCAAGGTTGTTCAAGTGATGCCCCTTGGGTCATATTTGGGCTCTGCAACCCATTAGACAATATAACAAAGAGAGAAAGTTTAGGAATTTTCTTCTCTAAATCACAAAGTCTAGGTTATTGATAGTTAGTATGGACTGTCTCATAGGTGGCCTCCATCATGTTTGTTCTTATCATGTCATTTTGGTTATTTTTGCATTAGCCTGGGCACATCTTATTTTAACGTAGATGCAAAGAAAAAGATTTAAAAATCTTCTTCATAGAATTAGAAAGCAAAGAGGATTGATATTTTGTATGTCGAATCTTCAAGGGAATCTGTTTAAACTTTGTTTTTGTGATGCCCTTTGGCTCATTTTGGACTGTGCATGGGTTCATAATTTGTAATATTTAAACAAAGAAGGAAAACTTTATAAATCTCTTCTGAAATGAGTAAGATGAACCTCTGCAAAATTTCTTCATATTATGCCGTTTCAGCCATATTTTGGCGCACCCTATCTTAACCCTTGTCATGCTATATAAATTACCTCACTGAAATACTGTCAAATGAAAGGGCTGAAAGCACTGATAGAACTTGTTGCTAAAAAATCAATATTTCTTTAAGAAATCAACTTCATAAACAACTCTGGCAGGAAAAGTACAAGCAGAAGGTATAGACTAAGATCAGCCTGCACATAAGTGCAGTCTGATCTTAGTCTACACCTCCTGCCAAAACCGGAATACTCCGGGTTCAGCATGACAAGGGTTAACTTAGAAACATAGTAGAAAATGTTAAAAATCTTTAAAATCTCCATCCTCCCCCTCAGGCACACCCTATGTTACATTGAAAAAAAAGGAGGAAATCTTCTACCCCAAAAATAGACTTTAGAGCATTGGTATTTGGTATGTAGAATTTCCAAAGAAACTTGCATAAAATTTGTTCATGTGATGCCCCTTTTGTCATAGTTCGACTCCACCTGTGGATCCTTCCTGTTTATAGAGAAATTAAGACGAAGATGTTAGAAATTGTTACTTTGATATCTGAACTTATCCAGAGTATACCTTAACTTGTATAGAAATAAAGAAGAAAATTTCATTCAAAATCTTCTCATGACAAGTCACCAAGCTTAATGGTTTCATGTAACATATGGGGTAACAAACTGGTGGCACTCTACAAAATTACCCTATGTTTAATTTTCCAAGGCTATGTCTTAGGTGAGTGCCTTACAGGTAATGACCCTCTTGTATTTAGCTAACTTGATCACAAAGTGGTTACAGTGAGCCATTATGATCAGGTTGTGTATGTTTTCCATTGTCGGGCGTCTATCATCAACCTTGTCTGCACTCTAAAGACCACATTGTTGCCTCGAATGTCTTCATATTTTAGCAAAATGTTGGTCTGCAAGACATATTGGTCAATTTCCATATTGGTCACATGGATTTAAAAACTAGGTCAAATCTTACAAAAACTTGCATGCACATGTTTGGCTCTGGTTTGACCTATGATGGAACAATAGTGACCGACATCTTGAATGATGTTCGACTCATTGGAAATTGCATCAAGGATAAAACATCGGAAAATAATTATAGTTCATACCCAAATAATTCACACGAAACAACGGCATTCTGCTGGGATAATTATTACGTAAAATTTCAGATATGAATTATCACATTACATATTAGAAAAGGGAAATGTACTTTGATTTAAAGAAATATTTTCAAATCTATCGGAGTATAGTGATGATATGGCAGATAGCTGGCCAGCCCATCGAGCTCCGACACAAAGTTTGGCATACATATTTATTCATTCCAACACAATCCCACTTTTCTAAAGAAAAGACTTGAGGAAAACAAGGTTTAAAATGAAGAAATTGCTTGTTACCCTTATCCCTTATTTGTTTCAACGAATGTTTATCTCCAACCAGTAAACATGCACTTTCTGTTGTGTCGTGTTATTTTCTGATCATTATTTCAATTTTCATGTCAGAGTTTACCTGTTAAGAAGACAACATAAATTGTTAGCAAGGTAATTAAAATCCTAACGAACAAACTTTTGACACTTTTGGATTAAATTTGTCATCAATATTTTCCAGGTGTAAAAAACCTGAAATTACAGCATCTCATTGTCAAACAATCAGTGACCGCTGCGATATTTGCAGTGTTTTACTCAAACCCCAACTCCCGGTAAAAAATTCTGATTCAATAGTTGCTGTTTTTTTCACCTCTAAGTTTGGTTATCTTGAGTTTTTTTTTCCACAGCCTGCAACAATTGTGATAACAAATTTCAATATCAGTTATTGTCTATTTTAAATTAGCTCTTATATAAATGATTGTTAATGAATAATACAATAATCTTTTTACAGTTAAAAGATAAAGAGCAAATGGAGCAGGACTTACAAGGGAGGTTACTCTTTCCTAATCTGATGAGCCTTTCCATTTATAGTAACCAGTTATCAGACTTGCCTGATGAAATTGGTCAACTTAAGGTCCTCAGGATTTTATCCTTAAAGAAGAATATGAATTTGAAACAGGTAACTGGTGGTCTAATTGCTTCATAATGTTTAAAAGACATAAATTCAATCAAGTAAGATTTTTAGAATAAGAAATACTTTTCTTCTTAATGCATTTCATATGAATGTTTAACTATTTCCACACAAGACCTCCTTTTTACCCCCCACAAGAAAAAGCTATGGAAAACATTGTTTTCTACCTTAAAACACAAAGAATTTAAGAATTTCATTAACCTAAAATTGCTGTCTGCCTCTTCTTTCAATTTGGACCAGTCTACAGAATTAGGTGCTCCAGCCACCAACTGAAATTCTGTTAAAAGCGGTGTTTAATCCCATTAAATCATTCAATCAATCAGTCGTGTTTGAATAGGTGAAATATTTATCCCATTCCCACACAATTCCACTTTTTTACATCCCACAAGAAAAGTTTTGGAAAACATAACAGAAATGAAGAAATTGCTTTTAACAAGCAAATTCTTCATTATTCACAATATTTCCTACCCAGACACATTAAGATATTTAAAATTTCATAAACTTTAAATTATCCTCTGCAACTTGATTCAAATTGGACCAGTCCAAAATATTGTCGTCCAGTAATGGCACTTACAAACTTTGAATATTGAGATGTCAATATTTTACCAATATGTTAGACGACAATGACACTTTTTGACACCCCCAAGAATAACGATTGAGAAAACATTGTGTAAAATGGAGAAATTGCTTGTAACAAGCAATTTCTTTCTTTTACAAAATGTTTCCACCAAAAACATTGAAATAATTGTAAATTTCATAAAATTTTAATTGTTGTCTGCAACTCCTTTTAATTTGGACCAGTCTAAAACTTTGCCGTCTGGTAATGGGTTAAATTTGTTGTCTACAACTCCTTTCAATTTGGACCATTCTAAAACTTTGCTGTCTGGTAATGGTTTAAATTTGTCGTCTACAACTCCTTTCAATTTGGACCAGTCTTAAACTTTGCTATCTGATAATGGGTTAAGAGGCATCATCAATGGTCCAGTGTTATACATGTTACTTGTAAGCCCCTATTATTTTCTGATAAGGCATTGAATGTTTCTTTTTCAGAACAATTTCTATCATAAAGTGGGTTCCATTTCCATTCCCAAACTGCAAAATTTTGAACTCTCCTGAACTGAAAGAATTTGTAGGCAACATTTCAAAGTGTGCATATTTTGAAAAATAATGTCTGAATATATTCAAAAAAAGTTTAGGGAAAAGGAGAAATGGCTTATTACAGGCCATTTCTCCTTTTCACTAAATGTTTTCCTTAGTATTAATTTACGGGGGTGTCAGAAGGTGTTGTTGATTGGTAATTGATTACATGCTTACAAGTGAGGCAATCTTGTATTGGAGTACGTAGACTGGAAATCATTATATTGTATTTAAATCTGTATTTTGACTAGAGAATTTTTTTTGTTTTTTCAGTTGCCTCCCACTCTGGGCCTCCTTGATAAGTTACATAGAATAGAGGTAGAATTATGTCCCCTTGAGGGTCCCATACAAGATGTAATTAAAGGGGCAGCAAATAAGGCTACAGATATAACAGGTTTTCTCAGATCTGTTTTGGAAGAGTAAGTATTCTCACCCTTTACCAGATGATAAAATGCTAGACTAGACTGGTCCAAATTCAAAAATGCTGAAATTAGCAATTTTTAGTTTATTAAACTTTAAAGTTTTTATGTCTTTTGAGGTAACTGTATAATAAGAAAAGATAAAAGTCCTCCTTGTGGTCCCATTCAAGATATGATTAACCTACTACCAGATGAAATTTTTTTAGACCAATCCAAATTCAAAGAAGTTGCAGACAACAATTTTAACCCTTTCCTGGTAAATCCCTGGTTTTTACATCCCTGTAATTTTATCATGGAGAAAAAATTGTGGAAAAAGAAGAAATTGCTTGTAACAAGCAATTTCTTCTTTTTCCACAATATTACCTACCCTAATAAATGGTCATTTTTCAAATAAAATCAACTTTAAATTTTTGTCTGCAAAACCTTTGAATTTGAACAGGTCTAAAATTTGGCAAAACAGGAAAGAGTTGAATTGAGGAAATCTTTAGAATCTTTGTTGTTTGGGGCAGAAAATATTGTGGATAATGAAGAAATTGCTTGTAACAAGCAATTTCTTCATCTTCCTCAATGTTTTCCAAAGCTTTCATATTGAGAGGCCTTCAAACGTGTCACTGTTTGGGAATTGGTTAAAGAAACAGCCCAATAAGGCTACATACTCAGGTCTTATCTGGAAGAATAAGTATATCTATTGCCCTTTTGCAATTTAGAACCAAAGCTGCATATGAACTGAAAAAATATACTTTTCTGTCCAGTGAAATGTAATGTATGTTTTGTAGCCATTTTTTCTCTCAAATGTTTCCTTTATCATTTAAGAGATGAAGAGAATATTTTTTGTTTTCATGGAGGTATGAACCGAAAAAACTAATCACACTGTATGAATACGCAAAGCGGATTCATACATTCTGTGATTAGGTTTTTCGGTTCATACCTCCATGAAAACAAAAAATATTCTCTTCATTTCTTATAATTTAATAGCATCGAGCGAAAAAAAAAAAGCTTTACAATTTCGATAACTTTTTGTACGGGACTATTTTGTGCGGAAACATACAAAATCACTGCGTGATCAAAATTTTGTTCATGGAAATATGAATAATATTTTTCGACCAATCAGAACGCTCGTTTTTGATAGACGAAACTAAAAATTAAATTATTAATATTTGTAGGTCAGAAGAATACAATTGTATGAACCTGATGCTTGTCGGCTCTCACAATATTGGTAAAACAACCTTACTAGAACATCTGGCGAGGAAGGGATTTCTACCTAGAGCTAGGAGTGTATGTATTTCTTCACCCTGTTCCTTACGTTATCCTTTTTTGTAAAGGGAAAGTAAAAAGGGATTGGGGACCAATTTGGATATTGTATACTTAGTGTCTTGTCTAGTTCAGATTTTTATCTCAGTTGAGCAATTTAGGACCATGACGGTCCTCTTGTTAGTTTTATTAAACTAATTTTCAACAAACATTTTATTTTGACTGTTGTTTTCAGCATTTTGTACAAAGACAGGATGCCAGCAGTGGGCGGGGTACGACACAAGATGGCCGACCTTTGTCTACAGTTGGTATTGATATAAATAGGCTCGTGTTTGAAGGTAGACAGGGCCGTGTAGAATTCAGAACATGGGATTTTGCTGGACAGGTAAGTGTAGATTTTATGTTCTCAAGAATTTTTAGCACGGCTGATTTCAGAGAAAACTCAAGGTATTGTGATAGCTTCCGTGTTGTTGTTGTTGTTGTACAAAAACTTTGACATTTTGTGATATCTCTGGTTCTACTGAAGGCACTCACTTGAAATTTGGCACACATGTTCACTATCAAAATAGGAACCTATACTATCAAGGGGAATAACTCTAGATGCATTTTGTGCGAATTATGCCCCTTTTTCGACTTAGATTTTTTATCCACTATCTAGCACCCAACAGCGGAGCATAGGCACCCATAGGCGGTGCTCTCATTTATATAATAGCTGTAAGGCTATATTGATATATTAGTTTTTGTTGAAAAGAAAAAGATAGGAGTTGAAATCTTTTTAGCTCACCTGAGCACAACATACTCATGGTGAGCTTTGGGATACCTAATTGACTGTCAAGCCTCGTGCATCATCAACAAATCAGTATTACCACTCTTGAGGTCAGATTTTTGGTTCAAACCAACTGAAAACATTTGTTTACCCATGAGGAAGAGCCCTATAGAATATCTTGACATTCTGACATTTATCAAGGGAACATGAGCCCTAGTGACAATTTTCTGGTTACCATTCCATAGGTCACAATTTTGGCTCAATCTTCCTCAAACTTACTGAGATTGTTTGTTTAGTCATGAGGAAGAGCCCTATTGAATTTAGTGGCAATTTCCATGTTATCGCTCTAGAGGTCATACTGTGAATGTATGTTGAATAATTGATTGCCTTATGGCATCCTTCCATAATTCTGTGAACGATCACAGAAAAGCCTAGAGCTATATAGATCAGGTGAGTGATATAGGAGCATCATGGTCCTCTTGTATTTACTTATTACCAAACAACAACATTTTAGACTGGTCCATATTGAAAGAATTTTAGTTGATAAAATTTAAAAAATCTTTTTGTTTAGAAAACTTTTTGGGAAATGAAAAACTTGCTTCTTACAAGCAATTTCTTCATTTTCATAATGTTTTATCAAATCTGTTTTTTGAGGGACGTCAAAGAGCTGGATTGAATGGGAATGAGGTAAAGATTTCATAAAACAATAAGAGATGTGTTGGAAGACTTGATTGGGTATGAACAATTTTCTTTCAGTTTTGAAAATTTTCTTTTAAGTCATTACCAAGAATGATAAAGGTTATCGCAAAATAGCTTACCAAGCTGTACTATTAACTTTTGCCCATCATTGATAGGATTTTATATATCAAAAGTGTATTATAGATTTTCTCCTGTCCTAGGCTAAAGATACATAGTTCTATTATATTTAAAAACTGGATTGTTTTTCTTTTATTAATGCTATACATACATTTCTGACGCCCTACAGAAACACAATCATTGAAAACCTTGTGGAAAAGTTGGAAATGTCTGAAACAAGCAATTTCTCCTTTTCTCAATGTTTTCTACCCTATTTGGCACTTATTTTCCAATTTTAATGCAATTTTAAATATTATCTACAACTTCTTTCAACTTTGACCCAATTTAAAATTTTGTCATGTGGTAACAGGTTAAGATAAGAGCTTCATGTTTTCATTTACTTCAGAAAGAGTATTATGCAACTCACCAGTATTTTTTGAGACCTCGATCTCTTTATCTGGCTGTATGGAATCTAAAAGATGGTTTACCAGGGGTTGATGGACTTAGACAGTGGCTAGTGAACATACAGGTATCCATTACTAGATGGCAAAATTTTAGACTGGTCCAAGTTCAAAGCTTTTGCAGATGACTTTTTTTGTTGATGAAATTTTATTTATTATTGGCATTTGAGGAAGAAAACACTGTGGAAAATGAAGAAATTGCTTGTATCAAGATATCATAATACTTAAGTTTTCATAAATTTTGGAAGATACATATATCAAAGAGCAAACTGTTGATGGGTGGCCTAAATGTTGTAACTACATTTTATTTAAAGTTACAATATTTAACTCTTTCCAGTACAATTCCTGATTCTTATATCCCTGTGATATTCTACTTGAAAAAACATTGTGGAAAAAGACGCAATTGCCTGTAACATGTAATTTCTTCTTGTTCCACAATATTTTCTATAAAGGATTGCTGACTTTTGAATTATTCTTACTTAGTAATATTGTTTGCTACCCTTTCAAATTGGACAAATCTAAAATTTTGAAAAACAGTAAAGTTTTTAGTAGACAAAGCACCAAAAATAAATAACCATTGTCATGCTGAGCCTGGAATATTCCGGTTTTGGCAGGAGGTGTAGACTAAGATCAGACTGCACTTATGTGCAAGCTGATCTTAGTCTACACCTCCTGCTTGTACTTTTTCTGTCAGAGTTGTTTATGAAATTGATTTATAAAAGAAATATTGATTTTTGAACAACAAGTTCTATCAGTGCTTTCAGCCCTTTTATTTGACAACAATTCAGTAAGGTAACTTATACAGCATGAAAAGGGTTAACATATGTTGTCTTGATAATTAGAATGGTCAATAGATTGACAGGAGCAATCCTTCAATTATCTTGTGTGTAAAAACCTTTTATAATTCTGCCCTGTTTAGGCTCAAGCACCAGGTGCCCCTGTTATCATTGTTGGCACACATCTAGACCAAGTCATTAAGGCCAAGAAGAATTACCCTAAAGACTGGGATGAGTCAATGATTGATGCTATACGAGACAAATACATGAAGATTGATCATGGATATGTCGGACTGCCCAAGGTTCTTGATGCCATCAATGTCAGCTGTGGGAAAAAAGACATGAAGGTTGATAAGCTGAGAGATATGATATATGATAAAGTGTTCACACTCACTCATCCAGGTAACCATAATTGATTCATGATTATAATGATGTAGTCAATGATGAATTAACTCATCTATAATATTGTATCCAATGATGCAAGTTTTTTCTGTTATGTATGAATATTTTTCGTAATTCTGTTGATATCTCAACCAAAAAATCATGATACAGGAGAATTTCAGTATTTCAACTTAACTTGGTACAGTTATTTCCCTTGAAGAGTACTATAATTGTCATATGTAAAGTTCTGTTTGGTACTTCCAAGTTTAAGGTCACAGCTGAAGGTCATGTGACAAGAAATTATGCGAGGGCATCTGTCTCTGCAACACATTTCTGTTATTTTGATGCAATTTGGTTACAGTATCAAAAGCATGATATAACCCAATATAAAGATAAAGAACATTGATCATTCATTTAGAATGGGCTAAATTATCAAAAATAGTAAATTCTACTACTATTAATTATTAATTTTAAAACAGAGAGAAAGTCTGAGAAGCTTTTAGGCCACAAAGTTCCCAAGAAGTATATAGATCTACAGAAATGTTTAGAGAATATTGTGAAAGAAAGAATGGAGAAAAACAGAGAACCAGTCTTGGATGGTGACAGCTATTTGTATGTATAACATCAAATTATTATCCAGTTTTAGTTTGTGTCTATATCAATTATCCAGTTTTAGTTTGTGTCTACATCAGAATGGATTAATTCTGTGTAGCTATAAAAATTGTTTTTCCTGCCTCCATGGCAAAATATTCAAGCACGGAAGTATATTCTTGCTCATAAAGTAGTTTCATATGACCAATTACCACACTTTCTGATGCCCTGAAGAACATCTACCTTATATCAATGGCTCATAGCAAAACAGTTGTAACTGCCTATAAAAATATAGGCAATTACAACTGTTTCATGCTGAACCATCGACATCTTGTCCAACTTTACCACTTTTTATATCTGTAATGCTGAATTTTTTTTTATACATATTCTTTTATTAATCTGTCTACACTGGGATTTTGAATCTTGACACAGTTTTTTAGGATATTGTAATGAATCTTAGATTGAAGAGATTCTGTCTGAAAACATGCAAAATGGGACTTTTATTCTTTTGAAAGAATTCATGCAAATTTTCATGGCATCTCATAGAATGTTTAAATGGAGGATACTGGTTTCAACCCTTACTTGTTCAATTTCTTGATTTGATGTCCCAGTGATTTTATAATTGAGAAAACATAGTAGGAATAGAAGAAATTGCTTCTAACAAGCAATTTCTTCCTTTTGCACAATATTTTCTACCCTACTGAATGGTTATTTTCAAATTCAATCCAAATCAAATTTTCATCTTCAAAATCTTTGAATTTGGACAAGTCTAAAATTTTGCAAAATAGGACAGGGTTAAATGATAAGATTATTCAGCATAAGCTATCATAGCTGACTCCTGAATAAATTTTGCAAAATAGGACAGGGTTAAATGATAAGATTATTCAGCATAAGCTATCATAGCTGACCCCTGAATAATCTGATCACCCGTCAATTCCAGTCTGCAAGTCTGATCCTGGTGATTACCTTCTTTATCTCATTTATGGGATCATTTGACTGCAAATTCTTTTTTGCTCACCTGAGCACGAAGTCCTCTGGGGGGGCTATTGTGACCGGTCATCGTCCGGCATCCGTCCGTTCACAATTACAAAAAAATCTTCTCCTCCAAAACTCACCATGGAATTTCAACCAAACTTCACAGAAATGATCCTTAGTTCATGCTCTTTCAAAATACTTCAAAGAATTGAAATCCATGAAGAACTCTGGTTGCCTTGGCAACGGAGTGAAAAAAAATTAAAAAAAATTCTCCTCTCAACCTGTAAGCTCTAGAGCTTTGATATTTGGTACAAATCATCATCTATTGACCCTCTACCAAAATACTTCAAAGAAATAGAGAGGGAAAACTTTAAAAAATCTTCTCCTCCCAAACCATAAGGCCTAGAGCTTTGATATTTGGTACAAATCATCATCTATTGACCCTCTACCAAAATACTTCAAAGAATAATTGTATTTTGAAAATTAACCCTTTTCTTTGCCATTCCTGATTTTACATAGAAATAGAGAGGGAAAACTGAAAAAAATCTTCTCCTCCCAAACCATAAGGCCTAGAGCTTTGATATTTGGTACAAATCATCATCTATTGACACTCTACCAAAATACTTCAAAGAATTACTGTATTCTGAAAATTAGCCCTTTTCTGTGTGATTCCTGATTTTATATAGAAATAAAGAAGGAAATTTTTATAAATCTTCTTCTCCCAAACCAATAGGCCTAGAACTTTGAAATATTGTATAAATCATTATCTTTTCACTCTTTACCATAAAACATAATAGAATTACCGTATTCTCATAATTAGCCCTTTACTGTGTGATCCCTGATTTTACATATAAATAAAGAAGGAAAACTCTAAAAATCTTCTTCTCCCAAACCTTAAGGCCAGAGCTTTTTAATTTGGTACAAATCATCATCTATTGACCCTCTACAAAATACTTCAAAGAATTACCATATTCTGATAGTTAACCCTTTTCTTTGCCATTCCTGATTTTACATAGAAATAAAGAAGGAAATCTTCTTCTCCCAAACCATGA
Organism: Fragum fragum; assembly: GCA_946902895.1. Classification (NCBI taxonomy): domain Eukaryota; kingdom Metazoa; phylum Mollusca; class Bivalvia; order Cardiida; family Cardiidae; genus Fragum; species Fragum fragum. The sequence continues at coordinate 86,906,044 of OX336365.1, forward strand.
GGCCTAGAGTTTTGATATTTTGTATAAATCATCATCTATCGACCAACTATAAAAATACTTCAAAGAATTACTGTATTTTGAAAATTAGCCCTTTTCTGTGCGATTCCTGATTTTACATATAAATAAAGAAGGAAAATTCTAAAAATCATCTTCTCCCAAACCATAAAGCTGAGAGCTTTGATATTTGGTGTGTAATAATACCTATTGACCCTGTACTAAAATACTTCATAGAATTACTGTATTCTGAAAATAAGACCTTTTCTGTGCAATCTCAGACAGGAATAAAGAAGGATATCATAGAAAACATTCTCCTTCTAAACAATTAGGCCTAGATCTTTGATATTTGGTATGTGTTAATGCCTATTGACCCTCTACTTTATTACCTCAAAGAATTACAGTACTCTTGAAATTAGCTCAACATGGTTGGGTTTTCACTATACCTATGATTAAAGGAGAAAATCTTTAAAAGATCTTCTCCAAAATGATTAGGTGAAGGGCTTTGATATTTTGAATATTATATCATGAAGCCTTGAGCAATCATACTCAGGGGAGCGATATAGGACCATCATAGTCCTCTTGTTTATCATTGTTTCTATCATTGTTTTATCATTTCTGTGAAATATTTTGAGAAATAAGAAATCCTTTAGTTGTGACAATTTTAAATGACATTGTCAATAACTTTCATCCACTTCCAGGGTGAAACTTCACATATTGGAAAGTGTATGACATGCTAAATAAAAGATGTTGATAAATAACTATGTTATATGGAGAAGCAAGGCAAAAAATATCTTAATCTGTTACCACATGACAAAATTTTAGACTGATCCAAGTCCGAAGAAGTTGCAGATGACAATTTCAAGATGGTGGAATTGAGAAAAACTTTGCCTTTTAGGGTAAAAAAAATGTGTGTACATTGAAGAAATTTGCTTGTTACAAGTAATTTCTTCATTGCCCACAATGTTTTTTTCTTGAGGGGCCTAAAAGGCAGAAATGTGTAGGCTAAAAGATGATATAGAAACAATAGCAGCTACAAATGGAAAAAAAGTTATAAAGTTTTAAAAAAAAATATTTGAAGCGCTGTACACAGGTTTTTTTGAAACTATGGGCATATTTCTGGTTTTTTTACATGTAAAACCATGTACAAGATCATTGAATGTGGCAATAGGTTACACAGATTGTCTTTAATTCTACTGTTGTTTATTTAATTTATTAGGTTAAGTGTAATGAACGAGATGAGTAAAGATGGTTCAAAGACATTTTTCCGTAATAAAGAAGATTTATATCAGGCAACCCGATTTTTACATGAAAATGGTGAGTTACTTTACTATCTGTTTGCGCCAAACATTATCATTGAAACTTTGTTGTGGCTTAAGACTGATTTACAAAACCCATGTTTGTATATTTTTATCATTCATCACTTACTGTATCTGTTCAGGTCAATTTCATTTGAGCCGCCGTCATAGCGCAGTGGGTAGCGCATAAGATTCCCAATCTTCAATCATGGGATGTCATGAGTTCAATCCCCGGCAGCGGCATATATCCTTTCTGACTTTTGTCTCTCACCAATGGGTGGATAATTGTAAACCTAAGTGGAATAGCAGCTGGAGGCTAGGAAAGAATGAAGTGGTAGTACCGGTGTGAGAAATACTAGGAATCCATTGTTAGGTGCTCTAGCCGCCATGATATGACTGAAATACTATTTAAAGTGGCATTAAACCTCATTCAATCAATCAATCAATTTCATTTACTTTATTGTAAATGTTTGTACCCAATTTGAACCCACATCAAATTGTCATCTGCAACTTCTTTCAGTTTTGATAAGTCTAATTTTCATACCCTTGCAAAAAAATGTTTATGGGGGTACAGTGGAGTCAGCCTGTTAATCTGTCTGTTTTTCCATGTGTCACTTTGTCTGTTCTTCTGTGAAATACTAAAAATTTTGCATTGAATTTTGCTTCAACTGTACTCAAGTTTGCTGACAATATCATCGATCCAGGTCATATGTTTGAAAATTTGCTGTTTTCGGGGCTTAAGTGTTCAGAAACGTTTTTTTTAACCCATTACCTGACAACAAAATTTTTGACAATCAAAGAAGTTGCAGACAAACAATTTTTAGTTGATGAAATTTTGGAATTCTTTGTATTTTGGGTTAGAAAACATTGTGGATAATGGAGAAATTATTTCAAATTGCTTGAAACAAGCAATTTCTTCATTTTTCACAATGTCTCAAAAGTATTTTTCTTGAGGGGCATCCAAATGCATCATTGTGAGGTAATGAGTTTTAGTTAAAGGCACAAATTTCCTTCAATCTCTTTTTCATTAATGACTTATAATTTACCATTGTTTTATTTATCCTTGGTTCACCACAACACTTCCATCATATTAGTTTGTGTCTGACATTACCAACAATAGTACAAGTGCACCAAGCATCATTGTCTGTGCTTCATACACTTCCAAAGTTGTTAGAATTGTCACGGCTAGGATCATTTAAGAGATGAAGAGAATATTTTTTGTTTCCATTGAGGTATGAAATAAAAAAAAAAAAACTAACCGCACCATATGAACACGCGAAGCATGAAAACAAAGAAAATTCTCTTCATTTCTTATAATTGAATGATTATGAGCAATATTTTACAAATTTTTATACCTTTGTGATGGCAACTATTTCCTGCACTAGCATAAAAATTAGCTGTGAACTCAAAATTTTGTGCATGGGATTATGAATAATTTGTTTTGGCCAGTCAGAATGCTCTTTTTTGATAGACAAAACTAAAAGTTAAATGATATAACACTCACTTTCAGGTGTACTCTGTCATTTTGCTGACACATCATTAAAGGACCAGTATTTCCTAGAACCTCAGTGGTTGTGTGATCAGTTAGCTAAAGTAGTGTCGATACAAGAAGTCCAGAAATATTCAAGTGAAGGTAAATAGAGTCTTCATTGTCTGTATGAAGTTCCTTCGATTAACCAGTATTTTTCTCGAGGCTTAATTGATGGATCACTAGCCCCGCCCACTGATCTTCAATTTCAACTGAGTTAACATTTAGACCCATCCAAATTCAAAGGTTTGCAGACGAGAATATAATATGGATTTGATTTGAAAAATAACCATTCGTTACGGTAGAAAATGTTGAAGAAAAAGAAGAAATTGCTTGTTACAAGCAATTTCTTCTTTTTCTACAATGTTTTCTTAATTATCAAATTACAGGGACGTAAAAGCCAGGGATTGAACAGGAAAGGGTTAATAAACTGCATTATTTTGCAAATTTATATTCATTAATTTGTAACAACAAAAAAAAGAATGGTTTGTTGGTGACCTAAATGTTGTAATTACAGCTTGAATAGGCTGTAGTTTCAATGTTTAAGCCAAAACAAAACAAAAATGCTTAGCATAAATTTTGATTAATGTCAGAGTTCAAAGTATGGTTCTGGTCTATCGCTATTTTGTTTGACAGCCGTTATTTGTCAATTAGTTTTGTGATCAAGTTCAAAAGTGGTGTCCATAGAAGAAGTGCTGATATATTCGAGAGAATGTAAACAGAGTCCATTGTCTATTGTATTGTAAACCCCCAAAAATTATGTTTTCCAAAAAGAGTAAATCAAATTTAAAGTTAAAAGAAAAAAACATATTGATTTGTAGATCTCGATACTTCATTTAATGAATGAAGAAAGGGTTTGAGTTCAAAGTATCACATCCAACAAAAATTACCAGAAAAAGGTGTTCTCTTCATAATAAATAGTTAGTTATCAACAACCTAAAGATTTTCATCATGGAGATTTTATAATTTTTGTCTTGAGCTTATTTCCTAAAGTATAAAAGCTATAAGCTTGAAACATAGAAGGTAAATGGATCCCTGTAAGAAAAAAAGATGCAGTGCTAAAGAACCATAATTCTGGTTTGTTTCTACAGGAAATAATTTTCAGGTTTTTAGAAGTGTAGGATTGCTGTTATTATATGAGCGTCTGCGTGACATTTCCAACCATTACACATGTGTGCAAAGTTAAGACTCAGATCAGCCTGTGCATCCGCACAGTCTGATCAGAGTCTTTACTCTGCGATCTGTAGATAGATACTGACCCAAAGCTTCTTTAAACAATCAGCGATATTCTAATTGCCCCGAATGGCTGTCCAGGGTGCTCAATGTGTGCGAGTCACACACCTGCGAAATTGTTGGAAATGTCACGCACAGGCTCATATTATAGTTTGCATTTTAAGGATTTTTGCCCATTATAATACCAGACAGTTTTTGTTCAGGATCGCCATGTCTTTTTTTATAAAGCAATCCAATTTGTATATTCTTGATTGTAATGTTTTAATTACAGGTGTTATGAAAGTTCGAGACCTTTACAAGTTATACAGAAACTCTGATAGAATTGGCCAGTATATTTTAGGTTTGTTAAACAAGTTTGAAGTGGCAATACAGTTTGATGAAGATCATCTATTACTGCCCTCTCTTCTACCCACAGATAAAAATCTAGAACCAGCCAGAATGAAAGAGGTACTGTTAACCCATTACCAAATAAAAAAATTCTAGACTAGTCCAAATTGAAATAAGTTGCAGACTATTTCAAGTTCATGAAATTTAAAATAACTTTCTTCATTGTCCACAATGTTTTACAACGCCCTTTTCTTGTTGGGCTTCAAAAAACAGGTTTGTGTGGAAATAGCTTTATGAATATTCTCACTTTACACTCTCACTTTAGCATGTTAAAGACATTAATATGGGAACTAGTAGCCATCATATATGGAAAATCAGGTTTTAGTAAATTTTGTAATGTGCTCCAAACTCTTATGAATTATGTGTAGAAAGTGTCTATGACTGGTATAAATGTGCTCTCAGTTTTTGATGAACATTGGAGATTGTCTGGGACGAAAGACTTGGAAAAGTTATGGCCAAACCTTTGAATGTCAGTGGTGGTTATAGATTCATAGCTCAGTCAAAATACTTTGGGGCTTTCTTTTACACTGACACCCGTTTGGGCACATGCTTTCCTTTCAGATCATGAAAAACTTAACCTGACTTATATTTTTTGAATACCTCAGTATAGTGCAAATATATTTAACATGTGTACTCATTTAGAGATGGGCTTCCATTTGAGACCAAGGACCACAATTCTCAAATCTTTGACCTACTTTCTAACAATTAATGTAACCCTGCTCATATTTTCTTAATTTGACTATCTAATAATCAAGTTATACTCACAAAGTGATTCAGTGGAATCCTGTTAATCCCAACACCAAATTGTCAACATTTTGGTTGCAATTAACCAGAAGTTGCATTAAAAGGAGCTATTTGTTCTTTGAATCTAACATTTGGGAATAAAGTGGGCTGCAATTAAGTAGCAAATTGCTATCATCAGGGTTGCAATCAAATTGATTTTACTGTATACTTTCTTGTCAGACCAAGTACAATAATCCTGTTTGACCTGGATTTTGACCTTTGCCTTTGACCTACTTTTCAAAATTTTGCTAATATTTTCTGATTCCTTACACCTAGAACCAGCAAATGTCGAACAGACACTCAACAAGTGAATGACATTCAAGACTAAATGATGACCTTGTGGTCTTTAATTTTTTCCATCTTCTCAAAAACTTTAACCTTGCTCATATTCTCTCATTCTTTACATGTAAGAACATCAAATTTCGATTATGCAGTCACCAAATGATACGCTTTCATTTCATACAATGACCCTGTGACCTTGACCTTCAAGATATGTGAAAGAAATTTCTAATATTTTCATTACTTTATATATTTCTTGTTTGTATCTAATCATCAGAACTTTACCAGGTCATGGTCTTTAACTTAAACTTTATCTTTGCTTTTTTGAGACAAGCAACTATTAGGGATAGCTATGTTGTGTGCAGACAACTCTTGTCATAGTTGTGAAAAGTATGTATATTCCAAATGTCAACAATTGTAAGATTTTCACAAGAACTTTATATAAGAATGTGTTGCCTATCATAAATCCATATTTTTTGTGTTTACTAAGATTATGATATGTAATCATTATACCCCAATCTGATTCGTTTATTTTTTATTCAAATATTATGTTGGTTAATGTGATATCAAACAATAACTATTTCATGCTATTTGTGCAATTTTATGGAAGCTGTAGCAAGTTATGTATTTTTTCAGATTGCAATAAAAAGACAAGGTGCTGATATAAGAACTAACCTCACAGAAACTGTCCACTCTGTTGGCAACTCCCTTTTCTACAAATCTTTAATACCATGTGCTCCTGCTGGAGAAATGTCCATTGTTTGCTCAAGTGCTGAAAAAAATCCTGCCATGTCTAATACAAGACTGTATCTACTGACCTATTTTCCAAGTGGGTTCTGGCCTAGACTCATAACCAGGATATTGGCAGACGACACATTTAATGAACCCATGATGAGGATGTTTTCATTCCCACAAGAAGTGGTTGACAAGTGCTGTGATCTTCAAAGGTCAAGGCCATGTTGGAGGTGCTGGCAGACTGGTATAGAGCTTGTGTATTTTGGGAATGTGATATTTCAAGTGAAAGAATTACGGACCCAGTCTGAATATGCTCGAGGTATGTGTGATTATGACAATGAAGAATTAGAGTTACAGTGTTTCTTTGATGATGCCTGGAGTCAGTTAGACATCAAGGACAGCTCAATGTTGGAGATCTCATTCCAGGCAGATCATATAATTTTTAACTTTGGCTTTCAGGAGTCAGGGGAATGTCAGCATTTTCAGTCTGTAGAATCTAGTGTTGTGTACCATGATGAGAGGGCTAAGGCTAGCATTCTGGCAAAGTTTGTGGAACATATTGACGGCTTGTTACAGGACTGGTTTCCTGAGATAGGAGAGTCACGCTTCATGCAGAGCTACACTGGACGTTTTCTAGTCACCCGAGTTATTCCTTGTCCAATGTGTCTTCATGAAGAATCTACATATCAGAAAACTTCACCTAACACATGGGAAGTTTACACGACCAACTCTGATCAGCCAAGATCACTTTCTGTATCTACGCCAGGAATGTCCAATCAGATCTCAGAGAACAACGATACAGTTAATTTACGTTTGATGTATACATTTTTGGTAGAGCGCTGTGTTAAGAATGTTCTGGAGGGAATGGATGAAGTTTGTCTTAAACACCGAGCTGTATCAAGTACCTTCATGCCAACAGAGAATGGTGAAACTAGAACACTGTATCTTGCACCAGATTTGGTAAGGGACTTTCAATATGTCTCTTAACCCATTAGTTAAGGTTATTCTAATTTATTTTAGTTCTATTGCTTCTAAAATTTATAGAATTGCTCTCAAACACTCGCAGTCCAGATATTTGCATGTCTTTGAAAGAGAGGTAGTTACTTAAACCGACTACTATCTACTTTAACAGCTTGGTAGACTGGGGCTTGCTTTTAAGTGTCTTGCCCATGACCTTGGATGCCACTCGGCCATAGAGGCAGTCTAAACCAATTACTGCTCAATCCTCATTTTTACACACCTCAAAGCTGCGGTCATAGCACAGTTGGTAGGACTCCTAAACATGGGTCCTGGGTTCAATCCCAAGTCGAGGGGATTCATTTCCAACATTTGTCTCCCACCAATGGTTGGATAGTTATAACCCAAGTGGAATGAGCAGCTGGAGGCTTGTAAAGTATGTATTGGTAGAAATACCAGGAATCCATGGTTAGGTGCTCCAGCCACCACAACATGACTGAAAAGTGGTGTTTAACCCTTTTAAACAAACAATTACACACCTCAAAATTTTTGTTTGGAAAACATTGTGGAAAGTGAAGAAAATTGTTTGTTTCAAATTACAAAGTCTATTAAAATGCATTTACTAGAAAATAAATTTGACCTGTCTACAATCTTGTTATGTGTTAATGGCTGAAACTTAAAAAAAAAGAAATAAAAACATTCATGGTTTTATTATTAGCTGATACTTGAATTCCCTTGTTTATTTATTGTCACTACCCTAACACATGCCCATATGAGGAATGCCCCAAGAAAACCATTTGTTGTTATGGGAAATAGTGTAAGGATAAAGGGTGAAACCTGAGTGCCCCGACTGGTTCTCTTCTGAAAGACAATTAGTTTGTTAATTTGGTCAGCCCAGGGCATAAACCTTTAATTTTGAAGTTTTTGTTCTACCAACTGAGCTTATAGGGCTGACAAAAATGTCCGGTTATAAATGATACGGATTCAATACTTTTTTCTCACTCCCACCCAATGTCCCAGAGAATGTGTTGCCCAAAGGGTGAAACAGATGTGGAACTATTAGCTCTCTTCCAACAAATATTTTGACTGACATGAATAAATCTTCATATTTTATTTTCCTATGTTTTAGGTATTTCAAGATCTAGAGTCATCTATAATGGTGTCGGAAGATTTGATAGAGATCGGTAGACGACTTGGACGGGGGGCGTTTGGTATTGTGTCAGCAGGAAAACTGACAAGGGTGAATAAAATTTAAACTAACTGATTTCATATACGTATCAAGGAGTTGACCAATTGCGACTGTCAACCAATGGAATCTTTCATCTAGACCAGAAAAGAGTTTTGAACTCTAACATTGGCTGACATTTTTGTCAACCTTCATGTTGGTTTGATGACTTAAATGTCATACAAGTTGTAGTTATGATGTTTAAGTTGCCAACCACTTATTTAACTTTTTTATTGCATGATACTGGCCATGTATTTTTCAAAATAACACCGTTAAAAATTGAAGCCTGTAGGAGTCGTCAGGCATTGCCAAGGCAGTAAGTGGACCGGACAATTGATTGGTCAATCGACAAAATTCCTGGATCTCTTTTAGCTTAATCCATTCTCAAACAACAAAATTTTAGACTGGTTCAAATACAAAAAATCTGCATTCCAACACAATACACTTTTGATGCCCCTAAAGAAAAACGATTGGGAAAACGCTGTTTGAACAAGCAATTTCTTCATTTTACACAATGTTTTCTACCCAGACAGTTGAAAAATTGTGAATAAATTACATGTAGCAGTACCTTATAGCTCTCTACCAAAATAATTGAAATTTCATCGTTTTAAGATCAAATAAAGCTCTATGTCATCAGATTTCTGTATTCTAACCCATTTAGCAGATGATAACATGTTGGACTGGTCCATATTCAAAGAAGTTGTAGATGACAAATTTAAAATGATCAAATTAAACTCTTAATCTCTAAGGGATGAAACATTGTACAAGCAATTTCTTAATTATCAACAAATTTTTCCAGGTTCTTTTCTTCAGGGTCATAAAAAAACACGAGTGTGTGAAAATAGGTTATTTTTAACCCTTTCCTGGTTAATCCCTTGTTTTTATGTCCCTGTGATTTTATCATTGAGAAAACATTGTGTAAAAAGAAGAAATTGCTTGTAACAAGCAATTTCTTCTTTTTCCACAATATTTCTACCCTATTGAATGGTTATTTTTCAAATAAAATCAACTTTAAATTTTGTCTGCAAAACCTTTGAGTTCAGATGTGTCTAAAATTTTACAAAACAGGAAATGGTTAAATAAGAGGTAAAGAAGAAAAAGTGCTCATTTTGAATGTAGAATTGCCTTATGATGGTGAACAAAACATGTAAATGTATACATTTACAGTATAAAATGAAGAAGAGAGTTATTTCTATTGCAGGGAGGTAACTCCTATGATGTGGCTGTCAAGGTTATGTTTGATCCTGAAGACAGAAAAAAGGTAACTTATTTCATATGGTGACTTTTCAAATAGGAACAAAATGAGCAGCCCTTGCCAACCTATATGTTCAGCGGGCTGACCTGGGTTGAAACTTGCGTATTGAATATTCTCTGAATATAGAAAGGTTATCTACCCTTGTCATCCTGAATGATTGTATGAAATTCAAAGGGCTTAATGTATTGGAGGCACTTACTGTTGGTCAATATTTTTGTTGAAAATCTGTTTTATAAATAATTCTGGCTTAAATGGACAATAAGGTAGTGCAGACTAAGATCAGACTGTGTGTATGTGCAGGCCCATCATCATATTTATCTACTGCCAAAATAGGAAATTTCCAGGTTCATTGTGACAAAGGTTAAAATTTGCTCATTCTATAAAAATACTAACCCGATTGACCTATATATAAAGGATTCAATTTTATTATCAAAATAATTTTTTTTAGAATTCCCACTTGGTCCTTGTTTACATGATCGACAGCATAATATATATATTTTTTTATCATACATACCCTTAAAATCTGACACCACAGGTAGTAATATACTGCTGTCTCTATCTGTGGATGTTTAATTCCTAGTTTGATCAACAACTTTATTTTCATAAACATTTACCAACAACTGCTTTGTCAGAAAAATTGTTCAAACCAACTTGCTTCACCTTGAAATTCTTTGTGTTGTCCCTCTTAGTATCACCTTAGCTGTTTTCAGAGAAGACTCGATGTCATGCTAAAACTTGGTTGTCATAACAGTAATTCGAAGTACAAGGTACCAACGAAATTTATGCGAACTAAGCGTAGTATGAACAAAAAGGAATGCAAGGGCTGTGTAAGATTCTTAGAATCAGACACGGTCTTGTTCTGTCTCCCATTTAGGGATTGATTCTAAATTGGTTATTTTTTAAACAAGACACGCAGATATCAATTAATAAAAAATATGAATTAAAAATGAATCATCTTGTATTTTCCGTGTTAAAACAGGCATTTTTTTTAAACACAGGACTTACATCATATTCATACGGCCATCAGAGTGAATTCAATTTGCATTTGGATAAAAGCACTCAGAGTATTTTATTATCAAATTATGAAGATTGTGAAGACAGCAACTGTAGATTATAGTAAAATGGTTAGAATGTCTAAAAGACCAATACCACTGACTTCAATGGGGTACAGCAATTTAAAGTAAATTTTCGGTGATAACTATAGGAATCTTTATTCAATTTATACCCACATTACAAACCAAACTGCGCCTTTTAAACAGATTAGCAGGTGTGAAAATCAAGGTAAATGGTGATTTGTGACACTTTGTTAGTCAATGATAGGATCACACCTACGAATTAAACATAGAAGTTTGTGCTATAATCATACTTTTGGGACTGGAAATGGCCTACAAACTACAAACCACTGACGTTCAAATTAGATAGTTTTCTAAACAAAGATAAAGAAGGAAAAGATTGGGACTATGTAAAGTATACGAACACATACCTAGGAACCAGTGTTGTTTGAATGAACAAGGTTCTACTGTATATGATATTTTTGGTATTACTGAAGTTATTCTAGGAAAAGATGTACTGGTAGTACTGGTGTGAGAAATACCAAGGTTCTTTTGCTAAGTGCTCTAGCGGTAAGACTGAAATAATGCTAAAAGTGGCATTAAACCCCATTCAATCAATCAAAAGTGAAGTCATTCATTTGAAATATAGTCATTATTGCTATAAGTAGAGCAACCCATACTATTAAGAGGCATAACTCTGATTGCATTTTTTGCAAGAATTGTGCCCCTTTATAACTTAGATGTTTCTCTAGCCATCAAGCAATTGACAGCAAAGCATCAGGCATCTGTATGTGAGACTCTTGCTCGTGGTGCACTATTGTATCCATCAAGTTTTGTTTTCTGTATTTTAACTTTTAACTATTGGACATAATGTTACTTAGTCAGATATCATTGTTAAAGTGATACCTACTTTAAGTTTCATGGTACATGAAGATGTATATTTCATACAATCCAATGGTCCAAAAATACTTTTTTTTCAAATCGACTTAACCTATTCTCACACAGTGACACTTTTAAATGCCCCTCGATATGGAAGAAATTGTGGAAAATGAAGAAATTGCTTATAACAAGCTGTTCCTTAATTATCCACAATGTTTTCTATCCCAAAAGACAAAGGTTTAAAGATTTCATCAACCTAAAATTGTTGTCTGCAACTTCTGTGAATTTAGACTAATCTTAAATTTTATTGTCTAGGAATGCGTCAAAAGTCATACAATGTATTCTGTTTTACAACTCAGAATTGATCATAAATAGTACCTTTTGCTGCTTTACCTATTCACAAACAAATTTATGTTGAGAAAATCTTGAAAAGAATTGTAGAAAAATGTAGAAATTGCTTGTAAAAGGCAATTTCTTTTTTTTTTTCACAAGGTTTTCTACTTAGGAAGAAAAAGATTTTTAATATTTCATCAATTTAAAATTGACTTCTGTAACTTCTTTCTCCTGTGGCCAGTCTAAAACACAGTCACATGGTAATGGGTAAAGTATTCAATTCTATTTCAGCTCAGTTCTCAGATGTCACTAGAGACCATGTGTCTAGCCTATACCATGGCAAGACAAGAGTGTGCCATACTACAGACCATTGAACATCCCAATATAGTTCCCCTAATGGGCCTCTCAAGGCGTCCCCTAGCATTACTTTTGGCTCTTGCTCCTCATGGGTCCCTCAACACTTCCCTGGACTATCTGTACAATAATGGACTCAACCTTCAATCCTGGGTCATCAAACAGATTGTAGTTCAGGTACAAGCTTGTTTTCTATTTCTTATTCTTAACCCTTGTCATGCTGAACCCAGAACCTGTTTGAGAAGGAGGTGTAGACAAAGATCAGCCTGCACATATGTTCAGTCTGATCTTAGTCTTCACCACCTGTTTATTCCATTCAAACCAGAATTGTTCATAAAATCAGTTTTCATATAAAATTTTGACCTGCAACTAGTACTTTCAGTGATTTCAGTCCTTTGATTTTGGTGCAATTATAAACAGGATTTTTATTTAGCATGACAAGGGTTATCCTGTTCCAACACGATGACTTGTCTTGACGCCCCTAAAGAAGAGCAATTAGGAAAACATTGTGTAAAATGAAGGAATGGCTTGCAGCAAGCAATTTCTTCCTTTTACACAATGTTTTCTACCCAGAGAGTTGAAAAAACCTAGAATTTCATGAAGTTTGAATTGTTGTCTGAAATTCTTTCCATTTTGACTACAATTTTGTTGTCTGATAATGGGTTGAGTGGAGGAAAATATAAGAAGAAGAAATGCGAATAATATGTACATTTGATTTTTCAAAATACACAGCTTAGTGGGTTCTGCAAGAGAGTTTTTATGTATGATATAAACATGTCAGACATTTATGGGATAATGAAAGATGTTAAAAGCAGTATTAACCTATTCCCACACAATGATGCCTTTTCACGCCACACAAGAAAAAGGATTAGAAAAATATTGTGGAAAATGAAGAAATTGCTTGTAACAATGTCTTCATTAAACACAATGTTTTCTATGCTAAATGATGCAGAATTTAAAGATTTGGTCACACAAAAATTGACTTCTGCAACTTCTTTCAATTTGGACCAGTCTGAAATTTTGTGGTGTGGGAATATGTTAAGAAAAACAAAAAAACAACATCATTTCCATGTGTTAGTTTCTGTTTTTAACTGTAAAAAAGATGAATACAAAAGTCCATAGAAACTTACACAAAATATGTTACATTAAAACAATTCAATTAACAACCAATACCCTTTTTATGCTTATTAGCTCACCTGAGCACGAATTGCTCAAGTGAGTTATTGTGATAACCTTTTGTCCGGCGTCTGTCTGGCGTGCATGGTCTGTCGTCCTTCAGCAATTTCTTTAAACAACATTTGGCAGAAATGTTCTTTAGGTGGTCCCCACTAAAAGAATTGAGATCTGTTAAAAACTCTGATTGCAATGGCAACAAAGGTGAAATTTTAAAATAATACATTGTATCTAAAAATCTTCTCCTCCTGACCTGGAAGACGTAGAGCCTTGATATTTTGCATGAAGCATCAGTATATTGACCTCTTTCAAAATAGCTAAAATCATGACCCTCAGGCCCCCAGGGGTTGAACCCCAGGGGGATGGTGTTCAGTGCAAAGGAAAACCAATAAATGGTCTGAACCGAATTTTGAATTGCAAGACTGATTAGAATCCAAAAGATAAGATAAAAAGATTGGTCCGAAATCTTCATTTAATTTTACGTTTAATTATTAATAAACTTGCCCACCATCTATCAAAATCCACTTGAAACCGAAAGAATTTAAGGGTTACCTGCAGATTAAGGGATTAATGAAAGTGCAAAAAGATGGATAATTAGTTTACTGGCCCGCCAGTCAAGTGGCCATCTGGAGATAGCCAATGTTTCACACTTGACCAAACTTGGGGTTTTAGCGTCATGCAGTTCATCGGTTTGACTAACAAACATTCAAAGTCTTATCAGATTGGACATCAAATACTGCATCATTTTAAATTGCCATTCCTTGTGATACAAATTTCATTTACTCGTTTATGAATTGAGGCATGAACAAGCTTTAGTTGCAGTTCGTATGAAATAGGAGTTGATGGACACAATGCTTTTATAATATTAATTTATCAGAAGCAAGCGCATGAGAGCGGACTTGAAATTTGTATAAAAAAGTTATGTCGTTAATTTATGTCTGATAGTTTTTCATTCACAATAAGTAACATAGCCTGTAGAATTCAAATAATGTGTGGAAATCTGCAGAATGCAAATAATTGACAAATATAAACAAAAATGGCTGCTCAATGATATTGCTATATTCGTCATTAGAATTAAAGAAACAACGAATCATGAGATCTTACTTCAGGGGTGTAAATGTCAGAATAATAATTTCCAAATCAGCTACAATTAATAAATGACCGAATTTTGTGAACAAATTCTACTCTAGGAAAATATTGCACTACGCGGACGACCCTCTAGAGTTTGTCTTGCTGGTCACTTTGATGTACGTCACGACTCTGCGCTCCAATTGGGTAGAATGGACTGACCCAACATTTTCGTGACGTCAGCTGTGTTTTTCCATCAACAGGCGCTAGTGTTTAGAGAAAATCTCCATGACTGTGTTAAATCAACAGAACTTCAGATAACTTGTTTATGAAAAAGTATGCTGCTATTATAATCAAATTGGAAGGGGGGGGGGGGTTACGTCAAGGAATTAGTCTTTAAATTCCAAAAATTTTAATTATGTATTTTATTTGTTTATCTATATACGATATTGGAATTATGTCGCACATTGCCGAAAGTGCAATTTATAAATTAACAAATTTTTGAAAACAAAATGAAAGTAGGATCTGTCAGTTGTTTTCATCTATCTTGTTGAATAATATAATTATCATCAGAAAATTTGAAGAAGAAGGCAGCCAACAAATGAATGAACCCTTTTAAGTACAGGAAAGGTGAAAAAAGCAGGGGTTATTCGATTTTTCTGGCGGAAGGGGGGGGGGTATTTGTTTTTCCCACCAGCAGTCATCATAGCGCAGTTGGTAGCGTGCAGACTCCTAATCTTCAATCATTTGTGTCATGGGTTCGATCCCTGGCAACAGCACATATTCTTTCCAACAATTGTCTCTCACCAATGGATGGATTATTGTAAATCTAAGTGGGATAGAAGCTGGAGGCTACAAAAGGATATAGTGGTAGTACTGGTGTGGGAAATACCAGGAATCCATTGTTAGGTCTCCACGGGGATATGAATGAAACACTGTTAAAAGTGGTGTTAAACCCCAATCAATCAATCATTTTTCCCAGCAGGGGGGATGGGATGGTATTTTCCTTGACCGATTTATGTCTTAAAATTTCCAGAGCCATGAGCCCTGGTGGGGTTTATTTGGACAGAAATATTCCTTAGGTGGTCCCCTCTCAAAAAAGCTAAAAAATTGAAATCTGTAAAAAACTCTGGTTGCCATGGAAACAGAAATGAAATTTTAAAATTACATGTTAAAATCTTCTCCTGACCCAGAAGGCGTAGAGTGTTGATATTTTGCATGAAGTATCAGTATATTGACCCCTTACAAAATAGATAAAAACATGATCCTTAGGTCCCCAGGGGCAGAATGACTGGGGGGGGGGTATATAGAAATAAAGAAAGATTTTTAAAGACATCTCCTCCCAAACCACTGATCCAATTTGAACCAAATTTGGCAGAAATGTTCCTTAGGCGATCCCCTTTAAGAATAACTAAAATAATTGAAATCTATTTAAAATCTGATTTCCATGGCAACAAAAATGAAATTTTAAAATAATATGTTAAATTCTTCTCCTCCTGACCAAGAAGGCGTAGAGCGTTGATATTTTGCATGAAGCATTAGTAAATTGACCTCTTTCAAAATAGCTAAAAACATGATCCTTGGGTCCCCAGGGGCAGAACGACGGGGGAGGGGGTTATATTCATGAAGCATCAGTTCACTGATTTCTTTCTTATTTCTGAAATTATAACCCATGGATCCAAGCAATTTCTCCTTTTCCCACAATATTTTCTACCACAGGATAGTTTCATTTCAAATTACATCCAATTATAATTGTGGTCTACAAATTCTTTCAATTTGGACCAGCCTGAAATTTCCAAAAACAGTAAAGGGTTAAACATTGTAACTACAATTACATTCTCATTTATGTTGACATGTCTGTTTCCATAGATTTCAGATGCTCTAGACTATCTACATGGTAGAAACATTATCTATAGAGATTTGAAATCTGACAATGTGTTGGTGTGGAATTTACCTAGTCCTAAAGATGTTGATCTACAGAAGACGGTACTTGTAAAATTGGCTGATTATGGCATTAGTCGCTCTGTGTCACATGCAGGAGCCAAGGGGTTTGGTGGCACCCCTCCCTTTATAGCCCCCGAAATCCTAGTTCACGCTGGCAAGGGGATTTATACAGAAAAGGTTAGTGAATCATAATCTTTAGTATTTTTGTGTTATTGAAGCTAAGTCCTGCTAATCAAAACAAAATGGTCATCCAAAACTGAAAACTGTTTTCAGCTTTTGCAGTCAAGTTGTTTAAAATCAGAACAGATGTCCTGCCTTTCATAACTTGTGCTGTAGATTTCTGTGCATTACCCATCCAACTTATATATTCCTATAAATTCATTTTGAAGGAAGTTACAAGGTTAGATTCATCATGCAAGACATTGTTGTTGTTTATTGAGAAATTTGCTTATTTTACTTTTATGTCACGAGCATTACTTAAATAAACTCAATTCAATTTTTGCCTGTTGAAGTGCTACAGAACTGTGGAAGCTTTGTTCAAAGGAGAAATTTCTTTAACTTTTTCCTGTTCAATCACTTGTTTTTACAGCCCTGTGATTTTATTGTTGAGAAAACATTGTAGAAAAAGAAAAAATTTGCTGGTGACAAGCAATTTCTTCTTTAACCATTATATTTTTTACCCAACTGAAAGTCTATTTTTCAAATTAAATTCACTTAAAGTTTTTGTCTGCTAATCCTTTGAATTTGGACAGGTCTAAAATTTTGAAAAACAGGAAAGGGTTAATCAAGCATATACCCTTTTCTCACAATGTTTTCTGCCCTTTATGACCCTTGATTGCAATGTATATATATCAATGTACTTTGAATTGTTTTCCTTAACAGCTTTCAATTTGGGTTTAATGTATATGGTTTAATGGGTGAAAACATTAATAAACCATTAAAAGGCAACAAAGTTTTAGACTGGTCCAAATTCAAAGATGTTGCAGACAACAATTTTTAGGCTATGAAATATAAAAATGTTTGCCTTTTTGGGTAGAAAACATTTTGATTAGAATGTTTTTATTAATGTAAACAGCAATATTGTACAAACACTTCTTTACAGTAACACTTTCAAGTTTAATTGCCTAAGGAGCATCTCTTTTTATCTTTTTTGAGATTCTAGCAAGTTAGAAAAGAAGACTTGGCTGTTTTATACAATAAGATAGTTATATTCAAAACTTCATTAGCTTGGTCAGGTGTTAGTAATATGGTATGTAAAATGCTGGCTGGTAAAAAGGGGCGTAAGCCATTTTCATTAAATGAAAATTTTAGCTTTGATTCTGAGCATTTGATAGGTGAAAATTAGAATTGGACAGTAAAAAGTGCATCTGTTGTTCCGGAAAAAACAATTTCAACCACCTCCTCTCTTTTTTTCTTTCCCTTTCAAACAAGGTTTCATAACATTCATTCATTTGTTACCTTTTTTTTAATTTCCAATGATAATTCTTCCACAAGTTAAAGAAAGACGAAAACAACTGACAAATCCTACTTTCATTTTGTTTTTGAAAAATCCGGTTATGTATAAATTCCACTTCCGCCAATGAACTGCCATCCACGAAATTTCAGTATCTTGTTATAATTAATAAATTACGGGTATTTCTCTAATTGTTTTGATGTCAAAGTTTTTCTATTTTTCTATACATGCAAAAATGCATTATGTTGCAAGTAAGCTTAATTCAGTATTGGTAGTTTAACCTTTTACCATGCAATCCTGCGTTTTTGATACCTTGAAGAAATATAGATATCAAAAGCATTGTGGAAGAAAGGAGAAATTATTTTTAATAATCTATTTCTCCACTTCTCACAATGTTTTCTTGGTTATTTGGCACTTATTTCCAATTTTACTACACTTTGAAATATCTTCTGCAACTTCCTTCAAGTCTTTTTAAACTCTAAATCTATGCCGTCTGGAAATTGGCTGAAGCAATTTATCAGCTCCTTTTTATTTATTTTTCAGGTGGACATTTTCTCATTTGGTATGTTTATGTTTGAGTTGCTGACCTGTAGACAGCCATTAAAGGAAATATCTAATCCAACTTTACATGTTTCACATGGTGGTAGGCCTTCTTTAACAAGTGAGGTAAGTGCAAGCCTTCCATAACTAATGATATATGTGTAAACCTAGCTGTGATATCGTAGCTCTCTTCCTGATAATCTGTTGGCAAGAGCTACGATATCTGCCCTCTTTGCTCCTTCTTGAAGTGCCGGGAGTGATTCACTGAAGGCACTTTGAGGTCAATTATTGGAGGTTTTGTACAAACACAAGTTTGATACCTGAATGGACCAATACCATTTATCCGTCTCAAGTAAAAGCCGGATATATCATGCATTTTAGTCTCGATTCACTACAACCCTAAGTTTTTCTCCATTTTGAATTAAATATCAGCCATTTTTGCTTCTTGACAGCGAGATTCTGCACTTCCCAACAAAATGACAGCAATGAAAATTTAGGTCACCATATTTGGAAGACATAGTATTTTTTAAAATAAAATAGTTATGATAGAAAATAAGAACAAAATTGTATAAATGTATTTCAAGTGTTAATTGAAATGGATAGAGAAATTGAAAATATTGATGATTCGGTACCCTTGATGTTAAAAATTCATTGGTGGTAGGTAAAAAAGGATACTATGATTTTTTACGAGGACCTGTTTTGACAGCATGAATGTGGTAAAGAATGTGAATTAATGATACATAATGATATATCACATGATCAACCAAATGTCATGGCAGCCAAATTTTTTTATGAACTGAAAAGAATTTGTCAATAAAACTAACATGTGAATGAAATTGATCCGTTGACAAAAACTTGTCACAAAACATACAATATTAGGCACTGCAACAAGGAGCAAAGAGGACAAGTTTTGTAGCCTTCCCCAACAGCTTATCAGGAAGAGAGCTACGATGTCGTAGATAGTGTAGACCTTCTATAAGTAGTGAGATATGTGTAAACCTTAACTATTAGGGCCCTAATACAATCTAGATTTGAACTTTATGAAATCAAAGCAACACTGTCAGCAAGGGATGTAATGATAATTTGTACTAATACAACAATGTTTATGCTGGGTGAGTGGACATGAGTATTGCCAGGGACACTTTGAAATATAACAATTAACCCATTTCCTAACAATTAACTTTCTCGATGCTCCTGAAGAAAAACAATTGGAAAAAACATTATGGAAAAGGAAGAAATTGCTTGTAACAAGCAATTTCTTGATTTGCCATAGTGTTTTCTGCCAGGAAAATTTGAAAAAGTTTAAGATTTCATAAACTTTAAATTGTCCTCAACTCCTCTCAGTTTGGACCAGATTTTGCTGTCTGATAATGTATAATGAGTGAATTATTGTTGATGCACTACTTGTGACTTGCAGAAAAAATTCTTAATTTACTACTAAACTAGTTTCGCCATTTATTCTTCTAAAATACACAGTTTACTGTCTTGCGAGGATATATGATGATTTATTCACAAAAATGATAGCAACCCTAGCCTTAGGCTTGAGAGAATTACTTTTTTAAGTCTGGGATTATATCATATACCTTTGCAAGAAACATGGTCCTTTTTCTTAAAAATCGCAGTTGGCAGTTTTTTTTTTTTGATAATAACTACATCTATCTAACTGACATTTTGCTATTAATCCATTCCCAAACAATCCCTCCTTTTTATTCTTCTCAAGTAAAAACCTTTAGGTAACATTGTTGGAAATGAAGAAATTGCTTGTATCAAGCAATTTCTTCAATATCCACAATGTTTTCTTTAAAAAAAGACGAAAAAATTAAAATTTTATCAACTTAAAAATTGTTGTCTGTCCCTACATGATTTATCCGAACTATTCAGGAAGCCACTTACCCCTCCCACATGCTGGACTTGATGACAATATGCTGGGCTCAAGAACCAAACAACCGTCCATCTGCTGCTCAGGTTAAAAGGATTGCCAGTAGTCCTCAATTCTGTCACCTTAGTGATGCAGTTACCATTGAAACAAAGTCCTATGTTTTGTCTGCCTGTACTGTGTTTGTAGAAGAGACATCTAGTGGTAATATATGTTATTCTGTGCCTGCAAGTACTTTAATACCCCATTCCCAGTCAGTCACCCTTTTAGAGGCCTCAAAGAAAAAAATAAAGCTTTGGAAAACATTGTGAAAAAAAATGAAGAAATTGCTTATTACAAGCAATTTCTTCATTTTCCACATGATTTTTACCAAGAAAGTTGAAACAGTAAGAAATTTCATTAACCTTAAATTGTCGTCTGCAACTTCCTTCCTTTGGACTAGTGTAAAATTTTGTTGTGTGGGAATGGTTTAACCCATAGATTACCTTTGTCTTTGGATTAATTGTTGGGTCATAAGGATGAAACCTATTGATTATGGAAATTATCTTTCAGAAAACACAGGAAAAGGGGCCTTAATGACAATTTTTTGTTTACAGTCTAGAGGCCACAATTTAGGCTCAATTTTCATGAAACTATGCCAGAATAATTATTAGGGCATAAGGATGAACCCTATTTATTATGGGAAGTTTCTTTTGGAAAACACAGGAAAAGGGCCTTAATGATGATTTCTTCGTTTACACTCTAGAGGCCACAATTTTGGCTCAATTTTCATGAAAATTGTCCAGAATAATTGTTCACTAGGATGAACCCTATTGATTAGAGGAAGATTCTTTTTGAAGGGGCCTTAAGGACAATTTCTTTGTTAACGCTCGAGAGGCCATAATTATGGCTCAATCATCATAAAACCAAGTCAGGATAGTTGCTAGGTCATAAAGATGAACCTTATGGATTATGGGAAGGTTCTATAGAATAACACAGGAAAAGGGGCCATAATGACAATTTCTTTGTTTATAATATAGAAGTCACAGTTTTCAATCTTCATGAAACTGGTTATAGTTATTTGTTGCATTTTTTTAACAGCAGACAATTCAGGTGAGCAATCTAGGACCATCATGGTCCTCTTGTTTATTGTTTTCACAAAGTGCTGTTATATTTAAAAAAAACCTAATTAAGATGACAGTTTAGTGTTGCCCTGATTAAAGCAATTTCCATGTGAGTCAGTTTTTCCTTGGATCAAGTTTACCCATCACCACACACTCCTGTATTTTTAAGGCCCAAATTTTTTGTATTGTTTTCTACTTCAGACTGCCCTAATTTTTATGCCCCCAAAGGGAGGCATATAGTAATTGAACTGCTGTCTGTCCGTTTGTCAGTCAGTCTGTCCGTCCCGCTTTCATGTCCGCTCTTTAACTTCTACATGCAATAGTGGATTTCAATATAACTTTGCACAAATGTTCAACGCTATAAGACGACATGTCACGAAAAAGACCCAGGTTCCTATCTCAAAGGCCAAGGTCACAATCTGGGGTCAAAGGTAAAAAATCAGCTTTTTTTGCAGTGTCCACGCTGTTTCTTCTATGATCATGCACAGAGGTACAAATTTCTTTCATACAAATGTTCACCACTTTCAGACGACGTGTTGCGAAAAAGACCCAGGTTCCTATCTCAAAGGTCAAGGTGACAATCTAGGGTCATAGGTAAAAATCGTAACTTTTTTGCAGTGTCTACTCTGTGACTTCTATAATCATGCACGGAGGTACAAATTTCTTTCACGCAAATGTTAATCACCTTCAGATGACGTGTCACAAAAAAAACCCAGGTTCCTATCTTAAAGGTCAAGGTCACAATCTGGGGTCAAAGGTCTAAAATCAGCACTTTTTGCTGTGTTCACTTCTTACTTCTATAATCATGCATGCAGGTACAAATTTCTTTCATACAAATGTTAACTATCTTCAGACGACGTGTCCCAAAAAGACCCAGGTTCCTATCTTAAAGGTCAAGGTCAAAATCTGGGGTCAAAGGTCCAAAATCGGCACTTTTTGCCATGTCCGCTCTGTTACTTCTATAATCATGCACGCAGGTACAAATTTCTTTCATACAAATGTTAACTATCTTCAGACGACGTGTCCCAAAAAGACCCAGGTTCCTATCTTAAAGGTCAAGGTCACAATCTGGGGTCAAAGGGGTGTCCAGAATGGTTAAATTGCTTCTGGAATGGTTAAATTGTATTTACTCTCTTATTCTTCAATGGATTGCATTCATATTTGGACAGATGCTTAATTGGGTGGACCACTTTACATGACCTCTACCTTGACCCAGTGACATTGACTATTGACCTACTTTTGACCTCAGAAAAATCTGTCCATAATGCATTTCTCGATTTCATTCTGTATTTATAGAAATTATTATATGTATTTAAATTAAAAACCAGATGTATAGATCACAAATGCATGTGGTTGTGTTTACCAAACAAAGTGCCACATGCTTGACCCTGTCCTTTGGGAGCATTTGTCACATCACTGTGACCAGCTCTTGTTCATTTCTTTTGTCATCTGCATTTATTTCGAATTGGACCAGTCTAAAATTTTATTGTTTGGGAACGGGTTAATTGATTCATAGCTCAAGTAGCTTTGGAGCTCCCAGGCCTAGTGGTAGGACACTGAACTTGGGATCTGAGGAATTTTCTGAGCAAAAAACTTACTCCACATTGCTCCTCTCCACCTAGGTCTATAAATGGGTACCTGTGAAGGTTGTAAGCTAGTGTGCTGTTGCTGCCATGTGCGCGGTATGTTAACAGCCGACTTGCAATTCAAGGATTGGTGTTAAAGTGTAAAGTGGTTTGAATATGCGAGGCCTAGAAAAAGACTCTAAACTTTAACTTTAAGTAGTTGGACTATATTTTAGTGACAATAAACAAATAGACTGGTGGACTATAATCTAATTGTTAATTTTCTCTATCAAAAAAGAGCATTTTGAATGGCCGAAAAAAGGTATTCATAGCTCCATGAACCAAACTCTGAGCAGCTATTCATATACTTCGGCATAAAAAAGTTCCAGTCAGAAAAATTATCAAAATTTGTAAAATATTTGCTTTTTTTTGCTCGATCTTGTTATATTATAAGAAAATGAATAAAAAAATTTTAATGGAGGAATAAAACAAAAAACCTAATCACACTTATGTTTGAATCTGCTTAGTATATTCATACAGTGTGATTATTTTTGTTTCAAACCTCTATGAAAACAAACAATATTCTCTTCATCTCTTAATATTTTCTGTCTCCTGTAATTCCAGGTTCTGAAAGTGGATTACAAACAGAACAAACTCAATGTTGGATTGTGTCTAAACAAGGCTTCAACTTTAATGTGGAAATATTGTACTACAACCTTCAAAATAAACACATTGGGTATAAGGTAAATAGAAAAGATCATATGTAATGTTGGATTGTGTCTAAATAGGGCTTTGACTTTAATGTGGAAATACTGTACTACAACCTTCAAATTAAACACATTGGGTATAAGGTAAATAGAAAAGATCATATGTAATGTTGGATTGTGTCTAAAAAGGGCTTTGACTTTAACTCATTACTAGACGGGGAAATTTTAGACTGGTCCAAATTGAAAGGAGCTGCAGACGACCATTTAAATTTAAATTTTTTCAACTTTCTGGATAGAAAAAATTGTGTAAAATGAAGAAATTGCTTGTTACAAGCAATTTTTTCATTTTACACAATGTTTTTCCAATTGTTTTTCCTCGGGGGCTCCGAAGGTGTGTGTGGGAATGGGTTAATGTTGAAATATAGTACTGCAATCTTCAAAATAAGCACATTGGGCATAAGGTATAGAAGAAAAATCATATGTAAAAATGGATTGTGTTTAGCTCATTACAAGACAACAAAATTCTTGTCAAAGAAGTTGCAGACAACAATTCTAAGTTGATGAAATCTGTTAAGTCTTTGTCATTTGGGACACAAAACAGCTTTTAACAACCAGTTTCCTCATTTTCCACAATGTTTTTCAAAGCTTTCATATTGAGGGGCATTTAAAAGCATCACTGAGTGAGAATGGGTTAAAAAGGGCTTCAACTTTAAAGACACCAAAATATACTACAGAATCCAAAACAATATGATAACAAACAATCATTTTCTGTTTGGATGTTTTAACCCATTTCTAAACAATGACGCCTTTTTATACAAAAAAGTTTTTGACTTGTCCAAATTGAAAGACAGTGTAGATGACTCTCCGAGTTTGGCTGAAATTGGAAACTAAGTGCCAAATAGGGTAGAAAAAATTGTGACAAAAGGTAAAATTGCTTGTTTAAAAAAAAATCTCCTATATCCACAAAGATTTCCATGATTGTATTTCATATGAGCATCAGAAAGTTTAATTGTGTGTAATGAGTTAAGAAAGAGACTTTGGGAAATGAATAAATTGCTTATTTCCAGCAAATTCTTATTTATCCTCCATTTTTCTACCCAAGAAGACAAAGATTTTTAAAATATCATCAACTTTAAAATGTCATCTGCAATATCTTTCAAATTGTGACAGTCCAAAATTTTGACATGATGTGGTAATGGTTGAAATTTGGAAATAAAGCACTAAAAATAAAGGTATATCATTAGCAAGTGTAAATATCTTTACAAGGGAAACTTTATTTGTGAATAATGTAAAACTGAATAAACCTTGTCATGTTGAACCCGGAATATTACGGTTTTGGCAGGAGGTAGACCAAGATCAGACTGCACTTATGCTCTACACCTCCTGCATGTACTATTCCTTCAAGAGTTGTTTATGAAATTGGTTTCTAAAAGAAATATTGTTTTTTCAACAAGTTCTATCAGTGCTTTTAGTTCTTCGATTTTATTGCAATTCAATAAGGTGATTCATACAGCATGACAAAGGTTAAAATATATTATTTCCAATTTTTATAAAATATTCAACTGGTCTTTCTGTGAAATGATACAGAGGAAAAAATGTTGTAATATTGTAATATTGAAGATCTTCTTCTCAGAAACCAGTGGATGGATTTCAACCAAGTTTTACAGGAATGATCATTTGGTGATCCTTTAAAAGATTCCTTCAAAACATTAAGATCAGATGAAAAACATGTCTTTTTTTATGGTGGGGCTAATTTCCATATATGGTGAAGACTTTGAAAATCTTCTTCTTGGAATCTAATGGATGGATTTCGACCAAGTTTCACTGGATTGATCTTCCGATGACTCTTTATCAGATTCCTTCAAAGAATTTTGATAGGACAGAAAACATGGCTTTAATGATTGGGGCTAATTACCATATATGGTGAAAGCTTTGAAAATCGCCTTCTAAGAAGCCATCTGATGGATTTCAACCAAATTTCACTGGAATTATCCTATGGTCACCTCTTATTAGATTGCTAAAAAAAGAATTCATTGGCTGTAAACATTGTTTTAATTGATTGGGATAATTTCCATATATGGTAAACAGTGAAAACCTACAATTTTCTTAGATTACAAACGGTTATAAGTTTTCAACAAAATTTCACAAAATGATCCTTTGGTGACTCTTTGTCAGAATCCTTCTTAGAATATGGCTCAGATGAAAACTATGGCTTTTATAGAGGGGCTTGTGTCCATATAAGGTATATAGTGAGATTTTAAAAATCTTTTTCTTGCAAACTGCAGGATGGTTTTCAAGCAAATCAGGTGCTCAAGCACAGCTAGTTTTCAAAACAGGAAAGGGTTAAGTAAAAAGCATTTTTTGCTTGGCTGTTTTTTGGACAATACCTGAGGTATTGTGAAAGCCTCCGTGTCGTCGTTGTTGTTGTCCTAGTCTTGCAAAAACTTTGACATTTTGTGATATCTCTGGTTCTACTGAAGGCATTCTCTTGAAACTTGGAATACATGTTCACTATCAAAAGAGAAACCTATACTATAAAGGGGGATAACTCTAGATTCATTTTGTGTGAATTATGCCCTTTTTTTACTTAGATTTTTACGAAAACTCTGACATTTTGTGATATCTCTGGTTCTACTAAAGGCGTTCACTTGAAACTTGGCACACATGTTCACTATCAAAACAGGAACCTATACATTCAGGGGGGATAACTTTAGATGCATTTTGTGCAAATTATGCTTCTTTTTTTACTTAGATTTTTTATCCACTATCCTTCACCCAACAGCCGAATGTAGGCACCTGTAGGCAGTGCTCTTGTTTATTATTATTATATACATTTATATTTGCAGGAGTTACAAATGGAGAACTCTGTGATCTCAGTTTGTACAGTACAGTCATCTGTATGGTGTCTGGATTCAATGGGCAGAATAATTATATATGAGTGAGTGCTTATTATTCATTATGTGACCTGTTAAGCAAAAAGGGACAATCTAGGAAGTCCAAACAGTATAGACTCTTGTCAAACTACCAAGATAGCACGGGTTGTCTTGGGTCAGAACTTTTTTTATTTTAGAAAGCCTAAATGTAGGATTCATTCAACCTCACATTAATTACAGTTTGCTCATTTTTGAAATCTAGCTGTAGGTGACTGTGCTGGTTTCTATCTCTTCTACATAGAATAATCAATTTCTTCATTTTCCATAGCTTTTTCTTAAGGTGCGTAAAAATGTGAGACTTAGTGTAAATAGGTTAATTTGAAAAAACTCAGATGAGGGATTTAGGGCCATTATTGTCCATATATATGGGTAATTTTCTGTAAAGTGTATATTCTTTTCAGAAATTTGATACACTGTTTTTCCATTATGATTTACATGATGAGGGGTTTCTAGTCAGTATTATTATTAGCAGGCAGCTTTGGTGGGGAGATGGTGATTTCTGCATGGCTCTTGTTTAACCCCGTTTTTTGAAATTTTAGACCGTTCCAAATTTAAAGAGGTTGCAGACTACAATGAAAAGTCAATGCAATTTGAAATAAAACAATCCTGTGTGGTAGAAAATTTTGTGGAAAAAGGAGAAATTGCTTGTAACAAGCAATTTCTCCTTTTTTCCACAATATTTTCACAAGTATAAAATCACAGGGACGTAAAAACCCGGGTTTGTACAGGAAAAGGTTAACCAATTCACACACAATCCTGTTTTTTCATCCCTCAAGATAAATGCTTTCAAAACATTGTAGGAAATGAAAAAAGTTGCTTGTAATAAGCAATTTCTTTATTTCCATTATTTCTACCCCAAAACTTTTAAGATTTCTTCCATCGAAAATGGTTGTCTATAACTTCTTTCAATAAGGACCAGTCTAAATTTGCTGTTTGATAATTTGTTAAGTGATTTCTTATCAGAGAAATAAAATTCATTCACAATGTCAAGAATAATTTAATGTCTTTCAGCTGTGAAACATTAGACAGAGAGCTAGAATACCAACTACCAGTAAACCATGTCTCCATGGTGAGGACCATGAAATGTTACCATGACAACCAAAACAATCATATTTGTATACTTTTACAAGAAAGGGGTGACAGACAACAAACAATATTCCATGTATGTGAGAGGGATATAAGAAGTCAGAATGGGAACCTTGTAGCTGCCAAGTTGAAAAGAGATTGTTTTTGTGCCACAATTGTATATAGCCAGGAAAGGTGATAATATTTAAGTAATTTGGCAATCTTTGCTTCAAAGAGTATGCCCACTATGTGTCTATTCATAGGTACATGTCACCATTAAGTAGCAAAGATGACATTTGACTTGAGATGGTTTATGTTGACTCGGAGATTATATACTGATTTCTATCCAAGC
This sequence comes from Fragum fragum, assembly GCA_946902895.1. NCBI lineage: Eukaryota > Metazoa > Mollusca > Bivalvia > Cardiida > Cardiidae > Fragum > Fragum fragum. The sequence goes on from OX336365.1 coordinate 86,934,115, forward strand.
CTAGGCTTTTAGGATGTTAGGATAAAGTGTGAAATTATTAAAAGTAGAGACAGAGAAGAAAACAATGAACCCTTAACCAATCACTTAGAAAAACATGGTTGAAAAAGAAGAAATCTCTTATTACAAGTAATTTCTCTATTATCCAAAATGTTTTCTACTCAAAAGACAGAAAAAAGTTAAATTACATCAACTAAAAATTGTCGTCTGCATCTTCTTTGAATTAGGACCAGTCTAAGTTATGTTGTCTGATAATGGGTTAATTAGAAGAACTATTATTTGTCACTGCATTATAAGTCCTTTAAGAAACAACACCAAAGATAATAAGAGGACAAGTTTGCATCGTTATTGTAGATCACTTCTTATAGTTTGTTGTTAAATGCATTGAAGATAGCAATATCATACTTTGTGTGAGTATGGGTTTTTCATTATGTAGAATTGTTTTAACCCTTTACTGTTCGAACCTGTGTTTTCACGTCACTCAGGTTTTATACCTATATACTTGAGAAAACATTGTGGAGAAAGAAGAAATTACTTGTAACAAGCAATTTCTCCTTTTCCCACAAAATTTTCTTCCAGATAGAATTGTATCATTTCAAATTGCAACAAACTGCATCCATTTTCATTGGTATCTTGAACCTCTTTCAACTTGGACCAATCTAACAAAAAATGGGAAAGGGTTAGGAATGTTACAGGAAAAAAGCTGATCCTTGCATCCAGAAGATTTGTCTCATTACTACTGATCAACTCATTCCCACACAATCCTGCTTTCTGACATCCCTTAAGAAAAAAGGTTTTGAAAACACTGTAGAAAATGAAGAAATTGCTTGTCATAAGCAATTTCTTCATTATCCACAATGTTTTCTACACCCAAAGACAAAGATTTCTAAGAATTCATGAACTTAAAAAAGTAGTCTGGAACTTAAAATAAACATCTGTAACTTCTTTGAATTTTGACCAGTCTAACACAAATTCCTCTGGTAATAGTTTAGAAAATGAGTGTGTGATTTATGTAGCCTTTTAGTTCCATTGTTCATATATACCAATATGTCAATTTTGATCAATAATGTTCCTCAACATTCATTTTAGGTTAAAACTCTGGCTTGGTAGCAATAACAGTGAGATATTGGTGATGTCATTAGACAATTTGGAGGCCATGACAGATGTACACTGTTTGTGTCCACACCAGGTTCCTGTCAATACACAGTCCTGTATGTTTATATGTGCGTCCTACAGTAACCATGGCAACCATTTTATTTGGTCTTATAATTATCCAGGTAAATACTGTTGAATTGAATATAGCAAAATACAAAATGCTCTAACATATTTTTTTCCTATTTAACCCATTTCAACTCAATGCTTTTTGACACCCCTTAGGAAAAACAATTCAGAAATATTGTCCAAGATTAAGAAAACGCTTGCACAATTGCTTTCAAGCAATTTCTTCATTTTCTATCAAGAAAATTGAAAAAATCTTATATTTCTTAGACTTTAATTTGTCGTCTGCAACTCCTTTCTGTCTAAAATTTTGGATAACGAAGAAATTGCTAACAAAAAATAATTTCTTCAATTTTCACTATGTTTTCCAGAGCTTGTTTTGAAGAGATTAATTGGGGATAGGTCAAACAAGTATTTCTGTATGCTATAATAATAATAATAGATGTAGTTTTGTATTACATTACTTCACAAGAGCTACTAGTCAAATTTTCTGGGTATTTTTAATTTTTGTGATCTGAGTACTAAAAAGCAGAAATAATGTCCCCACAGAAATAAATGCTTCTGCAGTATCATGTCATCCAAAAGACTTCATAAAATACTTGTCTTTCTCTGTTTTACAGATGGATGATTGATTAACAATAATACATGTATTAGTTCCAAACATGTACAAATACTTTTTATCTTATACTTCAGGTACAAAAGTTTATCTCTGGGATACAGATAAAGAAATCGTCCTTTCTTCTGTTGATTGTGAGAGAATAATGCCAATTTCTGAATGTACCATACAGAAACCTAGGAAACATGATGGTACGTGGTATGATATATTGTTTGTAAGTGTGCGAAAACCATACATGGACTATTAACTGTAACCAGACGATAAAATTTCAAACTGGTCCAAATTCAAAGAAGTTGCAGACGACAGTTTATGTTTAAGAGGATTTTTAAAAACAGAAAACATTAAATTGCTAGAAAACTTTAAGGATAATATAGAAATTTTCTTGGACCAAGCAATTCCTTCATTTTCCACATTATTTTCAAGAACTTTTTTCTTAGTAATGTTGAAAAAGCTTCTAAATGTTGGAATGGGTTAAGGGTAATCAGAAGACATGATTATAAAATTGAAGGAAATTGTGACAATAATATCAAGTTTTGGTAATTTTAAAAATCTTTGTACTTGGTAAAAACATTGTACAAAATTCAGAAATTTCTTGTTACAAGTGTTTGCTACTTGGACTTTTTTCATTTTATTCAATGGCTTCTAAAGCTATCTTCTTCAGGGTTGTAAGAAAGCAGGATTGTGTGAGAATTGGTTCAGGCGAGAAAAGCATGTAAGAAAGAACTCATATCAAGCTATGAAATGATTGGGAATGTAATTACTGGGTAAAAGATGTGAATTAGCAAGATTTATCTCCCATCTTAGTGTTAGTTTTAATTAAAACAAAAAATAAAAAACAAGTTTATAAGTTGCTATTGTTTTCTTTTTAGCATTTATTGTCAGTGCATATAATCTCTCGGAGATGATTTTTTAAAAATTGTAAACTTTATGAGAATTTTAGTAATTAATCTTCTTGTTTCACTTACTATTTTCCCCATTTTAACAGCTGCCAAATGCCAGGTAACAGCTCTCTCTGTGATTGGTCAGTATTTGTACATTGCTACAACTGGTGGGTGTATCATAGTGACTGACAGTTCCTCCCTTCAAGCTTATAGTGCATTTCGTTGTCATAGTGATGAAGACTTTTACTGTAAAGCAATTTTACCCCTTGGACCAACAGACAGTGTAGATGTTTTTAATAATACTGAGTCAGATGCTGTCCAAACAGACATTAATACTCGAAAACACAGTGGAACATTCCAGCAAATGAAAGTACGGGATCCAGGGATTCTTACCATCGGTCGGGGTTATGTTGACTTGGTAAGTCATGTGACCAGGTTGGAGAAACAGCCAATTGTACGACAAGATTCTGATGATGGTTTTTCAATGGTTGATACGGAGACAGTAAGAGAAGCATCAAATACTGTACCTCCAGATAAGAGTGCTAGGATGGACACACATGTGCTGTCTTGGATTGCAGAACATTGGGAACACTTTTAACCCATTTCCACACAATTCAACTTTGTTTCGCTCCTCAGGTAAAAACATTGGAAAACATTGTGGACAATGAAGAAAATACTTGTAGTACGTACATTCTTCATTGTCCACAATGTTTTCTACCTTATAAGGCAAAACCTTCTTAAAATATCACTGAATTGAAATAGTCATCTGCAACCTCCTCTCTGATTGTGATTTAGTGAATGGCTAAACCTATTAGAAATCCATGAATCAATGTACATGTATATCAAACTAGGAACTGTAGAATGTATGAGTAATAAAATCAGGATATCTCACACAGTTTGTAAGAAATTCTAAGATTTGCTAAAGATACCATAAATATGTTTCTAAAATTATAATCTTGTCTTTTGTTAACCTTATAAATTTGATGGTTGTACATGTATATCCATCTGTTTATTACCAGGCAATTCAGTTTAAGGCTAATTGCATTTTAACCCATTCCCAACACAATGGCATTTTTTGATGCCCATGAAGAAAAAGAATGGGAAAACATTTTGTAAAAGTCTTTGTCTTTGCCAGGTAATGAAGAAATTGCTTGTAATAAGCAGTTTTTCCATTATGCACAATGCTTTCCAAAGGTGATTTTTATTGAGGGGCATGTGATTGTGTGGCAATGGGACAAATGGGTTATTTAGCTAACATAAGATGTGAATTCATGAGAGTGACTTTGGGCCATTATGACCTTCCATTCATCCAAGCCCTGTAACATGTGCATTCTTTAGAGCCTTTCTTGAGATCAATTGATAAAATGGTATTAAATCGGAGTCTAGAACAATCTTTTTGTTTTCAAATTATTCTAGATGGTTCTATCTATCTATCTATATATACTGCCCAACTCCCCTTTCGGGTACTGGCAGGTGTGCCTCTGTGCTGGAATAAAAACTGCTAGTCATTGGTTAGGGTGCAAAATTTCAAAAGTATTGTGAGTGTTAGATTAAAAGAGCTGATAAAACATATTTTGGTCATTCAGGGATGGCTGACTATCTGAAAAGAATTTTGAACGCTGCAATATCAGGTTGCTGTACAATCGTTTCTGGTAGGCTGTTCCATAGTATCACTGTGTAGGGAAAAAAAGAATATCCAAAGTAGGTTGCATTTGTGTGGATCTGTTTGAGTGATACTGTGTGCATATGTCGGGTGGTCCTCACTGGTCTTTGGAGATAAGCTGGTTCTGGCACTGCAACAAAATTATTAACAATTTTATAAAACATGGTGAGTTTGGAAATGTCTCCTCTGTATTGAAGAGTTTCCCAACCAAGCTCCTTCTGCATGCAGGTAACACTGTCATAATAAGAGAAATTATTTTGAACCCATCTTGCCGCTATACATTGTACTTTTTCCACTTTGTTGATAAAGGTTTCTGTGTAGGGGCTCCAAACTGTTGATGCGTATTCTACCTGGGGTCTCGCTAAAGTTTTATACGCTATTTCTCTGATCTTCTTATTTTTGGTCTGGATGTTTCTGCGGAGTAAACCTAAAGTTTTACTAGCACTTGATGTTATATTGTCAATGTGTTTGTTCCAGGAAAGATCTCCAGATATTGTAACTCCTAGGTATTTGGCATTGTCCACAGTCTCTGTCCATGTAACCTATAATCAAAGGAAATCTTTTTCTTCTTTTTAGTAATGTTTAGGACAATGCATTTGCTGGAGTTAAACTCCATTTCCCACTTTTTCTCCCACTGCATTAACTTGTCTAGATCTTCTTGTAGGGTCAAACAGTCTTGCCTGTTGTTTATAGCTAAGTAAACAGCAGTGTCATCTGCAAACAAACAAACTTGGGATGCGATGTTATTTGGAAGGTCATTTATATACAAAAGAAACAAAAGAGGGCCAAGTACAGATCCACTTTCACTAATGACTTAGAGAATGTTTCTCAATTGTTACGTAAGATAACTTATGGTTGTAAGTGGTATACAGAATGCTTTTTATCTACATTATTTATGTTTAATAGACAAATTATTTAACCCTAACCCATTCCCACACAGTGATGCTTTTTGATGCACAAAGAAAAAAGCTGTGTAAACATCTTATTAGACCCCTGCAAAACGAATGTTTTCTGGGGTATACTGAAATCAGCCTGTCTGTCCGTCTGTCTGTGTGTCCGTCTGTCTGTGTACAAAATACTACAAATTTTGTGTCGCGAACTCCTCCTATGGTTTATGCTTCTATACCATTGAAACTTAATACAAGAATTAACCACATGTTGAAGTTCTGCAAGACGCAATTTTGAAGTCTTAATTCTCCCTGGTTCAAGAATGATCTCCCTTTGAAATTAGACACTTTTTCAAAAACAAGGCTCTTGTAGGGATATTTTATCACCTCCTGTGACAAGTTCTAGTTTTTCTCTGTCTTTTGAGGTTGAAACGTTGTGGATAAAGAAGAAATTGCTTGCATATACATTCATCAAGTGAAAGGCTGAGAATGCTGACCCTGTTAACTTTACTTTGACCTACTTAAATAATTTAAACAAGATCTTCAACCTTATTTATGTTTTTGTTAGACTTTGACCAACACTCAACATATTATACGCATACGCTCATCAGAAGAAGGTAGGCTTTCACTCGATACCAAGAACCTAGGCCCTGTGACCTCAGACTTAGTTTAACCAAACATTTGAACCTTCTTAATTAACCCTTGTTATGCTGAACCTGCAATATTCTTGATTGAACAGGAGGAATAGACAAAGATCGGCCTGCACATATGTGCAGTCTGATCTTAGTCTTCGCCACCTACTTTTGTTGTTTTTGTAAGAATTGTTTATAAAATCAGTTTCCAAATAAAATATTGACCGGGTAAGTATAAAAAGCTGACTGCTGACCGCTGACTGCTGACCAGCTGACTGGCTGACCATTGGGTATAAAAAGCTGACCAGTAAATTGCTGACCACTTATTTCACCACTTATTTGAACTCCTTCACCCACCCTTTATTCTGCATTGTTTTATGTAAAATATTCTGAGACAAGAAGTAATGATACAATTATGTAAATTCTTGTTAAGTTGTTTCAAGGAAATTTTGAAATCTATTTTTTTTTTGGGGGGGGGGAGTAGTTTTTGTAAAGTAAAGGAATTTTTAGAAATAAAGTAAAAGAATTTTTAGAAATATTCTAGCAACTTAAAATAACCTTTAATTTTTTTCTTTGTTTGAAATGACATATGAATACTTCTTTATTCAACTTTTCCAAATCTGTTGTTTCATTAACTTTGATATACATGCACATGGTATGAATTATCAATTTCTTGTTTTTAAACCTTTTCCTTAAAACAAGTTATCTATGTATAAATTCAAATTTTAGCTATTTTTATTCTTTAACAACAAATTTTGAAGAGTGGTCCAAGTTGCAAGATGCTGCATAGATTATACTAAAAGCATTAATAAAAAACAAGTACAAGTACCATACAGAGTTCAAACATTGTATGAAAATGAGAAAATTGTCAAAGTACAATTATAAGAAACATTGTATACAAAGGAGAAATTGTTTCTAACATTTTCTCCTTTTCTTGCAATGTTTTCAACCTAAAATGGCTGACTAAACTTGCTGACAAATGTAAAATAGCTGACCAGATTTTGCTGACTAAATAATATGCTGACCAAATTTGCTGACCAGACTCGATTATGAATTAATATGCTGACTGAATTTGCTGACCAGTGTTAATTTGCTGACCAGACTAGCTACAAAATGTCTGTTGAAAAAATTTGCTGAGCAATGAAAATCACTAACTAGACTTGATTATCAGCCCTGCTGATCCAATGATATGCTGACCAAATTAGCGGACCAGAATTGCTTACCAAATTTGCTGACCAATAAAAATGGGTGACTCAACTTGCTGATCAAACCATCTGCTGACTAGATTCACTGACAAATGTAAAAAAGCTGACCAGACCTTACTGACTAAATGATAGGCTGACCAAATTTGCTGACCAATACAAATTGCTGACCAGACTCAATTATGAATTAATATGCTGACTGAATTTGCTGACCAGAGTTAAATTGCTGACCAGACTAGCTACAAAATATCAGTTGACAAAATTTGCCGAGCAATGAAAATCACTAACTAGACTTGATTATCAGCCCTGCTGACCTAATGATATGCTGACAAAATAAGCTGACCAGACTTGCTAACCGAATTTGCTGACCAATAAAAATGACTGACTAAACTCGCTGACCAAATAATCTGCTGACTGGAATCACTGACAAATGTAAAAAAGCTGACCAGACTTTGCTTACTAGATAATATGCTGACCAAATTTGCTTACCAATACACATTGCTGACCAGACTCAATTATAAATTGATATGCTGACTGAATTTGCTGACCAGTGTTAAACTGCTGACCAGACTAGCTACAAAATGTCAGTTGAAAAAATTTGCTGAGCAATGAAAATCACTAACTAGACTTGATTATCAGCCCTGCTGACCTAATGATATGCTGACAAAATTAGCTGACCAGACTTGCTGACCAAAATTGCTGCGGAACTTGCTGACCGAAAAATCTGCTGACCAGATTCACTGACAAATGTAAAATAGCTGACCAGACAATATGCTGGCCAAATTTGCTGACCAATACAAATTGCTGACTGGACTTGATTATGATTTAATATGCTGACTGAATTTGCTGACCAGTGTTAAATTGCTGACCAGACTAGCTACAAAATATCAGTTGACAAAATTTGCCGAGCAATGAAAATCACTAACTAGACTTGATAATCAAATGCTGACCAATGTAAAAAAGCTTACCAGACCTTTCTGACTAAATAATATGCTGACCAAACTTGCTGAGCAATTAAATTGCTAACTAAGACTTGCTGACCAATAAATCTGTTGACCAAATTTGCTGACCAATGAAATTTCTGACCTGACTTCCTGACCAAAAAGAATGCAAACAAGAATTGCTGACCGTTGTAAAATAGCTGACCAGCCCTGCTGACCTATTAATATGCTGAACAAATAAACTGACCAGACTAGCTGACCAAATTGCTGACCAATAAAATTTGCTGAATAGACTTGTTGACCAAGTTTACTGACAAGTTAAAGTTGCTAACTTAAGCCATGCTGACCATCAAAAATTTCTGACAAAATAATATGCTAACAAGATTTGCTGACCAATGTAAAAGGGCTGACCAGACTTTTTCCAGAAGAAATTGCTGACCAGACTTGATAATGAAATAATTTGCAATGACCAATGTAAAACTGTTGACCAGACTTGCTGACCAAATATTTGATGACCAAATTTGATGATCAATGAAAATTGCTGACAGGACTTTCTGGACAATTATTCTGATGACCAATGAAATTTCTGACCTACCTTGCTGACAAAAAAACATGGTAACAAGGTTTGCTGACCAATGTAAAATAGCTGACCAGTCCTACTGACCTAATAATATGCTGAACAAATCAACTGACCAGACTTGCTGACTGGATTTGTTGACCAATAAAAATTGCTGACCAAATATCTGGTGATCAAATTTGCTGACCAATGAACATTTCTGACCAAACTTTCAAGTTTGTCTTATTTGTTGAACAATTCAGAACAGTTTGCTTACCCAAGATTTATTTTTCCAATATCCAAATTAGAGAAAAAATATTAATGCATTATCCATTCACATTATTTTTCATTCATTTTTATTTTATACTTGACTCCAAACATGACTGATGCAATTGATCAGAATCAAAATTAATGACATCATAGATATAGCATAATTCAAGTTAGCAAAACTTAATGCCGACTGGCAATTAACATCTCTTGTCCAATCAAAAAGATGTGCTGTATGACATGTTTATTCTCTAGGTAAGTCAAGAATCAATAAAAGGTTATTGACATCATACTTAATCTGGTGAACATGTGTATGGGGGCCTGCCCATGGCATTTAAATGTGTACAAACTGATTTGATGCCACTGTGATTTAATAAATGCATTACTAGAAAACTGTTTTAAGACTGGTCCTGAAAGCTCACTACTTTATTAGTACAATTTATGGATAGAAGTAACATTGTATAACAAGGTAACAAATATTTTTTCTTTCAGTTTTTAAGACTTATTTTCTTCAGTGAGTCCAAATATGGGATTAAGACATAAGGGGAATGATACTACATTGTTGTACCAAACAACCAGTCAAAGCCCCCCCCTCTGTCTTTCTCCCCCTTCTCTCTCTTTCTCCGTCCCTTTCTCTCTCTTAAATTAGCACAGGTACAATTAACAACCAAAAAAAGAAAAGAAAAGAATTAGTCAAATAACAGAGTTATGAAATAATAAGCTATTTCACCCATTCCCTCACAATCATGATTTTTAGTGTGCCCCAAGAAATACAATATTGGGAATACATTGTTTAAAATGAAGACAAAATTGCAATAAGCAATTTGTTCATTTTTCACATTGTTCTCTACCTAGAAAATTGATAAAATGTAGAATTTCATAAGCTTAAAATTGTCATCTGCAACCCCTTTGAATTTGGACCAATCTAAAAGATTGCTCTCTGATAATGGGTAAATTAGGAAAAGAGCACTGCATGCTATTTGTTCTTTAGAGTGAAGGGAGTTGTCAATCAAATCCAATAAGCCAATCAGAGTGCACTTTAAGCAATGTTACAATATAATTGGTCAGTGATGTCATTGGAGGCGACACCTTCAAGCTAGAAATAAACACCATTCCCTGATTATCTGTTAACCCTTCGCACTAAAAATGTACAGTGATATGAACATCCTTTCCCATTCTATTAATGTCTGAATTTGAAGAATATAATGACTGACCTTATGACATTCAAATGTACCTATTCTCACAATAATTTGCTGAACAATGGACATTTCTTAATGTGATTATTTCCCCTCCCTTTTTTATTACTTTTTTTGTGGAAAAATACTGTTTTAGATAAGATAAAAGTATATACTTTTTAACAAAGGAATAATTTAATAAATATGTATAACAATTTTTGCATAGAGATATAAACACCTGGTTTGTATAGTCATTCTTTCTCTTAAAAGCACTGAGTTTTCAATGCTTGTCTAAATGTCAAGTTTGGAAAAGTCACAGTAATGGGAGTAGGCCTACCTGAATTATGTTTTTTTTATAACCCATTCCCACATGAAGATATTTTGGACCAGTCCAAATTCAAAGAATTTGCAGACAACAATTTTAAGTTGATGAAATCTTCAAATCTTTGTTTATTAGGGTGGAAAACAAGCAATTTCTTCTTTCTCCACAATGTTTTCCAAAGCTTTCAGGGGCGACTAAAAGTGTCATTGTGTGGGAATGGGTTAACTATGTGTTTTCATGTGAAAGAAAACTTCTCAAAATCTTACTTGATTTCTTTTTTTCTGAAGAATGAATTCAAGGAGAATCTTGGGGCTAAAGAAGAAAATTATTTGTTACAAAAATAATTCCTTTTCTTTCAATGTTACTCAAATGATTCAACTAACTTAAAGATAAAAATCTTTATTTTTTTTTGTGCCTACCTGTAATTTTTTTCTAACTTTATCCTGTGACTTCATCTTTATGTCTCTACTTCTAGTTATATTATATCAACATGTCCACTCAACCACATAAACACATTCCTGCCTTTTATGCCTTTTTAGGTCTCTCAAGACAATAGTTCAGGAAAAGAATGTGGAAAATTAAGAAATCGCTTTATTTTCTTCATTTTTCACATTGTGTTCTACCCAAAAGGATTTTTTAGATGTCACTAGCTTCAAATTGTTGTCTTCAACTTCCTCAACCAGTCTAAACATTGTTCCTGTGGGAATGAGTTAATATTATTTACGAAGAAATCCAAGAGGCATTCATTTTGAAATCATAAATTTCAGTTATCTCCTTATACCCATTTCAAGCTGCCATCATAGAGCAGTTGGTAGCATGTCAGACTTCTAATCTTCAATCATGGGATATCATGGGTTCGATCCCCGGCGGCGGGACATATGCTTTCAGACATTTGTCTTTCACAAATAATTTTAAACCTAAGTGGGAAAGCAGCTGGAGGCTAGGAAAGGATTAAGTGGTAGTACTGATGTAAGAAACACCAGGAATCCATTGTTAGGTGCTCCAAATCACGCAATATGACTGAAATACTGTTACGGTGTTAAACCCCATTCAATCAATCAATCAATATTCCTATTTTGACAAAAATGTTTAGACTGGTCCAAGTAGAAAGAAGTTGCTGACAATATTTCCAGGTGATAGTGTTTTAATAACATTGGTCTTTTGGGATAGAAAACATTGTGAAAAAACGAAGAAATTGATTTAGAAAAGCAATTTCTTCATTTTCCACAATTTTTTCTCAACAGTTTTTGCTGCAATACCAAAAAGGTAGAAATGAATGGGAATGGGTTAACTCTCTCCTATTCAATTCCTGTTTTTTACGTCCCTTTATTTTTATGCTTGAGAAAACAGTGTTGAAATAGAAGAAATTAATCAAAACAAGCAAGTTATCCTTTTCCAACAATACCCTACCTACTGAATGATTAATTTTCAAATAAACCACTTTTAATATTTTACTAATATTAATCAAGACTGATTTTATCACCTTCTCTTTGCCATTCTTTGTGTTTGTACATATGATTCTCCTCCAAAAAGAAATCATTTTGGAATCATATTTTTATACAAATCAAGTATTTAAAAAAAAGTGTGCTGATTTCAATTGTTAATCTTGCCTTGATAATGAATTTAAAGTAATTTAAATTGACACAATAATTTCACAATAAATATTCTTTCTTTGTGTTAACCCATTCCCACTCAGTCCCTCCTTTTTACGCCCCTCAACGAAAAAGCTTTGGAAAACATTGTGGAAAATGAAGAACTTGCTTGGATCAAGCAATTTCTTCATTATCCACATTTTTTTCTATCCAAAAAGTCAAAGAAAATTTAAATTCCACCAACTTGAAAATACCGTCTGCAGCTCCTTTCAATTTTGACCTGGAGCTGGAGTGGGTTAAATTGATTTAATTCACTTAAATTAAATTTAATTTGATTCATTCTCATTGCCCTACTTTGAAACATCACAATTTATCAGGTGTTGTTGTTTGTCTTTGGGTGATATTGATAATGGCTGTACTGCTAGCAGAAGCTAATGATGTTATTGAAATGTCATTGAAAGTACAAATAAGGCAGTTTTCTGTGCAATTGACAGAAAACATATTTAGCTGATGAATTCTGGTTCCATTCAGGTTGTAATTCGCTGTCTTTTTTGGCGACTCATAAACGCCTAATTTTTTTTAACTTCATTTCTTTTTTTTTTAAAGATATGAATAGTTATATTCATTACAAAGTCGGCTTAATAACTTTTTTTTACAAATATCTGAAAGTATAACAGTTATATAGAAATTAGAGAGCCAAAACCTATCTTCCATAATCTGTGTAAGAGCTGCTTTATAAATCTTGTATGATTCCTTTGATGACTAAATTGGCCAATATTTGACAATGTAGGTTTTTGACTGATGAAAATTTTGTTAGAGAATCAGATGTTTTATTTTTTCTCTTTCAATGAAAATGTGGATACTGTATTTGAATGATTTTCCAAACTTCTAATCCTTTCCTTTTTTACCAAATTTTAACCTGTCCAAATTCAAAGGTTTCGCAGATGAAAAATTAAGAAGGATTTAATTTGAAAAATAACCATTCAATATGGTAGAAAATATTGTTGAATAAGAAAAAAATTGCTTGTCATAAGCTTTTTCTTTTTTTTTTCTACAATATTTCTCAAGTATAAAATCTCATGATGACAAAATCCTGAGATTGAACAGGAAAGTGTTAAAAAGAATTCAAGACTTAAAAAGCAAGTTGTAGAATAAATAGTTGCATGATTTTTCTCAACATTTAAATTTACACTGAATTGTGGAAATAGGAGATAATGCAATATTCTGGAATAATTCTAAGTAGCAGTTTTTTTGTTGTTGTTGTTGAAAGAGATGCAAAACTTGCAGCTTCTAGACACATTGAGGTGAACGGTAAAAAACTAGAGGCAAACACTTTTTTCATTTTCATTATTTTTCGGTCCCAGGATAAACAAGTTTCAATTTTTTCCTCATCATTTTAACTTATTTACAAACCAAATAGTCTTTTCTTATTCACTAAGAGAAAAGATGAACTATTGAGATAAAAGCTGGAAAATCAGACCAACCATCATTTCTCTTTTATTCTCACTTTTATATGCCCCAAGAAAATCAAGTCCCAGAATCATTTTTGGAGTTTAGAATACCAAATTTTTTTGGGCTTGTACAATCTTATTTTTTGTGATTTGAAATAGGTTATTAAAACCATCACCATATTGGTAAGTATAATGAAAAGATAGAATTGGCAATAAACCTGGTTTTCAATGGCTTTATCAAAGTCTATCAAGTAGCATAGGACTAGTTATGCAAACAAGAATTTAGACAACTAGTCTTGTTTTTTGCATGATAAAAAATTGAACAACAAAACCCTGATAATACATGTATGTGCTAGCACGCAAATTTTTATTATAACCCATCACAAGTTGTAATAGTAGTTGTCCAAACAAGAATTTAGACATGGGGTAGCATTAAATCACGAAATGCTGATGACATGTACTAGATCACATGATGAAAAATATTTAGTGAAAATTTGATCGAAACCCCTCAAGAATTGTAGGAGGAGTTAGGCTCACAAGAATTTGACAATAAGTCTCTTTTGAGCATGATCGCCATTTTTTAAAATCAAATACAAACAAACAACATTAATAAAACTTTACTCAGATTTTCTATCAAAGTGTCACCTGTAAAAAAGCAAAGGTGCAGCTATTGCATAATATTGACCAATATTGAACATGATGAGCAATTGAATACACAAGATGTTTACCCCCCTGTTGTGATATAAAGATAAGGCAATTAGCTTATCAGTAGGAGTCCAACACACAACATTCCTTAACCCTTTACTACTTTTTAAAATGTTAGACCTGTCCAAATTAAAAGGTTTTGCAAACAACAATTTAAAGTTGATTTTATTTGAAAAATAATCAATTAGTAGGGTATAAAATATTGTGGAAAAAGAAGAAATTGCTTGTTAGAAGCAATTTCTTCTTTTTCCACAATGTTTTATCAAGTATAAACCACAGGGATGAAAAAAAGACAGGAATTTAATTGGAAAGGATTAAACAAGGTCTTTGAAGTCAGCTTAATTTGCAAGCTATTCTAAGAATATTATTCAGCAAGTGTGATAAATTGTGGTCAACAACATTTGTCAAAAAATATGAAAAAAAAAATGCTGTGAGAAAGATCGGTTAGCAATTTTAAAAATGTGTTCAGCAAAGGATGAAAAAATGTGGTCAGCATGATTGGTATGCAATGTAAGATGGACTGTAGAGATCATGCGAATTGTTGTTCAGCTTAACCCATTCCCTCACAATGATACTATTTGACTCCCCTCAAGAAAAACAATTTAGAAAACTTTGTGTAAAATGAAGAAGTTGTGTAAATGTTTTATTCATGTACGAGCAGAACATGATTTTTTAATGTTTCAAAGGTTGCTGGTTTGATTTTTCTTTTTTTTTGAAAAATCATTTTCATTATATTCCTATATTGACGATCATGAAATTTGATATGGAAATTGCATAATGACTAGAATGAAAATGATAGAAAATGCAAAGCCCTCAAATTGTGAATTATAGATATTATTTTTCTTTTTCTTCTCCAATTCTAAAAAAAGTGTCAAAATCAAAAAAATATAATTTAGAAAAAAGAGAACATAAATAAATGCAATGCATATGTATTATAAGCTGTTTTGTTAGTACATACATGTAATAATGGTGACAACACATTGATAATCAAATGAGGAAGCAAATAATCAACTTAATTGGCTATCATGATTGAATAGGTAATAATTTTTTTTTTGTCAAGAAACTGATTAGCAGCTATAAATCCTTCAACATGTTCATAGTATTTTTGATTAAGTATTTCTATTTTCTTTTAATTTGTAATTTGTGAATTTAACACCATTTCCATTTATGATTCATAAATGCATACAAGTTAATATAAAAAAATAAATACAATATAACTAGTGGTAGTGTGAAGAATATCATATTTTCTTTAAAACATTTTCTCCATAATTTGAATATTTTTCATATTTTTTGTCTGTTGGAAAAGAGGTTTTCCCCTTTTTAAGCAGGATTAATGGTGGGCTAAGGAGCTTAAATAAGTGGTGAAATAAGTGGTCAGCAAAATACTGGTCAGCTTTTTATACCTAATTGGTCAGCTGGTCAGCAGTCAGCAGTCAGCTGGTCAGCAGTGAGTTGGTCAGCTTTTTATACCTACCCATATTGACCTGCTACTATTGGTTCCAGTGATATCAGCCGTTTGATTTTGTAGCAGTCCAAAAACGAACTTTATTTAGCATAACATGGGTTAAATTTTCTGAATGCTTAAACCTAAGACTATCATACTATATACTTTCATCATACAGTTTATCTTTGGTGATTGATAAAGAAATTTTAGCCAGGCAATTTTCCAAGAAAACCTGTGGTAAAGATATAGCCAGGTTGTCATCTGCGTTGTTGTCATCATGGAAAACTTTGACATTTTCTAAAACCTCTGGTATTGAACACATTCACTTGAAACTTGGAAAATAAATGCACTTTCCTTTTTACAATTTAGAAGTCTTACTATCAAGCTCTTGAACAGCGAGCGTTGGCATATTCTTGCAGTACTCATGTTGTGACAAGCAGCCATTAGGGCAAGCTGTGTTATCTTTTTCGGTAAAATGGTGCTTAATCTATAGTTTTTATGTATTTTTCAGTGCAATATACATGTGCATGCTGTATGTATTCTAAGACATTGTGTTAGTAATGTTAGGGTCGTCACTGGTAAACACGTTTTACTTTGTTTGTAAAATATATTCAACAGTAAAAACATCATTATAAAACATACAGTGAAACTGGCCTTTAATGATTTATAGAGGTCAGATTATATCTAACCAATTCCCAATCAATGCTGCTTTTTGATGCTCTTTAAGAAAAATAACTTGTAAAACATTGTGTTAAATGAAGAAATGGCTTGAAACAACAATCAAGAAAGTTGAAAAATCTAAGATTTCATAGACATTAAATTGTCGTCTACAACTCCTTTAAATTGGACCAGTCTAAAATTGTGCCGTCTCGTAATGGGTTAAAAGTTATGAAGACACTATGCAGATATTAGAGCAGAACTGATGTAAGTGCCTGCATTCATATTGGCACTCCGTTATCACACAACAACATTCTAGACTGGTCCAAATTCAAAGACGTTGCAGACGACAATTTAAAATTGTTGGGATTATTTGTCTTTTTGGGTAGAAAACATGGTGGATAATGAAGAAATTGTCGTTACAAGCATTTTTCTGGGGGATGCTGCTTCCAAAAGCGGGATTGTTTGGGAATGAGTTAAAAGTTTTTTCTTAGCCAGAAGATGCAAACCCTAATGTAGCTTTAGAAATGCCATTCCATTATTAGTATTATCCAATATTTGTTCTTGTATCTTTTCCATATACTGCTCGTTTTAGCCATAAAATTTTATCTTCTAGCATATTTTATTAATGATTTTGGTTGTATCAAGTTGAATGGACGATAATAGTGTCTACTTTGTTAAAAGAATATTAATATTAAAACTATTGTTATGGAACTTTTTGATGTTTTTATTCAACATACAAGTGGTGCCAACATTTTTTCATTTGTAAACTTTTCTTTTTAAGTAGCTGAAATTTTAAAAAAGCTTAGGTATTGTATTTTGGCTAGAAAAAAGGGTTTGGACTTCCATGTGCGGACCCAGCGTTTAAAGTTGTACAAATATATCGAAGAAATTCTTATTTTGACAAAAGGCTACATCAAACTTCCCCAAATCGTCGATTGGCCAGCAAAACGGTTGTAGTTATATTGTTTGGTTGCTCATGAGTAAATTATTGAGCCATTTCCACTCGAATATCATCTTGTTTGAACTATATTACGCCATGCTACTGTCACATTATCGACATGATGTTACCTAGCTTAATGGTTAGGACTGCCGACTCATAATATGAAACAAGTCAGGGGTTTGGAATTTGAATACTGACCACGCGGCTAGATAAATGGATTTGTTCCTGGACAAAACATTTTAGAGTCCCGGCCTTGTACTGATTTCCAGGAAACATATATGAGTAGGTGAATTTTACCATGATATAACTGAAAGATTTTCAAAGTGCCGTTAAACTTCATTCAAGCAAACAAACATCGCCACAGATTTTTAGCTCACTTTAGGACAAAGTGCTCTGGGGAACAATTTTGAATACTCACTGTCCGTCGTCCGTTGGCTGTCCATCTGTCTATAAACACATCTTTACAAATATTCTCCTAAAATAGCTATCGGTTTTCAATGAAATTTACAGAAATGATCCTTGAATTATGGCCTTCTATAATACTCCAAGGAATCATAATTTCCAGTTGCTATGACAACCGAAAGGAACTCCTCAGAAATTCTTTAAAAATCTCCTGACTGTAAGGCCTAAAGCCTTCAAACTTGGAAGATGGCGTCACCTCATTGTCCTCTACTTAAATACTTAAGGTTATGGTGAAGTGACTTATTTAAGCCCTAAACTATGGGTAATTCCAATTCAAATAGACAGGAAATCGCGCCACTTTAAAAATCTGCTGTTACTGAATTTTCTTGTGTATTCATGTTTAAGAGGATGTTTATATCTTCAACAATTTATGCCAGAAAAATTACATCGCGAATGACTAAAATTATGTAAAATTTCTATGTCCCGCGTTACATTTTACTCAGAGCTTTACATATTTTCTTTGTCGCATTTTTTTTAGAGCGGACATACTTCCAAAAATTGTCTTTAAAACAGAGTTCCGATCGTAGCGACTGTAATTATTCTAATCATTAATAAATATTGGATTTTATAATAATCACACTTAAGATAAATATAAAAATGGCATATGCAATTTTAGAAGACGCGTCATTTCGTATATAAAAATAATCTCTCAAATCGACAGATATTTTAGAAATACGTTTTTATCAAACAATTATTTACCAAACAATGTTAAATGTGGTCTGATTAATACTAGTTGAAAATTATAATCACAATTGTCCACATAAAATGTCCCCGTTTCTTAAAATGACGTCTTGCGAAATCATATTTATATTTAGAGGCGTTCATAATTCAAGCGTAAAAATTTACCAAATAGTTCAAATTCTAGAAATACGTTTTCATCGTAATCTAATGTATAACTTGCGTTACTTTGCTTTTAAGCTTAGTTTGAGTAATTTACAGAAATTGCCTACATAAAATGTCCCCGTACACGAAAAAACGTCGAAGCCTTACAGGTAAAACGTTGATTTTATAAGGTTTCCTTCACCTCGTTTTATCTTAAAGTGAAATCAAGGATGCACTCCATCTGAAATGACGGTCTATTGTCGAAGGTGTAAATGCTAAGATGCGCAGATGTAAATCAGTCGAATAAACTCATGGTGAAAGGATCGCTTGCCACGCCCTTTAACCTCCGATAATGTATTATATCTGACTATCCAACTACATTAGCCCATCCCCACACAGCAAAGTTTAAGACTGGTCCAAATTCAAAGAAGCTGCAGACGTCAATTTTAAGTTGAGAAATTTTAATTTTTTTTCATCTTTTTTGATAGAAAACATTGTGGGTAATGAAGAAATTGCTTGATACAAGCAATTTCTACATTTTCCACAAGGTTTTTCCAAAGCCTTTTTCTTGAGGGGCGTAAAAAGGAGGATTAAGTGGGAATGAGTTAATTTGCATATGATATATGATCAAAGAGATAAAACTTTAAGAATGTTGTTGGTTAGTAAGTATACTTGGTCACTACAATTAAAAAAAAAACTTAATCTACGGCTTTTAAGTTGATAACCGATACAAATATGAACAAATTAATCGTTCGCTTCAGGTTTGAATGATTGATTGATTAGCCAATCGGTTTTCTGTGATCGACAGAAATTGCGATCCATCATTCTTTATTGACTAGTACTTTACATGACATTATTAATAATTTTGAAAAATCTCGAACAATTCGGTATTATTCTATTTTTCATATCGTATATTAACAAGTCGAAAAATTTTCTTGATTTTTTTTCGAAAAACGTGCAGAAACATATAGTTTTATCAAATTTGTCTAAAGAACTAGGAGAAACGTAAGCATTATGTATAACGTCAGGGGGTATCAGAAGCGTACGTTACGTCAGAAAAATAAAAAAAAAACAAATCCTTTAAAAATCATCTCCTAAACTGGCTATCAGATTTAAATGGAATTTTACAGAAAAAAATATCCTTGGGTGATGGTCTTTCAATATACATCAAAGAATTATGATCGGTTGATAAATCTGGTTGCTATGGCAACCGGAAGGAATTTCTAAGAAATCCTTGAAATCTTCTCTTAAACCATAAAAACAAGTACATTCAAATATTTCATATAGCCTTGGCTCTTAGTACTCTACCACAATACTTCAGGTTATGATGTTGGGATTTATATAATCCCTATATTGAGAGTACTTGAAATTTACATGGAAATAAAGAACCAATTCTTTAAAGTCATTTCCTCCAATACTAACATTCTGATTTCAATAATATTTTACAGAAATGATCCCGTGATGATGGCCAAAGTATTTCAAGGAATCGTAATCGGTTGATAACCCTGGTTGCTATAGTAACCAAAAGGAAATCTTTGAAATTCTTTGAAATTCTTCTCCTAAACTGTATGGCCTAGAGCTTTCAAATTTGGGATAAAGCATCGCCTCAGGTTATGGTGATGTGGTTTGTTTAAGCCCTGGATTTGGGATTGTTGAAATTAACATAGGAACAAATTCTTTTAAAAATCATCTCCTCCTTAACTTATCTGATTCCAATCGAACTTTACAAAAATGATTGCTGGATGATGGTTTTTCAAAATAGCCCAATAGAATAGAAATATCTATGACCATTCTAGTTGCTATAACAACCAAAGGGAATTTCCTATAAATTATAACAAAAACTCTCTGAAACCTTAAGGCCTAGAGCTTCAAATTTGCACGTAGCTTTGCCCAATCGTCAGATACCAAACTACTTGAGGTTACGATGATCTGATTTATACTAGCCCTATGATGTGATACTGACATAAGCTCTGAAAGAAAGATTTTTGTCCATTGTTCTCAATGTCAGTTGAGAATTTAAAAGAACTCATCGAATTCAGAAGAAACTCAAATTGAATATAGAGGAAATAATATGGCAAAAAAGTGGTTTGAAAAAAGGTTAGATATTACCAATACATTGACTTTTTGCCGTATCTCAGGTGAACGATTCAGGTCCATCATGATCTTCTTGTTTCATTGAACCATCCACTCGTATTTATGTTTCCACTGCTTATCAGCTATTATGTACAAAACGAAATGCAAGACGCATTCTACTGTTAACTAAATGAGGTAATAATATTCTGTCTCAACTATCAATGGGTCATGTTCACTTATTCATTTTATCCCTGTATGTTGTTATTTCCCATATATAATGCACAATATAAATAGATTTTTGTTGCCTTATATAGTGAAAAAATCTTGCAGGCCCATAAATACGCATTTTATTTATCGGCGCTTTCCGAAGTCTACATGTCAAGTCAATGACGGATCAATAGCCGCTCATACTTTAACCTATTACCACACGACAAAATTTAGACCAATCCAATTTGAAAGAGGTTGTAGACCACAATTTCAAGGTGATGGAATTAAAGAAGTCATTGCCTCTTATGGTAGAAATCATTGTGGGCATTGAAGAAATTGCTTGGTACAAATAAATTCTTATTGTACACGATGTTTTCAAAAGCTATTTCCTTTATGGGCATAAAAAAGAGGGGCTTGTGGGAATGGGCTCATATGAACAAATGAGGCTTTACGTCGTAAGTACAACTTACATAAACTGAACCTACGACGTTTTGATTGCCTACGAAAGGATTTAATTTATGTAAATGTCGAAGGTAAAAAGCATGTCGTGCACGGCCCCGCCCACTTACTCCATTAGCCCCGCCCATTGACTCAAACAGGAAGTTACGCTTCGATTTTTTACGGCGTCATTTAGCCAGTAGCAATCAACAAACTATGGATATGGTTGGTTGGCTACCTAAACTTCGTTACTACAGCTTAAATAAGCTGAAGTTACAACTAACAAAAAAGCTTAACAAAAATGGCGGTCAATGTTGGAGTTCAAAGATGAATCCGGACTGAATGAATTATTTGATTGGTTGGTCGATTCCTTCGTCAATTGACCAATCGCGTCTGTCAGTCAAATAACCAGTCGACCAATGAAACCATTCATTCAGATCATTGGTGAGTTTTTGAACTCCGACATTTGTCGCCATTTTTGCTCAGTTGTCATGTTGGGTTGACGACTTAAGCGTCGAAACCACAGTTTATTCAAGCTGTATTTACGACGTTCATTTCGCCATCCAACTAATCTACTTTTTATTGTTACAAGCTAATGGACATATATTCTTTCAGAATCACGTCCTTTAGAATGGAAGCGGGACTTCCTGTTGGAGCTAGTGGGCGTCGTCAGTTGGCGGGGCCAGTGATTGGTCAGTTTTTCAATTGAATTTGCAAGCGATCTGGTTTCATTTTTAGTTCCATTTACTGAAGGTTATTTGGATATTGTTATGGTTTTGTGTCCGTCGTGCGTCCGTCCGGCCGAGTACGACTTTAAAAACCTTCTCATAAACTACTGCCTTAAATTCAAATAAAATCCACGGGAATAATTCTTTGGTGATCCGTTTTCAGGCACCTTCAAAGAATAGATTAGATTAAAAAATAAGTATTTTTTTCTTTTATGAGCGGGTTAATTTCAATACAAATTCATTGTATAGAGAACATTTTCACAAACCAATAATAATGTTCAACATATATGTCGGGGGTCATAGCTGTGGTCTAAATGAATAATTTGATTGGAAGCAATCTTTCGTATGAAGAATTCCACTGATGTCGGATTTGCAATCTAATCGATTCTATTTTCAGGAGAAAGTCTTTGTTGTATGATTTTTCATCTTTAAGAATCTATCTTCTAGGAGAAGACGCTAATGTCGGATTTTTTATCTCGAAGAAGAAAATAACTGATGTCAAATTCGCCATCTCGTAGCTTCTGTCTACAGCAGGAAGTCAGTGATATCGTAAATGCTATCTAGTGGAATCAATCTTCAGTAGAAAGTCACTGATATCTGATTCGCTATCTTGTAAAATCTATATTAGGAAGAAAGTCACTGATTTCGGATACGCTATCTTGTGCAATCTATCTTCAGTAGAAAGTCACTGATATCGGATTTGCTATCTTGTAGAATCTATATTCAGAAAAAAGTCACTGATATCGGATTCGCTGATTAGTGCAATCCATATTTAGAAGAAAGTCACTTATATCGGATTCACTATCTAGTGCAATCCATATCCAGAAGAAAGTCACCGATATCGGATTCGCTATCTTATAGAATCTTAATTCAGTAGAAAGACACTGATATCTGATTCGCTATCCTGTAAAATCTATCTTCAGCAGAAAGTCACTGATATCGGATTTGCTATCTTGTAGAATCTTTATTCAGAAGAAAGTCACTGATATCGGATTCGCTATCCTGTAAAATCTATATTCAGTAGAAAGTCACTTATATCGGATTCACTATCTAGTGCAATCCATATCCAGAAGAAAGTCACCGATATCGGATTCGCTATCTTATAGAATCTTAATTCAGTAGAAAGACACTGATATCTGATTCGCTATCCTGTAAAATCTATCTTCAGCAGAAAGTCACTGATATCGGATTTGCTATCTTGTAGAATCTTTATTCAGAAGAAAGTCACTGATATCGGATTCGCTATCCTGTAAAATCTATATTCAGTAGAAAGTCACTGATATCGTATTCACTATCTAGTGCAATCCATATTCAGAAGAAAGTCACTGATATCAGATTCGCTATCTAGTGTATTCTATATTCAGTAGAAAGTCACTGATATCGGATTCGCTATCTAGTTCAATCTATATTCAGAAGATATTCACTGGTATCGGATTCGCTATCTAGTGCAATCTATATTCTGGAGAAAGTCACTGATACTTGATTTTCTATCTAGTGGAATCTATCTTCAGTAGAAAGTCGCTTATTTTCTTCTCGCATTGTTTTCCCTCTTCCATCTGAAATAGATTCAAATGTATTTTGTTCCTCTTGTTATTTTACTTAGAAATGTCCTTTGTCGTGGGTGTAAAATCAAACATTCAAAGGATGGACGGCAACTGTCCAGCAATAATTTGATTGACCAATCAAATCATCCAATTCTGCCATTTTCCTCTTTCACAATTTCGTAAAACCACTCGACGTTAGATGAGCTAGAAGTCATTTTGATGTTTGTTTCTCCAATCAACGACTTTCAATCAAAGTACTGAAAGTACTGTAAGCTAGAAAAGCTTGGTTGAATTAAGAAAATCTTTCCCTTGTTGGGGAGAAAACATTGTGGACATTGAAGAAATTGCTTGTTACAAGCAATTTCTTCATTGTCCACAATGTTTTCCAAACCTTTTTTCTTGAGATGCTTAAAAAGCGGAATTTAGTGGAAATGGTTAAATATCATGCCTCTGACAGAGTTCTCTTAATTTGAATAGAGTTTGCAATATTCTTGAAATACATAACTGTTTTTATTGAGTAGGCATTTAACGCATTTACTGGTTTAGCCTCCTATGGCAGTTTGCACTCGTTGAACTTTGAGAAGATCTCGAAATTTTGTCTGTTAACTTAAGATATCAAAGCTGACGCTTTGACGTATTGTAGGTGTCAAAGTTATCTTTCCTACCTACATTTGTCAGGAGCACATTTCTTAATTGTAGTTGATTCCTACTTGAAATTTCGTGAATGAATTAATCTGAAGAGGAAAGTGCAATGCCTTAGAATGGTAACTCTTGTTGACCCCCCCCCCTTTTCTTTTATAATAATTCTCTCGATTTTTTTATTCTGAATCATTTTTGTCAAGGGCAATTATCTTAGAGATTAGAAGCTATCTATATCAGATTTCACTTATCAAGTATTTTGACCTATCTTAGGAGAAGTGCAGTGCACGTGAGCATTAATTCTAGCGATTATTTTTCTGACAATTTTTTTTATCCAAAACATATCTCGGAAAAATAGAATAAAAATATTCTAATGACCTGACGGACTCTTCGCATAATTACGCGCTTGACTGATTGTCTTCGGCATTTCTCGCTTCATTTCGCTAGTAGAGAATAACAATTTGAAAATTGTTATATTGGATAATATTTACACGAGGTTCAATCACCGTTAAAAAAAAGTAGACCCGTGAACCCAATTTCCAAGCAGAGTTGTCGTTCGTTACCTCTGATTTCTATTTTTACATTTAATATTTGAAATTACCTGCTTTGTTTTTAGAAGGTTCATTCTAGACTCATGGTCAATGAAGTGGGCGTTTATCTTGGCACTGCTCGCACGTGCACATTGTGATGAGAGCGCTGTGCTTATACCGTGGTCCTCGTCCATTCCGTTCTTCAGACCAAGCACGTTTATAGACTTGCTGATTTCCAACTCAGGCTGCTCAGAGTATTCGGCAGTTGTCGCTGCGTTTAAAATAATGCAGCTTTTAGGCCTAGTGCCTAATGAGTTTATTGTACGTGATACCGGGATCTCAGATTTCGGAGTTGCTATCGAAACTGTTCGTCGAGCTGGAATGTCTTTCTCTGTGGCAAATTGTACCGTAGATTTGGCAGATTTTGTCATTGTTTTAGAAGATTTGCCACTCAAACTACTCGCACTCTTCCGTTCCGTCACTGACGGCGTACCGTGTAACGTCATTGTTGACTGAACATATTTTCCATGCGGCACATAACACCATCTCCGCTTACTGAGGTTGTCAGAGTGACCGATGATCTTAGCCAAGTCTTTATGTTCTTGACGCAGTCTTATTTGACAGCCAATACAACTCCGATGTGACGGTGATTTGACGGCTGATCGGTGCAAATATTTGTCGAGTTTACTTGAGGAACCAGGTTTGAATGCGAATCTGTCATTTGGTTTCGCGAATTCTGACAGGTTAATCTCACTAAGGTCTGGTAACGGCACGTATTCGTGTGAATGAGCACGTAGAAACGTCTTTACCTTATTGCCGGAAGCACTACTAGATATACTAACGTTATTTTTAATTAAGTCAGTATAGATATCCCTAATAACGTTTTCAAGTTCGTGGATTTCATTTTCATAATTCACGTGTTCGTAATCTTTTGAATGAATTGTAGCACTTTTGGATCTGGATTTGCTGTTAAAAATGTTTGATTTTTTCAAGTGTCCGTTTTCATTTTTCTTGGAATCTATGACATCATCTTGCACGTCATCGTAATGCAAAATCGGAGTAGACTTTGATGACTTCTTCGCATCACCGTTGGATTTGAAACGAAAGCCGGGAGTCTTTTCACTATCTGTCAATATATTGCGTTTATCCCCTCGCCCTTGTATCTTATTTTTCGCCAGTGATCTTAGCAATACCTCCTGCTCGTGTGAAATATCCTTGATTGCCTTAAGCTTTGCTCTATCTAACTCTTCCCATTGATGAACGAGTTTCGTCAGTTCAACAGCGTTTCGCGAACATTCCATCAACGTCACGTCGAAGAATGCTGGTCCAATTTTTGCTTTGGCATCTTGGATGGCTTTTGATGGAGCAAATATGTCAGCATGTTTCTTTCTTCTTGGTAAAACTATGGACATTTTTATAGAAAAAAAACTAAATGTATCTTCAACTCAACTTTAACGTCGCCATATTGGATTGAAATCTTGACGTCATTTCCCGTTTAGACACGTCATATTTCCCGTACGTCAATGTCGTTTGCACACCGTCGTTCCAAATTCAAGGAGACATTGCAGAGTGGACGAATTTGTTTACGAGTAGCTATTTCTCATTTTCCAACTATTCTTCATTTGATATACATGTAGTACGCCATAAAATGCGGTCATTTACAAGTATTCTTATTACGAATGTTAGATAAAGCGTTTTTAGAGCAAGTTTTTTAAACCGCTGAATTGATACCTCAGAAAGGCGAAACTTTCCATTAAATAATATTTTAGACGTCATAGAGAACGATTTATTCCTAAAGAGATAAAAATTCAAAAACGACGCCCTCGAAGCCGATCGCTTATGCAAATGCTGATTAAACATGCTTTCCTCAAATTCAATTGACGTGTCGGCACTGTCATTCCTCAACCCATTCCGACTCAATCCCTCCTATTTACGCCCCTCAACAAAAAAGCTTTGGAAAACATTGTGGAAAATGAAGAAATTGCTTGGATCAAGCAATTTCTTCATTATCCACAATGTTTTCTATCCCAAAAGACGAAAAAATTCAAAATTCCATCAAATTGAAATTGTCGTCTGCAGCTCCTTTCACTTTTGACTGGTCTAAAAATTCCATTGTGTTGGAATGGGTTAACACAGAACGCTTTAGCTAGAAATAAGAATCTTAATATTTTCGTTCTAAGGAAAGCCGCGGTGATAGCGCTGCTGGTAGCGCGTCGGACCCTTAATCATGAGGTCTTGGGTTCGATACCCGGTCGCGGCAAATATCCTTTACAACTTTTGTCTCACACCAATGATAATTGTAAATCTAAGTGGAATGAGCAGCTGGAGGTTCGGAATGGATGTTGTAGTAGTACCGGTGTGAGAAATACAAGGATTCAATTGTTAGGCGATCAAGCCGCCGTAATGTGACTGAAATACTGTCCTATTCAATAAATCAATCGTTGTAAAGAAAGCAATGACTTTACATCGTTTTCAATCAAAATTACATAAATCGTTATTTAGCGAGATTATCTCAAGAAAAGAATAGTTTTAAGCCTGGATTGGATCAATAACGCCTTCTTCCTTGGTCAAATCGAAAATAAGACTTGTAATTGTTAACCCACTTGACGCTTAACCACTTCCTAAACGACACAATTTTGGACTAGTCCAAATCGAAAGAGGATGCAGACGAAAAATCAAAGTTGGTTTAAATAGACAAACACAATGTTTTCCATAGCCATATTTCTTTGGTGCGTAAAAATACGGGATTGTTCGGTAATACTTCCCGAACAGAAATATGATTGCTGATAAATTCATTGGACATGGCAGCTTAACCCATTCCCACACAGAGAAATTTTAGACCTGTCCAATTTGAAAGAAGTTGCAGACGACAATTTCAAGTTGATGGAATTTTAAATTGTTTTGTCTTTTTTGGAAAGAAAACATTGTGTATAATGAAGAAATTGCTTGATTCAAGCAATTTCTTCATTTTCCACAATGTTTTCCAAAGCTTTTTTCTTGAGGGGCGTAAAAAGGAGGGATTGTGTGGGAATGGGTTAAACCAACTTACACAATGATCATAAGTAGACCTATAAGCCTATCGCAGAATGTCTCGTTTTGATAAACACTAAGAGGTTTTGTTTGATAAAAATCATTGGGGTTGAAAAGTAGCCCCTTGTAAGAATAGACGTCTTAATTCCCCATAACTCGTCACATCCTGATATGTGAGTTATACATAATTTGAAACTTCATTGAAACTCATTCCCACAGAACACCGCTTTTTACGCGATGAAGAAAAAATGCGAGAAGGTAAAAATGCTTGTTACAAGCTATTTCTCCGATTTATTAGCAATATTTTCTACCCTATATGACCCATACATTGCCATTTAAGTCAGATTAAAATCACCATCTGCCACTTTTTCCTGGAGTAGTGAAAAAATTCCGTCTGGTAATGGATTAATGTTGAGCGCTCGGGTACTTGGACATTTTGTCGACTGTTTGTTGCAGATAACATTAACAAGTGAGATAATATGTAAGGGTCAATGATATTTTGCAGATTATCTTAAAAAGATATGACAAAATGGTTAAACCAATTACCAGAGGACAAAAAAGTGGTGGAAAAAGAAAAAAATGCTTGTAACAAGCAAATATTTTCTACCACATTTGGTTTCAAGGTTTCATTTCAAATTGCAACCGATTTCCATTATTGTCTGGAACCCCTTTCAATTGACCAATCGCGTCCGTGAATCAAGGAATCGACCAACCAATCAAATAATTTATTCAGCCCGGACCTGAGCCAGCCAACTCCGACATTGGCCGCCATTTCGTTTAATTTTATTGCTCGTTTGGCGACTTAAAGTCTTATTCAATCTGTAGTTACGACGTTTAGGTCACAAACCAACCATTTTAATTTTTTGTTACATGCTACTGGCCATAGATTTTGCAAGATAACGCCGTTAAAAATCGAAGCGGAACTTCCTGTCGGAGCTCATGGGCGGAGCTTAAGAATCAGTGAGCGGGGCCAGCGATTGGTCAATTGGACCAGTTTAAAATTCGAAATACAAGACAGGGTTAAATACATAGACAAAACTAGAACAAGATATACTTAGTTACCCATCTTCAAACAATACCTTCCAGCTAAAGAAAATAACACCAGTAACTCCTGTGAACAAACTCAGAGAACGGACAGAACGAAATCAAAGGATTGTCTGTAGTCATACAACAAGAGTTACCTGCAAAAACATTACAATAATTGTGTTTTTACAGAAATGTACTGGAACATGATTACAATATACTGGTGTAATTATAGGAATACACCTCTATAATACGAAACGATTTACAGCCCGTTACAGCTGACTTTTTCGTTTCTTCCCCCAAATCGGGAGATGAATTGTAAATTCAGTAGGTTTTGAAATTTTACTTTAAATCACATATGCAATGCAAAGTATTAACTTCATAATATGTGTAATTTTATATGGCATAAAGTGACCATAGCATACCTTGGAACTGTACGAATTAAAACCAACTGGTCATTAAGGCATGTGGCAAAATTCGGTTAGTGTCAAACCCTGAAGGAAGTAGGATTAAAGTTTAAAGCGGCTCTCGCGCAGATATATGAAAATTATCTGCTTTCCCAATAGTTATTAATGTCATTTTCGCGATAAATGCTCTTTCATCTTGTTACTTATACTGAATTTACTATAAACCTAATTTATTTTGGTATATTTCCTATTGACTTTGTCTTATCGTTCTTCAATTAACAGTCGGTGAAATTGAGATTGTCTCCATATTTACCTTCCCAGAGCCAAGTTCGAACATCGGCTAATTTTCCGAGAATCGCTATAATTATAGATACGAAATGAGGGTCATCTTAAAAATGGGGTCAAAGGTCGGTGATAAAAGGGATCATCATGTATATTTTTTTTTAATTATTTGAGTGTGCGAATAATTTCTGTTTATTTTGGTATAAGCCTTGATTTCGTTGAAAACTCGTGGACCGAGAAATGAGCAAAAACGTTATAATGGTCGTCTATGGAAAATGATTTACTTCCGTCTAACCTAAATTGTTAGCGAAAACTGATGACGTCATAGTAACCACAAATACGGCAATTTTCGGTGCAATCGACAGATAACGTATTCACCCGATGAGTTCCGGTTCCATTCACGTTGTATTTTGTTGAGTTATTTGGCGTCTCGTAATGCGAAATATTTTTTGCTTCCTTTCTTTCTTTTTTTAAATTCATTACAAAATCAGCTTAATCACCTCCTCACAAATTTCTGAAAGCATTACAGTCAGAAATTTGAAAATAAGAGTCAACCTTTTTCTTTCATAATCTGTTCAAGAGGCCCTTTATATACACTAATATTACTATAATTACTCCTCCTGGTGCGTGGCTCATACTTCAGGAAACTCGGTTTAATCAACATCTAGCAAGTTAATCTCAGGGTCCGAGATTATAAAACTTTTTTTGTACTCAGTTGAGAATTTACTCAAACTTCGATTTAGGATTAAAGATGTATTTCTGCTTAGATCCTATGATAATTACATGAAACTAATTGACAATATAAACAGGTTCTTACTTATTTCTCTTAATATACAATTTAAATTAACCCTTGTCATGCTGACCCTGGAATATTCCGGTTTTGGCAGGAGGTGTAGACTAAGATCAGACTGCACTCATGTGCAGGCTGATCTTAGTATACACCTCCTGCTTGTACTTTTCCTGCCAGAGTTGTTTATGAAGTTGATTTCTAAAAGAGATATTGATTTTTGAACATCAAGTTCTATCAGTGTTCTCAGCCCTTTGATTTGACAGTATTTCAGTAAGGTAATTTATTCAGCATGACAAGGGTTAAAACTAGATATTTATTCAAATTTGAAGTTGGGATAAATTATCAACTGAGTACGAAGAACGTATAGTCTCGGGCCCAGATTGATTAAAACTAAGTTCCATCGAAAATTTTCATCTAGGCTTAAAGTTTCAAAATTAAGTATAAATTTAGAAAATGCTTCTACGAGATTATTCCTAAGATGGGTATACTTTAGGCAGACACATTCAAAATTAAATTCGTCTACAATTTCAGAGCAAAAACAAAATTTTAATTCACTATCTCTATTGATTGTTAAGTTCAACTCGTCCAAATACTGAGTTTTGTAGGAGAAGTGCATAAAGAAACAATATCAACCCTATACTTACGTTGAGTAATTAACAGGGCTCCACCAGGCGTTAATGTGTAACGCGTGTAACAAAAAATTAAAATGGTTGGTTGGCCTAAACTGCGATTATCATAGGCTGCAGTTGTGATATTTGAGTCGCTAAAACCAACTAAAATGTTGGAGTTCGAAGTTCATCTCCGGTGTAAATGACTCATTTGATTGGTCTATCGAATGTTAGTCACTCCCATTGATCTCCCCCAGAAGATTCCATCTAGATATTCATTGAAGTTGGTCTACTAATGACACGGCCAGTAACTTGTTAAAAGGAGTTTTTGGGTTTGCTACCTAATAGTCGTAACTAAAGCTTGTCGTTTAAGTCGTCAAACTAACACCGATAAGTGTCGGCCAATGTCATCCTCATGAGTGAAGGGATATCGAGAACGTTCGCCGCCCTTGGTACGACAAGATGGCCAATATTCGAGATCGTGATTCACTTTCGATGTGATTGTAAGATTTGATCGGTAAATCGATTTTTATTGACAAAGGGATCCTTCGATTAAATTGTCGAATATGACAGACTTTCCCGCGAAATGCCACATCCGGGCAACGTACACAGGAAGTAAAATCTGCGTCTGCGTACAGACGTCAACAACGACTGTCAAAAGTAAATAATGGCGGATGAATAATTTTCTTACCAGTCTCGAAATCGGTTGCATCTAGCGCCAAATGAGCAACCTGTTACAGAAAAAATAACATTTATCTGAGAAAGAAAGATAAAGATTCACATCTTGTCCTTTATTTTCGAGATCAGTGAACGTGTAAGTAAGAAAACTTCAAGAGAATTTCCTTAATTTGTTGACAACTTTTTGGATGTCAAAACAAACAAAAACATTTTTGTAAACATTTCACAGCAAAAACTCATATTTTTTTCAGAAGCCAGAATGGAGTTGAGAGTTGGAAACAAGTACAGGCTTGGGAGAAAGATTGGGAGTGGCTCATTTGGAGATATTTATTTGGGTAAGTTTTTACTAACGAAAAATTCCCGATTTCTCTATTGGTAAAGATGCCACTGTATTGTCTTACCATGTATACCAAAGTTAACTTTTAAACTACAAGAAATTACCATCATAATTATTGGCTTGAACTAGCTTTTGTTAAAAGGGACATAAACAGCCCATCAAGCTTAGTCACCAAAAAGTACTCGCTAACCTACTTTTTTCTGTTGTTGTTGTTATGCTTTTGGATTAGTTGTTTAGACAGTAGGGACAGCTAACCCAATTATCGTCATGTAGGTTATGGTTACCAAGGATATTTTGTGTTAGATCAAACCATTTTGTAGACAAATATGAACATAAGATTGTGAAGTATTTAATGTCGGCATGCAATTTATTTACCTATTTATATATACTGTCTCAGCGTGCCCACTGGGTTTTTATTTTGGGGGTACATGTACCCCCTAGGTTTTGAAGTGGGGGTACAAAGAAAAATCTGGGGGTACAGTGTACCCTTTACTTTCAGATTTAAGGGTACACAATATGAATCTGAACCCTTTACCAAATGACAGACAATGTTGTAGTTATATAGTTTGTTATTACTCAGTAAAGAAGTACCACACGTCATGTGCAAGTTTCAGATGAATTTAGAGGGAAAGATAATAAACTTTCTTTGAAAACCTGGTTTTTGACAATTCACTTTTTCTTAATTATTGGATTTTGGACGGGTTGAATGGAATATGAGAGTGATGGCAAGTTAATTACAAGGGTGGGAATGTCATCTTGGAGCAGGCCATACCAGGCATGTCTGCTCATTTTTAGATCAAACTGGTATTAAAACGATTCTGGTACAGAAAATATCAAATGGTCTTATAAGTGTCTAAAAGTCACCATTTGTGGAGAAATAGAATAGGTTTTGTTACGACATTTTACAGACAGCAACTTACGTAGCCAAAACAAAACTACAACGTAAAACAAACAGCTCAATTTTGTCATGCCTGACTTAAATGTACGACGGAACTTACGAGAGAAACTGATTCGAAAATTAGATTCCATATCATGAGTTCTTGTCAATCTTGCCCAAAAACACGTGAATATCTTGTGTTTAGTTTGAAAAATAGCGCAACTTTGGGCCTATTTCAAAACAAACTGGTGAGGCCATCAGGATCCGCATTATACAAACTTTTCCAACTGATGGTTTCTCCATTCTCTATATGAAAACAAACCAGCTGGTTCCTGTCGCATGAAAGGGAAATCACTCGCTCCCGATGCGTTTTGTTCTACTTTGCTTGCAGTTTTGGGGGGTTTTAGGGATAAATATGCACATAGGGTTTCTCATTTTATACGCTAATCATTTCAAATGAACACACACGTAATGGCATTTTTGTTTCTACGTTCATTTATTTTTCTGTACGTTCATGCACGTCTTGGTTTTAGATTTGTACGTGAACCGACGTAGTTGTACGTGAATTACGTACTGCAGTACGTGAATGGGCACCCTGCTGTCTAACACCCTTTGCGGGTATTACTGGCATTTGGTTTGGCATGCAATTTATTTGGTTTCTTGTCCTACTTGTCAGGCTGAGTTCCTTATCATGCTAAATGGTACATGAATAGCAGAAAGATTAAAATAATAACATACAAAATGATATACCCTTACGTCAATTCATGCACCAAAATAGACCTTTTCACGCTTTAACAGCGCATGCGTCAAATCAAATCTCGTTTATTTATCCGATACCAAGTCACGTGATTGATTGCAGGGAGTGGATAAATTATCACTACATAATCCTATATGAATTGGCTATTTTCAACGAGCTAAAATAAAGGTTAAAAATCAAAATTTTATTGAAAAAAGAGTTTTGCCGAGCCAACAGATATATGCAGACTAGTAGTAGCGAGTAATATTGGTGATATTGTGTTTTAGGAACAAAATTGAGTTTGAATAGGCCTGGTATCAAGGGCATATGATATATAACGAACCTTGAAATAGACGATAACAATAATATTTTAACTCTGGGTACAAACACCGAATGATCACTTTGATTAATTATGATATAAAACAAATTACAATAAGTAATTGTGCTGGAAATCAATGTTTTTTTTTAATATTTACAACTATCGACACTACACAATAGAAATAAGCCATCCGAAATTTGCGAATATATACGTCAATCATAGGCAGGTCATTCATTGTAAACCCCACCCTTCACATGGTAGGCCTGATCGCAAGTGACAATAATCCTGATTGACATGGTTGACTCAATTTATTGTTTAATTATAAATATTATTGACCACATTTCGGATGATACAGATAAAATGTTGCTTTAGATATGCCAGGTTGATACCAATCTCCTAAAGTCTTCTCCAAAATGCATATGTTTCTTTTCTTTAAAAAGTTTAATTGTTAAAAAGCGTATAAACTTCAACATTATGAAAATTAAGCAGGCATGCTGATTTTGAAATATTTGTTTCTGTCTGTGTGTCCATCAATGTAGATCTCTCCTTGTCTCTGTCTCACTCTTTCTCTGTCTCTCTCTCCCCCTCTCTCTTTCTCCACGCCCGCACTACAGCATGCCAGTTTTTTTTTTTTACATTCGCTTAATTGTAAAAATAGAAATGTGGAAGACAAAGGAGGAAACTTTTTTTGATATAAATTAAGCAATTTTTGGTAAAAAGTGCCATACATTGAATTAAAAAGAACACATTGTAATTCAAAAACAGGGAGCATTTTTCGACAATGAATGACAAAGATAGCATTGATGATGAAGATTTTAATAGTGCGAAGAAAAGTATGAAAAATAAAAAATTAAATGTAAAGATAATGATGAGAGAGCTGATCAGAAGAATGACCTGTTGACAGCCTTGATGTAAAGGGTTCCCATCGGTAGATCACGACACACATGGGTTAATATGTAACCGGCAACATATAATCCTATAAACACTCTTACTTTTAATTGATCAAGTTTATGATTTGATGAAACAAATTTTGTCTTCTAATGTTTCAACCGATATGCCGCCAAATACAAATTCCTTGATTGATCAATGGATGTGACTGGGATTCGTTTCAATCGGCGTGGTTGTATGACACAGTGTTTATTTTTAAAGCATTTTTTCCTACAATCAAAGTGAATACTCGTATTTTTCATTGAATGGATTTAATTTTTCTTTTTCGCTGGTGGATATAATTCAAGGTAGGCTTTCATTTTGAAATATTGATCTTTGATATTTGAAAATCAAGTCTTACTAGTAGATCAAAGGACCAACATGTATATTATAACCAGAACATTATCAATAGGCTACCAAAAGGTACTAAAAAATACTATTTGAGATAATGTGTAGTACAACATTTTGGTCACCCAATGTCGAAACAATGTCTGAATTATATTGATCTTAATTTCATCTTTCTTCGCACAAATTATAATAACTTGAACGTATCTGGAGGCGAAGAACATGAGTATGGGGGACCTTGGTTATTGCCGGATACAAAACAAGATAATGACCTTTCTATGGTACATTCACATTCATACATTACAGGCTTTTGTTACAGCTTATACAATATACGGGGTTATCAAACACTTTTTTTGTATAGGGTGAAAATTGATCATGAAACAAAAACCCATCATTTTTTCCTTAAGGCCGATAAATTGGGATACTTTTAAAGCTTCTGAAGAACATTACTGGGACAACGGAGAAAATAATGTTGTAACACAGAGATGCTTCATCATTTCTACATCATTTAGCAGTGCTCCAGATAATTTTAAGAGGCATCAGTACTGTACTGATCCAAATGATTTTAAATCAGTACTTGATATGAGGATCAGTACCAGCATACTTTTAGTATCAAATATGACATTTTATAAATACAGATTTCCCAACCGGCAAGAACGAAACCGCTGTGAGTGAATCGATATATACGTATATAGCCCTAAACCATGCCTTCGAACATGTTTCTCCGCGATGGAGTAAACAATTTCCTTTATAACTTGTCTTATGATTTCTTCTGGTTTTGGGAGGGATTTGTCCGTAGACGACTGAAAAAAAACTCGTCAAAGTTTTCTGTCTCGACATTTTGCGATGTAGTCAGTCGGAACGCCTGGTTTCACATCGCTCACGACATTAAATTAGAAAGAGATTCAATGCCTGTCACCGTCCTTGTTGACCAAAATTTTCCCACGGTCTGCATTCCATTGTCACGGAAAGAGACGGAAAATCGATCGGTAAGTATGGTACACGATAACGAAGTTAACAAAATAACGGGGTTTTCGGCAATGTCGGAAATAGCCGAGTGATTACATGAAATGCTGCGAGAGTAAGTTCCCTTTTGTTTACGCGTTCGCACCTAACAATGTCCGTACACATGATCAACGGTCCGTAACTTGTACGGCAATTCGCTGAAAATTATGCGTAACAAGCAAATTTACATCCGTAAATTACGGAAAAACGGACCTTATCTCGAGCACTGATTTAGCCTAATGCTTTTCATTGTAAAAACTCGAAAAAAAGAAGTTAAAATGACTGGACACAATTAAAAGGCTTCGAAAAATAAAACCGGAAGTAAATCCTCCCCGCAGTGGAAAATTGTTGTTCAGTGTGTCCACTGAAAATTTTGAAAGGGGGTTTTTGTACCTCTTGGTGGTTAAAGTTGGGGGTACAGAAAAAAATTGGGGGTACAAAAAAAATAACACCAAATATAAACAGTTCTTCCATTTATTGATGGAGAAGTATTAAACGTATCAAACACCACAGGGAGCTAGCAGGTTATAATATGCCTATTTATGACCTTAGATGGAGAAAATAACAAAAAAATGTAATACTCAATTTATAGTCCCCTTTTCCGTGTCTGAGCGAAGCCAGTCAAATTGATTCAACCATGAACTCTGGAAGACTTTCCTCTTTTTAGAATTGGATTCATTGCTGGATGATGGCCTGCATTAATTTCCGCTTTCTTCTTCATTTTCAGTCGATTTTTCACGATTTTATGACTGCTTACGTTTGAAATTAAGTCCAATGTTTGTTGTTTGGATGCCATTATGACAAGCAGTCGATCACGATGACGTAGCGTTTTGGTTGAATAAATGGTAAAAACGCAGCATTTTGGTCAATTACAATATTATCTGAAAAAATAGAGGGATCCGATTCACTGAATTTTGCAGTTTAGATTTTATTACTCGCCTACCGGACTTGCTTTTCCTTTGGTAAACGACGAGGATCGTCATCACGAGATTTTCAGGCATGATACGGGGTTCATTTTGCATACGTTCTTGGACGTTTTGGGAGAAAAAATAGTACATGATTTTTGTTCATCTTACGTGATTCACGTAAATTTCTATGTGATCGGACACCCTGTTGTTGTTTTTTTTCTTTGAAAGCATCTAATTGACACAGACTTTTTAGTCATCTGACGATTCGTGTGAAAAGGTCTATTAGTATCAGTAATTTGGAAAGCTAAATCAAATTCAAAGTGAAACTATATCATTGAGGAAATTCCATTGATCTATTTTGAGAAGAAATACTGATAGTATAATTGAGTAACTCTGTCTTTTACATAGTTGTTACATAAATTGGACCGAATTGCAAATTTTTGCCAAGAAAATAATGATCACCTCATGAATTATCATGGAACTTGTCTACCCACTTTCTATATTGTATCCATTGCTATTAAAAAGTCAAAAAGATGTCCCAGAAGTACCTTGGAAGCCTTTGGATTCAAAGCACACAATCAGAATAACCATCCAGATATTTGCATTTTACATTAAGTTGAGGGTCAGCAGGGCTCTGCAGACTCTCAGAACTTGGGGAGAAGTGACTTCTCCTTAGTCTGAGAATTGGGAGAAGTTTTTCAAAATAGGGACAAGTGGTGAGACTTTCAGGAGAAGTTGGTCATATTGAATAGCATATTCAGGGCTCTGCAGAGTGGGCGACTCAGGCAAAGAAGTCAACTTGTTTCACAAAACTTTGCCTGAGTTGCTGATCAAAGCAAAGTCTAAGTCACCTGGAAAATACGGCAAGACGCCTCGTTATTGAAAGGTGATTATTGCATTTTGCCCAGAGGCTATCAAATCAGGGGACAGTAAATTGATTATACAACTGCTGATTGGAAGCCCTTTGGTCGTAAATCAAGCTTGTATCGATAGAAGACATGCTTGTTTTTTTTGCACCTTGGCTGATTGGATGGTTGCAAGCCCTTGTGATTTGTTGGAATCATAGGAACTTTTTGAAATGAAACCCTTTCCCTTCTGGAGATACAATTATTTTAGTGGCACATTATCAGGGCCCTCACTAGGATTTTGAAAGTAGGATTCCAGGAATCCAATTTAGGAAAAAGTTAGATTCTAAGCAGAAAATTAAATGCGATTTCCACAAACTCTTTTTTTTACAGCACTTACTTTTGTTGAAAATAGTCTGGAAAAGGGAGATACATTTTGGATTTAAGAATTATTATATTTTCTAGCCCATATTATGTTGTTTACATGTCTGATCATGTTCAGTTGATCTTCAGCAAATTCTCTTAATTAGCATTATTTGTAAATCTAATTAAGAAGTAAAGAATTAATGTCAAAATAGAGCAAATGAATGATAGAATTACCCAACATGTGTAATTTTTCTTTTCTTTTTTTTCTAAGCACACGTTGTAATTAAGTTAACCCTTGTCACGCTAAAAATGTAATATTCCTCCTTTAGCAAGAGGTAAAAGACAAAGATGTGACCTTTGTCTATATCGCCTAATTTTCCTTCTTAAATTGAACCATTTTAAAGATTGTATTTTCAAAATAAATACTGACTCACAATCAGTCAATCCCTTCTTTTACCAAATTGATTTTGATGAAATTCTGCAATAATCTTTATTCAGCTTGATAAGGGTTAACTTTTTTGTTGAAATTTGGACAAAATAATGGCATATATTGACAGTCAAATTGACAATTTCTTAAACTAAAAAAATGACAGTAAATTTATGTTTCGTGAGCTCAAAAAATTTTATCTAATAATTTTCATTTTCAATTGAATTGCCTGTTGTACCCATGAAAACTCATGACAATTTAATTATCTCAATAGAAGTCGACTTCTTTATTATGTTTTGGTTACTTTTTCACTAAACTGTTGATTAATAATTTGATTTCAGTGAGATAAGAGAGCTAGTAAACCTTCTAATATAACTGCTGGGATTGTGTGGTAATAAGTAACAGTCTGTCAACTTCAACTTTATGTACCATTAAATGGATAAAAAGCTCTGCTTGTAAATAATAGATTTAAAAAGGGTTCATTTTGACCGAGTTGCAGTTATTGTAAGTAAAGGGTAAAGATAATTAACAGCTGAGTACATAAATCACACACTGTGTAGAGAAGGTTTAAATTTGAAACTATGTTAACACAGAACAATTGGTTCTAGATTATATGTCATTGAATTGATTAATTACCAAAATAAGATCAGTGAAATTTAATTTCTGGATAAAATCCAAACAATGTTACTTATGAAAAGATAATAGAAGCCGTAGATTAGATTGTTTGGTCAGTTTGGTAAAACTTTTTTACAAAAAGAGACACAAATGATGCTTGTTAATTGGGGTCGAATTGCTAATTAAAATCTGATACTCGTCATCTACAAAGCCAAAATGCTATGTACAGCCCATCAACCAATGAGTGCATTTCATTTGATGTTTTGATGTCAATGTCAAACCTTTGAGCCTTTGAACCTTTGATTATAAATATTTGGTCCTCGGATTTTATTTACTGAGATAAATCAAAAGTACATATATGTATCAACAAAACCTCTTTGTGTCACATCTAAAAGAAAATGAAAATGTGCAAGATTGGCAGAATTTTAACACATTTGGCAAATATGGCCAACCCTGAGATAAAACATGATTTTTTCTGATGTATAATGAGTCATCTTTTAGATTGTTTTTGTACCATTCCAGAGAATTTCACAGGAATGATCTTTTGATGACCCAACATCAGATTCCTTCAATATATAAAAGAAAATGGCTTGGTGGGGCCAATTTCCATATGTGATATATACTGAAAAAATTGAAAATCATCTCCTCAGAAACTTGAGGACTTCAACCAAACATAAATGATCTTGGTGATTTTGGTGATCTTTAATTATAACATTTCTTTGAAAGTAGGGCCTTATTTCAGGTCACATAGTTGTGAAAGAGAATTACATTGTAAATGATACTGTTTGACTGAGTACATTTGTTTCATAAAAGAAAGTTACCTCCCTCCAAGTAAACTGCAAGAATAGTAGTTCTTAGTAATCTTTTCTAAAATCAATCACCTCCTATGTTGAATAATGATAATAATAATAATAAAAAACAACCTACCTATGGGATAAGTAAATTCAGGCTAGTGGAGTGATTCTAGCACACATCTCTAGTAGTTGTATGAGCTTTGATATTGATGCAGGTTTGACTATTTCTAAATTCTTTTGTTTAGGCACAGATATTTCCAATGGAGAAGAGGTGGCCATCAAATTAGAATGTGTCAAGACCAAACATCCACAGTTACATATAGAGAGTAAAATCTACCGAATGATGCAGGGAGGAGGTATGATATTAACCCATTACCAGATGACACAGTTTTAGACTGGTCCAAATTGAAAACTAAACTTCTTATGTATCCTTTAATCAAGTTTTAAGCTCATCCGACAAAGTGCATATGAGCTATTGTGATCACCTGGCGTCTGGCTGGCATCCATCATCTGTTGTCCGTCAACGATTCCTAACTAGTTCTCCTCCGAAAGCACTTGGCCAAGTTCAACCAAATTTGGTTGAAAAATAGCTAAAAGAATTGAAATCCGTTTAAAACTCTGGTTGCCATGACAATGTACGTGAAATTTAAAGAAAATCTCTAAAAATCTTCTTCTCCTGAACCAGAACCTTGATATTTTGCATAAAACATCAGTATATTTAGCTCTTGCAAAATAGCTAAAATCATTACTCACGGGCCCTAAGGGGTAGGACTCCAGGAGTGGAGCCCTGGGGGTGGTGGGTGGGTATATAGAAACAAAGAAGGATTTTTCAAATGTCATCTCCCAGACCACTGGGCCAATCTCAATCAAATATTGTAGAAGTGCTTCTCAGGTGGCCCCCTTAAAAAAAGCTAAAAAAAATTGAAAACGGGTGAAAACCCGGTTTCCATGGCAATAAAAGTGAAATTATAAAAATTTTTTTTAAAGGAATTCTTCTCCTGACCCAGAAGGCCTAGAGCTTTAATATTTTGCATGAAACACCAGTATATTGATCTCTTATAAATTAGCTTAAATCATAACCCTTGGGTCCCCAGTAGTGAAGCCCCAAGGGGATCATATTTTGAAACAAATAACGACTTTAAATGAAATCTCCTCCAATACTTCTTAGCCAATTTCAACCAAATTTGGCAGAATTGTTCCTTAGGTGGCCCCCTTCAAAAATAACTAGAAGAATTGAAATTAGTTGAAAACTCCGGTATCACTATCCTTGCATTAACATTAAATTTGACTATTGAAAGAAAAAGAGCCTTTATCTCGGGTGAGTCTACAAGAGCCAAAGCACTCTTGTTTTGAGTATGATGCTTTTTTCATCTCTACACTTATGTATAATGCCCAAACAGAAAGTTTACAGAAATATGATAATTTAAGGAAATACTGTACACAAATGATTACAGTACAAAAGTACAAAATTATGCAATATAAAAGTACAACAGGTTTTAATAGGCTCCCGGAAATAAATGAAGGGAATGGTAAAAAAATAAGGAATATGATTCGAAACCAAAGTCCTCTCGAATGATAAATGGGCTCTCTTACCTCTGCGGCAAGCAGGCATCTATTTTCCTTTCAATTGAGATAACCTTAATTTGTCATACATTGAGAGAACTTTTTCTTCGTCTGACTTCTTTGTTTTACATTACTCCAGAAAAGTGAATCTAAGCTACCCTTTGATAAGTCAAT
Organism: Fragum fragum; assembly: GCA_946902895.1. Lineage (NCBI taxonomy): Eukaryota > Metazoa > Mollusca > Bivalvia > Cardiida > Cardiidae > Fragum > Fragum fragum. Next base: position 86,975,763 of record OX336365.1, read on the forward strand.
AGATTAGGACAGCCTGGCCTATTCCCAAATAATATTTAACCCAACAATGGTATTTTCAACTCGTGGCTGGAAAATAGTTATGTGGCATTATCATCCACAGGGATCATTTTGGGTGAGATATTGAGAAATTCTCTCATTTTTCTGCCATAAATCTCATTGAAACTGACTTTAAGTGAGAAAAATCCGAAAACAGAATGTAATTTAGTGAAGGATTTTGTAAAATTTTTCACCAAAAATTCTAAATTTCTCATTAGATTTGGCTAAATGAGATATTTTTGCACATGATATTCTGAGCCAGAATTATCCCTGCATCCATTACAATTATTTGATCTCTACTTGCTTGTTTACACCTTGGGCAAATGAGTTGGTCGCATGACGCGTAAATCACTAGTGGAGAACCCCTGTTGCCTGTTTAACCAATTCCCACACTACAAAATAATAGACTAGTAGAAATTGAATTAAATTGTAGACGACTTTTTAAAATAAATGGAATCTTAATTTTTAGCTCAGCTGTTTTCGGAGAAAACTGAGGTATAATGATCACCTTGGCGATGTTCGCGTTGGCGCGACAAACTTTAACCTTGGTCATATCTCTGTTGTTATTGAAGATATCATCATGAAACTTGGCATGTGTATTGACTATTACAAGAGCTATCTAGACTTTCAAGGGGGATAACTAAAAATGTTTTTGTAAGAGTTATGTCCCTTTTTCGACTTCGAATTTTCGCATTATCTAGGACCTGCAGCCGAGTGTGGCACCTGTTGGAAGTGCTCTTGTTTCTGAAAACCTTAAATCAAAAAAATGTGTCTAAGTTTTGCACAGTGTATGATAATAAAGATACTTGAATATAGTAAATTATTTAGCCCATATGGGTTAATCACTCTAAACCACAAGTATAAAATATTTCATGATAAGTTAGTTGTTTTAACAAGGCTTAAATACATGGATGCAATGCTTGTAATGGAGTACAAATCTATGAAAATTTGCTGAAATTGACAAAAATTGACCTGCAAAACTTAACCTACCAACTATACATTTAATTTTTCCTGTAACTTCAACCCTGATTAAGTTACTCAAAAACTTAACCTGCCAACTAAACATTTTCCTATAACTACAACCCTAATTAAGTTACAATGCAGATATCTGGTATGTAGAAAGATCTCAACAAGGCAATACTGAGGAGTCATTTCATCCATGTCAAGGTCAAAGTTTTAACCCTTATCCTTCAACAAGATGATTGTGAAACACCTTGCCAGCAAAACAGGAATTCTTTAGAAACGGGTGATTTTTATTGCTTTTTGTGCCCCCGCATGGATAGATCGGGGGCACATTGTTTTACCGCTGTCTGTCCGTCCGTCTGTCTGTCTGCAAAACTGTCTGTTTGCAAAACTTAACCTGCCAACTAAACATTTTCCTATAACTTCAAGCCTGATTAAGTTACAATGCTAGTATTTAGTATGTACATAGGTCTCAACAAGGTGCAACTGGGGAAGGTTATTTCATCAAGGTCAAGGACAAAATTTTAACCCTTTTCCCTAAAACCTTACTCAAAAACTAAACCTGCCAACTAAACATTTTCCTATAACTTAAACCCCAATTAAGTTACAATGCTTATATTTGGTATGTAGATAGGTCTGAACAAGGCGCAACTGGGGAAGGTCATTTCATCAAGGTCAAAATTTTAATACTTTTTCATTAAACAAAGAAAAAAACAATAAAAATCATCTGTTTCTAAAGAATTCCTGTTTCAGGGGCATGGTGTTTCACAAACACATCTTGGTTCATATGATGCCCTCCACCTGTGCCTTCATAGATATTAAAAAACATATTTTTGGACTCATCCAGAGTACAGGTTAACTTGTATAGATACTAGGAAGAAAATGTTTGTCAAAATGTTCTTACAACAAGCCACAAAGCTTAAAATTTTCATTTAACATGCAGGATTACCAACTGGTGACTCTCTTCAAAAATTGCCATATGTTTACCATTCCTGAGCTTTATCTAAGGTGAGCCATTGGCCCTCTTGCTCTTCCATATCTCACAGGTACATTCATAAGGGGATGACCTTGACTCTGTGAATGTGTGCCCTTAGCCTGACCCTGTTTCAAATAGCTTCCAAAAGAATGAGCTATGTTGTCCACAGATGACTCTTGTTTGGTTACTTCAATATCAAACTACAGCTTATTCATGCTTTAATTACGTCTTGAAGGTCACCAACTAACCATCTTACTGTTTTGTTACATTATACTGACCATAAGCTTTGGGGAAAAACCCTGTTTAATATCTATGTTGAAACTCATGTCAGAGGTCAGTGTGTGGGACCAGTTGTCCATCAATTCTATGGTTATATTTTATATTTCAGTTGGAATCCCCACAATCAAATGGTGCGGTGCTGAAGGGGATTATAATGTCATGGTGATGGAACTATTGGGACCAAGTTTAGAAGATCTCTTCAACTTTTGTTCCAGAAAGTTTAGTTTGAAAACAGTCCTTTTATTGGCAGATCAATTGGTAGGAATCTAAAGGCAGAAGTTTTGCTAAATGGTGTTCATTATGATACTCATAATCTATATCTGTAGTGTAACAGTTTCTTGTACAGAGAATAGGTAATGGTGTATGTGCTCTACAAACTTAACCAACAAGACAGTCAAAGCTATCAAGACAGTTGAAAATTTGAAGGCTGCAGCTATAGTTTAGTGGTAGCGTGTAGTACTCTTAGTTAAGAGGTCCAGGGATCGATTTGGCTTTAGCAAATAACCTTTCTGACATTCCTCCCACCAATGGGTGGCTAATCATAAACCTAAGTGGGATGAGCAGCTGGAGACTTCTACAGGATGTAGTGGTAGTATTGGTGTGAAAAATACCAGGAATCCATTATTAGGTTCTCCTAGCTGTGATATGACTGAAATATTGTAAATAGTGGCATTAAACCCCATTCAATCAATCAATCAAAATCTGAAACTGTTCCTCCTGGTACTCAATAAGAATTTCAGGAGTTATTTGACTCTCATGTAACATTAAACTACTAAAAGCAACCTCCATATATATTACTCCATATGGTTACTTGCCTTGCCATCAATATGTGGTACTAAAATTAACTCAATCCATTCTAAATGAAATTTAATATTATTCAATAAATTAACATTCTATCATGGATATGTAGCGAAGACACAAATTACAAAATTAGATATAGACAAATACAGATACTGAAATTAAGTTCCTTTACAATAAGTTTTGTTATCAAGTCTTAAATAAGCACTTTGATTCAGGTAGGCTTTACTTATTCTGGTAGACTTTACTTCAATTTTCAAAATGCTTCAAATACTTTAAAGGCTTAAATTTCAGAGCTCATCTTTTTGTTTCCTTATCATTACAGATCAGCAGAATAGAATACATTCACTCAAAGAACTTTATTCATCGGGATGTGAAACCGGATAATTTTTTAATGGGACTTGGTAAAAAAGGGAATCTTGTGTATATTATAGACTTTGGCCTTGCCAAAAAATATCGTGATGCTAGGACACATCAGCATATACCTTACAGAGAAAATAAGAATCTCACGGGCACAGCAAGATACGCTAGTATCAACACACATCTAGGAATAGGTAAGGACTTATAATATCTGGCGTTAGCAAACCTCTTGAGAGTGAGATAGAAATAGAAACACTCATTAAGCTAATTTCTCAAGCATTGCTAGTCTTTATTTGTAAATGTCTTATCTATTTGTTCTATTTTGTTTTTGCCCAGAGATTTTTATTCAAAATGGACCCATTATTTGAAGTAAATCTGATGTAGACTCCTTGAGATAATCTTTTTCAGTTATTTTTAAATGATAATCCTTTACTTTGTGAATCCAGAAGCATGTTTTGTTTAATGGTTGAACATTTCCATTTGAATGTGAAGCAATCTTTCCAGCTTTTGTTAACCTTTTCCTGTTTTACAATATTTAGACCTGTCTAAATTCAAATGTTTTGCAAATGAAAAATTTAATGCTGATTTAATTAGAAAAATGATGAATCAGTTTAGAAGAAAACATTGTGGAAAAGAAGAAATTGCTTGTTACAAGCAATTTCTTCTTTTCCTGCAATGTTTTCTCGATTATAAAACCGCAGGGATGTCAAAACAAAAGATTGAACAGGAAAGGGTTAAGATAGCGTGCTATTTAACTTCAATTGAATTATCTTTATAATTCCTCATTTTTCCCCCTTAGAACAAAGTAGAAGAGATGATATGGAGTCATTAGGTTACATCTTTATGTATTTTCTAAGAGGGAGCTTACCCTGGCAGGGTCTCAAAGCAGCTACAAAACGCCAAAAGTATGAACGGATTAGTGAGAAAAAAATGTCCACCCCAATAGAAGAATTGTGCAAAGGTTTCCCCTGTAAGTATTTACATTACTGATAAATTGACGAAACTCTGGCCCTGCTCACTTACTTCGTTAGCCCTGCTCATTAACTCCGACATGAAGCCCCGCAACGATTTTAAAAAGCATTATTTTGCAAAATTTATGGCTAGTGGCAAGAAACAAAAAAGCAAGATGGTTGGCGTCTTAAACGTTGTAAGTACAGCTTGAATGAGCTGTAGTTACAACATTTAAGTCCCCAAACCAGCAAAAAATGTCATTGTTGGAGTTCAAAACTCAATTCTGGTCTAAATGAATGATTTCATTGGTCGACTTATTTGATTGAAAACTGCGATTGGTCAATTGTATCATCCTTGATCCATGATAGTCCATTCTGTAAAAGTCACAGGAAAGATCCTTGGATAATGCTTCATCTGATCTTTTCATAGAAATTGTGGATACAGTGTGTATTTTGTCAGTTGACCTATTTCTTCATAAGATACATTTGATAGGTTGTGAAATTTTTGTAATTGTTGTTTACAGAAACCACTGTTTACATATCAACCACATTTCAAGGTTATTATCTATTGATGACTGATTAATATTTTTGATTTTTTTATAGTTTAAAAACTATGCCTTTTGAGAATGAGCACAATTTTAAAATGCAAGGGAGGTTATAAATAGTCCTTGACGGATTACATATTGTGTATAGACAGTTTCCTCGTCTAAGAAAGTTGCAAAGGGCAATACTTGCTTTATGTGATATGTGAAACTGATGATCCATTTTTCAGGTCAGTAGAATGAAGCATGCAAGCTAGTTTCTCTAGTGGTAAAAAGAAAGTCTTTTTAGAATTTCAAAATCATTCCCTGAAATAAACACTCTGTGCTTTTGTTCAAACGTTATTATCCCCAGCTGTTTCGGCGAAGGGGATATAGTAATGGTCTCCGTCTGTCATATCGTCCTTCCGTCATTCCGTCCTTCCATCACTATACTTGTCCGGAGCATATCTCTGAAAGTATAATTGCTATCAACTTGAAACTTCATAGGTGGATAGATCTCATTGAGGAGAAGTGCAGTGCACAAGAACCACAACTCTTGCTTGCATAATTTTGGAGTTACTGCCCTTTGTTGTTTTAAAGACTAAGATTTTGTCTTGGGCATATCTCTGAAAGTGTAATAGCTATTAACTTGAAACTTTATAGGTGCATAGACAGGGTTTTCATTAATAACCGATTGCCGATCTAAAACATCGGTTGAAATCAACTTTTGATCGGTTGTTTTCGCCGGAATTTAGAAATGTCAGTCACTTTTTGTTCACAAAATAAAGCTTTAAGGCCAAAGAAGTTTTACCGCGACAGCGGTGAAATTTTACCCCACCACCGGTTTATTTACCGCGAAACCCGTCTAATTTGCGTATCCATGCTACGAGGCCTATCATTGGATACTTTAAACCAGTCATCCAATCATATACATCGTTACGAAATTGATTTCACATGTTGGTAAACATGGACGCCAAACTAAAAAGAAAAAAATCTCTACTGAAGACAATCGTGGTTTCTTCGACTTTGCATTAAAAAAGACGATGATTTCGATAAGAATGATTTGACATATAATAATTTATGAGCTTTTAAGCGTATAGTTTTGCGTTTTAGTGTAATTTGGGTCAATTAATGCGTCTTATAGACGGTGACCGGTCAACTCGACCCATCGGAAAGTCGGCCCAACGTATATTTCGGCCCCAATTTTATTTCGTGTAAAATCAATTTAATATTGATTATTTATTAAGTATAATTATTACAAATACAAAACTATTATTCATTTGTGAGGAAATTAAAGTATGCATCAGCGGCAGATTTAAAAATATATTGAAATTTACCAGTCATTCAAATTGCACATATTCAAGCAATAATTTGATATAGTAATAATAAAAACACAAAATTATGTATTTTGAAAAAAATAAAGATGAACATGGTAGGGTTATACTGTCTCATTTGTACAAAACTAAAACATACTCTAAGAATTATGATATATAAGAAAATCTGCAATGTAAAATACTAAGGAGAGCTCTCAAAATGACTGAGAAATCCCTTAATTCTTTTTCAGCCGGGGGGGCTTCGCCCCCCTGGGCCCCCTACCAGGGCGTTGCCCTGGACCTACAAGGGGGCCTAAGGCGGCCCCCTTGACCCCCGGCCAATCTGTTGGTTTCAAAAAAATATCTGTTGACCCAATACTTATTGAAAACCCTGCATAGATCTCGTTGTGGAGAAGTGCAGTGTACAAGAAACACAACTCTTACTTGCATAATTTTGGAGTTATTGCCCTTTGTTGTTTTAAAGACTTAGATTTTGTCCTGAGCATATCTCTGAAAGTATAATAGCTATTATCGAACTCATTCAGAAGAAATGCAGTGCACAAGAACTCTAAATCTAACTGGCTTCAGTTTACTATCAAGCTTTTTAGGTGGGGGATGGCCATGTCCTACATGGCTCTTGTTACCTTTGTTTTAACCCTTGTCATGCTGAATAAAACACTCTACAAAACTGTATTAAGATCAAGGCGCTGACAGTTCCAGGACTATTGTTGTGAGTTCATTACTCTTTTGAAAATTTATCTTATGTACAACAATCTTATGCTTTGTAGGGACAAGCGGGGGTGTAGACTTAGATCAGACTGCATATTTGTAGACAGTTCTTTGTCTATATCTCCTGCCAAAACAGGATAAGGGTTTATTAATATTATTTATATACTTTCAGCTGAATTTGCCACATACCTGAATTTCTGTCGATCCTTGAGATTTGATGACAAGCCAGACTATTCGTATTTAAGGCAGCTTTTCCGAAATTTATTCCATCGGCAAGGTTTCACATATGACTATGTGTTTGACTGGAACATGCTTAAATTTGTAAGTACTTCATGTTTAGATAGCTTCCTGTTAACATGCCTAAGGTGTACCAATGAATGCTCGTAGTATCTGCTTTTGTCAGTCCTTCAAATTTTCAAGGACCATCACTTCTTTAATTATCTAAGAATTCAACCCATTCCCACACAATGAAGCTCTTTGATGTGCCTCAAGAAATACAATTTGAAAAACATCGTGTGAAATGAAGAAATTGCTTGCACCAAGCAGTTTCATGTTGCACAATGCTTTCCTCCTAGAAAGTTGCAAAAAATGTTAAATTTCATATACTTTAAATTGTTTGCAACTCCTTTCAATTTGGACCTTTCTAAAATTTTGAAGATTGGTAATGGGTTAAAGATAATATGGTACAGATGTGTCTATTTGTTCAAGTAGGATCAAGGACACATTTATAGGTAAACCTTTGCAACCTTACAAAAGTTGTCCTTTCAGATTATTGTCTCCAACCAATTGGTGGATAATTGTAAACCTAAGTGGATGACCAGTTGGAGTGAGAGAAATTCCAGGAATCCATTGATTTGTGCTCCAACTGCCACACTATGACTGAAATACTGTTAAAAGTGATGTTAAACCACATTCAATTAATATTTTCTGACTATCTAGGACCTGTAGCAAAGTGTGACATCAGTTTTGGTTGCTCTTTTTCTTAACATTTTATTACAATGACGGATCATAAGCCATGCCCACTTGGCTCCGACATTTAGTTCCGCTTTATTTTCAGTATCTGGCAAGGAAAAGGAAAATGGCTTGCGAACCAAACTCACAACTACAGTTTAAATAAGCTGTAGTCATGATGTTTAAGTTGCCAAACCAAGAAAGATGTTTCACATTTATGTTTGCCAATCTTCAAAATTTACTTCCAGTCTAACTGAATAATTTTATTGGTCAGTTGATGCTTTGATTGACAGCTGCAATATGTCAATTTGGATGAGGTTACAATTCAAATTCTGAGTAAATTATAAACTTTTAAATAGAATTACAAGCAATTACTTCAGTTATAGTCCTACATGTCATTCAACAATACCGGTCTCTGACTAATACCCTCGCATAATTCAGGTTAATAGAGATATAGTTTTGAAAGGTTAATAGTGAGAATGCCTAACCCTTGTCATGCTGAACCCAGAATGTTCCTTCATTGGCAGGAGGTAGAGACAAAGATCAGCCTGCACTTAGGTGCTGTCTGATCTTAGTCCACACTTCCTGTTTGACTCTTTCAAGACAGAGATATTTATAAATTTATTTTTCAGAATAATTTTTGTCCCTCAAATAGTACTAGTGCTTTCAGGCCTTTGATTTTAAGTGTATGTAGATAAGTATTATATTCATTTTGATGAGGGTTATGTTGACAGAAATAGGCCAATTAACTTGGAAAACATAGATCCAAATGTTGTGCCGTAACCTTTTTTTTTACTCCATTTGCCGAAGGCATGTGGGCTATTGCTTTGGCATTGTTTATCCTGTTCATGCATTTGTTTGTCCTTAAAATTTTCTCCTCAGAAACCACTTGCTTAACTTCAACCGTTCTCTCAAATTATCCTTTTGTGACCTTTCTTCAAATTCTGTCAGGAAATTCTGATAGGATTAGAAAGCATGGTTTTAATGGGCAGGGCTATGGAGTTTCACCAAAATTTAGATAGATATTAACTGTAGACCTCATTGAAACATCTTGAAATATGTTAACAGGCATTATTTTGTAAGATTTATGAAAGGGAAGCTTCAAATGCTGCTAGATTGGTTGCATACAAGTTATTTCCCTTGTTGCCCTTCTAGACTGAATATTTTTGTGGAGCCCACTTGCAGTGTGCAAGACATAGTTGTTACTATGACAAGTTGGTGTATGTGTGTTAGTGCGTTAGTTAGTCTGTTAGTCCGTCCAAATTTGTCCGTACGATTACTCCTACATTTATGGATGGATTTCAAAATAACTTGACACAATTATTCCCCATCATGAGTAGATGTGCCATATGAAAGAATTTTTTGGATAGCTTCAAGGTCAAGGTCACAGCTCAAGGTAAAACAATTGTGCTTGTCCGGAGCATTTCTCCTACAATTGTAGATGGATTTCAAAATAACTTGGCACAATCATTCTCCATCATGAGTAGATGTGCCATTTGAAAGAACTTTTTGGGTAGCTTCAAGTTCAAGGTCGCAGCTCAAGGTCAAACGCTAAAACTGTGCTTGTCCAGAGCATTTCTCCAACAATTATGGATGGATTTCAAACTAATTTGGCACAATTGTTCTGCATCACGAGTAGATGTGCCATTTGAAATAATTCTTTGAATAGCTTCAAGTTCAAAGCTCAAGGTCAAACACTAAAATTTTGCTTATTTGGAGCATGATACCTACAAAAGTTTGTGGGTTTGACAGCAGTTTTCCTCGGACAACCATCTATTTTTGTATATGAAGTGCTTGCCTTATTAAAAAAATATTCTCCTTTAACCCATAACCTGATGAATATTTTACATTGAAAGATAAAGAAGTGGAATTAATTGGGGATAGGTTTATCCATAAATTAGGCCAGTGAAGCAATTCAACTATCAATCTTTATCTCTTCACTTTTTGGGGAAGTTCTGAATTCAGGACGAAAATAAAGTTATGCCTTACTTATCGAGGGACAGCTGGAGAAAATTTGTATTTCTACACCACTGATCATGCCCTCTCAGGTCTGAGAGATATTTGTCTCTAGAGTCATTGTCAGAGTCAAATAGATATGCAGAACCTATTACCCAACTATGTGCAGTGAAAATTCAAATTGAGGCCACACTTTATTAACCCATTCCCACACAATCTTGCTTTTTACATACCTTAAGATAAATGATGTGGAAAACAAATTCTTAATTACCTACAGTTTTTTCTTTCCTTAAAAAATTATTTTTAAAATTTCATAGTTTACACATTGTTGGCTGCAACTTTTGAGAATTTGGATCAGTTTGGGTTTTCCATCGACTTTCAAAACAGGGGGTCATTTAGCCACATTATGACCCCTATCAAATAAGATAAAGAAGGCTGTCTGGCTATTTGGGGGGGGGGCATTTCTGAAAAATGGGGGTTCAAATTCAAAGAAGGAGAGGGTCAGGGAAAACCCTGAGTTTAAAATTAGCCCTCTTGTTATCAGTTAATTCTTTTCTGTTCAGTCCCAAGATTTTACATCTTCCATTACTACAATTGAGAAAAGAAAAAAATGATTGTAACCAGCAATTTCTTCTGTTTCCACAATATTTCCACCCTACTGAATGGTTATTTTTTAAATTACATCCACTTTAAATTTTAGTCTGCAAAACCTTTGAATTTTGACAGGTCTGACTTTTTGCAAAACAGGAAAGGGTAAAGTGCTTCAATATTGATATAAATCTCTTCAATTATTCAAGGGTGGCAGAAATAATGATGACTCTGAGAGAGGTAAGGTTGGCTCATCAGCGCGTCCAGTGCATGGCACCGCACAACAGAGAGGTCGTCCAGAACAAATGCCATCAGCCACTCCACCAGGGGAATATGGAAGTAAGTTAAAAACCAAAGCTAAACATGAGAGGCCGAGGGTGAGATCAGCCCTACCCTAGAGGGGAATGGTACAGATTTTGTAATCATTGTGGTTTCAGTGAAACATTTGTGAAATTCCCATGTGACTTGATGGTCTTGTGTTGGTTAGAAATTAATTGAAACAGTTGGCTTTAAATAATGAGGTTTTCATCCATTTTGACATAATTTCACTGAAGGATCATTCTAATATATATAAGTCCAGATAAATGATCAAGTTGGAAGTCAATGATATGCATTAGTCGTAATGAGCGAGAGATCTAAATTTTTGTTGACCTGTTTTCCTCTTTTTGCCCCCTCCCCCTTTCAAAGATCAGACAGATTGCATATTGTTGTAGTGTTGTCTGTCCGTCTGTCTGCAGAGCTTGACAAAGCAAACAATTTTTGTATAGTATCAATACACAAGGTTTCTATTTTGTATGTTAACACCTGTCATTGATGTACAACTAGTGAGGGCTAAATATCCTAGGTATAGGTCAAAATCTTAACCTCTTCAACTAGAATTCCTATCAAAACTGGACATTTTCCTTTCTTCTACAGTTCAATATAAAAGGTTTCAATTGGTTGGTAGGTACCTGTTAATGATGCACATTGAGTAAGGGTTACATGTTTAAGGTCAAGGTCAAAATTTTAGCCCTTTCCTCTCAATAACTCCTTTGAAAACATCCAAAAACATTTTCCATTTCTTTTCAACATTCAAGGTAAATTGATTTGTTTCTTTTTATACAATTGTCAAGATGGTCTAACAAGGTCATCTATCGAGGTCAAGCTTCTGAAAGATTGCTGTTTTCGGGGCATTTGAATTTCAAAATTTTACAGAATGATTGATTTGGAGCTGTTGTTGAACTCTAGCTCAGGAAAGAGTAGTCCGAATTAGAAAACAGCCTAATAAACACCTGTGTCCACTTGTTTTAATATTTTATGGTTAATACATCTATGGCCCATCAAAATTTACTAAAGATGGAAAGTCAAATCATATATCTTGAAAGTAATTTTGACCCATCATATACTTTAGTATTTGTGGAAGGTAGTTGATCTAGTATTGCATGAAAATCATACAATAAGTTATATTTATGTCATGTCCTTTCAATGAACGGCATTGTAACTGGCAGTAACTAGATTGTGTTAGTTTGAACTGTTTTGTACACAAGTTTTGTACTGTAGTCTGGATGTATTGCTGTGAGTTGTAAATCATAAATAATGTAGGTTGTCATCTTAGCTTGGCCATATTAGGAGAAAACCTGAGGTATTGCCATGACTAGGGCATCTTCTGTGTTAGCATCAAAAAGTTTGATGTTTTGTAATTTTTCTGGTTTTACTGAACACATTCACTTGAAACTCAGAATATATATTCTCTATCAAAAGAACAAGCTATACCAACTAAAGGGGTAACTCTAAATGCATTTTTGAACAAATTACACCCCTTTGTCCATTTAGGAGATTTACCTTTGAAATGGCGAAACATTGGCATCAGCATGCGGTTCTCTTGTTTTAATCAGAAATCCTGAATAGTACCAGTTTGTAAGACAGTATGCCCTATTATAAAACAGTAAATTTTTAACCCTCCACATTACATGCAAACATAGTTTAAGGCAGAGTTGATTCCAGTTTTTAGGTCACTTGACCGAAGGTCTTGGTGACCTATTGTGATCATTGAATGTCTGTCGTCCGTCGTGCGGCGTCAACAATTGAAGTGTTTACACTCTAGAGTCCACAGTTTTGACCCAATCTTCATGAAACTTGGTCAGAATAATTGTTAGGTCATGAGGATGAACCCTATTGATTATGGGAGGGTTCTATTTGAAAATACAGGAAAAGGGGCCTTAATGACCATTTCTTTGTTTACACTCTAGAGGCCAGAAATATGGCTTTATCTTCATGAAACTTTGCCAGAATAACCCTATTGAATATTAGAAGGTTCTTTCCGAAAACACAGGAAAAGGGGCCTTTATGACAATTTCTTTGTTTATACTCTAGAGGCCACAATTATGGCCCAATCTTCATGAAACTTGGTCAGAATAATTGCTTGATCATGAGGATGAACCCTATTGATTATTGGAGGATTCTATTGGAAAACACAGGAAAAGGGGCCTTAATGATAATTTCTTTGTGTACACTCTAGAGGCCACAATTTTGGCTCAATCTCCATAAAACTTGGTCAGAATAATTGTTAGGTCACAAGGATGAACTCTATTGTAATGGAAAGGTTTTATTGGAAAGCATGACATTTCTTTGTTTAAAGTCTAGAGGCCACAATTTAGGCTCAATCTTAATGAAACTAGGCCAGAATAATACTTAGGGCATAAGGATGAAGCCTATTGATTATGGGAAGGTTCTTTTGGAAAACACAGGAAAAGGGGCCTTAATGACAATTTTGTTTGTTTACAGTCTAGAGGCCACAATTTAGGCTCAACCTTCATGAAACTATGTGAGAATAATTATCAGAGCATAAGGATGAAGCCTATTGATTATGGAAAGGTTCTTTTGGAAAACACAGGAAAAGGGGCCTTAATGACATTTTCTTTGTTTACACTCTTAGAGACCACGATTTTGGCTCAGTTTTCATGAAAATTGGCCAGAATAATTGTTAGGAAGGTACTTTTGGAAAACACAGGAAAAGGGGCCTTAATGACAATTTCTTTATTAATATTGTATGAATTATGGTCTTGGGATCATATTTTTGGCTCGTGGTCATGTAACTTGGTCAGGATACTTGTAAGGTCATAGAGATGAACCTTATAGATTATGTGAAGATTCTATAGGATAACACAGGAAAAGGGGCCATAATTACAATTTCTTTGTTTACAATATAGAAGTCACAGTTTTGCCTCTATCTTCATGAAACTGATTATAGTAATTTGTCTCTAATTGCATTTTTTTAAAAGCAGCCAGTTCATGTGAGCGATCTGGTACCATCATGGTCCTCTTGTTTGTTTTGTGCTCTTTTGACTCAGGTGACCGATAAGGCCCTATGGGCCTCTTGTTATGACAGAGCTCTAGGTTGGAGGAAACATGCACTGTCTAAATCTATTATTTCTCCTCCTGGACAGTCTAAATATTAATTTAATAGCACATTCATTGAGTATCCACTACAAGGGCTTTGATAAACAAGTAATAAAATTTTGAAATTGAAACTATTCTGTCTGTCTGAAACCTTGGGTTTGGAGAAATTATCTCATAAGAATAAAAACACACATTGTAAATATTATTCAAGATTTCTAACTCTTTCCAACACAACAAAACTTTAGACGACTCCAAACTGAAAGAAGTTGCAAATGGCTTTCTTCTGCTAACCAAATTCCTTTCTTTTTCAACCGTGGTTTTTTCAAGTATAAAGCCACAGTGACATAATATCCAAGATTTGTACAGGAAAGGGTTAATGAAAATTGAAAAAAAAAGGATATCTGGGGTGAGAAAAAAATGTGGATAATGAAGAAATTCATTTTCCAAGTTTCCCAAAGCCTTTTTTTATGCAGGTGCATAAAAAGTGGGATTGTGTGGGAATGATTTAAGGCTAAATTGGGCTGTACAATAGTTAGAAATTAAAATACCATCAAGCAATAATGATAATATGAATATGATTATATAAAAGAAAATTAGCAAGTTGGGCTGTTGGTTGTGTCAGGTTTAAACATTCCTTGTGTTATTTTGTTTTGGTGATGCTATGTTCTCGCATGACTGGTGAATGGGTAAAGCATTTCATTATACTTTCTACACATCTTTACCTTTTACAAGACATAGCTTTAGACGTTCATTATCAAATGGATTGTACACAGCAATGAAAAATTACTTAAAAAAGCATCAACATAGAAAGAATCGGAAAGGTTGTTTATTACAAATAATTCATATGTTTTACTTGATTTATCTGGGTTTTGAAATCCTGTAAATGGTTTTGAAAACATGGCATAAATTGCATGACGTCGAACATTCATGTGAACTTGTACTGATTTGTCATTCAATTTTTTCTATACAATAAAGGATGTACAAGCAATTTTCAATGTATACCCAATTTATGTTCATTTTATACCCCCACCTACAAAGTAGAGTTAGTTTCACCATGTCTGTCAGTAGACTTTCCATTTAACCCATTCCCACACAAGCCCTCCTTTTTACGCCCCTCAAGAAAAAAGCTTCGGAAAACATTGTGCCCTTTTGATTGTTTTTAGTTTCGTTGGTTATTTCTTCATTTTCCACAATGATTTCTATACAAAAAGACGAAAGAATGAAAAATTCAATCATCTTGAAATTGTCATTTGCAGATTCTTCCAATTTGGACCAGTCTAAAATTTTGCTGGGAATGGGTTAAAAGCTCAAGAACCAATTGATCTGCAAGCTAAAAACTTTACTCAGTTGTTTGACAATGATCTAAGGAAGAACCCTATTGATTTTGGGTCATGTAGGTCAAAGGTCAAGGTCACAATTGAACTCTTGATGAAAACCATTTCCACGCTCTAACTAAAGAACCAATTGACCTGCAAACTTGAAACTTCATACAACTGTTGCCAATGACCCATCGGAGTGCCCTATTGATTGCTTATGCAATTTCCCAATCAAATGTCTCAATTGAACCTTGATGAAAAACAGTTTCTGTGCTCTAACTTGTAAGTCATTTGAGCAAGGCCCTCGAAACTTCAAACATATGTTGTCCATGACGCAAGGAGGTGTCCTATTGTTTTTGAATCATGTAGGTTTTAAGGTCACAATTGAACTTTTGTTGAAAACAGTTTGTGTGCACCAATTGAACTACAACCTTGAATTTCATAAATTTTGCCAATGATCCACAAAAGTGCCCTTTTGATTGTTTTTAGTTTCGTTGGTTAAAGCATAAGATTCTAATTGAACTTTGGTTGTAAAAACCTTTTTCGTGCAGTAAGCCATATGACCTACGCCATTGAAACTTTATACACTTGTTGTCATTGACTCAAAGAGTTGCCCTACAGTTTTGGGGAAATGTAGGTCAAAGGTCAACTGTGCTACTTCAGTGAAAAAGCGATGGTTGGGGTATGAGTCCACTTTGTGACAATTCTAGTTGTTTCTTGTTCAAGGAGACTTTGTTTGATAAAGAAAAGTATTGGTTGTCATGTTGAAAAAGAATCAAACTACGCTCAGACAACTTCTTTGTTATCATGATTAAGGAAGAAGCTTGATTAAAGACCTTTGTCTTCATGAGTTCATTGGTTTTGAGTACTGGTGTAGTTTTAAACAATGTCAGTTCAGAATTGTTATTGACTTGAAAGAATGAATTCATCAATAATGACAAAACTAGAAGCATACAGTGATGAATGCCAAATTAACCCTTTCCCACGCAGTGATGCTTTTTGACACCCCTCAAGAAAAACAATTAAAAAAACATTGTATGAAATGAAGAATTGCTTGTAGCAAGCAATTTCTTCATTTTATACAATATTTTTAACCAGAAAGTTGAAAAAATCTAACATTTCATAAACTTTAAGTTGTTGTCTGCAACTCCTTTCGAATTGGACTAGTCTAAAAAATTTTCACTTGGTTATGGGTTAAAGATAATTGTTTGACTATTTGTCCCTGTACAGGTCTGGCTAATTCTCTAGGTATGTTATCAGGTACACAAGTCAGCCTATATTATATGCAACTATGTTTAGATCTATCCACATTTATATACAACATTCTTCTTAAAAGTCATATATGCTATTTTGTCATTAAGCTTGGTTAACCCTGTGGCTTGGTACTGAGAAAAAGATTATGCAAGCAATTTTGTAAATGGTTTAACTCTGTCATGCTGTGAAATACTGATGGTTATTAAAATTAAATAAGTAAAAGCTTTCCTATTCTTATTTAGTCAAATTCTAATTATTTATTCGAGAATTGGTAAAGTTATTACGTTTGGCTATTATTAAAATACACAATATATGCAAACAGATAATAAGAAAATTAACTAGCACAAGGTTTTGCTGGAAAAGAGTTCTGCTATGAAACAAGTTGATATTGAAAAGGATTCAGTCTACAGAATTATGTAGACTGGACCATTTTCTGTATGCCCAGTTTTTGAATTAACATTCTATCACTATTTATGGGCATTTTGATTATGTAAAGGTATGTGAAAGCAGTACAATATCGTAAATAGATTCTCTTTCAAAGCATTTTCAAAGCTGGAGTAAAGTCTTGTTGAGATGTTTTGAATTTTGAAAAATAGCCAATTATAGATCATATTTCTTTTATGAATTTCATCGCACTGTTTCATGATAACTAACCTTTTCCAACACTTTATTGATGCAGACATTTAAGGCCCTGATCAGGTTTTATTACAAGCTTTATTGCCTGGTCATAGCCTTCACAGCCTGCTTAAATAACCCATCAGCATGAGTAGCATGACTTAAGTTGTTTTGTGAAGAATTCATCCCAAATAAATGCAAGAGTCCTATAATGAAGAGTAATGATCTATAGCCTTGACTACATTTGTTTGAACTCAATCTTGATTCTATAACCCCAAAAAGATTTTAGTGTCCAGTTAGTACCGCAGATTGAAGGTTGTGGTACTGGTGTGAGAAACGACAGAAATTCATAGTTTGGTGTACCAACTTCCTGTGATGGAATTGAAGATTCTTCAATGATTCTTTAAAACCAAAATGTCTAAAATCTGTTTAAAAGGAATTTGTGATGCTGAACTTATACAGACATTTTGCAGAATAACTGAATGTTTTAGGTTCTCCATATTTGTTAGAACCCATGTTCTTATCAAAGTATTATAAAGTTATAGTGAAGCACTGTTGAAATTGAATCCCAGAAAGTAAGAAAATATTTATAAAGTCTGAGGACGTGGTTGAAAAAGTTGAAATATGTACAGTTCTTGACCTAAGATTGAAATAGAGATTTAAATATGTAATATTGCATTGCGCTTGCTGCTAGATAAGTTCTACATGATTGAGAATCTACTGATTAACCCATTCCTACAAAATCTTGCTTTTGACGCCCCTCAAGAAAAAAGCTTTAGAAAACATTATGGATAATGAAGAAATTGCTTGGGACAAGCAATTTCTACAATATCCACAATGTTTTCTACCCTAAATGGCAAAACTTTTCTTGATTCCACAAAATTAAAATTGTTGTTTGCAACTTTGTACTATTCAGACCAGTCTAAAAGAACTCTTTTGTGGTAATGGGTTAAGGTCTGACTTTCAAACACTTAATGATTTTGTCATTGTATTTCTGTATTATATATGTAGCCGTAGCTTTGTTACCCATTTTCCTAGAAAAGTAGGAGCATTGCAATTAGAAATTTTATTCGTTTAAGATAAATGCATAGTTGTGCCATACATATTTGTCCATTCTTACTAAATTTGTTCATAAATTTAAGTATATTTTTTATTCTTTCAATGTGTCCTTTCTAACCAAGCATGTTATATGATGTACACCATTACCTTCCAAAGTTTTGTAGTTCCTTTTGTAATGTCATGCCTGTTGAACCAAAATAAATTCAGGATAAAATTCAAGAAAACAAAAGAGAGTATTTGACTTTTTGTACATTTGTTGGGATGAATTCTGATAAGATTTGGCCTAATCCTTTCCCATTTTATTTTCTTCTGGAAAATACTTCTATGCATTTCATGATGGTGCAAAATGATTTTGATTTCACAGCTCCTTCCAGAATTATGTTTATTGGGGAAAGGATTAAAATTGAATGTTTTTATAATGACAATTTAAATTTGCTGATGACACCTATTATCAAAACTGGCGAGAAATGAGAGAAACGGTTCATTCCTTAATCAAGAAGAAGCTGTGTTGATGATTAAACAAGAAATGAGAAGATATGTGATTCAACAGGAATCCATGGTAACCCTTTTATCATCCCTTTTCTACCCTCTTCCTATCTATATTTTTGTACTTTACTTGTTGAACCCTTTATCAAACATCACAATTTTTGTATGGTAACTGAAGATGAAATTAGATACATAATTAGATGTGAATAGAATCAGAAATAAAAAGGAATGTATTTGGAGGACCTCAGAGTGGTTGTTTTACACAAATTGCTTCTTAATACACTTGGTTGCTAGAGCAATATTGGCTGTATTTTGTTATAATATTTCTAAGGTAAATCTTCATAGAGTATCTTCAGCAATTTTATAAATATCTTGAACCGCTCTATAATCTGTATGTTAATTGATAAAGGGTTGTTTCAATGTGATTATCTATGCCACTTGAGGAAAAAGTTTCCTTTTGAATCTATCTTTTCACTTCAACATAATAAAGATATAAGAGATTGTATAAAACCTCCATGAAGGGCAGATAACAGAAAATGAAAACTTTTTTATCTTTGATTTATCTTGATTCATTTGCTAGTAGTGCATGCAACTTTATTTTTGCTTGCTCTTTTCTTGGTTATGCTCTTCTTTCATATTCCAAATTTCTA
This sequence comes from Fragum fragum, assembly GCA_946902895.1. Taxonomy (NCBI): domain Eukaryota; kingdom Metazoa; phylum Mollusca; class Bivalvia; order Cardiida; family Cardiidae; genus Fragum; species Fragum fragum. Next base: position 86,994,941 of record OX336365.1, read on the forward strand.
TTTGCATGCTTTTATATTTGGTGCATGAATAGTGGGTTCTTTTGGGAATTGCAGTAAAATTGGAAATAACTTTCATTTTGAATGTCTTTGATTAAAGCCAGTGAAAAGTGTTAAAACAACTGTAATAATATATATTTTTAGTTTGCTTTTAATCATGCTTAGACTCTCCGGTGAACCTATTTTGTAGCATCCTTTTTAGCTTTACTGATTTTGGCAAAAGTCATAGTGCAACATCCTTGGCATTGTCTGCATCAATGTCACCATATTTATTGAAAAACTTTTTACATTTTGTAATATCTTTTGAATTATCTAAAACATTCATTATTAAGTTTGAATAAGGTGCACTATCAGAATAGCAAGCTATACTATCAAGGGAGGTAACACAAAAACACCTTTTTCTAGAATGATATCCCTTTTAAAAACATTTTTCCTTTCAACTTTCAAGTCCCAAATGGCTGAGCACCTGGAACAAGTAGCTGGCGCTCTTACTCTGATTTAAGAATGATGCTTCAGAAAAGAATAGCATTGATTTTTTTCAAGAAAATAAGACAAAATAAATCTACTACATTTCTACCTTGTCTTGTAAGGAGTATAAATAGTTCAATTCTATTTGTGGGAACACCTGAGGTAGTGCTGAAATCTTAGTGATATCTTCTCCACATCATCATTTATTCTGACGAAAATTGTACACATTTTGGGATAACTACTCATCTTATAGAAAGGATTCGCCTCTTGGAATGTATGTAATCATTCTACAAGACACATTCTGTATTATCAAGGGTAATAAATCATTACAATTTTGTATGAACAGTGCCCCTTATGAACAGTGCCCCTTTTTGACTTTGATTTTTATCACAATTTGGCACTCGACAGCTAAACGCCAGGGGTTGACATATCTTTCTTGGTTTTGTCATAATATTCAATGTCTGTAATTCCCTGTTCATTTTGTTGCATGCTTTCCTTACTTCCTTCTTTTAAAAAGAATTATTTTCTTAAAAAGCCAATGTCAAAATTGTTAATGTAAAATTTGAAATAAAAGCCATCGAAATAATAAGAAATTTATTCAGCTGTTTTTATTTTTGTCACACAGTTATTTTTATTTGCGTTTTTCTTTTTTTTATTTCTTTAGATATGGTAAGGAGTGGAGGTGTTGCCAGGGGTAAGGACAGAGTACCCACAAGATTGTCACTGTCTATGCGAGGTGCAGAAGGGGGCTCCCCAGAGGGGCCTATGGATACAAGAATTAGTGATAGTAGACTGGCAACCCCATCCTCAGGGGGTCGCATGAGTTTTAAGGGGTCAGGAATTCCAGTGCCTGTGGGTAACTCAGCAGATAATGCTAAATTAAGACGGGTAATGCAAGATGTTAGGGGACAGGGGGTGTCAAATAAACAAAGAATGCAGTAAAATGGAGGGCTTTACAAGACTGTAGGAAGTGTCAAACAAGGAATACAGAAAAAAAAAAAAGGGTTTGCAATGGGACAAGGAGTATGGAATAAAGAATTGAGAAAAACTACCGGGGATTGTGTGAAATCAATAAAAAAGGCAATTTATTGGATTCATTGGTTGTGTTGGCATCCTGCTTATATCCTGATTATAGGTACTTCTGAAAATTATTTGATAGATTCAAATAAGTGCTGTATGCAACACTGTTGTAAAAGGCAAAAGCTCATATATGGTAAACTAAATTAATAGAAATGGGTGAAGAAAGGATGTGCAAGTGAAATTGAGTAATTTCATTTGCTCCATTATTCAATCTGTGAAGCTGAATCTCTTGCTTGCATGTTTCAAATTAGTGCAGAATTGTTAATCACCATGACCTAATATATATTTTTTCATATAGTGAGTCTGTTCCAGTATTCAAGGTCAAACTTAATAGTCATAGGTCAAATGTGGGAATTATATTTGTCTGCTATGAAGATGTCAAAATAGGGGAAAGATTGGGGGGGGGGGAAGTGTCTAGCAGAAGAGGTTTGGGGGGGGGGAATATGTTTTGAAACCATCTTGTTTTAAGTCATTATTGATCTCATAGCTCTCTTTTGGTGCATTATATATTGAAGATGAACAATATCCTTACTAGTCATGATATTTTGAGCTTTTTCCAGATGATGGTGAGATTTAGTGTCATTTTTGTGAACCATTAAAACAAATGGGACCATATAGGAAAAGAAAACAGAACACCAAACCATGTTTTAATTTTTGTCTGTCTATACAGTCAACCTTACTGTTGAGGATAGAATCTATTTAAGTCCCAGGAAGGTCCCCTTTCTCCTGACAAGCCAAAATTATGCTGTCAGATAGTTGTCCGTAATCAGTATACCTAGCATTTTTATATTTTTATCAAATAATTTACAGTCATCAAATACCTAGCATTTTTATCAAAAAAGTAAGCTTATACTATTTACCCATTACCTTGCAAGAAAATTTAAGACTGGTCCAAATTGAAAGAAGTTGCAGACAACAGTTTTAAGTTGATGAAATCTTTTAAATTGTTGTCTTTTGGGATAGAAAACATAGTTGAAGTAATTACTTGTAAAAAGGGTAAACTCTCAAACACTGGTACACTTATCAGATTGCTGGTCCAGCCTTCAGAGCTCCAAGAGGAAGTTCAGCTACTATATTAGCCCTCTTCTAGCCCTCCCTGGTTTTTATGTTTCTTTGGTTTTATACTTGAGAAAACATTGAAAAAGAAGAAATTGCTTGATACAAGCATTTTCTTCTTTTTCCACAATACTTTCTACCCTACTAAATGATTGGTTTTCAAATAAAATCAACTTTAAAATGTCGTCTGCAAAATCTTTGAATATGGACAGGTGTAGATTTTCGAAAAACACTAAAGGGTTAAACGGCATTATTTTCAAAATTTATGGCCAGCAACATGTTACAAAAAGTAAAACGGTTGTTTGTTGTTAACAATTTACCAGACAACAAAATTTTATACTAGAAGTTTCAGATAACATTTCAGATATTGGTAAAAACCAATTAAGGTAAGGAAGATTCACCTTGTATTGAGAATAACTAGTTTTCAAATGTTATCCTGCATATATTTGTTGGACAACCATTTCTGTATTTTCAATAGTTCCTCACCAGCTATTGGAGACACCAAATCTGATAATGAGATTTTATTTGCATAGATATCAAAATTTCACAAAATAATTAGGAGTGATTACGGTAGTGACATATTTCAAAAAACATTTAATGTATGTACAACCTAATGCCATTGATGAGATGTATTTGAGGACCTCAATGTGGTTAGTCGTTGTGTGGAAATGGTCAAAAAGGTGTTTTATTAGTTATGACTCATTTAACCCTTTACCAGACAGCAAAATTTTAGAATGGTTCTAATTAGAAAGAAGTTGCAAATGACAAATAGATATTTATGAAATTTTAGATATTTTCAACTGTCTGGGTAGGAAACGTGGAAATGAAGAATACGCTTATTGGGAGCAAATTTTTTATATTAAACAATGTTGAGGGGCATCAAAAGCAACCTGGGTGGGTGGGGGTGGGTGGGAGGAGATGAGTTAAGCTTTAGTTACCATGTTTGAAGTCTACCCACAGTAGGCTTCAGTGAACAATTATCCATTTCAGCACAATGACACTTCTTGACACCCCTTCAGAAAAGCATATGCAAAGCCTTGTGAAAAATGAAGAAATTGCTTGCAACCAAGAAAGGTGAAAAATCTGAAATTGAATACACTTTAAACTGATTGCAAGTTCTTTCTGTTTGGATCAGTAATAAGATTTGTTGTCGGGTAATAGGTCGAAAATTTACTCTTTATATTTTGATTCTACATTTGAATTTCAGAGCACATAAACCATTCTGCCACATTAACCCATAACCATAGTATTCAGTATTTTATAGGTATTCTAAAATTATGGAAACTGTTAGAAATAGAAAAATTGATTCTTACTAGCAATTCCTTTATTTTCACAATGTTTTTGGCGCCTATTTTAGAATGACATCTTCTTTGAATTTTGACAAATAAAAAAATTTGTAAATGGATGAATTGGATTAATAAAGTGGAAATGTTTTACCCTTTCCTATTTTTTGAAATTTTAGACTAGTCGGAAGAGTCCTCTAGTCCTAGAGGTTGCAGACAACATTTAAAGTTGGATGCAATTTGAGATGAAACCATCATTTTTTAGAAAAATATGGGAAAAGGAGAAATTGCTTGATTTTCTCAAGTATAAAATCATAGTGACTTATAATCATTGGTTTGTACAGGAAAGGTTAAATACTCATTTAACCATTGATCTTGTAGTATGAACCATATTATGATCCCCCCCGTTTCAGCGAAGGGAATGTAGTAATGGTCTCTGTACGTCCTTCTTTCAATCCTTCCTTCTGTCATTCTGTCACTAAGCTTATCTGGTGCATATCTCCTAAAGCATAAATGCTATCAACTTGAAACTTCATAGGTGGATAGATTTCATTGAGGAGAAGTGTCGTTCACAAGAACCACAACTCTTGCTTTCATAAATTTTTGAGTTATTGCCCTTTGTTGTTTTAACGACTAAGATTTTGTCTGGAGCATATCTCTAAAAGTATAATAGCTGTTTTCAAACAGATTAAGAAGAAATGCAGTGCACAAGAAGCCTAAATCTTACTGGCTTCAGTTTACTATCAAGCTTTTATTGTGGGGGATGGCCATGTCTGACATGGCTCTTGTTTGATCTTGTTGTAGTATGAACTTGTATAAAGAAATATTATGTTAAATAGGTTGCCAAATGATGGATTACAGACAACACCCATTTACCTTTGACATGACAGCTCAACGCATTAAACCCATTATAAAATCTTAGGCTGGTCATAGCTTGAATAACGTGGGTTTGAGTTTAATATTCACTTCCCTTAAAAATGAACAATTTGATTGGTCCATTAATACTTTGATTGACATAGGTAATGTATCAATTTAAGTATTGTTTAGATTAGGTTAGGTTTCAACAACTAGATAAAAACCAAATATATTACTTTTATTGTAAACACATTTAGAGCTCTAATTGAAACTGAAAAGAGAGACATTCAGCATCTCAAGTCAGTGTATATTTGTCCGGATCCACCTTAGTTTATAGATTCCCAAATTATTTAGTACAGTTGTTCTCCATCATGAGAAGGTATGACATTGAAAGATCTTTCCGTAGCATCAAGGTTACAGCTTGAGTTCACATGTTGGAATTGAGCTTGGCAGGAGAGCAACTTGAAAATAAACTGGTGTAATCATTGTTCTCCATCATGAATAGATTTGTGATTTCAAGCATCTTAGATTTACCCAAGGTCAAGGTCACATAATTAGGTCAAACTTTTCTCTGAACTGTTACTCTGACAGTTGATAGATTACATGTTTTGGGGGGATTATTCTCCACCATGAGTAGATGTGCTTTTGAAACAACATGTTGGGTCAAGGTCACAGTGCAAGGTTGAAGTTTAAATAGATCACAACTTGTTGATTTATGAGATCAAATGTCTATGGGGTTGACACCATTTGTCCTTGAAGAGCCATATTATTTATTCCTCTTTTGTTACAGACGGCTATATGAAGCATTACTACATATAATCATGTAATGAAATAAACAAATGTTTATATGATTCATGTGTCCATAATCAGATTATGAATGAATTTGATACTGACAGAGTTTATTGAAAACATTTCTTAATGTGAGTGAAGTCACACTTTTTGTTTGTTTAAATTGATAAAAATAATGTAAAATCAATTTGAAAGTCATTATTATTTTGATGTACTACAGAGGTAATTGTATATAGTTGTATATGAGATGATTGTACATAGATTATGTAGGTATGTGTATGTACCATTGTAAATATAGCATTGTATATACTATAATAATGTTGTATGATAATTCTGTGTGATAAAAATTGTGACAAAAAGGGAAAATAAATATTTGAAATGTTAACTAGACTAGTTATCCATTTTATTTCCTGCCTTAGTATGAAAGGTCTGGGACAAAATGCCTAGAACTGATTGCCCTAAAAGATGATCATATTAAAATCCAACTACCCCTATATGCAGAGCCATGAATTTTAAATATTTAAAGTAATTTAAGATAAGTTGTCAGATAAGTCATCACAGTGACCTGGTGTGAATTTTGTAAACCTTTGGTTTGAGATCCTGATGTGTATTTTTAGCTCGGCTGTTTTTGGAGAAAACCTGAGGTATTGTGATCACCTTGGCGTGGTTCGCGTCGGCGTTTGCGTGACTAACTTTAACCTTGGTCATATCTCTATTGTGGCATGTGTATTGACCATCACAAGAGCTATCTAGACTATCAAGGGGGATTACTCTAAAAGCATTTTTGAAAAATTTCATAGCCCTGACATTTATGAGTTTAGAATAACTTTAGTACAATTGTTTACCACAATGAGATGATGTGCCGTATGCTGTCTTTGGGTCTGCAGTTCCAAGGTCAAGATCTCACCGAATGGATAAGAGTTTAAATCAGGGTATTTTGGCTGGTTTGTGGGGAGTTTGTTTTTCACAAATACTTCTTGTAGACCAGTATCAAAAGAGACCAGTATCAATTTATGTTACTTTCCAATCTTAATTGGCCTACAGTTTTGAAGTCTAGTTTTTGCTGTTTCAATAGTAATTTAAATATTCTTTGATCCATTCATAGCTACATGCTATGGATTAGCTGTTTTCTGGAATTTTTTACACAGATATAACTGCTCTTTTGACAACTTACTGTTTGTGGTTGGCCTTAAAGTTCATCCTTCTTGACTTCTCATGGTGCTAGGGTCCAACAAGTCCCTTAGTCATAAATCTGCCAAGGTAGCCCTTTTGCAACACTGAGTCCAAAAATTATAAATCACAAATTTTAAGATAATGTCGACACTCCTCTTGGTTCTGAAGTGCTGGTAGCTTCTTTGTATGGATGGTCCATCAATATTGTAAAATGTCGCCACTTTTGTACACACTTGTTCCCTTCCTTCCAAAACCAGATCACTGCTAAAACCTGTTTTACAACCTAGATTATTTTTCTCAACTAGGTAAATTGCAAATTTGTTTGATATATACTCTCTAAGTAAATTTGAATGACAGCAAATGGTGCATCAGCTAGCGTCCTACTGGTAGTTTATTGAATTCAGGTCAGTCAATTATATATCCTGTTGTAGAATTTAGTTTATTTTCATACATGACAGTTAAGTGCCAATGTATATATGCTTTTCCTTAGGAATTGTTAACCACAGCAATTAGAAACTTGGTATAGTGCTGTAGCTAGGGCCCATACACATTGCTCATAGAATTCAGGTCTGTCAATCTCCTGCTATACAACTTGGTTAATTACAAGACACTAACTGGTGTATAATTCACGTTTTTCTTCACATTTTTCTCAGCAAATTGAAAGGAAGCATGGCAATTAAGAATTTAGCAGGTGACCCTTTGCTGTTTTGCAAAATTTTAGTCCTATCCAAATACAAAATATTTGCAGACGGCAATTTTAAGTTAATTTTATTGGAAAAATAGTCTTTCAATAGGCTAGAAAACACTGTAAAAGAACAAGAAATTGCTTGTAACAAGCAATTTCTTTTTTTTCACAATGTTTCATAAGTATAAAAACACTGGGATGTAAAAACCAGGGATTGTACAGGAAGGGGTCAAAGTACCAATTGCAGATATTACATACCAAGTTTCATGTTGCTGAGAAAAGAAAATAGCCTGGGGAATTAAACTTTGTTGGGAAAGGATGAATAGGAACTTGAGATTTCTTGTTCCTTGTTGTTCTTCCTGAAGGAAGAACTCTTGGCACATTAATGTATGAAGGAAATATTTTTTGATGATACCACTTTTCCTTTTCTAGGATATTTACTATCCTGCTGTCTTTCTGATCAGCAACTTGTTGATTTGGTAATTACTAAACTTACCTGAGCTTGTAACTGGAAAAATAAGCCCAGTTGCAAAGGTTATTATTTCCAATAATCCTAATAATGAGTTATTTCACAAAATTATCAATTTACAACATAAGATAATTAAGATGAGTTAAGAAAAGAAGACAACGGTGCATATATGCTTGTAGATGGAGAAATAACATTTACTAGTCTGCTTCAAAACAACAATAATATGCTTATCAAATATCTGCTTTTAATGTTGTCACTTTATTAGATTGCCTTAATATTATCTTCATTTGATGCATAAAGGAGACCTGCAACCTCTTTTATTGTGAAATTTGGGTATTTGTTCTTTGAATGAAGATGTTAAGCTTTTAGGAAAAGGTGACCTTTCACTTCAGACTGAACTATCCAAGAATTTGCGAAGTGATATCTCTTGAAAAGTATATTCGCTGTAGCACAACTACATTTTGGTATGTGTATTGAAAATGAATACACAGAGATGAAAATTTCAAAAACAGAAGTTTTTATAGAAAACATAGTAATGCCATAGCATGTCTGCATCTTTCTCAACATCATAAGTAAGCAAAAAATGGACATATTGTAACAATGCTAATTCAACTGAAGGCTTTCATTTAAAACTTGGAATGCGTTCACTACCAAAAGAGCAAGCTATACTGATATTAAATGTGTTAAGCTCACTTGACCATAAAATAGTCAAGGTGAACTATTGTGATAAAGCTGTGTCCGGGCACCCACCTTCTCCTTCTGTGTACTCTAGAGGCCACATTGATTGGCTTGAATCTCTTGAAAGTTGGTCAGAAAGTTTGTCTACATGATATATATGGTGTCAAGAAGTAGGTCACTGGATCAAATCTTAGAAAAAACCTTGTTTGAACTCTAGAGACTACATTTTGCCTCAATGTCTTGAAAGTATGTCAGAATATATGTCTTCATTATATCTTGGTCAATTTCTATATTTGCTAACATTGGGATGATAACTAAGTCAAATCTAAGAATAACTTTATGTGCACTTTAGTTGCCTCATTTTTTACTCAAATGTCTTGATATTTTGTTGAAACGTTTGTCTCCATGATATTTCTGTCAAATTTAATATCAGTTTACATGGGGTTAAAAACTAGGTCACTATGTCAATTATTTGAAAAAACTGGTTTACATTCTATAGGCTACATATTTGTATCTAAGGTTTTGATATTTGGTCAGAATGTTGACAATTTCAAGTTGATGGATTTTTTTTTTTTACATATCTTCAGATAAAAAAACATACTGGATAATGAAGAAATTGCTTGTCACAAGCAATTTCTTCATTTTTCCTTTCATTTTCCAAAACTTTTTTCTCAAACTGGATTGTGTGGGAATGGGTTAATACTTGTTCAAAGTGGCTAAGATAGTAGTTACTAGGTCTGATCTTATAAAAGCCTTCTTTGTTATGAAGACACTACACTTCTGACATAAATATCTTGAAACATGGTAGCATTTTGTAATTTTGTACACAAGAATTGGTAATCGGTCTGTCACTTGTGTTTTTGTATGTCTATCGTTATGGACTCGTGAATGCTTTAGGGCCAATTGCCCTCTTGTTGTCAGAATTATATGCCTTTTTATGCCAACCCCTTTGAAAGATTGGAGTCATATTGTTTTACTGTTGTCCATCTGTCGGTCTGTCTGTCTGTAAAACTTGAGCAAAAAAGTTAACATTGCCAAGTACTACTAGCCTATTCAAGATACAATGCTCATATTTGGCATGATGATACATCTTCATAATACACATCTCCTCATGTCAAGGTCATGTGATATGGTCAAGGTCACATACCAAGGTCAAGGTCACATACCAAAGTCAAACACAAAAAAAACAACCCGTCATGTACAAGTCAACAACACTGTTCATAGTTAAGTCCTGTTTGCGGGGCATTGTGTTTCACAAACACATCTTGTTCATCTTAGATTTTTATCTACTATCCAGGGCTCTACAACTAAGTGTTCGGCACAGATAGGTTATAAATTGGTTAGGGTGAGCTTTTGTGATCTGCTCATGTCTAGCATCCAGAGTTGTATATTGTCACTCATATCTCACCAATTTCTATAAATTTCTCCTAAAATTGTTGGGCAATCTTCATGAAAATTGTCAGGAATGTTCCTAAGATGAAGCTCTAACTAAATTAGCTAAATGATTAAAATCCATCCTTGATTCTTGTTGCCATGGTGCCCATTAAGGGAAAATTATAAAAAATTTATACCTCACTTTGAAGAAGATTGAAGATTGATATATACAAGTTTACCTATGTCCTTCTCCCTAATTGTCACTATAAATATATTGACAGTGCATTAGCAAAATGTTGTAATTGAAGTTTTAATATAGCTGAAGCTGTGACATTATTCTTGCACACCAACAGAATGTAATACATTGGTTCAATAAGGTTAAGCATTCATCATCTTAAGATAATTGGGGGGGGGGCATATTGTTTAAATGTCAATTTCAAGGCCATCTATCAAGGTCCGATAGCTGAAAAATATGGTGTCCAGAGGACATTAGTGTTTAACAAATATACAGTAAAAGCCCCTCCAACAAGACCACCTTTGGTACTTTTTGAAAGTGGTCTCAATAGTGGGGGTGGTCGTAATACTGAGGTTTGGTTGTTTCTTTGGCTGTTGTCAAGTAATTCATTTTTATGCCCCTGCATCGATAAGATCAGGGCATATTGTTTTACCGTGTCTGTCTGTCTGTCTATCTGTCTGTCTGTAAAACTTAACCTGCCAACTATACATTTCCCTATAACTTCAACCCTGATTAAGTTTCAATGCTAATATTTGGTATGTAGATAGTTCTCAACAAGGCGCAACTGGGGAAGGTCATTTCATCAAGGTCAAAGTCAAAATTTGAACCCTTTTCTCTAAAACAAAGAAAAAGACAATAAATATCACCCGTTTTCTAAAGAATTCCTGTTTTGGGGGCATAGTGTTTCACAAACACATCTTGTTGTTTTATCTTCTTGAATATATTTATACTATACATACAAAGAATAAAACTATAATGACTTGACAGAGTATGTTAATGTCATTTTAAAATTTGAAATCTTTGATAAGTTCTACTTTCCCTCTTCTTCATTTAATCTAATTTTAAAGTCTGACCTCTAATTATTTATACGTAAGTACAGGACCAAAGTGTCAAAACTGTTAATATAAATCACATCTTCTATAATGCGAAAACAAACATCAATCAAGTTGAAATTAAATTTTAATTGTTTAATAACTGTCCAGAATGATGTAAACAAACCAATGGTGACTTCTTGGATGCACTTATGACTTCATTATTGGAGTCAAAACCTGTGACATATACAAATAACGATTACATAATTTCAAACAGCGATCAGCCACTTTAATCTATTTAATAAAAATAATGCCATATAATAGTAAGGGTTCTGTATAACATAATCAAAAATCCGATATCGTATTGACATTGAGAGTTGCTCTTATCAAGTGTGAAATTCAGGTGGTCGGTCACAAAGTGTGAAGTTATTGGTTGTTTTAGTGGGGTTCAAAATAGTGTTTCAGCTGTAGTTGGTACTGAATTTAGTGGTCGTAATTCGGAATAGCAGGGTTACCCGTTTTAGAGGGGTTTGCGACCATTGAAATAAATAACAAAAAATTCCATTCTGTCAAAATTCTGTCTTAATAGTGAGGTGCCTGTATTTCCAGGTAAGAATGGGTTTTACTGTACCATGTTAGTGCCACTGTTTGAAGACAATGGCAGAGTATCTCAGAGAAGTATTTTCTATATGATGTGTTTAGTGTAGAAACATTTACTGAGGTTTTCATTGCATAGTTCAAAACAAATACCTGTCAAAGCCAGGAAGCCAATAAGCTGAGAAACTGCCAGAGGTGGCATAAAATCCTACACAATTAGAACTCTCATGGCAATGATTTGACCAAAGCTGGCCCCACCCACTTATTCCATTGGCCATGCCCATTGACTCTAACAGAAAGGCTGCTTCAATTATAAGTCATTTTTTTTGCAGAATTTATGGCCAGTAGAATGTAACAAAAAGGTAGTATAGTTGGTTGGCGACCTAGACGTTGTAACTACAACTAATTCAAGCTGTAGTTACGGAGTTTAGGTCGCCTAACCAACTAAAAAGGTAAACAAAAATGGCGGCCAATATCGGAATTCAAACAGATTTCTGAACATAATGAATGGTTTCATTGGTCAACTGCTTATTTGATTAACAGTCGCAATTGGTCATTTATAAAAGATTTTATTTCATTGTTTATACATGTATATATTTCAGCCACATCACCACGACCAATATCAAGAGATAGAGAGAGGCGTACAAGTACGCGACTTCACAGAGGTATACCTACCTCTGGGCAGGAAATGGTCAGGGATGGAACTCGAGTCTCAACTGCACAGATGCAGTCAAACATGGTACCAGGGATGAATCAGGGAGTCCGACGAGGCAGTGCCTCTAAAGACGGTGACGGCCCTGCTAGGGCAGGATCTTCGAGACATGTGAGGAAAATGTGAACACAAACCAAGTCCAACATTCTGTGATATTTATATCAGAACTCTCATGGTGCCAACTCACTCTCTAGAATTGGAGTTCTCCTCAATCAATAACTTTGAGTAGCAGTTTCCCTTATAGCAGCCTATCAATACACTGTTTTCAAACAAATTTGATATAGGAGGTATCAGAAGATGGTAGGATACCATTAAAGTTTTTATTATAAGTCTATTAATCCCTTCTTTTAGTTGTGGGAAAAGGAGAAATTACTTGTAATATCATTTAACGTATGCCTATTTTTTTTGTCTTTTTAGCTCGCCTGAGCACAACATACTCAATGTGAGATTTTTTTTATCACACTTTGAGGTTGTGGATCAGACATTGTGTGTCTGAAGTCGTCAATAACTCTTTCAAAAATTTATGCTATGTAACCATTGAGCCAATTTCAACCAAACTTGTCAGGAATGTTCCATGGGTGACCCTTTTCAAAACTTGATTGTGAAATTTTGATTCACAAAAAAGTTAGGGCTTGACAGTGTTGGGCTTACCAGCCTTAGAGAAGTAATTCTTTAAAAATCTTCTAATTTGTAGCAAACCTAGCAAGAATGGTCATTTGATGACTCTCTTCAAACCTTGTTTTGAATTTTGATTAATGAAAAATTTGGGTGTGGCCTTAGGATGCTCATCTATTTTACGAGAAATAATAAAATATTTTTTTTTAAAAATCTTCTCCTTCTTAACCACCTGGCCATTTTGTAATAAACTTGGTAGGAATGTTCCTGTGTGACCCTTTTGAAAGTTTTTTCATGGATTTTTTATTTGAGAAAAAAAAAAATGCATGGTAGGACAGGCTTATCAAACAGAGAAATCATGAAATTATTATTTAAAAGTCTTCTAATCCAAAACCACAAGACCAATATGGACTTAACTACTTTGCAGGAATGTTCCTGGGTGACCCTTTTCGAAATTTTGATTTGTGGAAGAATGGGTGCATGGGTGGGCTGTACTTATTGGACTTGTACAAATCATTAATTCCTTCAAAATCTTCTCCTCCTAAACCACTTGGCTAATTTGGACCAAACATGGTAGAAATTTTCTTTGGGTGACCTTTTTCTAAAATAGTAAATGAAATGTTGGCAAGATAGGCTTATCAGACATCGAGAAACAATAGTCAGGTGAGGAAATTAAGGTCTTTTGGCCCTCTTGTTTTTATTTTGTTGCCTGGCAAAGCAATCACAATATATTAGGAATATTTTTTTTTAGCCAAACTGTTTGAAGAATAGGGCTATTTCAGTCACAAGAGCATGGGTGTAGGCTTAATATAAGGGAAACTGTTATTACCTGTAAATAACTCTGTGTGCTATAGTCTATTTTAAGGGACCAATGTCTATCAAGTCATTTGAATACCCTTCATATTTCACCATGACAGTAATAGTTTCAGCCAATCATTTCTTTAACCCTTTCCCACTCAGCAAAATTTTAGACTGGCCCAAATTGAAAAATGTTGCAGACGACAATTTATAGTTTATGAAATTTTGGATTTTTTCAACATTTTGGGTAGAAAACAATGTGGAAAAGGAAGAAATTGCTTGCAACAAGCAATTTCTTCATTTTCCACATTGTTTTCCAAAGCTTTTTTTCCTGGTGGCGTCTAAAAGCGTCATGAGTGGGAATAGGTTAACCCATTCCAACACAATAAAATTTTACACAGTCTAATTTTAAAGAAGTAGCAGACAACAATTTTAAGTTGATAAAATTGAAAATTTCTCTGCCTTGGTAGAAACCAATGTGGAAAATGTAGAAATAGATTGTATCAAGCAATTTCTACGTTTACAACATTGTCTTCCTGAAACTTTTCCTTGAGGGGTGTCTTAAAGCACCATTGTGTGGGAATTGTTTAGAATTATGAAATTCATATGGTCATACCTGTCTAAGTTCCTATCTCTACCTAGTTAATTTGATATACAGAAATCATGTAGAATGGCAAACTTTGACAAAATGAAATGTAAATTAAATTAATGCATATCCTTGGAACAAATTCAGATACACTCCAAATTCTAAGTATGTACATAAGATCCAAACATTACAACATGTTTACTTGTAACATGTGGATTTAGAGCATGTTCAGGGTTTTTGTTTGACCCTCTCTCTGTAGCCAATTGTATAATTTTCGTGGTGAATTTCAATGAGAATCTGGCAATAATAGAAAAAGGAACCCCCTTTACAGAAATCAAGATCCGTCAGTGTGTTTGTAGGGTTTCACAGTAAAAGTAGTTGATTAATTAATCATTTGACTAATAAATCATTCAATTTTTACTTGAAGTGAACTTTTAACTCCAAAATTGGATGACATTTATGTGGAGCAGTTTTGATGTTTTGGAAACTTTAGTATTCTAACTACAATACCACAAATCACTACTTGTTTCCAAAGTAAGAAATAACATATATAACAATGTTTCTGATGCCAGCACAATTAAAGAAATTTTTAAAACATTTCAGCTGACTTGAACAACCAAAAGGTATCTTGCACATTGTTTTCTACCAAGAAAGTAGAAAAAGCCTAAAATTTCATAAACTTAAATTATCATCTGCAACTCCTGTCAGTTTAGACCTTTCAAATATTCTGCCATCATGTAATGGATTAACCCATTCCCACACAACAAAATTTTAGACTGGTCCAAATTGAATGGAGTTGCAGACAACATTTCAAGGTTAATGAAACTTTAGATATTTTCAAATTTTGGGGGGAAGATATATTGTAAAATGAAGAAATTGCTTGTCACAAGCAATTTCTTCATTTAACCCATTACCAGATGGCAAAATTTTAGACTGGCCCAAATTTAGAGAAGTTCCAGACGACAATTCAGAGTTTATGAAAAATTGGATTTTTTCAACCTTCTGGTTAGAAAACATTGTGGAAAATGAAGAAATTGCTTGTCACAAGCAATTTTTTCATTTTTCACAATGTTTTCCAAAGCTTTTTTTCTTGGCGTTTAAAAGCATATCTGAGTGGGAATGGGTTAGAACAGACCTGGTAAATCCGTGCTTGAAAGTGCTTATGGTGAAAACAAACATACTTGTGATACATGAGTAGTTACCTCCACAATACAAATTATGTATGAGAGTTAACATTCAACTTAACCCATTTCCACACAGTCCCACTCCTTAAGAAAAGACATAAAAAACAAGATTGAAAATTAAGAAATTGCAGCTTCGTTTTATACCCTAAAAGACAAATATATTCATAATTCTCTTAATATGCAATTGGCGACTGCATCTTCTTTGAATTCAAACCAGTCTAAAATTTTGCCTTGTGGTAATGGCTTAAAAGACACCCAGCTACTTTTCTTGATGAATGAAGCTATTTAACCCTTTCCTGGACAAACCCAGGTTTTTACGTTACTGCCAGGTTATACTTGAGAAAACATTGTGGAAAAAGAAGAAATTGCTTGTAACAAGCTATTTCTCCTTTTTACACAATGTTTTCTACAACATATGATGATTTAATTTCAAATTGCATCCAATTTCTATTGATGATTCAACTTCTTTTAATTTGGACCAGTCTAAAATTTAAAAAACTGGAAAGTGTTAGGGAAATGCAAAATGATTTGATTAACATGAGAAATATATCTTTATGTTGGTGTTTTTTATCTTCTTAAAGACATTTATCTACATGTACTGTATTACTGTTTTAGTTTGGGTCACTTTGATATTTTTGTATCTTTCACATGTACAAGTATGATTTCTGGATATAGATAGGATCCTGATTTTAATGGCTATCTTGATATCTCATATATGGAAAATTTTAATTGTAACTATTAATGTTTTGATTTTGGACCAGTCCTATTTGTTCTGAAAGGATTTACCCATTCCTAAATAATCCTGGTTTTAAGCCCCCTAAGAATTTTTTGTTAGAAATCATTTTGAAAAACTATGTTCAAAATGATTTCTACCCCAAAAGATAAAGAAATTTAAAATATCATCAAATGAATATTGTGATCTGCAACTTCTATAAATTTGGACTAATCTGAAATTTTATCATCTAGTAATGAGTTGTTTGACTACCCTATTTAACCCGTTCCGACAAAATGTTGTTTTTTTTCCACACATGTGTGTGGGAAATAAAACTTTATAAAGCATTATGCAACAATGGTCACAACCTATTTCATAATTATCCACCATTTTTCTACCCAGAAAGTAAGAATAAAGAAATATCTAATATTCATCAACTAAAATTTTTGCCTATGACATCTTTGAACTTGGACCAGTCTAAAATGTTGTCTGTGGTAATGGGTTTAGAATTGATTGGACCAAACTCGCAGTGTATTTGTCCTAAACAATAATTTTGTGGAATTCTGTGTCAGTCATACATGTCAAAATGATGTAATAGTATTATAGTATAACTGTAATGTATTTATGTGTAAATGGTCCTATAATATAATTGGTAGTGACATGTATATGAGCTCATTTACATCATTAACCCTTGTCATGCTGAATAAATCCTTTACAAAATTGTATAAAAGTCAAAGGGCTGAAATAACTGGTAGCATTTGTTGTTAGTTTCAATACTTCTTTGGAAAATTCATTTCATGAACATCTCTGGTTTCAAAGGGACAGACAGGAGGTGTAGACTAAGATCAGGCTGCACTTAAGTGCAGTCTGATCTTAGTCTACACCTCCTACTAAAACTGGAATATTCTCGGTACAGCATGACAAGGGTTAAGATAACAAATGATGAAAATTTTCATGATTTAATTTGCAAAACAGTGAAAATAAGTCATCAAAAATTGAAAATTAAAAACATTTGAAGACTATTCCTCAGTGGGCGTACAAAAATACAGTATAAGCAGCTTTATTCAAGCTGTATTTGTGTCCTTGCTGAAAGAATGTTAGTGAAGCCTGTACATAACAGTTTTTCAGTACAGGACTAGTACAACATGCTTAGTGGTTGTATGAAGTCTGTCATTCCTTGTTAACATTTAATTTGTTGATATTTTAGAGGCCAAAGTTGTTGCTTGATCAACCTGAAAATTGGTCAAATTATTTGTGGTGATGAAATTTGGCAATTTCGAAAATGGGTCCCTTGCCATAAAAAATCTAGGTCACTAGGTCAATTCTTAGAAAAAACTTGTAGAAACTCTAGAAGCCTTATTTTTAGTCCAATCATCCCTAAAATTGGTCTGAATGTTTTTGTTGATAAATTCTTTGAGGGTTCAAATTGGATCACCTTCAGCAGTAAAAGTCAAATTCGAATTCCTAGAGTCCAACAATAGATCAATTCTTAAAAAAACCTTGTTGGTACTGTGCATTTCTACTCAAATGACCTGAAATAGGGTCAGATTGTTTGACTTGGACGGTAGTCAGATGAGCAATGTAGGTCCATTTTAATACTCTTTTATTTAGATTCCTCATTCCTGTAAACGTTCAGAAATAAGGTTATCATCAAAAGCCTGATTAAGCAAAACTTTTATCAGTGTCTACATTATAGTAGTACATATATGTATAGGTGTTTAAAAGTTTGGTGCCGTCATCATAGTGCAATCAATAGCTCGTTAGACTCCTAATCTTCAATGATTGGGTGTCATGGGTTCAATCCCCAGCTGCGTTACATATCCTGTACGACATTTGTCTCTTACTAATGGTTGGATAATAGTAAACCTAAGTGGGATAGCAGCTGGAGGCTAAGAAAGGATGTAGTGGTAGAACTGGTGTGAGAAATACTAGCATTCAATTGTTACATGCTCAAGCCGCCGGGATATGACTGAAATACTGTTGAAAGTGGTGTTAAACCCCATTCATTCACTCAGAGTTTGGTGGTAAACCTCATGCTGTTATCATAGGGAAATGTTGGCTCCTTTTAGTTCCACTGGTCAAAAGCGAGTGGGTTATTGTTATTGCATTGTGTCCATAGCGTGTTTGTCCTTCCATGAAAGTTTTCTTTATTTTTTTATCTGAAACTACAGGCTGAAATTCAACCCAATTTCACATGAATCACCTTTTATTAGATACTGTCAAATTTTGATTGGATGAAGAGCAGCTCTTATGACCAGGGCTTACTCTGATATATGGTGTAAAGTGAAAACTTTTAAAAAGTAATTGATACTGTTTGTATGGTTAACTAGGCATAATATTAGCTGCTTGCCTTGTAATGTTTTCTTGACGTAATAATTGATACATTTGTTTTTAAAGAAAGACTTACCCATCCCCAAATGACTTAAGTTATGTACTGGTCCTAATTGAAAGGAGTTATAGATAACAATTTTAGATTGATTGTTTGTCTTCCCTAGTAGAAACCGTAGAAAATGAAAAAAATGCTTGTCACAAGCAATTTCTTCATTTTCTACATTTTCCCAAGCTGTTTACTGGAAATGTGTGAAAAGGCGGGACTGTGGGAATGGGTTAATCTCATTAAGCCCTTTAACAGACAACAATATTTTATATGGATCTAAATTGAAGTACAAAATGGCATATGACAAATAAAGTCTGTGTAATTTGAAAAAAAAAAATGTTTTAAGGTTGGAGACATTGTGGACAAAGAACAAATTGCTTGTTTAAAGCTTCTTTTATTGCCCATGATGTTTAAGTTCTTTTCTCAAGTATCGTGAAAAATAGAATCAATTTGGAATCGGTTAGTCAGTAAAGTCAGGCCTGTCGGGCAATACAAGTGCTTAAGTGTCTCTAGTTTTCTTTTTCATTGGTAGGTGTTTGAATTTTTATTCTGTATGGTGAAAGAAAATTTAATTTCTTTTACCAAAATTTTGATTGAATCACCCTTGAGTTGTGTTTGAAAGGACCAATGATTTTAGTCACATTGTGTATATATGAACTATGACCTAAATGTTTATAGCGCCCATTGTGTATAATAATACCATTGACAATAAAGGATAAACAAAAACAAAATATTTATTCTTGCTTGAAAGACCTTCAGTGACCAGGGTTAAACGTAAATTTATATAACCGGAAACCTCTTTTACTTATTCAAAATATTATCTCAAAGGAATTATTTGAAATTATGCAAGGAATTATGTTAATTAATACCCTGTATCGTTAAGTACAGGATCATATTGTTTTGCTGGTGTCTATCTGTCATGCATTCTTGATACATACTGTTGCTCTCTGAAGTCACTTTGGCTGAAGACAACAGAAAGCTCACTCATTCTGAACAGCTATTTCAGAAATTATTCAGACAGTTTGATATAGAACAAAATAGAAGTCTACGATTGGCTTTCACCTTTAAAGCAGCTTGGGTAACCGCCCATTAGACTATATAAAAGAGAGCTTATGTATAACAACTACAAAACAGCGATATCTTTCTGAATGATGCTTTCATAGAGTTTTCAGGCAGAAGTTATAGGTTATTGTTTGCAGATACGCTCGCATTGTAACCGTTGATTGTATAGCGCAGATACACTCTTGCTGTAACTCTGAACCGCAACGTTCCTATCAGGTTGTGGGGTTAGAAAACAAATGCATATCGTTGGTGTAATTCTAAAACCTTATGACTACAGCTTTAATAAAGCTGTGGTTACGGGGTTTAAGCTCGCCTGAGCACGAAGTGCTCAAGTGAGCTATTGTGATCACCTTTTGCGGGACTGTTGTTTTGCCGTCTGTTGTCAGTCGTCCGACAACAATTTCTTAAAACAACATCTCCCAAACCAGTTTGAACTTAATACTAAATACTAGAGGAAATAAAATCTATTGAAATCTCTGGTGGCCATGGCAACAAAAGTGAAATTTTAGAATATTTTTAGCTCTACTGGCCGAAGGCCACTAGAGCTAAAGCGATGGCTTTTTCCCGTCCGGCGTCCGTGCGTGCGTGCGTCCGTCCGTCGTCCGTCCGTAAACTTTTCCTTGTTTACGCGATAGAGTCCACAGTTTTCATCTGATTCTCTTCAAAATTTTTCAGAATGATTGTACCATAATAAGGATCGTTCCTTTCGAAAATGGGTATGATCCGTCAAGAAACACGGGAAAAGGGGCCTAATTAAAACTTAATTTAAAAAAATCGTTTACGCGATAAAGTCCATGGTTTTCATCTGATTCTCTTTAAACTTTCACAGAATGATTGTACCATCATAAGGATCGTTCCTTTCGAAAATGGGTATGATCCGTCAAGAAACACGGGAAAAGGGGCCTTATGAAAATTAAATTGAAAAATCTTCGTTAACGCAATAGAGTCCACATTTCTCATCAGATTCTCTTAAAACTTTCTCATAATGATTGTACCAACATAAGGATCGTTCCTTTCGAAAATGGGTATGATCCGTTAAGAAACACGGGAAAAGGGGCCTTATGAAAATTTAATTAAAATTCCATTAAAAATCCTCGTTTACGCGATAGAGTCCACAGTTTTCATTGGATTCTCTTCAAACTTTCACAGAATGATTGTACCAACATAAGGATCGTTCCTTTCGAAATTGGGTATGATCCGTCAAGAAACATGGGAAAAGGGGCCTTATGACATTCAATTAAAAACTCCTTTAAAAATCCTCGTTTACACGATAGAGTACACAGTTTTCATCGGTTTCTCTTCAAACTTTCTCATAATGATTATACAATCATAAGGATCGGTCCTTTCGAAAATGGGTCTGATCTGTCATGAAACGGGGGAAAAGGGGCCTTATGAAAATTTTATTAAAAAATTCTCGTTAACACTCTAGAGTCCACAGTTTTCATCAGATTGTATTTAAACTTTCACAGAATGATTTTACCATCATAAGGATTGTTCGTTTGGGAATTTTGGTCAGATCCATCAGGAAACACGGGAAAAGGGGCCTTATGAAAATTTTATTAAGAAATTCTCGTTAACACTCTAGAGTCCACAGTTTTCATCAGATTGTATTTAAACTTTCACAGAATGATTGTACCATCATAAGGATTGTTGGTTTGGGAATTTGGTCAGATCCATCAGGAAACACGGAAAAGGGGCCTTATGAAAATTTAATCAAAAAATCTTTTAAGAAATACTCTTTAACACTCTGGAGTCAATAGTTTTCATCGTATTCCCTTCAAACTTTCACAGAATGATTGTACTATCATAAGGATTACTCCTTTTGAAATTTGGTGTGATCCTTCAAGAAACACAGGAAAAAGGGGCCTTATGAAATGTTAATAAAAAATTCTCATTAATAATCTAGAGCCAACAATTTTCAACGGATTCTATTCAAACTTTCACAGAATGATTGTACCATCATAAGGATTGTACCTTGTGGAATCGGATATGATTCCTCAAGAAACATAGGAAAAGGGGCCTTATTAAAAATTAATTCAAAGATCTTTGTTAACACTCTAGAGTCCATAGTTTTCATCTGATTGACTTCAAACTTTCACAGAAAGATTGTACCATCATAAGAATTGTTCCTTTCAAAATTTTGTATGATCAGTCAAGGACCACGGGAAAAAGGGGCCCGATTAAAACTGGATTGAAAATGTCCTCGTAAACACAATAGAGTCCATAGTTTTCAACAAATTCTCTTCAAACATTCCCAGAAAGATTATTACGTTAAATGGATTGTTCCTTTCGGGAGCAGGTTTGATCCATCAAGTTTCATGGGAAAAGGGGCCCTATGAAAATTTAATAAAAAAATCTTAGTTAACACGTAATGGCACTAGATTTCACCTGATGGACTTCAAACTTTCACATAATGATTGTACCATTATAAGGATTGTTCCTTTCAAATTGGGTCTGATCCATTGAGAAACATAGTAAAAAGGGGCCTTAGGAAAATTCAATTAAAAAAATCTTAATTAATGCTTGTAAGTCCACAGATGAGATGGGGTTGTCTTTATACTCAAACAGAATAATTATACTTTTGTAAGAAGAGTTCCCTTTGGAATTGGTTCAGATCCATCAAGTAACATGGGAAAAGGGGCTATGTGAAAATTCAATTAATAAAACCCTGTTAACACAATAAAGCCCACAGCTTTGATCAGATTTTGTTGAAACTTTCACAGAATGATTGGAAGGTCAAAACTATCATTCTTTTCATAACAGGGTTTGAACTGTCAAGAAGCACAGGAAAAGGGGCCTTATGAAAATTTCATTAATAAATCCTTGTTACCAAGTCCAGAGCTTTCATCGGATTTTCTTCAAACATTCACAGAATAATTGTACAATAATAATGATTGTTGATGTTTGCATTAGACCTGATCCGTCAAGTATCACAGGAAAAGGAGCATTATGAAATTTAATTTTAAAATCATTGTACCACAATAAAGTCAACAGTTTTCATCAGATTCTGTTAAAACTTTCACAGAATGATTATTCCATCATGAGGATTCTTTCTTCTCAAATTAGGCGTGATCTGTCTAGTATCATGAGAAAAGGGGCCTTTAGAGAATTTTATCTATAATCCTTGTAATCAAGTCCAGAGCTTTCATTGGATTTTATTCAAACCTTCACAGAATCATTGTACAATAATCACGATTGTTGATGCTGACATGAGACCTGATCCTTCAAGTATCACAGGAAAAGGAGCCTTATGAAAATTTTATTTTAGAAATTTGACACCAAGATAAAGTCTGCAGTTTTCATCAGATTCTGTTCAAACTTTCACAGAATGTTTGTACCATCATAAGGATTGTTTCTTTCCAAATTGCGCCTGATCTGTCTAGTATCATAGGAAAAGGGGCTGTATGAAAAATTATTACCAAATCCTCATAAACACAACAATGCCCTCAGTCTTTATCAGAATCTCTTCAAACTTTAATAGAATGATTGTACCATCATTTGGATTGTTCCTTTGTAAATTAGGTCTCATTAGATAAGTGACACAAGAAAAGGGACCTTATAAAAATTTAATACAAAACATCATTATTACCATAAAGTCCTCAGTCTTTATCATTTTCTTCAAACTATCATTAGGATTGTTCCTTTGTACATTTGGTCTGATTTGTTAAGTTTCAGGGAAAAAGGGGCCTTATGAAAATTTTGTTACAAAAATTCTTGACACAATTCAGTCCACTGTTTTCATTGATTCTTTTTAACTTTTAAAGAATTATTCTACCTTCATTAGAATTGTTCCTTTTGAAATTTGGTTTGTTCTTTAAAGTATCATGAGAAAAGGGGCCTATGAAGATTTCACTATAAACTCATTAACACAATAAATTCCACAGATTAAACAGATTGATTGTACCATCATTCCAATTGTTGATTTTGACAGTGGATCTGACTATAGCAAGGGTCACATAAAAAAGGGCCTTATGAAAAACTCTCTTAAATATTCTGGTTAACACAATGATGTCCCTTGATTTCACCGGATTCACTTCAAAATTTCACAGAATGATTGTACAAATACTTAGATGGTTCTTTTCAGAACTGGGTACAATCCATCAAGTATCATATAAAAAGGGGACATATGATTTTTTTTTAGATATTCTACTAGACAAAATGAATTCCCAATATTTCATCGGATTCACTTTTAACTTTCTTAGAATGATAAAACCAACAGTAAAATATCACGGGAAAAGGGGCCATATGAGAACTTGAATTTAATATCTTTGTTTACACAATAAAGTCAACAGTATTATTGGATTCTCTTCAAAGATGCATGGAATGATTGTGGCATTCAAAACACTGAAAAAGGGGCCTTACAGCTTATCATTCAAAACATTCTTGTGTATGTGATGAAGATCACAATCATAATCAAGTTGTCTTTTAAATTTCACAGGACAATTGTCGGGTTGTAAGGAAAGTTCCTTTTGGAATGAAATTGATCCATCCGAAAACACAGGAAAAGGGGCCTTATTCATTTTCATTCAAAACAATCCTGTTTATGTGATTAAGTCCACAATTATTGTCAGATTCTGATGAAATATTCACAGAATGATTGTAGGGTCATAAGGTAACTTTCTTTTGGAAATGGAGTGGATCCGTCATGAAACATGGGAAAAGGGGGCTTGAGGATTGTTGCTTAAAATGATAAAGGGGATAAAGCCCCTTTTTTTTCTTTATGCATTCTTCTTTGATCAATTAACTTCATTTAATAACAGATTTCTTTAACGGAAAACTTGATAACCAGTAGAGCGTATCAGGCCCTAATGGGCCTCTTGTTTAAAAATCTTTTCCTGCAGACCCAGAAGAGGTAGAGCCTGATATTTTGTATGACACATCGGTATATTGTCCCCTTTCAAAACTGCTATCGTGAGTTCGACCCCCGGCAGCGGCAAATATTCTTTCCGACAATTGTCTCTCAACAAAGGGTGGATAATCGTAAACCTAAGTGGGATAGCAGCTGGAGGCTAGGAAAGGATGTAATGGTAGTACAGGTATGAAAAATACCAGGAATCCCTTGTTAGGTGCTCCAGTCTCCGCGATATGACTGAAATACTGTTAAAAATGGCGTTAAACCCCACTCAAACAATCAATCAAAATTGATGATACCTTGACCATCGGGTTCCCAGGGTCGGAGCCTCTGGGGGATGGGGTTTATGTAGAAATAAGAAAGGAATTTTAAAAACATCTCTCGCCAAACCATTTGGCCAATTTAAACCAAATTTGACAGAAATGTTTCTTAGGTGACCCTCTTTCACAATAGCTTGAATTATATAAATCCAGCGGAAGATGTCACCTCTTTCACAATAGCTTGAATTATATAAATCCAGCGGAAGAACTATTAAAGTATTTTAAACCAAAAGTGTAAATCTTCCTGTTAAATTTCATTCAGATTGTTTTGGGGCGGCAGCGTACAATAACCCAGAATAAGAAATGAGTTTGAGGGGCAACTGCCTGTAGAGGATTTCACTGATAAGGTAGATGCTAACAAGAAGACGTTGTAATGTTTTCCAAAGCTTTTTTCAAGAGGAGCGTAAAAAGCGGGATGGTGTGGGAATGGGTTAGAGTCGTGAATGAGTCGTCAACTAGTCACGTGTGGGCTCCTGTATGATCGTGTGCGCTCCAGTTTGTTGGAGAATAAATAACTTTTCTTTGGAATTTCTAGCTCAGATTTATCTACCGCATAGCGAAACATGAGGGTATTAATATCTTACTTTAACAATGTAGTCATTAACTGGTGATATAATTAGATGAGATGTCTCTCAGGCTTAAATCTATTCTAGAGTGTCCAACCCTAACAGTTAATTTCGTTTTGTCATTCAGACTTGAAGCATATATTTTTCACGTTTTCTTTCCCTCAATTCAAAAATGAAATGTTTGGACATGATGTTATTTAATTTCGTCAATAAGATATTTTGGTATCTAGTAACTTTTGAATAATTCTGATGGAGATAAAAGTAAAACTAGGGTTTTAACCTATTACCAGATTGCAACATTTAGACTGTTCCTTATTGAAGGGAGTTAAAGTGCGTGAAATTTTGGATTTTTCAACTTTCTGGATTGAAAACAATGAGGAAAATGAAGAAATCGAACGGTTCACGTAATATCTTCTTTTTTCATAATGTTTTTCTTTCGTGGCGTCAAAAAGCGTCATTGTGTGAGGATGGCTTAACGAGAAACCAGGATAGAAAAGGAACTCAGTGACGTCACTTTAACAAATGTGAGTTCATTACACAAATCTCATTAAAATCATATCTCCGTAACCTGTCGCAGTTAGTGCATCTAGAGAATAAAATTGGTGGATCTGATTTTAATGGATCCGTTATTTAGAATGACCTGCCTAAATGACAAATAACAGTTCTATAATTTTTCTTCAAATTTCAGAAAGGGCTATCTTTATGATTCAAATACACAATTAAAATTGTAAAATCTTTTCCCTTATAATATTCCCATTACCAGACAATGCACAAGACAATCTTTAGTTTATAAAATTTTTGAAATCTGTACTTTGGTGATGAAAATAATGTGGATTATGTAGAAATTGCCAGTAACAATTAATTTCTTCATTTTCCAAATTGTTTTTCAAAGATTTACGTGATGGTCGTATCAATAATCAGACATTTGTAACGTTATCATATCATGAATATTTTCCAACGTCATAAAAATGATAAAATAACGTCATTTAGCCAGTTTTTTCACACAACAGGTCTTTTAGTCTAAGCATTACGGCACGGTACTTGGCATATTTAACAATTTGTATACGAAAGTATTAGCACATATTCACGACACAATTCGGCTGCATTTTATACGTCGAACACTGTTTTCCAATATGAATTCTGCAAAGCAAAGAGTTATTGGTTTTGAGATTGTCGAAATGGATTCACATTTTCAACCGAGTAAGTAATCAAATCCCATCTCGTTGTTAAAATAATCATAAGAGTAGTCTGGAAATATTGTGGTTGGAAAGGTGGGTGGAGGTATGGTTGTGGTCGTGGTTGGTTTACGTGTTGTAGGGACATTTATTCTCCGACATAACTGTAACACCTTGACCATGTAGTTACAATACTCGTTGAATCTGTAAACGATACTCCGACACCTGCGGTCTGAAACGGAGACAAAAAAAAATCCGGGGCAATTGAGGCTTTTCTTTTTATGAAAGCGTATGGGCGACCTTTTTAGCTCAACTGAGCACGTAGTGCTCAAGTGAGCTATTGTGATCGCCTTTTGTCCGGCGTCCGTCCGGCGTCCGTCCGTCGTGCGTCTTGCGTCGTGTGTCGTGCGTCGTCCGTCAACAATTTCTTTAAACGACATCTCCTCCTAAACCACAGGACCAATTTAAACCAAATTTGGCAGAAATGTTCCTTAGGTGGTCCCCTTCAAAAATAGCTAAAAAATTGAAATCTGATAAAAACTCTGGTTGCCATGGCAACTAAAGTGAAATTTTAAAATAATCTTTAAAAATCTTCTCCTCTTGACCAAGAAGGCGTAGAGCCTTGATATTTTGCATGAAGCATCAGTATATTGACCTCTTTCAAAATAGCTTAACTCATGATCCTCGTGTCCCCAGGGGTTGGGGTTTATATAGAAATGAAGAACGATTTTTTAAATGACATCTCCTCTCAAACCACTGGGCCGATTTGAACCAAATTTGGCAGAAATGTTCCTTAGGTGGTCCCCTTCAAAAATAGCTAAAAGAATTGAAATCCGTTAAAAACTCTGGTTGCCATTGCAACAAAAGTGAATTTCAAAATAATCTTTAAAAATCTTCTCCTCCTGACCCAGAAGGCGTAGAGCCTTGATATTTTGAATGAAGCATCAGTATATTGACCTCTTTCATAATAGCTAAAATCATGATCCTCGGGTCCCCAGGGGCGGAGCCCCAGGGGGGGGGGGAGGTTATATAGAAATAAAGAACGATTTATTAAATGACATCTCCTCCCAATTCACAGGGCCAATTTGAACCAAATTTTGCAGAAATGTTCCTTAGGTGGTCCCCCTTAAAATAAGCTAAAAGAATTGAAATCCGTTAAAAACTCTGGTTGCCATGGCAACAAAAGTGAAATTTCAAAATAATCTTTAAGAAACTTCTCCTCCTGACCCAGAAGGCGTAGAGCCTTGATATTTTGCATGAAGCATCAGTATATTGATCTCTTACAAAATAGCCAAAATCATGATCCTAGGGTTTCCGGGGGCAGACCCAGGGGGGGGGGGGGGGGGTGTAGAGGCATGAAGCATAAGATCACAGACTTTTTTCTTATTTCTGAAATTATAACCCATGGAAAAAGTTTTTTCCTTCTTTCAATTCAGCACTAAAGCCTTTGAATTTGTAATTTAGACTTTTGGATCCCCTGGTTCATAGTCTTTATATGTAATTGTGGCCCACTTGTTTCATAATCCTAACCTTAACATGAAATTAGACTGTTGAAAGAAAAAAAGCCTTTATCTCAGGTGAGCGCCCCAGGACCAAGGCCCTCTTGTTTTAAATATATCAAACCATCTAAAACTGGATTTCCTACAATATGTGCGTGAGCTCTCTTTGAAACATCACATCATATATATTACTTTAACCTTTGCCATGTTGAACCTGGAATATTTCTGCTTTGGCAGGAGGTATAGACAAAGATCAGCCTGCATACATGTGCAGTCTGATCTTAATCTATACCACATGCTTGTCCATTTTAAGCCAGAATCGGTTACGAGATAAAATTCCAAAATAAATATTGGCCAATAATTTGATGCTTTCAGTGCGTCCAAACCCTTTGATCTTAATGCAAATATCTTGTGGATTTATAATTCAACATGACAAGAGTTTACACATTACAAGAATAAAAGATATTAGACTGGTCCAAATACAAAGAAGTTGGGGACGGCAATTTTAAGTTAATTTATTTTTAATATCTTTGTCTTTGGATAGAAAACACAGTTAATAATAAAGAAATTGCGTGTTACAAGCAATTTCTTCATTTCCACAGTGTATTCCTTCGGGGAGTAAAAAAGAGGAATGGTGTTGAAATAGGTTCAAATGTTCAATAGGAATCATAAATCATACCTTTGATTAAGTACATATTGATTAATCCTCATAGAACGACTGTCTGGGTTATAATAATGATTAAATGTCAAAACATACTTATTACTTCCTTTATCTTATTAAGTTTGTATGCATATTGCCCAAAACGGTCATAATAGAGGTTATGGCGCAAACCTGCAAATCTGACGCGATTTGATGTAGTCAAATAGTTACACAACCCTTGAAGTATCAAGTTCTACTTACAGTATTGTTGGCTGACGACCCCGCAGAACCATCGTGATATAGCCCCACTTGGTTTAGTTGTTGGTCGGCTAGTGGTTGTCCGCGCAGTTTCTTTCTTTGTTGACGTAGTGGGTTGAGTTACTTGTGTTGTCGGGACTAATTTCTGTGTTGTTGTTGTCTTGTTACTGTCTGGCATAGTGGGCTGTCCAATGGTAGTTGTCTTTAAGGGTTGAGCTGTAGTTGGTTGTGGTGGGGTCACAGTTGTTACCCTGGTGGTATTTTTTGTTGTAGTAGATGTCTGTGGTGGCAAAACAGTTCTAGTTGTTGGTTGTGGGACTGTTGTTGTTACACTAGTAGGCAAATTAAATGTTGTTCTTGGTTGTTGTGTTGTACTTTGACGTATTGTTGTTTGTTTTTGGGTTGTGCTTGATCGTTGTGTTGTACCTTGATATTCTGTAGTTGGTTGTTGTGATGTGATTTGATGTGTTGTACTTGATTGCTGTATTGTAGTTTGATGCCGTGTTATTGACGGTTGTGTTGTTGTTTGTTTGTCAGGAGAAAGACTAAATGGTGGTAAAGGTGGGGGCGAGAAAAATTGCACATCCTTTCCTGTTTCTGAAACAAAATTGTAGGCATCTACAGAAGTCGTTCCGGATGAAGACCAAAGTATTCGATTGTTAGTATTTCTTCAGTATAAGGTCGTGAGTATTGATCGGGAAATATCAACATTTTTTTTTATACCTTTCTTGTGCTCCGGCTATTCATACAGTGTGATTAAGTCAATCAAAACAAAACATATCCTCTTCATTTCTCATAATTTGATGTCATAAAGCAGAAAAAAAGCAAATATTTTACTAGTTTTAAGTAGAATTTTATGGGTCTGCTTTGTGCGCACAAAAAATAGTTAAGCACTTTCATGGAAGTATAAAAAAATAGCCAATCAAAACGCTTGAATCTAAATAGACACAACTTGAATTAAAACATTTTATTTCATACTTCAACAAAATATCCACAATTCTACAGGTTTGTTTCAAACAGTTAATTTAACCTGAGATTGTTTGTAAAACTTTGATCTATAACTGAATAATAACACATTGGCAGGTCAACCACTTTTGAAATATTGAATGACGAATCGCCGCTATCAATAATTCAAAGTATCGAAAGTACTGTAAGCTAGCAAAGCATGGCTTTCTTCATCTTGTCGTAACGAGAGCAGCAAACATTCCACTTATCGATAGAGGAAAAGATGATATTGATATCCCTTCACTCGTGAGGATGGGCTTTCTGAAGTAATCTTCTTTGTCAAAGGTTATCATGATAAATAAACGAGGTTAGAGTAACCCAGTACTTAACCCATTACAGCATGACAAAATCTTAGACTGGTTCAAATGAAAAGAAATTACAAATTCAACGTGGTGGAATTAAGGTAATCTTAGCGTAGAAAACGTTGTGGACATTGAAGAAATTGCTTGTTGAACTCATTTTTTTCATAGATCACAATGTTTTCCAAAGCCTTTTTTTAAATGCTTAAAAAGCTGGATTGGGTGGGAATGGGTTAAATAACTTGCTTTTGAAAGAGTTAGCTACAATTTGAATAGACTTTGCAATGTTCCTGAAAACCATAAGAACTACTTTTGATGGCGTGCGTATTAAATAGATTTAGTGGTTAAGCCTCCAGTGGCAGTTTGCACTCCTTGAACTTAGAGAATGCCTCAAAATTGTGTCCGTTAACTTAAGTTAGTTGAACTCTGACCTTTATGTTAAACATTTTATTGGATTGGCGACCTGAGGTGACAACTTAACTAACGACTTGCCATTTATTTTGATGTTCCTGGCATCATATTATACAAAATAGTTCTGTTTATTACCTCAGTCCAACTGCTATATCGGAGGTCAATTACTAGATTTTTTTTCTAATATTAGATTTCTTTTTCATCTTAACAAGGATCTAATCTGTAGAGAGAAAATTATGCGGTTTCATTCAGTGTGTTTTTCAGCGTTGTGTCCTATTTGTTAACCACGTTCTACACAATCCCGCATTTTAACGCTACGAAAAAATATACATTTGGAAAACATTGTGAGAAAAAAAAGAAATTGCTAGTAACAAGCAAATTCTTATTTCTTTCAGTTTTTTGCGTACTTTTTAGGCACTTACTTTTTCAATTTAAACCACTTTGTTTTGACGCCTGCAACCTCTCAGTTTGGACCAGTTTAAAATTTTATCGTTTTGAAATGGGTTAGATAACACATTGGAGAACTTTATGTCTGCAAATACCCCATGCTTCATAAACAATGCGCATGATCTTTATATATCCAATATTGACAGAGAATGTCTTTAATCAAAATGATTTTACTGAAAGAAACTCTTTTTTAAAAACAGAATTTGTGATGTTATTCGAGGAACATTTTGTGGGTTTTGTTGATATTACCTGTCTGAACTTTCACCATCATATTGCGTGGTTGAAGAACACCGTGTATGTCCGTTTTACCTGAAAATAAAGTTGGTAGTTGAAACGTCGAGAATTCATATTACAGTCGAATAGTCGAATTATGGCAGTTACGAGTGCCGTTATAAAACAAACCAGAACGAGAAATATGTAAACCGTATAGACGGCAAGATGTTTGTTTTTATTTTCTTAATTTTCTTTCGTTTCTTTCACTCTTCTTTATTTATTGACACACGTCACTTTGTACTCGTTCCTGGTCATTAATGAAGTCTTCAAAATCAAGGCGGGTCAGGCTATTTCACTTTGTATTTCAGTATTCGGCGCAAAGTTGCTAATTACAGCAATTTCTATTATTTTAGTGGCTCTCAGTATCTCACAGATAGATATACTAAATGTAGGCTATAATGTCAATACAGTGACAAACTCGTTTAAACTGTTTTAATCGCATTCCGTCTCAAAGAAAGCGCTACACTTTACATGTGTGTAAGGTGCAGATAATGAGCAGTCTGAATCTCTACTCCAACAATAGATTAAGAATATTAACTCAAGGTTAGCAGCTACATGTATCTATATTATATCAAATTATATAGCGCTCATTTGAAACTCGTTCAAAGGCGCTTTTCAAAGCATGAACAATGGTTAACTAACAAAAAATAAATAAATTAAAAAAAAAATGCGACATGGACTGATATATCACTATGAAAGAAAGCTTAAAGCCATTGTATGAAGAAATATAGTGTAAATAGAATTATTTGTTGAAAGGGTCCCCCTTAACCCAAAAAAAAAAAAAAAGACATACATAGTCAGGACACGTTAAAAGATTAGATTTTTTTAACTCTTTAGAAGATATTAATCGAAATAGTAAAATATTGGTTCTGTTGACAACTATGCGTATATCAAAAGTATAACACAAAGGGATCGAAATGACAATTTATTTTAATAGAAACTTAAAAAGGTGTGTTTTTAGGCTATTGTTTAAAACTTAGCAATGTTTTTAAACTACGAGTTCCAAAAGGTTTAATGCAGCATGTCCGAAATTGGTTACCAAAATGTAACAGTTTCTGTTTCTCGGTACGACAAGTAATAGTTCGTCACTAGAACGAAGAATATGAGCGGGCCTGTACACTGACAGTAAACGACCAGCAGAGACTTACATGCCTACACAATAAAAGCATTGTTGATGAACTACAGATTAAAAGTAAGAAATAGTTAAGTATTTAGGCCATATTTTTTATATGTGTAGACTTAAGAAGAGATCTTGACCTTGGATATGGACATTTGAGACACGAGAAATTCATTTCAGTTATTATTTTGAAAGCTGTATCGACTAACTACGAAAGAATTGTTTGTTTAAGGAGGGGAAGCTGGGTCTGTACATAAGGGTTGAATGTTTTACAATGCAGAGTGCGTCCAAAATACATAGCGTACGTACGTGTTGTGTGAAATAAATGTGTTCTGCCAATTAGCTCAAACCTGTTGATTTGGCGGAGAAAGTGAAACATAGGAATCCAGATGGATGATACAGACGACTTCAAAATAGTAATCGATTTTTATTCAATCAGTCTATCGTCGTCGTCGTTCTAAAACCTCGTAACCACAGCTTGAATCAAGCTGTAGTTACGAGGTTTTAGAACGACAACGACCATGTATTGATTGAATAAAATCGATTACTATTTTGAAGTTTTAGAATGACAACGACGATGTTTTTGTCATGCGATGAGAACTACGGTTTAAATGTTTGTGTCAATAAACTTTTGTAAAATGTTAAGGAGACAACGCCAGATGAACGGTCTCTACATTCTTTACCACCTGAATAACTTAAATGTCCATTAATCACGTGCACAACTATCCCATTGGCCATCGAATTAATGGTTTATACGTAATTAACACAAATGTGGGCTCATTTTTATCACCTACGATAAAGTGTTTGAATAAATCATTTTAATGACTTGTCTGACATAACATGCCCCTCTCTATAGCCTTCCATACTTTCTCAAATACCACCATGAAAGATATGAAACTAAGATGCGCGAATAACACATTGTATAATTACATACGTGAGCCAAGTGAAGACCAAGATCAGCCTGAACATCGGCAGATCTGAGTATTTACTTCACGCCCTAAAGATGAGTACTGGCTCAAAGTTTCATTAGATAATCAGCGAAATTTTTAAGTACATTGTGGGAATTTCCGGGCGTTCATTTACTTCACTGTACATTCTTAGGACAACTTCGAAGTACTGGCGTTCTTATCATTTTATAGAATGTTCTAGACTGAGTCGACAATACCATATTGGACCGTCGACAGTTGTACCAGTCTTCGACATTAGTTATAATGGTAGACTGTTTAGTGCGAGTCGAACCCGACTATTATTGTAGAAAGTCGTCGATGCAGAATGTCGTAACTACAGCTTTAATACAGCTAGAGTTACGATATTTTGCTCGCACACCGACGAAATGCCGTCAACAGACCCAACTATTTGACTTCAAGTCGCATTCCCTAATTCCAAATAATTTTACACCCCCCGCCCCTTTGAATTTTTTTTATTTTCAAGGCGGAAAGATACCATTCGGAAAAAATAGAAAAATTATGTAAAAATTGTATAAAAATTAGAAAATTCACTAGGGTTAGAATTTAGAGAATCAGTATAAATAATGAATAAGGATCCCTTCCCATCCAAAATTTCGAAAATCTTCAAAACCGAAATATTTTGATCTGTTTAATCTAATGATGGTCAATAATTTCGGATGTCTTATTTGGTTCTCATTGCTAGACAGGTGACTTTCCGTAATGACTCTTTCATCTGCCAAAATCTTATATCATAACAATTACATTTTACCCCGTCGCTTAAAATGTCAGACACATCAATCAGGTCAGACGGAAAAAAAAACTTTAAAAGTCGTCTTTAAAACTTAATGGATTATATACTTGATGAACAAAGACATGAACATTCTCTAAAATTCCTCAAGGAAAAATCAACAAAAATCGATAAGACTAAACACAACACAAAAGCAAAACAACTAACATTCTTGCCCAAGAAAACATCGACCATCACCAACACAATTACCCTACCCTACCCCATCTCCCCGTAAACACGCATCATAATCTACAATAACAACAACAATATTTTAGTTGGTCCAAGTCCCATTTTTCAGAATTATATATATGAATAAGCGGTCAATTATTTTTTTCATCTTTCTTTCTTCTAAAGTAGCCTCAACAACAACTTTTTCTTTGCTGACCAAAGAACTACTGTTTATTTACCTGTACAGTTAACCTCGTCCGACAAATCAAAACAGTCGGGTTTACAATCACACGGTGTACAGTCGCCGTCCGGTCGTGTGCTACAGTTATACTGACTGGTTACTGGAAGTAAAATGTGAAATAGCTACACGGAAACAATATTTAGTAGAATGAAATTCAACACGTTTCTCAATCAGACAGCAGAAACACAGACTGGTCCAAACAAAGATGCTTGGATTGAAACATCAAAATTTATTTTGTTAGATTCCCGATATGCTTTCAGATGCGTCCTCTGTGTAAAAGGTCCGAATTGACCATGATGGGAGTGAATTGAAAACATGTCTGAGATCGATTAATAATATGTCACGACAATAATACATGTGTTAAAATCATGTTGAAATATCGGTAGGCCTAGAATAAATAAAAACCACAACACTGATATAACATAGCAAGGACTGCCTTTTGGACCTCTGTTTGAATATACTTAATAGCCAGTCTCAGTCTACCCAGCTGTAAAAAAAATCGGTAGGGATAGGTTCCAGCCACCGTGTCTCTTTCAGGGACATGAAAACATCTCGAGCGTGAGTGGTCGAGGGCGACTCTATAAAAATTAAGTATAAATAATTTCACGTTGGTGAAAGGTTATATCTTACATGCAGTCGAAATATTATGGAAATGGATTACATGTAATTTGTGGGACAAATATTTCATGGTAATTTGAAACAAGCAAGTTTATAAACATTAATTTTACTCAAAATTGATTTGGAATTCGGATCATTTCTAACAGATTAAAGCATTCTCATCGATTACCCTAACGAAAATGCTTGTCCATTGAAACCTACTATACCTTCCTAGATAGGAAAAAAAAAGAACAGAGCGTGTTGTCTTCATTATGTCGTTTAGAATGATAAACAAGTCCGTTTTTTACGTGAACTATTAAACCCAATGACAACATGTTCAATCCCTGTCGAATAGTCACGAATCACGATAGATACGGATAAAAACGCGTCTTTTGGACATCTTCGTACCCGAAAAATTCTGTCGGTGACAAAATCAGGGTTTGTTACAGAATAGAACTATGGTGACCATGAACACTTTTTCAGACAGGCACAAATGTGGCTTTCGTTAACGGATTGTCGTTTAGTGGTTTTCTGATGGTCATGATGGCTCTATAAAGTAGGTCTCAGATTAGTTTCGTCTAAATCCTGCACTAGTGGCATTTTGCAGGTTATCAAGCGAGGCAAGGTTCATCAACAAGTGCATACAGACGGTAACTTCAGAGAGAATTCTTTTTCATATTTATTATTATTACTAATTCTGACTGTCTAACAAAGTCAACTTCATTCAGTCGAACATGTCAGACTTCAACATTCTGACGACCCAATTTGGACAACTATGGCTCTTAATCTACACTCCTTTTCATAATGAAGACAAAGATTTTAACATTTCTAACCCGTTTAACACATCAAAATATCATATTTTGAATAGTATATCTACTATACTTGTTTGAATTAAACAAAGTTTTCATCATGCCTGATTTTTGATACATTTTTTAGATTTTTTTCAGAAATGAGGGAATCTAAGAGTTTAGTTTTTAACAAGAATAGAGGGTATCGATAACCATGTTAAGTTCACAAAATGGTTATTACTAATTTCTCATGTGAAACTGAAGACTAATACCTCTTAAAAAGCAGTACTTACAGTT
Organism: Fragum fragum; assembly: GCA_946902895.1. Classification (NCBI taxonomy): domain Eukaryota; kingdom Metazoa; phylum Mollusca; class Bivalvia; order Cardiida; family Cardiidae; genus Fragum; species Fragum fragum. Next base: position 87,031,225 of record OX336365.1, read on the forward strand.
TGATATATACGCGTGAATATCTGATGTAAGATATTAATCCCTAGTAGTTTGTTATTCAAATCGTTACAGACGCCAGGCTAAATTCGGACTAGGGCTCCATCGTGGCTCAGTGGTCAGGGTATCGAACTCTTGGATAGAGAAGAATCATAGGTCCAAGGTTCGATACAGCTGACCACGTGGATATGACCTTTGACTTTTCTCAGTACCAGCCGAAATTGGTCGACACACAGTTGAAAAACAGGAGCAAGTGAACATTGTCGAGATATAACTAAAAATATTCAAAGAGGTGTCTGTAGACAAGTACCGCTTTAATTTTTGCTTAAAATAGAGAAGGGGGATGAATAGACGTACGCTAGTATTGTCTCTTTTCTGAACTTATTCTGTAATATCTTATACAAACGAACTAAGTTAAAGGTCCCAATGAGCCAGACTTATCTGTGACCAGGGAATAAAAAGACGTCTGTCGTTGTTTTCCATACATACAGCGATTAGATCGCTGGTCATACTCACTGATACCCGACATGATATTTCGTGCGGGGTATAAAAAGACTTTTTCTTGAACAATATATTTGATATTTGGTAAAAGGTGTCAGCCCGATTAGCTCTGTCGGTAGAGCACTTGACTTCAAACCTCAAGATCATGGGTTCGAGCCTTGGGCTGACCATATTTACTAACAAACTAATTGTCTTTCGGATGAGACATTAAACCGAGGCCCCGTATGACGGTGCTATTCATCGAGCACGTTATGGAGCCAGGCGGAGCTCTCAGTAGTTTCGTCCTGTATCCTTGCACTATCCCCCGTAACAACTAACCGTCTTCTGGGGGGGCGTCGCTCATATGGGCATGTGCTACGGTAGCGACGATAAATAAACGGACATACACAATATGTGGTCTGTGACATAGAAAAGGGTAGCATAATGGTTGGCGACATATTCGTCGTAATTTCAGTTGGAACAAGTTGTAGTTACGAGGTTTAAGTCGTCATATAGATACAAATTTCTCAACGTAATTGTTAGAGTGTAAAGTTCCTAAATAAATGATTTGATTGGTCAGTCGAGTTTTAGATGACGTCGGCGATCCGTCAATATACTTTTTTCTAAGAATCTTTTGGATTTTGTAGTTTGACTTCGGATTTGTATAGAAAATTCACGTACCTTTAGAAATCATTGTCACCAGGAACAGCAAATCGGGTACCAGATTGATTTGCATATCGATTATTTCATGACGTGTTTTATATAGATCCAAAAAATCGTTTTATTACAACAAATCCGAAACCCACGTGGTTCGAGGGGGTTTATAAAGAGACGATAATATGAGAAAACTGCACAAAAACACGGTATCTTGGACAAGTCATTAATATACGTTACACACCTTTATAAGTACAAATTGTAAGATGTATTTATATTTACTCATTAACCTTTACGTCAATTGCACTACTTGTCTTACAAAAGCAATACATTTCCCAAGTTAAAATAGTTAATGGGCACATCTTAAGATAAGAGGTTTTATGTTTTTATTTAAAAAAAAACAAAAAAAAACCACACGTTAATCTCTATTTGCTGGAGGTTTTGAACCATTCACGCATAATCCCGCCTTTCCACACCTCTCTCGAAAAAAGCTATAGAAAACTTTGTGAGAAAGGAAGAAATTGCTTGTTACAACCAATTTCTTCATTATCTACAATGTTTGCTGCCCTAAAATGTTTAAGAATTTTAATAATTCAATAACAGCAAAATTTCCATTTACAACATCTCCATTTTTTGACCATTCTTAAATGTCGTCGTCTGGTAATGGTTTGATCCAGAAGTTTGATAATGATAAGCGGGGTATATGTATACTCATTCAATATACTTCAAGCTACCTGTCGTGGTTATTATAAAATACATAGGGTCCGACTACCTTTATACCTTTATTGCCCATGTAAATAATGAAAGAAAACATGTCTTTAATTCAGTATCGATTTGTTCGTTTGCTTTTTTGAATGGGATTTAACGCACTTTAACAATTTTTTTAGTCATATCGCGGCGGTTGGGGCACCTAACAACGGATTCCTGGGATATTTCGCACCCATCCTTGCCCAACCCCCAGCTGCTATCTAATTCACTATTAAAGAAATATTGACTTGAATATCCCTGAGACTATTATGAGTTTTTGCAATAAACCAAGACTTCCTCCTCGCTTAATATTGAACGAAGATGTTCATTGGTTTACCCATTCCCACACAAATCCGCTTATTAAGCCCCAAGAAAAAGTACTTAGAAAAAAATGTGGAAAATGAAGAAATTGCTTTTTACAAGCAATTTCCTCATTTCAAAAATGTCTTCTACCCTATTTGGCACTTATTCCGAAAGTTTAGCGCAATTCGAAATTTCCTATGCAACTTCTTTATTTAAGGGGGGGGGGACCAGTCTAGATTTTTTCGTCTGGTAATGGGCCCCTACCGATATCCAGAGTTACTCCGCTTAGTTTTAGTATTAGAGTGACCTCCCTTAAATCTTTGGGTAGTTCCGGTGAAAAAATCGATGATATCGGTATCGAAAACATTAACAGGTTGTTGCCAGCTCTTACTATGTGTCATCAATGTTGAAACCCTAGATAATCTAGAGACTACTTTATTCTAACAGCTGAGCTTAATTTTTAAAGCTAAGTGACGTTTTACGTGTTTATAATCGTAAATGAGCCGGTATGAAAGTGTATTTTTCGGATACACCCTAATTCCGGATATACGTATTAAATGGAGCTTTTTTGATCGAAATGAATACAATGATACTCACGGAAATACATTCTGTTATTTCCTTTTTTAAAAAAATGGTTTCACATGTCAAGAGGGCCTTTGAATTTGTAAGATATCTGTCATTTTACAAACGGGAACTGTTACAAAGAAGCTCTCCATACGTCTTCATTTCATGACCATGGGAATTTACCAAATACTCTTTTCATTGATGAATACGAAATAAATTTAATCAGCTTTTCACTGCATGATCCTCAACAAGCTTTGTAAAGTGTCTGGAGGCTTGTGGAAATGATTGTTGCCTCTATAGGTCCTCCCAAGATATATCAATCGTTTCTTACCAATGGCAAGTAAGATATATCATTAATTTCTTACCAATCGGCAAGTGATAAGGTCTAAGTAGGGTGAGCAGCTGGTGGCTCAGATGAAATGTCAGTTATGCTTAGTAACTGATTTAATGTTGAAAGTGGTGTTTAACCGATAACCGGAGGGCAAAATATTAGACTGTGCCAAATTTAAAGGAGTTGCACATGACAACTTTAAGTATATGAATTTGTAGATATTTTTATCTTTCTTGACAGAAAACATTCGGCGAAATGAAGAAATTGCTTGTTACAAGCAATTTTGCCATTTTGGACAATGTTTTCCCAATTATTTTCTAAGGGGGCGCCTAAAAGCATCATTGTGTGGTAATGGGTAAACCAATTGAATTCAATCAACCTGCACGAGCTATAGCATCAGATATTAGATATGTGCACAAATTTATATTTTTCACATCAAGTTTATTCTGGTTAATATACCCTGGTTTATACGTCCCTGTGGCTTTCAAATTGAGAATGCATCGTAGAAAAAGAATATGCTTGTTGCAATTTTTTCCTTTTCCACAGTATTTCTACCCTGCTGAATGTTTTTTTTTTTTAATTTATTGTTTTATATATCATTTCATGTATTTAAGTATTTGAGAAAACGTGAGAAATAAAAAGTGGAAATATAAAAGAGATGGCCGTAAGATCAAACTAAGACAATCTTTTCGAACGTTTTAATTCATTTAGTTGATACCAAATTCTTATTAATATATTTAGATATACCATGCAATGACATATATCATACAATGTACATATACTAAATATTCAAATCTTTTTGTTGTAAAAAAGTGATCTTAAACATTTTTTTACAGATTTTTCTTACTTAAACATTTTTTCCATTTTTTTCTAAATGAGAAACGTTTTAAAATAGATTTCCTTTACCTCTTGCATTTATAATCCCATTTAAAATGTACAAACTCGTAATTTCCTTAGAATAAGAGAGAATAGCAAACGACTTCCTTTGTTACTTGTAATAACGGGATATCGGGTGAAAATCAAAAGCAAATAACCGATCATTATGAGATATATCCAGTGTATATCCAAAATACCACCCGTGGTCTATTACGCAATCAGAGATACCGATCAGAAGCGTGCAAGTTACTTGGATTAAAACAGCAGTTTATGAGAGGACATCGTTTACTTACAATTTAACCCTTTACAGAAAAAAATCTCAGAACGAAAGAGGATACGAACGAAGTTTTAATAGCCATGTGTACCGAAAATAATGGATCTTTCAGATGTGGAGAAAATCGGCGTAAAAAGTACTCTTTACCGCAATATTGTTATTCTTGTTTGTTGTTGTGTGGTTTCCTTGTTTTAATAAGTCTTTTCAAGTTAAAGAAGTAAACGCAATGATTTCCTACACAGGACGCCTTTGCTATTTTTTTTTCTCGAAAATGAGAAGTAAAATGTGAAAACTGGACGAGAATGAAATTGGTTCCTAGGTCGGGTGAGAAAAACGATTAAAACGTGTCAACGTCAATATAAACTACCACAACAATTCCATATTCTAAGAGTATTTTAAGGGTACTCAACATTCCTCTGTATCAAATTCTGAAAAAAATATCTGATTCTACGCAAAATAGGAGCATTTATTTCTGATAGTGTACTTTTACTTAGGGACCCAACCACATCATTTTGCATATAATATATGCACAGAAAGATAAAACTTTGATCAATCTTTAGAACTAGATAAATTCCAAATAATAAAAGTCAACAAACCCCCTTGTTAATTAGTCAAAAGAAGGACATCCGGGCAGACGTGTGAAAATCAAAGCAAATAGCCGATCGTTATGAGATATATCCGGATACTACCCGTGGACTATTGCGTAATCAAAGATACCGATTCAAAACGTGTAAGTTACTTGGATTAAAACAGGAGTTTATTGGCGGACATCGATAATTCTTAAGATTAACTTATCATTTAAACCTAAGTAGATAAAAAAATCTCAGAACGAAATAGGATACAGACGAAATATTAAAATCCATTTGTATCAACAATAACGGATCGCTCAGATTTGGAGAAATTCCTTGTAAAAATACTCCTTTTATCGCAATACTTTTGTTCCCTCGTTGTTGTTTTGTCTTTTTGCATGTTTCAATAGATATTCTCAAGCCAAGGAAATAAAAGCAACAAATCACCATGAAGGACACTTTTGCTAATTTTGTTTCGAAAATGAGAAGTAGAATATGAAAACTGGATGAAACTCGGACGGGAAGACGATTACAAATAAAAACTACCAAAACATTTTCATAATCTATAAGTATTACAAAAGTACTCAATATTCTTAAGTGTGAAATACCGAAAAAATAATCAATTCTCTCCAAAACAGACGCTTTTAGTCTCAGCCCTTATATACTCTTTGTTGAAATTTGAACCGGAACTACCCAGTAGAATCAAGGGAGTTAATTAAAGGGCAATTTTCGGGAGAACTCCGTATATCGGTAGGGGCCCATTGGTTAATTCAGAGCAGGTATTCTGACATCGAATACAGACCATGATATTGTTCTGCAGTGAGGATCGGCGTGTTGCGCGTATATATTTTTGAGGTATTTAGTAGACTGTAAGCCGCCAAAATGATGTAACTACAGCTTGAATAAAGACGATAATTTGGTGCTGTAACAGAAGCCATACAGGTATATCTATGGTGTTAGTTCTTTGAAAGAAATGAGCCATTTTATAAGTTTAGGGCCCGAGATTACAAAATAGCTTAATCGATTGACAAAATACTTACATTTCAAATTTGTTTTAATTTCAATTGTATATTAAGAGTGATAAGTAACAGCACACAAATATTGTCGTTTATTTTATGTAATTACCATAAGATCTTAGCAGAAATACATCTTCAATCCCAACTCGCAGTTGGAGTAAATTCTCAATTGAGTATGAAAAAGGTGGATAATCTCGGACACAAAAAGAGACATATAGGTCGAAGCTGGAATTTTGAGCGGTAACTTAATGAAAATCGGGGATTGTTGTATATTATCACCTACAATGAATGTCGTATGAAATGTTTTTACTGTGGTTGCAAACCTACGCAGTTCAATATAAAACATGTGCAACAAATATTTGTGGATTCAGAATATAATATGATCGCCAACAAACCCCTCAAATATCACGTATTATAAGAATTCGAGATTTTTTGTCTCACGAAAAATGAGACAAGTATAAAGTTGCTCCATGGTGGAGCAAAGGATTTTAGCGCGGCGGAAAGATTCTTGATACAGATGTAGACTTAATAAGTAAACAATTTCATTAATGCATATCCAAATAACATACTTTTTTAGATTTTTAATTCAAAGAATTTGATGACATCTATATCATCACACGGTGTAAACTGTCAGATTTGAACGGGACAATGGTTTAAGTTCAGAGAGGTTTGCACATATTTCGAGTTGTCAATGAAAGTGTTAAGAGATCTGAAGAAAAAACAAAAGTCTCCAGTCAATGATAAAGCTATAGGAAATAATACGTTGTTGTTCTTTTCCACCCAGTGTAGTATTGGCAAGAGTAAAGATTATTTTCTTTGAAGAAGTAACTTAATATTTCATAAAAATTAAACATCTCTGACTCAAACAATAAACTGGTACATGTATAAAAAAGATGGATGTAAAAAACTTTAAGGTTAACTAGAAACTGAAATACCATTGGCAACAAATTATTTGTGATTGTGTGAACAAGGTACGGGTCGTTTATTATTCAAAGAATGAAACCCATTATGCTAATAAACAAAAATAAATGATATGTCATGCTCAAAGAGACAATCTAAGATCTGTGAACTACAATTGGCTACCTTTTGTCATGGCACAAATAACCCCGACTCAAATTTCATAATTTTCTGAAACATCTTTCAATTTCAAAATTGTATTCATACAATTCCGTTATTTATTGATGGGTTGAATGAGCTCTTCCAATTTTCTTCTATGGACAAATTTTTCTTTACTTCTTGTAATCAACCTGCTGTGCATTTGATATGAGCAGTAGTGTTATATCCAACTTAAATCTAAGGTAAAAGGGACTTTATCCAGTTGTATAACAGTTTTATCAAATAGTAAGCTGTCTCTCTTCCATCATTAATCAAATATAATCCAACAATTTTCAAAGGGAAGTTTTCAAAGTCTCATCTACTTAAATCAACATCTTCAATATTTTTTCATTTTAACTTTTTTATCCTCAACTTACTCTGCAAGTCAAACAATCTTTATTTCCTACCAAGATGTAGCATACAGAGCAGATATTTTACTAATTGGACTATTTTCCTAAATAATAAAATCCATGCATTATCTCCCTTTGACCATTTATCAAATGCAATATATCGACTACATATTTATGCTATACAATGACAAAAAAGCCCCACCTATAACAGCAGGGTGTTTTTATTTTTTGACAAGTCCAAATAATGCTGTGTAATTAGCTTTGTCTTGGTGCAAGGAACATTTTTGCAAAGGAGTTATGAAATCAAATAGACAGTTTGACTAAAATGATTTTTAAAGGATATCTACTTTAGTTGCCATGGCAACCCAAGTTATTTTGGAAGATACTTGTTTGAAATGATCTGAAAGAAGATCATCTATAGAACAATCCTGTGAAATTTGGTTTAGATCTGACCAGCAGTTCCTAGGGAAAATATTTTTTAAGAAAAGTTAATCACTAATAGGCATATGTACAATGGACACAATGCTATGAGAATAGCTTGCTGGGCTTTGGCCAGTAGAGCTAAAGATGAATCTTATACAGACCAGAAGACATGAAGTAAAGAAAGTATTGTAGTCATAATAAGCATTCCACACATAGAAAATGCTTTTAGAAGAGTGTTCAACCCTGATCAGAATGCAGTTTACAAAGATGAGTCTGAAAGGATGCTTTTCACACATTCCAGATTGACCTTAACTCTTTCTGTACAAGCCTAGGATTTTATGTGCCTGTGATCTTATACTTGAAAAAACATCATGATTTCAACAAACAATTTCTTCATTTCCCACAATGTTTTCAACCCTTCAGGTTGGTTCCTTTTAAAATTGCACTAACTTTTGATTGCCATTTACATCTTCTTCCAAATTGGACCAGTCTAAATTTTTGAAAAAAAGAAGAGTTAAACTCATGTCTGACCCTTTGCTGTCTTGTGATTAATATGACATATAAAGAATCTAGAGAATGGAGTGATTCCTACAAAATACATTAGAGACTATCTGATTTGCATCATGGAACATTTTATGTTTAGTACCAAAAGGGCAGTGGATATAGTCTAAAGAGATACCCAAAAAGCTATAATATTCCAAGTTTTAAATGCCTTTTATATTACCAAGTTAACCCTTTCCCAACCAACAAAATTTCTGACTGGTCCAAATCCCAAAAAGTTCTAGATGACAATTTACAGTTGATAGGATTCTAAAGCCTTTGGTTTTAAGGTTAGACAACATCGTGGATAATGAAAAAAATTGCTTGTAGCAAGCAATTTCTTCATTTTCCACAATGTTTCTAAATCCTTATTCTTGAGGGGCATAAAAAGGCGGGGTTTCAGACTGGTCCAAATCCAAAAAAGTTGCAGATGACAATTTACAGTTGATAGGATTCCACAGCCTTTTGTTTTAAGGTTAGACAACATTGTGGATAATGAAGACATTGCTTGTAGCAAGCAATTTCTTCATTTTCCATAATGTTTCTAAATCCTTTTTCTTGAGGGGCATAAAAAAGTGGGGTTGAGTTGGAATGGGTAAATACAAAATGACTCAGACCATTCAAAATGCCAATTTTAATTTAAGTGTATTGTTGACTGAAAAGACAACTCATTGAAATTTTAACCCTTTTTTTATACAATCACTGATATTTCATTATCAAAAAAGGAAAATGTTGATGAAAGGAGAAAATAGTTGATTTTGAAATAGGTCCTATTTACCAAAAATGTATTGCTTTCAACAAATGGAGCAACCTTTAATCTTTTATAAAGTACATTTTATCACTGTCATTTTCACTGAGTCTAACTTCTATATAAGTTGATGCCTTCTTTCAGGAAACAGTTTTTAAGTTTGTTTGAATTTCCATCTGGAAATGTTCCTTTGCCATGTATTGAGAGCCCACTTAATTTCTACCTTTAAAGTGCAGGCAATTTGTCTATTTAGCAGATAATGCTAACATATCTATAAACAGCTTCCTTACTTCAGAGTAAAATAGAGTGTCTTCTCATCTCACATCTTCAACTTACAGCTTAACTAAGTACATCAGCAGTGCAACAGAAGGATTGTTTTGTCAAACAAATGGCTTTGTGTGTGTGTGTTTTTGTTGATTTATGGTGGCTACAGCAGCACATGCCCATATGAGCGACACCCCCAGAAGATGGTTAGTTGTTACGGGGGATAGTGCAAAGGTACAGGACGAAACTGCTGAGAACTCTGCGTGGTTCTTTAACATGCTTGACGAATAGCATCGTCACACTTGTCACACATCTTATCCTAAAGTCAATTGTTTGTGCTAGTTGATATGGTCAGCCTAGGGCTCGAACAAGTTATCTTGAGGTTTGAAGTCAACTGCTCTACCAACTGAGTTAATAGGGCTGACACAGTTATTTTTATCAACATTATAAGAACAATCAAGAAAGGTATTGAGAAGATAGAACAGAACAGAACAGAATATTTATTTAACAATCCGACTTGAACACATATGGTTCATCGTCAAAATACAAACATAATAAATCACATGCATGAGTACGAACATATTTTTAACAAATAAATAAGGAATAAAATGCGGAAATAATGAAGAAGAAAGAGTCCTAATTGATATTGTATATCAAAAGGTTCAAAAATAAATCATCATAGGCATTTAAGAAGGAGTTTCAGTTGGTAACAATGTTCAATTCATTTTTTCTTTTATGCATTGCTTTGTTATAATAAATTCCAATACCGTTAAGAGTTTTCACGTTTTCTGAGTTCAATAATTCTATCAATTTTAACATATTCGGTTTATTGTAATAATATTTTTTCAAATATAATTTCCTAATGTCTTTATATGCTGGACATACTAATAGAAAGTGAAATTCATCTTCTAACTGATTCAAGTTACATAGTTTACAAATTCTCTCGTTTCTGGTAATGTTTCTATGGCGTCCCGTTTCAATTAAAAGCTGGTGGGCTGATAAGCGTAACTTGGTCAAAGCATTTCTATAAGTTGGTATTTTCATTTTGATAATATAAGCAGAACAACAAAAACTATCTTTTAAATTTCTGAAAATTAATAAAGATGTTCGGCTGCTAATATCCTGAAACCATTCACTAATATATATATCGAGTAATCTGTTACGAAGAATAGGCAAAAATGCCTTTAAATTGACTGATTCTGGAAATAACCACACATCATAAAATCCAGTCTTTTGTAGTAATTCTTTCACTTTGAAAGTCCAAAGATTTGAACTGTTTATGTTAGATATTTCATTTATAAGTACATGCAGGATACAATTAGATTTTTTTTCGGAAAATAATTTGATAAAGTATTTGATTATTCTAATTTTTATATTAATATGAAGTGGATATCTGCCTAGTTCCCCATAAATGGCCGAATTACAAGTTGATTGTTTGACGTTTAAAATTCTTCTAAGAAATTTTCTATGTACACGTTCAGTAAGTTCACTTGTCATAAAACCCCAGACTTCGCTCGAATAATATATAATAGATGCAACAAAAGAATCAAATAAATCGAGCATAATTTTTAAAGGGATATCTTTGTTTTTGGTAATATACAATAATTCACTCATTGATCGTGTTGCTTTTCCGTTTAAAGTCTTAAGAGCGTCCAAAAAGGATCCATTACTGCTAAAAACCAAGCCTAAATAATTGAATTTAGTCACGATTTCAATATCATTTCCTGAGTATGTGAAACTCAAATTATTGTGGGAATTTCTACCGCGATGGAAAATTACTATTTTAGTTTTTTCAACATTTACCTTAAGTTTCCATTTATCACAGTATTTTTCAAAAGCATTTAATAAGTCTTGTAGTCCTTTAGCTGTGTCGGATATTAAAACTGAATCATCAGCAAAAAGTAATAAATATATCGACAACTGACCTATACTAAAATAATCTGTAGTATTTTGCATTAAAAAGAGTTCGATGTCATTAATAAATAGAGAAAATAAGATCGGCGAAAGTGATTCACCTTGTAACAAACCTACGTCATAATTGTATAGCTCTGAAATAGAGCCCATGTGTTTTACGCACAATTTAACATCGTTGTATAACGAACGAATCAAATTTAAAAGTTTACCGGTAATATTATTATTAATTAGTTTAAACCATAAACCATTTCGGTAAATTGAATCGAAACATTTTTCTAAATCTATAAAACAGCAATATAATTGTTTTTTATCGTAAAATTGCTTTTGGATGAAAGAATTCAAAATAAAAATTGCATCTACTGTACTGTAATTACATTTGAAACCAAATTGGGCGTCACTGAGAACTTCATATTTAATTGACCACGCCTTAAGTCGTTCATTGACCAATGAAGTGAAAAGCTTAGAAAAACAGCTGGTCAAAGTAATTCCGCGATAATTGGTTAAATCGGAATGGTCACCCTTTTTATGTATAGGTACAATTACACCCTGTGACCAAGATTTCGGAAATGTATTTTTTTCTAGTATATAATTAAATAACTTCAGTAACGGTTTATCTAGGTAATCAATGCTTTCTTTAAAATATTCATAGATAATATTATCTGTAGAGCATGCTTTATTTGAACCAAGTTTTGTAACACAATTTCTTAATTCTGCTGTAGTAAATGGTAAATCTAATTCTGAAAAGGTATTCTCATTATTTTCTGAGTTGTCAAAATTTTGTAAAAATTCCTCACATTCTAAATCTTTATGCGTAGAATTATCAGATGATAAACTCTTAAAGTATTCTAAAAATTCGGAGAGATCGATATCTGATCCATTGTATTGTTCCTTTTTTTGTCTAAACATTCCCCAGAAATCTCTTGGTTTTTTGTTTTTCATGTTTTCCAAATTTATTGCAATTTTTCTGTTATATTTTCGTTTGGCACTTTTACATTGGTATTTATAATCACGTTTTTTAATGAGAAAATCTTGTCTGTTTGCATCATTTTTAACTAAGTTATATTGCTTGAGTGCCTTTTCATAGATAGCTCTTTTATTTTTACAGGTATCATCAAACCATTTTTTCATAGTATATTCACTTTTGCAAGAAAAATCGGTACTTTTTGTACGTTTACTGCGTTTTTCGAAATACTTATTTCCGGTATCATTCAAATAATCAGTAAACATCTGAACCAAATTATCTGGATCACAATTCTGTGAAATATTTTCCTCTAATTTTTCATTAAAATATTCAATTGACAAAGAGATATCGTTAATAAAATGTGTCTTATAATCATCATTCCACCTGTATGAAACGTATTCGCCCCGATTCATATGTGAATCGTTGCTTTTATTTATCTGAAAACTAAAGGATATAGGTGCGTGGTTTGAAAAAATAGTAAAATCATGTACCTCAAATTCAAAAATAATATCAAAATTATTAAAACTAGTCAATATATAATCAACAGTGCTTTCCCCATTATGGGTAAAACAAGTAAATTTACCAATATTACAGTCTCTACCTACTCTGCCATTAACAATATTCAAATTTACAGATTTGCACATTTCTATTAGACAGTCCCCAAACCGATTTGATCCCCTGTCACAAAATGCTCGAGGGGTAAAATCCGTTATGACACCATCTGACTGATCTTGGTCGATAAGCGGTTGGTCGTGATCGATATAATCCTTTTTACCTGCAATCCGTGCATTTAAATCTCCTAAAATAAAGACTTTACCTCCTAAATTTTGAAAGTATCTAGTGTCGGACTCGATTTTCTCAAAAATATCAAAATCAATATTTTCGTAGATAGGTGAACCTTCAGGAGCAATATAAGTGGAACAAATATAAATATTTTCTGGTATATTGAAAAAGGTTTTGTCTAATTTAAACCATTGTATGCAATCAATCGAGTTTCGGATTAATTTTACTCCGCGCGAAAAACAGTTTCTAACGTAGAGTAAAATCCCTCCGCTGCTTCTTTTCGCTCGCTTGTTTTGAAGCTTTCTGTACGAATGAAAAAGCGTATAATTATTCAAAGATATATTAGAGTTCTTATTTGTCCATGTTTCAGACAGAAAAATTAAGTCATAACTATTAATCAATCTTAAGAATTCACTGTCACTTAATTTATCTTGGGTAAGACCCTCTACATTCCAATGTAAACACTTCACATTACTCCCGCTATTGTCCTATTGTTGACTATTACCCGGTGTTGTTGGTTCTCGATATAATGACCCATTTATGTAGAGTCTATCCATAACGAGAAACGCTTCTTTGCCGTCGTCTCTGGCTTTTTTCAAAATGGGAAAGAGTCTTTTTCTTGCGTTGACGACTTCGTGTGGGAACTGTTGAGCTATGCCTTCTGGTCGAGCGAGCTGATCAGCGCTACGTCGTACCCTCTCTCTGTCGGGATAGTAAGCGAACTTCGCAACAATGGGACGTATTTTGTCTTTATTAAAGCGCCCAATTCTGTGTGCGCGATGTAGTTTGATTTCAGTCTTTGCATTTTCAATATTACACTTTGTCTCGATCATTGTCAAAACTTTATTTATGCAGTCATCGTCTCTCTCTCCTTTGTCCTCGGGGAAACCAAAAAATAGTAAATTATCTCTCATGCTTCTGGCTTTTAGGTCAGTTACTTCCCTTTTCATTGTCTCCGTTTGCTCGGTTTGTTGCTTTTCTATGCTTTTTAGACTGGCTAACGTTTTGCTGATTTCTTCCTGTTTATTTTTCAAAGATTCAATTGTTGTTGAATCAAAATCCCTGCTATTCTCAATATCAGTCACTTTTTTTTCAAGCTTTGTCACTTTGTCATTTATTTGGTCTAATCGATAATTGATTGATTGTACTGTTTTTTGGATGTGATACTATGTGTTGTCAAATTATGACACTTTCCCCTTGTAAGTGGCAATAGTCTTTGAAACATACCTTTGATGGGAAGTACCTTAATCTTCATTGATTTAATTTCCATCAATTATAAAACACTACTGCTTATTGGAGCTAAAATCTTAATCTTTCATTTTACAGTAGCAAGATGTGATCTGCTCTTGTCATCTTTCTATATTAAAAATGTTTATCAATGAAAGTGGAAAGCCCACCATGCAATGGTTATTGGTGGAGAGGACAAATACAAATTCAAATAACAATTTAAAGTAAATTTGGTATATACATGTATAAGCATTAACAACTTACAATGAAAGTTAAAATACTTCCTCTAAGTAAATTACTAGTCACAAGTTAAGTTCAATAACAGTGAAACTATAGGCGCTTGAGCGTCTGATTTGCTCCATCATCCTCATATACAAATGTACAATGTACTTAACCCTTTCTCACACTATTCCTCCTTTTTAAGCCATTCAAGAAAAGGGCTTTGAAAACATAGCGGAAAATGAAGAAACTGCTTCTATCAAGCAATATCTTCATTATCCACAATGTTTTATATTTAAAAAGGTTGATACAGTTCAAAACTAGAAATTGTCATATGCAGCTCCCAGTCTAGAATTTTGTTGTGTAGGAATGGGTTAAGATACAGGTAACTTGGTATTCATTTACAAAGGAGGCATCTTGGGGAAAAACAACACTATTTTCAATTCACTTGATGGGAGGCAACTTTCTTTCATTCAACAAATATCATCAGTGGTGCAGTTTCAATAGTTTTCATTGCATAACATTAACTATGTGCTCTCTATTGAAATTTGGTAAATTTATATTAAACCAATGAGTTCTTAAAAAAAACTGACATCACGGGTCATCAAAAGATCAATTCTTTGAAATTTAGTTGAATATGAGATGATTATTTTCAAAGTTTTGACTATATGCCATATATGGACATTAACCCAACCCATTCACCTTTTACCAGATGGCAAAATTTAAGACTGGTTCAAATGGAAAGAAGTTGCTGATGACAAATTTAAAGCTTATGAAAATTCGGACTCTTTATACTTTTGGGGTAGAAAACATTGAGGATAATGATGAAATTGCTTGTAACTAGCAGTGTTTTCATTTTCCACAATGTTTTCCAAAGCTTTTTCTCTTGTGGGTATCTAAAAGTGTCATTGAGTGGGAATGGGTCAAATTCATGTTCTTTGTAACAACAAAATTTTGAAGGAATCCAATAAAGAGTCAACAAAGGGCAATTCCTGTTAAAATTAACTGAAATTCATCCAATGATCTCTAGGAAGAGGATCTTAAAGCGTTTTCGCTATAGACCGTATATGAAATTTAGCCCCATCCATGCCATGTTCTTATTCTGATCAAATCTTTTAACAGGAATATGTTAAAAATCAAAAAAGGTAAATATCTGTGATATTTCATTCCATCAAGTGGTATCTGAGAAGAAGACTTTCAAAACTTTCACTATATACAATAAATGGCCAAAGGATTACCATATTTTCTACCATTTCAAATTCTAAAGGAATCTGACAAAAGGTAACTCAGGGCTCATTCCTGTGAAATTTGGTTGGAATCCGTCTAATAGTTTTGAGAAGATTTTCACAGTTCTAGCCATATATAAAACTAGCTTCACCAATTAAAGCCATGTTTTGTTTTCATCTGATCTAAGTTCTTTCAACGAATCTGATAAATGGGCACCCAAGGATCATTCCTGTAAACTTTGGTTGAAACCTATCCCCTGGCTTCTGAGGATAATTAATTCAAAGTTTTCACACACACACACACACACACACACACACACACACACACACACACAACATAAAATAAATAAATAAATGAAAATGTGGCATAGGAGCCACCGATTTAAGACATACAAAAATGTTTTTTCCGATCAAAATTCTTCACAAAGTAGCAATGCAAAATCGATTAGAGTTACTTCCCTTGTTGTGAACTCATGAATATTAATGAGACGTCGTCAGTGACCCAAGAATGGCCCAGGATTTTTACGCTCTGATATTCATTTCTGAAGAAACGCGGGAGACCATCCTCATTAGAATATTCATAAGACATATGTATTCTGCCCGGAGAGCAATTTTTCCTGCGTTTACGTCCAATATTTAGGAGGGAAAAAAATGATCTAAATTTTAAATCGAAGAACAAAGATTGAATACATGCTTTTACGCTTGATTCAATCCTTTGTAATAGTAATTTAATACATTGTGTAACATAAATGGCATGTTTTGATATTGAAAAAGGATGGGGGAAATGTGAAATGAGGTCCGAAATAATGTAAACAAATAACCGGAAGTTCAAAATGGCGGCCCATTATTTATTCTGGCGAAAGTGAAAGTAGTCCTAATTCGGATCGATTTTATCGCACTTGTGGTGAATTATGACCCAATTTTTCAAACAATCGATAGCTTTTGTCTTATTTAGTTCAATTAGTAGTTCTATCCAGTTTATCCTTCTGCTTTGTTGATTTTTTGCAGGGTTGCGAAATTTTCGTCCATTTTCTTTTCGTTCTTTGTTATTGAACAATTGAAAAACTAAAGATAAAAGTCAAAAAAGATTCGAAGCTCTTTGGAAGATTATTAATTATTGTGAAACTGAAAAGTTATTTTGACTTAGTTTTCAGAATAACTTGTTTATGTTTTTTATTTGCTTTGTCACCTGATTTATGATTAACTTAATTTTATAATCATTTATTCATAAATTCAATTCATTTTAATTCATTGTTAAGCGATATTTAAGTATTATCAAACCTTTTCAAACATTTATTGTTTTAATTTCTGTTGTTGTTTTTAATAGATTATTAATTATTTTTTAAAAAAATTAATATCAATTGCAAAACAAATCAACCTGAACATAATCATGTTGAAATAATTGTCTGCAACTGTTAAATGAACCAGTTTGAATTTTCGCTCACCTGAGCACGAAGTACTCCAGGCGAGCTATTGTCCGTCCGTCCATTCACAATTACAAATAAGTCTTCTCCTCCTAATTCAAGAAAACTTCCATAAATGGTCCTTAGGTCATGCTCTTTCAAATTTCATCAAAGAATTGAAGTCCGTGAAGAACTCTGGTTGCCATTGCAACGGAGTGAAAAAACTTAAAAAAATCTTCTCCTCCCAAACCATAAGGCCTAGAGCTTTGATATTTTGTACAAATCATCATCTCTTGACCCTCTACCAAAATACTTCAAACAATTACCATATTCTGAAACTTAGCCCTTTTCTGTACGATCCCTGATTTTACAAGGAAGTAATGAAGGAAAACTTTATAAATCTTCTTCTCCCAAACGATAAGGACTAGAGCTTTGATATTTGGTATACGTCATCATCTATTGAACCTCCACCAAATTACTTCATAAAATTACCTTATTCTGAAAATTAGCCCTTTTCTATGCGATCCCTGATTTTGCATAAAAGTAAGATGGAAAACTTTAAAAATCTTCTTCTCCCAAACCGTAAGCCCTAGTGTTTTGATATTTTGTATAAATCATCATTTATTGACAATCTACCAAAATACTTCATAGAATAATCTGTATTCTGAAAATTAGCCCTTTTCTTTGTGATCCCTGATTTTACATAGAAATAAATAAGGATATCCTTAAATGTCTTCTTCTCCCAAACCATAAGGGCTTTAACCCTTGTCTTGCTGAACCCGGAATATTCCGATTTTGGCAACAGGTATAGACCAAGATCAGCCTGCAGATAAGTGCAGTTTGATCTTGGTCTACACCTTCCGCTTGTACTTTTCCTACCAGTGAAGAAGAAATATTGATTATCGAACAAGTACTATTAATGCTCTCAGCCCTTTGATTTAAATACATTTCGGTAAGGGATTTTATACAGCATGACAAGGGTTAATATTTCGTGTGTGATAATACCTATTGACCCTGTACTAAAATACTTAATAGAATTACTGAAATAATTGCCTTTTTGTTCAAGCCCAGAAATGAGTATCAAAATATCATAGAAAATGTTCTCCTTCTAAACCATTAGGCCTTGAGCTTTGATATTTGGTATGTATTAATGCCTATTGACCCTCTACTTAAGTACTTAAAAGAATTACCGTACTCTTGAAATTAGCTCAATATGGTTGGATCTTCACTATACAAAGGACAAAAGGATTGTGTGTAGGGCTTTGATATTTTGTATATTGTCTCATAAAGCCTAGAGCCATCATACTCAGGGGAGCGATATAGGACCATCATGGTCCTCTTGTTTCATTTATTTCTGAAAGAAATATTTATTAAATAAATTTAATACATATTCTCATGAGATGAGCAGTGGTCTGATTATAAACCTGGCTTCATACAGAAGTTCCATCATTCATTTATAAGACATGCCTGATAGCAGAGAGATAACATTTTATTTGCAAATTAGGTGTTAAGGGAATTTGGTGTAAAGGGATGGCTAAGGGTTTTTCATCAATATAATATTTATTTTTACACAAAATCTCAAAAACTTAGATATTTTTCAAAAGCCCAACCACATGGGAAACAGTAAGTTGATATAGTACACTTCTGCAATATTAAGGGCTTTTTGTGATTTTATGGATTTTTTGGGTGTTAAGGGTTAAGAATTTCAGCTCTAATGATCTTGTGATGTTTAATTTTTTACTTAAATCAACTAAGGATTAAAAGTATAAAAGAAATATTGCATAAAGACCAATTTCTGACTATTAAGATTTCAAAAATAAACCTGGGCTGTCATTTAATCACTTTCTGACATTTTCATTTTTTATTGTTTATTGGGGTTAAGGGTTAATTTTTGGATTAATTGAGCAAAATTTTGGATATATGTCAAAAATAAACTTGTTCGCAATTGTTTGAGGTGCATATTTCTCAAATCTATTGCTCCTGCCCTTGAAATTTTAAGTTAAAAAAATCATATTGCATAGCTACACAAAGGGATCGTACCGGTGAAATTCTATTGAAATCTGTACAACAATTTATGCGGAGGAGATTTCTAAAGTAAAAGACACAAAACCACTACAATAGCTCGAAGGCTTTCAGGCATTTGGGCTAAAATACAAATTACAGTTTATCAATCTTACCTGATTCATTACCTATGTCACACACGTTTCCGGCCAGTTTTTCATGGTACGAAATAAACACACAAGTTATAGTACGAAATGGTTAAGGTACGAAATGATTGTCGATTAACCAATCGGAACACGATCGGTAATTCCCGAAAGCGGTCGAGATTTCCGAATGGTCTATTTAAAGGTTTCTTACGGTACACAGATATAGCTCAAATCCGATAAATTAATCACTATCCCATACAGTAAATCATATTTTTGTAATACTTAGACATAAACAATTCTGATTGAAAAAAAACTGAAATCGTAAATTTACCAATACAAGTTCTGAATTGAAAATATTAATTCGAATATTGACTGTCCTTTCAACAACTAAATACTTCCGAGTTCATCTTAAAAACACAGTTAAAATAGAGTTTTAATTGTTACCAAACTAATTTGCATCGATTTATAAGGAAAAATTATCAAAACAAAATCAGGTTTTGTTTAGATACAAAATTGATTTGTGTTTTTTGTAAAATGCTTATATCATTGAAAAATACAAACACTGTCATACCTGACCTCGTCCCAATCTAACCACAAGCAGCGCTGCGTTGGTACGCCGCGCAATAATTTATTACAAAGAATTCCCCCTTTTCCCACTGTCTGTTTTCCGTTTATAAATTGATTTCAATTTTTCTTATCTCTTTGATATCGGGTCTGTAACACTATACCATTTCGTATATATTTGAGATAAATTACCAAATAGTTCCAGGAACTTGAGTACTTGAGTACGTATGGGTAACTTTTATTGACCCTGTTGTAATCATTTCACGTGTGAATCAGGTAATTAGGGTGGTGGACCTATTATCTCAGAGAAGTCGGGGATTTCGGATTTGAATCTCGGCTGCGCCGCCGGAGAAAATATGGCTACAGTAACGGATATCGAAACAGTTGTCATTCTTTTGGGATACTATATATAAAAAACGCAAGTGTTGTTTGCTAGTAATTTTTTTTAGCAAACAAACAAAAACGATACCTTTAATGGCGAAAAAATAAATAAAAGGACACTTTCGATCTAAATGACATCTGAAGAATCAATAGGATCTGTTTCTTGGCCAGTGAGTGTAATTGAACTGAATGAAATAATCTAACGAATACAAGTTTTACATATGTTGTCATTTTTATTCTCATTTATAACATTTAAAAATGCTTTCGGTCAATAATGCAAAGAGGAACTATTTCGGAAATACGGGAATGATAGTTTTTCCAGACTCTGTGTAGATTGAGCTAGATGACAGGGGTCAATGATTCGTTGACTTCTTAAATCGTGTAGGTTTTAACACTTGCGATTATGTTACACAGAAGATGAATTTCAGTGAAAATGTAACACGTGGAATAATGTTACGCGCCATAGTGATAGAGTTCGCAGGCAGTTAAGAAGAAAAATGTCACACAGGGTTGAATTCGACGGAATTTATCTCTCGTGTGACATACTCTTACGTGTGACATATTTTCGTATGTGTGACATTGTTGCATTTGTGAGACATATTTGAGACATATTTGTATTTATTGCACATTCGTATCAGTGGAATATTCACATATGAAACATACTATTCGTATGAGTGGAATGTTCAAGTATAGTATATATTTATATGTGTGACATATTCGTGAACGTAACATGTCCGTACGTGTGTCATATACGGTTAGACATAATCTAATGCCTTCAGTAAAATGTTGAGGAATGCTCATTCAACAGTGTTTGGCGGGTTCAAGATCAAAATATTCAGGGCGAACGCAGTGCTTATGATGGTTGTACTCTTGGACGCTCTAGACGTTCTTATTTTCCACACAAAAGTCGATAAGGGATTTACTGGGAAGCGCCAAACCTAATGACCTTGACCAGACCATGGTCCAGATAGAAACTTGCTTTTGATAAGTTTTCTAGAATAGATTTTACCTATAACGGATGGATTGTTGGCCCTGCATACTCACTTCACTGACCACGCTATAAATAGTTAAACTAACAAAATGATATAGATAAATGTTGGCCTAAGTCGGAGTTCAAAAGTGCCTTTCCGGTCTAAATGAATTATTAGATTGTTCGAATGATTCCTTGATTGATAGCTGTAATCCACCAATTTTATCTTATTTGGAAATACTAACTCCAGTTGACCTATGCTGGATAAGTCCTCTATCTCAAATATTGATTTAATGGAATTCCGAAATCCGGGTACTTTTTCTGATGAGTCACAACTAAACACCCTTTTTTGTCCGCATAAAGAAAGGAACACAATTAACAAACATGTTAGTTTTCAGTACGTGATCCTGGAGAAATAACGGCATCGCCATAAATATATCCGTAACGATTTGCCATTTTAAACTCGGAACATATCGTTTATAGGGATATTCCGCCGTGACGGCATGGTGAAGATCGTCAATAACTTGATATGTTCGTCTGCTGGATATTTTTAGATCTTTTAACATTTTAGCCAGAAAAGCTTGAAGATAGGTGTCTCCATAATCGAGTTTAACAACCTCTGTAGCCTCTTCCCACATCGCCATATTGCTCTGCACATGAAAGTCACCATCAGATATAGCAGTCCTGGAAATAATTTTATCATACGTTTATGATATATACTTCACTTATACACTTAACCACGTGTGTCTTAACTCTGTGCGCTTTCTAGAAATTTAAAGCTTTTCTTAAATCGATGATGCCCCACGGGTTACTTTCCTTGAGCTTTCTCCTTATTGGAAGGGTATATTTACATCCCTACCAACGAAAAATTAAAATAGATTTTCATCAATTTTCAACAATTATATTCCATTAGATGAAAAAAAAAAAAAACAAAAAAAAACAACAACAACACAATCTTGAGCAGTAGGATATCATACAACCAACTAATTCAACCTTTTCTTGTACAATTTTACGTCCTTGCAATCCTATACGTAGGAAAACATTGTGGGTAAAAAAGAAATTGCTAGTAACAAGCAATTTCTTCTTTTCCCACAATATTTTTTACTCTGTAGGTTGGTTACTTTTCAAATTGCGCTCACTTTTCATTGTAGTCTGCTACTTCTTTGAATTTGGACAAGTCTAAAATGTTGAAAAACCGGAAAGGGTTAAGGCTAATTGATATTATTTCTAAAGCATGGAGTGATGCCAGTTATACACCAGCAAATAGAACATCTCTACGTCATTCCTTCGACGTGTAAGACGCGAAACTGGCAAAATTGTTTTAAATATTTGGTGGTGTTAATCTTTCACTTACGGTCTAATTGAATGATTTGATTGGGTCAAACGATTTTTCGATTTACAAATGAAGACAAGTAATCGTAAATTCTGTGTTTACACCTTGGCTTTGTTAGAAAACGACATAACTTTGTGCATGTGCTGAAAAACAACAACAAAAAACAAAGGAAAGCAAAACAAAACTACAACAACAATAGCAAAACCCCATTGTAAATACAAATTATTCGAGTTGTAGTCATGATTTTTTAACGTTCATCGACAGATTAACATTTTACAAGACGCTTTTAGATTATTAAAAAATGTTTCTTTTTACCTGTATAGCCTGGGTTCTATCGAGATGACCTTCACCCCAAATTTAAACATCTCTCTCCGTAGACTGTCAGAATAACCAATCATAGCAAACTTTGAAGCCGAATAACCAGTAAAACCAGGGAGAGCGATTCTACCTGTCAAAAAATATAAACAATGCGATTAATGACAAATATCTAACAATTGTCAGTAAATGTGCTTAAACGATGAGCAACGGATAAGGTCAAGGTAAGTCAGTTAAATCCTGTGACCTGAAGATGTTCCGTACCAGATATCAACAGGAAATAAATAAGGTTACCTTATTTGTTTCCTGTTGATATCTGACACAATGTATATCAAAATGAAAACAATTTCTTTGGTGGAATGAAGGTCACTGATACAGGGTTATGGTACTTTGTTTGAAGTGAAAGCCCTTTACTTGTTGTGTGTAATGTTAAAACCTGATGGGCCTAGACATAAGAAAGCAGAAAAATGATTGGTTAGTGTTTTAGAGAAGAAGGTCAAAGGCCGGGGTCATTGTCATGAAGTGATGATAACTGATGTGAAATGAAAGCATATTTCTTTGGGTGTGTATATACAAAAGTTGATGGTCCTATGTGTAAAGGATCAAGATATATTAGCAAATTAAAGTTTTATTTAATTTAGTTTAAAGGCCAAGGTCACGTGATCATTGTAATTGTAATAAAATGAACGCTTTTCGCCTGGTGAGTGTATTTATGAATTTTGATGGTCCCTTAGGTGTGATAAATCAGAAAATAAGAGCGTGGTGAAAGTTTTGAAATAAGGATATATGGGTCAAGGTCACAGGGACATGTTCTTGGTCTTAAATGAAAGCGCTTCTCTCAATGTGTGCCTCTAAAAATTCTGACGACCCTTAGTGTGGGGATTCATGATATATGAGCCATATTAAAGTTTTTGAAACGTATGCCAATGGTCAAGCTCATGGTCCTCGTTGTCAAATGAAACCCTGCGGCTAGATGGGAGCATTTGTTAAATAGTATTACCATTAATGAATGCAAGTTGAAAATTTAAGTAAGCTTAAAGTTTTGGTTTAAAGTTTTGGTTTAAGTTTTGATTTTTTTTTTCAATTCGATCAAGGTCAAGTTCATAAGGTCAAAGAGTCACAGGTCATGGTCTCAAAGGAAACTTATCCTCTGGCATATTATTTATGTAAAATGTTAGCCCCCTATATTTAATACTGACAGAGTAATAAAGCTTTAACCAAGTGGGACTCCTATAACCGACGCAAAGGTCGGCATCTTGTGGTATTGCAATAGCTCTACAGAGACTTTTGTCTTTAAAATGATCTACTGTTTAGCCTATTTAGTATGCGTATTTAGTATGTTATTCTGAGATAATAGTCGGATACGCTGTAAACTACACTAAGAATTGTAGGGAAGAAATCACGCGTACATTTGGTTATTTTCGACACTTTGCGAGTTGAAACAAATATGCAGAGAATAATTTTTTACCTGCCAGACTTGAGATATTGATCACCCTGCCCCTGGCTCGTCGTATTAGAGGTAAACATGATTTAGTAACTCTGATCATCCCCATAACATTAACACCAAGAATCTTCTCGTAGGCACTCATGGTGCACCATTCTGTCTCCGCAAAAACTGCAACACCCGCGTTATTGACCACCGCCCACAAACCTAGAATACACATCAGTAAATTGAAATCGGGTCATAAACATTGAATAGATAGCAACATCGGTGTTATTCACAAGGATCGCTACGTCGTGAACAGTCGGCAACACGAGCGTTATTCACAACCGCCTATAAACCTAGAATACACAGTAAATTGGCATGGGCTCATAATCAACTGACAGCAACATTAGCGTTATTGACACCAGCTAATAAACCTTGATAAGATAGCAACATCAGCGTTATTGACAAAGGCCTATAAAGCAAAACAGGCGAAATTGAGAATACCTCATTCAGGTCAATTAAGTTTTTTGTAAATTCACATAAGAGAGAGGGTAAACTCCAGAGGCAATCAGACATTTCTTATTTCGAAAAATATATGAGAATATTTTGGAACATTTCCTGAAAAACGATTTGATCGTTTGGTGCACTCTGTTTATTGTGCAGCAGTTAAAAACTCTATCATCGATCTACATTACAACTGATGTAACAAACACATGAATTAAAAACTTAACCCTTCCCTGTTAAATCTCTGGTTTTTACGTCCCTTTGTTTTCAAACTTGAATAAAAAATGTGGAAAAAGAAGAAATTGCTTGTAACAAGCAACTTCTACTTTTCCCACAATATTTTCTAATACCTGAAAAAACATGGCGGAAAAAAGAAATTGCTTGTAACAAGCATTTTTTTCTTTTCCCAAAATATTTTCTTCCCTGTAAGATGGTTACTTGTCAAATTGCAATCACTTTTAGTTGTCGTCTGCAACTTCTTTCAAATCGGACAAGTCTGAAATTTTGAAAAAAAACAAAACAGGAAAGGGTTAAGAAAGGAAAATTATTAAAAAACGAAACGTGTAATTCATTTACACGTAGATAATTGGTAGTTGAAAATGGCTAAATAACATTGTTTAAAAAAAAAAGGCGGTGCAGGTCTAGTTCACCATTTTTGTCCCAATTTTCTCGTCAATTATACGTAAAACTGACACAATTAAGAGGTTTCAATCTCGACTGTTTCATCGTCTCCTTTATCATAAAAATGTCATGGTATTTTTGTTTCGTCAAGCAGTGTGTTGTAAGTGGCCATTGTTCAGTATAATTCTTATTAACAACATATTTGTATCATAACACAGTTGACCAAATACATTAAAACTGGTACATGCAACTTAAAAGCTTTTCGTAATAGAAATAGGGGTAGGACATTTACCCAGCTTTTTATTAACCCATTTCCACACAAGCCCTCCATTTTACCCCCTCAAGAAAAAAACTTTGGAAAACAATGTGGAAATTGAAGAAATTGCTTGTATCAATCAATTCCTTCAATAGCCACATTGTTTTTTGTCAAAACTGACGAAAAATTTAAAATTCCATCAACTTGAAATTGTCGTCTGCACTTTCTTTCAAATTGGACCATTTTTGTTGTGTGGGAATGGGTTAAAGAAATATAGCTTTACATCTCAATAGAACTGGTTATCCTTTAAAACGAGTATGATATCGGAACTACCGAACTTTTAATATATTTCGGTCGTAGTTTCAATTTACCTTTGTCCCATAATTCCTGGTTCAGACGTCGAGCTGCAGCTTCTACTGATACGTCCTTGGTGACGTCAATTTGAAGCACGGTGACGTTGCAATACGCCTGTAACGTTTTCGCACCTTCCCCTTCAACATCGAGACATCCAGCGTAGACGTGATAACCGTCATCAGCGAGTTTCTGCGTCAACGTGTATCCAAAACCACGATCACAACCTTAAATATAAAATATTCGAGTTTAAAAAGTCAATGAATACATTTGTGTTTTCTCATTTCAGAACTATTACAGACGATGGACTCCTCGAGAATATAGAATGCTAAATTGCTCAATTACGAACACAAAAATCAAATGTTCATTTGAATAAAGAGTGTTTGTTTCCGAATTAGATGACCATTTGACAGTAGTTCTGATGAAGTTTTTATTTTATTTCATTTTATTTTTTTAGAGCTGACTATCCTACTTTTATACTCGGATTCCTTTACGTCCTTCAGCTTGGAATATATATAAGCCATGAAGGCCCTTTTCAGGGCTAGTGTTTGACCCGAGTTTTGTGTACAATATATGAAAAATGCTTACATACATGTATCCCATTTTATCCCCTAGAAATTACTGCCAAGGGGTTGACCTCCTTTATAATGAAATTTCTAAGGATCAAAACAGGGAAAATTTGATCCACCAAATCTCCATCGATACATCTTATGTACAAATGAAAATTATATGAATTAGCAACTATCATATCCCTATAAGAGATTTATAAAAAATAGAATCGATCTCTTTGTTGCTTTGAATCCTTGAATATCAGTTTTGACCCCGGGAATTTTATGGTCAAAGGGTCAATGACCCCCCAGTTTCAAAGCCCAGCACATGTCCTACTTTATAAAGTACTAGTTCACATACCAGCATAAGGACAAAAACAGATTGTGAGGGACAGATTTGGATCGTTATCTGTCGAGTGTTTCTAAAAACTATCATGAATGATAATATCTTTTAAATTAAGGTTTATAATCAATTGATGTTTTAAATATAGAATATTGATATGATTTAGAATTGTTTAAACCTTGACATGCTGAACCCGGAATATATTCCTGTGTTGGCAGGAGGTAAAGACAAAGATCGGCCTGCACGTAAGTGCAGTCTGATCTTAGTCTACACCGCCTATCTGTCCCTT
Source organism: Fragum fragum (assembly GCA_946902895.1). Classification (NCBI taxonomy): domain Eukaryota; kingdom Metazoa; phylum Mollusca; class Bivalvia; order Cardiida; family Cardiidae; genus Fragum; species Fragum fragum. The sequence continues at coordinate 87,058,234 of OX336365.1, forward strand.
TCAAACTAGTGTTGAACAAGAAATTGATCTTCAATCGAATTATTGACCCGCAGTAAGTGCTTTCAGCCCTTTGATTTTAATTCCAATCTTTAGAGGATTTTATTCAGCATGACAAGGGTTAAGACTGTTGTAGTGAAGTAGATCAAGGACACTGTAGGATCAGGACGAACATGTTACCTGATCGAACACAAGATGAAAAACAATAAACATTCGATTTAACAGATCATTTATCGCAAAACAACGATTTTCAACGACCAGAATACATTCTTAGTACAAAAAGAAATTGATTGACACAAATGATAACTTTTTTTCCACAATGATCTCTTTCATACAAGATGCATACTTTTGAAATTTCAGACACTGAGATTTGTATACTGGTTATTTCTTCTATATGTTGTCATCTTGAAGTAAACTGACCGGAAGCTCCTGGTTGTGTTTGTCTATATAACAACGATACCATTGAGTAAAACGAATTTTAGAGTGCTTATACCTCAAACACTTACTAAATACGAATATCCCCGCGAACTGCAAATTTTCGAAAATGTGACCTTGATAATTGACCCTTGGTATCAACAGAACTGTCTTGCCACATGGAATACATGTGCGATATATAAAAGCAGTGACACAAACCACTGGAACACTTCGCCAATGTGAAATTGGTTTCATTTCTGATAAATGTAACCTTGCAAGATGACCCTGTCCTTTGCAGATAAAATTAAACCTAGAACTAACAACTCCTGCTGATGCGAAATTTTAAATCCATAACAATCGTTATGGCTAATGTTAAAACTATAATTTGGATAAAATATGACCTTGACAATGACTGACTTTGGCAGATGAACCTGAACTTGGTATCGACAGAAAGTTCTTGTAACAAGCAACACACAGTTACTTTATACTAATTTATTTGAGTTCGACTGTGACGAAAGCCTTAAGCTTTTAGAGTCTATCTCGAACAATCACAACCTAGATGTTTCCCATCCCTAAAGGAGAGGCGGTGGATTAAACCCACTGTTATTCAATTTAACAGCTCGGTAGACTGGGTCTGGCTATTAAATGTCTTGCCCATGCACACAACCCGGTGACGGTGGGGCTCGAACCCATTCCCTTCAGATCACGAATCAAAACACATTTGAAATATGAAAACCATTTACTTTCTATTCGAAAGTTATGGTCAGTCTTTTAGGACAAGCAATAAAAAGTACAAACAGACGAACGTAAACGGACGGGATAAAACTATATGTCCCCGATCTATAGGGACACAAAGGGAAGGACAAGTTAGAATGCCAGTAAACAGAAATGAAAATACAATGTAAATTATTTATCGATATTGCCAGATATTGACGATAAAGATTTAGTTCGCGTCTAGACCATGAACTGATGTGAAAGTTAGATAAAAAGTCAATATTTGAAAAATAGATCGGATCAAGCCGAAACCATTCGGAGACAGTTTTCCGAAAATAAACCAATAGTGAAGTAGAAAGACCAGGTTAAGAAAAAAATATTCAGAATCTGTTTTGCCTGTACAGTTGACCAATCGTGATGTCAATCTAATAATAAATCGACCAATGAAATCATTCATTTAGAATGTTAAATAACTTTGAACTCCAACATTGATCACCATTCTTGTTAAGCTTTTTAGTTGATTTGGCAAGCTATAGTTACGACGTTTAGGTCGCCAACCATCAATTCTCAATTTTCATTACATGCTACTGGACATGAAATTTCCAAAACAACGCCGTGTGAAAAATCGAAGTGGAACTTCCTGTTGGGGTCAACGGTCGGGGCCAAAGGAACAAGTGGGAGGGACCAGCGATTGGTCAGTTCTCAAAGTCTAACCAGAATCGACGTTTTCTCACTTCCTGAAAGGTACCTTTTCGTCTGACGGGTATAAAAGTAGTACACTGGAATGTCAATTCAGACATCTAACAGTAGTCGCAAAGTTTCGTTCCTGAAATGTCTGTACAGTATGACATGGATCGATGTTACCTTTCTGCTTGAAGGGACTCCTATCATCAGTAATTTACGGATCGCTGACCACACCTATTGACCTCCGACATTGAAGTTCGACTGCGGTTAAAAACCACATAATTTTGTAAAGCATGTCGTCAGGGACATAGAAACGTGGGTGACAAAATAACATTTTAAATTTATCTTCTCAAAAAAAAAAAAAAAAAAGAATCAATGAGTTTTGCACTTTCAATTAAGTTTTTTCTTAGATCTGTGTAAAGATGACAAAATAGGATGTGCAACTATATCTTAACAAATAACTTTAATTGAACCATTATTTAATGTTGACAGAAGTATCCAAAATTTCATCATCGATACGACGCCAAAAGATGATCCAAACCTCGAAACAACAGCAGATTTATACTGTGGTTATGATGTTTTTGGCTACCAACAGACAAGAAATATGTACAAAGAATCTACTTATTGAAGGAAAAAACACGGGATTGAAAAAAAGAATGGTCGATAAAAGGTGGTGGTCTCTCCAGACAGACCGAAATGCTATAATAACCTGAGAACAAATATAAAAAGTGTGTTTTAAGCTTGAATCGAACAAACATTGCGAATCAAGATTTCATTTTTTTTTTTTGGGGGGGGGGGTATAAATGAATTATGAGTTCAAGCAAAACATACATGTACATACCCGTAATGAAAACTGATTTTCCATCCGCAGGTAGACGCTTTCTTCTAAAGAATCGATTAATCAAGAATATGATTCCACCAATAATCAATAATCCGAACGCTACAAAAGCAGGACACATAATGTATAACTTTGTTGTTACTTCCTGTTCATAAGCTAGATTTTTGCAATTGAAATCGAAAATAGACGACAATTACTACATTATACAGTCCACCCTGGGTAATTCAAACATGTATGTACACAGTTGACGGGGATCTATCGCTTTACCCATGTCTGATATCGATCGCTATAATTGTTTGTTAATCCTTGTTTGAAATGTAGAGTCAAGGTTATTTATAACCTATTTAATCCAATTCTATGCATTGAAGAAAATAACTTTGGAAAAATATTGTCGGATAAGGAAATATTACTTATGACAAGCATTTTCTTCTTTCTTCACAGCGTTTTCTGCTCTATTCGTTACATGTACTTATTATTCAATTTTAGCAAAGTCTGAAAACTGTTTCAGTTTGAACTTGTCTAAAAATGTCGTCCTGTAATGTGATTTTGCGTGATTATTTTATTCAGCAGTTGTCAGTTATATGTATACGTTCTAGTCCACTTAAACTGTCTAGACCAATTACCGGATGGCAAAACTTTAGACTGGTCCAAATTGAAAGGAGTTACAGACGAAATTTCGAAGTTAATGCAATTTTAGATTTTTTTCAACCTTCAAGGTAGAAAATATTGTGAAAAATGAAGAAATTGCTTGTCTCAAGCAATTTCTTCATTTTAGACAATGTTTTTCCATTTGTTTTTCTTAAGGGGCGTCCATTAGCCTCATTGAGTGGAAGAAGGTAAACAAAAATTAGGGCAGCATGGATGTACAAATGACCAACATGCACAAAGCGTGATACAAAAGCAAATAATCACAAAGTTTCCCCTTCTTAAGTTACTATAACACCAACGTTTCCTACATGATTGCGTTATTAACTTTGATAAAAATGAAGTAACACTTTTAATTACTATACCAATTTCTTACTTTATCACCGGTTGGCGTGTCATTTAACAAACAACCTGTTTCAGGGTTTATCCTAAAAGCAGGTCGTCAAAATATTCGCTAATGCTTCTTTTGGTATCCAGATTTGATTGCTCACTAGTGTTCAAAGTATTTTTAGAGGAAAGCGTGTTCGATCGCAGATTGCTCGCTAATACTAGTAGTAAGAAAATGATGCACTGATCTGCTCATCCGCTTTTGTTAAAAGCGGATTTTTAGAGGGAAAAATGCTCACCAGCTTTATTCATCTTGAAAGTGGGCTTGTTTGAATATTGTCCACTTATGTTAAGGGTTAACTTTAAGACCAATCAGGTATAACAAGGCATAGACTGGATCAAGAGTACCAATATTGGAAAATAGTTCAGTTCAAACGGAATCTAATATTGCCGCAATACACTATTTATAAATAGCCGGGGTGACCCAGATGTCGTAACTATAACTTTACCAAAGCTGTAGTTACAATATTTTGATTGTACATCGACGAAATGACTTACATCTTTGTGAGATGAGGTGTAGTATTTTTGAAAAGGTTTTCTTTTCCAACTATTTCATCGTTCCTTGTACATGCACCATAATTTCTTCTTTCTTACCCGCCAGGAAACTTTTAAAACATTAGCCGATGACACAAATTAGACTGGTCCAAATTCAAAGTAATTGTAGGTAACAAATCGTAATTAAAAGGTATTCAAAAGTCTTATAGTGTGACAAAAAAAAAAAAAAAAAAAAAAAAAAACGAAATTGCTTGCAAAACGCAATGTCTATTTTTCTCACAATATTTTCCACAAATATTTCCCTATGGGCTGAAAAGTTCGGGATTGTGTGTTAATGGATTAAAATACATCTGCATAAATGAATGGCTTTAACCCATTCCCACACAGTGACGCTTTTTGACGCCCCTCAAGGAAAAACATGGGAAAACATAGTGTAAAATGAAGAAATTGCTTGTAACAAGCAATTTCTTCATTTAACACCATGCTTTTTACTCAGATAGTTGAAAAATCTAAAATTCATAAAATTTGAATTAAAGTCTGCACCTCCTGTCAATTTGGACCAGTCTAAAATCATGTTGCGTGGGAATGGCTTTAATCAACTGTGTAACGAAAGTTTTGATGTAGGAAAGATTTAAACATAATGTTCTCAAAGGGTTGAAATGAACTATTAAAGGACAATTTATCAATGTTAAATATGCGATATAACCTTTTATTTTGTCCACATGACACTTTTCTTTCTTTAAACAATACTTTTTTAGTACGAATAAAAATTACTTTCTAATATAATTTAGGATTTTTTTATAGAAGTGATTTGTGATTTATTAATCAGTTTAAAAAAATCAAGTTGAATTAAAATAACTTGTGTTTACTTCTATTACTGGCAGGTGATACACTCACAATCCAGATGTTTTTCACGTCCCTGAAAGAGAGACAGTGGTTGAATCCAACTGCTACCCACTTTTACAGCTGGGTTGACTGGGGCTGGCTATTGAGTGTCTTGCCCGTAAACACACCCCGGTGACGTAGGGACTCGAACCTGTGATGATCACGAGTCAAGCACCATACCACTAGGCCATCGAGGCAGACTTCTCGACAAATGTAAATTTTGCACGTTTTAATATATCAATATAGGTGTATGATTTTAAAGGACTTGATTTTAAATATCGATCTGCTGGCTTAACTATGTATGTTGTTACTGTCAAGATAATTTTTAACACAAATGCCATGCCCTAGCTTATCGTGTATTAGTTAAAGGTAAAAACACATTATAACTCGTTTTAAGCGTGTTTTTTTTAGGAAAAATTGGTATTTCATATCGACCAAACGGAAACCAGTTCTAACGCATTTCCGCTCATTTCCACGCATGCTCATAAACTTGAAGTGAAAATCTATGTGATCGCCTACATCTTGTTTCATCGCTGATGAAGAAAATAACTTTCTTGCTGAATGCCAACAGCCTCCTTTTAGTCATTAATATCCAGGAAAATGGTTTAAAACTTTGACTTAAAATATATCCATGGTAAATTGTCTAATGAATTGTCAAAATGAGAGAAATAATTTCCTCGCGTTTCAAGATAGAATCTAGGTCAGTGATTAGTGCAGTTAGCGAATACATGTAAACTGTCTGCTAGTGTTTTGACCTGGCAGGGGTGACCAAATTTACAACCCGTATACACAGTATATGTAACAAGTTACAACCATGTTATAGTCGCGATTCAAGCGCCTATTAACCCCATCGAATAAAACACCTTTTACCTCTCGAAATCGACTAAGTCTTTGAAACGGACATGTAGTACTTCAATTTTGATAATAATATGCTCAACAAAAAAGAATTGAATGTTAGCTTTGATTTCTTTACCTTTTATCATTTAACCTTTTACCACACAACCACAAATTTTCACGCAATTAAGAAGAAAACATTGTGATTAAATCAAAATAGCGGTTTCGGTAACAGTAAGGGGTCGTGATTGATTGAAAAGGGTTTAACACAACTTTTAATAGTATTTCAGTTATATCTGGGGGGCTGGAGCTCCTAACCATGGATTCGTGGTAGTTCACACACCAGTACTACCACTACATCCTTATCGAGCCTCCAGCTGCTCCTCCTACTTAGGTGTACGATTTACTTACTCATATTGATGAAACATGCTCGCATTGTTGAGCGCGGTTACTGATAAACCAGAAAAACTGCTCTCAGGACTTTCAGTCGTTTGATTGTATATATCTGGCATTTGAATGTTTAAGAACACGCAATTGACGGATCTGAGATGTCAATTAAAAGAACCATTACACCCATCAAATCATGCATTTAGACCGGAAGTGAACTTTAAACTCTGTCGTTGGCCGACATTTATGTGAAGCATTTTGTTGGTTTGACGTCTTAAACGTAGTAGCTACAGAGTATTCTAAACAAAATAATCAGCCTCAATTCCAATATAATTGATCGATTACATGAGATTGTCTGCCATTGCATTGCTGACTGCTGGAACATAATACAATCCACTTATTGTAGAATAATAAATTTAGATGGGATATTTTTGAAAATAAAAAAATCATGCTCTCGATGAAGCATTCGCCAAACCAAATCGCTAAATGAGAGATTTACGTGAGACTTGTTTACGTGACCGGTTACGCGGGGGGGGGGGGGTTTGATAGATTATCACTGTATAGAACTTCAAGCTGCAGTACGACGTTTAAGGTCGCCAACTAACCAATTTATTCCCTTTTAACATTCGACTAATCATACATTCTGAAAATAACGCCATTTCATAGCTAAATCGAACTTCCCGTTCATTTTCAGGCTGTTAAATACGACGTTTATATAGCCAACCAACCATTTGACTTTTTTTATAAATATTCTAGACCACTAGTCTTACGAAATAACACCGTTTGATATTGAAGTCGAAATTCCTGTCGGAGTCAGTGGGCGTGGCCAGCGATCCGGAAAGTCATTAACGTCAAAGCCAATGGCTGGTCAGTTATATGTAACCGGAAGGGATGATTTGTGCATAGCATTCTTAAATGTTCTAATTATGGAAGATTGGTAGTGAAATTGACAAGATTATCATTAAATATTAATTAAACGGTTACCGTAGATCAGTGGACCAAATAAATCTGACATTTAACACTTCGTTAGGGAGCCGACAACCATATGACATTTATTTATCCCACATAAATCATGTTTATTTCATTCCATTATATTACTTGTGTGAAGCAGACATTTTATGTTCTTTAGGATACTGTCCTATTAAAATTTCGTCTAAATATTGAGAAGAAGTAGACTATATCTTGATTGAATGTAAAGTAAAAGTTTGAAAATAATCGTACTGCAGTTCATTAATCCATTACCAGACGACAAAATTTTAGAATGGTCCAAATTCAAAGAAGTTGCAGACGGCAATTTCAAGTTTATGGATTTTAGAAATGTCATTGCCTTTCAGGGTAGAAAACACTGTTGATAAAGCTGAAAATACTTGTATAAAACACTTCATTCATTTTCCACAATGTTTTCCAAAGTTGTTTTTTGAGGGTCGTAAAAAGCGGGATTTTAGTTCACACAGCATATTTAAATAATGTTCTTTTTTGGGGCGAATAATTCCATCGCTCTAAATAGTCGATTAGCGGCATTGCATCCGCAGGTCATCCGACCTTGGCTGATGGCCATTTGTCAAATCACTGCAGTCAAAAAAATGCCCAATTAATCCATTCCCACACAGCGACGCCCAAAAGGAAATCAATTGGGAAAACATTGTGGGAAAAGAATAGTTTGATTGTCACAAGCAATTTCCTTATTTTCCATAGTGCTTTCTACACAGAAAGGTGAACAATCTAATATTCTAACTCCTTTCATTTTAGAACTGTCTAAAATCACGCTCTCTGGTAATGGGTTGATGTATCAAAAAAGCATGTATCAAAAGATTAAAGAACTTTGCAGTAGCCTAATCATCTACCAGGAACAATTTTAAACCTGGTTGTAGTAGACTGAGAAAATATTCGAGGTGTAATAAAATACCTAAAGTATATTTTCAAATATTTTTGTAAGCAAACGTTCCATAACCTACGAGATATCTTAATGTCGTGCTTAAACAGATTTGCGTATATAAGTCTAGTTTTTATGAATGGTGGGTAGATTTAGATAAAAGGAGAATAAATATAAGGTTCATTTTCGACTTCTTGTGTCTAGTTTCCGCGCCATTCTGAGGACCTACATATTAATGAAAAACAATTTGAAAAATAGATAAGGTAACTAAAAAAATATATATTTTTAATAAAAAAGGTATATAAAGAATAAACAATCATAATTATTTCAAAATAAGAGCATTTATCTAAAATAATGCGGTACTTATTAAAGTTATCTTTTTTATTCATGAATAAAATGATCAAATGAAATGTTCCACTTCATAAATGATATCACGTACGTGGCCGATGACGGTAGCGCGAGTATGCACTGCGATAACGCGATAGAACGATGAAGATATAACGAGAGTACGAGAATGTATTATTTCAGTCGCGTATGAAATAAAATAATTTTGTATTATTATCATGTTTCATTTCCGCTATTTAGGCGAGCAATATCACAAAAACACCAACACCAATATAAAGAAAAGAGTACAATAAAGACAACACAATGAATAGAAAGACATTTAAATACAAACATAGAAACAAACAACGTAATATTGAGCCCCCCCCCCCCCCCCCCCCTGCAATCGTGATCACATGACCTTTAAACGTATTTTTTTCAGTAAGGAAACGTAGTTTGAATATAGAAATTGCCTATCACGAGCTGTTTCGGAAGTCTGTCGTTCAAAAAAGGAAATTTTTAAAGTGTGATACTCTTACACCTATCCTTTCAGTATTAATTGCGAAACCGAAAAGAATACAAAACAAGAATTTATGAAAACGAAGTAAACACAAATTGAAAGTAGCGAAATAACGAGAACGTACCCATATAAAATCGAATGCGAAAAACATGAGTACTCCTCGAACGGTAACTTGAGTTAACAGAACATTGTTTAAACAAACAAACAAAAAAAAAAAAAGAAAAAAACACCAACGAACAGACAAACAAAACAAAACAAAAAAAAAAAAAACCCACAAACAATAGAAAACACAAAAAAAGCATAAAAGGGCTTGGAAATCATCATATATCGCCGTACTTAGGGTAACCATAATTGACCTTACTGTTTGTTTCTAAACTAAATTAAACAGACGCTTTAAATCTTGTAAATAACATAGTTTATAGACGAAAAAACAACAACAAACAAACAAACAAACAAAAAAAGCTCTAGCTACGAGGTTTCGATCGTCAAACAACGACAGCTCTTAATGTGCTATTATTATGTTAAAGATGAACTATAAATATACCAAAGTTTATTCTAAATAGGCAGAACAAAGAATAAAGAATTGATTAAAGAAGATAGAATCTTGTCTTGATAGAATTAAGATTAAACGCGTTGCTTATTACGGCGTTCATGGGTCCTGCGCCATGTACCAATATGGGCTGTCCAGAAATTCGGCAACAATTTTAATATGAGTTGCAATTTTAGCGCTGAGACAGTTATATTTGTCCACTCGCTTTGCAAAAATATTTATTATCTACCTTTTCGAAAATATACTCCATTTGCGCGGTAAATCAACATTATCGAGGAAGGGGTATCTCTTCCCTGTATGACGTGACTTTTTTGCTATTTATAAAGTTTATGAACTATGTTATTAGTATAAATCTAAAGACAATGGTGTCAATGAATGACACTGACTTCATGTAACGCAAGATACTGGTAACACTTTAGGAAAACATTCGAAGGAAATTAATGAAATGTGATTTTAAAATTCTGCATCATATACCTATTATATATAGTACGTTTATAAGATTGGTATTTCTTAACAACCTCAAAAAAGGTAAAAACGACCTGTCCCGCGTTACATTTCCTTATGGAGATCTCCGGGCTTAATTTGCCTCGCGGGATTTTGATTTTAGGAAACAATGTCATTTCTTGGTTCTTCAGTGATTAAAAAGAAAATAAAACTAAAGATTATACAAATGACTAGTAAATACACAACCAAAAGCTGTCCATTTTTACTGACGCAGTAAGAAAAAATGCATCATTGTCGATACCGTCTTTTTTCTATATATCACCTACTAAACAATTATTACAAGCATAAAAGATATACATTAGTGACAGAAAAGAAAGCCGGTTTTAGAGAAAGTCAAAGAACACATATCGTCATTGGGCGAGCGAAAGGCCTAACTACAGATTCAATAAAGCTGTAGTTACGACATTTTACTACCGACAATATGCGTTTTTCTACACATTAAACTACTCTAACGTCGCATATAATCATTTGATGTGCGCCATAGTGGGTCAATGTGTACAGTTCTTTTTTTGTTTTCAAACTACAATTTTCTTATTTTAAAAAAAAAGTTTTCTTTTTCTGTCAGTTTTCGCAGGTAATTCACAATATGACAATTTACATACATGTGAAATATTTTATCAATATGTTTAATCCATTTCCACACAGTGACGCTTTTAGACGCCCCGGGAGAAAAATCAATAGGAAAAACATTGTGTGAAATGAAGAAATTGATTGTAACAAGCAATTTTTGTTATTTTACACAATGTTTTTGTCCAGAAAATTGAAAAAAAATCTAAAATTTCATCAACTTTAAATTGTAGCAATGCAACTTCTTTCAAATTGGACTAGTCTAAAAATTTTGCCGTTTGGTAATTAGTTAAATAAATAGCCGTAGCTATAAGTGTAGGTCAAGCTTTTCAGACGTAGGGGCAATCGAAAAAAAATTGAAGCGATCCCGATACAAACAAACGAGTATGGTAAATTGCTTAATCTTTTTCTAAATTTTTTCTACTAAACCGTCTATTTTTATGAATCTTATTTTATTTACTCCTGTCGTTGTGAGTTTGCAAAGATTTAGCCGGATATATGTTAGAATTTTTATTCATTTGTGTGAGCTTTTAATTCACAATCTCGGATGACTTTCGTACGACTTCAGAACGAAATGGTGTTACCTGATGTTTCTACAACGAGAAACCAAGAGAATGATATTTAGATCGCGAGAGAACGACCATGAAAATACAAATATACAATATTTACACTCCCCAATGAGCCCTTCCCCCCTGCATTACAATGTGAGGGAGGATTGATGGTAACCGCTGTTATCCCATTCCCACACAATGGCGCTTATTGACTCACCGCCTGAGAAAACACCGTGGACAATAAAGAAAAATGCTTGTTACAAGCAATTTCTTCATTGTCAACGATGTTTTCTATCCTAAAAGAGAAAGACTTTCTAAATTCAACCAACTAGAAATTGTCGTCTGCAACTTCTCTCAATTAGGACCAGTCTAAACTTTTGTTGTCTGGTAACGGGTCAAAATCGTGAGATCGTAAGAGTATGATATTGAATCCAAAAGGTTACCTTGGGAAACCACAATCCGTCTACAACAACAACAGGGGCTACAACAATCAATGGATCGCCGAACACACCCAATGAGCTCCGAGGAAGTTCCACCTAGATATTAAACGATGTGATTTCACATAATGTATAGTCATTGAAATATAAACTAAAAAGAAAAATGGTTGGTTGACGACTACTTACGACGTTTAAATCCCAAAGCCAACAAAGGTGCTTCACATAAGCCAATGTTTGAGTTCAAAGTTCACTTCCGGTCAAAATGATCTGAATGGTCGATTGATTCTTAAATTGACTTTAACCGGCGTATTCTATCTTAATGTTCATTTAAATTTCTATATTTTGGATATTAAATTGCAAATGCCTTTTATAGTTTAATATGATCCTGTCTCTACAGGCCATTAACTGTCATATCAAAGGACACCATAAATAAGACCCATGATATTATTCTGGCAGATTTGCAAATTACAAAGGTAGGTACCTCATAAGAACGATTTCAAACAATTATTAATTATGATTTGAAAATTACAAAGGGTTCTGCCATATTTGTTCCAAAGCTTCGGAGGGCTGACCAAAACTGAGCTCGGAGCTACATGTTCCAGGAAAACATTACCATGTTTCAGCGGGGTCCTTAGAAAATTCTCAAGCGATTTGTAACTATGGATGAAATAGGTTCACAATATAAAACCCCCGACAAACAAAAGTCAGAAAAGTGGAAACACCCAGAACCATCGCCCCCGAAAAAGGTTAGGTCAACAACATTCACTGGGAAGTATAATGGTCACATTTTTCTGGGATGCCAACTGTGTGCTGGTTTTGGATTGTATTGAAAAGGGTCACACTTTAATTGAGAGGTGTAATGCTAACGTCATGACGTAGCTTCATAAAAGAAAAATAAAATATAAAGAAAAGGCAAGGAAAACTATCATTAAGTGTGCATTGTCACCAAGACAATGCTCCAGTACAATTGTCATAGCTCCTATTCAGAAATGTGCTTTCAAACTGATTGAGTAACCATCATATTTACCTGGCGATGCACCCTCTGGCAATCGCTTATTCCTTAAAAAAAAAAAATAATAAAAAAACACTCAGTTACTGCCAGTTTCGCTCTGATGATGACGTCCAAGAAGCTGTTAACGCATTTTTGGTGCCAAAGATGCTACTTTCCACAGGAATGGTATTCAAATTCAACACCGTAGGACAAAGTGTGTAAGCTTATAAGGTGACTACGTTGATAAATAAGTAAAAATATTTAAGTTAAACCATTTTTCTCTGCCTAAGGTCATGGACTTTTCAATCACCCCTTTTATTTGAAAGTGGTTATGTAGGTCTCGAGTTGAAACAAAAGTGCGCCATTTTATGACTTTCTTCCATTTGTTACCACGAGTTTATCCCGTGTGTAAAAAGATAGATAGATAAATAAGAATAAATAAAACTGTAATTATAACTTTGAGAAATCTTTTCTAAATATGCATTTTCGAGTACATTTCTTTTTCAGGATGAGTTGAAATCATATGTTTAGAATCTTATATTTATCATTATGTTTTTCTCCGAATTGGGATACAGGGAAGGGATACAATAAGTCACCTACTATATTTTACAGTTCAAGAGTTTGCACTACGTGTTTAACCCATTACCAGACAACCAAGTTTGAGACTAGTCCAAATTAGAAGATGTTGCAGACGAAAATTTTACGCGATTTTTAGAATATTTGGTTAAGAATTGATACTAAAAATAGGGCTATGCCTTCTTAACGCAACACTCAATCCCGCTGTTTTACACCCCTCAAGAAAAACACTTCAGGAAGCATAGCGAAAAATCGAAGAAATTACTTGAAATATTTTCAATTTGAACCATTCTAAAATTTTGTTATGGGGAATTGGGTTAAACAAATCAAGTGGGTATTACATCATTATAAAAGGAAAAAATCATTGCGTTCGAAAGTTTTCCTAGATCGAAACATTTCTTAAAGCCAGTAACTTGAAAACAAATCTCTATAAGTCGTAATTTTTTAACAGGTGGTTGCAAATGGAATTAATTAAATCTTAAATCTGCAGTTTGGCCACTGGTAATCTTCGCTTTAAAGTCCAAAGCTTACTGTGAATGCGTGGCTTACATAGTTATACCGTACTGCATGAGGCGACGTGAAGACATACAATATAAATCATTGTATCGAACAAGATCGTGACTACCACACTTCACTTGTTACCTATCTCGATAAAACTGGACATCTAGTAACCCCAGTGATCATTGAACCGTGACCCCTCACTGGACAGCTCCGTCCCACAATAGGTGTAAGGATGAACTAACTACAACGTAATTCTCGGACATTCTCGGACATTCTCTTTCTAAAACAGTTTGTGGTCTGATCACAATGGATTATAATGGATTTACCTATTTCGTTTTGTTTTCTTTAATTTTTGGAGGTAAATAGGTGCTTCAATGGTTAAATGTTTTTTCCGTATAATTTTCGTAGCGCTACATGTATATTTTGACATATTGCTGGAACCAAAAACAGTATATGTTCGTTTGGTGACCTAAACCTCGTAGCTGCGGCTTGAATTTTTATGGTCAAAAACTAGATAGCAAGTCTTCATAGTTACGGGGTCTTGGTCGCTTACTGATACGTGTTTATATGATATTAATTTACAAGAATAAACCGAATTTCTACAAAATAACAGCATCGATCTTTACAAGTATGGTTGTTTTTTAGTGTGTGTGTGTGTGGGGGGGGGTCCTCATATAAAAACAAGTTGAGTCGAACCGTATTAAAGACGGAAGGCTGTACAAAAGATTGTACCTGTGATCTTAGACGTAAGTCAAAGCGTCCGATTTTCCGTGAGTGGTTTTTGTTTTTGGTCTATCGACGGGTAAAAAAACATTCGGCGCGAGGACTTGAGTTTTCTCCGGGAAGCAGAGAGTAATTCGCCTAAACTGCAAGAAATTATTTCCAAAACGACATGAAATGAATACCTTTAAAGAATCAAATAAATAAAGGGTTTAAGAAAGTGTTAATTAAAGGAAAAAAAAAAAAAAAAAAAAAAAAACATTAAAAAAAGAAGAGAGAGAGAGAAGAAAAAGACACAAACACTAGCTTTAGATTTCTTGGAAGCGTTGGTCCAGGATATTGAAAACAGAGTACACAGTTTTTTGAAACTTAACCCGTTCCCACACAATCACGCTTTTTAACGCCCCCAAATATCTTTGAAAAACATTGTGGAAAATGAAGAAATTGCTTGTGACAAGAAAGTTTCTTCCTTTCAACTATGTTTTCCACCCAAAAGACAATAAATATATAACTCAAAATGGGGAAAAAAAGAAATAAAATATAAATCAATACAATTTCATCAATTAAAAAATATTGTCTTTAAATTGTGACCAGTCCAACATTTGTCGTCTGGTAATGGGTTAGCAGGGGTCCAAATATATTTCTTTTCATTTCCCATCGTTTAGAATCATCGTAATGCCATTTTACATGTCATTTTCCCCCCAGAAAGTATTGGCTATATAAGATTTGTCATTCGTTCCAAATATTCTGTTAAGAATTGAATCAAGAATTTAAAAGTGTTTTTTTTTCAAGACGGTAAGATAAGTGTACCTTTTCTACATACTGTTTTGTCTGTTTTGCTCTTCCTACCTTGTTATGGGCAAAACCTTAACAATTTGACATTTAGCATGTAAAAACTATTTGTTTTGTCGCCATGTTAACCTGCGTTCATTTTCCCCAACTATAAAAAATAAAGATAAAAACTTCGAACATGTGAATTGTTTTACAACGTTAAAATTAAGTTCTGCCGAGTTCTACTTACATCAGTTCTCTTTTTAAACAGCACAAAAAATGATTTGTTTTTTTTTCTATCCCGGAAGAAAAGTATATAGTCGTTGGGTTTGTAAAATGTCGTAACTTCCTCTTGAATAAAGCTGTAGTTACGACATTTTGCACGCCCAATGACGATATATGAATCGTTAGACTGGTGCATCTTGTGCTCCTCAGAATTACTATTTTGGTCAGAAATATTCAGTGTACTTGTCACTTGTTACAGACAGCCTATTCGCGGCTTCAGTGAGACGTAGATAAGATAAAGTAAAAAGTTAGGCAACTCTTTTTCCTAGTGAAAATGTGTAAAGACTTCAAATTGAGCAAAATTAATGATACTGCCATGAAACCTGTCAATATTTGTTGATCTGAAAGGTGACAATTCGTTAATCATGTCGTTAAATCAAGACCAAATATAGGCAATTTAACTTGTCAAAACCCCGAGCGTTTGTTTCATGATCATAGAGCCCGGTTTTGTAATTTATTGAAACTGATTAAAAATTAATTAAAAATGTCCAATACCGCCGTTATTATTAGTCGTTTATTTCTTATTGATCAAAACATGGACTCTAGCTTTCGTGTTCTCCGGTATATTCTAACTGGCACTCAACCAAACACCAGACAACAACATTGAAGACTGGACCAAATTAAAAAAAAAAAGAAAAAAAAAAAAGAGTTGCAAATGACAATTTCATTCGACGAAATATAAACAAACTTGGTCTTTTGGAGTATAGAAAATATTTTAGATGATGAAGAAGCTTCTTTGTTTCCAAAATGTTTCCCAAAGATTTTTTCTTGAGGCGTACAAAAGTGGGATTTTGTAGGAATGACATAATGATACTAGAAGAAAAAAAGAAAAAAAGAAAGAAAGATACAGATATTATAAATCATTAAATATTTCAGATCCAATTTTTTGTCTGTAGAAAATTGCAGCTGAATTCACTGGTTCTGATATTCATAGATAGAATCAAAAAAATAAAAGGGGAGGGGGATTGGTCTTTCTTTTTCCAATTGATCTGATTTATTCCGAAACCCTGGAAACAAACGAAAAATTAAAATAAACTAGAATTTAAATTAACTGACTTTTTTTCTCGTTCATGTGGATGTTGACTTTGATCAGCCGCATGCAGAGTTAAAGAATAGCTGACCCTGCCCACTGACTCTGCTATCCACACCCAGTTACTCCGACAGGAAGTTCACGGAAGTTTGAATTACTATCCACATTGCTATTGTTCACAGGAGAAATTATTATGATTAGATATTTTCATGTCAGTTTAAAAAAAAAAAAAAAAAAAAAAAAAAAAAAAAAAGAAAAGAAAGAAAGAAAAAACACAAGTAAAAGCAAACACGCTCATGATAACGTTTTATTTCCCTACGGCTTGTACAAGCAGCTTTTCGTTTTTCTATAATAAAATCTTAGAATTTATCTATTTATACTAAGAAAGGCCAAGTTAAAGGTTAGAGCAATGCAAATTATACCATTTTATTTGTCTTTATAACTTTACAAACGCAGTATATGAGATGAATAAATCACCAAATGGCACTGTACGGACTTGCCCACAACTGTACGGAATAAGACAGTTTTGACCAGCATGAACAACAATCAAACATGAGCGTTCTAGCAACAATAATCTAAAGAAGGAAGTTCGTTATATTTATACCATTTCACGAACACCTTTAATAGACAATGACGTAAATATGGAGGTTTGTTCAAAGGTGTACGGAAATAACAGGACATGCTTACTCAATGGATTTTATTTAAAGAGACCAGCCGCGCGACTTGGGACGCCTTTGAAAATGCATAAGTGTCTACCATTTTCGGACTGTGTGGACTGCGCACACTTTCCTGTCTTGTTACCTATATTCCTAAATATAGTTGACTTTATTTTTATTTCCAAAATATTACATCTGATTACCCTCTGCTATACCCGCTCTCTTTTCAAATATCAGTTTCATAAAGATCCCGCCTGTCCGTCTTTTGGATGACAGATCACATATATATCCTTGCACCAAACTATCAACCACACCGCGACCCTTGAAAATCTTACACAGATTAGACATCAATGAAAGTATTTACCAACTCTTTATTGTTTTTTTCTTCATATCAATGACTAGGGCCTGAGATTATTAAACTTTTTTCGTACTCATTTTGGAATTCACTTAAAATTACGCACTGAATAGAAATATGAAATTTACATTTCGTGAAATAAAAACAATTTGCCAATGTAATCGTTAAATTTCACGCACTTATAGTATCCAAGCGGGGAAGTTTTACAGTGAATCCGAGAGATTCTATCTTACTTTCGATACGAAACCTATAACCTTGGATCTGTCTGAGTCGATCTCTTTTCCAAATATTTTTTTTTGAGGAGAACCCAAAGCGCGGGGTTATAAAGTGTGATTGTGTGGGAATTGGTTAAAGATATGAATAAAGCAATACACGCGGTCATGCATTCGGTCGAGACGGAACCAACTAGAGTCAACGACTGGAACGCAATGTACATCTATGGTTATATCATTCCTTCTTCATGTTCAGGACTTGGCCAAACTTTACCGGATTAATGTCTAACTCATTTCTGTCCGTATTATTATCTCCGATGTGATGCAATAATATTTAACCCGTTTACACACAATCCGTCTCTTTTACGCCCCTTAAGAAATAAAGCTTTGTAAAACATTGTGGACATTAAAGAAATTGCTTGAAACAAGCAATTTCTTCTATGTCCGCAATTTTTTCTGCCACAAAAGACAAAGAATTTCATCAACCTAAAATTGTCGTCTGCATCTTTTTTCAATTTGGACCTGTCTAAAATTTTGTCATGAGTGAATGGGTTAAGCATCTAATATTTTCTTACATCATGATAAGACTAAATTCAAGTTGAATCTTGTTACTACCCAACACACCTTCTATGGCCGCATGGCTCTCTGCTTGGTAAAGCAGATCTTATTGTTGACAGTGTCGACTCCAAAAGATTGCTGTGTCAGTGATTATGTTTCCTATGTGGCGCTGCGATACATAATCCGTGTTTCTTTTGAATAATTAATTATTTTGCAAGACTCTAGTCTCAACGATCCGTATGCAAAGATTTAGTCAGACTCCACCAGATTCCTGTCTCAATGACTCGTTTATTCGAGATTTCGAAAGATTCTAGATTGCTGCACAAATGATATCTGTCGATATTATAAAGTCTATCGTAGTCTATATTTTACTTTTTGGGTTATGTAAGGATTTAGACAATTTCTACCAGATTGCTTTCGGAAATTTCTGATCGTATATTTGGTCCCGCAGCTAGGCTATAATATGTTAACGTGGTTCTTTTCTTTTATTTCAGGCCTTTGTCAGACTCCACCAGATTGCTGTCTCAACGATCTTTGTCCTTATTATTGTGTCCGATGTGATGGTACAGCACAATGTTTTGACTTGTCGGATGAACTCGGGTGCAGTAAGTATTCGATAACCAAGAAATGTTTATATAAATGTGATGATCACAATTTTAACGCGATTTATGCTTATTTTATTTGCAAATTCTGATATAATTTTTTGTTTGCTGATCAGTACAGTTCAGTATAATAATAATTAGGCCCTTTGATGACCAAAAATTTCACATACTATCGCTTAGCAACCTAAACATTTAACAACAGCTTTATTGAAGATCTAGTTACTAGATCTTGGTCGCCAACCGTCAATGCAACAAAGAAAATTAATCGTATTTAGAAACTTCGCTATGAGGCTAACTAAACTTGGAGTCAGTAGATCTAATAAAGACATAACCGACACCTTCTTTAACCCATTACCACACGACAAAATTTAAGACCAGTCAAAATTCAAAGAAGTAGCAGAAAACAAATAAAAGTTGATGAATTTTTTAAAATCTTTTTTCTTTTAGGGTAGAAGACATTGTGGATAATGAAGAAATTGCTTTTTACAAGCAATTTCTTCATTGTCCACACTGTTTTCCAAAGCTTTTATATTGAGGGGTGTTTAAAAGCGTCATTGTGTGGGATAGGGTAAAGTTGCATTAAAGCGCAGGAAGACCCGAGTCTTTACTTGATGCATATCTGTTAACGTTGGAAACGTCATGCTAACGGCCAATTTACCAATCAACATATCAATCCTTCAGTCATAAAATAAATTACATGTGAAGCAATTTTGTTGATTTGGCGACTTAAACGTTGTATCTACAGTTTATTCAAGCTGTAGTGACGACGTGTAGTTCGCCAACCAACAATCGTTTGTTACATGCTTCTGATCATAAAACATCTAAAAACGCCGATTAAAATCTAAATGGAACCTGCTGGGGCTTAGTGGGCGTGGTCAGCGTTTTGTCAATTATCGTAATATCATAATCGTAGCTTGAAAACTCGAAATAATGTCGTACGCACATTTCAAGTTAAAACCATTTAGTCTCACGGTTAATGAGCCAAAGACTATATCAAAGTCTTGAAATAATGAACACTTTTTCTGTCAAGTCAAGACATCAATGGTAATTAAATTAGTACGTTTTACAAGAAGTACATATCAAGCAATATACAGTGTTGAATAGATTTGACAGAATGAGTGCACACACGTGTAAAATCTATTACTTTCTCATAATTAGTTCGTCAAATAGCCATATATTGACACCTGCTATTTGCATTGACAATTGGGAATGTATGACCTATATTGGATACATAATCATTTGATATCCTTGCTTTATATATAAACATACTTGTGTTTTATTCTTTTGTTGGATAAGAATAAAAAACTTTCAATTTTGAATAAACGCTTAAATTCGATTCCAAGACGACAAAAATTTAGACTGATTGATAATGTAGGAGTGGTAGACAACGGTTTAAAGTTTATATGCTATTCTAGAGTTTTTTTTCAAATTTCTGGAAAAAAACCATTGTTGAAAATGAAGAAATTGTTCTTCTTGGTAGGCGTCAAAAAGCGTCATTTTATGGGAATGGCTTAAATTCTTCGTTATCTTAAATGTTCAAAATAGACAAACAAAATAATACAACCCAACATTTAAAGTCGTCATTAACTGATATATTCCTTCAATTTGATCACTGATTTTGAATATTTAACCCAATACATAAAGACAGAAATCTTAGACTGGTCCTCATCTAAAGAACTTGCAGATGAACATTTCTAACTGGTGAAATAAAAACCAAAGTGCTGAAAGTACTGTAACCTAGCAAAGCATCGATTTATTCTATAATCTTCTTTGTCAAACTTTTTCATGATAAAGAAACGCGTTTAAAGTAACCAAGGAGTATACCCATTCCAACGCAATCATTCCTTTTTTACACCCCTCAAGAAAACAGTTGTGGAAAACAATGTGGAAAATGAAGAAATTACTTGTTACAAGCAATTTCTTCATTTTCCACATTGTAAAAAAAATTAGAAATTTCAACAACTTGAGATTGTCGTCTGCAACTTTTAGGAAGACTCTGATCAGAGTCATTTTGAACACGATGTGCTCAAGTGAGCTAAAAATACCTAGGAGAGTTTGTAATATTCCTGAAATACATAATAACTACTTTTTATTGCGTAGGTATTTAACGGATTTAGTGGTTAAGCCGCCAGTGGTAGTTTGCACTCTTTGGACTTTGAGGCGACCTCAAAATTTTGCATGTTAACTTAACCTATCAAAGCTGACGCTTTGCTAGCTAAAAACAACAACAAAGAATGAGGTAGAAAACATTGATGATAAAGAAACTGATGGTAAATGCAATTTCTTCATTTTCAACACTGTTTCAATTTTTTTATACCTGAGAGATGTACTGTGTGAGAATGGTTTAATCCATTCCCACACATTTACGCTTTTAGATGCCCCAAAGGAAAAAGCTTTGGAAAACATTGTGAAAAATGAAGAAATTGCAATTTTTTCATTATCCACAATTGTTTTCTACCCCTCCTTAAAAAGTAAAAAGTAAAAAAGAAAAAAAATATATAAACTTTAAATTTTGTCTCCTTTTCCTTTGAATTTGAACCAGTCTGAAATTTTGCCGTCTAATAATGGGTAAAGTACAAAAAGGCGAATTTTTCCTTACCGGGTTAGCTGGCTGTCTCCACATAGTCCTGCTTGGGTTGGTTAAGTTTTGCTCTTCTTAAGTTGCAATTTCCACCTTACGGACCCCAACTGATTTTAGAAGCGAATTAATTGAAAATATTGTAATGTGAAAATCGAAAAGAAAACAAACCCTTTTCATTTAACCCTTCCCTTTTCAATCCCTGTTTTTTACTTTCCAGTGTCTTTATACTTGAGAAAAAATTGTGGAAAAAGAAGAAATTGCTTGTAACAAGCAATTTCTTCTTTTTCCCACGATTTTTTCTACCCTACTGTTTGATCATTTTTCAAAAAAAAAAAAAAAAAAAAATCAACTTTGAAATGTCGTCTACAAAACCATTTTCTGTCGACTGTCAAAAGTCTTCTAATCGACCGCTTCTAACCCCGACTATTTCATTGCAGGTACCGAAGGAGACAAAAAACTCAACTCTTATTCAAAACCACCCATATTTGTCCCATTTGTTTTGAAAACCATAACATCGCAATTGAGAAAGGAAAAAGAAGCTGTAGCCTCCAGGTTTCCAAACCGTCAGTGTATAAGAGCCCCGAACGTACAAAACAAACCTCGTAACACTTATAGAACTGACACAAATGAGAGAGAAGAGATTGAGGAAGGGTGGTCGTTAAGAGTGATGAAATTTAAAACTGGAAGCACAGCGCCACCAACAACTGAGGCACCTATATGGCTCCAACTTTTACGGAAACTGCAAGCCGAACAACAGGCCCCGCCCACAACAACGACAACTACAACACCGGCTCCAACGACGACAACAGATCCTCCCTGGCTCGCCCTTTTGAAGAATCTCATACAAGTTGTGAAAGGAAATTCGACCACAACCCTGCCTCAGTTAACGTCTACAGAGCAACAAACAGAATCATGGCAGACTGGATCCGTAGAGTATAGTAAACCTGCTTCAACTCAGATAACCTCACCACCCTCCACTACCGAAACGTCTATAAGGACGACGACTACATCTCCTACAGTACCGCCACCGTCATCTGCATTTGATGTTGTTCACAACCTCACGTCAACTGTATCATCTATTACGTCAATTCCGGCTGATCTGCTTTCGACTTCTGCAAAACTTACATCCTCTCTTGCCAATGAGAAAATCGCAACAAGCATTCCTGTAATTGTAACACAGCCAAGCCAGACACCTGCTGACGTGTCTTCTGATGAACGGCCAACAACAACAACAAAAGTTGCACGAATAACCACTACAGATACGTCAGTAAATACAACGGAACGATTACTTAACAATACATCAAAAAGTGAAACGACATCCCAAATATATGGTATATCATCAAGTCCTCGGTCAAATCTGTCGTATGAAATATCAACTGAAATTGAAAGTTTCGAGACTACAGTTGGCAAAGATATAAACACCAAACAAGGCGTAATGAATGTGTCGCACGGTGTTGTTTCTACACAAATAACCCGAACGTCACAAAGTGAAAGAAGTACAGAGACTGTAACTGGAGTACCTATTCAGTTCGATTTAATCAGCACGGAAAGTGTTGAAAAAGTAATACATGTCACAAGTAATATAAGTTCGATATGGAATACAAGCAATGATAGCACTGCAGAATTAACATCGGATAGTGTAACAGAAGAAAGTTTGTTTAATACAACTCTCTCGCCTATCAAGATAAATGATACTCGTATCAATATTTCTACTGACGGCTCGCATCAAGAAAAACTTGGATGGAATGAAACTTTAAATGTTACTGAAAGTATATTGATGGATTTAACAGATTCTTCACTCGGAAATTTGTCTAACAATACCACGACAATCTTTAAGGATATTATAACAACAAGTACATATAATACAACTGATACCACATTTACAACTAGTACTGATGCCCCTTCTATACAGTCAAACATTATGAAATTAATAGACAAACTTTTAAGTAAAATCAACGAAACCGAATCAGAATTCGCAAATTCAACTTCTAGTTCTACAACTAAATTTCCAGTAGAACTGAAACATTTCTATACAAATTTTACATTGAATGAAACTGACGCAATAGGAATTAAGCAAATAGATACTTCATTAAGAGATTCGAGTGTGACGAGTGAGTTAACACCGAGAATTGGCCTTATTGAAATTGGGGAGGTAACAACAAGCATGAACATTCCAACAATTTCAACAGACTTCACGTCGACATTAAACGATACTACACAAACAAATGATACATTCAACATCGACGTAGAAACTTTTGTCACTGATCCAAAAAATGTTACAGTCTCCCAAAATGATAATGTGACGAACGAAGGAAATTATCTTAATTCATCGTTTATCATATCAAACAGCGCGGTATCAATGAATTCAAGTATATCACAACAGGGACAAATAAAATCATCGAATGATACAACTAGCTTGACGACCTCTTCTATTCGAGAAGAAAACGTAATTACAACGGAATCCGAGGTAGATATTCTTTTAAAAGAAGTTCGGAAAACTTTAAATGAAACGAAATCACGAATAAGTAATCTTGCTGATCAAATCTATTCTTTGGAGACTAATGCAACAGAGATGAATACAACGTTTAATACATTCAACACCAAAGATTCTACAAAACCCAGATTATTCAAATATGGACTGCTAACAGATTTTCAAACTGATAACGACCTCTCTAATATAACAGTTGATAGGTCTGTCCGTGTAAAACCGATTCTCCAGGAGTCAAATCAACGAGACACGGTCACTGTGACAATTAACGACAAAAAGTCTAGAAAGGTTAATAAAGCAGTAGATTCCTCGCCAATGTCTTGGTTATATCAAACTACCTCATTTCCTTTTGACAATTTCTGGGATACAATAACAAGCCAATCGCCACTTATGGATTCAGTTTTTAGTCCAATGCCTCCAAACACTATATGGAGCTCTCTTTTTGGTACGTGGAGCCTCGGGACTGTAGGGTTGCCCACAACTCCGAGACAACAAAATTTTGATACGATAGCAACAACCCAAGCGCCAGTGGAAATGACAACCATAACACCTCCTCATACACCTCCTCGAACATCTCCTCAGACGCATGCTTGGACAACACCCCAGACGCCTACCAAGGCGACCGACCAGAAGCCTTTCGAGACTCTTTCAACTTCTACTGTTGCACCAGTGACGTACCTCCAGACTGAACCACCCTTGGCAATTGGGGTACAAATACCTGTTATAAGAACCCGGGATTTCGTTGACAAAACAGAGATTAACAAAACCAAGCTTAGCACTCCTGGGTCTGTCAGTGATGAAATTTATTTCGTTTTGAGGCAAGGTACAACTACCCGCCCAACTCAAACCCAAAGCGTGACTGACCCAAGGCATAATACAGTGGTAGCATTTGTTACGGAACCAGGAGTTAACTTTGATAACGAAACAAATATTGAAATGAACACAAATTATACAATCTCTAAGATTCCTATTGTAACACCCGAACCTGATGTTTATATGAACTCTGAAGAAAATTCAAATCGAGTGGGCAATATTAGAATCGAGTCCGGTATCTCCGAGCCTCAGACAACAACACCATCCCCGATGTCTATTACACCATTCTTAACCGTTTCTAATGAAGTCTATGTTATTAGACCGACCAGTCAGGTAACTACTCCAACACCTACTGTACCCACAACCATGCTGCCATCGGCAACAGCTTCTAAGATGGTGTCTTTATTAAAGAACAAATCCCAGTTAACATCGGATGGACGGACCAAAGATAAGTCTAGACAAGACTGGTGGGACCAAGCTTTCCAGCCGACAACATGGTTCCCGTTCGAGACTCAATACCCCACAAACACCCCTATACCTTGGAATACTATCGATAAACAACTAGCTACTGATATAGACCCCGGACCAACAACGGCTGTCCCTAGTGGTGTGGGATGTTTGCTATTACAAGATGCGTCAGGTAAACCTTAGCCCATTCCTACACAAGCCCTCCTTTTTTTACGCCCCCCAAGAAAAAAGCTTTGGATAACATTGTGGAAAAAATGAAGAAATTGCTTGTATCAAGCAATTTCTTCATTATCCACGATGTTTTCTATCCAAAAAGACAAAGAAAATTTAAATTCCACCAACTTCAAAATATCGTCTGCAGCTTCTTTCAATTTGGACCAGTCTAAAATTTTGTTGAGTTGGAATCGGTTAAACAATCTACATTATAGGACAAAACAAAGTGAAGGATCACGTTTGTTGGTCAATAAGTTATAAAACATCAAATCATTCATTCAGACCGGGAATGAACTTTAAACTCCCACATTGGTCGACATTTATGTGAAGCTTTTTGTTGTTTTGGCGACTTAACCATCGTGACTACAGCTTTTCCAAGCTGTGGTTTCGATGTAAAAGTCACCGAGGAACTATTTTATTTTTGCTGCTCCCCAAAGGGCGAGCATATATCCGCCACTTCGTCTGTCTGTCCTTCCGTTTTCCCTCCCGTCTGTCCGTCCGCTCCGATATCTCTAAAACCTTGGGGCAAAATTGGATGAAACTGCACATGAGAATCCCTTATGATATTTCGCCGAATCACTTTCCCCGGTTTTTGGAAAGCTCCAAAGTCAAGGTCACAGTTCATTGCCAATAGTAAAAAGAGACCCTGTTCACAACACAGCTCCTTCAATTATTGATGGATTTAAAAAAAAACCTTGGCACAATTGCTCTCTATCATAAATAGATGTACGATTTGAAAAAAAGATAACCAGATAGCTCAAAGGTCAAGGTCACAGTTTAAGGTAAAATGTAACAAGAGCCATGTCTGACATGGCCACCCCCCTCCGTAAAAGCTTGATAGTAAACTGAAGCCAGTTAGATTTAGGTTTCTTGTGCACTGCAATTCTTCAGTTCGATATTAGCTATTATACTTTCAAAGATATGCTCAGGACAAAATCTAAGTCTTCAAAACAAAGGGCAATAAATCCAAAACTATGCAAGTGTAACGTAAATTCTCCGAGCGGTTTAATTTTCAGTGTTTTCTAAGTTTGGAACCAAATAAACGAGTCTGGCTACCTTGCCTAGACAGTAAACATGTAATATCAATAACACAAAAACAATGATTTGACAAATGATTCAAATTTGATTTAAGATACTGGCTACCTGCCGTGTTTAATCATCTAATAATTAATTTGTAATTTTATAATAACACACGAGTTTATAACACGAGAATATTACCCCGGAACCCTCAAAACCTGGTTTCAAGATCTCCAAACTATGTTTCAGACCTCCAAACCTTGGTCTGAAACAGTAATTATAGTCGTCCGTGGTATCTCCAAATAAATAGTCTGGGGTGTCGGCCTAGAACTAGTTCTGTCAGTGTTTCTGCATTGAAGTAATGCTGATAACTTGGCAGAACTCTGTCTTTGTTTCTCCTCTTACCCAGGCTATTAAAATTATATTTTATACCTTTTAATTCAAACGACTTGTGTCTTTGACGAATGGTTGCGGTCTCTTCTTGATCTGTTTGAAATCGGCCTTTATATACCTAATTTTGGACCACGTGATAACCTGCGCGGGCCTCCATAGTAACATAGTAAACACTGACCATCAGACTATGTGAACTTAGGTACTTTGATCTTAGACTAGAAACCGTTTGTAATTTAACAAGCTCGTGCCGATCTCCGATAAGAACTCAAATGAAGCCCTTTAATTCACAATAAATTACGAACATTGAGAAATCACGTAAGTACAACATTCAAACTGATTTTACTGAAACTGGTCAATTACCTTCCAATTACCTATTTCGATTTGCGGCGTGCGTAAATGGACCTGTTTTATAACAAGGGGAATAACTTCCATAAACTATATTCATCACACAAGCAAGAGTTGTGGTTCTTGTCTACTGCACTTCTCCTCAACGAGATCTATTCACCTACGAAGTTTTAAGTTAATAGCTATCAAATTTTTAGAGATATAACCCGGACAAAATCTTAGTCTTTAAACAACAAAGGACAATAACTCCAAATTTATGCAAGCAAGAGTTGTAGTTCTTGTGCACTGCACTTCTCCTCAAGTAGATGTATCGACCTATGCAGTTTCAAGTTTATAGCAATTATACTTTCAGAGATATTCTCCGGACAAAATGTAAGTGTTTAAAACAAC
This sequence comes from Fragum fragum, assembly GCA_946902895.1. Classification (NCBI taxonomy): domain Eukaryota; kingdom Metazoa; phylum Mollusca; class Bivalvia; order Cardiida; family Cardiidae; genus Fragum; species Fragum fragum. The sequence continues at coordinate 87,085,802 of OX336365.1, forward strand.
AAAGGGCAATAACTCCAAAATTATGCAAGCAAGGGTTGTGGTTCTTGTGCTCTGCACTTCTCCTCAATGAGATCTATCGACCTATGAAGTTTCAAGTTGATAGCAATAATACATTCAGAGATATCCTCCGGACAAGTTTAGTGACGGAAGCACGGAATGACGGAAGGACAGAAGGACGGAAGGACGGACGGAGACCATTACTATATCCCCTTCGCCGAAACTGCGGGGATAAAAAATGACCTTGTTTGCAACGTTGCTCCTTCAAATATGGAATGATGTCATAATAACTTGGAACAATTATTCTCTATCATGAATAGATTTTCCACTTCAATGAAAAAATAAAATTAAATTAAAAAAAAATAAAAAAAATAAAAGAAAATAAAAGAAAATAGCTCCAAGATCAAGGTCACATCTCAAGATCGAACGTTGAAAATAAGCATTTACAGAGTATAGATCCGTCAACAATTGATGGATTTCGAAATAACTTTACACAATTATTTTCTTACATGAGTAGATGAGCAATTTGAAACCAATTTTCAGATAGTTCCAAGGTCAATGTCAAATCCTAAGGTCGAAAGTTAAAATTAAGCCTTCCAGAGCATTGCTCCTTCAATTATAGACAGATGTCAATATTACTTGTCACAATTCTCAGTCATGATAGATGTGTCATTTGGAAAAAATGAATAGCTTTAAGGTCAAGGTCACAGGTAAAGGTCAAATGTTTAATAATGCAATGTCTGGGGTATAGCTTTTAAAATGATGGACTGAATTAATATAATTTTACACAGTTGTTTTCTATCATCAGCAGATGTGTAATTTGAAAACCTTCAAGGTAAAGGTCAAAGATTAAGGTTGAACGCAAAAATTTAACATTTCCCGAACAAAGATCCTTTATGTCTGGATGGATTTCGAAATAACTTTACACAATTGTTGTCTGTCATAAGGAGATGTGCCATTTGAAAAATCAATTCAAAAAAAAATTCTGAAAAAGTTGAACAGTTCAACAATCCGCATCGATCTCTTTTTCTCATTCTATTCATTCTTAGTGCTATTCCTTTTCGCATGGATTCTCAGTTTCATTTTAAAATAAAACATAAACAAATAAAACGCATGGTGCACAATTTTCTCAGCAAAGGATAGCTTGTCACGTTAATGATCTCCGACATGGATGTTTGACTGAAATAATAAACAACATTATCTTTTAGAAAAAAAACGGTCGAAAAAATGATGAAATGTTGATTGGCTACCCAAATTTCTTAACTACAGCTTAAAAAACTGTAGTTACCACGTTCATTCTAAACACTAACCATAGTATTGACATAAATGTCGAACCTCAAAGTTCACTTCCGGTATAATTGAACGATTTCTTATTGATGGAATAACAGTCCACATATTACCTTAACATTTTAGGACAAGGAAAAAATTGATCATGACGTATGAAATACAATCCGGTATACGTATTTAATATTTTCACAAAAAATACATAGAAAATAGCGTATAATTTTAAGCTTCAAATTCGAATTCAAGGCAGGTAAGGAAATTTTAAGTTTACGGTAAGTGTATTAAATCGTCTTAAGGTTTACAAGGGTCGACATCCTGCTTCTGTGGAGATATTCTACGGATTGATAACCATTTTCTCAACCCCTTGTGTAACCGTTCTGATCTTGTTACATGTTCATTTCGACCCCTTTTCATATCTCTGCACTATTTCAATATGCCATTTTAGTGTAACCAGTCCAATGATTAATCGTCGGTTTGCGAGCGAAATTATCGTTAATACAGCTTTGTTCGAAATACAAATCGTGGTTGACATCTGCTGCTTCAGGTCTCATTTCAAGTATTAATTTTCCGGCGTGGATGGTCCCTTTGGGCAAGACGGATAAAAATACATGCAGTAAAACTAAAGGAAGATCGCCTTAATGATAGAATACGTCACGTAAATGTCACACCACGCGTATAACCACTAATTTCCATCTAATCATCGATCATTTAATATGTTAGTGTATCCTCCACGCTCCTGATTGACTGGTTATCGATCTAAAATCGATAGTTATTGGCCAATATCTGACTAAAGTTACTTCCCAATCTCACTAATGTCATATAGTAATATATAAATGTCATTTCGGATCCTCAGCTTGTTATTTTGACGTATGAATCTATAATATGATATAACAGAAAAAATGATAAATAAATGAATAGGGTAATAAATAATTAAAGAAAAACAAACAAACAAACAAAAAAAAAACACACCAAAATATAATTACATAATTGAATAAATACAAAAAGACATTTCACAAAAGAAGGTCGATTGTCGATCAATATATGTTAAGTTCAAGTAAAAATCTTCTTATTTTTACGGTCACAGGTTCGGTCCCCGATCCCGGCTAATATCCTTTCCGACATTTTTCTCCCACTAATGGGTTGATAATCGTAAACCTAAGTAGGATGAGCAGCTGGAGGCTCGGAAAAGATGTAGTGGTAGTACTGGTGTGAGAAATGCCAGGAATTCATGATTAGGCGCTCCAATCGCCGAGATATGACTGAAACACATTTAGAAGTGGCGTTATCCCCATTCAGACAAACAAATCTTATTTCAACACGTGGTTTGTATACTCAGTACAAGAATCTATAACTATTCTAACGATGCTTTAAACGTGGTATAGGTTTTTAGTCATAACTAATGTAGTTATAGTTGGTATCTATGAAAACAATATTAATCTTATATCGAGATAACCGCCGTGGAAGCGCATCAGACTCCCAATCTTCAATCATGGGGTTTCATGAGATCGCCCGCTGGCGATGGCACATATTTTTTCCGACATTTGTCTCTCACGAATGGGTGGATAATCTTAAACCTATGTGGGATAGCAGCTGGAGACTAGGTAAGGCTGTGATGGTGGTACTGGTACAGGATATACCAAGAATTCGTTGTTAGATTATCCAGCCGCGATATGACTGAAAATTGTTAAAGCGGCGTTAAACCCCTTTCAAACGAAGAAAATATATCGAGATAGTACATGATACAATAAGATGCGTTCTTTTCGGTTCTACTTTGCGTTTGAGTAAGGGGAACACGATACAAAAATTGGTGCTCAGAATAAACCCACGTGGGCACGACGTTGGCGATGATTTCCATAACTATCATGGGCCTAATCTTCTCAACTTTAAATTTAGTCTGGCTTCCAGACTCTTCGTAACCGATGTAGACAAATTTCGGAGTTCTAAGTTTACTTCACTCAAGTATTTTAATTGCCCGATGGTTATTATTGACAGTCGCGATCCGTCAATTCGAGGATCGCTGACCCTACCTACTGACCTCCGACAGGTCAAACAGACTGAAATATTAACGTGGTTCGTTTGTGTTACTTATTGTCGACAATTCAAAACACAAAGCACGTTGTTGGATTGTAACCTAATGAATTGTCGCCGAAATATCATGTGTGAATTAGGGTTGCACACAAAAGCACAATTAAATTAAATAAAACTCTAAATTGTAGAATCTGCATATATTTAATCATTGAAGATTGAACAATGTTTCATATTTATATTTTATAACATGTAGTATATTTATTGCGTTTTTATATGCATTTTCAAATAGAATAAGAAATTCAGTTGTCGGTAAGAGGAATTTATAATCTTTCATTTCAAATTTAGGCGAGCAATATTAATATAACATAGAATACCTTTAAAGGCAACATGATTACAATAAAGAAACACACTCATTCTTTAAAACATGGTTTTGCTTGAATGGTACAATTTTATTATTTGACCATATGAGCATTTGAGAATACATTTAGTAATGTAATATATAAAAAATAGATACTCTGTACTCCCATTAGTTTGTTTATTTTACCGTAAGACACAGTCAAATTGAATTTACCCATTCACACACTATCACGCTTTATGACGCCTAAAGAAAACTGCTTCGAAAAAAATTATTGAAAATGATGTTACAAGCAATTTCTTGATTATCCACAATTTTGTCGTCCCCGAAGGACAAAGGTTTTGAAATTACATTTACTATAAACTGTTGTCTGCGACTTTTTTGAATTTGGATCAGCCAAAAATTTTGTTGTCTTTAATAGGTTTAACATTTTATTTTATCCAACCGTTTGATCACACCTAGGGGACGCCCAACTTTGAATACATCTTATTCTGTGTTATTATCGCTGGTAGCTTGAAATAGTTCTTGATAAAACTGTTTTTATCCAATACAACCATGAAACCTTTTAGCTTTCGTTTCCTAATTCCGTTGTGATAGAAGACGTAAGATCTCGTATCTGTTAAGTGTTATCAAACTTGCTTTGAAGAGAAGTGTTTTCTTTTATCACATTGTTCAATCAGACAACATGACTCGATAACCAGTTCTAATGCATCTAACGAAATAAGTGAATTGATAATGAAAACTAAATTAATAACGATAAAGTTACACTTAATTGAATCGTTTTCCCATTTATAATTTAAACATGGTACTTTCGGTTATTTTGAATTTCACGGCAAAACTTTTCACGTGAAATTCGAATTCCTTTATCGCGACACGTGTTCATCAAAAGTTTTACTTATTTTTCTTTTGTTTCAGCATTCTGCAAGGACTTATATTCCGGACAGTACAAGAATCCGGATGACTGTAAAACTTATTTTGTTTGTGATTGGGGTGACCTCTATAGATGTCATTGTCCATCAAACACTTTATTTGATGGCAAATTACGAGTGTGTAACTGGGATTATGCTGTGACCTGCTGATACAAATTGGTAGATTTGTGTTTTTGTGGACATATTTGGTAGATCTACAAGTTCTGTGAATGACGTAGTCAACAATAATGATAATGGTGAATGCAATGATAACAAATACCATTGTAAGTCATCGATGTCCTCGCCTACTGACTTCGCTGGCCACGCCCACTATTTCAAACCGACAGTTCCAATCGATAGCCGACGGATTTATTTTTAACTTTTACGACCTTGTAACAAACAAGTAAAACGGTTGGCTGGAACATAACTTCGTAACTACAGCTTGAATATGATGTAGTTACAACGTTTAAATCGCAAAACCAACAAAATATTTCACACAAATGTCCGAGTGCAAAGTTCACTGCCAAGGACAGCTTGATCTCTATTTTAACATGCCCTTATACCCAACTCAAACAACTAAAAACTATTTAAAACTTAGAGCCATGAGACATAATATCGCTCGACAAACCCTAAGGTTTACCAGCTTTAGGGACAACTTACCGATCGCCTTTGTCAATCAAGGAATAAACCGACCAATTAAATAACTTATTCAGCCTAGAATTAGGGTAAGGTTTTAAACTCCAACATTGGCCGCCATATTTAATTACCTTTTTTGTTGCTTTAGCGACTTTAAACGCCGTAACTACAGCTTATTCAAGTCGTAGTTACGACGTTAAGGTCATCAACCAATCATATTGCTTTTTGGTACATGCCACTGGCCATGAATTTTGCAAAATAACGCCTTTAAAAATCGAAGCGAGCCTTCCTGTTGAAGTTAATGGGCGTGACCAACGGGGTAAGTGGGCGGGGCCAGAGATTAGTAAAGTACAAAGAACAGCTAATAGAATATGGAACGGTTTTAGTCATTTGCAGATTTTTTTTCTGGATTTTAGCCCATTACCAGACAGCAAAATTTTAGACTGGTCCGAATCGAAAGGATTTGCAGACGACAATTCAAAGTTTATGAAAATTAAGTTATTTTTTTTCAATTTTCTTTATAGAAGCCTTTTTTGTAAAATGAAGAAATTTCTAGTTACAAGCAATGAAGAAATTGTTATTGACAAGCAATTTTTTCATTAAACGCAATGATTTCCCATTTGATTTACTTGAGGGGCGTCCAAAAGCCTCATTGTGTAGGGAAGGGTAAATAAATTTTTGTTAATGGGGAAGAGGATGGTCTTTCTATCCATTTTGTTTGCTTGAACGATACAAATTAATAGAACGTCACTATCGTAGGCGAGCGTTTCTTGGTGTCTTCTTCTCTGTTCGTCCATCCGTCAATGCGGACGTTCTTATTTCGTGAAAGTAGGTATTTTTTCAATTCTTGGTGTTTTCACATTTTAATCCTTATCGTATGACGTTTAGTATATTGTCGGAGTTCTCTATTTTTAGGTGCGTCCAAGAAACAGGTTTTGTTTTGTAAAATAAAACACGAATTCTCCCATATATCGTTACATTTAGATGCAAATTCACAGGGTGTTTGTCTATGTATGTCATGGAAAAAGGAGTTATGACTAAATTTGATTATGTAAACGCAGTTTCTACTACATTGATTGAAGAATTTGTATGAATTTTTCAAAAAAACTCATGTTACCTTCATTTTGAATGGGTTTTGTAGTAAACAGCTGTGCCACAGGAAAAAAGGTCATTGTGGACACGTCACTTGCAACATTTAATTTCATTTATGACTTTTTTAACATTTTTTTGCATTTATCGTCATTTGACCTTCGTGTTTTTATATGCTAGTACTGTTGTGTCACAGGAAAAGGGGTCTTTATGGAAAGTTTCACTTAAACGGAAGGTTTACTGTGTTATTTTAGATGGAAATTTTTACGAATGTTTACCTGAAACCATCATAATCTCTACAGCTAAGCTAACCAACATCGCGGCGTTTTGACGAAGACTTTGTCGTATTCTTCTTACATTTTCTGCCCTGAACTTGACGTTTGTTATTTTTTTGTCGACAGACTACCTTTCAAAACAAACAATTTTTAATTAAAATATCACTTGTGTTTACTCGCACATTACAAGTAAATGATGCTGGTAATATATGATCATGCGTTGGAAGTGAAATTATTGAAGTAAAAGGAGAAATTATTAGTTTTCTCACGTTATCTCTCCCATTTTTTTCAGTTATGAAATCGTTTGCAACTTCTTTTAATGCTCATTAGCTTTTTGTAAGGCGTACTGGTAATTAGTTAACAGTGTCAAGTCCTCATGCGGCTATATATCCACTGGCGATTTTTTTTTTAAAGAATTACAACTTATTATAATCGGTAAGGTGACTAAGTCGTGAAAGAAATCAAAGAAAAAGATTCATTTATCTCAAGGATGAAAAGCTTTTATGTTAGGCAATATTTTTTCATTGCGATGATATCTTCATGTCTGAATATAATCTTCCTGTCTGAATATAGTGTCCATTATCTGCGGGTGTTTCAAATCGAACCCATTTAGGTCGGTGTAAAAGAATACTTTAAAGTGGCCTTACTTCGCCAACAAAATCACATATCGTGTGTGAGCGGCCATAGCGCAGTGGTAGCGCGTAGGACTCCTGGTCATGGAATCCCGGGTTTGATCCCCGACCGCGAGGAGTATCCTTTCCAACATTTGTGTAAGAAAAGAAATCCATGGTTAGGTAATCTAGTCACCGCGATTTGACTGAGATACTGTTAAAAGTGGTTTAAAACCCTATTTATCAATTCATCAATCGGAACTATTGTAACATTAAATAAAATAATACATCCCTGCGCCGTCCGGGAATCGAACCCGGGTCGCAAGAATGGGAGTCTTGCATGATACCACTACACTAACGGCGCTTCACACCCGATATTGCGACAAGAAATTGTATAAAATGCGCCTAACAATACAAAAATCAAAGCGCTGAAAGTGCTGAAAGCCTGAGATATATATACAGGAGATATATAATCTGGGCAGAAAAAGTTTGATGGCCGGATTATCGGAGATGTCACTTTCTACCCAAATCTACTGTCGATTACGCTCAGATCTGCCAATTTGTGCGCTAGGGGACACAACCTGCCCGCAATAGACCTTTTCACGGTCTCACAGCGCATGCGTCAAATCGAATCTCGTTAAAGGCGATATTTACCCGAGACTTTGTCACGTGATCGATTGCGGGGAGTCGATAATTTATCACTATATAATCCGATATAAATTGTCTATTTTGAACGAGCAAAAATAAAGGTTAAAAATCAAAATTTTGGTGCAAAAAGGATTTCAATATGTGGGCAGATATATGCAGACTAGTTGTAGCGAGTAATATTGATGATATCATCGTGTATTAGTAACAAAATTAATTTTAAAACGACCTGGTGTCTAGGCCATATGAAACATTACGTACCTCGAGTTTTGCGAAAATTACCCTTTCATACAATAATATCTCCTACGAAATAAGATATTTTGGACATATTTTTAACTCCCCCCCCTCACACACATACAAGGAAGGAAAAGTAAATAGTTATAGTTTGACACTCGACGCAAACACTGAATGATTACGTTGATGAATGGAAAATCCCGCCTTGCAGTATACGGACAAGTGTCAAACATCTTGACATATATAATATTAACTAAAATAACATTCCAATATTAATCCATTCCCAATGAATGAATTTTTTGACTGGTCCAAAAGAAGCTACAGACGACATTTTAGAGCTAATGGAATTTAATTGTTTATTTATTTTCTTTTTTTCCTTATGGGACAGGAAAAATATTGTGGTTACCGAAGAAATTACTTTATCCAAGCAATTTCTTCATTTTCCACAATGTTTTCATATGCTTCTTCTCAAATTGACATTCGCAGCGTTCTGGTAATAGAAGTGTTGGAGGAAAGGAGAAAATATATTCTTTGATTTATATAATCTGCTTTTCGTCTAGATATGCCATATACCGATTAAAAAGTGTATATGGAAATTCAAAATTGAGAGCACTATATATTAACGAAAAAAGGATTATTACAGAAATCATAATAGTATGATGACGATGTTAATAGTGCGAAGAAAAGAATGAAAAATAGAAATAATCAAATGTAATGATTATAATGGAGTGCTGTTCGGTAAACAGTCTTGATGTAAAGGGTTCCCTTTAGTATATCACATATCTATATGGTGTTATGTGTAGACGGCAACATGTCACCAAGCATCCAATAAACAACACCGCACACTCTTTATGTATATTAGTAAAATTTAGGAATTGATGAAACAAATTTGTCTTTTTATGTTTAAACCGATATGCCGCCAAGTACTGGGCCCTGATCGACGAATCAAAGAATCCGACCAGACGTCGTTTTCAATCGGCACGGGAATATTATTGCATGGTGTTTATATATTTATCATTATCATTTCAATCTTTTACCAAAATAAAAATAAATTGAATACGCTTAACAACTTTGAGTGGATACTTTTTGCTGTGAGATATATATTATCCTAAAAAGATGGGTGGAAATGACAATTGTTGCGTGGCATATTGTAGATCGACAAGGCATAACTCTAATATATCCTTCCATAGAATTCCGAAGAAACCGGAGTCTAGAAGAAAATTATGGATAAAGGCAACTGGAAGAGTCCTCCATGGAAGAAATAAATTTGCACCAACGAATAATTCTTTATTTTGTGGCCGACATTTTGGGAATGGGAAGAGAATTAAGTGATGATCCAACGTCTGGTGACTTTGCCAGTAACATTGAGGCAAAGGAGAGCTACTGTTTCCAGTATGAAATCGTCCAATTATGACGGAGCAGTAGAAACCCTTGTGAAAGAAAACTGTAGCGTGTGTTACACCAAGTAACGCGTTTTGTTTCCAGAAATTGATCTTAGAAATGTGCAGAACGAAGTTCAGATTTCACATGAGCGGTCAGATGAAATGACAGAATGCGAAATACTGCATTGCCAAATCCCCTGCGAGGTACGATTTCAATTAAAATCTAACGGTAAATTTGGTATGATTTTCCCTGGTATATGAAGCAAGGACACGGGGACTGATTAAATACAAGCTGGTATTTTCCACAGTTTTTTCAACGTGACTGAGTCTCTGGACAAATCCCTCTTCAAAGTATTTAAACGCCTTCAACGACTTGTAGGCCCGGACGCTTTCTTTGATATGTCAAAGGCCGGAACATTTTTCAAACCATTTTCCCATCTATTGTTCGGATTTGTAAACACTGACTTCACAAAAAGAAACTTGTTTTCTGACATTTTAACACTGTTAAAGTTCGGGGTCGTATCGAGCCTTCTTATTTTCTATTGAGTTTTTCAAACCGGAAGTAAAAACTCCCCGCAACAGGAAAATGTTGTTGTTGTTATTTTTTGGAAGCGTCTAGCGGATGTAGACTTTTTAGTCATCTGGCGCTTTGCGTGAAAAGGTCTATTAATTTCATCCCGTTGAGGTATTGTAACGATATATTTACATGTATATATTGTTACATATTTTTCACCCGATCAAAATGCTTTGAAGGGATCTGATAAAGGCCACACAAGGATCCTTCCTATGAATTTTGGTTGAGTTTGGTTGAATTATGTTCAGTACTTTATGAGAAGAAGATTTTTTAAGTAAAAGTTGACGGACGACGGACACCACATCATGACAAAAGCTCGTTTGCTTTCAGCCAGTGGAGCTAGCGTGAGAGAGCTAGAGAGTGTGAAAGATGGGGGAATGGAGCGTGTAGCCAGGTTCGAACTAGGAGGTGTGAGTGACCAATTTCGTGATGTAAATATACGCTTTATAATCTCCAGATAAAGACAGCGGGAGAGGGCGGGCGGTCGTTTACCAGGTTAACATGATTATGTACACCTCTCAAAAGCGGTATTTAGACGTTCCATCCTTTGGGTAAATTTCGGAGGTAAAAATATATAGACACAAATTCCGAGCACGACCAAACTGTTTTCAGACAGTGCGAATATGATCCTATGAATGATCAATTAGTTTGTTAAACAAAACATTCCAATCGTGCGTAAAACCAACAGCTTCGCTTATTAGCTTTATATAGCAACTTCGTCTAACCGGACCGTTTTGACTTTGTTACTCTAGAATAAGTAATATTATTTTGGTATGAAACAAACACCTTATTTTTTCTTAGCAATTTGATATGATTATATATTTCTAATAATTTCCATTATATATCTCCTTTCTTTCTTTCCATTTACTCGTCAAGTTTTTAAAATTTTGCCAAATCCAGAACACTCACACGAAAGAACTGTACATCAAGCCGACAGCTTTCAATGAGTCATATCTCGCCTTCGCCCTTCTCGCCTCAATCGGGCGTATTAATTTATGGTAAGATCCGATCTACTTTTCAAGCGACAGGAGATCACATTGATTGCGATAGATTTTTTTACATTATGTTTTTACATAAAACTCTGCATGGGTTTGAGTTTTTAGCATGGTAACTTTAGCCTCAGATTGCTTACACAATCTCAGGCTAAAAAATATCAAGGGGAAAAACCGAACACCTTGTCAAATTCGTAATAAGAATGATCTCCCTTGGACATTAAACATTTGTAAATGTTACACATATTGTATTGGATAGTTCATCTAAAAGCTGTCTCATAATTGAAAAAAGGAAACACAACATCTGATTTATAGATGTTCTGAGCTTGCACAAGACACATATTAGTGAGTGAGCTGTAAGTCCTTTATATCGTTTCAATGTGTAACTGAATTTATTCGGTTAACGTACGCCAGTTTTAGAATAATGTATGTAATTTTGGTATATGATGTGTATTAATAATATTACAAGACTAAACCAGAGATTATAAATATAAATCTTATGCCAAAATCTCCATTTAAAACATATGAACGGTCAATAAAATATCGATTGGCAAATCAAATTATCAATTTAGATCGGAAGTAAAGTTTGTTGAACAACGATAATTATGTTAAGTGTTTCTGTTCATTAGACGACTTAAAGGCCGTAACTACAGCTTATTCAAGCTATACCTACGACGTTTAGGTCGCCAACAGACGAGACGTTGTTGTTGCATCATTTCCTTACACTTTACGCAATAATGTCGTTTATCAGTCGAACTGCAGTGACGAAGGTCAGCTAGTGTGGCTAGCGATCTATCAATTGACCAATCGCCGCTGTCAATCAAGGAATATATCGACCAATCAAATTACTCATTCAGTCCTGAATTGAGATTTAAACTCCGACATTGGCCGTCATTTGTGTGAAACATTTTTGTTGTTTAGCGAGTCAAACGTCGTAACTACAACTTATTCAAGCTGTAGTTATGACATTTAGATCAATGATTCTACTTTTCTGTTATATGCTACTGACCGCTGTTGTTGCAAAATAAATCCATTTAAAATCGAAATGCGACTTCCTTTCGGAGTCATGGGAGTCGCCAAGGGAGTAAGTGGGCTGGGCCTGCGATTGGTAAATTTCGCAATTATTCCTTAACTCGTCTGCTGTTCTTCTTACAGTGAAGAGATGTAAGAAGATTTCTATAATTATAATCATAGGTCGAATGAAACACAGCGTACATGATTATATAAGTATTCTCTTTAATGAATAAAATGAATGCATTGCTTTAGCAGTGTTGTTTAAACAGAGAAAATGTAAAAGAAAAGTCGGAAACTTTGGCCACAACTCATTGATATATTTAAGAAAATTTTTGCGTAACGAAAGTTTGAGAAAGCTGGAGTTATGTTAATGTTTTGGGCACACACACATACAATAATCGTTGTGTGGAATATCGCTAGGACCTTCTCTCCGAAAAGTAATTTTAACTCTAGGGACGAGATGATGAATACACCAGAGAACGACTGTGATAACCCGAGAAAACACGAGAAAACGATAGTAAATCGCGAGAGACGGTACTGATATCGCGAGAGTGTCTTTGTGATATCGCAAGAGTGTTTTTGTGAAATCGCAAGAGTACCGTGGTGTTATCGCGAGAGTACCGTGGTGATATCGCGAGGATACCGTTGTGATGTCGCGAGAGACGGTTAATCCTCGTAATGTCTACCCTCTGTATGTATGCTTAACCCTTTACTCTTGTTAAAACTTTAAGACCTATCAAAATTCAAAGGGAAAGATGACGACATTACAAAGTAAGTACAGTAAAAAAACCCATCCTTTATGATAAAAAATGTTATGAAAAAATAAGAAGTTGCTTTTTACAACCAGTTTCTTCTTTTTCCACAATGTTTTCTCACGTATCATATCAAAGAAAAGTAAAAATCAGGGATTGTACGATAGAGGGCTAAGGAACACTGTAGATAATGAGTAGCCTTTGACGTCCAAAAATGTCACGAACTTGGAATTAATTATTTCATTGAGCATGAGGCTCAGGACGAGAAAACGAAAATTGGGTAAATATATCGCAATAGTTGATAACTCCTTGAGACGGATGGTATATCAGTCTTGGCAAAAGTATGAAAACATGCTTTTCATAAAATTCTAATCTGTGTTACTTCAATCTGTTGATAGAAAAAATAAAGAGTTAGATAAATTTTGTCGGTGATTTTGAACTACCCAAAAAGACTGTAACTTTAGATAAAATATGGAGTCCTGCGCCGTCCGGGAATCGAACCCGGGTCGCAAGAATGGGAATCTTGCATGATACCACTACACTAACGGCGCTTCATACCTTATAAGAAAACATAAGTTAAATAGAATTTGTCTATTAATTAATCCAGGGAAAACGAGCATATATCTCATTCATTAAAAGAATTGTATCCCTTGAATATTTTACAGGTTTCAAGAAATTTTTACCTAGATGACAAAAAGTCTTGATAAAACTCGATATTTGAACTGGTATCTCAAAATTTTCAAACCAAATTCCTACAAATGACATTGATGAATTGATGAGATAAATTAGTGCGATAACAATACATTTACCTGACCGGATTTTCTGATATCTTTAGATAGAAAAAATCATCCTTCGGATAAGTTGAGACATTTATGTAGCTTAAAACCATGCAAAATGTCGAATCAATAATTCTTAACCCTTGCCATGCTGAACCCGAAATATTCCTGCTTTGGCAGGAGGTATAGACAAAGATCAGCCTGAACATATGTGCAGTCTGATATTAGTCTACATCACATGCTTGTCCCTTTTAAACCAGAATTGTTTATAAGATAAAGTTTTAAAAGAACCATTAACCTACAATTGGAACTTTCAGTGCATTCAGCCCTTTGATTTAACCCATTCCCACACGAGAAAATTTTAGACTGGTCCAAATTGAAAGAACATGCAGACGACAATCTTAGTTTGATAAAATTCTAAAATTCTTTGTCTTTTGGGGAAGAAAACATTGTGGACATTGCAGAAATTGCTTGAATCAAGCAATTTCTTCAATGTCCACAATGTTTTCCAAAGTTATTTTCCTAAGGGGCGTAAAAAGGAGGGATTGTGTGGGAATGGGTTAAATTAAAGTCTGTAGAGGATTTATAATTCAGCATGACTAGGGTGAAGATTGTGCTCGGAGAATCCGATCACAAAATTGGCTTTTGTGACATCTTTAACACCATATTTCTTGGGAATTATGACATTTATGTAGTCTTTATAAGAAATAAATTAAAGTCTTGGAACGGAAAAGAAAAAAAAAAAAAAAAAAAAAAAAAAAAACTACCATAAACAATATCTGTACCGTGAATGGAAAATGTTACCTTGAAATTCCCGAAAATCGCGATAGCCGGAAGCGATTTCTCGATATTTATACCAAGCATTTTTTCTACGATTTCGATGAATATTATAGGAAACGTATATTTATCGCGATAGTTTTAAAATCATGATAGAACTATCTCGTAATTTATGGCAGAAATATGCCACCATTCTCAAAATATGAAGAACGTTCTGAACGTGCGCAAGAGTGTAAACTTATGGTAGCGTATTTCTGCCACGAGAAACGAGATAGCAATATCATGATAGTTTGAAAACTTGGTCGTCCAACGACGCTATCCGGTCTAATCAATATTCCTCGACGATGAAGGGGCAGGTCACCTTTAAAGGTCGATCGTGATTGGTTTTGAAATGTTGGCGTCTACTTACATAAATTTGGAAAAGTCTTGATATTGTCGTCTGATAAAGAGCTCACTTAAGACATATTTTAAACCCATTACCAGACAATAAAGTTTTAGACTAGTCCAAATTAAAAGAAGTTGCAGACGACAATCTTTAGACGATGAAATTTTAAAATTCTTTATATTCTGGGGGTAATAAACATTGCGGATATTGAAGAAATTGCTTGTAACAAGCAATTTCTTCATTTTCCACAATATTTTCCGAAGCCCCTTTAAGGGGCATCAAACAGCGCCATTATGTGGGGATGGGTTAATGTTAAAGAATACGGAGATTGCTTCTCTCCATCATTTTTCTCGCTGGGCTTTTGTCCATGATTAGACGGGTGTTATAAAGATGTATATTGCAGAGTGGTTATGCATTGATTTTTAAGGGATCCTTGCACTTTTGTCCATTCGTTGCTTACACTTTTTGATTGAATTCTTCTGGTGTGATAAAATACTGAAAACTTGACCGATCGTAATGAAAATAATATATTGGATCTTTACATGCAATTATACGGAATATCGCCAGGGCCAACGCAAAATAATTGATGATTTTTTATGCAAGGGTCGAGAGTACAGTGGTGATAATGCGAAAAAGCGAGAATACGACGTTACGCTGGGGATATGAGTATACTGTTATAACGCCATCGTCATCGTACAGTTGTGTAATTGTAATCGTACGGTCGTCTTCATGCTTCCTTGCTTTCGTCATAGGACTATAACGCTGCACAGCAACTTTGTCGTTATATAACTGCTGTGTTATCGATTTCGTACTATTGCGTTATCGCCTTAGAAATATCGTTTTAACGCAAACTTCCTCTCGTTATATGGACATTGTACTATCGCGGTATTTAAACCGTACCATCGTATTCTAGGCCAAATGCGCATGCTGAAATAGCGATTTTCTACTTAAAGCACTAAAAACCAAGTTAATGTCATTTTACGTCAAAGTTACTCATTATCTACGATGTTCCGTAAGTATGCGCACCTAAAATAGAGATTACGTAGACGATATCCATGAGAGTATGAGCCTACAATGCTGATAATGCGAGAGTCTTATCACATTTGTGCTCTCGCACACTCGCAGGATCACGAAACTATTGGTGTTATTGCCATCGATCTCTACCTTTTTTCTCGTGTTGTCATTATCGTTCTCTCACGTAATCCCTGTCAAAATCTTGTCTCTCCCGTTAAAAAATAACTTTATTAAAGCGGTAGATACGGCATTTTGATCGCCCATTGATGATAGCTTCCAACCATTTAACAGTTTTGTTTAATTCGACCTATTTATTTATTTTTATTGTTGCAATTTTTGTTTAAGGAAATTCGGACAGGGAACATAAGAAAATGTAGCTAAACTAACGGATAATCTCACAGAGATATTATGGCTTAACTAAAAAATATGAATACAAAAATCAAACAAACAGACCAGCAAACAAACAAACAACATTTAAAGAAATAGCTATCACCCAACCAGAGCAAACTTCTCTTCTCCGCCATTGTATCTAGGATCTCCGCGAACGATTACCCTGTTTCTCGTATTTACTGGAATTCCCGATCTTTCCGGGAAATTATGGCTTACTTCCCGTACAGCGGGAGAAAGTAATCTGGCTCGTACAGACATTTTCTGTTTCCTTTTACGCTCAAACTCAGACTGAGCTTGTGTCAACACCTCTATAAGTCGGGCTATTTTACTGGGATGGGTAGCTGATCCGACACCGTTCATTGGTAGGTCACGTGACGAACATGGCGACATATACTTCCATATACAAGCTACGATTTGCATATCCCATCTGGTCAGGATTGGACATTGACATTCGTAGTAATTCCCCCATTCACATACGATGTATTTTTCACAATTAAACGGATGTCTGTAGTAACCACGATACCTGCCTCTACAGAACTCTGAAAATGATATTAACTATGAAGCTATTTAAAATACAATCTGGTATAAATCAATTCTTTGAAAAACTAGAGTTCACGGATAGCGGCTGTCAATCAAAGAATCAATCGAGTAATCGAATCGTTCAGTGAACTTTGAACTCCAACATTGGTGGGCAATTATGTGATTCATTTTGTTGGTTTGGCGACTAAACGTCGTAACTATGGCTTATTCAAACTGTAGTAACAACGCTCAGGTCGCCAACCAACGATTTTATTTTATTTCCTTTTATTGTTACATGTGCCCTGGCTAGACAATTTGCAAAAGAACGCCGTTGAATATCAAAGTGGAACTTCCTGTTGGAGTCAGTGGGCGTGGTCAGTGAAGTCACTAGGTGGGGCCAGGGGTCCCTAAATTAGCCTCTGTTTAGCCAACATGCATCGATGTTTATATTTCAATTTTAAATAGGGCATGAGTTCGTAACGCTGTCCGTTCTTGTGTATTTTTTTTATCTTTAGGGGATTGGGGCATCTCAAAAGGCTCTTGTAAAAGATACTTTGGCCATTAAGTAGACTCAGAGACTTTATATGTATGTATGATTATAATGTAAAATAGTATCTCAAACCTATTTAACGACGTTACTCGAACGGACTAAGTCTATTACCTTATTTTGCATTATACGAGGGACGGTCAGAAAATATCCGGACTTTCCATGCTCCTCTCTTTCCACGTGCAGCTATATACAAACACCATATATTGGTGAAAATACATGCATTCAATACCATGGTCTGTTTATTTTCAATGATGATGTGTTTACACAGTATTTTGCACACTGATATATGATATGTGTTTCGTCTGTTATGGACTCTTTGTTAGAGGTACAACGCTCTGTAATTAAGTTTCTGGTTGCAGAAGGTGAAAAGCTCTGCCATATCTTTCAGAGGCTTATAAAAAGATTTCTGATAAATGTATATCGCGTTCAACCACTTACAACTGTGTTTCTCAGTTTCGTGACCGCAGAAAAAGTGTTTGTGACAGGCCTAGAACTGGGCAGCCAGCTGAGGTGGTGACCCTAAATGCTAGCAGATGTTAAAGCTTTTGTCAACAAAAATCGTCCATCAACTTTGGAGGAGGTGGCCAATAAGTTTAGCAGCGGTAACGCATCGGCACAGAAGATTTTACACGAATACATAGGCATGAGCAAGGTAAGTGTTGGGTGGGTGCTTAGACATCTGTCCGCAGATCAAAAGGCAACCAGACTAACCGATGCAAAAGATCAATTAATTCGTTTAAATCGTGAAGGAGATCATTTTTGAACCGCATTATCACTGGAGAATAGATGTGGGTTTGTTATTCCGAACCTGAGACAAAAGCTCAGTCAAAGCAGTAGAAACGAGATGATTACCCACCACCTAAAAAGTTTAAGCTGTCCCCTTCGGCTGGCAAAGTCATGCTTGTTGCATTTGAGGATTCACGAGGAATAATACTTGCTCATTTCATACCAAAATGTAATAGTGTCACTGGCAAGTATACTATTCTGATGTAATTCTGAAAAAAGGGAAAAGCTCAAGCTCGGTTATCCCAGAAAAATGTCCTGCTTATTCACGATAACGCCCCTCCCATACTGCCGCAGTTACAGTAGAGGTTATCAACTCTTACAAATGGCAGTTGTTGTCTCAACCTCCTTATAGCCCAGACCTCGCCCCCTGTGACTTTTATTTGTTTCCAGAACTGAAAAATTGCTTGCTGGAAAGAAATATAAGACCAGGGCGACTTTGATATCTGCTGTAACACAGTGTCAAAACATAGGTCTACGTCATGGTTTGCAGCGGTAATACAAAAGCTCTTACGAAGATGGCAAAGTGCTTAGAGGTAGGTGGAGAATTTCTTTTAAAAAAAATTGAAAGATTTTTTTATATGTTGGAGGGTTTAGAGAACGAGTCAAAAAGTCTATTTTCAGATAGACTATTTTCTGACCGTCCCTCGTACGTAAACGAGTTACTAAGATGTAAAGAGTAACTTGTCGTTAGGAACTGAGCCAGTTCTGAAAAGATTGTGAATGCAAAACTAAAATATTTTACCCTTACTTTCATGAGCAGGACTGACATGAACAGTGCAATTATCCTTGTTTTTGTTGAAACGCAAACCAAGTTCGAAAGTGTTGACACTGCTTATGTCTTCTGTTGTTTGACCTGAAAAAACAACAACATCCCCCAACATTTAAAAAAATGAAAACCCACCAAATAACATAGAACCATGCTCAAACGCGTCTTGCTTTCACATGAATCTGAGTAATTAACTGTCCAAAGACTCTATGGCTCTTGTATGGACAACGTTTCTCACCAAATGGAATCCTGAAATCTTCGTTAAAATAGTTTACAGATCCCTCCATAAATAATTACAGAAGTGGTAACAAACCCGCTAAGAAAAGCGTTGGGAAATAAAGAAAAAAGAGAGAAAAAAAAAGAGAGAAAAAAAAAAAGAACGAAAATAATTTGTATGTTCTATTCTATGTACGCAAAATAAAATTATTTTTAACATTTATTTTCGTTTTCTGTTTGACCATGCTTTCCTACCGGGTCTGTGACGTTATCAGAAAGTTTTTGTCAAAGCGCCTGTAAAGAGAATTAATGAAGATTTCATGATTCCTTTTTGGTGAAAAATGTTGTCCCTACGACAGTCTTTCAAAACCGCACTGGAAATGATAAGACCTTATACAACAGATCCAAATTGTGACGAATTTAACAAATATATTTCCAGCAATTTTTAACAGAAACCACCAGTTCTCACGAGTCCACACTCTATATGTCAAATGTTGATGCATAACAGATGACTTAGTCCAAGAGAAGAAATCTCCAATATCTATCTTTATCCATTTCTTAAGAATGATATGTCCTTTATCTGTCCAACCAAGAAACTAACTCTTAAGTCTAACACTTACGATTAAATTGGCGTAAAGTGGTTTAAATGGCAATAAAACATAAAGGAAGTCGTAGCTAGATGCGACGGCCTTTTCAATACAAGACATAATTATAAACGTGGTTAAAATGACATAGTCGAAATGATTCTTACCAACAAGTAAATCACTTCCCTTTAGACCGAGACCAACACCCTGGCAGTTGATTTCATCCGACCCATCCGTGCACTCCGAGATGCCATTACAGCGACTAGAGGCTGTGATACACTGTCCATTACTACAGGTCCATTCCAGGTTCGAACATTCTATTGGTAACACACCAACCGTGGCTCTTAGTTCTCGGCTTAGAGCAAATGATTTCACCTCGCTGTTCACTCGACAGTTAAAGGCGGGCCAAGGGCACGATATATCTGTCAATGGGATATTAACGTCAACAGTGTGAAAGGCTCACACATTCTGCGGCTTTATCATTGCTGTTGCAGAATGCTTTGACTCAATGACTAAAGTGCAAAGAACATGTGTATTTTATCCTGGTCCAAATTCAAAGAAGCTGCAGGCAACAATTTCAGTTGATAAGAAACATCTTATTTTTGTCCTTTAAGGTAGACAACAGTGTGGATAATGAAGAAATTGCTTGTATCAAGGAGGAAATGAACAAATGTAAACTCAATTATAATACTCTCCCTTGCTCAATAGAAGCCTTACATTTTACAATAAGTACAATCTTATTACCAACTTGATCTCTGTCGTAGATTTATAGATGACATTTTATTATTTTTTTATTTTATTTTCAGAATGCTTATTCTTTTTAGACATTTTTAATTAAGATTTTCTTTATTTCTATTGATCTCGTCGTTGCTTTACTTTTTATATCGTCAGATCCAAGTCAATGTTAAACCCCCACTATTCATTCTTTGGAAGTATTTTCACTGATTGGGCTCGCATACTCCTTGTATTTGTTTAGAACTGCTTCATTCGATCCATCTAACATATCCTTTTGAAATATGTGTGAATATTTGGGGTAAATGCTTCGTCGCCATGGAAAGGATCTTAAAAGTCAAAGTTTTTGGCAACACCGACCTTGAATTAAACGAAAGACCTGTAATTTACTGGCCCTGAGTTAAAATGAAGAGAGACAAATGTAACTGCAGGTCAGAGAAATAACACTGATGAAAGTTCTGAAGAGCCAAACATTGTTTAAACTTATTTGAAGTATGGATTCAGTGAATTGATGAATTTATATCAATAGTCTTACTCATTTGGTCATTTGTTTTCTAGGTCACAGTAATGCTTTATGAAATGCAAATGTCCCTTTAGTCAATTTTCAATGGTCAAGATACTATCTTAGTTAACCCATTCCCACACAAGCCCTCCTTTTTACGCCCCTCAAGAAAATGGCTGTAGAAAACATTGTGGAAAATGAAGATATTGCTTGTGACAAGCAATTTCTTCATTTTACACAATGCTTTCTATGCAAAAAGACCAAAAAATTTAGAATTCTATCAACTTCAAATGCCGCCTACAGCTTCTTTCAATTTGGACCAGTCTAAAATTTTGATATGTTGGAATGGGTTAAGAATATTTAAGTTTGAAAATGAAGTCTTATAAAGAAAAAGATCAGACAAATCTACTTCATTGTAATAAGGGTAATCAGCGCAAAACAAATCGATTATTATCAAAGAATTTGTACTTATTGTGACGCGGATGAAGTTGAAGAAGAGATTTATTTCGTCCTGCTTAGTCCATCTTATTCAGATATAAGGAATCACTACATTAAGATAGTTTAGGAGTAGATCTTATATGTGTAAATAAGTTGAACTATTGAACATGACAAAACTTTGTATTTAGTCAAAGTTCACGCAATATGCTTCTAACACAGATTGATAAGTTCACGCAATATGCTTCTAACGCAGATTAATACTCAAATATGGATATTACACCACAAAACTTATGTGAACAAGGAAATATAGAATAAATTAATATGTATAATATTATTTAATATACTCAAAGGTTTGTCGGTGAAAACGCCATTTCCATGCCATTGATCCTAAATTGATTATTCGTGTGCTTATACGACTTAGCCTATTAATACAGTTTCTAAGAATACCTAAAATATGCACGTCTGCTTAAAATTTAAGGAAGACCATCTATGAAACTTTTATCAACGGAGTTTCACTTGGTGGCAAATGGAAACATTTTGTTATTTACAAGATTTATTCAACTATTATCATTTTGCGTGTATGGGTAATTTATATTTATTTTGCGAACAGAAAATTTCCAACAAGACTTCGACCATATTTTAAAGGGATTATTCTTACGTGTCATTTTATGATTTAAAAGCATTGGCAAGTATTTATCATCATGGTATGTTATGAAACATTAGTTCTCCGAAACTGCTGAGAGAATTTCAGTCCTAATGATTTACTTGTCCTGTATTGTTCGGCTAAATCGTTATAATCTGTCTCTCAAACGCCTCTAGTTATATCGGACAATAAGTTACCCTTACGTTGGTTTCAAAGTTAACCCATTCCCACACGATATTGCTTTTGGACGCCCCCAAGAGAAAAAGTTTGGAAAATGTTATGGAAAATGTTATGGAAAATGAAGTAATTGCTTGTTACAGGCAATTTCTTTATTATCTACATTGTTTCAACCCCTAAAGAAAAAGATTTTGAAACTTTATATTGTCATCGGCAACTTCTTTCAATTTAGACCAGTCTAAAATTTTGTTGCTTTGTGAAAATCATTCACCAGTAACAGTTATTTCCCCAAAAGTCTAACGTAGAACTCTGATTAGTTAATCGCTTACCGGGAAGAATAAGCAATAAATTTGCCTGCCAGTGCGAGAAATCTGTCTATGAACGAAACCTGTAGCATTGAAAGAAAAATAACTTTTAATTTCTCCCCATAATTCATTCTTTATTTAGATGTAATGTGAATAATAAGGAATTTTTAAATTACAGAACATAACAGAAAAATTATTGTAATAGCAGTACACAGTCATAATCAATTTACAGAAATTGGTAAGAGGAATAACCTAATAACCCCCTTTTCAATCTTCTTGTTTTTTTTTACTCTAAATGAAAAATAAATAAATAAATAAATAAATAAAATAATGATTATATATATAAAGAAAAATATTGCACTGTGGGAACTTCATAATCATCCAATGTTCAGGTAGAAGGGTACATGATTGGATGACTATGTCGTTCCCATAAAATTTTGTGTGCGTCTTTTGTTTTATAAAATAAAGCTCAAGAACGTGAAGTTCGTTATGTGTGCTTTTTTTCTTATATAAAATTAAACTCAATACAAGAAATGTTTCGCAGTGGTCCCGCTTAAATGCTTGTCAATTGACCAATCGCTGGCCCCGCCCACTGACTACTTAGGCCCCGCAAATTAACTCCGAAAGGAAGGTCCGCTTCGATTTTTAACAACGTTTTTTTTTGCAAAATTTGTGGCCAGTAGCATATAACAATAAATAGTATGGTTGGTTGGTTATCTAAAAGTCGTACTAAAGCTTGAATAAGTTGTAGTTACGACGTTTAAGTCGCCAAACCAACAATAAAGGAAAACAAAAATGGCGGCCAATGTCGAAGTTGATAAGCTCAGGTCCGGGCTGAATGAATTATTTGATAGGTCGGTTAATTCCTTGATTGGCAGCCGCATGTGGTCACTTGACCTTCAGTTGTGACCTTGTACTTGAGTACTAAACACAAATTCATGCATGACACTTGTACTTCAAGGAGAACAACTGTGTCAAGCATTTTTTGAAATCCATCCATAAATGTAGAAGAAAGACATGTTCCGGACAAGGAAAATTTTGTCACACGACCTTCAGTCGTGATCTTGACCATGGTAGTATCCAACAGAAATTTACGTATAACACCAGTACTCCTTAAAGCGAACGACTGTGCCAAGTTATTTGAAATACATAAATGTAGAAGATATCTTCCGGAAAAGTATTGGACACACACACACACGCAAACACACACACACACACTCCCTCACACACAACTATATCAATCGGAACAAGGTCCGCCTTGGGAATAGACCTCAGACGTATAAAAGGCTCATTTCGTTATCCGGACACAGTGTAAGAAAAAGTAGTTCGTTATACGGTTCCTAATACGGTTTTCTTGGTAAAGCCGTAGAGTTCGGAAGGCTGAAAATGACTGAAAATTTCAGATTTTCTTTTGTTGTTTTATGTATTTCCCACAGGGAACAACTGTGCCAAGTTATTTTAAATCCATACTTAAATGTAGAAGATATGCTCCATGCAAATATTGGACACACACACACGCAAACACACACTCCCTAACACACAACTATATCAATCGGAACACGGTCCGCCATTCCCGTAGACCTTGGGAACAGACCTCAGACGTATAAAAAGCGGAAGAAGCAAAATGGTCCAATTCATTATCCGGACACAGTGTAAGAAAGAATGGTTCGTAATACGGTTCGTAATACGGTTTCTTCGGTAAAGCCGGAGAGTTCGGAAGACTGAAAATGACTGAAAATTCAGATTTTCTTTTGTTGTTTTATATATTTCCCTGTTTAGCTGTGAGAACGAATTTCTTTTGAAGCCTATACCGAGTACTCATAGTTCGTTTGTGAGATACATTGCTTTCCATAGCGGATAGCGAAAATTTAAAAATTGTCCTACGATGTTCATCCGAGGTTTGATTCGTAGAATTGAACGAGGAGTTCCGATTCTAACTATATATGGCCGTCGCCGTTATATTGCAAGCGCATAAAACAGTTTTGTTTTTTTTTTCGATTTTTTTTATAAAATAAGACTTTAGCACACTTAAGATCATCTTGTGTTAATGAAATAAAGAAAAAATACACACCGTTATTTCCACTGACCATGATTGGATATGATTAAAACTAACTATAGACCAAGATCAAGCCACCGTTTCAGGGTATCGGGCACGGCTCTCGGTTGGTTATGGGTAAAACGATTCGCAGATAAACAGGGTTTTATCTACATTAAAGAAGGTAAAATAATAATCTAGAAGAAATGATATTGTAGCTGATTTGCGTATATAAATTGTGTTTGTTGACCGAGTGTCAAGACCATAAATGTCAATTGAGTAAATGCTGAGTCTTAACAAAGTGACCATACAATAGATCTGACAAACTCATTTAACCCCAATAAATGTCATTAAAATTAATCGTTACATCCTAAAACATATTTTTGTTGTTTGTTTGTTTGTTTGTTTGTTTTTTTTTTGGAGAGGGGGGTGCAAACCGATGTTAAAATCTCCACAGAAAAAAGAAAAGTTTGCAATTTTACCTGTAATCGGAAATGGTAAGAAATTTATTGTCTTCCTTCCTACTTTTTTTCTTTTTGACATTATTTTCATTTATTATATTTCAATATCGCGTTGGAAAGATTAACCCTAGTTCCAACCAATACTCACTTTTACTAGCAAAGGTCGGATGGGAAAATTTGGGCGTAAGATTAATGCTAGTGAATTATTTATTGTTTTCTTGAATTTCCTGACATATGACTGAAAGATTTCAAAGAAACGTGTCATCTTCACCCTTTAACCCCTTCCTGTTTTTCAACCTTTTAGCCTGACCAGTCCAAATTCAAAGATTTGAAACAGGGTTTGAAAATAGTCATTCAGTAGGGTAGAAAATATTATGGAAAAAATAAGAAATTCATTGTTACAAGCAATTTCTTCTTTTCCCACAATGTTTTTTCAAGTCACAAACCGCACGGACGTGAAAAACAGGGATTAAACAGGAATTGTTAAAGGTTTACTCATGTCATGATTAAAATCAGATTGGCGAAAACCTAATTGATTGATTGACTTGGAATTAACTCCACTTTTAACAGTATTGCAGTCATATCGCGGCGGCTGGATTCCTGGTATTTCTCACACTAGTACTACCACTACATCATTTCCTAGCCTCCAGCTGCTATCCCACGTAGGTTTACGATTATCAACCCACTGATGAGAGCCAGGAAAGGCAGGTAAACAGTTCTGAATGAAGAATAAAATCTAAGCAATGCTTATACTAAACAACCTTGTTATGTAATGTCTCTGATGCGTTAATTATGACAATAATTGCGACTGAAGAAGCATGATCAGTCTGTGGCCATCAGACCTTGACGTTAAACGGTTGTTTTTCTGACACAATACTTGATTTATAATCTATTACTTTCAGTTTTTAATTTGTTTAACGCCATAAACTTCCCACACTTTACAAGAATTACACGTCGAAAACATGATTTATTTCAATTACACTATCTACCAGGATTGATCACCATCATTCTCAATATCACTGTATTTGTGATTGTCTATGCCGGCTTAAACTGACGTATTTCGTAAGCCAAATTAATTTACAATTTTTACATTATGGGAAATGAATAGAATATTTTGTTGGCAGTGATAAACTGAATCACACTGATGTTCATCAAGTGGCACCGTCTCCGACGAATACTGTTTTTAGAAAAGAAAACTACCAAACTATTAGACGCCTTTCGTTTGAATACCATGAGCCGTTTTAAATTCTGTTACATTTACGCTATCTATTAAGGCAGTGCTGCGACAACAAAGACTAGCTATGGGACGACCATTGCTTTTATCATGTTTCTCCTTATTTAGCGGTTAATGGTTTACGTATGACAATGGTAGATTCCTTCTCCTGATAAATTTGAGCTTATCATATTTCTTTAATGAAAAGGGAAGTAAACAAACTACAATGACCTATCTTTGACACATTACTAGACGACAAAATTTTAGACTGGCCCAAATTGAAAGGAGCTGCAGACGACAATCTAAATTTTGTGAAACTTTGAATTTTTTCAAAGTTCTGGATATTAACATTGTGTAAAATGAAGAAATTTCCTTCATTTTACACAATGTTTTCTCAATTGCTTCTCTTGAGGGACGTTAAAAAGTGTTACTGCGGGGATTAGGTTAAGAATGGGTTAAGAAAAAGATAAACTCTGATCTCTGAATTCCATTTCAAATTTTGAGATATGCTAAAAATTACATGTACTACTGTATGGTAACATATGATTTCTATAACACAAATTGTCTTCATATAGATAACACTAATGCTGGAATCCGCGTATTATATAATATGGAAGTACAGTTCCAACTTGATTACAGTACTAACTACCCGACAATGAAAATAATAAAAAAAAAAACTGACAAAGACAGTAACTGTGTTAAGCAGGGCTGTATTTGAATTAGTTTCGCAAATTTCAGTTAAATTAATTTCTTCCTATGCTTCCCTAAGGGTGAGTATTTAGCCCTCGCTTCGTCTGTCCGTCCGTCCTTCCATCCGCCTCGATTTCTCCACAACTCTCGGGTCAATTTGGATGAAACCTTATGTGTGAATTCCTTAACGATATTGCGCCGAGTTCCTTCAATTATGAATTGATATTACAACTGCTCTCCATCATGAGTAGACGTGCCATTTGAACCAAATTTTCGGATGACTCCAAGGTCAAAGTCACAGCTCAAGGTCGTACGTTAAAAAAGCATTTCTGGAGAATGACGAGCATTTAGCCACCGCTTCGCTGTCTTTACGTCTGAACCCTTTTCCCTTTTTATCTTGCACTTTTTGTGACAGAGCTATATTCGGGGACCATAATCCGTCTCTGGTGGCCTGTTTCATCTACTAAACTACGAAATTAAAAAGCGCATGACATTTCATTTCAAATTTTTTACGACGAAAATACTAACACGATAGCACATCTTTTAAAACGAATTGGAAAAAAATAATGTAACTATTTCAGAAATTGATCAAGAGACTATAATACACTCTTAAGTGTAATCTAAATCAAATGAAATTGTATACTCTTTCTTTAACTCATTTTCAAACAATCCCTTTTTACCCCCTCAATAAAAAAGGTTTGACAAACATTGTGGACAATGAAGAAATTGCTTGCAAAAAACTTTTCCTTTGATGTCTACAATGTTTACTACCCTACAAGATAAAGATTAATTGAATTTCTCAAACTTGAAATCTTTCAATTTATACTAGTCTAAAATCTTGTCGTGTGGTAATGGATTTTCATCATATTAGCGAAGCGTCAAATCCAAGCATCCTAACACTACCTGGTATTCCCATCATGTCCTTTACACACTTAAAGATAGGAACATTTGTCTTTATATCGAAAATGCATCTCTAAGATACTTCTGAATATTCTGTACTTCGACCTCTGGGCTGCAAATTAAATGTCATTACTTCGACTTTGCAGCCTAGCATAATTGATAAAAGTCAAATTTCTGTACTTCGACTCGTTAGCTTTGAATGCTTGTTGCAAATGGAATGTCCGTACTTCTACTCGTGAGCCTTGCCTATATCGACCGAAACTTTTCTCTTTAGGTACATCATACCAGATTGGAACTGCTCTTTGCAGAACATGTGCACAAGAATACAAAATAGTTCGTTCTCATTCTTTTTCATTGAATTTATAACCAATCAGAACCTTGGGGTGTTGATAAACATAATTAACATTGGCCAATCGCTGGTCACGCCTACTTCTATAATTCTAGTCAGGTAATAAAATAATATTTGTTATATATGTTTTTATAAGGACCTAAATCTAAAGCACAATCGTTGGATGGCAAACCTAAACGCCGTATCGATAATTTGAAGAAGCTGAAGTTACGAAGTACGAACTGTTTCTCATTAATGTCGAAGTTAAATGTCCCCTTTCAGTCTAAATTAATGATTTGATTGACCAATCGACTATTAGATTGACAGCGGCGATCCTTTAATTGATTTATAGAACTGAATCATGATGACGGTTGATCTATAATGGATCTCCGACAGCAAAAATAAAAGGAATGCTTAAACCTTTCCTGCTTTTCAAAATTTTAGACTTGTCCAAATACAAGGAAGCTGCAGACGTAATTAAAGGTGGGTTCAATTTGAAAAGTAACCAGCCAAAAGGGTAGACAATATTGTCGGAAAAGAAATAATTGCTTGTTTC
Source organism: Fragum fragum (assembly GCA_946902895.1). Classification (NCBI taxonomy): domain Eukaryota; kingdom Metazoa; phylum Mollusca; class Bivalvia; order Cardiida; family Cardiidae; genus Fragum; species Fragum fragum. The sequence continues at coordinate 87,114,321 of OX336365.1, forward strand.
TCAAGTATAATATAACAGGGTTGTTAACATCAGAGATTTTACGGGAAAGGGTTAATACATATATAAAAACTAGATCGATGTTTGACGGTGATTTTTGTTTTAATTTTACCTTTCCGTTCTAATCCTAACACACATTTTTAACGATCTTGATCCTATCTTATTATTTCAGATTTACGTTCCGTGATCTTAAAAATTAGTTCGTGCAATAAAGTGATGACTACTGTCCACTCAAATATTTTCTTTTATGATGCATTGTTTAATACGTCACTCAGTAATTTCGCATTCACAAAACAGAGATGACTTCTTGTTTATTAACGTCGTTTGAAATATATCGAAAAGGTGTCTTTCAATGAATAGTTATATTTGATCCGATTATTTATTATATGTAGATTATTACAGGAAAGTACTTGTAGAACAGTGTAATTCAATTTTTTGAACATTTCTAAGTATATAGTTGGTGGGTGATCAAAATGTCGTAACTACAGCTTGAATAAAGCTGTAGTTTACGACATTTTGATTCTCCGACGACGATATATAATATGTTTTACATAATATAAGTAAAACGAAATCCGGGACATTGTAGAAATAGTATCTTATTAGACGCTATGCTATAATGGGTAGTGGACGATATTTAGTAAAGAACGGTCGATATATAGGTGATATATTACTAATTTAGTTATTATTGAGGAACGCGTTCACAATTAAGATTTCATATCAAATTTTCGTATTTGAATAATTGAAATTTTTGAATACACTAATAAAGTAATTCAAATACATCTACCTTTAAAATATTTCTCGTGACTACATTTGAATATATTCGGAGTCTGAATTCACAAATAGTAGCATAAATCTTACCTAATTGCCCTCCACATTTCACAACATTTAACAGACCAAACCAGACATAAACACTCACAATATAGAATACAGCACAGACGACAGATTTCCACGAGCTCATTTTATTGTTTGTGTCAAACTCAGCGCAACAATCTATTGTGGCAAAAAACTTTTGACATGTCAAATTGTACCGCGTCACGTTAACGTGTACCCACCCAACACGACGTTAGAGGACAGATGTTTTGGTGTTTACTCAATGTAAAGTTGGCCTATCACGATTATGAGCTTTTGCTTTCCTGTTTATCATTTATTCCATTCCCACACAATCCCAATTTTTACGACACTTAAGAGAAAAACTTTGTTCACATTGTAGAAAAGAAAGAAATTACATATAAAAAAATCGTAATTTCTTGCGATGTTTTCTTTCCTTTAAGGTATTTTTAAATTCACGCAATTTTTATTGTCTTCTGCAGCTTATTTCTGTTTGGGACTAGTCTAATTTTTGTGTGGAAGAAAAGTAATTCTAAAGATAATATAATTAGCCTAGTTTCCGTCGACAGACAGTTCTTGTCAAATACGGTAATATAATTCTGTTATTCATACAAGTTTAACAATATTTGCATACGATTATAACATATATATATTTGAATAATGATAAACAAAATCAAACAAACAGATTCGTTAAGACATTACATGTAGGCTATGAATGGAAACTATGGAAAGAAATCCGTTTTCAGGGGATCACTTGGGCAGATGATAGTGGCATTTTTATTTTTAACGTCATGTTTACATTTCGAGAAGAAATCACCATAAATCGGTTTAAATGTCAGGATTAGTAAGGGTCATTTCGTTTTGTAGTGTAAAAAATGGAAGAGAAACACGCCAGAATGGTAGCCGGTCTACGAGAACTGGTATAAGTACCACTCGAAAATATATGGTGAGAAAGTTGCAATATAACAAGGATTATAGTGTATAATGATAATAATGACAAGAATGATAATAACTTGAACTATAGAGGGTTATGAATTAAGTCAATAAGGCTATTTTCAACTTGGCCTTCTAACAATAAATCTTTCAATACGTGTTTACTAATCGTGCACACCTGCACGCACACACACACGTACAAACACTCACATACATGTACGTTCAAGCACACTACAAACTAATATTTTCCCATTTACTCAAATCGAAAGAACATATACTTGTATAGGAATTAAAACAAATAAGACACCCTAATGTATCGCGTAATTGACAGACATCCAAAAGTATTAATTAGATAAAAAAGAAAAGAAACAAAAAGTTGATTTTTTACGAATAAGGAAAATTGTTTTAATAATCTATTTGAATTTAGCAAGACGAGGTACATCTCTGATTTCAACAGGTTCGTCATTACAGACGAAAAAGCTGTAGTATCTAAATCTCTCAGTTTATATTTTTAGCCTGAGATTGCGTAGCAATTTGAGGCTAGAGTTACCATCGTAAAATTCCAAACCACGTAGAGTTTAATGTGAAAACACCCTAACGCAATTGATACAATCTTCTGCCGCATGGAAAGTGAATCGGACCGGATTACACGACTTCGAGCATTTATTAGTACACCCGATTGAACTAGGCTCAGAGGCAAGAAATACCAAGGCGAGATTTGACTCAATACATTAATAATATACATGTAGTGCATTCATCTCAGTGTTCTGAATTTGGTAAAATCATCAAAAATTAATGAGTGAATGTATAGAAAAAAAAGAAGATGTATGAATTATTGGACAATTATTAATGATGTATAATCATATCATATTGTTAAGAAAAAACAAGATTTTGTTTTATTTCGAATTAATATCACTTATTCTAGAGTAACAGTATTAAAATGGTCCGGTTAGACGAAGTTGCTGTTTATAGCTCATAAGCGAGGTTGTCGGTTTTACAATATAAACCTGATATCTCAGGCTTTCAGCCCTTTTAGCGCTTTGGTATATTTTGGTCAAACTCGTCGTAATCTCGTATTCTCACCTACGCGGACTCAAACATAAAACTAGCAAGATTAAACGGCGAGATCGCGAGAGTTCGACAACGGGAGCATGAAGGTACGACGCTGAAACCAAGAGAGTTCATGGAAAACAACAAAATGGTGAAAGCATTCAAGTATATGAGTGCTATGATGAGAATACCAGCATTCGACCAAGAGAATACTTGATTATCTTGTAATATCACAACTAGCTGTTTGTGTCAAAACATTTTCGTCGTCGCGATGACCCTAACGCAATTCTGTATACTGTGATCTGTTGACCGAGTATAAACCAAACGGGAACTTGGGCAGACAAAAAAATATAAAAAGAAGGCTGACTAGGCAGTAGATAACTTTTGGCACATACGAGATGAGAATATACAATGTAGCTTCTGTAGATGACAGAAGGATTTTTATGTCGGTCTGTCGTCACATTCGGACTGCAATTGAGCCTAAACATCTATTTTACTTTTTGAAACATGTAGCTAGCCAATAATTATGCACCCCATCCAAAAAACCGTTATTTCAAATCAAAGTGGAACTTCCCGTAGGAGTCAGTGGGCGTGACTTACGGAGTCAGTGGGCGTGACTTACTGTGTCAGTGGGCGGGGCCATCGATCTGTAACTTAATAATCTACACAAGATGACAAGGATCCCTATATTTTCGCTGACTGCTTGTTTCCATATTTAATGTATCGTTCTTCTTTCATTTTAATCTAGTCCAAACACGTTTTCTCACGCCTAGACGATTTTCGTGTTACAAGAAGCGTATTTAAAAAACTTATGTATATATTCAGAGAAGTATAATTCTACGAATATAAACTTGCAGTGAATTTCCGCAAACTAGAAATAAATACATTGCAAGTAAAGAATATTTAGAGAATTGCATCTCAAAAGGTTAGCGGGTGAATAAACAAAAACTCTAAAATCTTCTATTAACTACAAAAACGTTAATGCATCAACCCATCAAGTAGTCTGCTATTTCCATTAATTAATTAGTCATTTAACAAACTTGACATTACCGCTTCATTTCACAGGAACCGAATTACGTCAAATTAAGTCACTAGGTGAATAATTACAAGGTTATGGATTAACCCTTTCCTATTTTACAAAATTTTAGACTTGTTCAATTTGAAAGAAACCACAAAGTGAATTTTATTGGGAATATTGTTTCCTGAGAAGGTAGAAAACACTCTGGGAAAGGATGAAATTGCTTGTAACAAGCAAAGTAATAAGCAATTTCGTCTTGTCCCAAAATGTTTTCTCAAGATAAAAATCATGGAGACGTTAAAATCAGGAATTGTAAGGGAAGGGGTTAAAGACAAGAATTGTGACCTATCACAACACGAATACTGTAACAACGTGATCACTATGGTACGGCGATGAGGATCGTTAAAGCATCACTGTACAGAGATCAGAGAGTCGGTGCTCTCAGATCAATAGGTTCTAGACTATTACAGATAGGGTTTAAAAGTTTAGTATAACGATGTACATGCCTTTTTAACTAATGTCTGATGACTTGTTCGAAAGCGTTATTGATCAAGTCGAAAGTGGTACTCGTCTAGGACAAGAGTTAAAATGGTAGGCAACTTGCTACCAATTAAAGTCACCCGAAAATGACACGAGATTACAGCACCGTGAACAAGAGATGATCAAACAGTCGACGCTGTGTTTTATGTCGACTTCGAATAACTCGGAAACCTGCATTTCTTGGAGTGAAAACGTGATCCATCTAACCCTTTCCCGTTTCTTGAAATTTTAGACTGGTCCAAATTGAAAGAGATTGCAGACGTCAATAGAAAATGGATGCAATTTGAAATGAAACCATTCTATGTGGTAGAAAATATTGTGGGAAAAGGAGAAATTGCTTGTAACAAGCAATTTCTCCTTTTTCCACAATGTTTTCTTGAGCTTAAAATCACAGCAACGTAGAATCCCGGGTTTAAACAGGAAAGGGCTAAGAGATGAAGAGAATATTTTTTTGTTTTCATGGAGGTATGAACCGAAAAACCTAATCACTCTGTATGAATACCAGAAGCGGATTCATACATTGTGTGATTAGGTTTTTCGGTTCATACCTCGATGAAAAAAAAATATTTTCTTCATTTCTTATAATTTAATAGCATTGAGCAAAAAAGAAAAAAAAAGCTTTACGAATTTTGATACCTTTTTGTATTGGACTATTTTGTGCGGAAGCATACAAAATCGCTGCAGGCTCAAAGTTTTATTCAAGGAGTTATGAATAATTCTTTTCGACCAATCAGAACGCTCGTTTTTGATAGACGAAACTAAGATTAAATTATTTTAGAATCAAGTATTCGAGAACTTTTCATCGAAAGGGACTGAGTGATGATACAGTATACACACGGAAGAGAGTGTTTCAAATGAGCAATTTCCTCTCTTAATTTGTTAATTGTCAGGTCTCTGACCATGCTCACCTATCTCCGACATGTCATTTATACCAAGGTAATGATCGACTTCAGTTGTAAATTATGTAATTATAACATACATTGGAAGGAAATCGTTGTTAGCGACCTAAACTTCGTAACTACAGCTTGTATTAGATGTAGATACGCCCTTTAAGATACAAAATGAATGCTTTACACCAAAATCGGGTGTCAAAGTTCACTTTCTATTCAAGTGAATTAATTGTATGGCCAGTCTTTTTTTACTGACAGCGGGGATCCTGTTTAAAGATATCTGAAGAATTAAGGCTCAAACACGGTTGCAAAATAGACTATTCGACTCCATTTCGTCAAAGATCGGACTTCCCGACATATATTGATGTCGACATATCGATCATGAATGAACTACTAGCTTAAATCGATCTTAAAGACGGCAGACCAATCAAATCATCCATTTAGGCCATCATGAGAAATTGCGACTGTCATTTACATGGAAATGTTCGTTTGTCGCAACTTCAACTATCTCAAGGTCGCCCACCAACGATTGGCCTTGTGTTTTATGCCGCAGTACATGAATTTTGCTTAATTCCTAATTCAAATTACACGTATCTTAGCGGAGGTCAGTTTGCATTGTCAGCGACCAGTCATTTGCAATTTGTTTCGACACGTAGTTTGTTGTTAATGTTACTTTTCATTTTTAATCATCGATACAGCGATAAAAGTCCAAATAAATGTCAGTAATTGTGACCAGACATCTGCAATAAAGGTACAGAAATCTATAAAGATTTTTGATAAAGCGTTGAGTTCGAATTATCTCCCCGAAACTGTATTTGCTTAGTCAAATTGTTAGAAACGAAGAGAGTATGTTTTCGTTCTCGTTCAGGCAAAAACATAAAATTAAATAACAATAAGGTATGAACCCTCCATGCCTATACATTCAGTGTGATTACGATTTTAAGTTCATATTTCAATGAAAACAAAATATATTCTTTTACTGAATATTGAACTTCCACATTAATGTTAAGCATGATGCTATGTCCGTTGTCAAGAGATAGAGCGTCGGCTTCCCGCCAAAGTATTACCGAGTTCGATTCTCGGAAGCGGCTATCCATCTTGCTTCTTTCATTGGCCCAAATAATTGGCGCGTGTACTGGTGTATTATCTGGCAAGCAGATTTGAGAGGGATTGGTCTAAATTGGAAGAACCTGTTTTCCAATCGATGTAAAATAAATATGTTTAAACATAAACAAACAATGTTAAGCATTTGTGCTGGTTTAGCGGATTAAACGTTGTAACTACAGCTTATTGAATATGTAGTTATGACGTTTAGGTCGCTAACCAACGACTTTCCTCTTATTTTATGTACATGTACATATCTTTTATGACAACATGCATTTGTATTGCTCTTTTCTATTTGAATTAGATATTCGTGAGAAGATAATGTATTAATTAACTTTGTGACTGTTGTTTCGTGTAACTGCCCATGAGTTATACAAAATAACGTTTTTGGTTTATGTAAAGGTGTATAGACAAAAAAATGTTAAAATGATTGCTTTATGTAGTAATATACATGCGCCGTCCGGGAATCGAACCCGGGTCGCAAGAATGGGAATCTTGCATGATACCACTACACTAACGGCGCTTGTTGTGACGTTGACCAAAATATTGACCTTGAAACTTTAATTCGCATTAGATCCGCACTCTAAAAAACAGGGGAAAAAACAAAAAAAAAAAAAAAAAAAAAAAAAAAAACACCCCCCCCCAAAAAAAACCCCCCAACAAACAGAACAAAACAAAAACATTTCATTAATACTGTAAAATTGATTTTTTATCTCTCATTTACTTATCTTTACAATGAATTAATATATTCGTCGTGTATACAAAACATAAATGAATAATTATAATAATAATACTTTTACAGACGTTCACTTAATAAGTGTTTTCACAAAATGCACTAAGTCTTAAATCCTTAAACTTCTTTGCCTGAGAGTAGACGCAGTTCTGCTTTATCAAATGATATATAGACAAAGATATATTATCGCCGCTGAGCTATATTGGTTTATTAGGATCGTCATAAATTTCTGTCAATCATCAAAAATCAGCACAAAGAGAGAAAGAATCATGGACGGAAATGCAGCTATTATTTCTATTTTCAGATTGTATGAATCTGGTCTACACCGAATTTTACCGATCTTTGGCGACCATATCATGTCTTCTTCAACTTTCCCTTTTCGTTCAAATTACAGATGACACATTATTTTAACAACGATGCGCTCTTTAGTACTTTTAATTCCACTCTGAATTATTTAAAGATATAACGACTAGTCTCGGATAGTCCAACAAGGTCAATGTAGCATCAACTAGATTTCGAATAAGGATGGCCACACTTACTTCTTTCAACAATTATTATCTTATATAGACCCTGATTCATTGTCACCTTTAGTTGGTGCTTAATTGTTTGGAGGTAAGAGACTCAGAAACCGCTGGAGGTTTGACAACCAAAATTTCGTTGCTTCAGTTTTAAAAAGCTGCAGTTACGAGATTTCGAATGGCCCGAGGTGACGTTCATGTGGTTGACAACCTCTCTGGCTTAGTGGAGGCTTCAATACACCTTACTCTATCATTTTGTATCATTCGTTTATTAATGACGACATTTAAAGATGCGATCTTCTGACCTCGGCTGACACCATGTCTTGTAGAGATGGGAGGACAATTTTAACTTAAATTTACCGTGAAATTAGTGCAGGTAATGAAACTTGCGGACGCTGGGTCAGGAAGTTGGGGGCGTGGTTATGAAAAATGGCCCCCTAATCACCCTCTTTATACACAATTAGCATGGTGATAATGAATCCAATACCATATGGCCGCGTCGTAGTGTAGGGGGGATTGATTTTATTTTGATATGCTAAACCAATTCTTTCAACATGCATTAACTATCGCCGTATTCAATGTATGAAAAAGGGTTAGTATGTGGGTGTAAGTGTATGTGTGTGTGTGTGTGTGCGCGCGAGCGCTCGCGCGAAGTGTGAGTGCGCTCGCGCGTGTGTGTGTGGCTGTGGATAGGGTAACAATTTTCTTTTCTAACACAGATGTCTATACAATATGATTCAAATTATTGTCTGCATCTTACTTGAACATCTAGTTGTCGATTAGTTGTCGACATCTTGTGGACAAAAACTCAAAGGGATGGTTGGTTTAAACCTGTTTATTTTACATCGATTGGGAAATCGATTCTTCCAACTTAGATCTATTCCTCTCGATTCTGCTTCCCTGGAAAATGCACCAGTACTCGCGCCGAGTGTGGGCCAATGGCAGAACCAAGATCGATAGCCGCTCCCGGGAATCGAACTCAGAACCTCTTGATCGGGAAGCTGACGCACTACCTCTCGATCACAGACACCAATTCAAAGGGACGGCAGACAAAGTGAGTACAATTCAAAAAGTGACAACCCTGTATGATAGAAAATATTGTGGAAATTGCTTGTAACAAAAGATTTCCTCGTTTTTCAACAATATTTTCTCAATTGTAATATCACAGGGATGTAAAATTAGTATTTGTATAGAAAAGAGTTAAGGCAAATAAAGTGTATCCAACTGCTGCAATGTTTTCTATATCAAAAGACAAACAAACAAACAATAAATATTTTTTTTTAAAATTCTATTAACTGTTAATTGTCGTCTGCAAATATCTTCGAGCTCGGACCACTCCATTTTTTTGCCGTCTAGTACTGGGTTAACTTTCTATTACAAACTTGTTAGTTTGAAATAAAATAAATAGAACATAATTTTTTCAACATGCTTACTCCAAAGAAAGGTGATAGTATATCTAAAGCATGAACTTTAAATAAGTTACCGCACTGAACGATTATTTGAAGAAAACGTTTTTTTTTGTGTGTGTGTCATTGAACGTAGACCTTTAACAAATGGAGAAGTGTCGTGGTCAAATTAAATACCTGTTAAAAAGCGAGAACCTGCTGTTTCTTATTGACTTGTTAATCAGTGACAGTCGCTTCGGACGCGACATATTGTAGTAAATCTTCAACGTCATTAATTATCTCCCTTTAGTCTTTTTAATAATTTTTGTCGAACGTACGTATTAAAATTGTCGCTTTCATATTTGGTCTGAACACATTTAGCGTACACTGAAACGATTTTATTGTTTCGATATGTTGTAATCAGAAAAGCTTTAATCGGACACGCTTGGAAATTGTCCGTATATGAAAGTCTGAAATACGGTTCAATATATCGTCAATTTCGTCCTAAGACCTCGTAACTAGCCTCAGTTTGATTCAAGCTGTAGTTACGAGGTTGAAGAGTGACAACGACGATAAAGTGGTTTTTGGTGACGTCTTTTCCTGCTTCGTTAGAATTAGTTTACGAAAAAAACAAAAAACAAAAAAACGAAAAACCACACAAACAAACAATCAAACAAAAAACAGCTTGAGAAAGAAAGAGAGAGAGAAAGAGAAAGAGAGAGATAAAATCATATTCACAAACATCAAATAAGTAGAAGGTGATATACCCTTTTACATGTATCTAGTCGAAAAACAAGCTAGGCGACGTCAAGTCTTTTTCAACTGTTGAAAACATGTCCCGTCTAGAATGCACTGGTACAAAGTTACCATATTGGTTTTATGTTACTTTGAATAGTTGACCTCTGACTTCAGTACATCCAAAATCATTTTTTCAAACAACATACTAAGCAGAAGCGTTTATTTTTAGATAGTTTTGTACACAATTCCTTCAGATGTGTAGGTAGGCAATTAATGGCTTTTCATTTTTATAAAAATGATTCGATATCTCATATTGGTTCTGGCAGAGTAGGATTTTTTTTATTCAACATAACCTTCGACCTTATGACATATGAACTCTCCCTACCCTGACACTTATGGTGTTTTTTGGCGATAACCCGTCCATATTTACTGCTATATCGCTATCAATTCAATTTTCACCACTGGAGTGGTAAGTAAGCCCTTTAACCCATTACCAGACAGCAAAATTTAGACTGATCCAATTTGAAAGGAGTAGCAGACGACAAATTAAAGATGATGAAATTTTAGATTTTTTCAAGTTTCTGGGTAGAAAACATTGTGTAAAATGAAGAAATTGCTTGTAACAAGCACTTTCTTCATTTTAGACAATGTTTTTCTAATAGTTTTTCTTGAGGGGTGTCCAAAAGCGTGTGTGGGAATGAGTTAAATAACAAACATAACAGCAAGTACTCGCAAGGTAAGAATTTTATGATTATCCATTCGATCCTAGGTCTTGTTAGATATTAAAATTCAGTTCAAAGCTAAAACACACAGAAAGAACTTGGTATGTGATTACCCTGTAGATGGATAGAAATTTTCCCATTCAAAATCGTTTTGTTGACATTTATATGTTTTGGATAGGAGCAGAAACCTTCATGCGCCTTTCTATAGGCTGAGGTTACGACGAACTCCAATTATATCTCATAACTCAATATTATACCATACTCCAAGCCATATTTAGGTCTAGTTGACGAATCGCGGCAGTCAATCAAAAAAATCATTAGCCCAATTAAATCATGCATACAGACCGGAAGTGAAGCTTGAACTCAAACATTGGTCGACATTCATATAAAGCAATTCTGTTGGTTTGGCGGCTGAAATGTCGTAACCATTTTACGTTTTTGTTCGGTCAGTTTCTTTTCCAAAACCCTTACTCAATTAAATTAAATCGTCGGTCGAAAAAAAAATGTCTGTAGTATGAGAAATGAAATTGCGTCCATCTTCAAAATCTTCCTTTAGAACAATCATAAGTAAAAGAAATCTTAGTAAAACTGTCATCTTAAAAGAGCCACTGCTCAACGAAATAAGAATGTTGCCGTTTAAGATACGCAAGGGGCGACAAAAAGTGGTCACTGAAAAGAGTTGTCTATAAACATAGTTTTAATAACATGATTATGTTGGATAGATTTGCGTTTTATCGAAAAATTCTCACTCTATCCTATATTGATGGAACTCATCAGAATTGTCTCATTGAGACGTCTCATTGAGACGATTCTGATGAGTTCCAATAACATGAGATTTAGTTATTGTAATTTTTCTTGGCAAATTCCTTAGCTTCTCCAGAGCTCATGATTTTTTATGAAAGCGAATTTAGATTATGTCGCTTTATAAAAGTAGTCTCTTAATAGAGGTTGTTGTTTTACCAAGATTGATTGTACATATTGTATGAGAGTTATTGGTCTAATATGCCATTGTTGCCATTTGAATTTCAAGTGGTTCAAGGGGCGTTACTCCTATTCATGGATGTGTTTGTGGTAAGCAAAGAATAAACAGTTTCCCCTCTTGAAATAACAATCACCGTGAAAGGTAATCGCGTTGTATTACCACCCAGATTTTTTAGACAAACATTCTTAAATGACTATATTTGGTTGGCATGGAAGAAGGGTTTCTCGTCGTACATATAATTCCGGGCGATTATGATTAAAGACTCTATGTACAGAAATAAATTTGTTTATTTGGTGTATCATGTATTCCAGTCAAGAACTGAAAAGTCCAGGACTTAAATTCATGATACACCAAATAAAGACAATGTAAGAATTCTTTTCTGCAATACAAGGGTATTGACGAACGTGTATATGAAAAAACACAATAATTTCATAAGAAATATTTACATTTTTCATCTCTCATTTGTAAATCTAAAGCAATTTATCTCAATCAAAATTGATTATTATATTTTTATACGAAAGTCTGAATACTTTGAAACCCTAGAAGTAGTTGAGGGAATAAATAGCTGAACGAGAATCTGGATTTTTGGAATTTAACAGAAAACTGGAAAAGGGAGGTTGGAACATTTTCTAATGGCATGGTAGAAGAATTGAATGTATCTGCCAGATGTGTATTTATAAAATCTTTATTTGATAATTTTTCTATTCGAAGATGGCATCTATAATTAAAATCATGTCAGAAATGGGTCCTTCAGTGAATCGTTTTCGTACTTAAGTGTTTTGGGACAATGTGTACAAGTGCCAATTAAAACATTTCGTACTTTCTTAAGTACGAACAATTGCAGACATCTCTATGATACGTTGGACAATTTCAGCCATGAAGTATTTCAAGTTTCAGGGGTCGTCCATATTTTTTGCTTAAATCTTTAAAAACATGTTTATCTTTAGACAGCGGAGGAAAAATTCTTTCGCCTTTTTCGGTTTATCAAGGGAAACACAGTAGTGAACAAATACATTAATCTTAACACTTTCTTTTGTCGTAAAGTTATCGTATATGTTGAACTCATTACCACACGTCAAGCATTTGGACTGGTCCAAATTGAAAGAAGTTGCAGACCACTATTCAAATTAAAGCTTTGTTAACATATCAGAGCTAAATCAAGTAGAAAACATAGTGAAGAAAAGAAGAAATTGCTTGTAACAAGCAATTTATTCTTTTCTCTCCATGTTTTCCTAAGCTATTCTTCTTCAATGCGTAAAAATGCTGGATTGTGTGGTAATGGGTTAATGAAAGGTGAATTCCTTGAAGTATCAGATATATTATAAAAGTAGGAAAACAGATATGATGATAAATGCTTACAGGTTCTATATAAGCGGTGCTCCATTTAAGAGGTCCAGGGCACAAGTTCTAGAGGAGTCAGATATTAAATTGGTGGTATATGAGTGGGATATTATATTACGATAGGGATACAACATCTTGTATATGCTTTGGGCTGCGGAGGAGTATATGCTTTGGGCTGCGGAGGAGTATATGCTTTGGGCTGAGGAGGAGTATATCCTTTGGGCTGCGGAGGGGTATATGCTTTGGGCTGAGGAGGAAAATTTGGATATTTAAAAAGACCGAAGGTCGTGTAGAATGTTATTTTTTTCTCCACAGCGAGAAACAAATACAAAACGTTGTATCGCAATCGTAACATAATATTCCATTAATTATATACATATTTTTTTTAAGAGATGAAGAGAATATTTTTTTGTTTTCATTGAGGTATGAACCGAAAAACCTAATCACACTGTATGAATACGCGAAGCGTGATAAGGTTTTTCGGTTCATACCTCCATGAAAACAAAAAAAATATTATCTTCATTTCTTATAATTTAATAGCATCGAACGAAAAATGCAACAACTAAATAAATTTTGTTACCTTTTTGTAGTGAACTATTTTGTGCGGAAGCATTCATAATGGCTGCGTACTCAAAATTTTGTTCATGGAGGTATGAATTAAATTTTTCGACCAATCAGATCGCTCGTTTTTGATAGACGAAACTAACAATTAAATTATTATTAAATGAACTCGATGAAATGATAAAAAATCTGTATTTCTACAAGTGTTTCCCGTCTTCTTTACCATTCTGATACATTTATACGCATTTTGTTGTCTTAACTCATTCCCACATGAGGAATTTTAGACTGGTCCAAATTGAAAAAAGATTCAGTCGACAATTTTAGGTTAATGAAATTCTATTTTTTGTCTTTTGGAGTAGAAAAACATTGTGGGAATTGAAGAAATTGCTTGAAACAAACAATTTCTACTATGTCCACACTCTTTCCGAAGCTTTTTTTTCTTGAGGGTCGTAAAAAAAGAGGGTTTGTAAGGGAATGGGTTAAACAGAATAAAAATGACGTCATTTAATACTACTTTATATGAAACAGTATTTGACAACATCAGATACGAATTTTTGAAAAATAACGCTGATTAATATAAAAGTGAAACTTCCTGCTGGAGCAAGTAGGCGTGGTCAGTGGAGTTAGTAGGCGAGGTCAGTGGAGTTAGTAGGCGTGGTCAGTGGAGTTAGTAGGCGTGGTCAGTGGAGTTAGTAGGCGTGGTCAGTGGAGTTAGTAGGCGTGGTCAGTGGAGTTAGTAGGCGTGGTCAGTGGAGTTAGTGGGCGTGGTCAGTGGAGTTAGTGGGCGTGGTTACTGATCGGTCAATAAGGACATAACATAATCACAACAAGCGCTGTAAGTGTAGTGTCGTCATCCAAGACTTCCATTTTTTTGCCCCTTCTATCTTCTTACAAGGAAATATTCTCTTGAAAATGGTAAATAAAAACAGAGAACAAAAAAAAAAAAAAAAAAAAATGAAAGGAAGAATTAAACATAATTAAGCAAATACATTAGTTTACAACATTTTCACGCCTTACCATTCCTATACAATCCCCACTTTTACATCCCTGAAGAAATACATTGAGGAAAAACACAGTGGAAAATGGTGAAAGCAATTTCTTAATTTCACACAATGTTTTCTACCGAAACAGACAAAATGTTTTAAATTTTCAAGAAGTTTTAAATGTCATCTGCGACTTCTTTCAAGTTAAACAAGTCTAAGATTCTATCGTTCGGCAATGGGTTAATAAAAATACGTTCAGAAATTAAGAAAGGGTCTTAAAACTTCAAGAAATAGTTATCTTGTTAATTCTTTAAATAAAACCTCAATATTTGGCAACGTACCTGATTATTACCGTATTTAACGTCGTTTTAGACGAGCCATTTTCCGATCGAAACTAATTTCTTTTTACCGGCTTCATAACTCATCAGTAATTACGGATATTAAAAGGATCAAATACAATTTTGCAGCAACAAATCAGTGAAAAGGCGACAACCAAACCATGTTTAATGTAACATTACTCTGATTTATATAACAATCGGACAGATTCGTTCTACGCACGAAATTAATAAAATTTACTTCTTTTTTTTTTAATTTTTGCAGAAAACTTGTCGATCAATATCCATTTGTTGAACTTTCTCGGTTCATATATTTCTATTTCGTAACCAACTTACGATTCAGTTGAATCTTTGTCATTCTTCCTTCTAGTTTGACTTCGGTTCATCTACAGTTAACCATATCATATTGTTGGTGGGCGAACAAAATGTCGTTAATACAGCTTTATTCAAGCTGTATTTGAGACATTTTGATCGCCAAACGACGATATAATAATCATTTAATCATTCACGCAATTAGGAACCACCCTTTTAGTACAGAAAACACATTTTTATAGATTTCTTTACCAGGCTATATTTATTTTCAATTTCTAAATACCAACAGTTGAATAAATGACCCCTACTAAAAAGGGTTCATTTGAAAAAAGTTTTACTGAAATTCTGGACTGTTACTTCTGCTACGTTTAGTAAACGGATCGCCGTAGACGCTTCCAATCCTTTCCAAACAATCACCAATATAGTATTCTGTGAATTTCTGTGGGGATATTTAAATAGGTAAAAATCCCAAAAAGCATGATTTTATTTGAAATGGCCGCTGAAAACGTTGTGCCAATAAGTTTGAAGATAACGTAGATGGTTCTAATCGAATTTTCCTCACATAAAGGTTAAAACTCAAACTTGGGGGGGGGGGGGTCTGGTAACTTAACCTTTGTAACAATAATCAAAGTTTGAAACCCTTTGGAAATTAGTAAGTAATATTTGAAGTTTCCCGAGTATATACAAATATCGAGAGATTTTCTGGGACGAGAAGGAAAGTCTTTGTGAATATAAGTATATTCGCGACTATAAGACCGCCCATCCATATTTTTCTTGAAAACGAATAATATAATGGAAATAAAATCATTATGAAAAGTTATCAGCATTTGCAGTTGTTGTTGTAAACGACCGCTCGTTTAATTGCCCGACAACCGTAGCTTAAGAAAGCTTAATATACTGCTTTGTTACGAAAATTGGGAATGATCAAAAGGAAATATATAAACGGACATTCAATCCTAGAGGAGTGTCAAGACATGGCATTTTGCATATGCATACATTTTAGAGCATGTTTGTTTTTGTGTGTAAAAGTAAATCTTTTAGGATGGGACAATTCATTGTCGTTGGATGAAAGTTGAAGCTAAATAAAGTGTCTCAATTCAGATCAGGTGTCGTTTTTGCAGATTTTATTGATCAATATGATTTAGTAAAGGGTTAAAAACTAAACAAGGAATGCTGTATTATTATTAACAGTACAATGTAGGGAGAATTGAACTTCTTGTTACAAGTTCTGTGATTGGCCAAAGGATTTGCAATCGACAGCGAAACATGCTCGTATCGAATTTTTCCCTTTTGTAGAGGTCTAATTTGACAAGTGTCATTTTAAACAAGTATTTCTTCTCTACAAATAATACAGGAATATATTCGAAATGATGAGGGTTTATTTAAATGACAAGTGCGCTTAACTTGGATCATATTAACATTCATCAACTGTCATCATAAAATATGTAATACCAGAAAAGAATTTTGATCATTTTGATACTGATTTTGAGGCGGTAGATATATGGGTGTAGGAGGGAAATGCAAGAAATCAAAACTGTCTGACAGTAAACGATAAACGACTATAATTAATGTGTGCAGGTTGATGAAAAAAACTAAAACCATAACAGATTATTAATTCGTACATATCTGATTGGCACTTGTTCACTTGTACATGATGAAATAGACTTATGGTGGCAGTGTTTGAAAATATATTTCCAGTTCCGTTGCACTAAATGCAATGATAGTGAATAACTCGTTACACTTGGAAAAAACAACAACGGGGGTCGGGGTTTTCTTAGTTAGAAACAAGGGTCTTGCTAAAAAGACTGCAGTTAAACAAGCATGAAGGGACAAGAGCTAACGCTGCAGTGAGAATTCGCTTCTGATTCTGATCGTTTTGTTCATTGAACTTCATATTTCTACGACGATGAACGGAAGTTTAAATTTTCTGCAGCAGGCTCGTTACGGGTATGGTTTACAACAATTACGCATGCTGCACCCTCTAGCCGGCTACTCCAACTTGCTGGACCCTCTAGCTCTGGCACAATTATCAATGACCAAGACTCCACAATATGGTACCGCGGGCTATCTCAACTCGCTGTCATCATTGGTATCGAACTCGGACTATCCGGTCAATCCGGTCAGCGGATTTTTAGGTGCTAGGTGCTTGTCGGACCTTTCGCCAAAAAGTGATTCAAATATCGATGGAAGAGGAGCACTAGCAGATAAAGGTAGATTTAGTTAATAAAATAGTTCTAACTGATGGTTTTGATTCATGCCCAATTTCAAAGATGTATCTAAAGGCTAATAAACTTAGAGTATGAAAAGAGGTTTAGAAATAGAAATAATATCGAGATGTTAACTACTGTCTGTCTATATGTATCTCATTAATTTAGGTCTGATCCTGAGCGTTACTTCTATAGTAGTATATGTTGTCATTTTGTTTTAAAATTTCTATATTTTTTCTTTGGTATCAATTCAATAATGACAGTTGTATATATGTTGTATCTTATTTATATAACATCTCTTGTTTTTAAATAAGATTGACATGTAGAAAAGAAACCGAATAAATGGTCTAAGATAAAACTGCTATCAGATATAATCTAACATTAAATTTAAAATAAGCACAAAAGTAATAATGATAATAAAAAAAAACAACAACTTTTTAAAGAGTGAAGGAAGATAAGTTAAAAAAGAGAATATATAGGCATTCAATCGAATGAACATACATTAGAATCAAGATACAATTTATAGCTTATTCTAAAATATTCAAGGACTATGAAGGAATACAATTTATAGCTTACTCTAAAATATTCAAGAACTTTGAAGGAATTTTATTAAAACAGATATAGATTAAGAGTAAATTATCGATTTCTTTCATTTATCAATAAATCAATTCATTTATTTGTCATTATAATTCAAGATTTATGTTACAGTTCCCTCTGTGGGATTTACTGAAATACAAAAATAAAAGTTATAAAGTAATTTTATAATATAAATGTTCAATGTATACATATACTTCAAACGATAATAACGATAATAGTTATTGTGATTGTAATAAAATGAATACAAAACATGTCGAATTTTTTAATTCGAATACATTAAATGTCGATATTATTTTTTCTAACTCGAAAGGATAATGAAATATATGTTAAAACATATGACCAAAAATAAATGCAATTTTGAAACCAAAAACTCTTTAGTATAAAAAGGGACAAACAATTGGTTTTCGTATGAAAAGAATTCAGAATAAATAGTATTTCTATTTTTTTCGTGAAGTAAAATCTAAAAAGTGATTAAACCTCTCGAAATACGTAACCCATTAAATGTTTCAGTTTAAATAAAGAAGTATTTGTTCAATCCGTTTAGGAGGCGGTAAAATGGCGTGCGAGTCAGTGAGTTGATCGTCTTCTAATTACAGGGAGATAGGTCGTCTGATTCTCTCTGAGACATTGATCTTACAATTTGAGAAATGCTAATTAAACTAGTCCTTAATATTGATAGTTTTTAGTCAGTTCAGCACAGATTTTACACAGTGTTTTTTGCTACATTTTACGGACATTTAAATACCGTTTTAAATATTTTTTTATTAGCTCCATAATATGTTTACCAACATTTACATCAGAAATCTTGAAATACGAATTAAGTTTTATAAAAGGCATTAAGTCGATTTGTCCAACAGAACGGTTCATATCATTAAAAACAACTAAATGAATAGATGAAAAATTAAATAAATTAAAAATGCTCTTTCTTTTCCAGGGGATTATTAAAGTATTGTGATTTCTTTGTTTGTACAATAGATTTTTTTTACTGAATCAATTCAGTTAAATAATAACGATTAAAGAAATATACACGAGAAAAATGACGAAATGATCTCATGGTTCACTTTCGCTATTACTAATTGCCGTTACTCATTTACATTAGATAACGAACAGCTAAAGGTTGTGTAAAACAGCAAGACGCAGTCGCACACACACAAAAAAAGAAAAGACAAAAACAAAAATAAACACACACATTACTAAATAAGAAAGACAAAACCCCAAAAGAACAACAAAATACAACCACAAACACAGATACACACACACACACACACACATACAAATAACAAACAAACAAACAGCAACAACTAAAAACCCCAAACAAAACAGAGAAGTTGAAATAGTCTGAATATATGTAAGTAGCATTTTTAATGATACCGAGGGTTGTTCAGAAAGTATCAAGCAGAGATCATACTTTCAATGTGAGAATGGTTACATGATTAATAATGAGTAAAATAATTAACCCTTTCTTTCTTCTTCATGATGACAAAATATCTAGTGTCTATTATTTAATTGAAATGCCAGCACGAATTAAAACAATACCACCTACGCAGCATTAGCTCGCGTGATAACGTTAAATACGGTGACGTCAAACGAAATTAGAACATTTGATGATTCTTCTAGGAAAATATACGCTTAAATAAAGTGTATATTAAGTGTGCATCAAAGCATGAATCTTCGTGGTTAAGAATAGAATGGATCATCGTTATAGTGTGATCTTTATATGGCTTGGTAACAACTTCTTCCGAAAGAAATATTTGGTACAACTTCCGGTGTTTTGTCGCTAATAGGTAAAACAGGTTGAAGCTAATTTAGTTATAGATTTTTTTTAGAAAATCACTACTTCAAGAAATTAGCGAACTTTTGATACATCTTTAATTTTTTAGTAAAAGTATTATTTTCAAAGTACTGAAAACGCTCTTTATCTAAGATACCATTTCGTCGCGTATGGCACTAAGTTGTACATGCGTATTGATCTACACGTAAGAATTGGAAAGAAAACCATTGTTTTAATTGCGCGTCAAAATCCAAGTTCAAACCGTTTCATTCGATGACTAATCTATTATTACTATGTAATAGAAAAAGGACAATCAGTGTTTCTTAACCCATTACAAGACGGCGCAATTTAGACTGGTGCAAATCGAAAGAAGTTGCAGACGACAGGTGTATGTTTTTTTTTTTCAACTTTCTGGGTAGACATTGTCGAAAATGAAGATTTTTTTCTTGGGGGCGTCTAAAAGTCTCACTGAGTGGGAATGGATTAAAAGATTCGTCGAAAAAAGGATATTTCGAGCTAATGTTGTTTATAAAAACAATGTGTATTTTGTATACATGTACACCTATACCCGGCCAATATTACAAGTAACGTCATCTAGTGTTTACTTCTCGACAGACTGTTGACCAGTAGAATTTATAAATCTTTATTCATCTACATATGGATGTATGGCTAGGATACATCGAACCTTAAATACAATTTATGACGGCAACGTGGGACCGATTCAATAATTAGAATCATATCCTGTTATATCAATATTCTTATTATTTTCCCTCGTTTATTCATTTTTTTTCAATATCTTTATTTTCTATATGTAAAAAGTGAAGACTTTTAATTGCTTTTCACGAATAAAGTATGACCACGAAAAACCTAGCCTAGCTTTAAATATTCAGCGTGTTTGCATTTCAAGTCTGGCTCTTCTTACAGGACGGGAACTTCTGTAAATAAATCGACGAACTATGTGTAAAATCGAGGTCCCCGTAGGTCTTTCTGGTAACGGTAAGATGGAATGGCCATATAAAAAAATCTACAAGAAGAAATAATTCTACAATATCACCCCAGTTGGCGTTGGATCTGGATCGTTTCTCTTCACAGAACTAATATGATGCCCTTTCGATTGACAGGTCGAAACTATTAGAACTTAAACTAAAGTATCACGTGCAGGACATCGATTTTTGTCAACATTAAAATTTGTCATTTGGTAAATAAACCACACATATACTTTTTAGCTAGTAATTGATTTTCATACAAGGATATATTTCAATTTGCCCATTTCATAATTTGTTGAATGTCATTTAAGTTATTTCACTATAAAGACACATTATTGACCTATTAACATTATAAAAAGGAGACCTTGTGAGTTCTTTTAAACTTTAAGGTTTGATCCAAATTTTCAATTGAAATTTAACTCGTGTTACAATATCATATTAAATTCAATTAAATCATTAACTCTAGATTTATGTAGGCCACAATATCTACCTACCTTCAATTTTTCAAAGAACTTTTATCAACCAATGTTTAACCCATTCCTAGACGAAAAAAATCTTATACTGTTCCAAATTCAAATGTTGCAGACTGACAAAACAAAGTTAGATTAAATTGAAAAATTAAGAGCTTAATGAGATAGAAAACGAAAAGAAGAAATTGCTTACTACAAGAAATTTCTTCTTTTATCACAACGTTTTCAATAGCTTTATTTCTCCAACACGTAAAAATGCGAGAAATGGGCTAAGGGGGCTCCTTGGAGCTCCGTGGAACAAATATTTAAAGAAATCAAAGTACTGAAAGTACTGTTAGCTAGCAAAGCACTGTTTTGTTCAGTAATCTTCTTTGTCAAACGTTATCATAGTGAAGAATAGTTGTGGAAAACAAAGTGGAAAATGAAGAAATTGCTTGTTACAAGCAATTTCTTCATTTTCCACATTGTTTTCTACGTAGAGAGATAAATAATTTAGAATACAACAATTTGAAATTGTCGTCTGCAACTTATTGAATACTATGATCAGAGTCATTGTGAACACGATGTACTCAAGTGAGCTAAAATACCTAGTAAATGACCATGCAGGCAGAGATTGAAATTTAAAAGAACTAATTTTTATGGCGTAGGCATATAAAGAATATAGTGGTTAAGCCTCCAGTGGCGGTTTGCACTCGTTGAACTTTGAGACGACCTCAAATTTTGTTTGTTAACTTAAGCTATCAAAGCTGACGCTTTGCTAGCTAAAAAGAAACAGATATGATACAGTAGAGGGCAATCAAAACATCCGAATAAAAAGGTAAAATTACGGAAAGCCAGAAAGATATAGATTAAGAAAGTCTGCAAAAGCTAAAAGTTTCGTTCCCGGTCAACCTACACAGTCCGCACAACCTGACCGGAGTCAATACTTTTCGCATACACCACATGATCCGTGATCGAGTCACGTGATGCACTCAGTCACGTGACATGTCTCTCTTATGTAACTTCTTACCACCGGACATATTTTCAAATTTGACAATAACCGAAAGTTCAAAACTCCACTAGAATAATTAAGCATGTGGGCTAAAATTAGACTGGTGTTACTGTGCAAGTAATGCGAAGTAGATTCCACGACCACGTATGATGCGGGCGGTTTGACTAACAGATCTAAATTAGTTAGTTCGTTATAAATATTCTTAAATAGTCTTACATAAGCCATTTTCTATGACGTCGTGGAATTGTTTCTCCTCGTACACGTCTTGAAATACTTTGGTGCTTGATCCAACACATCGCTCGACGTTGAGAAAATATTCAAAGACCCAGCATTCATTCAAATTTAAAACTAGATGGTTGCTTGTTTCAGACAGTATCGACGAAGATCGGGACGGCAAATCTAACAAACGTCGACGTACCAGAACCAACTTCACAAGCTGGCAACTTGAGGAATTAGAGAGAAGTTTTCATACCAGTCATTATCCAGATGTCTTCATGCGGGAAGCCATCGCGATGAGGCTCGATCTAGTAGAGTCCAGGGTACAGGTAGGGTAATTTAAAAGTATTACCAGACGTCAATTTTTTTAGACTGGACCAAATTGGAAGCATTTGCAAACGACATTTTGAAGTTGGTATATTTCAGGATTTGCAACTTCTAGGATAGAAAACATTGAGTGAAATGAAGAAATTGAATTGCTTGTTACAAGCAATTTCTTCATTTCTCTCAATGCTTTACAGAGCATTTCTCATGAGGGATGTCAAAAGTGGGATTGTATGGGAATGTGTTAACTCGACGTTATGACTACATACAAGAGTATGAAAGATGTCCCTCTCGACTGGTGGAATCGAAGGATCTTTTTCTTTCGTTTTCCCCCAATGATTATCCGACTAGTGCCCAATGAATGCACCTAGACTCTAATACTCCTGGTGTCCGTGGTCGAGAGGTAGAGTGTCGGCTTCCCGATCAAGAGGTACTGAGTTCGATTCCCGGGAGCGGCTATCGATCTTGGTTCTGTCACTCTTTCGGCGCGAGCACTGGTGTATTTTCCAGGAAGCAGAATCTAGAGGGATTAATCTAAGTTGGAAGAACTTGTTTCCAAATCGATGCGGTCTCTCATGCAGGGATTTTACTCCCGATCGGTATGCAAAATAAATTCTGTTGATTTTTTAAATCATTAACTAATTCACGAACCAGCTCAATTAGATTAGTAACATAGTTGGTTGGCGACCTAAACGTCGTAACTACAGCTTGAATAAGCTGTAGTTACGTCGTTTAAGTCACCAAACCAACAAAATGCTTAACATGAGTGTTGACCAATGATGGCGTTCAAAATTCACTTCCGGTGTAAATGGACTATTTGATTGGTCGATTTATTTTTTGATTGACATTCGCGATTCGTCAGTGTTCTATCCATTGAGGGAAACGTTTTATCTTTTTTGACATTTGTTCTTTTTACTTTTATCAAGACTAATCAGAAAGGCAAAAAGCTGTTAATTTTTTTTTCTTTTAATTCGTTTTTGATCATATTATATTCCTTTTTACAAAATTATCTTTTACGCTTGATTTAAAACTACCTTTTACATTTAAGAATGGTAGTTACTTTTTTTTTTAAATGTGATAAGTAAAGAAAACAAAATATGGTTTTAATTGGGTCTGTAATTCCATAAAATATCTACTTCTTTTTTTTTATAAATCTTATCCATTTTTGTCCTCGAGCTCGTCCCTTTTGTATTATATTATCTTTCTTCCTTTCATTTTCTTTATTATTCATTGAAATCAGATTTTCCAGTCAAACGATGTCTACTTCTTTCTATTTTTCTGTTCGAATCATATTTTCTATCGGTGTTTAATTGTATATCGTGGTAGCATGTGGTATGGAAGATGGGATCGATGATAGAATATAATGAATATTAATTAGATATGAACATCTTTTTGTCTATAATGATCAATCTGAAGTTTGATAATTGGAAAGTATTGATCACGGCTGGGTTCATTTTAACGAACATCAGTTGATAGTCAGCCATAATATGTATTTAGTTCATAGATTAAACCCATTCCGACATAACCCTTTAAATAACTTAGTTAAAACATGTCAGAAAATACAAATTGATATGTAACACGCATTTTTTTTCTTATTCTGAAAATGTTTTCACTCAAATGTGATATTGATTTTTCTATTCACATTTATTTTCAAATTTTGTTTAAAACATCACTCTATCGAAGAATTAGAACAAAAACAATGTAAAGACCCACGCCATGTTTTTTATCTAATCCCTCAATATGGACCAGTCTAAATTTTTGTAATGTTGTCGGTGCGCGAGCAAAGTATCGTAACTATAGCTTTATTAAGGCTATAGTTACGATATCTTGCTTGCGCACCGACGATGTTCTCGATGGCATTTGATATCAAGAGTTAATCTTTGATCCAAGATTGGTACCAATAATACGACCATGGGTAATGAAGCTTGTTGAATTTGCTTTTTACTGAATGGATCTATTATAGTTCAATTGTTTGTTTTTTACTGTTGTTGTTTTGTTTTGTTCTTTTGTAAATAGCTCGTTTGTGTCAAAGAGAATTTGAATTATTTAAAATGTATGCCTTTTCCAGAATATTTCTGATAAAGACATTGAAAAAAGTATCACTTATCACAATAAAGACAGTCCCCGGTCTTTCCTTACTAAAATAAATATATTTCACTTCATACAATAGCGAGGAGAAATGACCAAAATACAAATGAATTTTTACCTTTGTTCGCAGATAGATGGTCCCTTTTTGTGAGCCACGTTCAATTTATCAAAACAAGCAAGATGTTACAGCAATATTGAAACACATGTTTTAATTCACGATTCACCCCTGATAAGTCAAATTGAGTTTAATGTATCTTTTTAAACACCTTTTTTTATTTGACAGATTTAAGGAAGATGTTAAATGCTCCTGAACAGACTCAAAATATTAAGACTAATTACATGTAATCTAAATCTAGATTTATCTATCAAGATTCAAACGTTATGATTGGCTAAAATTATCTTTTCGTACTTCCATGAACAGAATATTTAGCAAGAAACGATTTTGTATATTTACGCACTAAGTAGATCCATAGAATTTTACTAAGAACTATTAAAATATTTGTCTTTTTATGCCTGGTGAGATTAAATCATATGAAAGGAAGAGAAATGTTTTCAAATTTGTTTTCATTGAAATATGAACATAAAAACTTAATCACACTGAAATATGCATCTGCTTGCCGTATTCATACAGTGTAATTAAGTCTTTAAGTTCATATCACAACGAAAACAAAAACTATTCATTTCTTGATTGGAAGAGGTAGAAGACGGAAATCTAAGGAATGGTTATGAATAATAGCATTCTCGTTTAATCGATATTTTCCCCTGAATTCTTTTTGTTTTTGAAATTTGTTGACAACTATGAATTTTTTACCTTTTTTTTCTACGTGGATTTTAAGTAAAAATGTCCTTTTAATAATCCTAAAATATATCACAAGGAATTAGACAAGAAAATCACAATGCTCTGTGGATAAACGCATAATCATTTTGATTATTGCACGATGAATTCGGTTACGATGAAAGGTTGATGTATAAGATATTAATAAATATATAATATGGTCAATACAATAGTTAATAAATAATAATAAATGAGCAGATAAATTGATATTAAGTAAGAAAGAAAGAAAAGAGAAAACGAAAAAAGAGAAAAGCATTTTTATTATAAATGGTATAATACATTTGACAAATTTAAAATAAAAGAAAAAAATATGTGATTAATAGCAAAGAATATTATAAAAAAAGAAAGAAAAAAAAACACAAAAAAAAAACCAAAGAAAAGGTTGATACACAAACCTTCTATTCAAGGCTCAATTTTTCTTCATAAACTGATGAAAGTCAAGGTCATTTCGTCGTTGGGCGTGCTAAATATCGTAACTATAGATTTATTTAAGCTGTTGTTACGATTTTTTGTATGCCATAAGACGGTAATTTACTCAAGAGATGTAGGAGAATTAAAATGCATAGCCACGTCAAAAGTAGAATAACAGAACTCTACTATTTATGATAATCATAATATAGGCCTATATGCCGAAGTGAAGTTGAAATGTTCTTATGATATAAAAACACAGTTGAGGTGAAAACAGAATGATAATAAAATTATACACCGTATGTCTCTCTTCACCTTGTAAAATCACCAACACTTTAACTTAATCTGTAACAAGCCGATATTTATAAAACCTAAAATAATAATAATAATCATAAGATATGTTTACAAAATTGTCAATGATGTTCGATTTGAAATGCTTAGGATTTAAATACCTTATAACCACACAATCCCGCTTTTAACGACCCCCCACACAAACACAAAAAAGGAAGATTAAAAAAACAAAACAAAACAAAACAAAACAAAAAACCAACAAACTTTTGAACTATTGAGAAATTTTAAAATGTGTCTATAACAAAGCATCAATCAATTCATATTCATTCCAATATGTTTTCTTTCTTGAGACACTTTTACTTTGAATGTTGCTAAAACACGATTTAAGGACATCATCATTTTCACATTCCAAATGCATCTGATTAACAAACCATTCGATCCGAAACATACTCCGAAACTCCCCCCCCCAGAACAATATCTTGAACATTTTGTCAATTTATAAATTTCACAAAATATTTCACAAAAGCATTATTTTAGTATTTTGTTTTAAGTTTGTCAACCCTTTCCTCTAAAACCCCTTGCTTCATACGTCCCTGTAATTTTAATGATTGAGAAATATTATGGAAAAATAAGAAATTGATTGTAACAAGCAATTTCTTCTTTTTCCACAATATTTACTACCCCGTATGTATGCTACTTTTCATATTGCACACACTTTTAATTGTCGTCTGCAACTTCTTTGAATTCGGACAAGTCAAACATTTTGAAAAACAGGAAAGAGTTAAACGAAGAATTCGTTCAATATCTCCTAAAGAGAAGTCATGTCCAACAAGATGTAACCAAACCTCTATAATTAGAATCACCATGCACGCGTCCCGCGTTAATAGACCTCGCTTAATTAGAGGGTTCAGTTTAAAATGGATAATTCCTTCACAAGAAGAAATACAATAAATACCCACAATAGACCTAAAACAATATTATCTCTGTGGGGTAACGCACTTAAAACTTGTCACATGGCTACCAACTTTTACGGTGTGCTTCATATTTAAAAGATTGGAATGTCGACTGAAAATTATTTAGCAACCCTTAAGAGACCGCACGTTTTCGAAAAGGGATCTTTAGTCAAGCCTTTCAGGGATAAAAGCTTAAGAAATATAACGATCACTTTTGACCTAGAAAATTGTTCGTAATATGTCCAAGCTAGGGAGCTTCGTCATAAAAACGCTCAATAAAAATGAAAAAAAAAAAAAAAAAAGAAAAATAACGAAGAATTAAACTGCTATTACATGGGATTTTCATTTAACCCATTCCCACACAACAAAATTTTAGACTGGTCCAAAATGAAAGAAGCTGCAGACGACAATTTCAAGCAGATAGAATTTTAATTTTTTTCGTCATTTTGGGTAGAAAACCTTGTTGAAAATGGAGAAATTGCTTGAAACAAACAATTTCTTCATTTTCAACAATGTTTTCTAACGTTATTTTTCCTTGGGTGTGTTTAAAAGTGTCACTGAGTGGGAATGGGTTAAACAGTTAATGGTTTGATAAAGGAATTGAACAAAGTCGATATTCACAATCAAGACCAATACAGCGTCCTGTCACCGGTCCCTTTTAAAACATGAACCGAAATAAACAGAGCAAACACCAACAACATCGACAACACCCCCTCTCACTTTCAGTACATCAAATCGAAATAAAATAGGCATATGGTATATTAATAGCCTTCTTTAAGTTTTGCAAGTCTGCTTATTTTTAAGTAATTCAAATGTAGCATTTCTAAACAACTTGTTTGAATTTAATACAAAGCCACAAAACTTTTCATCCTTTTCCAGTACATTTTTTTTTCTATTCGTGTAGCTTGTTTACAGTATTTGATTTTTAACATATAATTTGTTCAGCCAATAAGTTCCATTTATTTGTCGTTTTAGTTATTCTAATGTAATAATGTCCCACCTTACAGTATTATTCAGTTTTCACTTTACGGTGTTCATAGTTGTTCTGTGACTTCTCTCTAGCTTTTGAATAATTGACCAATCGCTGAACACGCCCTCTGACTCCCTAGATTTCGCCCTTTAACTCCGAAAGGGAGTTCCACTTCGATTTTTAACGGCGTTATTCTGCAAAATTCATTGCAAGTAGCATGTAAGAAAGAAGTTGAATGGTTGGTTGGCAACCTAAACTTCGTAAGCTGTAGTTACAACGTTTAAGTCGCCAATCCAACAAAAAAGGTTAACGAAAATTGCGGCTAATGTAGGAGATGAAAGCTCAGGTCCGGGCTGAATAAACAATTTGATTGGTTGGTTGATCCTTTACTGACAGCCGCGATTGGTCTATTGATTGAAACCATTTATAAAAATAATTTTCTGTCCAGATACTAAGGTTTAGACGGTTTACCATCCTGGCGCTTTACATTGCACGTATTTCTTCCTCAAAATAGGAAAATGGTATAAAATGGTGTACCGTGATTAGCCATTTTGCTTTTATTTTATGTATTCTTAAGATATATTTTATTCCAAAAAGAATGATGGCTTGATTTCAGGTTTGGTTTCAAAACAGACGAGCAAAATGGCGGAAAAAAGAGAATACCCGGAAGGGTCCCGGCCGTCCACCCCATAACGCACATCCGCAGACATGCAGTGGGGAACCGTTACCCGAAGAGGAAGTGAAGAGAAGAGAGGAAGAAAAACTCGAGAGAAAACGTAGAAAACAGGAGGAACGAATAAAAAAGTTAGAAGAAAAGAAAAAAGTGTTTAATTCAATAAAAGATTTCAGTGGAGTAGATCATTCAGGGGAAGATCACAACGAAACTGATGGTAACACTACGGTAGATGTATCTGAAACTACAAAAAAACTTGTTGAACTTGATGATAGGGCGGAACAAACCGTGGAGAGGACGGGACAAACAAGTAAAGATCTAAATACGGTTAAACGTAGAAACCCCTTTAGTATCGATAGCCTTCTTGAAAATACCTCAGTGACGAACTCAGCTAAAGAACCAACATCTGAAGTCAAACAAAACCCTTACAATGACAGTCTAGACTGAGTATGATATTAACCCATTACCACACAGATGTTTTTAGACTAATCCAAAAACAAGGGATATGTATAACTGTGGATTTTTTAGGTAGGAAAAATTGTGGATAATGAAGAATTAATTTTATCAATTTTGTTCGGTCAGTCAAAAAGCGTAACTGTGTAAGAATGGGTAAAAAAAAATTAAATTAACCCATTCCAACACAATGACGCTTTTAAACCTACCCTAATTAAAAAAGCTTCGGAAAATATTGTGAACAGTGAAGAAAATACTTTTTACAGGTAATTTCTTCATTATCCACAATGTTTTCTACCACAAAAGGCGAATATTTTGAAAAAATCATTTTTGTCGGCAAGTTCTTGAATTTTGACTGGCCTAAAATGTTATCGTTTGGTAATGGGTTAAAGGAAAGTTCAAGAAATATCAAGAAATATCAAATATTCTATAGACCTCGTAATGCTTCACTTGGTCGATTGTTGAGGGACCATTTTCTTTTCCTTTTTTGAGAAAAATGCGTTTAAAACCCCTTTCCCCAATAAATACAGTGCTAATCTACCTCGTAATTTGTAGGATTGGACGTTCATGCCTTGAGATTGTTTGTTTCATATTTACAAATGGCAGTCTTGAAGAGGTGCTTGTCGATTGAAACGTTTAGACTATAGGAAAGAAACGTGTAATCTACCAAACATTATTGTTTTTCTTTCATAAGTGAAATTGATTTAACCTATTCCCATGCAATGACGCTCAAGAAAAGAAAATTAGAAAACAATCGTGTAAAATGAAGAAATTACTGATAGTTTCTTCATTTTCCGCTTTTTCTACCCAAACACACACACACACACACACAAAAAAAAAACACTATAAATTTTCATAAACTTTCAATTGTCGTCTGCAACTTCCATCAAGTTGGACCAGTCCGAAAGACAATTATTTTTGCTAGTTGATATGGTCAGTCCAGGACTCGAACCCGTGATCTTGAGGTTTGGAGTCAAGTGCTCTAACAACTGAGCTAATCGGACTCACAAAAAATAGAATAATCGGTTGACGATCTAAATGTTGTATCTACAGCTTAAATCAGGTTTAGTTACGATGTTTAAGTCGCCAAACCAACAAAATATTTATACATTTTAACTATTGTAGGGTTCAAAGTTTACAGCCGCAATCCGTTAAATTAAATAGTGACAGCTTTGTTAATTTCCCAATGATAATCCTGCCACTTGTCATCCTAGGAAGGTCCTTAAGGGGAAAAAAGAAGAAAATTGTTAAGTTGTATCTTGTTATTTTCAAATTTATTAAACAAACATACATATTGTAAAATAAAAAAATTAAACTATGACTTACATGAATATGTATCCCCCATGAATAAAATCTCTAACAACAACAACAACAAAAACCCGCCCTACATATCTCAGATGTTCTACTTTTCAAAAATGGATGACTTATTTTAATCCATTCCCACACAATCCCTCCTTTTTACGCCCCAAAGAAAATCCCTTGGAAAGTATTGTAGCAATGAAAACATATTTGTATCAAGCAACCCAATGCTTTCCATCCCCCAAAACAACAACAACATGAAATAAATGAATAAATGAAATTCCATAACCTTGAAATTGTCATCTGCAGCTTCTTTCAATTTGGACCAGTCTAAAGATTTTTTGTATGTGAATGGGTTACGTAACAATCCACCTGAGTAGCCTAATAACGAGAGACAATGTCAACCATCTTTGTTGACATCATGAATACTATGAAAAAATCTTAAAGTTGTTTGAAAATGAAGAAAAAGGACGGCATTAATATTTCCTTACACAAATACAAACACCGACCACGTCGAGGTAAATATCATGGCTTGATATTTTGCTACAAAAACAGCCGAAAAAAATCATGACAACTTTTGGGGGTCTGAGAAGTTGACATAACAATCAGTAATCTGTGGATTAGTAATTGTTCTGCCAACTTCACAGACCCACAACTTTTGTCATATCTCAAGGCAGGGACGACTATTTCTAATGTCGGTTTAAAAAGGTGATGTTGAAATATTCAGATTTCAAAAATATTCATTAGTTATGTAACTGATCGATTGTTTTTCATATCTTATCAATTTGTTTGGCAACACATGTTACATGTTTACATGGATGAACACACGTTGTTTTCAATTTTCAGAATAGTATAAGCAAAACACGGAATTTTTCATTCAGATTACAATGAGCTACTTGCTCGGTGCTCTGCCACAATACCTCAAGATATATAAAACAATATATTGTAGCAATTTTTTACTTTTTTAATTGAAACTATAATACAATTCTCAAAATTGTAACAATGTTAGAAAAAGAAGAAAAGCTTTTTAGTTAACAGATAAACGTTTGAGGTCTTCAAAGAGTTCAACGAGTGCAATTTGCCACTGGAGGCTTAACGATTAAATCCATTGAATGCCTACGCCATAAAATGTATTTCAGGAGACCCCCAAGCTCATCTGATTGGTATTTTTAGCTCACTTGAGCATATCGTGTTCAAAATGGGTCTGATCAGAGTCATCACTATGCGCACTGCTTTGTATGGTCACATCTCGCTTTTTTAGCATCCCAAGAAAAGTGTTTTGAAAAAGACATTGTGGACGGTGAAGAAAATGTTTGTAACAATGGGTTAACTCCTTGGCTACTTTAACCTCGTTTATTTATCATAATAACCTTTGACAAAGAAGGTTACTTAAAACCATGCTTTGCTGCCTAACAGTACTTTCAGTACTCTGATTCAATTTCAACGATTTTTTTTACCACTTTCGATTCACCATATTTACATTATTTCTGTTTATAGAATGATCTCCTGAGAAAATTTGGTTTACTCTGATTCTATTGATATCTGTAATTTCATGTTGTTTTCATGTTGAAATAAATAAGGACAATTAGATATAAACAAAACGATAAATAAATAGGTATTAAATAACCATCATTTGTCAGTATTCAATACGAATTACATTTATAAACTTGCTGACAACAAGGTGACCACAAGGTGACAAAAGTAACTCTTTCTTTTATATTTTCGAGGCAGGTTTTTTTTTTCAATTATGCAAAGTGCACTACGTCAATAGGTAGATTTACGACAACAAAAGATATAACTGAATTTCCGAAATGCGATATAGTAATAAATGAGTTAAAATCCATGATCTTGGAGAAAATGGGGTGTATATGATGTATGGATCGTTAAATCCAATGATATCGCAGTTTTCTGGGTGTTTCGATTATCATTATAAGATTTGGCAAATGTTCGCAGGTGTGCAGTGAGAAGTTACTTATACGTTTAGAGACAGCGTATCCTTATCCTATCGTACAAGATACTGAAATTTCAAAGATTGTAGCTCACGTCGTAGTATTGTTATAGTACCTAGGCCTTTGATGCAACAGCCATTTATGCAATCAATTAGCACTACAATTTTAACCCTTGTCCTGCTGAACCCGGAATATTCCGGTTAAGCAGGAGGTGTAGACTAAGATCAGACTGCACTTATGTGCAGGCTGATCTTAGTCTATACCTCCTGCTTGTTTTTTTCCTGCCATAGTTGTGTATGAAGTTGTTTTCTAAAAGAAATGTTGATCTTTTAACAACAAGTTACATCAGTGCTTTCAGCCCTTTGATTTGGCAGCGATTCAGTAGTATGATTTATATAGTATGACAAGGGTTAAACAGAAATAAATCAGATATTGGTACCAGTCGAGATCAGACACATAACCCTAGAATGGCAAGGCTATTCTTGCCCAGTCACGACTGTTAGTCGTACCCCCGGTAGACATAGAGAATGCAAGGTTTCCGTTCGATAATGCTACTTAAACCTGTTAAATATACTATCTCCTCATCACATCACCATAACTGCTTCTTTAAGTAGTTCCATTTAAAATCCAACATCTCAAAAGAAAACAGGTTTTTCATATAGGTCTATGTCACGTTCAAATATTGATGGACGATGCAGTCAAGGAAAAAATGTGGGGGACCAATCAAACCATTTACTTAGATCGGAGGAAAACTTTGAACATCCATGCTAAGTACTTTTATTGGTCTTGTGTCTTAAAGTTTAGGTTTCAAACCAACCATTTTATTATTTCATTCAATAATACTGATCCCATTTACTCCCCCAAAATAACTTAGTCGGTGTTGCTGTCAGTGGGCGTTTCCACCGGTTTATCAAAAGTTGGATACCAGAGAAGAAAAGTTCTTTGTGTACCAGACAAAATGTATGTATTGGGGAAACACCGGCGGCGGCACATATTCTTTCCGACATTTGTCTCTCACCAATGAGTGGATAATCGTAAACCTAAGTGGGATAGCAGCTGGAGGCTATAGAAAAGGACGTAGTGGTAATACTGGTGTGAGAAATACCAGGATTCCATTGTTAGGTGCTCCATCCATGGTGATATGACTGAAAAACTGTTAAAAGTGGCGTTTAACCCCATTCAATCAATCAATCATGTATTGGGAAAGATTTTAGATATACGGGTAACGAACTAAAAGTAAACTCCAGAAATATTGGATTTACACCGTCTCTTCTTCGAGTTAATCCCCTTCCTTTACCCTTGTCATGCTGTATATATTGCCTTATTTAATTGCTGTATATTCAAAGCTCTAAAAGCACTGATAGATCTTATTGTTCACAAATCAATATTTCTTTTATAAATCAACTTCATAAACAATTCTGACAGGAAAAATTAAAGCAGGAGGTGTAGACAAAGATCAGACTGCACTTATGTGCAGGCTGATCTTAGTCTACACCTCCTGCTAAAACCCGGAATATTCCGGGTTCAGCATGACAAGGGTTAACATTAGTGTCCTTGCTTTCACTTAACCCTTTCCTGTTCTAATCCAGGATTTGCTTTGATTTTATACTTGAGAAAACGTTGTTGAAACAGAAGAAATTGCTTGTCACAAGCAATTTCTTCTTTTCCCTCAATGTCTACTACCACATAGGATGGTTTCACTTCAAATTGCATCCGATTTTCATGGTCATCTGCAACCGATTTCAATTTGGACAAGTCTAAAAACAACAACAAAAACAAAACAAAACAAAACAAAAAAAAACAAAAAAAAAAAACAAAAACGATATGGGTTAAGGCTCTCGTAGGGTCAAAGACTTCTGACAAAAATATATCCCGAAATCTTTGTTAAATTTGTCTACAGACCCCTCTATAAGTAATTTTAGAATAGGTCACAAGCATGCTAATAAAAGCCTTACCGAAAAGAAACCCCCAAAAAATAAATTTCAAAATTATTGTATGTTGGAACATTAGATAATAAAGATATCCCTGGGCCCCCCTTTTTTTACAATGCTACATCGATGATAAGAACTATTCATTAATCTTAATATAAAAGTCACTGCTTGTAAGACTGCTAATAAGTTAAATTAAAATTGAAACAAAAGAAAAATACGCTTTTTCGTTCTTGTACTGACAGACAAAATATTATTTACCCGAGCTATAAACTCGTATAGATTCCCTCGAGTGACGGACCCATGGTCCCACCAACTGTGCTCAGACAGGAAGTTCCAATTCGATATCATACAGTGTTAATTTGCAAACTGTGTGGCAAGTAAATTGTAATGAAGAGTTGAAAAGTTATGTTGGCAACCTAAAAGTCGTAGTTACAGCTTGAATAAGTTGTAATTGCGACATTTAAATCGCCAGTTTGATTGTTTCATTGACAGCCGCTAACCGCCAATCAATGCTATAAGGTTTAGTCTGCCTATCGGTCATTCTGGTTGAAAGTTCATCTGTTAAGGAATAAAATCATTTAAGAGATGAAGAGAATATTTTTGTTTTCGTGGAGGTATGAACCGAAAAAACTAATCACACTGTGTGATTAGTTTTTTCGGTTCATACCTCCATGAAAACAAAAAATATTCTCTTCATTTCTTATAATTTAATAGCATCGAGCGAAAAAAGCAAAGTTTTTACAAATTGTGATACCTTTTTGTATGGGACTATTTTGTGCGGATGCATACAAAATCGTTGCGTGCTCAAAATTTTGTTCATGGAGTTATAAATAATTATTTTCGATCAATCAGAACTCTCGTTTTGAATAGACGAAACTAGAAATTAACATTACGTTAAATATTCCGTTAAGCGATATATCCTTTCTGACTTCAAATTGCACGTCCGTTTTTTTTTATTTTCTGTCGTGGTTATAATGCTGCGGAGAAGGAAATAAGATAACGAATAACCCGATATAAATCTTGTTCATAGCGTTACCGCGTCGGAAATAATGCGATATCAATAAATGACGTGTAACGGGATAACCGGCCTAAACCATCCAGTCTAATTTAAAGTGGACCACAAAATAAACCCATTACCACAAGGAAATTTTAGACCGGTCCAAATTGAAAGAATTTGAAGACGACTATTTAAACTCTATGAAATTTTAATTTTTTCAACTATCTGGATCGAAAATTGTTGCAAGCAATTTCTATATTTTACAACATGTTTTCCCAATTTATCTTCTTGGCGGGCGTCAAAAAGAGTCATTGTGTGGGAATCGGTTAACCAAAGGGTCATATGTACACTACTTCTCTAGCATCTTTACAAAAAGCACACGGAATGCGAAATAATTCTCTGTTGTATAAATGGCGTATAATGGTTGATACCCATATTCGAAAAGAAATGTAAAAATGATGACATTATTGAAATATTCTAGCAATATAACATAACGTTAAGCGAAAAACATTACTTTATCATTTAATCGAAAGAAGCATGGATATGATTAATGGTTCAATTCAAAAATGAAATTTAATTTTGCAAATATTTAATGTAACACTTTCAAGACCACCGTATAACCACTTTTCTAAATGCATCTGTGTTTGAAAAATAAAAACAGATGTCTTCGCTAGGCTACGAATGACTTTGCATTTGTCGTCTGGCATGGAAAAAGCACACACCCCTGAAATGGTTGAATGAATAGAGCTTAAAAACAAAATAATTGATTGTTTTCATTCTACGGGGTTTAACGCCACTCTCAACAGTATTTCAGTTATATCGCGAGACTGGAGCACCTAACCATAGTTTGCCGTCGTTTCTTACACCGGTTTAACCACAACATTCAATTCGAGTCAATTCGAGTCAACAGTTGTTCATTCGACTTCTCATTTATGCCCACTTCTTATGATTCGCCCGTTAGTGAAAGATAGATGTCGCAGGTCGCTATGACTTTGTTAAATTTCGGAAAGTCTAAATGTTGGTCGGGCTAGAGTTATGACTTATTTATTTTGGAGAGTTCATTAGATAAGTATAGAATCGAGAAGTAAAAGGACATTACTGTAATAAAGTAGCACTCAAGTAAGCCACCTAGCAGTTAATTAGTTTAAACATATTTTATTTCCGACTAGGATATTCATTTAGATTCTTTCATTTTATATCAAACTTCACATGCGGTTGCATCACATTACACCTTTAAAAACCATGGAAATGATCCTGAATAAATGACATAATGATAACATGGGTAAACGACAGAATAATCGAGGAGATAGGGAGTAGAGTGTGATAGCGAGAGTGACATGGTAGGTGACTAAAGAGGTGGCGAGAAATGAGGCAATAGCGATAGAAGCAAGGAAAGAGGTAGCGAGGAAAGAGTTAAAGGAGATAGAAGCGAGGAAAGAGGTAGTGAGAAATGGGGTAGGAGGGATAGAAGCGAGGAAAGATGTAGCGAGGAAAGAGGTAAGGGAGATAGAAGCGAGGAAGGATGTAGCGAGAAATGAGGTAAGGAAGATAGAAGCGAGGAAAGAAGTAGCGAGAAATGAGGTAAGGGAGATAGAAATGAGGAAAGAGGTAGAAAGATATGAGGAAAGAGGGATAGAAGTGAGGAAAGTGGTAGCGAACAATGAGGTAAGGAGATAGAAGCGAGGACTGATGTAGCGTGAGTGGGGTAACAGGGAAAGAAATGAGGAAAGGGGTTGCGAATCAACCATTTTACTTTTTAACACATTTTAATATCCATATTTCTTCAAATTAAAACCGATATCTAAGCGGAACTGCCAACTCACAGCTCAGTAGGCGGGGGCCTGCCGTCCGTCAAAACAAATCTGTTACTTTTTTTAAAAAAAGAAAATCTACAATAACAATATTCTAAGGTGTAATGTTTATAGAGATTTCAAAAATGGGTCATAACGAAATCATGAACATTGGTCACTCCAGTGGTCGAAATAACCAAAAAAGAACTCAAAACTAATAATCGAAAGAAAAAACAAACAGTGTGATATCTGTCACTGAGGTTGTACCTTACTTTACCACGCCACATGTATTCATGGGACACAGTTTTAAAAGCAGAACGCATACTTTGTATTATCACTGTAACACTAGATTTATCAAAGCATTTGAGGTGCTATCAATGGCTTTTTAATGTATTTCAAATATATTTGTGTAAATTTGTATGATTTATTTGAACGATACTATTTTAATGGATTAATCAAGACTATCTCAGTAACAGAATTAAAGTCTAGAGTCGAGTCAGTTGTGACATAAATGAATAAAACGAAAAGCAACAAAACAAAACAAAATACAACAACAACAAAAGAAACTACGTGTATATCCAATTAATGGAGAAACACGAACCAAAGATTTCTTTCTCAAAAAGAAATCTGCTGTCTGATCTTGAATCATAGTTAATACAGGAACATAACAAATAAGAAATTAAGAGAATATTTCTTCTTTTCATTGAGATATGAACCTTAGAACACTGTATGAATATGGGAAGTATTAGTGTGATGAAGTTTTTAGATTCATACCTCGTTGAAATCTATAGAATATTCTCTTCACTTCTTATAATTTAGTGCCATCAAGCCAAGCAAATATTTTGCTAGCTTTAAGTAAAATTCTATGGATCTACTTTATGCGCAAACCTACAAAATAGTTGCGTTCTCAAACTATAGATCATGGAAGTATTAAAAGAAAAACTCCTTTTGAATCTTGATGAATGAAACTAAAATATAATGGTTAACCTTTGAGTTATTGATGAGCCGTCGTCATAGCACAGTCGGTAGCGCGTCAGACTCCTAATCTATAATCGTGGGATGTCAGCGGTTCGATCCCCGGCGGCGGCACATATCTTTTCCGACATTTGTCTCTCGCTAGTGGGTTGCTAATCGTAAACCTAAGTGGGATAGCAGCTGGAGGACAGGAAACGTTATAGTGGTAGTACTGGTGTGAGAAATACCAGGAAACCATTGTTAGGTGCTCCAGCCGCTGCGCTCTGACTGAAATACGTTATACCCCATTCAATCAATCAATCAATCAATCAATCAATCAATCAATCAATCAATCAATCAATCAATCAATCAATCAATCAATCAATCAATCAAATGAGTTATTGATAGATATATTTACCTTTAATTCAAAAGCATGCGCTAACCTACTTTACGAAGTATAGCGGCGATCGTTTGATAGATTTGTTTGTAAGATTAGAAACAATCTTTGCGCATGCGCGTCCTGCTTCCAAGAGGTAGGAAAAACAAAAATGTACTACATTGTAGGGAAAATAAATAAATAAAAATCGAGAGAGAAAAAAAGGACTAACTACTCGCTTCTATTGATCATGTCCAAGTCTTCAATATCGAGTTAACATAAAAACATGTGTTTTGTTTGGCCTACTTTTTGTGATTTGTGTACTTCGTTTTGCGCAACACAGGTATTGCTTACGTCATAGACTATCGCTGCTATTGGACATTGAACAAGTGACGTGGACTAATACAATTAGACAACCTCTAATAGGTTTAACCCTTTACTGTTTCAGAAAATCTCAGACCTGTCCAAATACAAAGATTTTGCGGACGACAATATAAAATTGTTGAAATGATCATTCAGAAGGGTAGAAAACATTGTGGAAAAAGACGAAATTGCTTGTGACAAGCAATTTCTTCTTTTTCTACAATGTTTTTCTCAATTATCGTTTCTCAATTAAAATCACAATGACGTAATAGCCAGGGATTGAACAGGAAAGGGTTAAACCTTTGTAAATCTTTTAAAATATTAGGTAACCCGGACAAATGCTTATTGAATGCTAATCCTATCTAGACTTATTTGTAACTTAGCATCAGTTCTTACTATCTTTGTGGACCTTAAAACATGAAAACACCTTTATATGTACAAGCTATAGTTAGTGATCAATGGTCATTTTTGTCTATTGTCAATACATGTATAGGAAAAAATTGATCTTTGATCACTCATTATAACTTGTACATCTATAAACTTTGATTCGTTGATTCTTTTATTTCCATGATTTATATAGGAGATATTTCGTTCGTATTGATAATGAAAAATAGAATATTTAACATAAATATGATACAAATATGCACATACATCGAATCATTTTAACCCTGTCCTGTTCAATCCCTGGTTTTTACGTCCCGAAGATTTCTAACCTAAGAAAACAAGCGATTTCTACCTTTTCCACAATATTTTTATCCTACTAAATGGTTAATTTTCAAATGTAATCCACTTTAAAATTTCATCTACAAAACCTTTAAATTTTGAAAGTTCTAAAAGTTTTATAAAGCAGGAAAGGGTTAACAAAGAAAATATATAGTATTGCACAAAAATGAAATGAGCCCGTACTACGAATGAACATATGATAGATATTAAAAAGATTTTTCTCTTATTTGATCTATAATTTGTTAAGGGTTCGATCCCTGGCGGCGGCACATATCCTTTCCGACATTTGTCTCTCACCATTGGGTGGATAATCGTAAACCTCAGTCGGATAGCAGCTTGAGGCTAGGAAAGGATGTAGTGGTAGTACTGGTGTGAGAAATACCATGACTTTATTATTAGGTGCTCCAGCCGGCGCGATATGACTGAAATACTGTAAAAATAGGCGCTAAACCAAATTCAATAAATCAATTAATCTATTCTTGCCTATTTAAATCTTCTGTTTACAGTAACAGCAGGGGACGAATTCCCTGTTCCTTTGTTACTTTTCTTGATCAGGTCTCCAAACATATAAACCAACTATTCTTGGGTGTTTCTACCAATTAGACGCATGAGCCGAGAAAGTCTAATTATCTTAAGGACTGACATTTAAAAATGGCAGTTTGGTTTTGATCCTGATGAAACCGTCCCTCCTGAACACGATTTAAAAAGAACATTTGTCAAGAAAGTTAGTTTGCTAAAGACAGAAATGATTAATTTGTTTTTGTAGTTGATATATGTCTTAACCCATTCCAACACAGAGACACTTTAGGACGCCCCTGAAGAAAAATAATCGGGAAACATTGTGTGAAATAAAGAAATTGCTTGTAACAAGCAATTTCTTTACTTCACACAATGTTTTCTATCCAGAAAGTTGAAAATATCTAAAACTCATAAACCATCAAATTGTCGTCTGCAACCCCTTTTAATTTGGACCAGTCTACAATTTTGTCGTCTGGTAATGAATTAAGTGTTGTGTAGCTTTATACATTTCGATTTTCTTTTATATATCTTTGAAATTAAGTTCAATTACACAGATTGGGACCTATGGTTAGCAAAAGAACACAATTCTAACTTTCCGCCATAGAAGTGCAATTATTTGCGTAAACACGTTGGTTGCGTGCTTTAGAAGCAAAGAGATGTTCAAAGATCCAAGGATCGCGCCCGACATACTGTGCATGATCTTTCAACAATTAACGGATTATCGTGCAATCAAAAAGTTGACTGACCAATCAAATCATTTATTTATACCGAAAGTGAACTTTTGACTCTGACATTGACCGACATATGTTAAACACTTTTGATGGATTGGCGACCTTAACATAGCAACTATAGCTTATTCATGCTGTAGTTACGACGTTTAGGTCACCAACCAAACATTTGTATTTTCGTTACATACTTCAGGCCAGGGACCCTTCAGGCCA
Source organism: Fragum fragum (assembly GCA_946902895.1). Taxonomy (NCBI): domain Eukaryota; kingdom Metazoa; phylum Mollusca; class Bivalvia; order Cardiida; family Cardiidae; genus Fragum; species Fragum fragum. The sequence continues at coordinate 87,155,366 of OX336365.1, forward strand.
TAACTTCTTGAAAATAAAATAAAATAAAATCAAATCAAAGAAAAGCCAACAACGCCGTTTAATGTTCATACCAAGTTCAGTGGCCATTACCAGCGATTCGTCATTTAACCCTTTCCGGGTTAATCCCTGGTTTTCACGTCCCCGTGATTTTATGATTGTGAAAACATTGTGGAAAAAGAAGAAATTGCTTGTAACAAGCAATTTATTCTTTTTCCACAATATTTTCTGCCCTATTGAATGATTACATTTAACATAAATTGGACTTTAAATAGTCGTCTGAAAAAAAACATTCAATTTGGACAAGTATGAAATTTTTACAAAATAGGAATGGGTTAACCAATTCATTGCCCAGCCCACTTACTCCTTTGGTCACGCCCAATGACTCAAAGAGGAATTTCCATATCGATTTTAAACGCTTTATTTTGCAAAAATCATGGCCAGTTGCACATAACAAAAAGTGGAACGGTCGGCTGGCGCCCTAGACGTCGTAACAACGGCTTGAATAAGCTGTAGTTATGACGTTTAAGTCGCAAAACAATACAAATGTTTCACACAAATGGCAGCCAATGTTGGAGTTCAAATATCGATTTCGGACTGAGATAATGATTTGATTGGTCGATATAATCCTTGATTGACAGGCGCGATTCGTCAATTTCACACATAAATCAAGTAATAGTCTCATCAGTCGTAACTATACACTCTGTAGATAGGTACGGACTCGAACCCATTCCAACACAGTGGAATTTTAGACCAGTCCAAATTGAAAGGAGATACAGAGTTGATGGATTTTTTTTTTCTCTTTGATAGAAAGCATTATGGATAATGAAGAAATTGCTTGATCCAGGCAATTTCTTCATTTTCCACAATGTTTTCCAAAGCTTTTTTGTTGAAGGGCGTAAGAAGGAGGGATTGAGTGGTAATTGGTTAAACAATCAGCAAATGGTCTTTTCGAGAGCAAACTTTCGTAATTACAGCTGGAATAAAGATTTATTTACGACATTTTACTCGCCCAAAAACGAAATATGTTAACATGCATTTTACGGACTGGCTTATATAATTTCGTTTAAACAAACAAGCACATAAGGACAAGATGTATTCTTACTTGAGATAGTGTTGGCAGTAATGGATAAACACCCATCTTATATTAGTGACATTCCTTGTACTTAATTAATCAATCTATCGTTAAATGATTTGTCACCGAGAAAATAGCTCCGGGATCAACTCAGATTAGAGACAAAAACATTTCTCTATTAGCTATAACAGATGGATAGACTTGTTATCATTATCTGATTTCAGGAATCCCTCTGGACTTGGGACGGGGGAAATCAATGGATTATTTTCATTAAACTGTCAAATTGATTCTTACAAAGTTACAAAATATTACCCACTGGAGCATAAAGACACCGATCATTGTTTTAATATTCAATCCGATGCTCATCAAGCGAACATCTCGCCAGATCTCGTTTTTCTAGTGAGAGCCCGCGTAAATCTCGTGAGACTGAAGATAAACAGCTGTTTGATTTGTGATAATAATTAATCTTTGTTGTCGTTGTCGAAGACGAAGCGAATTCTTCAAGATTTGGTCGACATTCCAGTTTTCATAGGGTCTGTACCATTCATTATAATATCGAGGGGGTCACAGTAAAACATTTCTAGAGAAGCTTTCATCATTAGGGACAGGCGGCGGGGAATTTTAACTCTTGTCATGCTGATCCCGGAATATTCCGGTTTTGGCAGGAGATGTAGACTAAGATCAGTCTGCACTTATGTGCAGGCTGATCTTAATCTACACCTCCTGCTTGTACTTTTCCTGCCAGAGTTGTATGAGAAGTTGATTTCTAACAGAAATATTGATTTTTTAACAACAAGTTCTATCAGTGCTTTCAGCCCTTTGATCTGACAGCATTTCGGCAAGGTAATTTATACAGCATGACAAGGGTTAAGAATTTAATATAATTAAGATCATTCATAGCAGGGGTGGGGCATACTTAATGAAAATGAATTAAATAATAAAGAAACACAATGATAAATAATAAAGAAACACAATGATAAATAATAAAGAAACACAATGATAAATAATAAAGAAACACAATGATAAATAATAAAGAAACACAATGATAAATAATGATAATAATAAAGAAACACAATGATAAATAATAAAGAAACACGATGATAAATAATAAAGAAACACAATGATAAATAATAAAGAAACACAATGATAAATAATAAAGAAACACAATGATAAATAATAAAGAAACTCAATGATAAATAATAAAGAAACTCAATGATAAATAATAAAGAAACTCAATGATAAATAATAAAGAAACTCAATGATAAATAATAAAGAAACTCAATGATAAATAATAAAGAAACTCAATAATAAATGGTTAATTTCAGTTTCGTCTATCAAGATTCAGAGTTTTATTTACCAGAAATTTTCTTTTCATACTTCCGTGAACAAAAATTTGAGCACGCAACTTAATTGTATGCATACTCACAAGGTAGATCCATACAATTTTGCTTAAAAGTTATAAAATATATGCTTCGTTTTGCTTTATGGTATTAGATTACTTTCATCTACGAAATAAAGAGAATATTTTTTGTGTTTTCATTGAGGTATGAAACTAAAAATTTAATCATACTAATGTATCAATTCGCTTCGCCTATTCTTACAGTTTCGGTAAGTGGTTACATTCATAGCTCAATGAAAACAACAAAAAATATTCTCTTCATTTTTTAAATGAAAATAATTAACCTAACTTAATAGACTGCGACGAAAGAAACAAACATTACTGGCTATAGGCATACATACATTTGTAATTAGAAATCTTATCCCTGTAAATAGACTAAGACTAATCTTGAATAATACGATTTTTTCAAATAGATAGAGAAGAAAAGCTCAAAGGAATATTTTGATCCGATGAATATAATACTCACATACATTGGTCTTATCTCATTTTTCTTTTAACTACAAGTACCTTAGTTTTCGAAATATTCAGACTTATCTCTTTTGTCAAAGCAGTTTCATCACTCAAAGACCGAACAACATTCATAGAATCGTATCAAAATGGTTCTATTTATATTTTAGTCATTAGTGATGCTTCAATATCATGTGAGTAAGTAATCATTGTCCGACTTGCATATGCAAGTAAAAAGCTATGAAGAAACATGCGCAAATTACATTTACCTAATTAAGAAAACATATTCGTGTTGAGTTCTGTCGCACAACCATGCCCATATGCATGTAGTCTGGTCTAAGTCCACACCACCTGCTTGTTCATTTGAAGCCAATGTTGTTTATAACATTAACTCGAAAAAGAAATTTAGCTCATGATAAGAGCTCCCATTGCTTTATAGCCTCTGATTCAATTTTTGGAAAGAGAATTCATACAGCAAGACAGGGGCTAACCCATTCCGACACAATGACGCTTTAGAACACTCCTGAAGAAAACACTTAGAAAATAATTGTATAAAAGGAAGAAATTGCTTGAAACAAGCAGTGTCTTCTCTTTTTCAAAATGAATTCTACACAGAAAGATGAAAAATCTAAACTTTCATAAACTTTAGATCGTCGTCTGCAACTCCTTTCAATTTAGACCAGTCTAAAAGTTTGTTGTCTGGGAATTTGTTAAGTACCATCAGTATGAAAAAAACATTGATTCGACTGTTTTTTTTTATTCCTACATAGAATTGTGCGTTAACGGTCTTTTCTTGAAAATGTTCATATCATAAAATAATAAATGTAAAAGGTAAAAAAAGTAAAAGCTTTCACTATGATAGTGTAAATCCTATTAAAGAACCAGCCTGTTTGGTTAATGAGACACTTTGTGCGTTCATCCCCCCAGTCCCTTCTCTTTGTTATCTGGAGTGTACGGTAACTATTTGTTTAACTAGCTGGCGGCTCACCAACCGGTGATGTGAGTTCTAAACGACCGGGCTTTGAACCCTCGACATGCCGCTTCCAAAGCAGACGTCCAAACCAATCGGCCGTGAAAACGGAAGCAGGCAGTTCGTTAATGTTCGGCAGTTGAAAGCTGCCAACCAACCACTTTACTTTTTTGTTACATGCTACTGACCATAAATTTTGCAAAATGACGGTGTTTTATATCTAAAACGAACTTTCTGTCGGAGGCAAGTGGGCGGGGCCAGAGATCAAATTTTTGAAGACACAGAAAACCTTTTTTACATTTTGAAATTTCGGTCGATATATTTTCTTTTGAAAAAGGAAATAGACAAGGGTAGACAAATATTATATGCTCAGTGATTTAATAAATAAGAAAATTCATCCATTTTTGATTGATTTAATGGTTTTAGAATACCATTTGTCATAAATAATCGAGCATATTCATCTTTATTTGATTACGATGCAAACAGAAAGATTATACTGATAAATCCTAAAATCCAAAATCAGTTACTTCTTAAGTGATAGATTGCCCGAACAAAATTACAAAATTCACTTTGAACCCCAAAAAGTCATCAACAAATAAATTACTTCATTCAAATGTGATTTACTCGATATAACAAATAATCTTTTAGCAGCATGAAAAATGTTTTGGATAATTGTAAATTTGATAAATTCTGTATTTTTGATAATGTTAGTGCTCAAAAGTATTTGAAACCGTTTTGTTAATCCTCGTATGTATCCTAGAGGGAAGTTTCAATTTATACGATAAATATACATATATATATATATAATGTAAAACTCCAATTGTTTCTGCGAGTATACATTTATTAACAACAATAAGAACACAGAGATCGTACAAGGTATACTGATTTGAACTTCTGTAAATACATTGAAGATGGACAGGAGAGTGTTTGAGTATGCAATAATATTTACCAAGTTCTCGCATGCAGTGATCTGTGTTTTGTCTTTTGTTTTTACTTTAAACATGGTATTTAAGGGCTTACATTTCACTTTAAAGCCTGGTGATTTACAAATAAATCTATTTAGAACATTTGAATTCTACTAAAATTAAATTACGTTAATTGTGTAAGGTAAAAAAACTACTCTTAAATTGAAAAGTCCGTGCAATGTTATAACATTTGAATCGTTATGCCGGTGAACACTCATTATCTAGAAAACTGTAGGGGAGATTAGGTTCACCATGTTTCAATGATCCGTTTATTTCTCTATTTTAAAGTAATCGGATAGATTGTTCGTTAACACTTGTCCTCTTGGTTAAGATTTTATTTCCAATTGAACAAAAAGGCTTTTCAAAGGCTGAAAAAAAAATCAAGAAAACTGCCTGACCATAAGGAAGATACGCTAATCCTTACTTTCTGAAGCAATCGCTTATGACTTCATGGCTACCCAATTTTGACGTTGATGTGGAGTATTATCTGTTAAGTAAGGGTTGAACATTTCTTTATACAAAGGCTTTTTAAAGTAATTAGACCTTAATGAATGTCAGTCTTTTGAAAAGTGTCTAAATTCATCATTACGCATTGTTCTCGTCCAGTAGGTTAGAAAAGATTAGCTGACGTTTGTTTTGGTTGTCAAAAATTGTAATTTGGAAAATATGGTATTAGACATATAAAACAATGTAGTTTTACGATCGGATATTTTGAACAACAAACTGCTAATGTAAATTTCGTTCTGAACATATGTTTTAAAATACAAGTTGTGATAATTTATTCCCATCAAAAAGTCCTTTTACAATCTTCATCTAATTACCAGGTCAAATGAGGGAGCTTGCAATCGAGGGGACAGTTAAAGTCAAACTAGATGATAGTTAATATCTACACCAGTAGCTACTAGGAAATATATAAGAGATGAAGAGAATGTTTTTTTGTTTTCATGGAGGTATGAACCGAAAAACCTAATCACACTGTATGAATACGCGAAGCGTACCTCATACCTCCATGAAAACAATAAAATATTCTCCCCATTTCTTATAATTTAATAGCATCGAGCGAAAAAAACAAAAGCTGTACAAATTTTGATACCTTTTTGTATGGGACTATTTTGTGCGGAAGCATACAAAATCGCTGCGTGCTCACAATTTTGTTCATGGAGTAATGAATAAAGTTTTTTGACCAATCAGAACGCTCGTTTTTGATAGACGAAACTAAAAATTAAATAATTAGGTTATAAAAATAAGAAGATTTGTTTTCGAAATATATATATATATAGACAGACATTGTGATTGGCTATAGTTGAAGGTATTCGAGTTAAAAACAGAGTTCTCAGAACAGTACTTAAATTGTTTGGAGCTTTATTTCTAAATCAACAATTAGATTTACACCGTAAATTCTACGAGTATAAGAAACATTCAACATATATATGCTGTCTGTGTGTGGGCCTGAGTTTTTGTCCATATAAAACTAGAACTCATCTGATCTTTATTCTATGTCCCGTATACATTTCAACGCAATAATCTTTGGGTACTGAAGTACCAAGCTTTATCCTATTAATTCATCTTAGAAACGATTAATTCACAAAGTTATCACCGTTTTCTAATACAAACTATATGAGGAAAATAAGATCCGCAAAAATGAGCAATTCTGCAAAATCTAATTCAAATTTACATTTTAGTTCCTAAGACATTCAAAAAGTTTTTCCTCTGTAATAACGTCCGAGTAAATGAACAATTGCTGGCCCCGCCCACTTAATTCGTTGGCCCCGTCCATCGACTCCAACAGGAAGTCCCGCTTCTATTTTTAACTGCGTTATTTGAGAAATTTATGGCCGGAAGCATGTAAACAAAAAGTAGAAAAGTTGGTTTGCGATTAAAATGTCATACTTACAGCTTGAATAAGTTGTTATTACGATGTTTCAGTCGCCAATCCAACAAAAAGGTTAAAAAAAATGGCGGCCAATGTCGAAGTTGAAAACTAAGGGCCGGGCTGAATGAAAAATTTTATTGGTCGCATAATTCCTTGATTGACAGTCGCGATTGGCGCTCGCTCTTCCTTCATAAATAACAAAAAGATAAGAGGAGGTCTGACGATTATTCAAAACAAGACCTAATCTGATTATAAAGGCCTTATGCATCATGGGTTGTCACAAGAATTTAAAAGATTCGTTACTTTGTTTGTACATGAAATAGGATGTGCTCTAGCAGAGCCCGAAGATCAACTTGTAGAAATTACATAACGATTCTTAATCAAGTTTGCTATTACATATCAAATATCAATACGTTAGGGTTTTGTTTTAAAATTTTTTTTCAAAAAATCCGTCTTTGCTTTTAATTACGAAAATATGCACTCAGGCGGCAGCTCAAATACGAAAAAAAAGAACTTACAATGAACAAACATGGTTAAGATCCGCTTAGATGCTACATACCAAATATCAATGACTTAAGCATTCTAGCTAGTATAGATTTTACTTTTTTTCTGTGCAAAAGAGTGTGTGCCCGGACGAAGCCTATATATGACACCAGAATCATTACATGAATACACTTGAAAAAGATTCACAAAGAGATGTTATAACCAAATATGATTCATATCAATCATTTTGGAGTGTTTAGTTTTTATTTATTTTTTTTTAAAGATGTTTCTTTTTTCATCTTTATAGTGTAAGTTTAATCCGGGAGAAGCCCATATATAATCCGGGGATACCAATTAACATCCTTAATAGCGTATTAAGTGATTCTATATTCCAATATTTAAAGCTCTTGGCTTTTTTATTTCAGAGGAGAACATTAAAAAAAAAAGCTTCACCAAAGGAATATCCTCAACGTTTCAACTAGACTGGCCAAAAGATTCAGGGGTAGAACAGGTTGAAAAATCTGATGACGGATGCTCGACTACAATGCTACATGACGATTGAAGCATCACAATAGCTAACCTGGACACTTCCTTACCTATAAGGTATAATGGTTACGGACGGAAGCGTATGACCGAGACACCACCATAACAATAGCCTACATTGCATAAAGACCGATTCAAATTATGCTTTAGGTTCATTAACGATCTAACTAGTCAAACAATAAGTCACTTTTGAAAAACAAAGCTCATGAAGTTTTTTACGCTTGACCGAACATTTTGAGTTCTTTTTAAAGCTCACGATCACTTTCAAGCGCAAAACAAAACAAACAAAACAACAACAACAACAACAAAAAAAAAAGAAAGAAAGAAACAAACCAGAAAACAATATTGGAATGTTGGTCAAAATCATGTCTCTAATAGGTACAGTTTCTTAGATCTATAAAAAGAGGTTTACAGATCTAAGATTTCATCCGTACTTCATCGCGTTTTCATTGGTCATAAATAGTAGTGCTCTGATGGTTCAACCAATCTCCACACAATCACTCTCTTTACGCCCCTTAAGAAATAAGTTCTAGAAACAATGTGTAAAATGAAGAAATTGCTTGTTACACGCAATTTCAGCATTTTCTACATATTTTCTTCAAGAGAGACAAACAGATTTGAAAGTTTTAACAGTTTAGAATTGTTGTCTGCAACTTCTTTCAATTTGGACCGGTCCACAATTTTACTATGTGGAAATCGGTTAAGTCATGCCTTCTTTTATATTAAAATCTTTCTTTGATTACGCATTAGTCAACGGTTTCAATACTATTTAAATGAACCTGTCATCACTCGTGACCCAGCGTGTAAAAATAATCGGTTTGAAATATGAAATGAAAGAATTGTCTGTAGTTTGATCATTAACAAACTGTTGTCCTCGCATAGTCTACGCGCAAATACCTACTAACCGCCAAATGGGGTTCTAGTGTATTTAAGACATGCTATAAGGTTAATTCTCTGATATCAAAAAGTTGCAATATTTCAATGGACATTTTTTTTGCCCTACGCGATGTGCAATCAACACTTCCGGTCGTGTACAGCAATTAAAACTGCTTCTCACATAAATATTCAGATAATTGATACTCATCTTCGAAGTCATCAAACCTGTCCTTTCTTGGCGTTCCTAAATCGATTGCCACAAAAGACTGTTTCTGCCATCGTGGCATTAGGCCCTCCGGTTGCCGCACTGACATGATTTTGTCAACTATTTCTACAAAGCAACCATTTAACTAGCGTCGTTACTTCAATCCTACCATATGTTTAAATTTGGTCAATATATCGAACAAATTGAATTAGATTATAAAACTTATTTTCTTTAATTCATTTGAAATAAAATGTTATAACAGATGCGATCACCATAGAAGGAGAAGCTTTCATCTGTCAAGAAAAGCATGTAAGTTAATTCAATGTTACGAAGCATTTAAAAGAAATTCGCCGATAGTTTGCACGTATTGACATGTAGACTTGTAAGCGCCGCCGGAATCTGTTCTAATAACCATGATCAATGTGGCGTGATTCCCCGGCTTATGGGATCTCTCTCGTAATGGAAGGGGTCATAGAATTGCAATTGATGGAAGCAACATCCCAAAAACTGTACGTATCTTTATTGTCCAAAGTAATTAAATTTGAATTAATCAACAGACCCCAAACAAGAATAATCAGTGATAGTATTGAATTAAACGCGACGTGGCAGTAATTGTCGGTTTCCTGGAACTGGTAGGGATTGGGGAAAATTTGCATGTATATTGGTTGTTGATCTTAGAAGGCTCCTTGGATTGGGTTATCTTACACGCTTCACTTGTCTCTGTAATCGGAAATAAACAAATGCTGATGGATTACGCATACTACAAGGACGTGTTGCCGTCTTTGTTTATTAACATAACTTTTCCAAGGAACATATATACCCATACATTTCTGAAATATACCGGTGTTTGGTTTGATACTTGTATATCATGATAGGATTTTGATAACAAAATTTTGGCCGAAAACAGTAAAATACAACTATAGGGTCACGGGCGTATTTCAATAAATGAAAGCAGGCCCATGGGAAACATTTAAATATTGGGGTGGGGGTTACATCGAATATTTCAAGACAGGGGGGATTTTCATAGAGCATCATTGCAAACCTGTACAGGATATTGTGTCGTTTTCCTTTTTTCGTGCAAATCTGTACAGGATATGGTTAGCTCCTTTCCCCAAGCACCCTACTGCTACGGGACTGTAAGCTTCATATGTGAAAGCTATTTTATGTCCAATTCGAAGAAAAAGAAGTGATGTGAAATACAGACGGAATTTTGGGCAAAATAGATATTGTTCACCAAATAAGTTAAACAACTGGGGAAAAAAGCATGTTATCCGTACAACTGAATCTCCGTGCAATATTCCGCGGTATGAGATATCAACGACAGCGAACTTTTATGTGAAACTACCCAACAATCATATAAGCACTGTGTATTCTAGTTTGTGACAAGAAGGTATTTAAAGGTTTCTTTCCCTATACCTTTTGTTGTACCCATAGCGTAAATGGGTATTGGAATGCATCTTAGAGTTATAGATAACGATCATACGAACCTGAAAATGCTTTAAATATAAGAATATGAACCATGGAGTAATCATCTTCATCCTCAAGATGGTGACAAAACTGGTACTAATTCTAGTCTTATTCCCTTTGTTAAAAGCCTTTAACCCGTTATCAAACAACAGAATTTTGACTGTTTGAAATCGAAAGGGGTGCAGACGACAATTAAAAGTTCATAAGATTTTAGATTTTTTCAGTGGGGAGAATACATTGTGTATAATAAATAAATTGCTTGCTACAAGTACAATCTGATATTTTACACATTTTTACCCAAATGCTCATCTTGAGGGGCGTCAAAAGGCGTGATTTGCTGGATATGTGTTAAACGGTTTATTATTTGAACGTAATAAACTCTAAGAATTAACGGATGAGAACGGATGAGAACTTAAAGAAAATTTCAGTTATTTCTTTACCAGGGTAACAAGGGTACTTTTATAAAACATTTCTTTGGCAAATGTGGTAGAGATTCATTCCAGAAACACCCAAGTTTATTTTCAAACTACAATGTAGATGGAATATATTTGATGGTCGGAAAGGTTCATTTCCCGTTCTTCTTTACCAGATGAGTTTAAAAGTACACAGGATACTTTTGAAAATATTGGACGAAATTGGATGAACTAATCTATATAAATAAACAAATCGATCTGTAATATTGTAAATAATTTTCAGCAGAAAATTTGTGATGATGTTTAGTACAAACGAAGTCATTTTGAAGTAATTTTTTCATAATACATTGTACCTAGAATATACTAGTAAGGTCTAATTTATAGTAAATGACACCCATTTTTTCTCAGGTTTGGTTACACCTAGAATAAACCAAAAACAGAATTCAGACACCCATTCACATTGATTGATAGTTTTTACCAGGCTATATCATAGCTATACACTTTTTTTTTCAAACGGTTTTAACCTTCATTTAAACAATGCATACCTTTTTCAAGAACTTATTTTACGCAGAAGGGAGAAGCAATATGAAAGCGTAGCATCTGTTAGAAATGGACTGCGAACTCAATCATTTTATATAAATTTATTACTATAATATGATACAATAAAATTGAAATATCTGATCAAAAGTAAAACGAAAAAAAATCATTTACACCTGGTTCACTTTCGATCTCGAGCTTAGAGAGTCGTTCCATAATTAAGTATCTACCCATCAGTAATTTGTCACAGGCGGTCGAACAGTAACTTAAAGGATATGCTACGCATCAACTGATTGACATGCTAGGGATATTAAATCATCATATAAAATATTACAGGGTTTTATAAATGTATCCTCAAGTATTATTTGTCACATCTGAGGGGCCATTTGTAAAATGATTTATGATCTAAATCGAAGAGATGAAAGACACAAACGTCTTGGATCCGATTTTATATTCACTTAATTGCATACTACAGATAACAAAGCTAAATCGACGATAGTACTTTTCAACATACCAAATATTCATTTCATCTTTTGACTATATTTGGTATATTGTATCACAATTCAAGACTATTCTGGTGACCTATTGGTATTCATTTGCGAAGTTTTTGTATTATCGACTGCATTTAAAAAAAAATAGCTAATTAAGCTAATCAGTAAGAATTTTCATTTTTTTGCTCGTTTCGCAAAATAGAAAAAAAAATGAATAATGAATTTAAACAACGCTGGTCAAAGCGCATGTATAGAACTTTTCATCATATGTGAGCTTTGTAAAGGATATTGGTAAAAACAGAATACTACCGTTTATGGGCGAAATCATTAGATGTTACGAAAACGTAAGTTCTTTGTAACGTAGTCTCCCTTTGTTTATAATTTTCACAAATGACTTATCTGCCACCAAATGTTTATATCAATTTGTACATCTTCTCCTAACTGATTTAAAGGGAGAAATCTTGAGATAGTCGAAAGTTCTTTACAAATTTGAACCTGATAATACCATCACAAATAGATGTCTATATCGATATATGGTGAGATAGCTACGGAAAAACGATAGATATATTTCGGTTAGCTAACTCGAATCTTTTGAACTAAATAAATGTTTAAAGAATTCAGAACTTGGAACCAAGAAATAGCTTTTAAAAAAGAATTCAGAGCTTAGAAACAAGAAATAGCTTGGTGGTTCTAAATCTTGCATAGCTAACATAGTATGAGTGCGAAAGGGATCATTTACTCATTTTTCATGTGAAAATAGTCTATGCGGTTCTGAAAGCATTAAATGCGGTATTGTTCTGTATGCAACATTTCATACGAAAAAGCATGGATTTTAGTTCATTTAAAACCAACAAAGTAGGGCTAGTTTAATTGATGTATTGTTGGTCCCGCTCACCGACCTCCGACCTCCAACAGGAAGTTCGACCAAGAATTAAAACAGCGATATTTTGCAAAATTTAAGGCGAGTTAAATGAAACAAACAAACTGAACCGTTGGTTTGCAACTTAAATGTCATTAGCTATGGTTACGACTTTTAAATCGCCAAATAAAAAAATACTTGATAATATTCTTTGGGATCATACTTTAATTCCGTTACAAATGAATGAATTTACTTATTGTAAGAGGCAATTAGTTTATTTTCTTTCGTATTTTCTATAACGAGTCGAGAAATATTGCAGTGCTGAAAATATTGATTTATATATATACCTTCGTCATCATTATAAAGGGGGTGTTTCAAAAGTGTAGTAAAATCTGACATATTTTATGATATTGTGTGTATTATTGTGGGGAATATACCGGTTCAGAAAATGGTGTTGTTTTCCAGATAACGAAAAGGGGTGACCATAAAGCACCGTGTCAATACAAAGGGATGTGTAAGATAAAAGTCGGCATGTTTCGAAAATTTCGATCATATCAGGAAAATATGTAAACAATTTGAAAGACGACTTAAACTTATTTGTTTTATATGGCGTTCTATCGGCTTTTTTGTTTTAAATTTAAGATGGGAGAACAATTTCATAAGAGACAATGAAGAATTGAAAAATATTAAAGATCTAGTTCAGTTTTTAATCTTTCTAAAAGAAAGGTTAAAGATCAGTACTACTTGTTCTGAAAGTTTCATGAAACTAGAAACCGGTTAAATAATTTAAATCTATCTATGTAATATACGAATAGTTCTTAACTTACACTTGTACATTACATACAAAATAAGGGGGTAGGGAATCACAATATCCTGAACTATTCCAAATACTAAAATATGAACAATCTTTAAATAGTAATAAATGTACCTTTCATATATCCCATGTACAATAATCTAGGGAGGGCCTTTATAGCTACTTTCGTTATTATAGAGGCCATATTTCAAGGTCATTATTCTTAAAAAGTACAATGCTTTTATATTTGGGAATATCTTTTTAGGGATAAGTGAGGGTGGGTACTTCACATTTCAATTCAATCTTCTATTTTACATGACTTATTGAGAGGAACCTAACTCAAGGTCATCAGTCAAGGTCATATTCACATATCAAGGTCATCATCAATAATAGAAAACAATCCACAGAGTCCTATTTCATGTCCTGCTATGAACCTTCATGATACTATTCTTGTAAGAAGCGGCTTTTACATGCTTTTTAGTGTTTGGTTATTAAAACTTTTCTTTCAAGTTTAAACCGTTTGGAAAAAGACAAACTTTCAACTCTGATATAACCCGTTATGAAATCCGCTATTTGTTATTCCTTTGAGTCTAGATATATAATTGGATAAATAATAGATTCCTCCTCCATTAAGTCTCCTGTTTGGTTTTGTCCGCTCAATTTGATATTACTGACCGCTTTTAAACAATAATTCGTTCTATATTATTGAATTTTGTATCACTACGTATTCTTAAAAGGTAAATATAAGAGTTCAAATGTTAATAGGGTTTTGTATTAAATTGTGAAAATATGTTTATATACGTTTTAACGCTGTTGGTCGACTTTTACCAAAAAGTGTATTTTATGCACTGTCTATCTTTAATTCTACGTGATCGCACTTTTAGGGATAAATATTGTTGCAAATAACTTGATATAGAAAAGAAAAATAATGAATTAATGAAATATTATTTGAGGGTCCTTGAAATTATTAGCAATATTTTGTGCCTGATACTACCTAAAGGAATTTTAATTTTGGAAAAAAAGAGAACAATATGTATGTTCGTTGTGTATGTTGTTTTGTATAAATTTAACACAATCTAACATACGTTAATAATGTTGGGATTATCATAGTTTGATCCTTGTCGTCTTTTCTTACTTAAAATAAAAAACACCCTTAAAGTACCCCGTTAGCATGTTTTCTGTAAACATATATTTATATACCTCTTAGAACTTCCTTCAACAACTAGAAAACTTTAGCCTACAAAAGAAACGAATAAAAAGTAACTAATGGAAGATTCATTTACAAAACAACGACTTTGAGTTTCTTTTTCCTGAACTTTTTTCTTCAGTAGTCGTTTTTTTATTCAGTTTTCCAACAGCTAATTCTTATTCGTTGCTTTGTAGAATAAAAAAAAAAATATTTGAAAATGTGTTTTATTTCAAAACGAATTTATATTGTATAGAAATACGATACCGGTATTCAAGTATTTTGTCACTCCTACTTATTTTGAAATAATTCCGCGTGATTTTCGAAAGCACTAATGAAGATGACATTAGTATGTACCTATTTGCCATGCCATTAAGATTTTGGACAAAGCAGAAAAAAGTGTAACATGTCCTTCTTTTTCTTTCTTCTTGCTATCAGGTCATAGCAAACTGATTTATAAAAATGTAAGCCCGTGTATTAATCAAGAGTCGTAGAGCGAAGGCGGGGTGTTGGATCGGGAAGAGTGGATAACGACGCTTGAATCACACGCTTAACGGAACTGTTACTGTATTTCATAAACATAGCAAATGTTTTGTTGGTTTTGAGTAAAATTTTATGGATCTTCTTTGGGCGACAGTATTTGCAAAAGTATTTGAAATAGTACCATGCTCAAAACTTTGTCCTGTGAAGAATGAAAAATAAAACAATCAAAGATATACGAAACTTAAATTAAATTATTACTCCGATAAATTTTTAATCATGTTTTAACAAGTTTCATTCTAAAGTATATAAAATAAAGCAAATGTACACACAATTTCAAATTTTCTTTTTATTTAAACATTTTGTTCCTTCTTTTAAATTAAAATTCCTTGAAGTAACAAATAAGAGAGAAATGCCATTTTGTCTTACCCCACCCACTTCGTCAGGGCAGATTTCCTGTTATAGGGTATAGTGATAGGCAAAAGAAAAAAGAATAAAACATGTATATTATTAATGAAAATAGCTCAAATCTGTCGAAATTGCCCTTAGAATTCAAGGAACACTTTGCATAATTTAAATTAGAACTTTTAAATAACCTCATCCATTTGCTTCAACAAGATTCAAGAGAAGGGACCATATTTGATCCTTTTTTAAATTCTGACATTTGTGGTAGATTCATTGGGTGGTAGGTAAACACGAAGTTTCACAAAAGAAACATGCGTAGGTACTTTTAAAGCACACCCTTTCTTCATAAGGCCGATTTTTGGAGGAAATTATTACGAAATTAAAACGCGTGTTTTAAATGTAGGCTATGATTTAAGTGATATTTTAATTGAAGTAGTTATTTAGGACAGATATTAATTAAGCATATTCAAATATGACTCATACCAAATATATTGTTCAAAAATACATACAAACCGCCTTGACTTAATAGTGTCACATTCCACAGACTATAAGGGTAGCAGACCCTTCAATTGAATTATTTATCAAGCGAAAACATCAATACTTAATTGATATCTAGCATGAAAATTGATATCAAAATGTTAGCCCACGACGCTTCATTAAATTTTACATATCATTCAATAATCTTCGTGTCATTCATTTCAATTCGCAGATTTCCTTCATAAGCAAATAATCTGACAAGCCCATTACAATATGACTCAATTTTAGACAAGTCCGAAATCAAAGCAGGTGCTTATTGAAAAAAGATGCAGTTGACAATTCAATAATCGTGAATTTGACCAAAAAAGTTCAAAAAAGATAAAAGCATTGTGAGAAAAGGTGAAATTAAAAATAACAATTTAAATCTTATTTCCCAACAATGTTTTCAACAATTACTATTTTGAGTACGTGAAAAAGGGTGTTGTGTGGTAACGGATTAAAGACGAAAATTCAAAAATGTTCAATTTAACATTATATAAATTAGGATTTTTGTCGACCTTAGTTAAATCTATATCAACCATTTATAAAAGAATATGACCCAAACACGTATGAATGAATTTTCGAAACTGAACAGGTCGAATCTTCAAAATATATTGCAATTAATTTACTGATTATGTCTTATTAAGAGGTCAAAATCGAGGTTTATTACGAGGCCCCGTGTGACGGTGCTTTCCATCGAGCACGTTAAAGACTCAATAGTTCCGTCCTGTATCCTTGCACTATCCACCTTAACAACTAACCGTCTTCTTGGCATCGCTCATATGGGCATGTACTACGGTAGCGACGATAAATAAACGGAAACACACACACACTGGGCGATTATCTCTTACAGAGGAGGCGTAAAGATAAAATTGCGATTTCAAAACAAAACAAAACAAAACAAAAATGAAAAAATAAACAGACAAAAACATATGATCACAAATCAAATATCACGTTTGTGATACATTTTATTACTTTTATTTAAAAAGTCATTCCATAACTTATAAAAATGTTAGAAAAGCCTTGTTTTTGTTTCTTTTAGAATGACTCGATTAATAAAAATTACAAATTAATAAATACTCTTCAAATAACCTATATATGTTAGTACTACCCAAAGAACTTCACGTCTTCTGTCATGTTACAATGATGTGTTTCTGCACGAAAGTTAATGATGGCTGCGGTTGTCAATCAAAAACCTGATAGACCAATTCAACTTCAACATTGGCCGACATTTATGTGAGGCATCTTTTCTGGTTTGTTAACTTAAACGTCGTTACTACAGGTATTCAAGTTGTGGTTCCTGGTTTATGTTGAAAACCAACCACTTTACTTTAACTCTTGTCATGGTGAACCCGGAATATTCCGGTTTTAGCAGGAGGTATAGATAAAGATCATCCTGCACATAAGTGAAGTCTGATCTTAGTCTACACCTCCTGTCTGTCCATTTCAAACGAGAGTTGTTTATGGAATAATTCTCATTAGAAGTATTACTATTTGAACAAAAAGTATTACTAGTGCTTTCAGCCCTTTGATTTTAAAGCAATTCTGAAAAGGGTCTTATTCAGCATGACAAGGGTTAATACATACTACTGACCATAAATGTTGCAAAGTAAGGTCGTTTAGTATCCAACTTTCTGTTGGAGTCAGTGGGCGTGTTCAGCGATCTGTCTGTTAATTTACAATATCTTAGAAGAGATCTTTCTCTGACCTAAATACTGATTCTGATGTATGAACAATTTTATCCAGATTATTTAAGATTACAAAACTAAAAATCCCCAACCAAGTCGGTCTCATTGGAAAAATGATTTCCGGGGTTCGCGTACCGTGCACTTTGTTCTGAAGAGCTTGACAAAATTATATGCACCATGTCAGTCAGTGCCGAAGAGCTTGACAAAATTATATGCACCATGTCAGTCAATGTTCACATACATTGAAATCCTATCAGAGGCCTTGGTCTCTATTGAAAATAATAATAGATTAAAGACCACCCCCTTTGACCTACGTCTAAAAAATAAACAAGAGAAAGGTTTCTGATCGATTGCTTTAACCCTTTTCTTTTTTTTAAATTTTAGACGAGTCCAAATTGACAGAGGTTGAAGATGACAATTTGAATTGGATGCAATCTGAAATGAAACGATTCTGTGTGGTATAAGATGTTGTGGGAAAAGGAGAAAATGATTGTTGCAAGCAATTTCTCTTTTTCCCACAATGTTTTCTCATGTATGTAATCACAGCGAACGAAAAATCATTTTGTTTTATTTATTTCAAGTGTATCGTTATTGCCTTGTTTCTTTATTAAGCGCATTGTTCCTTTTGGAATTTGATATGTCATAAATCGGTCAAGTTAAGGAGGAAATGTGTTAAAAAGTCAAATATATATCATTGTTAAAAACCGATGCATATTTAAAAAATGAAAGGATAAATTGCTAGTAGAAACTCAGGTTATCAGTGGGTGACATGAAAGTATTTAATCGTACTTTCGGTGGACTACTTTTTTTAAAATTCTCTGTCTAGTATTTCGAATAAATTGCATTTTTCTGATCATCTTAGTATGATCTTGAAACTTGTTATGGAGGTTTAGCTGGATACTAATCAAAATGTCTGGTACGATGTTATATCTTCGATGATTTTTTCGGAAAAACTATTAATAGTATCGACTTGAAACTTGGAGGTTCAGCTAGGGCCCCTTTGTGGTGCTTACCACATTAATGCCTTCAACATTGTCTGGTATTTTATATATTTTTATCGATATTTTCTCAGCAATAATTAAAGGTAATGACTTGAATTTTGGTATGAAGGTTCAACTACGTGTGCTAGATGGTGCTTACATAATATGTTCTTTTAAGTAAGAATTTCTTTTCCGCTATATTTTATTTTGTAGGCCTGCGAGGTTTACTAAGTGAGTTGTGACTCACAGGTTTCTTGTCTCAGACATTGAAGAGGGGTCAATGTACTGATGCTTCATGCAAAATCTCGAGGCTCTACGTCATTCGGGTCAGGAGAGGAAGAATTCTAAAGATTTTCATTTTAAATCTGGTTCGTTGCTTTAGAAGTAAGAGTTTTCAATGGATTTATATTCTATTGTATTAATCATTTTGAAAGAGGATCCCCTGAGGAACATTTCTGCCAAATCTGACTCATGTTGACCTTGTATATTTTGTCTTTTAAAAATCCATCTTTATTTTTTTATTTGACACAAGTCAAAGATTCATTAGAAACAGACACACACAAAAAAAACGTTTATTTATTTGCATTCCTGGTAGGTAATTATCTAGGTTCACGTGAAACCACTTTAAATGACGTGCACATGCTCAGAAATAAATACATAAGGTAGCACTTTTCAAAACTTTTAATATCAGCACTGTGTTACACAATAGCTATTTTTGTTTTTTACTAATATAATATAATATAAAGTAGTTTTCTTTTATCAAGGACTTTAAATACAAAAAAGACAATAATAAATAATATTAATTGTGAAAAGAATAGTTTGTTTATAAAGGTAACTAACATTAATTTTTGTCCTTGTTTACTGCGTCAGTTTTGTCTCATAGTGTATATAGATTCTTTGAATCTATATATTTTTACAAAATGTTCCTTTCTATATGTGAGGTATCAAATTTCTAATCGTAATCAGTTAGGCAATAATGTTTTCTTCGTCAAGACATAAACCGCAAGTTAATGTAGATTTTCGGCATAACATTATATAATAATTGCTTTTCTTGAAAAAATATATAATATAAGCACAGTGCTTTCGGTAGAGAAAATGCAGCATTGCATTGTCTTTGGTTATAAATCATATCAATAAGGGTGGCGAGGATAATGATCGTCCCTACACTCAGGTAAAATGGGCAGCGTGTGACAACATTCGTTTTGTCAACCACCCACCGCTTGATAATGATATTATTGTAGTATAAACATTACGTCGACGTAATAAAATTACGTATTGTATTTACGTGACCTGTCAAGTATGATGTGGCGGTCACTATTGAGGGTATCAACATATCCTAAGGGTGTTGATAAAGATATTCTTTAAATTTTATTTTCTTTTTCAAAAAATCATGAAAAAGCTTTAAAGCTTTGTATTAACGTTTCTTATCGACTTGATGTAAATGTAATAAGCAAGTTTTTGATATTTGCAGGGCAGTACCGTTTTATACTTAAGGTTGTTGTAATGTATTGAATGTAACATCATTTTTCCAATGATCATAACGTTCACAGATTATTACGTGTAAAGGGTGTTCGAGCTAAGTACAAACTGACCAGTTTTATGTACAGCTAAGATAGTCGTTACAGGTTTACGACTTACGTAGGTGAAACAAACAGTAACGGCGCGCGAACATCTCCTTGAAGAAAACCGCAAAAGCTCTTCCGGGTACATCTAAATGATGGGTACACGGGACAGATTTATTAGCGAGATAATTTCATTACGAAACACGGTAACAAAAGTCATTTTAAACTTTATGTGTGGTATGTTGATGATGGAATGGTGTTTCTCTAGCCATAAACTATGGGATCAAAAAGTCCGCTCGTTGTTTTTGACGGATGCATAAGTCTGTCAGAAAATAATAATAGTTAAACTTTTGCCAGCGTTCGATTCGATCTTAGATTTTGAGTTGAGTTGCAAAAAAACCTTTTCCGCATATCCAATTTTAACAATGTAATTGGCCAATCGCAGATTTCAATCAAATAACCAGAAAACCGGCATTTTGTTAAGCTTTTTTGTTGGTTTGGCGACTTAAACGTCGAAACTTCAGCTTGTTCAAGCTGTAGTTACGACGTTTAGGTCGCCAACAAACAGTTCTATGTTTTTACATGCTACTGGACATAAAGTTTGCAAAGTTATGCCATGTAAAATCGAAGTGGACCTTCCTGTTGGAGTCAATGGACGGGGCCAATATAGTTAAAGGGTGGAGTTAGCGATAGGTCAATTTGAAAAACGGGGGGAGGGGTGGGATGGTAATATATATTTTGATGCAAAATTCTTTGTTCATGTTATAGTAAAAATATTTCTGCTCTTGACGATCTAAAGAAATATAAGAAGTAATTATATACAACAAGCATTTTTTCACCATGTTTTAACCTTATTTCGCTCTTATTTTCCGATCTAAAAATAATCTAAAATGTCGTCTAAATTTCGTTTCAGTTTAAAACCGTCTAAAATTCTATCGTCTAGTGAGTGGGAATAATTTGAATATTAGTTTCTAAATCATGCATGATAAAACAATTTGGCAAATTTGACATTATGACTTCAAATTAATTTACAATCGATAACATCTTGTAACCATTACAAATTTGGCACGAATATGCTTCTTTACATATCTTTAAAATGAAACTTCCCTTCTCAAAGGAAAATCTATCTATCTATCTATCTATCTATCTATCTATCTATCTATCTATCTATCTATCTATCTATCTATCTATCTATCTATCTATCTATCTATCTATCTATCTATCTCAACTTTGTGTGTGTGTTTCTCTCTGAACCGTCTGTCACTCTCACCAAAATTTTAGAGTTTTCTGTGACAACGTCAATTAAAATGTGATACGTTAATTCATTGAACTGAAAAAAGAGACGCGAAGTCATGGCTTTTGTAAACATTATAAATGTAACCTTAGTTCGATTACTACTAAAGAACTAATTTCTTTCTTAACTCATTTCCAGACAACAACAATTAAGACTGCTCCAAGTTGAAAGCAAATACAGGCGAGAATTTATAATTTATGAAATTATAGATTTTTTTCAACTTTCTAGGTAGAAAACATTGCGTAAAAAGAAGCAATTGCTTGTTGCAAGCAATTTCCTCATTGTGCACAAGCTTCGTACATTGTACAAAATTGTCCAAATTGTTTTATTCAAGAGCGTCATAAAAACGTCATTGTGTTGGAATGGGCTAAATAACCTCAGCGTTACCCATTGTTGCTTCCTTTTTAGCTTGGCTGTTTTCGGAGAAAACCCGCGGTATTGCTTTAAACTTTTCCGGTTCAAAATCTGTTTTTTTATTTTTTTTTTACTTGTGACAAGCAATTTCTCCTTTTTTCACAGTATTTTCGACCCTACTGAATGATTGTTTTCACAAATAAAATCGAATTGAAATTGTGGTCTGCGAAACCTTTGAATTTGGACAGGTCTAAAATTTTGTAAAACAGGAAGAGGGTTAACGCTGATGTCGTATGCGTGGTCATCGGCCGACAACTTAAACATTTTGTAATATCTCTAGTATTAATGAACACAATCACTTGGAACTCAGAATATAAGAGAATGAACAATTCTAGATGTGTTTTGAACGAATTATTCCCCCTTTTTTATCTAAAAATTATACCCACTTTCTAGCACTTTTACAGCCGAGAGTGGACATTCGCGTGACACTTTTAACATTATTTCAGTCATGTTGCGGCGATTTCAGCACCTAACTATGGATTCCTGGTATTTCTGAAACCAATATTACCACAATGTCGTGGGTTTAGAGCAAAGAAATAGTATGAGTCTATACAATTGTATAGACCAATACTATGGCTTTTGCTCTAAACCCTCGATATACTTTCCGAGACTCCATATGCTTATCCCACTTAGGGTTATCCACCCATTGGTGGGGAAAATTTTCGGAAAATAAGCCGCAGTCCGGGGCTTGAACCCGGGACCACATGAATAGGATACCTACACATTACCAAACTGATCTATAAGAAAAACATGAAAAATTATGAATATGAACAGACTAGTTTGAACAGCATACGCTATCGTCCCTCTTATTTAATTGCATCCATGCCCGCTAGGCTACTTTCTACCTGCCGTGCGATTGTTAGCATTCTATCATCGGGGAAAATATAATTTGTTATAAAACAAAAACCTTTAAAATCACAAAATTTGCGATTGCGTCTTACAACTAGTGAGCATCTATAGGTTACTTATCAATTGTTCTCGGTATATAAGTTATGAAATGTTTACTTTTTGTCAGCTCTATTGGCAATTGACTTCAAACTTCGAGATCGAAGGTTCGAACCCTGGGCTGACAAAACTAATTGTCTTTCGGATGAGACGTTAAACCGAGGCCCCATGTGACGTTGCTATGCACCGAGCACGTTGAAGATCCAAGCGGGGCACTCAGAAGTTTCGTCCTGTACCCTTGCATTATCCCCCGTAACAACTAACCGTATTTTTTAGGCGTAGCTCATATGGGCATGTGCTACGGTAGCGACGATAAATACACAGAAACACAAACACTTAAACCTGCATTATGTGAGCGTAGACTTCATCAGGTTAAACATTTTCGCCGTCGGATTATAGAACGGTACTTGATTCATGTTTACATTTTAACAATATTTATCACTTTGAAAATATTACCCAGGGCGGACAATAATACACGTACCACTCTACTTTTATGACAAAATTTAGCATGTAAAGATCACCGACAATAAATTTTAATAATTTACTCTCGGATTCTTTAATGGAATCTTTATCCCCACCCACAAACCCTCCCCTCACCCCACACACTTACAAACACGTTACCATAAGATTGCAAATGACTTGTTCAAACTTTTATTTAATTATAAAAAAAAAAAAAAGAAAAAAAAATGATTTGACTCGCTTACAAGGAAAAAGGAGAAAAGTCGATGATAAGGAAAGATCATCCTTATGTGCTTTTAGCCAGAACTTCGATCTACTTCATTTAATGGAAACAACGTCAGTGAATTATTGCAATTTGTCCAACTAACCAAAAAGACCCGATAATGTATTAATGTTTAATTAAGAAACGTAAATAGTGATTCCTTTCAATTTGAAAATGTGACATTTAGCCGGATTCTAATAATGTGGCATCGACAATGCTAAAAGCGCAAATTAGGAAGGTCCGTGCTTCCTGCTTCTAGCTTTCAGTCGATAGTCCAAGTTGAAATGCAAATACTCGTAATTTAGTTAATGTAGCCTAATAGGACAATATCTATTTCGATGGTATTGTAAATTTGATTTTTATGTATTTTATAAATAAATTGACTTTTATGTTTAACCTGTAGAAATGACACGTGCGTTGTGACGTGATCATTAATGAGTTACTGACATTATTTTGTGTCAATAAGAAATCATTAATTGACGATCAAAGAATCGATTGACCAATCATAATCATTCATTTAGACCGGAAGTGAATTTGAATTCCCGACTTTGATTGACACTTATGTGAAGCATTTTGTTGGTTTGGCTACTCAAACGTCGTAACTACAGCTTATTCAAGCTGTAGTTAAGACGTTTAAGTTACAAACCAAAACTTTTAGTTTTTCGATTCATATTACCGGCCATGGATTTTGCAAATTAACCGTTTTTTATCGAAGTGGAACTAACTGCGGGAGCCTAGCAGGCAAAATTAGTTAATAGTCAGTCCTTGTATGAAAGTATTATTTTCAACTTGAATTTACATAATAAAAGTACTAAATTCGACGCCTTTCCAACTTGAACATTCTGCACTATCTATGAAACATGCAACTATGTGATATATAATAACTTAACATCATGAAACAAGCAGTCATGTTAAAATTAAATATATGATATCACAAGGTCGTGCAACAAGAATTCAATGTATAATACCACAACATTATCAAACATGCAATCATGTTAAAATTCCATCTATGATATCACAACATTATGAAACGTGCATTTTTTTATAACATAATATATGATACAACAGCATTATGAAACATGCAATCTTATCAAAAATTGAATCTATGATACCCAAACATTATGAAACATGCAATCTTGTTATAATCTAATCTATGACACAACAGCATTATGAAACATATAGTCTTGTTTAAATTCAATGTATGATACCAAAACATTATGAAACATTCAATCTTATTAAAAATTTAATCTATGATACAACAGCATTATGAAACATACAATCTTGTTTTAATCTAATCTATGATACAACAGTATTATGAAACATGCAATTTTGTTCGAATTCAATGTATGATACCAAAACATTAAGAAACATGCAATCTTGTTTAAATTCAATGCATTATGAAACATGCAATCTTGTTTAAATTCAGTGTATGATACCAAAACATTATGAAACATGCAATCTTGTTAAAATTCATGCAATCATTGTAACAACACCACAATTATATATATTTTGTTAGTGTAGGATTATATTTATCATAATGATATCTTTATTAACCCCTTCCCGTTCTTTAAAATTCAGAACAGTCCAATTTGAAAGAAGTTGCAGAAAACTATCAAAAGCGGGTGCAATTTAAAAAGTAACAAACACACAGGTTAGAAAATATTGTGAGAAAAGAAGAAATTGCTTGTAACAAGCAATTTCCTCTTTTCCCACAATGTTTTCTCATATATAAATTCACAGGGACGTGAAAACAAGGAATTGTACAGGAAATGGTTAACGAAGGTTTCTCATTAAGACAACATTATGTAGATAAATCACGACGAAATAGTTATTTTCAATATGGATATTAGCTCCAACAGCATATCGAGTCTCGCTTTAACTCATTAACCGACGAAAAATTGACAAAGGGTACAGACGTCATTACAAACAACATTAAAATTAGAGAAATAAATACCTATTTAGATAGAAAACACACACACACACAAAACAGAAAACAACTGACGGATTGCTGGTCCCGCCCACTGATCTCATACAGGAAGATCTGCTAAGATGTTAAACGGCATAATATTGGAATTCCATTGTCAATGAGTTGAAACCCAAAATCAAATTGGCTGGTTGGCGACTTTAACGTCGTAACTACAGTTGGAATAAGATGTAGTAACCTCCTTAAACCCAATACCACACGGGAAAAAATTTAGACTAGTCAAAATTGAAAGAAGTTGCATACGACAATTTCATCTTTACGAAATTTTAGATGTTTTCATCTTTTTGGAAAGAAAACATGGTGGAAAATGAAGAAATTGCTTGTTACAAGCAATTTCTTCATTTTCCACCATGTTTTCCAAAGCTTATTTCTTGGGGCGTTTAAAAGCGGCACTGAGTGGAAGTGGGTTATGTCACCAACCAACCAAAAGGCTTCATATAAATGTTGGACAAAGCCCGAGTTCAAAGTTCACTTTCTGTGATTTGATTGGTTTATCGATTCTTTGATTGAAAGTCGCGATACGTCAATTAGTGAGACGCAAAAAGAAAAAGCTGTGCAGTCAATTTTACGTATCGCATTATCCGGTACAAAGGGAGCAATCATTAGACACATAATGACTTGTCTAATTGAGTGATATCGACACCAATAAACTACAATAAATAGCTGCTCCCCAATATGGAGGGGAAACCAGAATGGGACAAGTTGTTTTGTTGAAGATATTGTAACCAAATAATGCCCTTTGTTGGAGCATTAATGGCATGCGTCGGGAAACAGTATTGACACATTTCAGCGGGGTAACAATTCTCTTATTTTTAACAATCACAGCACGTGTATGTACCACGCCTTTTCATAATTTAAGCATTAAAATGGCAAACAGAACTTGAAAATTCCTTTGACGATGTTTTTATTCCATTTTCAATGAGGAGATGAATACTCCTTGACGGCCACCCAGGTGTGCCACTAATTTGTTAAAGATGACAAATAGAGTGACCAAGTATGGTTTACCGCCACTCCAAATGACTTCACTGTAATTGGATGAAATGGTCAAGTTTTGATTATTAAAATAGTCCGTCTGCATGTGGCATTGTACCTTTCGTCTGCAATATTCAAAACTCGCCTTTCTGACATTTGACTATTTTCCATCTCTCATTAGTAATTGACCATTCGCTGGCCCCGCCCACTTACTCCGTTTCCATTTCGATAATAAACAGCGTTATTTTGGGACATTTATGGCAGTAGTATGTAACAACAAAGTAGAACGTTTGTTTGGCGACCTAAACGTTGTAACTATAGCTTGAATAAGTTGTACTTACGCCGTTTAGGTCGCCAAATTAACAAAAATGCTTCTTAAAATATGTCTGTCAATGTTGGAGTTCAATTTCAAATTCCGATCTGAATGATGGGATTCCTTGGTCGATCGATTCTATGATTGACAGTTGCGATTGGCTATTAGGACCTCAAACAATAACAAGTCAGTCTTACCCTTTATTCTTGTTACTCATAACTCAGCTACCGACAATCAAATTTCTGTCATATCTCTAGCCTCGCTTACTGGAAGATCAGCTTAGATATTTTGCAAAATTAATGGCCAGGTACATGTTACAAAAAGTAATATGGTTGGTTGACGAACTAAATACAATATCAGCATCTGAATGAGCTGTGGTTACGACGTTTAAGTTGCAAAAACAACAAAAAGACTTAACAATGACGCAGGAGTTCAACGTTTAATACTTGTCTGAAGAAGTTGAATGCTCAGTCGTTTTCTTTTTGAGACAGTACAACTTGTATAACTCAAGTGGCCGCTGAAGAGAGATGTTGTTTTATACATTTTGTTACATGATTATGATGGGTCCATTTGCTTGCATACATAAATCATTGCAGAAATCTCACTCAATCCTATCTTACCTTTACTGTGTATCTCAAAATCTAGGCAAAACAAAATATTGTATTTTTTTCTTGATAGTACTGCAGACTTCGATATATTCATTAATTCTCGAGGTCTTGAATTACAAAAAGGACATCATCTACGGGCTACCAAAACATCATAACTACAGCTTAAATATGCTCAAGTTACGATATCTTAACAGTATGTTGGTCTCCGAGTCACCTTTAAAGTCTAAACTGTTTTTGTTTTCTTTATTCTTTTTTTCTTAAACATTTAGACCCTAATTAAAGACTTTTTGTTCTAATGCCATACAAAATCGAGTTCTTTAATTAGCTACCTTACAATGGTCGCGTGGTTCGCTTTGATTGTACAATAGAATTAACTCCTTTGAGCATTTAGCATATTTGCGTAAAAAATAACAAATTTAAAATTGTTTTTCGGCTTGTAAAATGAATGTTGAAGATATTCAATTACAACCGAAGCAAGTGAAACACAAAAGTAAGAAATTAAATTACAGACCTTGGGTTTTCGGTATTGAAAGCAAATATGGAAATGGACTCTTATCAGTATTTAGTGAGTATCTTATCTTGACTTTGGCGCGTGTCGAAGTTTACTCAACTGTAATTTGGGAGTTATTAACATAACTGACTTTGTTCTCCTTTTAAGTGCGACAGACACTTGCTTTGCTGTAGATTTAAGAACTTGGGTCAATTGGGCACTCATTTTAATCCTTGTCATGGTGAACCCGGAATATTCCTATTTTGGCAGGAGGTATAGACAAAGATAAGCCCGCACATATGTGCAGTCTGATCTTGGTCTGCACCTCCTGCTTGTCTATTTTAAGCCAGAGATGGTTATAAAATGTTTTTTCAAAATAATTATAAACCTAAAGTTAGTACATTTAGTGCTATCTGCCCTTTGGTCTTAATGCAGTTCTGTAGATGATTTTATTCAGTAACAAAGGCTAAAGAACGAAACACACTCATACTATAAACTGTGTTTGTATCTGAGCAGGCAAACGCAAGACTTGGTAAATGGCTTGACAATATTCATATCAGGTGAATACAAGACATCTCATGCTTATAAACTTATTACATTACGATTAAAGTCATATTAATTTTTATATTTTTACATATCAATATAGTTATATATTATAAACTAAATATTTTAAAAGCTTAGAATTTCTCGAGATCACCAGAATTGTGACATCTAAAATAATTTACTAACAAAAAATAAGAAATGAAACAGAAATGATATTGAAAAGCGCTGTAACTGACATGTAAATGATCTAATCACATAAATAACAAATAAACCAATAAATCTTCAAATGACTGTTTAAGGACAAAGCAATATATAAAAGTATAAGTAAAAGGGGTTCTTAACCCTATTAACCCTTTCCCGTTTTTTTTTTTTCAATTTTTTGTCCAAATTCAAATGTTTTGCAGACAACAATTTAAAATCAAATGTATTTGAAAAATAATTATTCAGTAGGGTAGAAAATATTGTTTTAAATGAAGAAAGTTCTCATTACAAACAGTTTCTTCTTTTCCATAATGTCTGCTTAAATATAAAAACACAGGGGCGTAAAAATCAGGGATTAAACAGGAAAGGGTAAAACAAGCACACACACATCAGATAAGACTGAAGCAAATTTATTCTTTGATATACATACGATATTAAAGAAGTATGTTATGAATTTATGCTAAAGATATATTCGATTGTTGGCCATCGTTTCTTAAGAAAAAAGTATCAAACACCTCAAGATGATTCAACGTGGTGGGGAACGATATAAGTTTGGTATAACTTTTTAACCATTTTGTTGCTCTCACTGGCCCAACAGTCAAAATGTGTTCCGTCATACATTTTTTATCTCCGCTAACATTTCAAGGAAATTCTTACCTGACACCTTTCGTTGACTAACTCATTCTTTTACAATGTTTATTTTAACCCCCCCCGCTCTGGAAAACAATTAAGAAAACACTGTATAAAATGAAGAAATAGCTTGCAACAAGTTTAAGTAATCATCTGCAACTTCTTCCAACTTGGACTGGTCTGAAATTTTCCCGTATGGTAATGGGTTTAAAAAACAACCATCTGCACTCAGCGGCTATTTGTATGAATGTTCATATTGCGTAAGGTCTTTGCTTTTATGTACAACAACTGAAATTGTTTCAAATGTTATTCGCTGGCTCAAATACATTGTATTTACTCTTAATGCCGAAATAATGAAACACAGAATATATGCGTAACTCAAACTTGTCTTACATTACGCCGTAAACTAACCGCGATTGGAATTAGGGGATACTACAGAAAATTTAAGACAACGAATTAGATATAATTAACGCCAAGGTAATTTAGTTTTACTGCCTAACCATAGATTGACCATTAATTTCCGAAAATGTGATCTGTGATATCATTGCTTAACCGGATATAAAGGTCAAAGAGCACCTTATAGAATTACAAGAAAACAAGGACATCTTTCCTTCATTAAATTAGTGACACTTTTGGTGAATTTCACCTTTCGGCTTGAATAAATCGTAGGGGAAAATCGCAGTTGAAAAGTTGAAATTATTACCTGAACATTCATACACTTTCCATTTAACATACTTTTAACAACGATACATATAAATCGTTGAAATGTGAACCATCAAGTTAAACCGGATCACTTCGGGAAGTGCACAAAGTAACGAATTCATGGCTTACTTTGATCGAACCTATCGCTTGAGACATTTTTTTAACATCATACCACTTTACTTATTTTGAATTTTTCAATACTGTTCCTGAACGACCTGTGCTAGATCGAATATTTTTTTTTTAAAAATCCGGAGGTGGTCCCTTATTGCGCGAGGGGTCACCACTCATAATATAACAAGCTAAGTTTTATAAATTTTGGAGCGATTAACTACAGTGACGTTTAATGATATATTTCTTGATAAATAACTTCATGCGGAATTTTTAGCATTGGAAAGATACTGCGCTGGTACAATAAGAGTAGGCTACTTTGTGCAGCGACATGGTCGGTGTTAAACCCATTCCCATACAACAAATTACTTGGCGAAATTGTACAATATTATGCCTTTTTGAAAACATTATGGATAACGAAGAAATTGCTTGTAACGAGCATTTTCTCCATTTTCCACAATGTTTTCCAAAGTTTTATTTTCTTGAGGGTCGTAAAAAGTAGGGACTTTATTAGAATGGGTTGAAGCCTAACCCACAAGGAACCAGCGAACTATTTTTGTTTAAATCGTTTATAATCGAACTATGTAGTATGTGGAGCGGTAAAGTCGTTTTGAGTATTTTTGAAATACATTTTGGCCTTTTTCACGTGCATTTTATGCTGTTTCATGAACTTTGCTATTTTTGTCTGTACTAAAATAACTCTTAAACAATTTTATCCGAAATTCCAACAACGTCCAATTGGCAAGGATGT
This sequence comes from Fragum fragum, assembly GCA_946902895.1. Lineage (NCBI taxonomy): Eukaryota > Metazoa > Mollusca > Bivalvia > Cardiida > Cardiidae > Fragum > Fragum fragum. Next base: position 87,186,252 of record OX336365.1, read on the forward strand.
TTGAGTGACACTTGGTGCCTCTTCTATTCGCCTTCTTTTTTACGTCGTCAAAAAATGACAATTTCTGAGAGACTGTAAAGCTCATACGAGCTTCTTATTAATTCAAATTTAATTAGATCTATCGCAAAGGAACGACAAAGCGACAGTCTTAAAATTAACCGGCGGACAATTACATTGTTGTTATTCTATTTTGTCGTCAAACAATGAATAATTTGCCTCCGGCGTCAAAGAGATATTGCAGCGCTGTCTCCGGAAAGACATGAAGGGGGCGCTAGTGTGACGTGGAGGTCGAAATAATTCAGGGAAATGAGACAAGGCATTATTAACCCTTTACTACCCTGGCTTGTTGTACAAACAAATACCGACAACAGTCGGACCACGAGAACAAATGAAGATGTTTTTTGGGGAAAAAAAACCAGAGGTTGCACAGAAGACTTGATATCAAAACAAGCACTCTTCATATTTTTTTGTTTTGTAGTAAACAGGACCATTTTTATTCTTATAAGAAACTACTGTGATTAACCCATCCCAATACGATGCATTTTGGACTGGTCAAAATTGAAAGAACTTGCAAAGACGTTATTTCAAAGTGTTTGCAATTTGACAAATAATGCCCAATATAGTAGAAAACATTGTTGGTAAAGGGGAAATGGCTTGTTGAAAGGCATTTCTCCTTTCCCCACTATGATTTCTTTAGTAATATTCTATAGGGGCGCCAAAAGCTGTTTGTTCTTGTTACAAATTTATTTAAACCTAAAGTATTTTCGATATGTTATAAAAGAAAAATACATTGTCAAAATCAAACGTACCGTTTGTGAGCCAATCTCACAAGAAAGATATATTATTACCTTCTTATTTGACTATCGGAATTAAGCCTAGTTTCAGCAAGATCGTAACTGCTCGGCGAAATATCCCTAGAGATGTGTTTTTTGTATGATTTTAGCAGAAGTGGTTGTGCAGAATAAAGGACGAGGAAAACGATTCCGATCTTATATCATATTTACGATGTCCGAGTCCATCGCATCGCACGTACCGTGATTCCGTATGAATTGTTTCAATCACGAGCGTGGTCACACCATCACTGAACACTAATTGAAGTCAACATCACTCATATTTACCCAGGACAGAGAAACATTTTGGTTCGTTCCAGGCAGCTTCACTAGATCATGTTCCGGGCCAAATGTCCGAAATCAGAGTTCAGACGACAGCTAATTTCCTATTTTCCTCCAAATCATAATTGCCTTTTGTTATCGAGTCCATGGACGGCTGATTTCGGTATCAAATGGGAGATTTTAGAATCACTTGAAATCGTTTAGGATCTGGAAAAGAAAATGAATTGTAGTTAACTAAGGTATCGAGACCCTAAATAATATCAGAAAAGTCAATTGGTCGTAGTTGTTAAAAATCGGTGGCTTCGTAACCAGACAGCCTAAGTCGAACCTTAATATTCCGATAATCGGAATATTATCCTGCTGAATACCTCAATTTTTACCCGAGATAATTCAAACTGGTCAAAAATGAAAAAAAAAGAAGAAGAAAACTATAAGGTGCATATTAACTAAACAAAGGTCTAATATAGGTTTAAGATGTAAGAAAATGAGTAAATTGTTTGTGAGAAGACAAATAATTTAAAAAAGACAAATATGATAATAGTAATATTAGTTCTCAAAGAGGTCAAACCTCCCATGGATTATGGTGTAATGACATAATGGATTTTTGTCTTGATTTATGGCAAATCACAAGTCCCTAAAAACATCTAAGGGGAAAGCCCAAATTGTCCACAGGGACAACCAGTTTATGGATATGGAGGGACAACTAGTTAAAGAATATGGAGGGACAACCAGCTAATGGATATGGTTTATATTGCAATTGATGGAAAAGCAATATCTGAAGTCCGAGCTTGTTAAGGGAAGATCAAATTGTCCTATTTAATATAAGATGTATAATTGGTATCACGGGTTACAAATTGGTCCATTATGTAGAATAAAGGACCATAATTAAGAGGTTTCCATCTTCCAAGACCCTTCTTTAACCGACCTTCTTTATTTCCTCCTGTCATTGATTTAGTGGACTTAGAAATCATATGGCCTGTCAGTCTGAAAGGAATCCTCTAGAGTACATTGTATTTCTAGATCCCATTTAGGGGTGCTTTCGGCTCGATGAAAAAAATATACATGTTTTAAGGAACGATTCGTCGACTACGCGTGCATAACTCACGTTCACGTCCTTTTTCTATTAAGTGCGTTTACTCTAGAACACCAAAAGCTAAGCGGATTTCACGAGGGAAATATAAACAGCGACTTCGAATATCACGAAAAAAGTCTTAAGTAATTTTTTATAGGTATTTTTTTTAAGAAATTGCTGATGGATTTCCTGTCATACCGAACGTAATGCCAAGCAATAGTGAAACGTCATTTTCGAATGTCTTTTACCTGAACATTACTGAACATTCGAAATTCTTTTTTGGTCTGAAAAAGGATGCACAAAAGAAAGTATCTACCTATTGAATACCTCATGGTTTCATAACTCGACCAGTCGTTCATCAAATACGCACTAAATCTATATCCTTTTAGTCAATCATTTGATCAACCTCGGCTGTTAATCAAAGAACCAATCAACCATTCAGAGTATTTTTTTATACCGGAAGCGAATTTTGAACTCAAACATAGGTCGACATATACAAAAAGCATCTGTTGGTTGGACGATTTAAAAGTCATAAGTGCAGCTTATTCAAGCCGTTTTGAACGTTTTTAACGCCAACCAAGGACTTTACATTTTTTTACATTTTTTTTTCAAATTGGAGCAGTTTAATTTGGAGTCATAGGGAGTGGCAAGTATAGTCAGTGGGCGGGGCCAGCGATCCGTTATTTGAAGTTAGGGTTTACCAATAAGAGAATCGAATACACAATTCCTGTCTGGAGAGAAAGAAAGAAAAAGAAGAAAAAACAACCCCGAAACAAACCGACAATGCACCATTTTAGCTTGACGGTTGACAGCAATAAAGAAATGCTTCCCGACAATGATAGCATCTTAATCAAATTTCTATAACAATAATAAGAAGTAGATGATGAATTCGATAGTGGTTATAACTGATGTTAGGGTCGAGACGAGAGACAAATTGTTTGCCGCCCTAAATGATTGATCCTCTCGTTTTATTCACTAGGATAAAAGTTATTAACAAAGGCTCTGGGAATTCCAATTCATTATTGTCTCCGGAAAACACGACCACCTCTTAGAAACGATGGGTCCTGATGTCTGTTTATTTTGTCGGTGGGCGACCAAAACGTCGTGAATGCAGCTTAAATAAAGCTGCATTCACGATGTTTTGGTCGACCACCGAAGATTTTTATGAAGTCTTTTTAGAGTGGGTGTATAGCGTCTTCGGTCTAATAGTAAAAAAAAACAACAAAAAAACAAAAACTACAATGTGGTCTTATAGCAGGTACAAGCTACGACGTTTAAGTCAGTAAAGCCAACAAAAATGCTTCTGGTCTAGATGGTGATTTAATGGATCGATTAGTTCTTTGATTGACATTCCAATACTTTAAACTCCTAAGGCATGATTTGAATAAAATCTGTCCCAATTCCTTTTATTTATGCTGTTAGGAAATATTCTTTTATTCATTTATATACTTTTTATTTTCAAAATTGGGTAGACTAAGAATTGTAGAGAGAGAGACAAAGGAAAATTGGACTCTCGCGTCAGTTCTAATAAAAGGAACGTATACGTTCATTGTGGGAAAAAAAACAAACAACAAAAGTATATCTGCATAAACACCATTTTCCACAAGCAAACGTCTCTAATAATGGTACAGAATTGAAGAAATGCGGGATGCTCTTTTGAAACAGACAGAACTTAAAGTGACAAGTCTTGTTAAAGACGTCCAAATGATCACGGCCGTGGGAGGTCAGCAAACCATTCTATAACAGAGATTAATTTTAGACTAACAGGTCTAACACAAATTTGATCTCATTAATGTGTCAATCGTAAAATACGGTACAACAACCCATTGGGATCTGTATTCTTCATATAAAATTAATAAGCCTACACCGTGTTTAAAGTCATTTTGACATTAAAACTAAATTGTTTGATAATTTATGAACAGTCAAGTAGACCACCTGTTTGGTTCAGGAAGAAGACCTATCATTAATCTGGCCAAATAAAGCCAAGAGATTCACTAACTTTTCTGGGGATTGAAAACGTTACGCGTCACAAGAAAGATATACCTTACACCATTGTCGAACTTGTTCAGACTCCACAACCTGCACCGGCTTAACCCTTGTCATCCTGAATCCAGAATATTCCTGTTTTGGTAGGAGGTCTAGACAAAGATCAGACTGCACATATGTGCAGTCTGATCTTTGACTAGATCTCCTGCTTGTCCCTCTATTGCAAGCATTGTTAATACCTTTAATTTTAGAAATAATTACCAGCCCAAAATGAGAGTTTCCTGTGCTCTCAGTCCATTGATTAATCATAATTTTGTAGAGAATTTTATTCAGCATGACAAGGGTTAATATAGTTAAAACATGTTACTTTTTGGTATATTGTCTGACAATGTAATAATCACTTTATCTTATTTAACCCATTGTCCCGCATTTTGACGCATTAAAAACAATAAATAAAAAACAAGCATTTTCTTCTTTTCTCACAATTTTCTGACCTTTTTAACTTTTAGTTCAAATTCTTTCACACAATTTTAAGAAGCGAAGAGAATTTGTTTTGCTTTCAATGATTTATGAGCCTAAAAGCATAATCAAGCTGAATGAACAGGCAACGTGGATTCAAATACTTGTGTGATTAAGTTTTTGGGTTCGTACCTCAATAAAACAACAACAAAAAAATCCTTCACATTTCTCATAAGTTAATGCCATCATGCCAAACAAAGCAAATGATTTACTAGTTTTGCATAAAATTGTATGGATCTACTTTGTGCGAATACGTGAAAAATAGTTGTGTTTTCATTTTTGTTCGTGGAAGCATGCGGGAAATTAGCCAATCAAAACGCCTAAAACTTGAAGACGAAACTAAAATCAAATTGTTTGAAATGTCGTCTGAAACTTCTATCAATTTGTCGTCTGCTAGAACAAAACTCTCGGACGGTTCGTTTTCATGTGACGGTTACAAATTATCTGTTGGTGCAACGGTTAACTATAATTTATCCCCCTATAGAAGACAGCTTATTTAAATGAAATTAAACTCGGAAATGCGGATTTAAATACAGAGTGTAAAATCGAACAACGGACTGGAAAGTTATCGCTTTCTCGTCTGTAATAATGTCATTATTAAATCCTTCTACCTAGTTAATTGAAGTCTTGAAATTCATCAGAGTTTGTTTCGTGAAAAGCAAGAGAAATAGGTCATTTTTCTCTAATCACCGTCTCTATTTGGTCATTTCTGTTTAATGAAGTTTATTGATTGATTTATTCATGTGTATGTGCTTGTCAATCCATGTTTTGAAAAGAACATATTTGCAGACTAAACAGTAGTACAGGGATAATGACTGGTTCAGGCCTATCTCGTTTAAACGCAGTCTGATTTAATAGATCCGGACTTTATGAGCATTTTATTACAGGCGATTGCCTGTAGACCGTACCATCCAAGGCCCATCTTATAATTTTCAATTAGAGTTCGACAAGGCAGGCTGTTTCAGATAAGGAGACATTGTTTACCTATCTCTTTAATGTCAATCGTAGCCTAAGACAGGTCTGTAATCTTTGTGCAATGAAATCACGCAGGTTTACAGAAGTAGTGTTACTTCAATAGAAGATTTGTCATGTCCAGTAACACGGGATAGTCATTGTAGTTTGTTATGTTCCCGAGTTCAGATTACTGTGGAAAAAAAACAACTCCATCATACTCAATCACACACACACACACACATACACGCACCAAATCAGTGTAAACCTTGATGTTAGAGCAAATTTGCACCTTACATGCTTCGAGATTTTACATAAATTAGCTCATCGAAAGATATAAATTAAAAGAAGGTCTTTATAATGTTTCTACTGAAAATGAGAAATAGCGACTTAAAGGCTTACATTCGTATAAAAAATTTCCTCCTGCGACACAAACAAAACCGTAAAAAATTGAATTTCCGTTCTGGTAATATATTTAACACTGTTCTTAATTCCATAACGTAATTAATACCAAGTCTTGAAGAGAAATGTATATCATAATCGTTGAAGTGATGGTATGAAATCATAGGAAAGGCTAAGCTACCGCGAATATATATTTTCTCTGTTTCTCAACTAAGAAACTATTGTAAAATACTGTAAACAAATTGATTCATTTGATCTTCTGAACCAATGAATAAAGGACATGAAGTAAGGCGTCATTATTTCTCTTTTATAAACTCGTTTTTACAAAATGTCTTTTTGTCACGTTTAGCAAAAGTGTCTTTATTACTTCACTTCAACTTAAAAAGAAATTCTTCTATTTTAATTTCAAGTGGTTAAAAAACAAAAGATCTAATCACAGAAAACCTAATTGGTATAATTAAAGACACCATGTAATACATATACCATGCACCTGGCATTATTCTTTAACCTTTAGCATTTAAAATGTAAATCAAACATGATAGCTCGGTGATAGATCGTTAATGATTCATTAATTAATAAACAAATCTATTCCTGCCGAATTTTTGTATGACTTGCAATGCTCAGAGGTCAGGTTTTGATTACAGATACAGAATTTCTCTTTGTTAAAGTTCATTAGTCGATTGATTAATTATTTTTCTTAATACTCTATAATGATGAGTTTATTGTTCATTCAAGTTCATAGGGGGTAGAGTTTATAGTTCTAATTCAATTTAAACACAACCTCAAAAAGGATACCAAACATTCATCTGTCTCATCTTTCAAAGAAGAACTTGAGTTGTATTTTTGTTCACAGAAGAAAAGAGATATCTGCAAAGGAAATGTGGAAACGAATACGATCTCAAATAGTGAAACGTTGTCCTGTAATCAATAGATGCACGCAAATTGAAAATTGTGTAAAGTTATTTCGTATTTCTTTTAGAGTATTCCATTTTTCTCATGTTATGCTAATTCATACAAGCAAATGTAGCTAGGCTATGATATCTTAATTCTCATTACATTAGTTCGTCTCAATTTATTATACTGTAACTATGTTTGACTTTTGCGATTATAAAGTATCAAACAGGCAAATAATGGAATCCCACAGTCTCTGTTTGGAAACTGACAAGGATGCATATAAAATGATACGAATTACTCACATTTTGTATAGGAAATGGGGTCACTTAGGTTATGTTTTTATGTCATTTAAAGTTTGAGCGCATGTCTCTCTATTCATTATTAACCAATCACAATAAAGATTAGTCGATATTTCTTTCGTTAAATCTATTTCATTAGACGTCAGGTATTTGTCAGTTCCTATCTTGACATCTACATTCTTTAGAAACCCATGAATTAATTTACTCCACTCCAGTAAACCGATAAACCAATAAACCCGGACAGTTTCTATGGGTGGCATTCAGATCTTAGGTCAATTAACATAGCGTGACTTGGTCCTGAATAGGCTTACAAAGTAATCTTCATCTATATTGGCTGTAAATGGAACACGGCGAAATTGAATCCATTTTTGGCATTCGACCTTTAGCGACAATGGGGTCATGATCTTGACAAATTAGACCAATGAAATTTATTATTCTGTAATTTGTCCTTTTATATTTTGGTATTTTGCGAATGAATTATATTAGACACGCCCACTGTCGATTCCCAAACAAATGGTATACAGTGCCTTTCTCATAACTATCTTTGTTAACTGCATATCCATAGCTTACACCTTGTGTAGGATAACTTAGTATGACGTAATCATTACCTCATCTAACCGCATGGTAGAGCAATCTTGGATTCAAAGAAAGAAATATAGCCATTGTTTCCATTGGACGAGAATGTCTAAGCCTCGTCTGAATATACTAATCCATTCTAGTTTCGTCTATTATCAGACTGTCTCAGAGAAAGCACATAAACTAAATTTCATTTCATCTCATTTTTCTAGTTCCAGTTCAGCTTAATCAAATTCAGTATAAACCGTTTACAAAATGTTCGTTATCATTCTCAAAATAATGATAATACATGCATGCACTTTCATAAAAATTCCGTCATATTTCATTTTCATAACTGACCGTCTCTGTCCATTAAAGAAATCAAAATCGTTTGGCCAGAAAGGGCAATGTTGAGGTCTACAGTTTTATAAAACGTTTTCTCGGTTTTCGACATAACAATACATTTTCAAGTTATTTCCCCTCCATAGATGTGTTCATCGTTTATATATTTGGTCAGTGGTTGTTGTTAAGAATCCGTTTATTAAAGATCATCTTGCCACGAGGTTTCTAAAACAGAAGTAAAGCACATAGACTTTCGAAATTTAATCGCTTATAATCGTATAACACTTGTAAAGAAATCACAATTTATATCAACAGTCTATTATAGTCTCGGTGAACTATTTTGCCAATTATAATGATAATAATGACAGTATATGAATATAGATAGAATAAAAACATGTTATTTTCAGGGAAAGAAAGTCGCTACTGAGGACAACTCTATACCAGACGACAATCTATATCATATTTCAAGTCTCTCTTTTGATAATTTCGTAGGATAGACCACCGTTTAGAGTCAAAGACTTTAGTATTTTACTTAACGAAAATTAGCCCCACATAATAGAAACTTTAACTCTTGTAAAGATTATGTCAACAATCACAACAGGGATTATTATAAAAGTTCTTGTAAGATTTAAGCTCAAGATATCACAAAGATTCAATATGTTATAAAAAAGAAAAATAAAAAATGAGGGGTTCAATTATATTGAGTATTTCCAAACGACAAAATTTTAAACTGATCTATATTGAAATAATTTGAAGACAATTTGTAGTTAATGGAAGTTAAAAAAAAACTTTGTGTTTTGTGGTAGAAAACATCAAGGATAATGAAGAAGTTGCTTGTAACAAACGATTTCTTATTTTTTGTTAATGTTTATAAAGTTTTCTTCTAAATGGGTATCAACAAGCGTCATTTTGTGGGGATGGGTTAAATCTATAGCTTGGAGGAATGGGTTAAAGCTGGAAGCTTCAGAAACACACGGAGACGTTTCGACAAATTGAGGAGCGCTTATCAATGATACGTCCCGGAAATAGAATGATATATGTTATTAAGTTGGCTGATTTAATTTTCCGCCATCTGCGATTTGCTTCACTTCAGTTATGGTTAATAACCTACAATCACATTGCAGTGCATTAAAATACAATATATTGGCAACTAGCTTCGGCAGCAGAACGAATTGATTTGGCACAATTTGACTAACTTTGATTTGATCAAGTGGAGCGATGGACAACAATAGTTCCAATAAAATATCGTCGTTAGGCGAGCAAAATGTCGTAACTAAAGCTTTGTTCAAGTTATAGTTAGGACATTCTGCATGCCCATCGACGATATGGCATTTTGTGTTGAAAAGAAGGCATAACTTGTCATAAAGTCATACCGATACTAAACATAAACTTAAAATTGGCTTAGATATTTGCTATATTATGCATTTGTTTTTTTATTTAAGCCAGTACATGCACTGCTAAAAAATCTTACAACATGTAGGTTCACCATTTTAACTGGTTAGGCAACTTAAACGGCGTAACTACAGCTAAATTTAACTGTAGATACGGCGTTTAGGTCGCTAACCAAAGTTTTGCTCGTTGACCACATAGTATTAGCTAGCAAAGCGTCAGCTTTGATAGATTAAGTTAACAGACAAATTATGAGGTCGTCTCAAAGTTCAACGAGTGCAAACTGCAACTGGAGGCTTAATCACTGAATGCCTACGCCATAAAAAGTAGTTCTTATGTATTTCAAGAATATTGAAAACTCTCCTGGGTGATATTAGCTCAATTAAGCACATCGTGTTCAAAAAGACTCTGATCAGATTCTTCAGATTCAGAGAAGTTGAAGACGACAATTTCAAATTGTTGACTATTCTAAAAATATTTATCTCTTTATGTAGAAAACAATGTTGAAAATGAAGAAATTGCTTGTAACAAGCAATTTCTTCATTTTTCACATTGTTTTCCACAAATATTTTATTGAGTGTCGTACAAGGAAGTGAAAATTTAGGGGATTGGGTTAACTCCTTGGTCAGTTTAACCTCTTTTCTTAATCTTGATAACTTTTGACAAAGAAGATTACTGAACAAAACAATGCTTTGCTAGCTTACAGTACTTTTATGTACTTTGATTTTTATTAACCCTTTTCTGGACAAACACGAGATTTTACGTTGCTGTAATTTTATACTTGAGAAAACATTGTGGAAAAAGAAGAAATTGCGTGTAACAAACAATTTCTCCTTTTTCCACAATATTTTCTACCACATAGGATGGTTTCGTTTCAAATTGTATCCAATATTTATTGTCGTCTGCAACCTCTTTGAATTTGGACTTGTCTAAAATTTCAAAAAAACAGGAAAGGGTTAATAACGTATATTATCTCAGTTGAACTGCCAGGTCAGAGATCAATTGGCTGGATCAGCGATCCACCAACTTGTAACACTGGAGCCGTATCCACCTACCAGTCTTTTATTCTTTTATTCAACGACGAAGTTCATCTGAACGTAAATTAAGTATCGTCTAAATACAGCGATCAGAATATTTGTTTTAAATTGAAATATCAATCGAACCGTTTTGGTACATAGGATCGAGTTTTTGACTGTCTTGTAGTCTCACTCACAAATAAGTTTCTACCATGGTATCCAAAATTTCTATATGCGTACGTAACACCAGGAAGGCCTTAAACCGCTTGACTTTAATTGACATGATATATTTTACGGCTTTAATTGTTCTAATGGAGGAATCAATTTTCGCGGTTATGTTGTTGTTGGGGTTCTTTTTAGTTATTTGATACTTAAATGGACTGATGACTTTGAGCCATTCGTCACAACTCGGCCGATTCCGTACCTACATCTAACCTCGTCCGTATTACGTAGGTTTCCATCTTGGAACTACTTTCAAAAAATGTAAACAAAAATGGCTGCGCCTTGACACTTTCGACTCAAATCTTTGTTAAAGCCGTTCGGAGGGTATATACGATATTATTACAATGTTAAACAGGTTTTTCGATTTAGAAAAATGTACTTCATTAGATGAAAACTATATAAACTTGAATGATTATTGCTTCTTTAATTTTGGACTTGATGCAGAACCGCTGCATGAAGGTAACTCTAAACTAGGTAGGCCTATAGCCAAATGTTTATGCATTAAGATTTTTAACCTTTAATGTCAAGCTGTATGCGAGAGATGTAATGATAAGTGCAGATAATTAACAGTTTCTCCTTTACACATGATGTTTGTTCACTATCTAATTTTCAAAATGATCAGAAAAAATCAGCAAAAAATCATTTTATGATACACTAACTACAGTTTGCTACAGACCTGTAGGACCTGATAATTGCAATTCTTGCAGTACTAATCTGGTTGTTTATGCAATGATTTCTATTTAAGATGTTATAGTATTCGTGCAACCAGTCTAAAAACAGAATTGCCTCATTAGTTCATGTTTCGAAAAAAAAAAGGTAATAAAAATAGTGTGAATTGTATATTTGATTAAAATCAACATTGAAAGAGAAAACATTGTGGGAAAAGAAGAAACCACTTGTTTCAAGCAATTTCTTCTGTTTCCACACTGTTTTAAAATTATTAACTATCTACGTTTACTGAAAACCAATGATTGATTTTGTAAGTGAAATGGATATATATATATATATTGAATTCAAATAAGAAAAACTATAGACTGTTGATTTTCAACTATTCAAGGAGACTTTCAGGAATTTGATTTACACTTGTCATGCTGAATAAAATCCTTTTCAGAATTGTATAAAAATCAAAGGGCTGAAAGCACTGGTGGTACTTGTTGTCCAGTTTCAATACTTCTTTTGAAAATTAATTCATAAACATCTCTGGTTTCAAAAGGACAGACAGGAGGTGTAGACTAAGATCAGCCTGGACTTATGTGCAGTCTGATCTTTGTCTATACCTCTGTTAAAACCGAAATATTCCGGGTTCAGCATGACAAGGGTTAAGTGTCACTCAAGAATCATTCATGATAAATTTGTTTGAACTGACCAAGTAACAGGGTCACAAATGGAAGAGCTGACATACAAAGGTTACACCATCGCAATAGCCTATAGGCCAGTGAAGCAAATGAATAAAGGATATCAAATTTAAGTAAAGAAATGAGAAAGGGATAAATGAAATGGTAAAGTAAAAAAATAAGTATATTTTTTTAGGATAGTTCATATATTTAATTTTGACCAATCTGAAGAAAAAAAAGAATGAATGATATGGCAGCTTGTTTCTTCTGGTCTACAGTTAGATATACATTTGTATCAAGATTAACAGGTTAGTACCCATTTAGAAATCTAATCTTAAAAACATCTCTGACTTGTAAAGGACAGGCAGGTGGTGAAAACTAGGATCAGACTGCATATATATGCAGGCTTATCTTTGTCTTTACCTCCTGCCAAATAGGAATAACCCAGGTGCAGCATGACAAGGTTTAATTCAGTGATACTTGATATATGTCTGGATTTCTTCACTTATCAGTATAGATAATAGAATTGACTGTAGCAGGGGATTATCTGCAGTATTTTGTTTTAACAATACTAATATTGCCACCTGCCTGATGAGACCCATGGAGGGGTTGAAACAGTCTTTTTTCCAACTCTCTTTTTTTTCTTGTTAATTCAAAAAAGAAAATATGAAAATAATGAATCATAAAAAGTTACATAAACAGTATGAAAAACTTACCATTGCATGCCTTTTAGCTTTTTAAGATTATTGAAAGATTTCAAGGGATGACTCTATCAACCAGTATATTTTAGGTAGCAGATGTGTAAATTATCGTTTAAAGTTTGTGATTATCATCTGAAATAAGTACATGTGTTTTGAAAACTAAGTATTGGCTACAAAATAGTTACCTTTTGATCAAACCTACTTGAAAAGTAGTAGTTTATACAAAAACAAGAGCCCCTTCTATTGGGGCAAGATTATTGTATATTTGGGATCTCAATGTCATGGAAGATAAAATTAAAAACCTTTCCTGTTCAAACCTGGTATTTAACGTTACTGTGATTTTATACTTGAGAGAAACATTGTGAAAAAAGAAGAAATTGCCTGTAACAATCAATTTCTTCTTTTGCCACACATTGTGAAAAAAGAAGAAATTGCCTGTAACAATCAATTTCTTCTTTTGCCACACTATTTTCTACCACATAGGATGGTTTTATTTCAAATTGCATCCTATTTTCATTGTTGTATGCTAGCTTCTTAAGTTTGTAGCAGTCCAAAACTTCGAAAAAAACTGGAAAGGGTTAATTATAATTTTGGTTACTTCTAGTAATTTTAATGACTTAATGATAAAGGGCTACATTTTTGTCTCCTCTTTCTTCAGTCATTTCTAAAAAAATATCTCGAAATATTCATAAAATATTTTTTAGCTCAGCTGAGCATGAAGTGCTAGAGGTGAGCTATAGTAACTGTGATTGATCTATATTTGTTGTCCATCTGTCAGTCCATCTGTCTGTCCTTTCACAATCTAAAAACAATCTCCTCCTGAAATAACCATCAGATTTCAACAAAAATTCACAGAAATAATCCTCTGGTCATATTTTTTTAATTTTTTGAAAGGATAGGAATCAATACAGAACTCTGGTTTCCATAGCAACCAGAAGAAAAACCTTTCAACATCTCCTCCCAAACCTTTAGGTCTAGAGCTTTCGAATTTTGCATCTAGTATCAACTGATAATTTTCTGTCAAAATACTTCAAAATATTACTGCATGATCAATGTTGGCCCTATGTTGTTTGTTTCTTGTCTTCCATGAGTCTGCTCCTCCCAAACCATTAAAGGCTAGAGCGTTCAAATTTTGCATGTAACATTAACTGGAATTTCTCTATCAAAATGCTTCAAATTATTACTCCAAGATCAATATAGGCCCTATGTTGTGGGTTTCTGGCCTTACATAGCCCTATCCTGTTTTTCAAGATTTTAGACTGGTCCAAATTCAAAGAAGTTGCAGACAACAATGAAAAGTAAGTGCAACTTGACATGTAACAAACCTACAGAGTAGAAAATATTGTGGGAAAAGAAGAAATTGCTTGTTAAAAGCAATTTTTTTCTTTTTTCTTTTCAACAATGTTTTCTCAATAAAAGAAAAATAAAATAACAGTGGCATAAAATCCTGGGTTTTGTACAGGAAAGGGATAGAGAAAAAGAAAGAAACATTTAAGTCTTCTTCTCCCAAACTATAAGGCATTTAACATTGCATTATGAATTATGATACTTATGCAAAATACTTCAAATATTGCTTGTAGATAAACCTATGTGCTATATAGAAAATTTCCAGATTTTTAATAGAGTTAACCCATTCCCACACAAAGATGCTTTTAAAAGCCCCTCAATATAAACGATTTAGAAAACATTGTGGATAATGAAAAAATTACTTGTTACAAACAATTTCTTCATTATCCACAATGTTTTCTACCCCAAAAGACAACAATTTTAAAAATTTCATCAACTTTGAATTATCGTCTGCAACTTCTTTGAATATGGACTGGTCTAAAATTTTATCGAGTGGTAATTGGTTAAAGAAGGAAATCTTAAGAAATCTCCTCCCAATGAGTAAGACCCACAGCTTTCAAATTTTGCACATAGCAGTGCCTTATGATACTCTATATAATATGACTCTGAGAAGAACTTGAGCACTATGTTGTCGGTTCCAAGATTTAACCAAGGGTAAAAGAGGCTAGAACTTTCAAATTGTGTATGCAGAATCACCCTATTGTATAATTACCAGTATTCTACAAAAAATCCTTCAAATTATTATTTTGTAATGAACTGAAGCCCTTTGCTGATGGTTCCTTGATTTTAAACAGAATTATGGAAGAAAATCTTTTAACATATTCTCCTCAGAAAACATAAGGCCTAGAGCTTTCAAATTTTACAGAATCACTTTTTGGTACTGTATCAAAATTTCAGATTTCAGTCTTGGATCAACATAAGCCTTATGTTGTGGGTAGCTGTTATAAAATATGTAACCCAAAACCATTTCAAAATTCACTGACATTATTTTTTTCTTAAAATGTGTTAACCCAACCCTATATAAACATGCTTTTTGATACCACAAAGAAATAAATCAAAGAAAACTTTGTTGGAAAAGCAGAAGTTGCTTGAAACAAGCAATGTCTCCTTTTCTCACAGCCCTTTTCTGCCTGCCTTATTTGGCCCTTGTTTTTCCATTTTGGTACTATTTGAAATGTTGTCTGCAACTTCTTTCAATTTCTTTGTAATATGCAAATTCTCCTTTTTATTCGCCTGTCGAAGACGAGACGTATTATTGGATCACCCGTGGTGTCCGGGCGTCCGGTTGTCCGATCATCCGGCGGTGTCCACTTCTTTGTCTGGAGCATAACTCTGTCACCGTAAGTCCGATTGACTTTAAACTTGGCAGTTATATTCTTCTCATCAATACGGAGTGCAGTGCACAAGAACCATAACTCTACCTGGCCTATTTTTTGAGTTATTGCCCTTTGTTGTTTTTCATACTTGAATCTTGTCCGGAGTATATCTCTAAAAGTATTATAGCTAGAATCATGAAACTTTATGGATGGATAGAGCTCACAAAGGGGGAGTGCAGTGCACAAGAGCCATAACACTACCTGGCCATTTTTTGAGTTATTGCCCTTTGTTGTTTTTCATACTTGAATCTTGTCCGGAGTATATCTTTAAAGTATAATAGCTAGAATCATGAAATTTCATGGATGGATAGAGCTCACCAAGTGGGAGTGCAGTGTACAAGAACCATAACTCTACCTGGCCTATTTTTTGAGTTATTGCCCTTTGTTGTTTATCATACTTGAATCTTGTCCGGAGTATATCTCTAAAAGTATAATAGCTAGAATCATGAAACTTCATGGATGGACAGAGCTCACCAAGTGGGAGTGCAGTGTACAAGAACCATAACTCTACCTAGCGTATATTTTGAGTTATTGCCCTTTGTTGTTTTTCATACTTTCTTTGACAAAAAATATTCATTCAAAATAACCTCAGTTCTATTCAAACCCCCAGTTAATATTAAGCAGTGTGATAGGGTATCTTGTGACTATTTGGCACCTTGTTCCACAATATTTTCTTCCACACAGGACGGTTTTGTTCAAATTTCATCCAGCTTTAATTGTGATCTGCAACTTATTTCAATTTTGACCAGCCTAAAATTGAAAAATCGGGAAAGAGTTAAAGAAATAGGAAATCTGGTCTCAAATAAAGATTTCTTCACTTGGAATATTTGATGATAAAGATATCTAAGTTTGACTTTCTATCTGATGTACTGTGTCATAGATGAATGGCAAGACCATCATTAAAGTCTTTTAGAAGAGTTACTTTTAGATTTGATTCAAGGTCAAGGTCACAGTTCAAGGTCAGATGTTGAATTGAGATTGTCTGGTATATTAACTACTACTGTACCTTAATGGATTGAATTCCAAATAAGTTGGTACAACTGCTGTCCATCATGACATGAATGTGTCAATTTGAAGACTTTTTTGCATAGCTTCAAAGTCACTGATCAAGGTGAAATATTATCCTTTATCATGCTGAACCCGGAATATTCCGGTTTTGGCAGGTCTAGACCAAGATTTCTCTTCACATAAGTGCAGTCTGATAATGATCTACGCCTCCTGCTTGTACTTTTCTTGCCATCAGTAAGGTAATTTATACAGCATGACAAGGGTTATATTGCAGCTTGACCCTTGTGACTCCATATGAAACAACTTTCCGGAGATATCCTTGAGACAATTTTTTTCTGTCTAAATATCAATACATTTGAGTAGAAAAGTAGGGATCTATAATTGCACATGATTTTAAAAGATTTAGCCCAATTACCAAGCTTTTGATATCAAACTTGTATCAGACTAATAGAGACAATCATTCTAACCAAGTATCAAGGCATTTGCATAATTTGAGTTAAAAATATGGCCTCTAGAATACACTCTAGGTGAGCTTTTTTGTTTGTTTGAGTGTGTATGTTTTAGGTCTCCTGACCGAAGGTCATGGTGACCTATTGTGATCTTGTTTTGTCCGTCTTCGTGTGTCACTGCATTGTGCGATAACTTTTTACATTTTCAACTTCCCTTAAGAACCCTTAAAAAGATTTTTACCAAATTTGGCAGGACGCATCCCTATGGGAAGGCGCTTCAGGTTTATACATGTCATGGAGTTATCTCCCCTTTGAGCCCTATAAAGGGGCCAAAAAGGATACTTCTTTAAAAATCTTCTCGTCATCAACCAGCTGTCTGATTGGACTTACATTTGGTATTTAGAGTCCTTAGGGCAAGGAATATCAAGTTTGTACAAGAAAAAAAATCTGTCGCGAAATGACCGTGGTGGGGGTTACATAAGCCTACATGGTGACAACTTTGAAAACTTTTTTCTACCTAACCATAAGACCTACAGCTCTGATATATGGTATGTGGCATCATCTAGTTGACCTCTATCAAGATTGTATAAATTATAACCCCAGGGACAAAATTAGTCGGTTCCCCAAATCTTCTTCTCCCAATAGGAGGGCCTAGTGCTTTATTATTTGATATGTAGCATCGTCGGATGGATCTCTTTCAATATTGTAAAAATTATGGCCCCAAGGTCATAATTAGCCCATTAATGGACATCACAAATTTTACATAGGGCTTATTTAATAAAAAATTTAAAACTGTTTTTTTTCCAAAACAGGAGGGCCTAGATCTTTAATATTTGGTATACAGCATCATCTGGTGGACCTCTATCAAGATTGTATAAATTATGGCCCCAGGGTCAGAATTAGCCTGTTCCAAGATGTCAAAAGTTTATGATAGGCTTATTTAGACAAAAGTTTTAAAGAATCTTCTTCTCCAAAACAGGAGGATCTAGAGGTTTGATATTTGGTATATAGCATAATCTGGTAGACTCTTATCTGCTTTATGCTCTTTGGACTCAGGTGACCGATAAGGCCCTATAGGCCTCTTATTTGTTGTTGTTATTTGTTTGTTTCATTTTCACTGTTTACACTATAATATTATGAGTCTCAAGTATGGACCAATTCTGATGAAATGCATTGGAATGTTTGTCTGGTCAAAAGGATGACAATTTCTATGTTTACACTCTTAAGGCCTCATATTTTGCACAATCTTGTCGAAATTCAGTCATATTGTTTGCTTGATTGTAAATATGTACTCTGCCATGACAACCAATGAAAAAAAATTTCAAAAAATTTCATCCTCACAAACCATAATCATTCTGACGTAATCTGAAAACTAAACGTTTCTTGACTTGTACTCGAAGTGATATTTCTTATGTTTGTAATTTTGATAAGCTTTACATTGTTAGTGCTCTACCAAGATATTTAAAATCATTGATCAAAATAAGCCATATGCCACAGAAACTTACAGGGAAAAAGACTAGCAGGGGCCCAGTCGCCCATGGCCCCTAGATTTTGGGCTTGGCCCCTAGACCTTTTGAGAAAATGCCTATTCCTCTAATATTAAATTTTGAACTTAGGCAGGCTGGGCTCCTAGGTTGAAATTAATAGTCTTTTTCCCTGACTTAGATTTGAAATAGTGATAAAGAAGGAAATATTTTAAAGAAAAAATATTGAGCTAATCTAGCCACTACTATGCATCCTATTTGTTTTTGTAAACACCAGATCTTACTATAAAACTGCTCATTAAAGCCAAAAGATCTGGATATATATTCTATTTAATTAAAAACAGTAATGAATCAAGGAAGAACCTATATAGGCTTAAAAATATAAAACTTTATACTGTAAATTGATTTTATTCAGGGAATATTCTAATTAATAAGGTACCTCATGTCTCAACAATTTGATGGATTTAAAATTCAAATGAAAACATGCTTGAAAAAATAATATGACCCCTGTTGTCATAATTTTGTTACCAACTATGGCATGTATTCACCGATTCCTATTTGAATTCTTCTTGTCAAAGTGATCAAGAGTGTTTGCAACAATTGCATCATTTTCTGTAATTTCTACCTTTCTCAGAATGTTTTCTGTTGCTTCTTTTTGTGAAAATGTAGTATTAAGGAAGGGTCCAAATATATTGACAATCAATTGTGTACGGTATTAATTACACACACACCGGCACGACGCTTCTGGATAAAATCAATGCTGAAATTGATAGATTGAAAGTCGCGGTATTTACACTTTAAGGACAACAACAACAAAGATTACCGGCATTCATAAACTTGAATCTATGTAGCTTTAAATCGGCTAAAACGATTTGTAGTATCTTAAAATGTTTACTAACGGATCATTAACTCGCTATTATAATCAGAGCACCTGTGAGTAAAAACAATAACAGAACTATTTTCTTTGCAGCGGAGCACTTTCTTGTGATCTGTTTCCGGCGAAGAAATGTTGAGATTTGATGCAAAACATGGCTACCTAATACGTCCGAGGTATAGATCGGAGACTTCGGAGATCGCCCGAGGATTGCCGAATGGACTTTGAGCTTGATAACGTCATTGTGTCAACAAATTTTAATGACGTTAGCAGTAACTTAAACTGTTTGTGTGTATTCACGGAGTCGGAGTCTGCATTTTACTTTTCATGGTAATTATGCGTTGCAGTTACTTGACTGAAATATTAAGAAGTTTCGATACGTTAATGTTGATTTTTCTTCTTCTTCTTGTAATTTCATGTATATCAATCTAAGTATAAAAAAAATACTTGAAAAGATACCCTTTTATATTGATTGCATTTGTAAAAGTTAGGAATTAAGAAATTAAAAAAAATTGGCAGATTACTGGCCCCGCCTATTGACTTGCTATGCCCACTCACCCCTACATGAAGTTCAACTTCGATTATAAATTTTGTGGAAAAGCTTTCTGAACATGTATAGCCTGCCACTCGTTTTTCACTGAAAATGGCGAATAACAGTTGACCCAATCCTGCACAAACACGGGATTTCACGTAGATGTGATTTTATATTTGTGAAAATATTGTGGAAAAAGAAGAAATTGCTTGTAACAAGCAATTACTTCTTTTCACATAATATTTTCTACCACATCGGATGGGTTCATTTAAAAATACGTTCAATTTTCTTTGTCATCTGCAACCTCTTTTCAATTTGGACCAGTCTATTTTTTCAAAAAAAACGGGAAAGGGTTAAGGGCGGATAAATCCGACATCAAGGCAAGCATGATAAGGCACTTTTAAAATTTATCTTAAGCTCCAATGGATGATAATCTTGAACATGTGTCTAAAACAAAAAAAAGTTCATCTGGCGGAAAAATGTGAGGCACTTGTGACCTTAAAGATGTTCCTATTTTCATACGATGCGACTCATTAACAACTACTAATGAATGTTTACGGAAGTGAGCGAAAAGGAACAGCCAAGAAGCACAAAATCCTCGGCTAAATCAGATTGTCTCCCAAGATTGGACCAATAACATTTAAAATCAATTTCTTGAACGTCGGCGATACCATCTATCAATTAAGGTAAATTGTAGTTTCAAAGAAAAGACCAAAGTTATTGAAATAAATCACGTTTAATTATTAATTGAAGATCTTAATCCAAATGACAAATGCAGATGAACGCAACCCGAACCGATTAAAAACCTTTGATTATCTAGTAAATGCTCCTAACGACGGTCAAAAAACGTCGACATCATATGCGATGGTAAGCTATCTATTAGATTTATTCGAATTAAACAGAAGCAATCGTGTGACAAAAAGTAATGTGTTAACTTTGAAACTAGTGTACCAAGACAGTATTGAAAACTGCCAACGACTGATGTAGGGAACAAACCAGCTTAAATGTATGTCATAAAGTGACAAAACTCAGAAATAACACAAAAAGGGAATTAACAGATCGCTCGAATAGACATTGGAGCTCCCACAGGAAGCACTTAATAGCAATTTTGAAAATCTTATTGAAAGTAACATATATGTGAAAATATAGAAAATTGGTTGGTTTGCGACATAAACGTCGTAACAATAGCTTGAACATGATGTAGTTACGACATTTAAGTCTCCAATCCAACCAAAATATTTCATAAAAAAAATTCGGCGAATGTCGGAGATCAAAGTTGACTTTCGTTCTAAATGAACGACATGATTGGTCTATAGATTCTTTGATTAAAATGCGCTATCCGAAAATTGTTAGATCGAGTAGAAATACGAGAACTATAAGACGACAGAAAACTCAAATACATGTACTTTGAAAGGGTCATAACCCAAAAAATATAGCATTTTCTTGTAGATTTGCTTGGGGCAATTTTAAGTGAGCCTTTTGATTAAAAATGTTTGATGCGGGCAGCGTATTTCTAATGGGACCATGTGCATCGAGCATTTGTAGTGTAGCGAGAGGCGGTTAATTAACTACAATGACTTGGGGCCATTTGAGCTTGGTCTAAGTTCTGACTGTCGCTCTTTTTTGCATTTACTTCGAGACGTGAAAAAAATATTCGTAGATTTGGATGATTGGACAAAATTTCTAGGACTACACATGCAACAGGCAAAGATAAGACGGTTTTAAAAACACAGAGCTACAGGTAAAGGGCATAATTCGTATTTGAAATTTAAATATTTCACCAATACTGTCATAAACCCTATGTTGTAGGTACTCATATGAATCTTCTCCATGAGACAATCAAAATGAGAACCCACAACACAGAGCTAGTATTTTTTGACGCTTACTCTTTCCGCATAGGTTCGAATCCCGTAAGATTCAAATAGAATATTAGTTCTCCACCAGGGTTGAACAAGACAAGACTCGCTGTCCTAGTTGAGAGAGAAATATGTAATTTAGAATGATGTTACCCCTTTTTTTCTAGACGTCTTTAAAAAATGCTTGTAAGAAACAAGTTATTTCTATAAAAAATAAAAAATAATACAAACATTAGAACAACGAACATAAGTGGTCTGAGGTTGGTAGCTGAAATAGAAGTATTCCATAGTATTTAATTTATAATTTATGTATTGAAAATGTAAGAAATTGACAGAGTGATGTCATTTGCCCACAGACAATAATCAGCAGACTTTAACGTCATAATTTGACCCAAGATTCTTTTATTCACTTTCTTTTTTATTGTCATTGTGTTTATATTTATTTGTTTTATTTATTTTCGGTTAGGAAGTCTTTTACTTTGCAAACTATCACACGAGCAGACTAAAACTCTGATAGCTTTTTTGTTTGGACTTCTAGAAAACGAGCCTTTAAAAATTTCAACTGAAAATAACTACAGTCATGAGCATACGCAAAGATTCGAAAGAATCAGTGAAAAAGGCATTAACAGAATAGAATACATTCTCGTCTCGACTATTGTTTCCCTTTCGCATTGAAAAATTGTGATCGTCGATTTTCTTTATTAGGGGGTCGTTTCTTAGGTTATCTAAGCATCACATCAAATTTGAAAAATAAACTGTTTAAGTGTTAGAAAAATGCCTTAAAATAAATATCTTGTTTTAATAAAAGTCTTGTTACAAAATATATCTTGTCAAATGACATGTTCTGAATGAACAATAAGGTTCGCATTATATGGTCAAAGAACACGGATGTACCCTGGAAGATATGAAGGCCGTCGTCGATGTTATTCTTAAACCACGTAACTACAGGTTGATTCAAGCAATATTTACGAGGTTTTAGAATTACATCGACACAATACTTTTATCAACGAATGTCAGAAAAAAATGAGTGAAGCATATGAAAGTGACTTGAATTTCCCATCCAATTATCCCGTATAAATATGAAAAATGACCTCGTCTGATGAAAGATGAAAGGAAATTCCCGCCATGCGTACCCGATACAAACTAGCGCGAATTAGACCCGAGACTTAATCGATAAAAACTTAAATAGAAATAAATCTTGAGTAGATTGAAAAGGGCATTAAACGTGTTAAATATAAAACAGTTGATAAGAGTAAGTGAAATTAAGGAAATTTAACTTAAAAGAGATGTTGACTTTATCTTTAAGTCACTTAGTAATAAATTAAATGAGCCAAATATATATCGGAAATGATCGCTTACAATTAATGTCAAAAACGCGCCTGCGTGTAACTGCGTAACATGCACAAACCTTAAATGGTGTTTACCTTTTTCCGAATACATGAAAGTCATTTCTTATATGTATTTATTAAAAATTTGATGGCTTTTGTTGACGAATGAATCTGAATTTGATTTTGAATCAAAGGACATTTCAATTCAAAATTTACACATGTCGTTTGTCTAAAAGGTCTTCAATAAGTACATAATCATTCATTATACTGTTTTGTGTGGGTGTACTACTGCAAAACGAATGTTTTCAGAGGTATACTGGAATCGACCTGTGTGTTTACTTGTCCGTCTGGATGTCCGTCCGTCCATCTTTGTGCAAATATTCAAGTAATTTGTGGGGTAAATTCTCCTACAATTTTGCTGCAAAAGTAATTGATCACATTCTGAAGGTTTGCAATATGCTGTTTGAAGTCTTAACTCATCCTGACAGAAGAATAATCTCCTCTCTTTGTAATATTTAAAAAGAAACAACAACAATATTGAAACCACTCACTACTTGCAATTTAACATTGAACACATCTTAAAGTATGTGTCTAATGTAAAGATAGAGACATTTAAAGATTTTTGGCTCTTTCAGGGCAACCGTGTTGGCCAATACATATTAAAGCCAGTTTAAAAAAAACAGTTACTTTTTACAGGAACCTTTCGCTTCACGCATACCGTAAAATAATGTAAAACCCATTCCCAAAACGACAAATTTCAGACTCGTCTAAATTGAAAGAGGTTGCATACGACAAAATAAAGCTGGTTTGAATTGAAAACAAAGGACGGTACGAAGTAGAAAAAAATGTGAACAAAGGAGAAATTGCTTGTCACAAGCAATTTCTCTTTATCTCACAATATTTTCGAGAGTACTTTTCATCAGCGCGTAAAAATGTTGGATCTTGTGATATGGGTTAAATAATACTTGAAACTTTTGTTAAAGCGTTTTCCAAACTAGATCTATATGTGACAAGTTATGGAAAACGGAAATTCGTGGAATTTCGAAAAGTATCGATCCATTTCAGACTACACGGACAAAGCAGCGTGACCGGTGTCCAACATTTTCGACGACATAGATTTTCTGAAAGTAAAAAGGCGCTTCAACCTAACTAAACTCCCATGTTTTATACACAATCCCGAATTGACGGTTCGCTGGTAGCTCCCATTTCGACGTAAAAATTATTGGTCGTTTTTAGGAAAATTTATTGCCAGTAACATGTAAAATAGTTAAACTATACATAAGCTTTAGTTACGACGCTTAGGCCGCCAAACCAACAAAACTCAATAATATAGATATCGACTATTATCGAATTTCAAAGTTAATTTCCGGTCTTAATAATGATAATTGTCGATTGTTTGACTGGCAGAGGCGATTGGTCTATCAACCTCTGCTGAATTTGATCTCTTTTTCAAGTATTTGTTTTACGGAATACCCGGGAGATCATTTTTGTCTGATATTTATGGTCATTTATAATCCAGGTAAAAGTGCTAAACTTTGTAAGTATGTATATATTAGCATTAGAACAGTAATAGCTTAAAGCTTATATACTTTTAAAAGGAAAGAAAGTTTGTCTCTGACATCCCCGGTCGCGGCAAATCCTTTCCGACATTCGTCTACCACAAATGGATTATCGTGAACCTAAGCAGTTGGAGGCTCAGAAAGGTTGAAGTGGTATTACTGGTGTGAAAAATATACGGAATCTAAAGTTAGGTGCTCTAGCCGCCACAATAAAAATAATAATTAATCTTTAAAGGCGACGTTATACCCAATTTAATCAAAGTTAGTCAGTCGAGGCTAACAATTAAAGTAACTTTCGGCCAATCAAATAATTCATTGAAACCGGAAGAGAACTACAACAGTAGACGACATTTATGTGAAGCCTTTGGTTTATCGACTTAAACGTCGTAACTACAGCTACAGTTACGAAATTTAGGTCGACAACCAACCATTTTCCCTATTGTTAAATGTTACTGACCATAAGTTTTTAAAATAACGGCATTAAATATCGAAGTGAAACTTCCTGTCGGTTACAGTGGGTGGGTCCTGGATCAGCCAATTTTCTTTTACTTTATAACAAAAATAAGTCGATCCTGAACCCATTTCCATACAGCAAAATGTTAGACTGATCAAAAGTCAAACGAGTTGCAGACGATAACTAGAGTTTGGAGAATTTGGGAAATCTTTATCGTTAATGTAGAAAACAAGGTTGAAAATGAAGAAAATGCTTGTAACAAGCAATTTCTTCATTTTCAAACTCATTCTCTTTATTTCTTTTCGTAAAAAAGCGGGATTGTATGGGAATGATTTGAATAATAGATATGTCACATAGGTTGTAGGACCTGAAACGGATTTATTTTCTTCTGAATATTATTGTATCAAAATTACATCTCTTTCCCTATTTCAAATATAATTTAAACCATCCCTTTATTAAATTCATATAAAATATATCACCTTTATATCAACATTAAATCTAGCACTTTGATCGATGTAGTAAAGTTGCATATTTTTATATAATCATATTAAATCATTTCCCTCAAGATGTCATATTTTCGCATTATTAGTGAAATATGATAATGGTTAGACATGTGGTTCTAGTTTTTTGATGTCTTAATCAAAATTCAAACGATTACCAACTAACAAACACAGGCCAGAAGGCCGAACGTAAGATAGAAATAATATCATTTCATTTACAAAGGATTTTAATATTCTACCCATTCCAATAAAATCCTGCTTTTGGCCCCCCTTTAGAATAAAGTTTGAGAAAACATTATGGATGTTTTCTACCCCCAAAAACAAAAACTCCTAAAATTAAATCAACTATAAATAGTTGTCTGCAAATTATTTCAATTAAGACTATTCTAAAATCTTATTGTCTGGTAATGGATGGATAGAACACTTTTGGTTTTGACGAGGTATCGAACTAAAGAAAAAAGCTTGTCGCACTTAAGCTACTTGTTATGACCTCGTCAGTTTTTTTTATGTTTTTTTTTTTTTCATCATTCCAAAATAGAAATAAACATATATTCTACCTTCTTACGATGAAATATTACAATATAACATTTTAAAAGCTTGATATATAGTTTGATTTTGACTATGCGAAATTATGAAAATATTTCTGTGCGCGAAATGTTTTCAAGGCGATATAAAACCGAATTACGGAGTCAATAAGAATGAAGAAATGTGAGAGACACAACTAAGTATCGCTGGCCCCGCCCACTTAACTTCGACATGACAGTTTAACTGAGAAAATAAGCGGCGTGCTCGATGGATAGCACCGTCACATGGGGCCTCTGTTTAACGTCTCATCCGAAAGACAATTAGTTTTGTTAGTTGAAATGGTCGGCCCAGGGCTCGAACCCGTGATCTCGAGGTTTGAAGTCAAGTGCTCTACCAACTGATCTAATCGGACTGACTGGTGATTAAATATTCTTAACGGATAAATCAACTAAATAGCTGAACATTAATGTCTGAGTTTAAAATTCACTTTCGGTTCAAATGAATGATTTGATTGGTCAGTCGATGTTTATTGACTGTGGCGATCCATCCATTTCAAGTTGATATTTCACAATAGACATGAAAATGAACAAAGTTGTTGACACAGCGAGACAAGTTTTGTCGGGATGTTCTATGGTATCTCGCTCTTCAGATACCTTCAGACACTTACTTGGACGTGGAAAATACAACATAGGTGCCAAACATGATATTATCCTATTTAAAAGCCCCGACCGAATAACTATTTACTTTGTTATTCTGTCTCATTTAAAGTCTGAACATTTCTCTTTAAATCAGAAGTAGTCGTGTTACGGTATTTGGAATTAAGGTGTCTGAAATAAAAGCATTCAACGAGAGATCAAGGTCATATTTTATCCCATATCGCTTTAAGTTAATATGAAAGCTTTTCAATCCTTGTAATGCAATAATAGAAAGAATTACAATAGTAATAGGCAAACATAATCACACTTTCTATGTAATTATCTGAGACACAGACTTGTAGAAATGGTCATTTGTTTTGCTCAATGTCATATTCATCATTTTCAACTATTTTCTTCTCTAATAAAGGATATTTCGAGCGTAAAGACCCTACTTTAAACCTTTAATTCGACTCGAGCCATTGTCAAATCTCTGTTAATGACATATTCAATAACATGCTACAAGTACGAAGTCAAATGTCAAGATACCATATCTGAGGAAGAATGTTTTGAAAGCATCTACATGTGATTATAAACACATCTTCTTTTCCTCTTGTTGTTTGAATCTTTTAGCATACATGAGCACGAAATGCTCAAGCAGAGCTTAAAGACCACACTCGTTCCGTCGTTCGTCGTGCGTCGTGTGTGTACGCTCGTATTTTTTCTCTTTTTTTTATTTATTTATCGTCGCTGCCGTAGTATGTGACCATATGAAGGACGCCCCAAGAAGACAGATGTCAGTTGATACAGGACATAGTTCAAGGACAAAGGATGAAACTGCTGAGAGCTCCGACTGGCTGTTTAACATGCTCGATGTAAAGCACTGTCACACGGGGACTCGATTTAAGTTCTCATCCGAAAGACATGCAGTTTGTCAGTTGATATGGTTAGCCGAGGACTTGTACCCGTAATCATGGGGTTTGAAATCAAGTGCTCTTCAAACTGAGCTGATCGTGCGTCGTCAGGTTGTCTTTAAACATCTTCTTCTGAACCACTCGGCCACATTGCAAGAATGCTCTTTTGTTGACACTCTTAGGAAACGCTTTCGAATTTTTCTCTATGTTTCATTACTCCTACTGTCGGAGATCTAATGATTTCTTTCGCTTTATCGATATAATAATTTTTCGAACGTTCCTGTTTTTGTCTGAAGTCAGTTAAGTTTTAAAAGTTTTATTTCTACGGATAAATGTGATCATTTCCAAACAAAAGTTGATTCACAGATAATGTCAGAAGTTTCCCAAAATTAAGTCGATATTGCTACATACATGACAATGAACCTGTTTTGTTCTGTTTGGGTGCATCATTGAAATCTACTGTGACTTAACGCCCAACTACCGATATAAGAAAAAGGGGGCGGTGCCACGAAAACACTCATAACTACAGTATATTAAAGCTATTGCTGTCAATTTAGCATTTCACCAACGATTACTTAATTTATAGAACTACAAACTGATTCGCGGTTATTCAAAATAGTCTAGGCATGTATCTTAACCGAATAAATTATAGATATATGTGTCGAAATGGTTCTAGTAGAACTAAATTAATGTGTGTTCACATGTATTTCCAATCACCATTAATGTCAAAGAAGAAAATTATTCATCGAAACGTAATCACATCAGCGCAATTGCAACGCTCATTAGACGGGTTGATTATACTTTGCATTATTACAAGTGTAATTGAATTAGAAATGAGAATTTCGAATAGTGCTATGGGAGTTATATAACTAAATTTACTATCCTTAACCCAATCCCACATTGTGGCATTTTTTAACGCACTAAAGAATAAACTCTTTAGAAAACATTGTAGAAATGAAGAAATTGCTCGATACAAGCAATTTATTCATATTCCACAATGTTTTCTACCCTAAAAGATAAAGTTTTTTTTTAAAAAAATTCAATCAACAAAAAAATGTCGTCTGCAATTTCTTTGCTTTTGACCAGTCTAAAATTTTGTCTTCTGGTATTTGGTTAACGGTTTTCGAAATACTCCTTTACCCAAATAGAGTCTTGCAGTTTATATCATTTTTACGGTTGAATTGCAGAGTTTGTTAAAAAAAAGTATATATATATATATATATAGTGTATCGCTGTGGTCTCATGGTTTGGTTCATCCATTTGTTATACTCTGATATCTTCATTTTGTCGATTTTGTACCCCGATAAAAGGGCAATAAACCACATTTCATTATTATTGTCATGGCGTAATAATTGACTCATAAATTATTCTTTCCGCTAACAGCCACAAAACTATATTTTCAGTCAATATAGTCCTTTATTGGAGTTTATTAAAAAAATAAAATTAACAACATTCTTGTCGGAACATAATGCAAAATTTGAAATAAGTTACAATGATTTCAGTCAGGGTTTACTTTCGCCCCGGATTTCCCTAAAGTGAAGTATGTCGAAGCTCTTGGCTGAAGAAATTTGCTTTTTAACTGTATCGTTCAATTCAAGATGGTTCTTTAGGTGATTGATTGAAATCGGTTTAACGCCACTTTAAACAGCATTTCAGTCATATCCATTGGTGGGAGACAAATGTCATAATGGATATTCGCCGCGGCCGAGAATCGAACCCGTGACCCCATGGTCGTACTCTTTATCGTTAATGATTGAATCTTGTTATTCTTACAGTATGCAAATTATTCAGACTGGTCGGGGTAGATAAATGTGTTATATTTGTGTATACAATTATTGTGCATCTTTATTGTTTTGTTATGACATACAGCCATTTTCACCCACTGGACAAAATTCAATATATACATGTATATTAGGATAATAGATAGAGGAAAAATACCAACGTAATATCTTTCTGAAATACTGGATCCCTGAGGATGCATGAATAGCAAATGATTCAAATAAATTTAGTAGAAATTGTATTAAAACAGTGTAATAAATCTTAAGATTATGAACCCATTTTTACTTATCTATATATTTTTGATAATTAAAGTATAGCCTAGCGCTTTCGATACTTAATGTTTCTTCTTTCAATTTGTACCAGTCTAAAATTGTGTAGTCTGGGAATGGGTTTAAATATCAGCTGTTGAATTAAGCGGCCATTTGAACATAGGACTCTCAAATATTGAAATATATCTTTACTAAATTTGATCTTTTTGTGTTGCTGTTGTTGTTTTATATTGTGTTGAACTTAATCCGATTTCTACCTATTTGGTTATTTTACCTCGGGGTGAATGAGTTGAAAGGAAAGGGGGAAATGAAGAAGAAATGTTAAATTGAGTAAAGCTAACAGTACGACTTTATCATATAAAATTTTATTGATTTCACAGGTGTGAGGTATTTCCTCAAAAAGATACGCAATAATTGTTAATATGATCTATAAAGCGTGTAATGGTCAATAAAAATAGGGAATCTTAGTACTGTGTTTGGGAACTAATCTCGTGTTTAAGAGGCGATGTCATCCAATCTAACCAAATCCCACACAATCCGCCTTTTTACTCTTCTCAAGATTAAAAATACAATGTGGAAAATGGAAGAATTGTTATAAGAAATATCTTCATTATATACAATATATGTACCACAAAAAGACAAATAATTTTAAACATTTATTAACTAAATATTGTCGTCTGCAGCTTCTTTCCGGATGTTTGAAATGAACTGTTCTTAATAACTGTTAATCAGTATATGATGTAAAACAAATGTAATTATAATAAAAATATTCACTTGAGTCTACTTACTTACTGTTTACTTGTTTCGTATTCTGTTGCCATAAATATTTTATTTCAGCTTGTTAACCCATTCCCACACAATGAAATTCGAGACCAGTACACATTCTAAGAAGTTTCAGATAACAATTGTAAGTTGATGAAATCTTGAAAAGCTTGTCTATTGAGGTAGAAAACTTTGTGGATAATGAAGAAATTGCTTGTAACAACGTTTTCCAAATCTTTCATATTGAGGGCGTTTAACAGCGCCATTATGTTGGAATGGGTTATAGAAATGCTATATAATATATCTACATGTTCGTGACCCGCAAACATTTAACAGCCTTGAAAGTCACACGGTGTATCAAGAAAATTGGCCAATCACGGCTCTCAATCAAGGAATATATCGACCAATCATATTATTTATTCAGCCCGGAATTGAAATTTTAAATTCGACATTGGCCGCCATTTGTGTGAATTGGCAACTCAAAAGCCGTAACTACAGCGATCAAGCTGTAGTAATGACGATTAGGTCTCCAAACTACGATTCTAACATTTGTTTCATGCTAAGGACCGTAGTTTTTGCAAAATAATGACGTTTTAAAATCGAAGCGGGACTTCCTGTCGGAGTCAATGAACGGGTCTAACGAAGCAAGTGGGCGGGGCAAGCGATTGAGCGATTATTAAAACATACAGTAACATCACTAATTTAAGTAGAAATATTTTGATTTCAAATTACGGGGTTATAAAAATGGTAGGATGGTCGAAATCGATGAAGGATAGTTTGATTCAGGTGTTGGATAAACGAAATGATAAAAATCGGCGTACAAATATTATATCCTTAAATAAATATGTCAACCGTCACCCGGAAAGGGACCATAGAAACTCAATAAAATAAATATTAAAAAAAAAAGAAAAAAACGGATCAATTTGAGGTTCATTATGGGTGAATAATCATTAAAAATAGTATTTCGATAAAAACCGTTTACTAATTCAAAAGAAGAATATCAATTTGAGATTGAGAAAATCTAATACTTACAAAATTGAGATGATTCCGCACTTCTCAGACTACCAAGCCGCGAAATCTCACAAGGTTCAATGGAAAACATTGTGGAAAATAAAGAAATTGCTTGTATCAAGCAATTTCTCAATTGTCCACAATGTTTTCTATTAAAAAAAACAATCAAACAATCAAAAAACAAGCAAACTAACAAACAAAAAATAAAAAAATAAAATAAAATCCAATTAACCCGAAATTGACGTCCGCAACTTTTTTCAATTTGGACCAGTCTAAAATTTGTTGTATGGCAATGGGTTAACATTTATATATTGAGAAAATCAACGCTTTTTACGACGTAAAAGTGAAAATTTGATCAGCTTTCATTCTTGTTCTTTTTATTTCAGTGTCAAAAGACGCAACTCTCTGAAGAGAGGTCATCGTATAACATTTCCGATTGACCTCTGCTGTCAGGACAGGATCTTTAAGTTTCCGTTGCGTGATCACATTGTCTGGGGTTGTTATCAACATATCAATACTAGAAGATCTAACAACCAATAGATTGTTTTGCCAGCTGCACCATGCACGTAAAGATGCAAACACTACTTGTATTGCAAGCAGATCCTACAAACCGATCAAAACCATTAAAGAGAGAAAACTACAACGCAGATAGTTCGGACGGACGGAAAGACGGAGACAAAATAAAACACACCCTCCGAGGTTGCAACACGATAGGAACAGGATAAATGGTTGGCTAAATGGCTTGGCTTCACTATTGCGATGTCATTAACTTCTGTCAATTCGTCAATTTGAAGGCAAAAGAAATCAACAGTGGTATTGATCTTATTTTATCTGATTCGAAATTCAGCGAAACCTTTTATCGTTAATGACTTGTTTAATTCATTTAAGAAGTAATCACTTCAAGTCGGTCCACTCTTTACTCATCGCAAATCACAGTCGGGTTAGCACCTTAACCCATTCCCACTTGATCCCGCTTCTTTACATCCCGTAAAAAAGCTTTGAAAAACATTGTGGACAATGAAGAAATTGCTTGTCACAAGCAATTTCTTCATCGTTCACAATGTTTATCTATCATATAAGACAAAGCATTTCAAATTCCGAAAACTTAAAATTGTTGTCTATAACTTCTTTGGATTTGGACCAGTCTGAATGTTGTCATTGGAAAACGGGTTTAATTGGGAACCTTGCTGATGCAACCTGCTGTTGTAATTTCATTTGCTTTGTATAAATAGATTAAATAAGTATTACACCCACATAATTTCCACAAAGGTCAAAACAAAACACTACAATTAAAAAGTCAACCCAGAGTGTAACAAAGCATCTTTTCAAGCCTTTTTTAAAATCTAGATAATTTGTTTAACCAATAACCACTCAATGGTGTTTTCTGACGCCCTGAAGAAAAATGATCATAGGAAGAAAATCTGAAAAAGGAGAAATTGCTTGTAATAAACAATATCTCCTTTTCTCACAATGTTTTCTACCCTATATGGCGCTCATTTTCCAATTTCAGCGCAATTTGAAATGTCGTCTGCAATTTCTTTCAATTTTGCCCAGTCTGAAATGTGTTATCTGGTAATTTGTCCATTATTCATTTGGATAAAGGATGGAATATTACTAGTGAAATCAGGGTAAGACATTTAGTAGTAAAATGTTTATATCGCCATATTGAAAATGTCGTGTAAAATTGTGGCTAATTGACAGAAGTTTCCGGTAATCAATTCATTAGGAGCTCTCAGAAACTCTTGTTAACTTTTAATTTTGTCTTGAAAGTTGCCTGATTGATCCCTGGTCACGCAAACATTCTCTCGAGACGATAAATGCTATATTGTAATTCGTTTGGAAAATCGCAGTTAGAGGATGTTCGAAACTTCCAGATTCACATGTATGGAAGTACAAAAGAATATGCTTCTTATATTCGAGCTCGAAAATGAAGGCATGATTTTCCAATCTTACTTTAGCATAGTAAGTAATAATTTAATTTTTAGTTTCGTCTAACAAAGACGAGCGTTCTGATTGGACTAAAAAATTTATTTGTAACTCCATGAACAAAATTTTGAGCACGTAGCGATTTTGTATGTTTCCGCACAAAATAGTCCCATACAAAAAGGTATCAAAATTTGTAAAGCTTTTTTTTTCGCTATTAATTTATAAGAAATGAAGAAAATACTTTTTGTTTTCATGGAGGTATGAACCGAAAAACCTAATAACTCAATGTATGAATCCGCTTCGCGTATTCATACAGTCAGTGTGATTAGGTTTTTCGGTTCATAACTCCATGAAAACAAAAAAGATTCTCTTCATCGTTTAAATGTTCCTATAAAAACTTATTTCCTCTCTCTCGCTAGATAGGGAACTTTTAATTTCAAGTAGTCAGATTGACAATCTTCAAATTTAAAGTGCAATGGGAATATACATCTGGGGATTCATTTACATATTCATCAATACATCATTTGATATCGATTTCATATTTCTAAAGAAAGTTTGCTTATACATCTTAATAATTTGATTGTCTAAATCATTGGTATAATCTAAGGTTATCAATTAGAAAGGGCATTGAATTGACCAATTGCTGGCCCCGCCCACGGGCCCTTATGGCCCTCCCATTGACTCCAACAGGAAGTTCCGCTCCGATTTTTAAAGGAGTCATTTATTAATTGATTGATTGATTGAATGGGGGTTAACGCCACTTTTAACATTATTTCAGTCATATCGCGGCGGCTGTAGCACCTAACGATGGATTCCTGGTATTTCTAACACCAGTATCACCTATACATCCTGTCGTAGGCTTCATCTGCTATCCCACTTAGATTAACGATTATCCACCCATTAGTGAGTGACAAATGTCGGAAAGGATATGTGCCGCCGCCGGGGGAATAATTTATTGCCAGTAGCATTTTACAAACAAGTACAATGGTTGGTTGGCAACCTGAACGTCGTAACTGCAGCCAAACCAACAAAAATTACAAAATGGGAACCAATGTCGGAGTTCAGACTAAACTTCCAGTCTGAATTCTTGATTTCATTGGTTGACCTCTTATTTGATGGTCACCCGATTGGTCAATTGAACTCCTTATAATTTAATTTTTAGTTTCGTCTATCAAAAACAATCGTTCTGATTGGTCGATTGGTATCCATAACTCCATGAACAAATTTTGAACACGCAGCGATTTGGTATGCTTCCGCACAAAATAGTCCCATATAAAAAGGTATCAAAATATGAAAGTTTTTGCCTTTTTTGCTCGATGATATTAAATTATAAGAAATGAATAGTATTTTTGTTGTTGTTTTGTTTTCATGGAGGTATGAACCGAAAAACCTCATCACACTGTATGAATACGCATCTCTTACTTACGTAAAATAACTACCATACTCAGCATGACATCATCTAGTCATTGGGATGTGTAGTTCCAATAGCATATAAAGATAAAAAGTTATGGTTTCGTTCATCCTGATCGACGCCATTAATTTTGTCCGGGTGTTTTGTATTAGGCAGGTTCCACTTAATGTGTTAAAAGCGCCTTAGGGTTTATAAGAATTAATATTAATAATCCAGGTGAAATAATGGGGATCGATACCAAAAGATGAATCGATAAATGTGTGATTGATTTGAGACATTAACAAATATATTGTATTACAAATTAACGGAAAAATCAACCAAATGCATTTAATGTATCTAAGCTCGACGGTAGCTTCTGTTGACATTTGAGTGTGCCACATTGATCACGTTTTTTAATTATG
Source organism: Fragum fragum (assembly GCA_946902895.1). Taxonomy (NCBI): domain Eukaryota; kingdom Metazoa; phylum Mollusca; class Bivalvia; order Cardiida; family Cardiidae; genus Fragum; species Fragum fragum. The sequence goes on from OX336365.1 coordinate 87,221,443, forward strand.
AAATAATTATGAAATTATAATTAATGTCGTTATATCGTGTAGCTTTGTTTAGGCGTAGCCTTCCGTTAAGTCGTATGAACAAATATGTTACCCTTGAACTTCTTAGTACCACGATAATGAGTTGTGTCAAGCTGGACAGTGGTACTAGGAAATCCAAAACTTGAAATATCAGTTATTGTGCTTATTCTAAAATACACACATAACTAGTAGTTCTAAGCTTTTATTTTCCTAAAATGGCACAACAAAAATACATCTATTTCTCGAATTGCCACCAAAAGGTAACAGAGGGGTTGTACCTCTTTACCGACATCTAAAAACAATGTTACCTTTGAGGCAGGACTGGTCCTAGGAAATTTCCCGTCATTTAATTTTGAAATAGAATCGGTGGTTTCCGAGAAGAATATTCTTAATCGTTTGACTACATACTATAAGACGAGATTTAGCCTCGCTCTTAAGTTAAACAGACATATTTTTTATCGTTTCATTTCTTTTATGCGTGTATAGTGTCTAACACCGATTTTTTTAACAAGATAATGCCCCTCATCTCATCGCAGAATTTAGTAGTTCATGTATATCGTTGGTATCATAAGAAAATTATAGAAATTAACAATGCTAAATAACGATATTCAAAAAATGCAATGTGTGTTGAACAAGAACCATGGGTTTTACATGACACGAAACTTCGAAATTAATCCCTTAAAAACAACATTTTTCTCTCTGCAGAATGAACTGATTTCTAAGACTCATAGTCCAGGATACATACATTCAAAAATATTAATGATGCTTCAGATAATTTTTTAAGATCCCATCATGAACTCTATTAAAAAAGAAAAAATAAGAATAACTCTTCAAGTTCACTAGCCTTTTCCGACGGTTTTTTAACCCATTACCAGACGACGAAATTTTAGAATGTCCCTAACTGAAATGAGTTGCAGACGCCAATCTAATTTGTAGAATGTCACCAAGGAAATAACTTGGTAGACTGTGATTGTGGAAAATACCTGATAGACTGTAACCTAAGACTGTCACCAGTGGAAATACTTGGTAGACTGTCGCCGAGGGAAGTACTTGCTAGACTGTCACCGAGAAAAATACTTTGAAAACTGTTACAGAGGAAACTACCTGTAAGAGTCTTGCCGAGGTTATCTTTGGTAGAGTCTCGCTGACCGAGGGAAAATACTTAGTAGACAGTCACTAGAAAAAACACTTGATAGCTCTAGGCCTAACAGTCTAGAATTTGTTTTAACGAATTCCATAGAAATTAAATTCGGTTGCCATAACAACCGGAGTTATCAATCTATTATGATTCCTTGAAGTATTTTGGAAGGCAATCACTGAAGGATCATCTCTGTACAGTTGCCTCAGAAGAAATAGCATAGAAGAATATGATTTTAAAGACACTCGTTCTGTATTTCTATGTAAATTCAAGGTATCCACAATAATAGGTAGATATACATCAAAGTATTATTACTTTGTTTGTTTGATTGGGGTTTTAAGCCGCTTTCAGGTATTATTACCCGAAGTACTTTGTTAAAGGACCATTACATGATGCTACATACAAAATTTTGAAACTCTAGCCTTATGGTTTTAGAGAAGATAATTTTAAAGTATTTCTTAGAAAATCATTCCGATTGCCATAGAAATCGATAAGAATTCCTCGAAGTATTTTGGGAGGTCATCACCCAAGGGCCATTTCTGTAAAACTTTGAACATGAAGGTTAGTTAAGGAGGAAACGTGTTTCTTTCGATCTTCATGGAAGCCAGATTAGTGCATGGATTTCAAGTATTTTGGAAGCGCATCACCTAAGGATAACTGTTGTAAAGTTTCATTGACTCAAGTGGGTTTGAAATGATAAAAATGATAATTGCAATAATAAACTATACGAACGGACGTACGGTGTATACAATGTATAAACAAGTATCCAAGATTGTCGTTGGTAAGTATTGAAAAAAGAGGCCCGATTCTTGCATAATGTAGGAAAGCAGATATTGCTTTTGTTAGATTTTAAAAATAATTCTGAGTGAAAAGGACGGTATCTCTATCCAACACAAGATAAGAATGTTTAAGATGTGCTTAAAAAGATTTTAAGACGTTAATTCTTGAAGTGAAAATCTCTAGATCGGTTGTCAATTTTCCAAACTAAATTTTTAACAGTCCCAACCTCGTTCATGCTAGATGTAACTCGATCCATTGAGCACACGACAAGGCGTGGTTTTCAGTCCACTTCTTTTTCGGTCGAAAGAAAGAAAATTGTCCAAAGCTGACCCCGGGGAATTTTTAAAGCCACTTTACGTAGTTAGGTTCAGTGAATTTGAACAGAAGCAAAGAAAATAAGATAAACATTCTTATTTTTATATGATAGAGCAGTAGTAAATAGTATTGACGGGGTTTCTCAACTACGAGCGTGCGATCCAAAGGAATGTGGTCAAAGGTCTCTTGATCAACGTCTTGCAAGAGGACCAACCGAGAAAATTTAAATAGAAAAATGAATGCTATAAAACTGGAAAGAAGCCTTACTTGTTTGACCTTTATATCACCACCATAGACATAGAAGACGTATTATTTATTTCATTAAGACGTATTATTTATTTCATTAACTTAACCTTTTCCTACACATTCTACCCCCCAAAATAGAAAAAAGGCGTTGTGGAAAACTGTGGAAAATGAAGGAATGGTGTGCTTAAAGAAATTTCTGCATTATCCACATTTTTTCTACCCAGAAAGACAAAGCTATTTCAAATATTATCAATTTAAAATCGCCGCCTTCAAATTCTTCAAATTTGGACTGGTCTACAATATTTGTATCTGGTAATGGGTTAATAATTAGCAGTTTTCCGTTACGTTGATAGCATTTATAAGGTCAACAAACAAAAAAAATTAATGTCTGTCCACAATAATATTTGCCTCCAATTTTTTTCATAAAATGCAAATATGAATTGAAAATCTTCCAACAAATGTGAAATCAGGGATAGTGATGGCTTGTTAAAATTAGAGCGTTGATGTGTAAGGTTCAAATTCTCCAGTCTGATCTTGCAGATACTTATCCTTGTTAATGTGTGTTTGCGTGTGCGTGTGTATCTGTCTGTCTGTCTGTTACTGTCCTCTCTCTCTTATATTTCTCAATTTTTTTTAATGAAAATACATGAAATGAACTAATTTACTTCCAAAACGCTGATAACTATTGATGAAGGAGATGTATATTATTTATCTTTTTGTGTATGCTGACAGTTGGTTAAAAGACAGCTAAGATGCTCAAATATTAAAAGAAATAGGTACAAAATGTAGCGGTCCTAAAAACAATGGAGAAAAAATTTAGACCTTCAAGACGAATCGTACAGGATATTAAATGACCTCAAGATCTACATCTTCCAAGTTCCTTTGCTTCTTCCTACGGACAACAGCAGTCATGTTGTCACAAGGGAGAGTTTATATTGCTCTGCTTTATGTACATGCTGATATGCCATTCGTCTATCAAAAACGAGCGTTCTGATTGGTCGAAAAAAATATTCATACCCCCATGTACAAAAGTCTGATCATGGAGCTATCTCACTTGTGTATGAATAGGCGAAGATATTCTCGTCATCTCTTAACACAAAGCACATCACTTAGACATAATTAGCAAACAGCAATCTTACTAAAAAGCACACACTCATACAAAGCTCACAAATGACACAAATACATTATATAAGTAACACATCTTGAATCTTTTAAAACTTCATGATAGCCCAGTTAATATATTTGATTTTTAACAGCAGTTGAATAAACCTGCATCTTTAATACTCACTTTAGTTGCTAATAAACCGATTGTCAAATCGTCGAAATAAACCGCAGCAGTCGTTCGTAATATCAATAAAAGTGTTCTTATTTCAAGAACAAAATAATCGTAAATTTAAGCAAAAATTGATACCTCGGCAAATAATTACAAATAGTCACATAATGCCTTGTTAAACATCTGTTATAAGCGCCCCACCCCTGCATTTCTGCTAGGACACACAGATGTGTGCATTTCAAGGGGACAGGCAACTCATTTCTTTAGAAACTTCATTAAACTGTTCGAAAGAATGTTACTTTATGCTTTATTAAAATTGTTCGAAAGAATATTACTTACATATTTTCAGATTACTATCTTTTCGTTACACATTATGTAACTGTAATATTTAAGAAAGTCGGCAAATTACAGATTTTTATTTGAGATAAAGGAGAACAAATTGTAATCTTGATTGTTTTATTGTCTCTTTGTAATGTACATGGTACCCTCAGGTCAAATATACATTTAGAAATGCACAACTTATTTGTTCATGAATTTTCGTTGCTTTGGACAATTTTCATGTATGTCATGTTGAAATTACTTTTTTATACTCAAGAGAATCACCATTGTATCCTTGGCCAGAAACATTTCACTTTATTTTATAACATTTAGGAACTATGAGGAATTGTTCTCTTTATAAAAGAAATGTCTTAAAATCGCGAAATTCCAAGACTGGTCAGGAGGTGAAATGATCCATCGCTATACCCGCCCACTGACTCTTTAGTTCCCGCCCATTAACTCCAACAGGAAGTTACGCTTCGATTATGGACGGCGTTATTTTGCAGAATTAATGACAGGTAACTTGTTACAAAAAAGTAGAATAGTTGGTTGTCGACCTAAACGTCGTAACTACAGCTTGAATAAGCTGTAGTTACGACGTTTAAGTCGCCAAACCAACAAAAATAATTCATCAAAATGGCAACCAATGTCGGAGTTCAAAATGAACTTCCATTCTAAATGAAAAAAAAAAATTGGTCGAATAATTATTTGATTGACATCGCGATTGGCTATTTCGTTGACATTCTGCTTGTGTGATAATTTGAGCTCTGAATAATTATGATAATTCGGCTGCGATTGTCTGTTTCGTATAAAAACCTGGATTATAGTAATGTAACCTATATTATTACAATTGTAGGTTCAGGTCAATACTATCATCACGAAAAGATGTGAAGGGACAAGTTCCTGTTTCGTTTCTAAATAGCAATATTAAGTGTGTCATTCAAAATTTCTACATTTTGATTGGCTGAAAGGGTGCTTTAAACTAATGTAAGTTTCTATTTTGTATGCTTGCTCACAAAGCAGTGCTATAAAAACGAATGTCTTGAAACTGTTAGAATCTTTAATTACTTCATATCGTTTTATACCTCAATTATAATAAATGAGGAAAATATTTTGTTTTCGTTGAATTATGAAAAAAATGTCTCATCACACTACTGTCTAGATTCACTTGGCGTCTTCATGTATCATTAGATTTTATTGTCAAGGCATTCTTTAAATAAAAAGAAAAATCTTATTCACCTCATAAATGAATACATATTTTATATATTCATATGTATTCAATCCGCGACCAAAATGTAATCGAACGATTGGATTGACCTATGTTATGATATATTATTATTTTTTACACCTTCTTTAACTAACTGCACGATCTAACCCTAGATAAAAATTATCTTGAGATAAATGATGATTTTGTCAAAGATATGAATTTACAAATTACCCACACTTATGCTGTTAATGATAATTTCTTATTGTTTCTCTGATGTTGCCGACATCTTGTTGCCCCAAGCAGGATTTGATTTTATATGTATTGGACACTTGCCGTTACGGTAAATTTAGACAGTATAAATAATGTAAGATGATTTTTATCTTAAATCAATGAAAAATTCTTTATTACCTCGAACTTATACCTTGATTATTTTATTGCCGTTGGTAAATAGAAACCGACCTGCTTTATGTTTCAATCAGATTTTAAATTGATAAAAGTCATCTAAACATACCGACGTTGTCTTTAGGATATTGTGTATCCATTGACATATTGGCCCAATGTAAAATGATGGCTTACAATTATCGGATTTGGAGGAAGTCTGATGAGAATAAACAAAATTAATTCAGTTTTCTAGTCTGTTTTATAGCTAGCATGTTTTTGCTGCTTTTATTGTTATCATTATGATGTTGGATGAAGCATACATTTGGAATATTACGTCATGATATAGATACAACATCTTTGTATTTGCCTCGAGCTTCTGAGGAAAATTTTGATTTTTCACGAGACCGCAGATCGAGTGGAATATCAAGTTTCCCTCCGCAGCGAGAAGCAAATACAAGATTTTGTATCGCTATCGAAATGTAATATTCCATTTATCATATACCTATATTTTTCATGAAATCGATGAAATAGACAAAATGTATAACATGTACATTTAATTCCATTCTGATAACGTTTATTCGCATTATGGCATCATATACAGAATGAAAATGACATCATCTTAGACTGGAATCGTTTTTGACGCTGTCAGATAAATGGATTTTTTCTGACGTGTCCGATTTTGGCTGTGTGGAGTCTATATATTTTACCAGAAATATTTAAAGGTATATGAAAATAGCTTTCTACTGAGAGATATTGTAGATGCGCTATGCCAGAAAATTCTATTTCTATTCCACGCTTTAGTTTGCTTGCTGAATACTCGTACAGGGTTGTTCTTTAAACCCAATCCCTCCTTTTTACGCCCCTCAAAAAAAGAAAGAAAAATGGAAAGCATTTAGAAAAATAAGAAATTGCTTGTCTCAAGCAATTTCTTCATTTTCCACAAATTTTTTTCCATCCAAAAGGACGGAAAAAATCCATCAACTTGAAATTGTTGCCCACAGCTTCTTTCAATTTGAAACAGTCAAATATTTTGTTGTGTGTGAAAGGGTAAAAGCACTTTGACCTTCTGAAAATATGTTCTTACTATCACAATAAGTACATATAAATATCTGTCTTGTCACCAATCTTCAAGATCGAGTTACGAATTTTATAACTTTAAGAAACATGAATGTTCTTTCATTGCTAGGTAAAAACTCTTTTTGTTTTCAATTCAAAATATCTTCGTTTATACGATCTTTGTCTTTAACCAATTCCAACATGATGAATTTTACACTGGTCCTAAATGAAAGAAGATGCAGACGACAATTTTAGGTTGATAAAATTATAAAATTATTTTTCTTTTGTGATAGAATACATTGTGGACATTGAATAAATTGCTTGAAACGAGCAATTTTTTCTATGTCTACAATGTTTTCGAAAGCTTTTGTCTTACGGGGCGTTAAAGGGGGGGTTGTGTGCGAATGAGTTAAACGATATCGTGTAGCTGTGACTCCATAATCGAATAAGAGAGGGTTTACACTGCTGTAGATCCGACGTTGTTACGCTCTACGCTTAACCCATTCCCACACGAGAAAATTTTAGACTTTTCCAACTTGAAAGATGATACAGGCGACAATTTTCGATCGATGAAATACTATAATTCTTTGTCTTGTGGGCTAAAAAACAGTAAAGACATTGAAGAAATTGCTTGAATCAAGCAATTTTTTCAACGTCCTCAATGTTTTCCGAAGCTTTTTTCTTGAGAGGCATAAAAAGGAGGGCTTGGGTGTGAATGGGTTAACAGTAACGGGTCTCAAGTCTAATCCTCACACAAGTCCTCTTAATAACACCAAAAGGTGCTTATCTTTTCAAATTGTGTTTCAAAAGAAACGATTACAATTTAGGGAACATGGTAATTGCTTACGTAATTCTAGAAATGTCAAAACGTATCTTGAAATAAAAACTCGACAAGAGAAAATAAATTACATTAAAGAGCGACATTGTCAATTTAAAGTTTTATAGTATGGCCGTAATTAATTTTAATTCTTCAAGGAAGGCGACGAGACACTATAAAACGGAAAAATAAAACAAATGAATGTATCTCGTGGTTGGACACCAAAAGCTCGTAACTGCAGCTTGTTCAAGCTATATATAGTAGTTTTTCGTATTCCTAAAAATATATAAAAGAGTCATGTATAAATTGCTTCGAATTATCCTGTTTAGAGGAAAAATTTCCTGTGAATGTGATGCTACCGAATTTGAACATGGCCGTAGAAAGAAGTTGTACAGACATATACTTACTAGTACTATCAGAGTACTGAAATGTTTTTGTTAAGTAATCTTCTTTGTCTTTTGTAGGGTAGAAAACATTATGGAAACTGAAGAAATTGCTTGTTGATCCATGTGGCCAGTCATTTTGAACACAATATGCTCAAATGAGCTAAAATTATCTAGGAGATGAACTTGAAGGTAGAGTTAGCAATATTCCTGAAATACATAAGAACTACTTTTTTGGCGTAGACATTCAGTGGGTTTAGTGGCTAAGCCTTCAGTGGCAGTTTGCACTCAATGAATCTGAGAAGACCTCAAAATTTTGTCTGTTAACTTAAACTATTAAAGTTGACGCTTTGCTAGCTAATAAAAGCATGCAGTGGACGTGGACAAAATCGCATAAAACAGAATTTCAACCTTTCGGACAGTATGTGGTTCGGGTATTGTTAGAGCGTAAGTATATTTCGAAGTTGCAATCTAATACTTTATGGTACCAAAACGGTTTGTTTCACAACAAAAATATGTTATTCCCTAAAATTACGTCTGAACCGGATGTTTAGACCAATCTAAATCAAGGAACAGTCTCCTATATCAGGTTATGTCTTACGACGTATCGATCGGCTTCTTTCTGGGTTGGATCAGACGACAAAATGATTTAATTATTGCATAACGACCACAGAGAAGGATAAAACCAGGATAATACGCTTACTCTGAATGCTGAATAACTGACGGATCGCTGGCCCCACCCACTTCTTCCGATGACCACGCCCACTGACTCCGATAGGAAGTTCTGCTTCAATATCAAACGGCATTATTTTGCAGAAGGCATAAGCGTGCTACAACAAAAAAGTAAAACGGTTCTTTGGTGACCTAAACCAACTAAAATGCTTCACAAAAATGGTGGCCAATGTTTAGTTTCAAAGTTCGCTTCCGGTCTAAATGAAAGGTTTGATTGATCGACCCGATTCTTTGATCGACAGCCATGATTGCCTAACTCTTATTTTCATAACAAAAATAAATTGAATTTAGTTATTAAATGAAAAAATCATTAATTTATGACGAGAAATGACCTTTTCTGTAATTGAATTAAAGCCCATTTTGTTGTAAACCGGTTAAAAAAACGATCAAACATTTCTTATGTGAATTCTTTATCAACAGACCCAATAAAATAAGGAAAGTTATTGAGATAAATTGGCAAAGGGCCTTGAGCAAGAAATGTTCGAGTATAAATCTGTACACAAAATATGTGTCAAAATTCTTCCTTTTTTTTTATTAGACAAAACATATCTAACCCCCACCCCCCTTAGAAAAATAATAATAATTATTACAAAAGATGCGTATACATGAGGCACCCTGTCTAATAGCCGATCTGTTTTGCTGCCTGGCTACCTATTCGTCTGTCTGTCTTCTTTCTCCACTAGAAGATCTCAAATGAAGACATATAACTAAGAATAGTAAGTCTTTCCCACAGGGACTTGTCACAATTTTTTTAATACTATATACATAATTATAGACAAGGTGTTGAACTTGACAAAAAGTACGAAAATACCTGGTACGAATGAAGTCGCCGTTCTGATGTCAAATTTGAAGATTTAATTTAATTTATATTTATACATCATTCAACACAAAATGGCAGAAATCGTCGTCAGAAAGTGCACTCCATTCGTACCAGGTATTTTCGTACTTTTTGTCAAGTTCAACCCCTTGTCTATATTTATGTATACAGTATTAAAAGAACATCTATTGTGACAAGTCCCTGTGGTCTTTCCCCTGTCAATAATCCCCGCTTCGAAGTTAAGACCAAATATCATAACTGCTACTCGAGAACCAACTTAGAACCGTTTAGTGGCGAAGCGGACACCAGCAAGAATGAAGTATATGAGTCATGAATCTATAGACTTTATCATTTAAGTCATAACTGTTCCTTGTGATTTACTACATTAATTACTTTTACGATTGAGTCGAAAGATAATTAACTGAAGAACTCAATGGTAGAAAATAACGTAAAGCATGAAATTTTAATTTCAGATTACCCGATGTGTAATTGCCCTTTGATGCCTTTTCGAAAAGATATTGATTGATTTGATGGGGGTTTAACGCCACTTTAAACAGTATTTCAGTCATATCGCGGCGGCTAGAGCACCAAACAATGGATTACTAATATTTCTCACACCATCAAACCTGTGACATCCCATGTTTGAAGATTGGAAGTCTGATGCGCTACCCACTGCGCTATTACGGTGGCATTCAAAAAGATATAAATCTCACGAAAAGATATACATCTCACGTATCCATGTATTGCTTGCAACATAAATTTTGTGAACAGTATTTTCTTAAAGCTTACTCGAAAATTAATGTTTATACATTTTTTCCAGAAATTTCTCAACTATAGCATAGTTGTGACGGGTAAAGAGGACATTTTTTGAAATGAATACTGGACAAAGACATTGGATGCATCTCAGCTCTATCTTGGTTGTCATCTTTTTTTAAAAATATGAATATATAGTAATTTAAAAGACTAGTCTACAAGCTGAAAAAAATGACAAACGAAAGATTTTAGATTTTGCGCAGACGGATCAAAGTCGATACTTATAGCATTATGCAAGCTTCCCTTTGGACTGAAGGTTCCTGTATAGAACTGAAAAAATTATATTGCTGTATATATGTTGTCCAAACTGTAAGCTGTTTAAACTGTGCTAAGTTTTATTGATTCCGGAATAAAATGGTGTCCAACATGTATACTGCAGCTTCGAATTGAGTTCTTTTTCTGGGAGGGGGGTGTATTTCTGTTGTTGTTGTTGTCGTTGCTTTTTTCAATCTTTGTTTTTTTATAAACATCGGCATTCCTTCAACCTTGGCCAGTATTCCCAATCCGATCTTATTGATCTGAATTTCATTGCAACCAATTAAAAGTTTCCTTATAGAATTCACAGACATAACGCCCTATTAGATCGGTTGCTGAAAACGAACACTTATCGCAGTTTTGGCTACGATCTCCAGTCACAAGTAAGCAAACAGACTGTAAATGAATGCGAGATTGACATCATCTTCGATTTCACTTGTGCGTGAAGGACAGACATTGAGCAGCCTGGACAGACACACAGGACATTCAAATTATTCGCTAGTCGTCCAATTGCGCTTTTATGTCATTATTCACTTAACCCATTACTACACGACAATATATTTTAGGCTGGTCAAAATTCATAGAAGTGGCATACTAGTTGACAAAATACTAAAAAAATATCTTTTGCGGTAGACAGGATTGTTGATAATCAAGAAGTTGCTTGGAACAGGCAATTTCTTCATTATCCACAATTCTTTCAAAAGGGGTTTTCTAGAGGTGCGTAAAAAGCGTGATTTCGATCGAATGGGTTAAAAAGCTCACAGTGAAGACCCTGATCAAAATGGGAGGAGATACAGCTTTATTCGAGTCTTAAGTTGGCTCTCTTGACCACAGCCATTGAGGAGTTGCAGCGCGTTAGACTCTCAGTTATGAGGTCCTGGGTTCGATCCCCGGTCGCAGGCAATTATCCTTTTCAACATTGTGACAATGGGTGAATAATCGCAATTCTAAGTAAGATGAGCAGCTGGAGGTTCTGAAAAGGTGAAGAGGTAGTACTGGTGTGAGAAATAACAGGAATCCATTGTTAGGTGCTCCAGCCGCCGCGATATGACTGGAATACTCTTAAAAGATGCGTTAACCCAAAGCAAACAAACTAATTAGTTGGCTCACATTTGTAATGGTTGAAAATATCGTGTCGATGCTCAAATAAATAAAGAAGAAAAATATGAAGCTAAATTTTATTTGTCTTAGACAGTTTATGATGAGATGAATCAATACCTTTCATATACTGAGTAGATTTATGCCTAATCCATACAAAAGTCCTGCTGTCAAAAACAAATATTTTTACATATTCGATCAACTTCAATTTATGCTATATTTTAGATGCCCCATACATGGAATAAGAATCACCTGTCACATTTAGTTTAAAAGTTACAAATTTTCTATTGTCATCTGTCAATATTTGATTGTGTCAGTATACATGTAACAATACAATTGATAATTTGTTTATTTCAAAATGGTAACTGTTAAATCTGCCATAAAATGACGCAACATTAAAACTTAATTTAGAGTGGAAATCGACACTATGTGTGTAACAACTGACAGAAATGAAGAATGGACATCAGGGTATGAAAAATGTCAACATGTCAAGGTTAGTTACTTGAGAGTATGAAAACGTATATTCAAAGTAAATGTTTGTAACTTGAAAGAGGTAGCGCGAAGGACTCCTAGTCAATGGGTCCCGAGTTCGATACCCGGCCCCGGCGAATCTCCTTCTTGTCATTGGTCTCCCACCAATTGGTGGTTAATTCTAAACCAAAGTTGGATGAGCAGCTGGAGACTCGGAAAGGGTGCATGGTAGTACGTGCGGGAGAAATGCCAGGAAACCACGGTTACGCGCTCAAGCCGCCGCTTTTCGACACCCAAAGACAAAACAATTTGGAAAACATTGTGAAAAATGAAAAAAGCTGTTGTTACAAGCAATTTTCTTTATTATCCACAACGCTCCTACCATAAAAAAAAAACAAATAAAAATAGAAGAAGAAAAAATTTCATCTAAACACGTCATCTATAACATCACTAAATTTGGACCAGTCTAAAATTTGGCCGCCTGGTAGTGGGTAAAATTGTATTTCAATTTCTTTATCATTTGCACAAGATGTCTTTTTGCTACTATTTTTCAGGAATAATGAACAAGCTCGAAACTTGAACAAGCAAGAAAAATCTATCGATTAAATATATAGATTTTTTATTCCGTAATTATTCTTAAAACTTCCCATTTCTCCAATTTATTTGTATACGTTTCCAGGCTATCTTCACTCATTCTCTATAACTCTTAATTATGATCGAATGTTTTTCATAGTATTTTTCCCTTTAATTATCAAGTAATGCAGACAAATTCGACATTAACAACAATCGTTATCTCTCATTAGCATATAAATGAGACAAATATTATATCATAAATGATATTCCATAAGATTCACTTCTGTCGGACAATTTAGTTAATTACACATCTCTCGACCAAAACCCAAAACAGCCAAGGTCGGATCAGCTATCTACTTTGATTAAATCCCATTTCAAAACCCTGGTAACTTGAGTTTTAATCAAGCTGTAGTTAAGAGGCTTTAGAATGACATCGAAGATATTCAATTTTGGAAACTGTCTTGGTTGCTATTTAGTGCAGTAAATCGATAATTCAAGAATGTCCATATGACGATGGCCAAAAACAGAGTACGACACCGCTTATGTTTGAATTGTTGACTTTCGTGATAAAAAAAATATAGTTATATGTATATTGGGTTCTCACAATTGGTCTCTAGTAGTCTTGTCATTATCATTTCCTACTTTAGCATCGTATCTCAGCGATATCCACATCGTGCTGTCGCATTCAAATCGCCACATTCTCACAGCCGTCTGTCGTTTCCGTTGGAGACGATTTGATATTTCAAGAATACTATGACATAAACGTAAGATAAAGATGAAGATATAGCGGGAGTGCGAGAAAACGAAGTGTTAAACCCGGTTTGTCACCTCTAAAACATGGAGATCAACATCTGGAATACACCATATGTGTTAAAAATTATTACAGGAAAATGCGATACTTGTGCAAATTTAGAGGATCTGGCAAAAAGTGGGGTAATCCTCCCTTTAAACCACGATTCACCCGTATGTCGATCCGCCCTTTATTCGAACGATCCATCCATTCATCCATCAACATATTAATCCATCCAACCACCTACCCACCCAACTTTTTATCCATCCATCTATCCAACCCATCCCTCCCATTCATCCATCCAACCATGCATACAAACAAACATACATACAAACATACATACATACACACATCAAAAGATATGTACATACATATATATTTACATATACACACACATGTTCACAGGTAGATATACATAGATACATACATATAAACATAAAAACATATATATTTACATTCAAATACATACATACATACATATATACATACATACATATATACATACATCGATTCATCCGCTGATCCATCTTTCGATTCATACATTAACCCTTGATGATTCTAAGTTGATGGAAACGTTTAAAATCATTGTCTTTTAGATTGGAAAATGTTGTTGGTAATGAAGAAGTTGCTTGTAACAAGCAATTTCTTAATTTTCCACATGTTTTCCAAACCTAACATAATTAGGGGCGTTTAAAGCGTCACTGTTAGGAAATTGATCAGTCGAACCACTCATCCATTCATCTTTTAATCTATCCCCCAATATATCCATTTATCATCCTCCCACCTTTCCGTATATATGCACTCATACATAAATACACACATACAGAGACACATATATCCTTCCGTATATAGGTGGTCGTAGGACCGTGTGATATAGCATTTCCTTAGAGGATGCAAATGTATAATTATTGCCTAGCAATCCTGGAACATTTTATTTGAGCTTCTATACGCGTCAGGCATGGAAATGGCTAATGCTTGAGAGATAAATAAACGTCTGAAATTTGAATGCCTATACGACTATGTGGCAATTTAAACGTATGTATATATGTACAATTGTTTTTGCTTCATGCTTCGATTGTAAATTTGTTTTTGACGTTATTTTCTCTCTTTTTGTATCAAGAGGAATATTCACATTGATAAATACGTAATATTTGAAGTGAATCGTGTGCTTTGAGGTGTGAATTTCAATATTCAACATTCAAGCCAAAAAATATAGTTCAAACTCAGAGATGTCAAAGAATATGTCGTTTTTACGTAAGATTTTCGATGAAAGTGAACACTATTATATTATGTGTGATAATTTGCCCGATCATCTGTCCATGATTCATGTATAATAATCTATTGTATATTGTTTGTCAATGACAGACGTATGATTTATAAACCTTCCCAGACAAATGTAATCATTCTGTTATATAATACGACTGTTTATATTAAACACTAATTAACATTTTCTCTCGTTAACTGATCAATAGACGACGTCTAATTCGGTCGGGGGTGAAAGTAGGTAGTTGGTTTGCTGTATAAGGTTAAGAATATTCATCCATTTTAACCCTTTCCTGTTCACGCCCTGGTTTTACGTCCCTGTGATTTTATAGTTGAGAAAACATTGTAGAAAAAGAAGAAATTGCTTGTAACAAGCAATATAGTCTTTTTCCACAATGTTTTCTACTCCTTACAATGGTTATTTTTCAAATTAAATTCACTTTGAATTTTCGACTTCAAAACCTTTGAATTCTGACCGGTCTAAAATTTTGCAAAAAAGGAAAGGGTTAACACAATCGCGCTTTTGGACGCCCCCCCCCCCCCCCACACACACACAAATAAAAAGAATCGGAAATATTGTGGAATATGAAGAAATTGCTTGTGACTAGAATTTAAGGAAGAGAGCATAATTAATCAATTTCGGAAGATAGGATTAAAGATATAAGCTATACCCCTCATTCAAACACACGCACACATACACACGCACACACACTTCAGAATTTCAGCCACTATGTCCTTAATAAAGGTTTATGCCACCAGTTGGCACGATAATAACAAACTACAGTACCGAAATTTCAGTTGTCTTAAAACGGTATTCAATATTAATAACGAAGATTCGGGAACGGACAAAAGTCAAATAGGACACAAGTAATTGTAATGAAGAAAGGTTTTCGGTGTTGGCATCGAGAAGAAAAATCCAACAAAATTGCAGAACAGAAGTACCCATCGGAGCTCAAACCCAGAACCACATGATGGTCATCCAACGCTATCCCGCCCACATTTGTACACTGACCCAGACAAGTGACCAGCGAGATGATGTCAGGGATCATTAGCCTTGACGTAATCAGTGTATAAATCAGTAAATACCTACTTGTCATTTATATAGCACATTTAGGGCTCTAATCTAATAAATCTGCTTTTTATAATTTCATCATTTTGACGAGTCTAACGCCCCATTGATCAGACAGACTTCTTGCATTCGCCCAAGCCTTACGAAGGTAATTAGTAACTATAATTGACCGCACTACATGATCAGGCAAAAATTCAGGGTAGCCATGTATGTATCAATTAAGCAAAGGGTTGGTTATCAGGGACTCATGCGGATAGAAAGATTAACAAAAATACATGCAGAATATTTAACCGATCTCATTTATCTTCATGTCGTTGATTGAAAGCATTGAAAACGATTTTTAAAACGGAAATTATGTAAATTCTTTGTATGATAAAAATCGAATAGAAATTAAAGCCCTCTGACTAATTCGAAGACTTATACCTAAACTGATATATTGCCTTCTTAGTGTATCAAAGATAGGACATTCCATTACAAATTGAGATTCATTTTCAACCTTGCATTGGTCACATACAATACATATCAGTATATTCAATACCGTTGTGCCTGGTCGATTCATGTAGATGGTCGCTTAACAGAGGTGGTCGCTCGAGCAAGACAGTACGTTTTGAATAACCCCAACCCTATATAAAATTGGCTGTAGTCCGGTACATTTTGAATAACCCACAACCCTATATAAGATTGGCTGTAGTCCGGTACATTTAGAATAACCCAACCCTATATAAGGTTGACTATATAGTCCGGTACATTTTGAATAACCGTTACCCTATATAAGATTGGCTGTAGTCCGGTACATTTTGAATAACCCACAACCCTATATAAGATTGGCTGTAGTCCGGTACATTTTGAATAACCCACTACCCTATATAAGATTGGCTGTAGTCCGGTACATTTTGAATAACCACAACCCTATATAAGATTGGCTGTAGTCCAGTACATTTTGAATAACCCCAACCCTATAAAAGATTGGCTGTAGTCCGGTACATTTTGAATAACCCACAACCCTATATAATATTGGCTGTAGTCCGGTACATTTTGACTAACCAATAACCCTATATAAGATTGGCTGTAGTCCGGTACATTTTGAATAACCCACAACCCTATATAAGATTGGTTGTAGTCCGGTACATTTTGAATAACCACAACCCTATATAAGATTGGCTGTAGTCCAGTACATTTTGAATAACCCACAACCCTATATAAGATTGGCTGTAGTCCGGTACATTTTGAATAACCCACAACCCTATATAAGATTGGCTGTAGTCCGGTACATTTTGAATAACCCCAACCCTATAAAAGATTGGCTGTAGTCCGGTACATTTTTGAATAACCCACAACCCTATTTAAGATTGCCTGTAGTCCGGTACATTTTTGAATAACCAACATCCCTATTTAAGATTGGGGGTAGTCTGGTACATTTTGAATAACCCCAACCCTATAAAAGATTCGCTGTAGTCCGATACATTTTGAATAACCCCAACCCTATATAAGATTTGCTGTAGTCCGGTACATTTTGAATAGCCCACAACCCCATATAAGATTGGCTGTAGTCCGGTACATTTTGATTAACCCGCAATCCTATATAAGATTGGTTGTAGTCCGGTACATTTTGAATAACCCACAACCCTTTATAAGACTGACTGTAGCCCGGCAACCCTATTAAGATTGGCTGTAGTCCGGTACATTTTGAATACCCCCCAACCCTATATAAGATTGGCTGTTGTCCGGTACACTTTGAATAACCCTAACCCTATATAAGATTGGCTGTAGTCCGGTACATTTTGAATAACCACAACCCTATATAAGATTGGCTGTAGTCCGGTACATTTTGAATAACCCCAACCCTATATAAGATTGGCTGTAGTCCGGTACATTTTGAATAACCCTAACTCTATATGAGCGTAAGCGTAGCTTTTTTATCAAAAAATTGAAGAGTTCTGTTCTGTAAAAGTACCCTAGTTTTTGCGACATACGACATAATAATCTAATTTTAGTTTCGTCTAACAAGATTTAAGCGTTTTGTCTGGCTGAATATTTTTTTATAACTCCACGAACAAAATTTGAGAACGCGATTATATAATCTAAATGTATTTATCATACAATATTATATTATATAATGTAGAAAACGAGGAGAATTTTCATTAAGGTATGAACCTAAGAACTTCGCGTATTTATACAGAGTGGTTAAGTATCAAGGTTCATACCTCAATAAAAAATTAAACATTCTCCTCCTTCCTTAAAGGAAATTTTCTTTTAGTGGAAGACCATCACTTGGACGTAAAGAATAACTGTATTTATAAACTGATATGATTTGCAGCTTCGTTTTATTTAAGATTAATTTTTACTACAGCGCCATTATTATTGTGGCAAGGGACTTTTATCTATCAATAAGTCATCTATGAAAGCATTAAATAATGTTATGCCAAGTTGATATTCCAAAGTGGTTCAAATGTTATAATTTATGGGGTAGGTAAAAGTGTTATTTTTAATTGGAACTTTGTGACAACATCCTGTATTCACATTTGTAAGGGTCATAAAAAAATCTAGCACAATTTCCATTGAGGGATTAAAAAAAACATTCCGATCTATCGAATCAAACTCTTTTGAGAAATCAGCAATATGCAATAAAAGGTACTTTTGTATACCTGACACCAAGACAAAATATTATCAAAAAATAATAATAACAATAATAAATAAATAAAAAAATAAATTCAGAAGTCCGACTCGGCTTCATATATAGAATCTGTTTCATTCTGTTTATAAAGCGTTCCAGTAAGAATTTTATTTATGAGACTGATCAGAGCATGGTCGAAATTCAAAGGTTTTTTGAAGACTACAATGTAAAGTCGAATTTATTTGAACACTTATTCAGAAGGGTAGAAAATATTGTGAAAAAAGAAGAAATTGCTTGTTACAAGCAATTTCTTATTTTTTTCACAATGTTTTCTCAAGAATACAAACACAGGGACTTAAAAACCAGTGATTTAGACACGAAAGGGATAAGAAACATGCACGAGAATGCTCTTCATTCACAAAGATAAATAATACCGATAAACTCATTACTGGAAAACAAATAATTTAGACTGGTCCAAATTCAAAGAAGTTGCGGACGACAAATTTTAGTTTATGAATCTGAAAAAAATCTTTGTTTATTTGGGGTTCGTTGTTGTTGTGCGTTGGGGGTTGTTGTTGTTTTTTTTTTTTTTTAAAAAAACATTGTGGATCATGAAGAAACTGCTTGTAACGATCAATTTCTTCATTTTCCACAGTGTTTATCAGCAGCTGTTCTCATGGAGAGGCGTCCAAACTTTATTAGCTTTATTGTTTGTGAATGGGTGAAGAGTATAATTGAATCCTGCTAGCTTGGTCATCGAAACTCCCTGAATGGTAAACACAACTAAGACTTATGCAATGCAACGTATAAATAGATCTAAATATATCGCTAATAGGATGTCATGGGTTTCGATAACTGACGGCGGCACATATTCTTCTCATCAATCGGTGGATAATTGTTAACCAAAGTGGGATAGCAGCTGGAGGCTAGGAAAGGGTGTGGTGGTAGTATTGGTGTAAGAAATACCTGGAATCCATTGTTAGGTGCTCCAGCCGCCGCGATATGACTGAAATATTGTTAAAAGCGGCGTTAAACCCCATTCATTCAATCAATCAATCATAATCAGCGACATCGTGTTTTCTATTTTTTTTCTATTACAAACGGCCACTTTAAATGTATTAAAATGTATGTGTATATCTCTGATAAAAGGAAGCTATTGGAATCCAATAAGTTCAACTTAGACATTTTATGAACAGTAGAACCATGCCTTAAAAAGTGTGCCAGTTTACTGATTTATAAAATACCGGGTTTTAAAGAGTGATTCGAGTTCAAATGATCTATTAGTTACACTTCCACATTGTTCAGTTTGTTTCCTTAAAAGAACATCTTTCTCCTGTCACTTTTTATAGTTTTAAAGCTTTACTGCCATCGCCAGCCGAAATACCAGTAACTCTTTTTAAAGCATTCAGGTCTAATTACAGAATATTTCAATTAAAGACGAAAAGAGTATTTCAAAAGAGTATTCTGCACTTAACGTCCCCGTGTTAAGTTTCGTTTGGCGTGTGGCACGGGTGTAAAAATAAGAAGACCTTTATTTGTTTTTGACCGATAGGGAGTCATTAGAATGATGGCAGAGCCGATAAGGGCTCAAAATTAGGGATTACTTAAAATTCCTTACTTCATTATTGTGACTTCCCTAACCGTAATCACGCTAAACACGACCGCAAAGTTCTGTAAAATAATGTGGTTCCTGCAGTTTTATATTAACCAATAACCACACAATGACGCTTTTTAACGCCCCTGAAAAAAAAGGTTTCGAAAACATTGTGGAAAATGAAGATATTGCTTGTATACGTAACAAGCAATTCAGTTATCCACAATATTTTCTTTGCAAAACACAAAGAATTTTAGAATTTCATCAAGTTGAAATTGTCGCCTGCAACTTCCTTCCGTTTGACCAGTTTAAAATTTTCTTTTGTTGTAAACGGTTGAGGGATAGGCAATATCAATAAAAAAAACTATTTACCAATCAAACTATTCATTTAGTCAGGAAATGCACAATGAGCCCTGAGCCTTGTATTGTTGTTCTTTCGCGACCTAAGCGTCACATTTTAAGCTTTTTCAAGCTTTAGCTACGACATTTATGTCGCCAACACATGATTTGCCCTTATTTTATGTCCCTGACCAAAATTACTTTTTTCTACAAAACATATCATTTTAGATCTCATTCGAGCAGCCATGTTGGAGGTCAAGCGGATGTAGCACAGCAAGCAATGGCACCGGTCATTTCCCAGCACAGCCACTCCACTTCACTCGAGTCACTAGCTTCCGATCAACTTGAGCTCCCCCATGTCTCAAAATTCATCAAAGGCAAAACTCATAGAATATCAAAAACTGTTTACGAAAGAGGGAATTCTAACTGTCTCCCCCAGGATTATTACAGCACATTAGAACAAAGTCATGTCTTCTAGGGTAAGTTGTATGGTTATCGCGTATAAAACATGTACTCATCGAAAAGATATTGAAAGAGTTTTAGATTATGTTTTAAGTGAATGTAACTTCGTCAATTATACAAGCATTAAAGATTGATTAATAAGCAATGATCTTTTATAGGCGATCCATGGTTGTCTGACCACAGGAACATTAAAGACGACGATAAAGGAGTCGTGCTGGTAAGTGCATATCAAAACTGACAATTATGATTTATACCGACAAAAGGTTTATAACATCTCGTGGTAACAAAATATTGCAAGCCATAAACCATAATAAGACACGATCTTGAATCTGTGCAAATTATAACGCAGTGGTATTCCGCTCGGATCCAAAAGGATTGTCATATTCATTTTTCGTTGTGACAAAATTGATTTCCAACAAATATCGTCTAGCAGTCCAAAACTATATTTTAAAAACACGTTCAAGGACACACGACAATCTCTCGATGACCAATGTCACTTTTTTCGTCAAATCGCAAAGATTTGAATACCAAAAATTGTACAACTTTCACGTAAATTAATACTCACTGGTGCGAGTAATTATTGACATATCAACTTTGCGTCTTTTTATAAAAAAAAGATTCTGAATAGCATCGGTAAGTGACCCAAACCTCTAAGCTATCAATAGGTAGTAGTTAAGACGTTTAGGAAGCCCACACATGTAAATGAAATCAACAACAAAAATCGTTTGATCATAACACTACGCCTGACAACGGTCAAGCTATATGCTAGTTTACGTTCACGTCGTGTAACAGACATGTGTTTTAATCCATTTCCAAACAATGACCTTTAGTGACGCCCTTCAAGGAAAACATTTGGAAAAACATTGTGAAAAATGAAGAAATTCCTTGAAATAAGTAATTTTTCATTTTCCAAAATGTTTTCTGCCTAGAAAGATGAAGAAATCTTGAATTACATAAACTTTAAATTGTTGTCTGCAACTCCTTTCAATTTGGACCAGTCTAAAATTTTGCCGTCTGGTAATGGGTTGAGTACTCATGCACCCAGAAAACATTTTCAAGCGCACATACGTCACTATCGTGCTGTGACTCAATCGTTAGTTTTCCTGAGCTTAACTAGATACTGTTAATTGAATAATTGTGGTAAGACACTTTAGCTCATTCAAAGATATCGCATTTAACCACAAACGAAATATTAACAACCTCTTGAGTACATCTAGATGGTTTAAACAAAAATAGAATTGTACCCATCACAGCTGGAGACTTTAAATAATTGAAATGGTATGTCCTTGTTTAAAATCTGGCAAAATAATTACAAAAAAAATAACCATGAAAATGAATCAATCACGCCCCACTTCCTTATCCGTGCAATACTCTTGACACAAAGGGAACACGTTAAGTTAGTATTGCGTATAGTTAAACATGTATTAAGCGACCACTCAAAGGGGCGACCAGAATGTGGTTGTACGTGAAAATGGTCTCTTAATACACGTTTTTGTGATATATAGAGAGATCGGTTCGACTGCAGACATGAATTGTTCTGGATCCTAACTCAATCCTAAGTTGATGGAACTCATTAGAATCGTCTCATTGAGTAAACCCTAATCCACACAGGATTTAGTTTTGATAATTCTACAAGCCGAAACGTCCAATTATAAAGATCCTTTGTCTTAATGCAAGCGGTAGCTTAATGCAATGGGTCGCTTATTTAATGTTTCGTTCCACCAAGATTGACTTCTGTATTTACAATAAACTTTTGAAATATGATTGGCTTTAATGCTTTCAAATCCTTTCTCAATTTCATAAAGCCTTTTTTTTAAACAATTACTTGCTTTCAAGTATGTTTTCACTTAATGGGGAAAGGGTTAAACTGCGAATTATGATGGATGCCAAACAATGAAGTTCAAAAGATGATTAAGCAAAAAGTCCACCTATTCCTCTTTTTGAATCATCCTTTAGTTTTAATTACGTTTTGTTTGACAACCCCATCGTTAAAGACCGTTTTACTTCACTTTCAAGTGACATTTAACTCATAAATTATCAATTTTAATAATTAATACAACCACGACAGTTCAGCATTGCTTTACAAATGTTACGCAAATGTTTAAACAACTATCCTTAACGTTTGTTTTAATGGGTTGTCTTTCAGAAGAAACGGTTGTACCACAAGCTTATTACGCGGAGGTCGTATGTAAACAAACATCGTTTGACGCTCGTTTGGAATTGACCAATCGCTAGCACCGCCTATTAACTCCGACAGGAAGTTCCGCGTCGATTTTTAACTGCGTTATTTTGCCAAATTTATTGCCAGTAGCATATAACAAAATCTAAATTTGTTGGTTGGTGACCTAAATGTCGTAACTACAGCTTGAATAAGCTGTAGTTACGACGATTAAGTCGCCAAACCAAGGGTAAAGGCTCACAAAAATGGCGGCCAATGTTGGAGTTGATAAATTCAGGTCCGGGCTGAATGAATTATTTGATTGGTCGGGTTATCCCTTGATTGACAGCCGCTATTGGTCAACTACAATATGATAATTCTTGATGTTGTCAGACTAAGAGATTTCCTTGTAGAGTCCCAGTATTAACTCATTTCATTACAATATCGCATTTTGACGCCCCTAAAGAAGAGAGCTTAAGAAAAAAAATGTGGAAAATGAATAAAACGCTATTTCTACTTTATCTTAATTTTTTACACGACAAAGAATTTTAAAATTTACTTAAATAAAAATTGACGTTTACAACGTCTTTGAACTTTGGCCAGTCTAAAATTGTGTCGTGTGTCAATGAGTTAAGTAGATGTAGAATGCAATATTGGACAAGGGCGGCTATGACAATTCTTCCAATCAGGAAAGGGTTTTTTCGAAGATCTTTAATTTGGATAGAATGTGTCTGTGCGAATTAAACCTCATAATTACAGCTTGAATAAGCTGTTAATACGAGAGCTGTAGTTACGATATTTTGGTCTTCTAACACCGTGTGTCTATATGAACTGTTAGAACGTCTTTAAAAAGTTCTCTTTCTTGTATAGTGTTAGTCGCGGAGTAGTAAAGAATAATTCTTCGTGTATTTGGACAAGGATCTATCTTGAAATGTTCTTCCATTGCAAACGTGGCCTTTGGTATCTTACCCATCGATGGTTAATTGTGAATCAACTAGGCTGATTATTGATTTTTCGATCATTTGATTGATTGATTGTTTGATTGATTATATGGTTTATTAGTTATTGGGTTGGTTGATTGGGGTTTTTTGGTTGCTTGGTTACTCGCTTGCTTGAATGATTTTTAGGTTGTAAGGACATAAGCATCTCTCTCAATTGATTACTTCAATTTTATGTCGGGGGCCAGTACAGCCATAACATTCTTTCCCTGGCACTAGCTCCTCATCCTATTCAGGACCTTCGCCCATCGGTGACAGACAAATGACGTATGTCAAGATGGTTTTTGTCAAATATCAGAAAGACTATTGGCGGAGATGGGGTTTGAACTCGCCACCGAAGGAGCGCGTTACCAACTGAGCTATCTTGGCACCGCTGTTAAACCTTTCGTGATTTGCAGGTTTCGAAGACAAAATTTTAAAAAAGTTGATTTTAATGTGAAAAATAATCATTCTGTAGGGTTGAAAAAATTGTGGGAAAAGAAGAAATTGCTTGTTGCAAGTAATTTCTTCTTTTTCTACAATGTTTTCGCAATTATAAAATCAACATGACGTAAATCAAGGATTAAACAGAAAAGGGTTATAAGAGGGGAAGCTAGAATGTCTCTAACTAACTGTTGGCAGGGTAAGAAAGATCTGAGGTAAGCGTTTTAACGGTAAGAATCTTTCACATTTAATATGACTTAAGATGACAGGATCAAATTAAAATTCCTTTGATTCCTTCTAGTTTTATTGCACATGTTTTAATAAAAGTTTTATGATTAAAATATCTTACACGTTTTATATATTGTTTTATTGATTCTGATTCGTTTTTTGTTAGTTCTTCATGACAGCCGCTTTGTCATGGCTTTATTTAGGTGCCCCCTAAAATCTTCAGATCGAAAGGACTAACGCAGATGCTTAAATTACGGACATTTTTTATGGTGATGGAAGAAACTTCTATCCACATATTGAAGGTATAAAAAGGGCTTTAGTTAATGATTTTTCTTAGTCTTTACATAAAATATGTTTGAAAAAGGTAAATTTTGTCAAGGTAAAACAACAACTACAAAACTAATAGCAAATAATTGTTGTACTCTGTAAAAGCCTAACCTATGTTTAGTGTAGCGAATTTCATCGCCCCGGTGGGGATTTGTAATATCTGAAAAATAGAAAAATATAAACAGAAAGAAATGTTAGTTGTTTCAAACTATCTTTTTCTTTATGAGCGATGTCTATATTATTATCAAAATCATTAACATTATTATCATCATACGTTTTACGTATTCTTTACGTTACGCTGCACCAGATTATAATTTGGGGTATCAAAAAGATATAGAACAGTCCATTTAAGAGATGAAGAGAATATTTTTTGTTTTCATGGAGGTATGAACCGAAAAACCTAATCACACTGTATGAATACGCGAAGCGGATTCATACATTGTGTGATTAGGTTTTTCGGTTCATACCTCCATGAAAACAAAATATATTCTCTTTATTTCTTATAATTTAATAGCATTGAGTGAAAAAAAAAACAAAAGCTTTATAAACTTTGATACCTTTTTGTATGGGACTATTTTGTGTGGAAGCATACAAAATCGCTGCGTGCTCAAAATTTTGTTCATGGAGGTATGAATTCAATTTTTCGACCAATCAGAACGCTTATTTTTGATAGACAAAACTAACAATTGAATTATTATTCGGTACATACAAGTAACTTCACCTGTTATGTTGAAATGATGTTCGGCGGACAGCTCGCCACGCCCATTGACCTGCGACATGGCATTTCGACTGAGGTAATGGTTAGTGACGTAAAATAAAGGCAACAATTGTTTGGTGAGCTAAATGTCGTGACCACAATTTGATTAAGCAGTAGCTACGACGTTTAAATCAATCGCCAAACCAGCAAAAATGCTGAAACATAAACGTCGGAGTTCAAATTTCACATCCTGTCTAAATAAAGGATTTGATTGGTCAATCGATAAATGAATGACAGCGAGTATCCGGTAATTCAATTGGCAATCAAGTTAACCCTTGTCATGCTGAACCCGGAATATTTCGATTTGGGCAGGAGGTGTAGACTAAGATCAGACTGCACTTATGTGCAGGCTGATCTTAGTCTATACCTCCTGCTTGTACTTTTTCTGTCAAAGTTGTTTATGAAGTTGATTTCTAAAAGAAATATTGATTTTTGAACAACAAGTTCTATCAGTGCTTTCAGCCCTTTGATTTGACAGTAATTCAGTAAGGTAACTTATACAGCATGACAATGGTTAATATGCACTGAATTCTGTATAAGAAAGTGTGCAAGCTGCAGTTTACCCATTATTTAGGTGACTTGAATTCATATCACAGGGCAAATTTGTCTTTGAATGATTCATTTACTGTGAAAAATGATAAAAGGGAACTGTTTATATGCAATAAAATTGACTTAAAAAACAGAAACTGCTGAACCGGCTCGAATTTTAGGAAATCCTATTTTTCGAAATTAGCATTCACGGTTTGAAATTGTCCATGATTTTGCTTTATTTTCTCTGAGTAACTTCTTATAAACCCTTTTCCTTTATTATTGTGTATTACCATTACTATTGTGTATTACTGTGCCACCGATTTATCATAAATTAAAACATGTATTTGTCCAGCTGTGTAATGTGTCTTCGTTGACTGAAATTTAATAGTTGTCTTACGAATTGTGAATTTGCAGTCTCTTTCAAATAAAGGCGGATGTCTTGTAAGCAATCTTCTGTTGATTATTTCCAAACAATGTTTGTATCGACACTTAAAGACTCATATATCTTTTAAACACAGTAACCGTTCCTTCAACCGATGACGTATAAACTTGTTAAAAACGGAGAAATATAAGAATGTCAAAAAAGAAATTGGTTTAATTTGAAATGCGTTTTCATTACAAATACTTCGTCTGTGTTCCACCAAAACCTCGTAACCACAGCTTGGATAAGCTGTAGTAACAAGGTTTTGGTAGAACGACGACGATGTGATTCTGTGTATAATATTGTCAACTATTTAACAAATACGGAAAGTGCGGACACCAAACAGCCTTGGCAGCCGATCAGAACAATTAGAATGTTTTAGGATTGTTTAAAGAAGCTTTTGGACCACTATCTATTTGTAGAGCACGTAGTGAAGACACCGATCAGACTGTGATGGTGCAATGGCTGATTTGATTCTTTTACTTGGCACTCATGTGAAATAGCTGGAATGTCACCTACAGGCTATTCTGAGTATCTACTTGACACTCATGTAAAATGGGTGGAAATCTTACCCACAAGTTAATATTGCTCATCTTGCTTAACCGAATATAAAAATGTCAAAAAAGAAATTGGTTTAATTTGAAATGCGTTTTCATTACAAATACTTCGTCTGTGTTCCACCAAAACCTCGTAACCACAGCTTGGATAAGCTGTAGTAACAAGGTTTTGGTAGAACGACGACGATGTGATTCTGTGTATAATATTGTCAACTATTTAACAAATACGGAAAGTGCGGACACCAAACAGCCTTGGCAGCCGATCAGAACAATTAGAATGTTTTAGGATTGTTTAAAGAAGCTTTTGGACCACTATCTATTTGTAGAGCACGTAGTGAAGACACCGATCAGACTGTGATGGTGCAATGGCTGATTTGATTCTTTTACTTGGCACTCATGTGAAATAGCTGGAATGTCACCTACAGGCTATTCTGAGTATCTACTTGACACTCATGTAAAATGGGTGGAAATCTTACCCACAGGTTAATATTGCTCATCTTGCTTAACCGAATGGAGTATATGCGTCAGGTAGACATAGCGGGATTTATAAACTTAGGTTAAAATATCAATTTAGAATAACCGAGTTGTCTGTGATATGCATTCACTGCTTTTATTTTAAGGCAAGAATTTTATGGTATCACACCCGAGAACTGATACGCTAAAGCGAGCGACCAACTCTGTATGAGTGACCTTCCTGGAATAACATCCGGAGGTCGCTGCAGGGTAAAAACAGTTCTTTAACAAAAATAAAACTAGTCCAACATGAAAACAGAATTAAGTAAGCAGTAGTGGTGCACATGCCCAGATGTTTGTTTTTTCACGAGTTTTGCATCTAGTCTATAGTTATGCCGTCTTTGTACTCGACTATATATCGCTTGAATCAAGCTGTAGTTATGAGAAATTAGAATTAGAATGACAACGACGATATTCTGCAAATGAGTGTTGGAGTAGCGAAACTAACTGACCTTTTCATAGGTGGGAAAAGACGGTGCCTCTATCCTTGAAAGAATAAGTAAAAACATCCATGACCTATGAAATTTGGTCCTTTATTGACGAAGAAGCTTTTAAAAGGTCATATTTCAACGAATGTAGTGAAATCTGCTACAGCATCGTAAACATGCGTAATTAAATATAGAACAAAAAAATCGAAAATCCGCTGGGATCTGACTTGTGTTATACCGTGTTAGAGTGTATTTGTCAGGAGAGTCTATAATGAAATTACAAGGGTATAACCCCGAAACACTTCTTGTAGTAAAGTTTTTCTGAGATCTGAACGTTGTTCCTTTTTGTATATTTTGCTTTCAAAGAAAAATGGCCCTTAATTATGCTTACATTTTCGAGAATCATTTATCGCGTTTATTTTCTCTTTGTTATATAACCAGTCATTCATAAGACATATTTTGCATAAAAATTGCATTTTTATGTAAATGTACATTTCACCCCATCGAGTAGCATGAAAGATATACTAGCACACGTTAATTATAAACAAAAATTTTGGCATCACTCATGTTTTTTATGATTGAGTAAGACATAAAGAAAAGTAACTCTTTTTCCCATTTTCACACCTGTACATTTGATTAGCATAAGTCAGATTGATACCTTTCGTTACCTCTCAATAAGATGAAAAACATTCTAATTTGACAGATCAGAAGCGATTCGTATTCGTGTACTCTGTGAAATAAATTTACTATACCGGTGGCGGAAGATTATTCTGTCTTGAAGCCTAGGTTATATTTTAGTGAATATTCTGTACAAAGCAAGGATCGACGGAATGCGACTGTCGATCAAAGAACCAATCCAACAATTATATCAGAATTGAACTTTAAACTCAGACATTGTCACTTTGTAGGAAAGGTGAATTAAACTACAGCTTTGGGTAGCCGACCAACCATTTTTCTTTTTTTGTTTTATGTTACTGGTTATAAAATTTGTAAGACTAACGTCGTTTGATATCGAAGTGGAACTTCGTGTTGAGGTTCAGTTGGCGTTGCCAGCTTTCGGTCATTCGATGCATGTCCACGAGCAAGGTACTGAATCGATACATAGTAAGTATCTACCATTGCCACCGTTTTTAATCGTTGGCAACATATGAATACAAATATTGTATAGGTGTATAAGAAGTGTGAGCTTCAGGCTTCCTTTAGAAGGCCAACACAACTTGCGTAACAAATTAATATGCTTGCTGGTAGAAGAAATCATCGATGAAAAAGGGGAAATTTCCTCTTCAACCAGTCTCCATTTTTTCTTTAACCCTTTCCTGTTCATTCCCTGGTTTTTACGTCCCTTCTTTGTTTTTATACTTGAGTAGAAAATATTGTGGAAAAAGAAGAAATTGCTTGTAACAAGCAATTTCTTCTTTTTCCACAATATTTTCAACCCCCCCCCCTGAATGATTATTTTTTAAATGAATTTGACTTTTGATAGTCGTCTGCAAAACCTTTGAATTTGAGCAGGTCTAAAATTTTGAAAACCAGGAAAGGTTTAATCACAGTGTTTTCCAGCCATTGCTTTAGGAGGCGTCAGTACAAGGGTTGGTGTCGAAAATAGTCAATGCATTTCTCATTTGGACAATTTATTTTTCATTTCAATCCATGTATGACAGAATAACAAAAATTGAGTAATCTCATTTTACACTACTCTCCTCAGTCGTCCGGTATCATTCTGGAATCGCAAATATTTCAGCTTTGTCCTGATCAATATAACATCGTAAATCCCATTGCATGTATAAAAAAGGGGGGCGCTCATGAAAACAGATATCACCGGTCAAGTACAATCAATCTACTTGTGTTATTATTTAAAAAAGTATCCCAACTTTTTTCATTCTTTTAAGAGACGATCTTTATAGTTTAATCAAACAGCCAATTGTCCTGAGTACTTTAAAGATTTCGATTTATAGTTCAAAATGAAGTTATAATGAATCATCTGGGATTATATGTAAAAGACCGAACAGTTTAGTATGTTTACAAAGTCGATGTAATTTGCTTTGACACTTTAGCCATTACAACAAGTGTCGTGTTGTAGAAAAGGAGAATGTAAAACACTGTGAGAAAAGAGGAATGCTTGAAATGGGTATTTTTCCTTTTCACGGATTATCAATGGATTCTTTTCTATTTGTGTTTTTTTAAATGCACACTTTGATTGAAATGCCATCTGCAACTTGTTTAGATTTGGACGAGTGTGTACAATTCTGTATGAAAGAAAACAATGTTTGGATTTTTACCCAGTCGATTAAAGTGGCCTTATACTGCCTTTCTTTACTTTGTCTACACCGTATCTTGCATTTTTGCTGCTGAATTAAGCATGGTATCAGCTCGCTGAATAACACAAATGTCAAAATTTACTTCCATAGTTGCACTTTTTTAGCCTGAGATTGCGTAAGCAATCTGGGGTTAAAATTACAATGCTAAAAATTCAAACAAATGTTTTGTTTAACAAATTAATTGGTCATTCATAGGATCATATTCGCAATGTCTGAAAACGGGTTAGTCGTGCTCGGACTTTGTTTCTATATATTTTTCCCTCCGAATTCTACCCAAAGGATGCAACGTCTACATACCGCTTTTGAGAGATGTTAACCTGGTAAACGACCGCCCACCCTTCTCTCGCTCTCTTTATCTGGAGATTATAAAGCGCATATTTACATAACGAAATTGGTCTGTGTGGTACAATACTCACATAGCACGCAAGAGCCTCCTAGTTCGAACCTGGCTACCCATCTCTCTCACTCTCTAGCTCTCTCTCGCTAGCTCCACTGGCTGAAAGCCAACGAGCTTTTGTCATGATGTGGTGTCCGTCGTCCGTCCGTCCGTCCGTCGACTTTTACTTTAAAGATCTTCTTCTCAGAAAGTACTGAACCAAATTCAACCAAAATTCACAGGAAGGATCCTTGGTGGCCTTTATCATTTGATCGGGAGAAAAATATGTAACGATATAAACATGTAGATATATCGTTACAATACTTCAACGGGATGAAAATTATTGCGGGCAGGTTGTGTCCCCTAGCGCACAAATTGGCAGATCTGCGCATAATCGACAGTAGATTTGGGTAAAAAGTGGCACCTCCGATAATCCGGCCATCAAACTTTTTCTGCCCAGATCATAAATCTCCTGTATACATATCTCAGGCTTTCAGCGCTTTGATTTAATTTGATTTCGTCGTCGGGCGTGCAAAATTTGCCCCATGATTTCTTTGTCTTTGCAGCTTTAGAATGAAAAATCTGCTACAGACATAGCATGAAGTACAAAACAAGGAACTAAAAACGGTGACAGAAAAAAGATTATGCCATCTGGGCGGGATTAAAATTCATTGAACGGGTGTATAAATATTGACACAATGTTTAATTTTTAACAATTACAATTCGAATAAGTCTCACATTACGATTTCAAGATGTGTACCTATCTTTTAAAACATGATTTGACACTGTATTTATTTTTTGTTTGAGTGCTTCTGTTTCAAGAAATGGTATAAATCGCCTTCAGTCGACTATTACAGAGACAGAACTTGCGAACCTTGGTTTGGCTTTTTTTCTTGTGCTGTGTGCACCAAATAAAGGTATCATGTTATATGCTTCCTTTCTGATACGGAGGGGTATGTTACCATACTCTTCCTGGTCTTTCCACATAAAAACTTTTCCGTCTACATCTAGATAACAAATCGTCGGTGTTCTTCCAAAACCTCGTTACTACAGCTTGGAATAAGCTGTAGTTACGAAGTGTTGGTAGAACACCGACGTAATGTAGGTAAAAACTCTTTCACAGTTCATTATTTATTACAAAGCCAAGGTTAATTGTGAATTGTGTCGAGTGGGAAAGAACAAAAAATAAACGCTTAATCTAAACATGTACAATTTGCATGTATAAGCATTTCAATTGAATAAGGACACTTCACAATCGATAGCTCTGGCCATCTTTCATTGTTGTTGTTCTTATTACATAAAAGGATCTCAATAAATGTTTTATTCACATTTAAGTAGGCGGTAATCTTTAACCTACAATCCCCCTTTTTTATTCCCCTCAAGAAAATAGTTAAGGATAACAATGTGAAAAAATGAAAAAGTGCTTGTGACGAGCAATTTATTCATTTTACACAATGTTTTCTACCAAAATCGAAAGAGATAACTAGCATTCTCTCATCTTGAAGTTGTAGTCTGAATCTTCTTTGAATATGGATAAGTCTACAATTTTGCTGTATGGTAATAGGTTAAGTCGAAAATTTTAATTTTACGTCACGATTAAGGGTCCTAGTCTACACCTCGCAGATGTTACCCATTTGTGTATAAAAACAGATAATGAAATTTTATTCTTAAAATCAATATTGAAAAGATAATATTAAAAAGTAAAGCGTCAGTGGTAATGTAAATGAAACTACGTGACTTTCTTAAAGACTGTCAAAATTGTCAATTGAAATGTATGGAAACGGAAAATTGAACAACGTTACAATATGCTTTAGGAGTGCATATTTCATTATTGGTTAATACAATGGGTGGACAATGACAAGATAATTGGAGAAAACATGTCACTATTGAAGAACAGAGCAACTGCAAACACTTCTTTTACCACTTGGATCAAATTAAGTGAACCTGAGCATTTACTCCATTATCTATTTGGTTGGTTGTAAACTATTCAACGAATGTATCTGAACACATTTAGGTATCGTGCACCAAAGTCCAATTCTCTCGACTTTTATATGCACATCAAAACACAAATGGCAATAAATAAGATAGAGTGGTTATAGTAACACATGGGAGTTCAACCAACTATTTGAAAAGCTGGTAAGATCCAGCACAGGTCAATAGTAGCATAAGCTTTAGTATCTGTATAATAGATATCGACGGTGGCTACCAAAATACCGTAGAAAAGGCTTTGTTCAAGATGTACTTACTTTAGTCGTCCATTGGCGACATAGTCGGTGTAATTCTTAAACCTCTTAATTAAAGTTTTTAAATGCATTAAAAAGGTTTTAGAATTACATCGACCATATGTAGAATAGGCATTATACTCTCAGAAAACCTTCAATAGCAACAATAGTAGCATAAGCTTTAGTATCTGTATAATAGATATCGACGGTGGCTACCAAAATACCGTAGAAAAGGCTTTGTTCAAGATGTACTTACTTTAGTCGTCCATTGGCGACATCGTCGGTGTAATTCTTAAACCTCGTAATTACAGTTTTTAAATGCATTAAAAAGGTTTTAGAATTACATCGACCATATGTAGAATAGGCATATACTCTCAGAAAACCTTCAATAGCAACAACAGATACTTTTTTACTCTTGATAATCGAAATAGTCACTTTTAGGAGACGTGCCAAGTATATCAAAAAGTTACGGATTGCTCGCTCTGCCTACTGACTCCACTGGCCACGCCCACTGACTCCAACAGGAAGTTCCGCCACTATATTTCCATGTTAGCGTGGGTCAAATCGAAACCCAAGATTTACAAAATAGTGTTACGTTCATTTTTAGATTTTTATCATTACATTTGTCTTCTGTAGTTTGAGAGTGTGTTATCTTTCTAACATCAAATTAGACCTTGTCCTGTGGGGACTCGTGGGCAGTTCAGGGCAATGATAAAACAATCAAGATTACACTTTAAAGGCGAGAAATTTGTACTTCTTTATCTCCAACAAAATCTTAGTTTTGCCGACTTCTTAAATGTTTACAGTTATATCATGTTTAATATGAAGATATTATCTGATCATTTGTAAGGTATCGGTATGATTAAACGGTAAAATCCGTCTGGTGGTTTCAAGTAATTTTACTAGTCAAAGACAAGCCTGCTCCGAAACAGTACTTGGAAGAAAGCCGGCGATATCGTTATAACTGAAACATATTTATATCACTGCTTTTAAACTCATTTCTCTCTTTATTTAACCCATAATCACATGACAAGATTTTAGACTGGTCCAAATTCAAAGGAGATAAAGACGTAAATCTTAAGTTGATGAAAATCTTCGATTTTGGGGGCGGGATAAGAAAACATTGCAGCTAATGAGGAAATTGCTTATCAAAAGCAATTTCTTCATTTTTTACATTTTTTTCGAAGCTTATTTATCTTAAGCGTCTTCAAATAGCGGGATGGTGCGGAAATGGGTTAAAACTGTATCGATCACAAGTTCAACAAATTCTTATTTGTTTATTACGATTTTCTTTAAACTTATCTAACGATGTGTAGATTGCCCCTACAAATACGCGAGGACCATATTACGGAGAAGATAGGATAAAGTGAAATTCAACTTTGGGTTATTAAATTCGCGTCTATCAAACGTTACATATAGCTGGAAATAAAGTGCAGTTGCTGTTGAATGTTCATTGAATTTGAAAATCAATTGACCATATACATGATATAAAGCCTAGTAAAGAGAGAGGAGGAATACGACCTATATTTCACCGGGGATAAACTATCAATTGATAACAAAAACAAAATAAATAAACCGCAACATTGGCCACTATGTTGTTCTTTCGATCATTTATTCAGTGTTCTCGCTTTATGAACTGTGAAACTTTAACAATACGCTCTCCACAATGTAAGTATAGACGCAGATCAGTCCTAGTCTTGTGACACATTATCACCATTGGTCCATACATAATGATTGCAATTTGTGTTAGAATGGAAAAGAAACATTGTATTTGATCAACGCCTAAAAACATTGATTAACCCCTTTCCACAGAATAACGCTTTTTAAATGTCCTTTAATATAGGAGCTTTGGAAGCAATTTCTTCTTTATCCACAAAATTTTCTAGCCAATTGTACAAAGGTTTTTAGAATTTATCAACTTAGAATTGTCGTCTGCAACTTCTTTGAATTTAGACTGATCTATCATTTTACCGTGTTAGGATGGGTTAAGGGTCTGACAGCATCACAAACGGATTAGTAGTCATCAATAAATAATCTTCATCATAAATCATAATATTTACCATTGCAAATGTTTAATGGAGTCCACCATTTGGTGTTTTTACGCTGGGAAGATTTCTGTAATTAAAAATCAGACATTTCTAAGTCCGGTGTGTAAAAACCAGCGAGACTGCTAGGGCGATAATATCGGAACCAGGGCACGTTAGAAGAGGCTCAAATATGTTAGTTCGATATGATCGGTGTGTTCAGCCACTCTTTTTCCAAAGAGATCGTATTTTCTTATCTTATTCACAAAAAACTAAGTGGCGGATTGCTGTTGTCAATCAAGAACCAGTCGACCAGTCAAATCATTCATTAAGATAAAAAAAACAAAAAACATTGAACTCCTATATTCGCCTACATTACTGTAAAGTATCCTTGTTCTGCGACTTAAGCGTCAAACTGTAGTTACGATGTTTAGGTCGCCAACTAATATACTTTTATATTTCATGCAACTGCGTATAACTTTTCAAAATAACGCCGTTTATTATCGAAATTAATGTAGACATGGGTAATAGGACATTAAAGTTACGTCAACTCTTTGGTTGTGAAGTTGTTGTTGTTTTTTTTACTGTTATTATTACTGTTGTTGTTTTTAATTTCTCTTATGGTTTTTCAGTCAATGCTCCTCAACTTTAGATATTTCACTGTAGCATGATGGCTAACACCAGAGAGGGACCCACACTACATGACGCAGTCTATCTCTATTGATGTGCCAAGATAGCAAATTGATTTCTGTTCTGTAATCCCTGAGAGTGACATTTTTGAATCCATGGTTGACCAGGGTCTATAACCCCTATTAAACACACTCCTTATACACCTTCTGTCTCAGTAAAATCAAGGACCCCGGACGGGAAGGGCCGATAAACATTTACCATGTCCGAAACCATGTTCTCACAATCCAACATCCTGCAAAAATAGTTTATCATTCATTGACCCATTCCCACATAATCTTACCTTTTTATGCACCCCAAGCAAAAATGGGTAAAGGTTGTGGAAAATAAAGAAATTGCTTGTAACAAGCAATTTCTTTATTTGCCACAATCTTTTCTTCAGAGAAAGACTTATATTTCTAAAACTCCCCAACTTACTATTTTTTTCTTTCTTTCGTGATATACTTCCTAAGATAATATACTATTCTAAAAACAGTAAGTTTTTCTGGCTTATTTGTAAATCACATTAGAAAATAATATAATATTTCATTGTAGAAATTATAGATGAAAAAAATGGACAGGCGAGTTAGAGTTATAGAAATAAAACTTGTTATTCATTCCAACAAAAGATTTCGTGTTTACAGATCTATGCAGTGTGAAGTCCCATTTGTCGGCAGAAATCTTATTTCGTAGGATTACCGAAATGGGCGTATTCTCACATTTTTCCTAACGAATTTAGACCCAATTTGGCCATTAATGGTCCAACAAACACTAAATCAGATATAAAATGGATCAAAATTAATAGAAACTTGGTGAAATTATTACAAAGAGAATGGAAATTACCTTTAATAGTAAATTAATGTCTGTGGACTAATCCAGGAGTCGTTCTTTACGAGGCTCTAGAGTATGGACAAAATCCTTCTACCCTTTACACAAACAACCTCCTTATAACACTAACTGAAAAACTTTACAAAAATACAGTGGGAAATAGCACAATACTTGTTCATATGCAGGATATCCATTCTAAATAATACTATAATCCTGTTCGAGTACTTGTATGTTCGGGACAGTGAACTAGATGGTGTCTGATATTGTACAAAATACGTCACTTTCAGTCTTGCTTATGACGGATAGCATAAACTAATGCTTATGTATGACAAATAAGTCAAACACTCAATAAGGTAAATATATATATTGGGTCTTATAATACTTTGATCCCGAAAAATGTTCAACCGCATGCAATGCCTTTCTAAATAACTGTTTTCTATTGAAAATCGCAAAAAAACTTTCTGTGTAGCATCTTACTCCAAGAGTTGGGGACAGAAGGATGACTAGATCTGGCAGAATTAAATAACAAAATTAGACGAGAGAATTGATTTGATCTTAAATCAACAATGAATTTTAAGTGTATATCCGCCATTGGGAATTTTGGGTATATGTAAGGTATCAGACTAAAAATACCGTTACAAAAACGAGTTAAATAACAAAGATATTTTAGAATTTATAGTAAATCTTGTATTAAGAGACCATATATGGGGCGACCAAAAAGTTGTCGCTTAACCCTTTCCTGTTTAATTCCTGGTATTTACGTCCCTGTGATTTTATAAGTGAGAAAATATAGTAGAGAAAGAAGAAATTGTTTGTAAC
Source organism: Fragum fragum (assembly GCA_946902895.1). Classification (NCBI taxonomy): domain Eukaryota; kingdom Metazoa; phylum Mollusca; class Bivalvia; order Cardiida; family Cardiidae; genus Fragum; species Fragum fragum. The sequence continues at coordinate 87,258,859 of OX336365.1, forward strand.
AGCCAATTTCTTCTTTTACCACAATATTTTCTAACCCGCTGAATGGTTATTTTTCAAATTAATTCCACTTTAAATTTTCGTCTGCAAAACCTTTAAATTTAGACAGATCTAAAATTTTGAAAAACAGGAAAAAATTAAGAGAATGGTCGCGTCAAACTCATTTTTGCGAAAGTATGAAGGATTGATTAGTTTACATACTTAAATTGTTACAGAGTCCTAGCTACATCTAATGTTATTGGGATTCATCAGAATCGTATCGATGGAATTAGGTATGATATGTTCTTATTAAATAAGACCACTTCATTGGGACAGGTTTTGATTTGTAACGGGGATTGTGGTCACTTTGTCGAAGTGGTTGCTTAATAGAGGTGGACCCTCCAGCAATATCGACAGTATCTATTTATCTTTGCCATAACTACAAACTCCTCATAACCTTTAAAGTTATTTAATCTTTTCCATCAGTTTTTTTTTTAATTTCTATCCCTGAAATACAGCTATATATCTATCACAGTGTAAAGAACATTATATATTCAAATATTTTTGTTTCCAAAACGACTTGAAGTCACGGATAATGATAATTTTGTTAAACAGATAGGCTACAGATTAGTTTTCATTATTTTGTAGGTCCATTAATTTTGTTTAGGGGATATTTAATTCAGTCCACTGGTCACTTCATCGTAGATTGTCTGGAGGCCATCTGGCCGCCTAGCACGTCTAAATATTTATCAGTGTTTCATCAACTGTAGTTAACTTGTTCACCCCTTTACCGTTAGTTTTGGTAGCGTTGTGGATCATTTAATATCAACAACATTTGCATCTTTACTGTTATCTCTTGTATCATAACAGAATTTAGCACGAATGTTTAATATTTTGATATATTCAAATACGTCATCATAATCGTTAATATCAGTACCTCCGTTTTGGTGAATCATTTTTGTTTGTTTGGCGACTTAAACTTCGTAACTACAGTTTATTCAAGCTGTAGTTACGACGTTAAGGTCGCAAACCAACCAATCTACGTATTTGTTACATGCTTCTGTTCATAGAATTTGTCAAACAACTCCGTTAAAAATAGAAGTGGGAGTTCCTGTTGGAGTCACTGGACATAGCCAAAGGAGTAAGTGGGTGGGGCCAGCATTTGGTCAATTCACTTACAGCCGCTGAGAGGAAATTGTTAGGATATTCTAGGCACCATCAGTAACAGGATGGGGCAATGGTGGATCCAAGATTTCTGTGACGGGGGATATAGACGTGCCGATGGGGGAACGTTTTCCTGTTACAGTAAATCTTGTAATAAGCGACCACTAGAGAGACGACCAAAAATCGGTCGCTAAATGGATGGTCGCATCTTACTCTTTATTGCCAAAGATATGAAAGATTGGTTCGATTGCATATATAAATCATCGCAGATTTTGCGCATATTACTATGTTGTTTGGAGCTAGAATCGTTTAATTGAGAACAACAATAACAATTTAGATGTTGTTGGCATTTTTTTTTCTGAACGCACATACTGAAAAACAATAAAAGAGGTAGAAGTCTAGAGATATTCCGATTGTGTTAATGACGGGATTTATGCCCAAAACAGTCTGACTTGATGATACATTTGTATTCTAGCCTGCGGTGGATGTCACGGACAGTATGGGTGTCTATAATTTGTCAAATTTAAATGGACGATTTAGTTAAAAATCTACAAATAAAACAATTCTGACACTAATTACAATTAGTTTGTTTACATTTTGGGGAGGGAAAAAGATGCTTTAATGACATTTTTGAACGGTACAGGATTTTGGCACGTTGTTTTCGGGACATTATTGATTATAGTAATAATGTGTTGATTCTTGTTGAAATGAAAAGATTATTGAATACGTAAATCACTAAAACTGGTTTCTTGAGGTTTGCCATCATATCGTCCGTAATAACAAGTAAAAACTAAATTCGTGAGTTTATTCGACGAAATTTGGTTTTGTCCGATTTAAAAACATTTTTGAAAATCAAAATTATGATCAAATTGTTTATGACAACTGCGCGATAACATTGTGAAATTTAAAGTTTTGACTCCCCCCCCCCCACCTTGTTGTTTGGATTACAAAAAGTAGAATGTGTATTGTAATGAGGTTGTTTTACATAAAATATACTTTAAATTAGAAACAATCAACATCACCAAAATAAAACCATAAACTAATCCAAATTGATAGGAGTGCCAGGCGAAAACTCGAAAGAAGTTAGTTTTAAATATTTGGTTTACAGAAAAAAATGCGAGTATTATTTCCATTTCACCTGTAACAATTCGACAAATCTTTAGGCGAGTCCAAACTGAATATGTTAAAATGTCTGTAGGTTGAAAATAAGTCGTCGGTGCGCGAGCAAAATATCGTAACTAAAGCGGCGAAACTCGTTGATACAAGCAATATCTCTTTTTTTTTTCTGAAGTGTTTTCAATATACTTATCCAATATTTCTTATTTCAATATTCTTAAGCGTATTTAAATCATGGATTTTGTAGTAAAAAATGAAGATAGAACTTTTGTTAGTAAACCTGTACTTTTTCAAGGCTGACCATGGAAGCTTTGATTACGAAAACGCAACACCTATGGCTTTAAAGATGTTTTTGTCGTTCTTCATATTTCTGAGAAACCCCGTTACCACGTCTGTGTGCAAAACATTTTGCTATACTTCTTTTGTTTCGCTCGTCGATGATTTTCTGTGTTGGGATATAGTTTTAGATCTGTCCGTCCGTCTGTATTTCCATACGCTCTTCCGTAACTGAAAACACTGGGCCAAATTTCACGGAGCTCTGTCTATGATATCCCCACGAAGGTTTCCGGCTACGTATCCTTAAAATCTATATATTTATTTTTCTATTCAAATTCATTTAAAAGTAGTGCAAATATGTGAAACACCATCCCACCATAACAACCCTTTTCTGAAATGTGGCCTTGACAAGTGATCATGACCTTGATTGATGACCTTGGCCTTACAACCAACTGATGACTATCAATGAAAGTAACCTATATTCCCAATACGAGCTACGTATCTTGAATAGACTCTAAGTAATTGTAAATGTTAAGGGTTTTTGCGGTTAAGTTTTGAGGACAGACGGACAGACGGATAACGATTAAACAATATACCCCAGGTCTTTCGACGCGTTTTCTTTTCTATCGTGGATAATTGAGAAACTGCTTGTTACCTTCAGATTATATATTTTCCACAATGTTTTGCTAAAGCTTTTATCGTTAAGGCTGAAAATAGCTGGGTTTGAGTGGGAATCGGTTAAGTATATAAATATCTTTAGACAATAAAATGAATAGTGCATCGTGAGTAAAAATATTTTTTGTCGGGCAATTTAGATACATTCCTTTAGAATAAGCTTCAAGGTTCCGCTGTTTAATCTAGAAAAATAATAAAAAGCATTGTTTAAAATCATGTCGTATTAGTATGTATTTTGCTATTAGCAAAATTAGTATTTACAGGATTTATGTGGGAAATACTGATGATTATATTCATAAGTGTTTGGGAATTTGTATTTGTAATATTTTCACACGTGAAAGAAAAGAAGAATTTGGTGAACAAGCAAGTAAACAATCAATTTGTTTATTCTATTATTTTAAAACAACTTTAAAATGTTTAAATAATGTATGTTCAATTCTTAACAGAAAAATTAAAGCAAATTCATATTTTAAAGTGCACGAATGTGTTTATCCCGTATTTTAAAACTATGGTTGATCTATAACCCGTCAAACGGGAAACATCTCCAGATTTAAACTGAGGGAAATGTGGAAACTTTTTGAACTTCAAACTTTCGATGGGAGAAACTCTCATTTCTAAAGGGAAAGATTCGAGAAACATTCCCGCTATTACAATTTTAAAATTGAAAGTATAAAGTGACAATGATACCACATTAATTTGAAGAAAATATAAGTGTAATTATCTTTACGTTTTTTAGATTTTTTTTATTTTTTTTTTTTGCAAAATATTATGGAGTGTGCAACAAAGTCCCACTTTTTGATGCCCCACCAAGAAAGGGTTTAAGGTTAACAATATGGAAAAGAAGAAATTGCTTGTTATAAGCATTTTCTTCGTTACTCACAATGTTTTGTACCTTTTTTAAAGTTTGGTTAACTTAATGTTGTTGCCTGCATTTTCCTTCTATTTGAACAAGTCTAAAAATGTTTCGTTTGACAATGAGTTAATAGGAATCTAGTTTATGCATCATTGATTTTAAATGTTCTTCGGTAATAGAGAAGTTACTTTGTATTTATATTTCAACTAAAATCACCGAAATTTTGATTGACGTTTATTTTTTAAGGACTAAGAAATATTTAAAATATTATCATCCGATACTCTTTCTAATTTTGTTTCGGCTTATACTGTATACATCTTTTAATCAAGATTTACCTTTGAAAATTCATAAAATATAATTTTCGTATCTGATAAGCAAATTAAAGATGTCGTATATCAAATCACGCCAGCGAGAATTCAGTAGTTTGATCGATTTTAGCTACAGGCGACAAAATATTTCGTTCAATCATATGTGAAGTGTATTGACAAATGACAGCAGAGTTAACATTAAACTCAGCCCACTGAATCGATCACCCTATTGTCATTGGTTTACAATACAACTCAGCGAGGATTCATTAATATTCATGAAGCGTTTCGTTTAAAATAAGAGCGTTTGTTTAATTCTATTGTCAAATTGTGAGTGAGTGCAATGCTGACCCCAGTGGGTGATTCAATCCGATCTTTACACGGACATACACAAATAACAAACATGCATACGCAGGCAGGATATTTAGCTAGCACGCAAGCTACTGCATTAAGGATGTTATACCCGCAGTTAGCATACGCGAATTACCCGAGTAATCTTACAGCTTTGGCACTAGCCTCGCAGGGACAGTATCCGTACGAATATGCCCACAGTCTGGCAAATCACATGAACTTAGCGATGGACGGTGGACTGGCAATTAGGAAGTCGCTTAATTTATCACCTAGTAGTAGTATATCAGACGGGAAAGACGACCGATACAAGCATGGCGACGGTAAGTTTGGATTTTATTGGATTTTCAAATTTAAATTGCAATAAATATCATAAATAGCGCCTGTAAATAGCGCCGAGATGGCTTCTCGTCACATAACTTTACTTTGTTTTAAAATTCGTCTAACTACAGATTATAAAGTGCACTCTTAGAGGGGTTTGGAAGAATATTGTTTTCGTAAACTCCTGGTTGGAATTCCACTGGTGTTGTATAGCGAATTATAGAAAAATGAAAATGTTGTGGGATAAAGATATTTAAGCTATTACTGACAGAATGAAAAAATGCTCGCTACATTCCTTTTTACACAATATATCAAAAATCTTCTGAGTAATATAAACAGAAATCTATGACGTTTCAAAAATGATTTTTATAGAATTTTAAACGTATCAATCAAAATGAATCAGACATTTAAATGCTTTCGTAGAGACAGAGAAAATAATTACGTGAATATATGGGGCTTGAACTTTTATCTTGTTTCGGAATATAGACAGGGGCTTTTTTCAATATTAAACCATTACCAGACGACTGGTTTTTTTTATCTTCTCCACATTAAAAGAAGTTCCAACGATTTTTTTAGTTCATGAAATCTTAGAATAGTTTTTCGTTTTAAGGTAGAAAACATCGTGGGCAATGAAGAAATTGCTTGTAACACGGTATATCTTCATTATCCACAATGTTTTCAAAAGCTTTATTTTTCCTTGGATCGTCGAAAAGCGTTGTTGTGTGGGGATGGATTAATAGGTTGTAAACTTTTGGCGGAAGCAGATAAGCGTATAAATAGCCCGGATCCGAACATATAATGACTTGTGATTAAGCAAACTTTAAGTACATTGTATAAAAATATTGAAATCAAAAATTTAGGACATAATGTATTATCGTAAACAAATGGAGTTGTATGCGTATTGTAATATAAATAATAACATTGTGTGTAAAAGAATAAAATGTGTGTGGCAGCCACTTACTTGTTGTTTTACAAAAATCCACTAGTTGAAAAAAAAAACTTTTCGGTAATTTTGGGAGTATCTTTCAAACGTTGTTCAATAGACTTAGTATGCAGAAATGAATATAGCCAAATTATAATGAAAGCAAACAATAGCGAATGCAGCAATTAAAAACATGGTAATTCGAGTTTTATGTTGTTGTTGTTGTTCTACTAAGAATTTCTCGACATTTATTCTCATTTTCCTTTTACAAAACTTTATCATTTCTATTCTTAAGATGATATTGCATTATCAAACAAATAAGTGATTAATGGAATTGGTTAATTTGTATATCAGTTTGTTTATGTCTATAATGAGCAATATTGCCCCTTTCAGTAAAGTTTACGTGAAAATAATACAAAATACATGTATACGGAATCTGAGGAAAGCGTTAATTTAAATGTTCTTACAAAAGGTTTGAAACCCCCTACAATAATAAACATGCCACTAATACTGATACAAATATAATAATGAAATAATCTTATGTAGTTGATGACATCTGTTTCGCATTTCTTCACAATTATCTCGATATATTTCGCGGAAAGCTTTTCATTTTCACAAAAATACTTTGATATATTGCCACAAGAGTGTTACACGAAATATATTTGATGGGGTTAATTGGGATTAAAACAGAAATCAAATCACTTTTGAAGCAATGTACGAATGGTTGACCACGCCTCTTGATCCCCGCCGAAGTAATTTGACTGGGGTTACGAGCGATATTGTTTTGTAATTATCTAGTAAGGGACATAAACCAAATTGGTACTCGTTTGTGAGCAATCTGATCTTCATCACTACAGTTTGAATAAGCTCTAATTACGATCTTTAAGTCGCCAACAAACTTTTTTTTCAATAATGGAGGCTAAATTGCACTTCCGCTCAAAAAATATTTGATTGACAAAGCAGCCTTGCAAATTCAATTTCAATACGGGACTTTGGCACCATAAAGGAGAACAAGTTGTATTTATACTTTTGAATCTAAGTGTATGAAGAAATTAATATCAGTTTGAATTGCGTGTCTTTACTTCAAAATCTTCTGATGAAAAGAAACAATTCAATCGTTTTTTTTTTAAGTATGATAACCACAGCTTGAATATATATATCGCTTACGAACGATTTGTACATTTAAGATTTATTAAAACCGAGGATCCTAATTTATAATTTTTGTTTTGCTCAGAGAGCGACAGTGATGCGAGTGATGGCCAGTCGGGTAAAAGACGCAGAACTCGAACCAACTTTACTGGCTGGCAGTTAGAGGAGCTCGAGCGAGCCTTTCAAGAGAGTCATTACCCGGATGTGTTCATGAGAGAGGCCCTCGCTATGAGGCTGGATCTCGTCGAGTCTCGAGTACAGGTAAATAAAAACTTCTCTACATTTTAACTGGAAAAGATGATAATAACCATTGGTATAACTGGTCCCTCACGATGACGCCTTCAAATGACCTTAAAGGAAAAACAATTGATAAAACATTTTGTAAAATGAAGAAATTGCTTGTAACAAGCAATTTCTTCATTTTTCACAATGTTTTCTACCCGAATGGTTGAAAAAATATATCATTTGAAAGATTTTAAACTGTTGTCTGCTAATCCTTTCATTTTCGACCAGTCTAATTTTTTGTCCTCTAGGAATGGGTTGAATATGAAAATCTCGCTGACAATGATTATTGTTATTTTTTTTTTTTTTTCATAATTATTATCAAAATCTGAGATAATTATAATACGTTAGGATTATTATCATTTTTATAATTGTTGTCATAGTTATAGGTTTAAGTTACAGTATTTGTTACTAGAAAGTGACACAATTTTAGACTCTTCTTAAATGAAAAAAAAATGCAGATGACAACTTTAAACCGGTGAAATTTGAAAATAATTTGCATATCAGGGTTGAAAACATTGAAGACAAAGAAGAAATTGCTTGTAACATGCAGGGGCATAAAAAGGGGGGTTGTTTGGGAACAGGTTGAATGCCTTCCTGTTTGGTAAAACTGGTCTAATAAGCACTATGAAAATGCTTCTCATTTTGATTTCAAACAGACAGGTTGCTGTATCCCTCACTCGAAAAATAGATGTCTTGAAATAGAATGCAAATAGTATCTTTACGATTCTTTTCATTCTCCCAATTTCCTTTGTCTATGGCAGTTTTACTTTCTCCTTTTCAAGTTACAAGATTTCTAGATTCTCGTTCCGTTTTGCCTGGGTATCTCCTCATCCCCCTCAACCCCGAAATAATTCCCTTAAATCTTAAATAACTCCAAGTATAGATACCTGTATTCATTCAGGTGCAATTATGAAATTCATAGATAGAATATTAAAAAGGGCCAAAATAGGATAAAATGTGATTTACCTAAAGATTCATGAACGTGTATTTATCTCATCTGATACCGAAAACAAGGAATAAGCTGTAGCTGAGACATTCTTGTTTGCATTAAACCGATGTGTTAAAAAACTTATTGAATTTAGAAAAAAAAACGTGTAAGGAAAAGAGCATTCTGGTTTGAAATATTATAGCAAATTGAATGATAAAGATAATACGAAGAAAATTGAATTCGTATGATTCAAACAGAAAAAAGGTATAAAAGTCAGCGCAAAATTACTGTGGAAATCTCAACAATGGTAAAAATAATTAAACATCCCTTAAAAGGGATTATTAAATCATAAAATATCAACTTAAAATATTGGGCTCCTTGAAATCACATTATCGCTGATTTACTCCAATAATGTGTCTAGCGTATGGGATACGTTCTTCTCATTGTGAAAACTTTATCAGGCGAAAATATTTAAAGCTTTCCCAAATTAAAAGAATATGCAGACGACAATTTTAAAAGAATGCAAATTGAAAAATCAGTTGCTTATAGGATAAATATTAAGAAAGAATGAGAATTTTTTATAAACGTATTCAATTTAACGTTTTTTTTTTTTTTTTTTGTTTTTTTTTTTTAAATAACATTTTAATGTATAAAAGCTTTTACTTTTTTTTTTTTTTTTTAGGGAGGGGGGGGGGGGTCAAATAACAAAACTTTTGCTGACATCAAATGAATTATGTATTGGAATTGTTTCAGAAAAAATGCAAATGGAAAAAAAAGTTAAAGTTCTGCTAACCTTCATTTTCTTATTTCCATGATTACATTAGATTGATATGTCAAAACTGTTAAATCTGCAATTGTTTAACAGAAAGATTCCTTATAAAAGAAAAAGGCCATAGTTTGGGTCAGTTCAATGAGGATTGGAAAGTGTGTATTCTGTCAGCATTAATGGGGAGAAACAATGTTTCGTCCTTTCAGACCAAATTCCCACGTCTCAATCGAAATGTTTTAACCCTTTCCTCTTTTTTCAAAATTTTTAGACCTGTCCAAATTCAAAGGCTTTGCAGACGGAAAATAAATTTGGATTTCGGAGGGATTGAAAATATTATGGAAAAATAAGAAATTGCTTGTTACAAACAATTTCTTCTTTTTCTACAATATCTTCTAAAGGGACGTTAAAACCAGGGATTAAAGGGCTCGAGATAAGCTTATACATTTAGTACCTAAAATCTCAACCTACGCCCTGAAGCGTAAAGTCGCCACGTTCACTGACGATTCTGTCATCCCCTAATGCTACATGAAGGAAAGGATGAGAGGAAAGGCGAGGTTTATGTGTTCAAATTGATGATACCATGATCAGATAGTCAACTGTCGCATCATTCTAATCGATTTAAACGATTTTTGTCGCCTTATTGTGTGGGCTTTATTACCAGTACAAATAGAAAGAAATATTTGTGGGATTTTATGACTATATTAGCCTTTCGCAATTGTATTTCTCTAATATACCCTAACTAAGATGATTTGAAATCGTTTTTCTTTTTCACAACAATTTTCAAATCATTTAGAATACTCAACGTTTTTTTTAATATAATATTTCTGAAACTGCGTGAAAATCTGACTAAACTGAAATGGATGTAGGAAAAACCTGTAATTACGTAATGAAATTGAGTCATGACAACAGACAAAAAAAAGGTATTAGTAAAAACAATATACAATAGGAAAAACATTTAAAACGCATGATTTTCCCTTCCTATGTAATTTTGACTATTTTTACGATCGTGGCGTATGAAGTAAATAATATACGGTCTGTTACTCAGGAAATCCTACATTAATGATAAAAGAAAACAAAAATCGTTTACTCCAAATTTTATTCTATCTTTCTGACTCACAAAAATGAAAACCGGACAAAGTTACAACTGTTTAGTGCATTAAACCTTTACAAGATGGTAACTTTTTAGACCGGTCCAAATATAAAGAAGTTGCAGACGACAGTTTATAGTTGACGAATTTCTTAAAATCAGTTTATGGCTTGAAAACATATTGGCTAATGAAGAAATTGCTAGAAATAAGGAATTTCTTCATTTCCACTATGTTTTCCAACGTTTTTTTTCCTACGTTGCAAGAATCAGACAAATATGACGCCTTCAAAGCACTACAGTTTTTCTAATACCATAAAGTAACGTAATTCAGGCTGGTTTCCTGAATCGCGGATCATGTAGATTGTATATGACCCATTACTCGACGACAAAATTTTAAACTGACCCTATTTGAAAGAAGCTGCAGGCAACAACCTTTAGTTGGTGAAATTTAAGATTAAATATCCTTTGGGGTGGAAAACGTTGTGGAAAGTGAAGAAATTGCCTATAACAAGCAATTTCTTCACTTTCCACAATGCTTTCCACAGACGTTTTGCTTCAGGGCGCCAACAAGCGTCATTGTGTGAAAATGTGTTAAAACATCGAGAGGCTTCTTCGTTAGCCAAAGTTGACGTCCATAACGTGTCTATTTACATGAAGAGAAAAGTAGTGGGCGTCATCGAAAATGGGGACGAGCGTAAATCTGTAATAATGAGGATATGAATATGGAGACTAAGCAAATTTTGGACCTAGCTCTAGACATATAAGAATAAAACGAACATTAAAACAAATGGAAGAATCACCCTTATTGCCAGCAGCTGCATGAACTTCTATGTGATGACGTATTTAATGCTTTGAACAGAATTATTCAAAATGACCAATTTAGCACTTAATATGAAATACTTACTTTAAGATTGAAATTAATTTGAAGTTTGTAAATGGATTCGCTAGCCCGTATAATTTTACAATTTGTTTTTTTAAACTTGCTTGAAGGAAATAATGAATAATTACAACGCTGACTTTACAATTCAATAAATTTGTGTCTCTTTATAAGACATCGCTTAAAAATTAGGGAGGGGGAGTCGGTTTAAAAAATCATAATCAGCATTCTTTGTCATCATTATCACCATCTTCTACTTTATCATTCTGTTTTAAATTTTCGACAAAATAAAGTTTAAGATCTTGGTACTAAGTAGTTTCTCGCCTTAAGTACTAAATCAATTTCGTCCCAATTCCTTTTCAATGCCTATCTTTTTCTTTTGTTGTACATTTTATTCATTTTTGAAGGAGACATGTTAACTAACCAAGAGTTACAGTTTGATACACAAAAGTTGAAGTATTTATCTGTGTCTATGGGCTGTAACGTAATACTTTTAAAATAGTTACGGAGTTTAATTATTTTCGCCAAATTAAATACGAATATATTGAAATATAATGCGGATAGACAGTAAAGGTACGCAATGCAGCTACTTCAGTTAAAGTCTCACGAAGGATATATCAATTTGTTACTCAATTATCATTCGTTTTAAGTTAAGTTTTATGTTGGATTTTGACAAGTGATTGCATTATTTCGACTCGCATCACTTTGTTGCATGGCTTACCGCTGTAATAAAATAACAATTACTTACGTTGGGCTGTCAAAACGGCCCAGTGCTTCTAGTCTAAATATATATACCTCAGAGCAAATGCCGCACTGTAAACAATAATAATATATAAAGGTGTAGTCGATAGGAAACCGTCGGTGTATTTCATTAACGTCGTAACTGCAGAGTTTGTTTGCTATAGATACACTGTAATAGACTCCCACCAAACATATCACCCTGATGCATACCTCATGTCAATTGATGTAACTATAAGTATCAATTAAACCATCAGTTTCGTATGAATTCAATTATTAATCAATCTTTTTGCAACAAAAGTTGGGATGTATGCCAATCTTGTAGGTAATATTGGTAACATTTATGTAGATTTAATGGTCCAACCAAACTCTTTAATATATAGTCAATCATCATTAATGTAATTAATTGTTAATGGCCGTGATGTATGGACCCGGTAAGAGGAAAATATATAATTAATATATCCTAACTATGTTTACTAATGAACACCCGGACATTATGGATTGTATGCAAATTTCATTATTTGAGATTATCTATTCTCACAAAATTCCGCTTTTTGATGCTCTTCTAGGGAAACAAATCTTCAGAAAACATTACTGGAAAATGAAGAAATTGCTTATTACAAGCAAGCACAAGAAATATCTTCCTTGTCAAAAAAGGGGGGATTTCTTTTTTTTATAAATTCCATCCACTAATTGGCCATGTCGCTACTCTACATTTCCTTTTAAAGTGACGTCACAAAAAAAAAAAAAGATAATTTGCAAGTGAAATGATCAAATGTTTCAAACGGGTGCTATTTATTCTTACGAGTAATGTCATGATATAGTTTGTAATATTCAAAACATACAAAAAATCATGCATATAGATCATGCATATCATTCAGTGCATTAATGAAGGAATTTATAAATATTTCGCATGATTTAGTTCCCAATTCTTTTCAAATATAGGGGAACTATTGAACTCATGGCTTCTTCAAAATTCATTTCGATATCCTTTTACATATACGATGAAACAACGGCGTTAGACGTGCAAAATATCGTAACTACAGCTTTATACAAGCTGTAGTTACGATATTTTGAACGTCCAGCGACGAATAATTACACCGATGGTATATTTTTCTCTCTGCTATTTGATGGTGGTTTTTTTTTTATTCAAACCAATGCCGTTCATCGAAGCAAGCTTGTCATGTAATTTGTAGATGCTGTTTTATCAATTTGAATCCGTCTTGAATTCTGTCATCTGTTAAAAAGCCCATACTTAACTGTGGCGTTAAATTGCAAGGCGACACATAAAATACAGAAAGTTTAAAATGCTCCACGAAATCGGAGAAACAACTGTGAAATAAAGGCTATAATCATTTTGTAATTAAAGAGTGGGTACCGAAAGTTGATCGTCTGCTTAGCGATCACAGACTGTCCCCTTAAAAGGTCCCTCAAATCTTCTTTCGATTATAGAACACCTCCTTTGCCCATTCCTACACAATCCCGCTTTTTACGCCTTTAAAAGAAAAGGCTTCTCAAAATACTGTCGAAAATCAAGAAATTGCTTGTAACAACCAATTTCTTCATTGTCCACCCTATTTTCTTTCCTAAAAGACAAATAATGTCAAAGTTCCATAAGCTGATTGTTTTTTAAAATACGGCATCTTGATACAAGACATTAGATCCAATATCTCTCTGTCTCCCTCTCTCTCTCTCTCTCTCTCTCTCTCTCTCTCTCTCTCTCTCTCTCTCTCTCTCTCTCTCTCTCTCTCTCTCTCTCTCTCTCTCTCTCTCCCCTCTCTCTTTCTCTCTGTCTGTGTCTCACAAACGCACTGTTTTCCGAATATTTTTCACGAAGTTCTGTTGAGGCCCAGAATTCAGTCGATTCATTTTCTAAAAACACACTGGTAAATGAATATTAACAATTAAAGCCTATTTGATTGTACTTATCCCCTAAAATGTTCACCAGCTGAGACAAATCCATGAGAAAAAGTACGGTAATTACAGCGCTAAATAGTTAAATCGTCCATACAAGTCTAATTTAGGGGTTTGGTCATAATAAAATGGTTTGATGGTTACCTTCCATCTGGTTTTACAGGCAATGTGTATTCTTTAACGTCAGACCATGTTAAACTACATGCGTAATATCATTATAGGGTGAATATATCAGTTTATCTTTAACGGAAAAAAGACAATTATTTAATAGCGTAGGTTTGACCATTTCTTAGTTACAAAATCCTTATCCAAAGCATTTTTATGTATAAAAATCAAGCTGGTGAAAACCCCCTTCCCCCTAAAAAAAAGAATGTCTTACCATTATTAATAAAGATTTGAAAAAATAAGTAAAAAAGAGAAATTCGTATTCATCTCTTCCCATCTAAACCCATTTTCGGATGAGAAATTTTTGACTAGTCCAAATTCCAAGAAGTTGCAGATGAGATTTATTTTCGTTGAAATCCTAAAAATCTGTGTTTTGGGGATAGAAAATAATGTGGACCATGAAGAAATTGGTTGTTACAAGCAAATTTGTCATTTTCAACAATGTTTTCCAGAGCTAATTTCTTGAGGGGGTAAGGAAGCGAGATTATGATGGAATGGATAAAGTCAATATTTGAATTCTTAAAGATAATTAATTTAATTTCGTCGAAATTGCACTAGATGGCATTGATATAATTTGATATCGGCTTGATATATCTGGTTATCAGCGCTAACAAAAAAAGAAAGAAATTAATATTTTTTTCTATTTAAATATTATATCCTTCGTCTATACTCAGTGAAATTTAGTTTTTCGACAAACTGTTGGAAATATTAATTTAATGATCAAATAAATGATATAAATCGTACGTTTCATCCTTTCTCAAAAGATCTCAACTTTTTACGAAACTGGAGATGGACCTTTATATATTCAATCAAATATTGTTGTTAGAGGTAAACCACTTTTTCTGCGGCGGGTTTTATACATTCAACCCATTACAACACAATACCGCATTTTTACGCACCAAAGAAATAAAGTTGCGAAAAAAATAGTGAGAAGAGAAGAAATTGCTTGAAACAAGCAATTTCTTCTTTTCTCACAATTTTTCCTATTTCATATGGCCCTTGTTTTTCTATTATAACCAATTGCGTTTTGTCGGCTGCAACAGTCTAAAGTCTTGTCGTTTGGGAATCGGTTAATTGTTGTTTAAAAAACACGAGTGAAATCGCTAATATAAATATGGGTTTATTTATTTTTATAATTTATTGTAGCTAATTGAAAATTTAGAATAAACCACAGTTGATAGTGTATGATTTTTAGATTTTCATCATATTGTAGCACCTGCAAGATGGTTAAATATTGCAAGATAAAATAGCGTGATCGAAACTATTAAAAAGACATGAACGGCGAAGAAGGGGCAAAGAGTAGGGGTTAAATATCCCCTTCTCAGCATCCATTTACCACCCTATAGACCCTTGTATACTTGATACGTACGATTAAATGAAATCTCAACGTCTTATTATGGATAATTTATTTTGCTATGTAAATTTCAACGGTAGCTGGCAGGAATTTTATCCCTAGTTAGCGAGAGGTTATATGTCATTATTTAATGAGATTAGATAAAGATGCCAAATAGTAGAGATCTCGTGACTTGGTGGTGTTCAGTCATCTTGGTAAGCAACCTAAATTGTTGGTTAGCAGCTAAAGAGCCGTAAATACAGCTGGGATTTTCCACGTTTACGAGATTTTTCTTTTTTTGTCTTATTTTATATTATTATTTATTTGGTGGTGTTGTTTTCAAGTAACGATTTTACTCCCGTTGAAGAAGTTGTGATTTCAGTAAAAATCTAATTAGATTTCATTGTAAGAAAAATTGATCTATTGTCTCTTTTTGACGATTTTCTAAATCTAGTATGACCATTCTACCTTACTCTATGCGGAATGCGACCTCTGATGGATCCAATCTCATTTCAATTAATTAGACTAACCGTAAAACAGTTTAGCGAAAAGTTTTATGTGAACTGACCATTGTTGTTTTGGGTTTTTTTTGTTTTATTTTTATATAGTTTTTTTTTTTTTTTTTTTTATTTTTCTCTCTTTATTGACCACTGCACTATTTTATCAGCTTTTCAACTCAAGATAACCCACTGATTAATTGTCTCTCTTCAGGTTTGGTTCCAGAACAGAAGAGCCAAGTTTCGTAAGAAGGACAACACAAAGAAAGGGCCTGGTCGTCCGGCCCACAACGCTCATCCACAAACATGCAGTGGGGAACCGCTAGATCCCGAAGAAATCAAACGAAGAGAGATAGAAAGAATTGAAAAGAAAAGAAGAAAGCAGGAAGAAAGGTTAAGGAAAATGGAGGAGAAGCGAAAACTCCTTGGAGATGACGCCCTTGCTGGAGATTTGATATCTGATAGTCATTCTGAAACAATGAACAGTATTGATAATGATATTAGTTATAGGCAAAGTGAAAACAATTGTGACTCACTATCGGCAGTCAATAAACCTGTGTGCGCATTTAGTATAGATAGACTACTTGACAATTCAACTAACAAATCTAATAAAGGAAACGGCGTGGATCTCGACCGCTATCAAACAAGTAAAAGTTTTCATCCTGTTCGAGGAGGACTAGGTCCGTTATATCCCGTCACACAGCCACTAGGATTTGTTGTAGAACAAAGACACGATGAAATTAAATCAGACGATGATGTTCATGAAACTAGTGCTTCGTCAGATGACTTTAATGATTCTCTTGATAATGGAAGACAAGAACATCTACGTCACGTGAGTCAAAGTCATGACGATGATATTTACAATAATGACGCTGATGATGAAAGCGAGGACATTGACGTCACAAATGACGTCACTGAAGACTTACACAAACCGAGTTGCACTAGATTTAATGTAACCTCAAATGGAAGCATCGATCTTTCTTCGTAATACGATATAAAACGTTTGTCTCTTATTTGATATAATATGTTCAAGTCACGCTCCTTACCTCACTTAACCTTTTACCAGATAACACATTTTTAGGCTGGTCCAAATTTAAAGAAGTTACATTCCACAAGTTTTAGTCAATGGAATTTTATAAATCCTTGTCATTTGGAATAGAAAACATTGTGGATAATAAAGAAATTGCTTGTACCAAGTAATTCCTTCATTTTCCTAAAGGTTTCCAAAGCTTTGTTCTTCGGGGGAATCTAAAAGCGGGACGATGTGAAAATGGTTTAAAAAGGCGATAATTGCATTTTGACGTAAAACTATATATTTTGCTTGATAGGCAACCAATTAATACAAATCATTTAAGCTCTTGATACACTTTTGAGTCAAGCCAACTTAGGCTAAAATGTTTTCATGACTGCAGGAACAGTCATTCTAAAATATATTAAAAAGTAAAATGCAATAGCCTATGCAGTCAGTAATAATTTCATATCTTTTATTTCAAAAGTTCTACTCTCTGTTTCTCTCTTTTTCTCTCTATGTCTCTTTCTTTCTCTCGCTCTCTCTCGCTCTCTCTCTCTCTCTCCCTCTCTCTTTCGCTCTCTCTCTCTCTCTATCTCAAAACAACATTTTCTCTCAAAATAACATTTTCTCTCTGTCTTGTTTAGGTCAAATTGCTGTTCGTATAATAGTATATGATAAAACTGTGTTTATCCTTGTTGTTTATCTTGATTTACAAAATGATAAAAAAGATTTTAAAAAAAAGCCATAATAAATATGATAGTTTAAAACATGTCTTACTTTTTTATTTTATGGCTTTCAAATAGCTATATCAATCGTTTTCCATGAAACTCGGCAGGGCAACTGACCAATCGCAGATGCCAATAATCGACCAACCAATCAATTCACAACTCCCCCCATGTTCATTTCCAGCGCATGCGTAAAACCATTTCTCCAGCATGCGACCGAAACGCCGTAACTGCAACTTATGCGAAGTGTAGGAAGGATGTAAACGATTTACTTTTTGATTTGCCCTAATGACTAAAACAGAAATGTCGTCGTGTATCTCAGCCCTTTCATTTCTGTTTGTTTTGCAATTAAGGTCAAACAGAACTTCCGTGTAAGCCATTCTGCCCTCTAAGATCTGGTTATCCTGCCCACAAGGCCATCATGGTAATCTGGAATCGTAACTAAAACATTCTGTCCATATAAAGTCGGACCGAGATAAGTGAGTGTTTGGAAACGAATTTTAGACGAGTTTAATTGTGGTGATTTCTGGCCAATGTATGCCGCAAGGTCAAAGAGGCGGATAGCATATCATTTCTAGTATATTTAGAGAATCAAGTTTCCTTTTCTTTAATTTCGTTAAAACGTGAAGAATTCTATAAATTCGCTTTACCTGTGTTTGAATGTTTGGTCCTCCGATTGGTACATTGGTCTCTCGATATCAACCTTTTGGCTGCTTTAACGCATTACCACATGAAAAAATTAAGATTAGTCCAAACTGAAAGAAGTCGCAGACGACAATTCCAAGTAGTTGATAATCTAAAAAACATTGTGTTTTGGAACAAAAAACATTGTGGATAATGAAGAAATTGCTTGTTACAAGCAATTTCTTCATTTTCACAATATTTTCAAAAGTCCTCTTTTGAGGGCCATCTAAAGCGAGATTGTGTGGGAATGGATTAAGGATAATCGGGCATTTGGGAGCGCTTCCAACTTCAATCCTGCTATTAACCTGAATAAGAGAGCAAAAGAATCTGATCAGAGTCTTCGCCTTGCGAACTGTTTTGTATGGCACATGAATTAATTTTATTCAAAGTGTAGAGAACTCTTTCAAAAGCATGCTATTTAACACATTCCCACTCAATCCTGATTTTTAAGCATCTCAAGAAAAATGCTTTGGAAAACATTGTTGATAATGAAGACACTGCTCGAAACAAGCAGTTTCTTCAATGTCTACATCGTTTTCTACCTTACAAACGAAACATTTTCTAAATTCCACCAACATGAAATTGTCGTGTGCGACATCTTTGACCCAGTCTAAGATTTCGTTATGTTGTAATGATTTAACACCTGGGTTACTTTAACCTCGTTTATTCATCATGATAACCTCGGGACTAATACAGTAAGTCAAACTTGTATCTCAGCTATTTGGCCCTTTCTGTTCTACTTTGCTTGCCCTCGGGACAAACACAGTAAGTCAAACTTGTATCTCAGCTATTCTGCCCTTACAGATCTATTTTGCTTGCCCTCGGGACTAACACAGTAAGTCAAACTTGTGTCTCAGCCATTCTGCCCTTTTTGTTTTACCATGCTTGCCTTCAAGACTAACACAGTTAGTCCGTCTTGCATCTTAGCCATGCTGCCCTTTCAGATCTAATTTAACTGCCCACCAGACCAACATAGTGACTTAGTCTTGTATCTCTGCCACCCTGGCCTGTCAGATCTATTTAGCCTGCATTTAAACCAGCAAAGTTAGTCCGCCTTGCATCTCAGACGTTGATCTATTTAGCTTACCATCAAGACAAACACAGTAAGTCCGCCTTGTATCTAAGACGTTAGACCCTGTGAGATCTATTTAGCTTGCCCTCAAGACCAGCATATTAAGTCCGTCTTGTAACTCGGCCGTTCTGTCCTGTCGGATTCTTTAAACTTGCCCTTAAAACCAATAAAGTAAGTCCGTCTTGTATCTCAGCCGTTCTGTACCGCCAGATCTATTAAGCTTTGACAAAGAGAACAACGCAGTAAGACTGTCTTAAATCTCAGCCATTCTGTCCTGCCGTATCTATTTAGCTTGCCCTCAAGGCCAACACAGTAAGTCCGTCTTTTACAACAGTCATTCTGTTACTCAAGACAAGCTCAGTATGTCCGCCTTCTAACTCTGCCATTTTCCTGTCTGATCTGTTTATCTTGCCACTAAGACCAACACAGTAAGTCCGTCCTCTAACTCAGTTTTTTCCCTCTCAGATCCATTTAGACAAACACCGTAAGTCCGTCTTGTCATTCAGCCATTCTGCATTGTTAGATCTATTTAATTTGCCTTCAAAAGCAACACAACAAATCCGTCTTTTAACTCAGCAATTCTACCGTCAGATCTTCTCAGCTTGCCCTTAAGACCAACACAGTAAGTCCGTCTTGTATGTCAGCCATTCGGCCTCGTCAAGTTTTTCAGCTTGCCTTCAAAACCAACGCAGTCAGTAAGTCCGCCTTGTATCTCAGATCTTGCGCCCTCTTTGATCTGTATGGACTAGGTGTGACTGACGATCTTCAAATTAATGGATCGCCGGCTACGCCAACTGAACTTCGACGAGGTAAATAAATGTCATTTTTTTGTAACATATGCCGTGAGAGCCATGATATAAAAGGCATACAGTAGATTGAATTAGCTGAGTTACGTCGTTTAAGTCGTTAAATGAATAAGAATGAATTCTAGAATTTTCGAAGCTAAGAGTTCATTTTCGGTCAAAATGAATATTTTGATCGTTTTGGTGTGTTTTTATGTTGTTGTTTACATCGGGGATCCAACAGTTTAATTCGCGATACAACAAAAAGGTAGAAGAGACCAGCTTTCAATGCCTGTTATTATAGTAAAAAGGTAGAAGGCACAAGCTATCAATGCCTGTTATGATAGTAAAAAAGGTAAACGAGACCAGCTATCAATGCCTGTTATGATAGTAAAATTGGTAAACGAGACCAGCTATCAATGCCTGTTATGATAGGAAAAAAGGTAAACTAGACCAGCTATTAATGCCTGTTATGATAGTAAAAAGGTAAACTAGACCAGCTATTAATGCCTGTTATGATAGTAAAAAGGTAAACTAGACCAGCTATTAATGCCTGTTATTATAGTAAAAAGGTAGAAGGCACAAGCTATCAATGCCTGTTATGATAGGAAAAAAGGTAAACGAGACCAGCTATCAATGCCTGTTATGATAGGAAAAAAGGTAAACTAGACCAGCTATTAATGCCTGTTATGATAGTAAAAAGGTAGACGAGATCAGCTATCAATGCTTGTTATCATACTAGAAAAAGGAAGATTAGACCAGCTGTTAATGTGAAAAATGGTTCAGTTTCCAACAAAATTGGCAATTGGCGGCTGTCAATAGAGGAATTAACCGACCAATCAAATAATTATTCAGCCCGGACCTGGCATTTTGTAAAATAAAGTAAAAATTGAAGCGGAACTTCTTGTAGGAGGCAATGGGTGGGGTCAAAACAGTCAGTTGGCGGGGCCAGCGATTGGTCAATGACTGTGATGATAGTTCCGTCAGAATTAACGGATCTCTACCCCCCCCCCCCACACACACACACACTGATCGTCGACGGGAAGTTCCGCTCTGATATATAACGGCGGGTTTTTTGTAAAGATTATGGCCTTTGAATAAGAGTTATTAGTCATCAAACCAACATAATTACTTCACATAAATATTGGCAAAGGTAAGACTTCATAGTTCACTTCCGGTCTATATGAATGATTTTATTGGTCCATTGAATCTTTGACTGACACTACGGTTGGTCATCTATTTTGGACAGTAAAGATTGGATGCATTATTTGAAGCTTGGTCCATACTGTTGCTTGTTTATCATTTCAGATGATAAATCTAACTCGGAAGGAGCTATAAAACGGACCATTTTTTACTTAATTTGCTGTGGATAATGGCTAACAGTAATCAAATTAATGAAAGTACTGAAAGCTAGCAAAGCATAGTTTTGTTAAGTAATCTTCTTTGCTAAAGGATATCATGATAAACAAACGAGGTTATAGTAACCCAGGAGTTAACACATTAGAACATGACAAAATCTTAGACTTGTCCAAATTTAAAGAAGTTGCAGACGACAATTCCAAATAAGTTGAAGTTAGAAATCCTTTCCCTTGTTGGGTAGAAAACATTGCTGACAATGTAGAAATTTGCTGTAACAAGCAATTTCTTCATAGTCCACAAGTTTTCCTAAACCTTTTTTCTTGAGATATTTAAAAGCGGAACTGAGTGGGAATGGGTCAAATAGCGTGCTTTTGAAAGAGTTCTCTTCAATTTACAATATTACTTAAATAAATAAGAACTACTTTTACAGCGTAGGCATCTAACGGAAATAGTGGTTAAGCCTCCAGCTGCAGTTTGCACTCGTTGAACTTTGAAAAGACTTCAACATTTTGTCTGTAAACTTAAGCTGTTAAAGCTGACGCCTCGCTAGCTAAAAACAAACCTTCTCAAAATCAGCAATGATACCAATACAACATACTCTTATCTGGGAGATGCCACTAATTATATTTTCCACGTCTATCACGGTTATCTTAGAAGGCACCGCACTATGCTATTAATCTTTAAGTTGTGAGTTTGCTATTTAATATCTAAATGCGTTTTTATCTCAACAATGGGTGAATGGACAGCAGTACATGTAAGATCATTGTTAGAGGTTTGATCGGATCGACTCTTGTGAATGTACTAGTGTGGTTAATAACAGGAAGCTATGGTTGGGCCACCAGTTGGGATTAACAAGTCACCTTGATATAAATAGAATACTATTTTTAAACAAACTATCCTACTCAATGAATGAATGAATTTTTTTCATCAACATTTGAAATAACTTATATACTTGTAATTTCAAAATAAGTGTATATACAAATCCTATGACCGCTCACGTGTACCAGAGGAAAAGCTTGTATTCATTATAAATTATCGAAAGTAAATAGTGCATTCAATACATCTGCCAATATATTTTAGAAAAAAATCATTGAAAATATTCTTGACACCATACATTAAAGGTATAACATAACAAGTCGAAATGGTTGTTCCGTAGTTAAACTGTCTCTCAGCTTTATCTGTTTTCAAAACTCGCGTTCTTTGAACCAGGTATGTATCATTGTATTTTATATATATTTTTTTTCGACATTTAAATTCATTTGTTTTAGAAAAAAAAATTAAAATGAATAAAAACGCTAGGTTGGTAGACTTGTGATTGAAGGAATCTTTAACCTTTATACGGCGGATACAATACTGCTCAGTTCACCCGTCTTATTTTATTTCCGTTTATTTTGACACGATCCATCTAATATAAAAGATATCTCTCAGCTAATTAAGCAACACATACAAATTTCAGATACAATTCAGTCACTCATGAATAGGGTTTTGTTTTGCTATGAATAGCTAATTCAATTACGCAACAATTATCACCAGTTTAATTGATTTCAATAGAAACACGAATCATTGGAAAAATCAACCCTACACGAAAAAAGGAATTGCACGGATTTTAAGCCCTCGCACTGAAGGTATTATACATGTATTGTTTGTTTTTCTGTCTGTACTTCTGTGTATGAATGAATGCTTAACACAAGCGTCTGCTATTGCCTTCGAATACTAACTTAACTCTTCTTTGCCATTTTTAGATAAATTCAGTTCCTTCTTAACAAGTCAAATGTTTGTCTTAACCCATTCCCAAACAATAGCGCTTTTTAACTCCCCTGAAGAAAACAATTGGGAACACTTTTTGTAAAATGAAGAAATTGCTTAAAACAAGCAATTTCTTCATTTTACACAATGTTTTCTACCCAGAAATTTGAAAAAATCCAAAAGCTCATAGACTTGAATTTGTCTTTTGAAACTCCTTTCAATTTAGACCTGTATAAAATTTGACGTCTCGGAATGTGTTAGGGTCATTATCAAAATGTCAATGTTTCAGAAATAAAAAAATGTGTGTTAATACTCACAAATTGGTAGATAATCGTAAACCTAACTTAGATAGCAACTGCAGGCTAGGAAAAGATGTAGGGGTAGTACTGGTGTGGGAAATACCAGGAGCCCATTATTAGGTGCTCCAGTCGACGCAGTATGACTGAAATACTGTTAAAAGTGGCGTTAAACCCCAAACAGTCCATCAATCCCCAAACTGCCTGTAGCCCATCTAGACGCATACAATAAAGAATAAAGACGGTTATTGCTTTTATCTGCATTTCTTTGAAGATTAAGTCACAGTTTCATTTTCAGTGTATTCGATAAAGGGTGAACAATCGATCTTGAAAGGCAAACAGCAAAATATCATTGCATTTTACAAGTTAAGAAATATCAAAAGGAAGTAAAAGAAAAAGGGACAGTCGCATGAATTGAACAGGCTCCAGGGATTTTACACCATTGTTGTACGCGTCGACAAGTCATGTGACCAACCCATACGCCGATCAATTGGTGATATCCGCGCTTGCCGCCTTATTCACTATGCGAGAGGATCTTGGTTCGAATCTTATCGTCATATTTTGTTTTTATGTTCCTTGTTTTTTACCCTACCCTGAAAATTTATATAAGCGAAAAATATAAAATAGATCTTTTTGGTATTTATCCTTACGTATCCTATTTTCTCAAGTCATCATCTTTTCGTAGCATTTCTGTTTAGGCTTTATACAAAAGCTTGCATGATATTCTAAAAAAAATACTTGATTAAAGAATTCTTAAAAGGAAAATATTTTTTACTGACTATATATCACAAAAATTGTAAAAACCTGGTTTTCACAAAGTGTTGCGTATTTCTCGGTCCCATGCTGCTTTTAAAAACATAATTCTAGATAAAGATCGCTGATACCTCTGAATTGCCTACCTTAGCTTGAAATGATCATGGGAACTTTTATATACTAGAGTGGTGTTATATAGACCGTTTAATGTTGGATTTCAGGGAATTATAGATATAAAGAGGTTTTAATGAACGATTGATCTCGATTTTACAAATTTGTTTTCCTGTGAAATGTTCATGGGACTTCGACAAAATTCGAATCAAGATATTGTGTTCTTGTTAAAATAATATAGATCAGTTAGGTGGAAAAAGTAAAAATGACCGCCTTTATAAAGATAACTTAGAAGCCCTTTTGAAATGGTCGTTGTTTTCAAAGTTGTATAATATAAAGGAGGAGCAAATAGAATAAAACACATCTTTTATTTTCGTTCAAGTAGTTATACAATATAGACAAAAATCAGAATTCGTTAAGAAAACAAGGACTCCAAAGTTCAATATAAGTGTCGTTATGGGAACACATGTGACGATGGTGTGCTAGGTAATAATTGTTTCCCTTTTCTATTTCTTATCTAAATTAAGGGAAAGACAAATGATACTTAAATTAGATGGCTAACAAAAACTCAATAAATAAAGATGAATTGTTAATATGGATGTTCACCAGGCCATTCTCATAACTGCTTTCATTGTTCCATATTCGTTAGATTATATGTCGATAAACGTTACACTTGATTGTAGGAAAATGACCAAACTGATGCTTAAAACGCCAGTAGAGCGAGTAGGGTCAATATTTTGATTGCCGATTCTTACATGAAGGAATTGCGCCAAGAACACAAAAACAAAAGTACAAAAATAATTGTGATGGCTGTTTCTGTAATTTCTTTTGTGACCGTGTTAAATTGCTTGTTACATATAATAGATTCCGTGAAAACGGAAAAAAATAATGTAACGTGCTATACTTTTTTTTCCAACAGTGCAAGTCCATTATCTAGGAGTAACTGTTTTAGTAAAATATTTCATTTAAGCATCATGACCACTTTTTCTCCATAGCGTTGGCATAAGGAATGGAATGAAAATCTTTTCTGCTATTATTTTTTATGAGTCCAACGGTGAGTATTCGAGAAAACTGATTATACATATCTAAATTATGGAAGATCAGTTTTACGAAAAGACTAAGAAAAATGACATATCACATTACCTTGTGCAAATAAATAATGCACCTCACCGCATGAAGTACAGTCTCAAGATAAAGGCAAGAAATGATAAACAGCATTTGAAAAGCAGTGAAATAAAGATAATAAAGATATTAGAAAGGACACGAAAAATCTTCTGGTACCTTTTTGGTTCGCGGCATAAAGATTTTATTATATTCCTAAAATATTTCTAGTAATATATACACACAATATATTCCACAGAGACAAAATCAGACACGGTAGAAAAAAAACCCTTATCTGATAGTGTCAATTACGTTTTCATATGAGGAAGTCTAAGATGACGTTGTTTTCAGTCCGTATATGACGTCATAATGCAGAAGAATTGAAGTAATTATAAAAATACATATTTTTTGTATTGTTTTATCGAATCTATTTACTAAAGATATAGGCATATTATAAACGGAATTCTAAGTTACGATAGCGATAAAACATCTTGTATTAGCTTCTCGCTTCGGAGGTAAACTTTAATATTCCACTCGATCTTCGGTCTCGTGAAATTCTAAAATTTCCTTTGCAGCTCAAAGCAAATACAGAAAATATAATATTCCCTATGTATTAGCCTGAGCAGGGAAATATGTACGTAATGGCAAACTGATATCATACCGTTTTCTAAATTAACTTGATTCAATGTCAATGTATCAATAAAATGATAATCAAAGGACTGAAAGTACAGAGAAGTTGGAATGCACTGAAAGAGTCATAAGTGTGGAATTCGGTTCAAATTCATTTATTACTTTCCGAATAAGCCTCCCTCCTTTAAACCTAAATCAGCATCCCCATTCGTGTACATATGTGCGTGAATAACGCACAAAAACATAAATCCACACAAAGAAATAAAAAACAAGCATTGTCTTAACCCATTTCCAGACAGTGACAGTTTTTAAATGATTAACATTATGAAAGCTTTGGAAAACATTGTGGAAAATTGAAGAAATTGCTTGTTACAAGCAATTTCTTCATTATCCACAATGTTTTCTGTCCAAAATGACCAGGATTTTAAAGATTTCATCAACTTACAATTGCTGTCTGCTACTTCTTTGAATTTTGCACTGATCTAAAATTTTATCGTGTTGGAATGGGTTATAAGCTCGTGTCAAGCACATCAAAATTAGAATTTTCAAGCATAACATTCTCCTTTTGATCAACTGTAATACGTGAACTCCTTTTAGAATCTTGAAAACAGAGAATAACAGCTTCTACAGTAAGAATTCAATGACCTCGATGATTATTTGACCCTCAACTCGGCCAATTCAGTAGCGATCATACTAAACTCACGTAGATTTTCACTTCAAGTTTATGACTATACGTGGATATTTGCGGAAATGCGCGGAAACTTGTTTTCGGGTGAGCGATTTGAAATACCGGTTAAGACTAAGGAAAAAGAATATTCAAAGCGTTGTGAGTAAAATTCAAAAGAAAAAAAGACGTTAACGTTATTGTTTGCACATGGTAGTTTTGCCCTTTTACTAAAAAATCCTATAATATGATGAGGATATTATTATTTTCGGCGCCCTGTAGTCGCGCGATTTCCTTATTCGTTATTCCGCTTTAGAACCGTAAAAAAGATTTAAGTAAAAAGGACCAAGCTGAAAGCTAGATGACACTTGTTAAAGGTTTGATCTGTTATCATTGATTTAAACTTGTAAATAACGACATAATAAAGCGTAATTATTTAGTAAATAAGTAGAAACCGGAAGTTGATATGTTTAGATTCTAATTTTCAAAATCTTCTACTTTCGTTTTGCATCTATTTGATTTTTATTGAGTAAAAGCTGTAAAACCCACAATAATCGCGTTTGCTTGATGCCTACGACCCCCCCCCCCTTAATCGCTCTAGAATGTTTTAAAGCACTGGGCGGCGTGATTATTGTAAAAATGCATTTGCGACCAAAACCATATTTGTAAACATTGCCTATCTATGGTCACATGACTACGTGTCACTTGAGATCACGTGATTACCAAACACGGGACGGCGAATCACAAAAAAACAAATTACTGCGCTGATTATTACCTTATTTTTCAAAAATTTAAAGCAAACTAAAGCATGTTTAGAAGTCTCTAAACGTATTTTACATCCTTTACATCTGCCATATTATCGTCTTCGGCTACAACTAACTGATTGTCCGTTGCAAGTTGAGATGAGAAGTAACCCGAGGTGTATTCATGTCTAAGAGATCACGTGATATGTGTTATCAAAAAAAAAAAAAAAAAAAAAAAAATGAAATTGCCTTTTGTTCATCATGCGTTTTGTTAAATCTAAGTTGGAATTGCTCCGCATTCCAACTTAAAAACAACTATAATAAAGTAATCCATCTAAACTGAAAACTTAGTGAGATACAATTTTTTCTAAAAATTCCAGCTCTTAATCTCACCATCAATAATTTCAATCTCCATTATGTTCACCAGGAGGACGAAAATCCGTTCGTGTGAGTAATGTAATGAGGACAAACTTGAGTTATCTTTCTTGAAGACTCCATACATTATCTGTATCGTTGTTTTAATCTCAATTTCTTTGTACTGCTGAGTTTGAAGGAGTTGGCTATTTGATGC
This sequence comes from Fragum fragum, assembly GCA_946902895.1. NCBI lineage: Eukaryota > Metazoa > Mollusca > Bivalvia > Cardiida > Cardiidae > Fragum > Fragum fragum. The sequence goes on from OX336365.1 coordinate 87,286,806, forward strand.
AGATATCAGAGTTGAAAATGTTTGCTCAATATACAGGCATCTGCTTTTTTTCTCCTTAAACCTTAATCCGTGGCATATTTCAATCAATAGATAAAATGTAAATGGCGAATGAAAAATCGAAACTTGCTAATACTGAACGAGGATAATAACAAAGGTTATGAAGTGGAAGGAACAATATATAATTTGACTAACCTTTGATTTTTTTTTTTTTTTTTTTTTTTTTTTTTTTTTGTGTGTGTGTGGTTTTTTTTTTTTTGTTTGTTTGTTTTTGTTTTTTTTATGGAACAAAGACAAATGGAAGATAACACAGCAAGGGCTCTCAATGACTAGTTCAGGCAGATCTACAGAGATGGTGAGTGATCAGCCTGATTAACGTATAACGTTTAATGTAGACAGTTTCATATACTTATTCTTCAAACCCGTCTCAGTCTCCATCTTTGATTTTCTGAACTCGAATACCGCCATAACCTGGATTTTACCATGCACCAACTCCAATGACTGCAGCACAACCATATGGTAATATACCCCAAAGATAGACAATATTGATCAGACAGTTGAATCTTTGAACGTCAAGATGTCAAACATAGATTTAAGAGTGTCCTCCTTTGAAGACAAAGTTACAGTTGATGACTTCGATTCTAGTAGAAAATTTGAAAGTACAACATGCGATGATTTCACATCACAGGCTATTTCGGACAAAGCAAGAGAGATATAAACAGCTAAAACAGCTCAAAAAAAATCTAACCAATGATAAGAGATCAGCAGAAGAGGTGATCAATATTAAGACACGCTCAATACGTGATTATCTTCTCTTTTTCAATTTTGCAAAGCCCCTTACTCCAGAGGACAGAAAGAAGGAAGACAGTATGAACTCTATATTTCAGTTGTTTGAAAACTCTTTCAGAATGGACTGTGTTAAATCTATGGTAAAGATCCATCAGGCCATCGGGGCGGTAGCCATACAAGTAGGTAAGGCGTCCATTTTTTTCTTTCTTTTTCATCCTTGCTTAACGCAGCTTTCAACAGTTTTCAGTCATATCGCGGCGGATGGAGCACCTAACAATTAATTTCTTGTATTTCTTACACAAGTACTACCATTACATCCTTTCCTAGCCTCCAGCTGCTATTTTTCTTAGGTTTACGATTATCAGCCCATTGGTGAGAGACAAATGTCAGAAATCATTTATTTCCAGGAAAGGTTGTTTATCAAATATGCAGTACAAGACAATCGGGATAAAATAGATGTGAAAGTCGGTGATCAGTGCCCCGTGGCTTCCAAAGAAAAACGAAAAGCACGACTATGCGCTGATTTTATTCAGTGATACGAAATCAAATGAAACATCCATTTTTAACAACTGAAGTCTTTGTTTCGAAAGCTCATAAATTAATACAAGTAATACTCACTTTTGCTTCATGCAAGAATAAAGTATATTAGAGATGATATCATGATCTACTCTTATCATTAAGGACACGTGCACTAGCAGTATATGATATACAGACGCCCGCGACTTTCAATCGTAATTCAAAGAATAGAATAAATCATCTTTATCGATAAGGGTCAGAAAAACGGAATGGATTGATAGCCTATAATATGGTACTGTTTAGTAAGGTAACGCAACATTTTCATAAATGATTTAAATAAACCCTTCAATTGTATTATCAATATTAAAAAGGACTTATACAATTTAAGTAGGATTGTTTTGATTTTTGTTGTTGTTGTTGTTTTTTTATTTGTTTTTGTTTGTTTTGTTTGTTTTGTTTGTTTGTTGTTGTTGTATTGTTGTTTTTTGTTTGTTTTGGGGGGGTCCGGTTTTTTTTTCGGGGGGGGGGAGTATGAAAAAAGCAAAACAAATAAAGTATGCTTTGATAAATATTGATTATATGCTGTTGATATCACGTAGAAATACGGAATTCGATAAATTTGGTTTATCGGGTTTAACAACACTTTTAGCTGTACTGCAGTTATATCACGGCCGGACTGTTTCTTTCATTTCTCACACTAGTACAACTGCAACATTCTGTTCGAGCTACCAGTTGCTTAACCACCTTACTCCTTATTCGCCGACTGGTGAGAGACAAACCTGTTGCGAGAAATATTAAGCAAATCACACACATATATCCGGAAAGATTGTTTGTCGGGCGGGGGGTCCGACTCCCTGGTTCATTTGTTTGTTTGAATGGGGTTTTACGCCGCTTTCAACAATCTTTCAGTTATGTCGCGGTGACTGGAGCACCTAACAATGGAATCCTGGTATTTCTCAAACCAGTACTACCATTACATCCCTTACTAGCCTCCAGCTGCTATCCCACATAGGTCTACGATTATCGACCAATTGGTGAGAGACAAATAGTCGGAAAGGATGAGTGCCGCCGTCGGGGATCGAACCCGGGACCTCTAGATTGACAGTTCCCTAGTTCAGTATTAAGAGCACATAGACAAACTAAATGATATAACCGGGCTTGGCAACTATGAGAAACCGAGAGAATACCGGACATTTAACCCTTTCACATACAAAACCATGATTTTACGCCACTGTGGGTTTATACTTGAGAAAACAGTGTGGGAAAAGTAGAAATTGCTTGTCACAAACAATTTCTCCGCTTCCCACAATATTTACTACCACATAGGATGGTTTCATGTCAAATTGCACCCAATTTTCATTGTTGTCTGCGACCTCTTCCAATTTGGACTAGTCTAAAGCTTAAAAAAAACGGGAAAAGGTTAAATGGTAGCCCGAAGATTTGTTATACCAGAAGTCAGCCGGCGGGAACAACGAGCCGCCAATTCAGGATCTTAATTTATACATCCAAGGACATGGAAAGTTAGAACTTTCTATGCCCTTGAATGTATAAATTAAGACCCTGAACTGGCGGATCGTTGGTCCCGCCGACTGATTTCTGGCTCGACAGTCGGACTTATATATCAAACGATGCTAGTTTGTGTAATGTATAATCAGGGATGAAAAAACAACAACAAACAAATAGTAAATCGTTGAAAAGCTGTCCAAGTCGCTAAACTAACATAGTCGGTGTTCAACATTCACTTCCTGTCTGAGTAAATTATTTGATTGGTCAATCGGATTTTTGATTGGCAGCAGCCATTTGTAAGTTTATTTGCTTTTCAACTTGTACAATGTATTGAAGCGATTAGAACAAATTGAAGATCTCTGATGGTCAACGTCTTCGGCTTTTCTTTTGAAGAAATCCTATAGCAGGTCTGTGAATAGACATTCAGAAGTCCTTGTCATTTCCAAATAAAAGAAGATAAATGAGTTTTGGTTTTAATTGTTTATATCAACAATATGAAGGCCCAAAGACGGTCTTGTTTGTCAAATTTAACAACTTGGAGTCAAAAGATTTTTTAATTACCAGAAAAATATCATTTCGACGTGTCGCCAAAAAGTCGTCCTTTAAACCATTCAAAATTTTAGACTGGTACAAATTCAAAGAAGCTGCACACGACAATTTCAAGTTGATGTAATTTTATTTATCTATTTCAATTTTTTTTTCTTCTTTCTTTTTTGTCTTTAGGGATAGAAAACATTGAGGACATTGAAGAAATTGCTTGTTTAAGCAATTTCTTCATTTCCTACAACGTTTTCCAAAGCTTTCTTTTTGAGGACGTAAGAAGGAGGGCTTGTGTGAGAATGAGCTAACCACTTCCATTATTCACTTTATGGTTTGCCGCTATCAATATTAAAATCAGTTGACTAATCTAATCAGACCGGGTGTGAACTTTGAACACCAATAATTTATGTCAAGGAAATCGAATTGGTTTTGCAACTGAAGCATCGTAACTATAGTTTATTCAAGCTGTTGTTACGACGTTTAGGTAGCAAAACAACAGCCTGCCTTTCATTTTATGTCCCCGACCACAGTATTCACAAATTATATAGTTTGATATCTCTGAAGAACTGCCTATCGGAGGATAGTGGGCGTGGCCTGCGATCTGTCAATTGCTCTGTCACGACTAATTACATTTCTAATATTTGCAGTCTTAATACAATCACAGTGCATTGAGAATATTCGTATGTTGTCACGAACTTCCATTGACTTTTCAGATTGTACTCCCTGAATCTTCACTCGTCATATGTTTGTTATTGTTGAAAAGCTCAATTAGGGTGCTTGAAATAGAGACGTAAATTACGTAAACCCATTACCAGACGGCAAAATTCTAGACTGGTCAATTTTCGAAGGAGTTGCACACGCAAATTTAAAAAAAATATGAAATTTTAGATTTTTTCAACTGTCTTGTTAGAAAACATTGTGAAAAATGAAGAAATTGCTTGTTGAAAGCAATTTCTTAATTTAACACATTGTTTTCCCAATTTCTTATCTCGGGGGCCACAAAAAAACGCAATTTTGTGGGAATGGAATAAAATGCTTTACGGCGTGGAAAATATTCACCACTTTTGCTCCCCCGCCCCCTCCCTCATAGCGCAGTCGGTAGCGCGTCAGACTCCCTATCTTCAATCATGGAATGCCATGGGTTGGATTCCCGGTCGCGAAACAATCCTTTCCGACATTTGTCTCTCACCAACCGGTTGATAATCGCAAACCTGAGTGGGATAGCAGCTGGAGGCTAAGAAAGGATGTAGTGGTAGTACTGGTGTGAGAAATACCAGGAATCCATTGTTAGGTTCTCTAGCCGCCGCGATATGACTGAAATACTGTTAGAAGTGGCGTTAAACCCAATTTAATCAATCAATCAATGCATATATCGGCGGTTCAATATCCTGTAGCACCAAACGTTGATGCGTATAACAAATTTAGATCGTACATTTAGAATTTATAACTCAGGTATTGAAATGAATATAAAATTAGAAATATATCACACACGGATGCCCAAAAATAACTTCTTGTCACATGACTTTCAGTTGTGACCTTGAACTTGGGACTATCAACATTTTTTTACGGATGAAACTAGTACTCTTCAAGGGTAACAACTGCGCTAAGTTATCTTGAAACCCACCAATCAAATTATTTATTCAGCCCGGACCCGAGCTTTCAACTCCAAGATTGGCCGCCATTTTTGTTAACCTTTTTTGTTGGAATAGCCACTTAAATGTCGTAATTACAAATTATTCAAGCTATAGTTACGACGTTTAGGTCCTCAACTCACCATTTTACTTTTTTGTTACAATATTCTGGCCATAAATTTTGAAAATAACGCCGTTAAAAATCGAAGCTGAACTTTCTGTCGGAGTTAATAGGCGGGGCCTAGGAAGTCAGTGGGCGGGGTCAGCGACTGGTCAATTAAGCACACGTGCTAACTTACCCATCCACCCATCCATCCACACACGCACCCACAGAAACACACACGAACAGGGGTAATTCTATATGGCCGTCGATATTACATGACGGGAGCAAAAACCGCGATAAAAAAACTAACCTCTGATAAAGACGATAGATTTTTTACTAGTCAAAGTTTGACTAAATGCAGAGAGAACTTGTTTTAAAGTTGAATGAGTGCGAAGAAAATCAGGCTCTGTTGTTCTCAGCACTTTGTCTATTTCACTTTATGCGTCTTATTTTACCCTTAAATATCATAAACAAGCAAATTCTTCATTTAAAACAATGTTGTCCCAATTGTTTTTCTTGAGAGGCGTCAAAATTTTGTGTGAATGGGTGAATATTTGCAAAATATATCTCTTTCTCATGACAAACATTATTCGGTTGAATCTAATCGTATTATTTTCAATTTAATCTATAAAAGTTGTCTTTCCCCATTATCGAATAACCTGGATATGTGTTAAGGTTGAAACAAAACCTATCATAACTTTGGTATTTCCAATTCCTTACAAACTGAAAGTGTATGTAATGTTCTAAAGGGAAAAGTATGAACAGCAGATCTTAAATACGAAAGAAATGCTCGTCGTTTGGAAGTAAGTACTTAAGAACATTGAGAAGACGCGAATTGGATAATATATCGCCTTTTCCATAAGTTTATCGTCGTTGTCGTTCTAAAAGCTCGTAAATACAGCTTGATTCAAGCTGTAGTTACGAGGTTTTAGAACAAAAACGACGATATTTCACTATAATTTTGATGAATGTCTACGATATGTGTGTTAAATAGCCCCAATTCAGCTAAGATTTATTGATTTTACGCTTTTTTAAAAATCTTTCCGTTAAATCATGTCGAAGTTCACCTATTCATGTGCTCACTGGTTATAGCCAGTAGTAGGGTTAGACACTGAATGTCTCACCCTAAGATATACCCATCTAACAAGTGGCGCGGCCAGGACTCGAACCCATGACCCTCTGCCCCTGTGAGATTACGAGTCTGTCGTCATTTACTAAATCACACAGTGCCCAAATTTGAGCTCAGAGTACATGTATAAAAAAGACCATGGATTAAATGAACCTACGGGAAACTTGTTCCTCTACCTTCTCCATTCAAAAATGAAATACTGAAGGATCGCTAGCAACAACCAACGAGCTCTAACAGTGGCAAAGTAGCATGAAACAACAAAGTGGGATAGTCGGTCGGCGACCAAACGTTCTAATTACAACTTCAATAAGCTGCAGTTACGAAGTTAAGTTCCAGAATCAACAAAAATACTACATTTAAATGTTGGAGTTAAAAGTTAACTTCCAGTGTTAATAAAAGATTTCAGTGGTCGATTGATTATTTGTTCAGTTATTCGAAATGAATAATTTGCTAGTCGATTGTTTGTTTGATTGACAGCTGCGGTCTGTCATTTGACTTTGTCCGTTTGTTCAATTAAGAGATGAAGATAATATTGTTTGTTTTCATGGAGGTATGAACCGAAAAACCTAATCACACTGTATGAATACGCGAAGCGGATTCATACATTGTGTGATTAGGTTTTTCGGTTCATACCTCCATGAAAACAAACAATATTATCTTCATTTCTTATAATTTAATAATTTAATAGCATCGAGCGAAAAATTCAACAACTTAACAAATTTTGATACCTTTTTGTAGTGAACTATTTTGTGCGGAAGCATTCAAAATGGCTGCGTACTAAAAATTTTGTTCATGGAGGTATGAATTAAATTTCTCGACCAATCAGATCGCTCGTTTTTGATAGACGAAACTGACAATTAAATTATATTTAGATGAAGATAGGGAGTTCTGTTGAAATCTTGTTTAGAATTAGAGTACATAGTCCTAAGAGTTGTTAAGGTTGTCCCTGAACGGCCAAAAAATGATTTTAGCCAGTTTTTCATTTCGATTTCAGACATGATGAAATTTGTAAATTGTTACAGGTGTCGACACTAACAGTGTCCTGGAATCCCGAGGGTCCCTGAAAATTGGAGGGACCCCAGCAATCTCAGGCAAGGGATTCCGTCATGAACCTTCAATATTTCTCCAGTACAATTGATCTTAATGAATCAACTAATGCTCCTAAATTTTTATCGCTTGTTTTTGTGGAAAACATTGTAGAAAATGAAGAAATTGCTCGTAACAAGTAATTTCTTCATTTTCCACAATGTTTTCATTTTTTTTTTTTTTTTCAAGTTGGGCTCAGAAGAACAGGATTGCGTGTGAATGAGTTAACGTATATCAAGGAGGGATCCCTGATTATCAGGAGGGAACCCTGAAGTAATAACTAGGGATTCCCATGGGATCACGTTGAAGCAAAGTTAGTGTCGACCCCTTTGTTATTGTTAATTTTACGTGTCTTACACCAGGAGAATGTATACATTACATTAAAAAACACTTGAGGAGTTGTTGATATATTAACCTCTACGATAAACAAGTTTTATACATTTATATATTGCTTAACGAATAGTTATAAATCTGAATTAGCTAATCGAAGTATCACAGTTAACGTTTACAGGAAATGTATCATTTTGATATCAAGTCAAGTACAAATTTTCTTATGTTCCCAGCGTGTCAGCAGTGATAGGCTTGGTTCTGAAATGCCTTTAGCAAAGACTATACCGGTGTGACAAGTGGCTTGGTCGGAATTCGAACCATAGCTTTCGACTTTCCTCTAGTCCTCAGCCAAAACCACTTGGCCACGCACGATACCTTAGTTTGTTTTATAGGGTTCTTTACAACACCTGGGATATTAAGAGTGACCCAAGCAGACCTCTGAACAATATCGCTATTGTTCTACTATTTTCGTAATCACGAAGCAAAAAACCTTTGATGAATTCAATTAGGCTTTGAATTATCAATTAGTGAAACATCAATCAGGACAGGGCTCCCTTCATCACGCAAGAGGCGTAAACGATTGGTTTATAACCTTTAAATTGTCCACTGACGTGGATACGAATACCCCCCCCCCAAAAAAAAAAAAAAAATACAAACAAATAGAATTGACCTGCAGAATTCAATTTACAAATCGCAGCTGTCGACAACAGAAAATGTGCTCATCAAAGCATTCATTTTGATCAGAAATGGAAATCGACGACATTTATTTGAAGTATTTTTTGTTGTTGTTGTTTGTTTGTTTTGGCGACTTTAACGTCGTAACTACAGCTTATTCAATCTGTAGTTACTTATTCTAGCTTCTTATCAAAGCTGTAGTTACGACGTTTCGGTCGCCAACCTACCTTCCTACCTTTTGTTACATGCTAATGGCCAAAGAATCTTGCAAATCAACGCCGTTAACTGTCGAATCGAAACTTCATGTCGGAGTGTGGCCAAAGGAATCAGTGATGGGTGCCAGCGATTGGCCAATTGCATAAACGTACCACAATATTATTTAGGTGGTAAGTTGGCAGTAGTGTCTTTTTTAAAAAATAAATTTTCCGTGGTTTTAAGCTTTCTGAATGTTAAGTTTCTCCGACCCTTTTCTAAAAATACACTTTGGTTTTTGCGGCGTTTGAAAGTCTTTTCCGTTGAAGAACGACAGAGATCTTTTGTTCATTTGCTTTCTACGCATGACTTTTATAGGTGAGCTAGTCTGAGGATATACCAACGAGATCAGCGGATCGTCAGAGAGTCTACCCGATGGCAGACGACACCGCTCACCTTTGCTAAATTAAACAGTGGTTTGCTGGACCCTTTTTTTCTTTTACAATATAGTACAGTCGACCTTGCTTAAGCACTCACCTCTATCAAGCGACCATTGTTATTAAGCGACAATAATTTAATTGTTAGTTTCGTCTATCAAAAACGAGCGATCTGATTGGTCGAAAAATTTGATAAATACCTCCATGAACAAAATTTTGAGTAAGCAGCCATTTTGAATGCTTCCGCACAAAATAGTTCACTACAAAAAGGTATCAAAATTTGTTAAATTGTTGCATTTTTCGCTCGATGCTATTAAATTATAAGAAATGAAGAGAATATTTTTTGTTTTCATGGAGGTATGAACCGAAAAACCTAATTACACAATGTATGAATCCGCTTCGCGTATTCATACAGTGTGATAAGGTTTTTCGGTTCATAACTCCATGAAACAAAAAATATTCTCTTAATCTCTTAAATAATCAAATTATTCTTTCGAAAAGAATAAGCTTTCGAAAATTTGAAGAATTCGCTAAAATGGATCCCGTAACAAAACCCTACGTCTTTGAACTCATTAGAACCGCCCCAATGAGACGCTTTTAGATCAAAAGATGACATATAACGTTCCAAGTTCAAGTCAGCTTAAATATGTTGCAATATACTGAGTTTTTTAAGATTTGCAAACAAAAGTAGACCGCTTAAACGCTATTGAAATATCAAACTAAATATAACCCTCCACAAAAAAACACGATTTGATGACAAGTTGAAAGGTATTTAAAACACTATCGTTTAATCAAGACTAGGTCTCTCAAGAGAACGGTTCATGTGAACACGACTGTCATTCAACTGCAAGGAATGATATCAAGTGAGATTCCACAAATGGAATAGCTAATTACATGAAAGCTACAATTATAAATCAGTTAACAAAAACGAATAGCCGTCTACATAAACGTCGACCGCAGTATTTCTTCTAAATTGTTCCGTCCTAACTTTTCGTTGATTAATATTTCACAAGAGGTTACCCTTTACTCGGTGTTTATTGTGAAGTTCAAGCCATGAGTTTTGTTTTCAAAATCACGAAGCCATTTTCAAAATTGCCTGTAAAATGATCTTATAAAAGAGACTAATATGGGAGAGATAATGGCTAAAACAACTTGACAACTCAATTTCTGTGGAGTGTATTCATAAACGTTTTTTAGACCCTGGACTTTGCTTGTTCTTATGGTTAAGTGAACTTACTAGTAGACTTCTTCTTGAATTGTTTTATTCCTTAACATGCATGTTTAGCTCGTCAAGCAAGTTTCTCAATCGTATAACATAAATGCTCATGTTTTTTTATTCATTATTATTTATATATACATTTTTTTTCAAATTTCAAACTGTCATTCGTTCATGCCTTATGGTAAAATCAAATTGATAAAAATGTAAACATCGTCGTTGGGAGCGCAATTTGTCGTAATTACAGCTTTATTCAAGCTGTAATTACGACATTTTGCACGCCAAACGACGATAGAATGTTGTAGGATGAAGGTTAGTTGTGTCATTAAGAGTATAAGGGGAAAACTCTCCAATGAACGGTCAATCAATTTCAAATCTAATGTCACAATCGTACAAAGAGACCCAAGGTGAATTTTTTTTTCAATCAGTCGCCCTCGCTAATTGAATTCCTTTGTCAGGCCGGACGTAGATAGTAACTAACTCATTATTCATGCACCTGTATCCACCTAGTGTATACTTTTGCTTTGAAGTTCCACAGAGCAGTGGTGAATATTCATTTCACGTGATTAGTATTGTGGAAGTTAGTAATGAAATATGTATGATTAGACCATCAATCATTTTACTGCTTTATCTAACGCTTCTCTACCTGCTTGAATTATCAGGTGCGATAATTAAAAAAAATAAGTTAGGAAAGAACTTAGACACACAATGTAATGTGTGAATGTTTAGCCCTACTAAGTACAACGTGCAGAAGGTAGTATAATGTTATCGTTGATTACCCTGAATTAGTATCCTGTCGTAGCATTTGAGGTAATGCGATCGTTCAATACCCGATATCTATAGTTTAATGTTCGATGTAATGTTGTGAAGAAGAAAGAAGAAGAAAATATTTTATTATAGTGACATTTGCGAAATAACAATGATACTTACTTTACAATATTTTCAAATGCTATAGCACACATCCGGCCCATTTGGCCTATAAGTCACCTTTGCCGAATTAAAAAAAAAATTGTCTCTTCCTTATGCACATAAGTCAAATTCATTGAAAATAATAATTCAATTTGGAAAATGTTATGAAAATATTTTGTGTATTGTGTCATTCAATACCCAACACCTGTAGTTTATTGTCAGAAATAAGGTCATTTTCGCTTAATATCCGACATCTATAGTTTATTGTCAAAGGTCACGTAATGCGGTCATCCAATACCCGAAATCTATAGTTTATCGTAAGATATGACGTAATGTGGTCTTTCAAAACCCGACATCTATAGTTTATGGTCAGAAATGAGGTCACTTTCGCTCAATATCCCACATCTGTAGTTTATCGTCAGAGGTCACGTAATCTTGTCATTCAGTAATCGATATCTATAGTTTATAGTCAGATTCGAGCTCAAGTCGTCACTCAAAACCCGAAATTTATGGTATGTGGTCCGATATGGGGCTATGTGGTTATTCATTATCCGACGTCTTTAGTTCGTTGTTTGATGTATGGCTATGTGTCGTTCAATACCCGACATCTATAGTTTAGAGTCAGATACGAGGTCACTTTCCTTCAATATCCAATATCTTTAGTTGTCGTCAGAGGTCACGTAACGCGGTCATTCTATAGTCGAGATGTATGGTTTATAGTCAGATTCGAGATAATGTGGCCATCTAAAAGATCTATGGTTTGTTGTCAGATGAGAAGTAATCAGTCATTCATTTTCCGACATTTGTAGTATGTAGTTAAATGTGAGGTATCGTTTCATTTAATACCCGATACCTATAGTTTGTATCCAAATGTAAGGTAATGCGTTGGTCAATTCCTGATATCTACAGCATGTAGTCAGATGTCGGGTAATTTATCGTTCAATACCCGGCATCTATAGTTTGTAGTCAGATGTGAGGTAATGTGGTAATCTATTCACGACATCTATAGTTAGCAGTTAGATGTGGGGTTATTCGGTCTTTCAATACGTGACATCTATAGTTTTTCCGTCGTTAGATGTCTTCCAAATGCTCTTTTTAATGATATCTTTTCCTGAACTTAACCAAAAGGCAAGTTTTTACTAAACTAAACAGAAATTATCCTTTGTTGTACTTTTTGAAAAATTGCTAATAGAATTGGTGAGAAGTGTGTTCATTATTTGAACCAGTGCATACTGAATATTTCCTTATTCCAAAATGTTCGTTATCCAAGAAAGCCTGCCTAAATTACTCTTTTTATCAAATTTTAAGATTAACAGTCGTTGTGCTTCACACACACACAAAATGAATAATGATAGTTCCTTAAAAAGAAATGACAAGATAAAAACTTTGTATCTGCATTAACCCATTACCAGGCGACGAAATTTTAGACTGGTTCATTCAAATGAATTAAAGAAAAGATTTAGTTGGTGGTCTTTTCAAATCTGTATTTTGTTGTAGATGTAAAAAATATTGTTGCGAGCTGCTGGTCACCGGTAACTTCTAAGTAGAGTGGGCGCTTATGAGGGAGTAAGAGGGGCTAGTGGACTCCAGATAATAATTATATTTTCATGGGAGTTGAATTAATTGACAATGACAGGATTCGTATCAATCAATCATATAATTGAAAATCTATATGAGTATATTTTAATATAATGACAATGTACATGTATTTTTATGAGATGAACTTAACAAAACAAGATGGACCTTCCAATATGAATTTCTATACATGAATGATTTGACAAAGATGACTGACTGTGTTCTTCAATTGAATTATACCCGAAAACTAAATAGAATTAAATGATGAAATAAATGAGAAATACGGCCAATGGCTTAATACGAAACAAAATAATTAATTTCATAAATAATTTATATGATCTTATGTGACAACTTAAAAAAAATGACAGGAGTGAAGCCATAAGTCGACAGGTGTGACGCCTATCGATGCCCAAAAGAAAATAAATACACAACGGAATTTAGACATAACCTAAATGTTTTAATTTCTTAAAATAAAACGAACTTAAGCCGAATTTAAATGAAAAATTGAACTAAGTTATGACGGAGGTTTCGTACGAAAAATCAAAACTGGAGTCCCTGAAAGTGTCGGAACACGGCTTTTTATACGGACCGTTCCAAATTTTTTTTTGGTTGGATTTCCGACGGAAAAATCAGTCGGAAAACTTCCAACAGGAAAGTTTGTTGGAGAATTCACGCGCAGGAAGTTGTAGGTACTCTAAGCCCTAAGTGGAAGCGACCATGAATAAGCCAGATCGTATGCAATAGACCAATAGATATGAACGCAAGTCATCTTTACCTAAGAAAGGGATCAAAAGTGTGGTTTTGAAGAATTGACTATTTGAATATGGCGCTATATTGTGAGAGGGGGTAAAATTGTTACGTCAGTTGATGACGTCATCAATTCTATCCCACAATGCATTTGGTCAATGAAAACAAAAATGGCTGACATGAAGATTGAAGTCAAAGTCAAATGTCAATAAATCGATAACCACGCAGTAATGGAAGATCGTGAAATGAAATGAATAACCTAAGGTTAGTACATAATAAACAAACATTAATCCAACGAGTGAGAAAGTGAATGTCAAACTGTTTTAAGATAAATGAACATGATGAAAAGGGGAATAAAAATGTCATGCGAGCGATCATGGTTGTGGCTGGCTCACTTCATCACCCCCTCTTCAAATGCCAAAGCTCCGACTGGCATCAAAATTTGTCCTAACTCCTGAAAAAATTGAAATGTAAATTTGGGAGAACTGAAGGAAATTAACTTAAATGAACTCTGTAGAATGGATGTAAAACATCAAATCTAAATAATTAACAAAAAAAAAGGTCCTAGCATTTTGTTTAAATTCACCGCCTGTAAGGTCTGTCTCGTCTACTATCTGAATGGCTCCCTCTGTATTTTTGTCCCTTCTGTCTCTCTCGTACCTCTCGTCTTTCCTCTCTCTGATATGTTCCCTTTTTCTTTCCTTTCTGTCCTTCTCATCGTTCGTCTTGTATGTCTGTCCTCGGTGATCGTTCTGTGTTGCATGTCTGCCTCTATTCTCATGTTCTTTGTTCTCCTCTACCCTCCTTTCCTGTTGTATCTGATTCTTTTCCTCTACAGTCATACTCTCACCCTCCTTTGTAGCTTTTGCCACTACTGTCATGGCACTAGCCAAAGTTAGGATGGACTCTTCAAGAGACTGTAGGACCCTTGAGTTTCTTGTTTCCTTTAATTCTATTACCAACTCGCTCTTCTTCTCTTTCGTCTCTTCCTCATCATCCGAACTTTCTGAACCCGACTCGAATGTGCTCTCTGACCCACTTGTTGGTGACATTGATCTCATTATTTTGTTTGGGATGATGGCCCCAGCTAGCTTCCTCTTAGGCGTCAGTACGTCGTCCTCCTGAGGAAGGAGCTAATTCATCAGGTTTTCCTCTGTGGGTACATCCTCCATTCCTGTGTCCTTCTTGGTCAAGGCCTCCTCCTGTATCGTCTTCCCCCTAGATTCTTCAGTCACCTCGACTCTTTGTTGTTTCTCCTCCACCACTTCCATTCTGACTCCCTGTTCCTGGCCTTGATCTCCCAACAAGTTCTTCAGGGTCTGCTGGTCCACCACCGAAGAGAGCCTCTCAAGAATGGAGTTAGTGTTGCCTTCAGCATTCCACTATCAAGGGATACAACAGCCTGTGGTGTCTGTCCACTGTTAGGCTCGGGTAGCGGCTTTTCCTCCTCTTCATCTTGATAGTCAAGGTCTGGGATACCTCCTGGAAAAATCTCATTGACTGCCTTGGTCAGGGGATCTTGGGCTTTTCTTCTGTTCTCCAGTGTCTATTTCCAATGCTGGAAGGATGATTCCCTGTCAAGTACTGAGTAGTCCTTCTCGTCGATCGTATACGGAGTGGCATTAGACTTGAGGCAAGTCGTATCATCAGGATCCACTCCAGACTGCTGGGCCAGCACACGGTGTCGACGATACTTTACCACATGATCATCAAACTCCTCCGAAGGCATCTAAACAGACAGAGGGAGCAGAAATGTGGTACCTCATCCCGTCGAAGGTGGTCTCGAAGTATGTGGGCCTCTACTCGACACTTCACTTCAATAAAGTTCTTCCCCCCTCGATGGTAACACCTCAGGCACCTGTAGGCTCTACCATGCTTCCTTGCTGCCTTGACAATGTCATCCGCTTTCTGTGTTACTTCAGGCGTCATACCATTAGTTGCCATTGCTGTCTGTAGACTAAAGCTCCTGAGAAGTAGAAAAATAATCATTTTGCGTAATCCCTTAGTATTCTCAAAGAACTTCAACCAGGAATACTTCCCAGTCTACTTTATTCATGTTTTATGTTTATATTTTTTTTCTTTACTCTCTGTGCACTGTTGCATCTATTTTTTTTTTCTTTTTACAAATTAACAATTTACACTGGAGCTGGTTCTCTACTGCAACGTTTTGGACCATTCTATATGCATAGCTGTGATATACAACCGTGATTAACCTCCCTGTGATTAGCCTCACTGTGATACTTAAACGTTCAATAACCACCTCTGTGACCTTGCTTCATTTCAAATCTATACCTTTGAACTACATAACCCTTTAAAAGGATTTTTTTATATCTCAACCATATGAGCTTACTGGATTTTTCAAGACCTTTAACCCTTTGTCAAGCTTATTGATCCCAAATTTCAGCTGAGTCATGTTAGCCTTGAACCCTCAACCGTACAAAAATTCCCTTCCCACTGCCAATCTGGATAGCCTTGCCACACTCCCACCCCATGTGTAGCCGACAACCTATCCCCCTTTGGACTTATACCCTTGGGAACTCTACTCTGTGTACTGACTACCCACATCATAATTCAGGTCAACAGCAATTAACTTTAAGATAAAACTTCTTGATCGTTGTTTGCATTCATTACATATGCTTGAAAAACCCTGTCATACTTGTGGCTCACTCCATTTACCAGGTTGTGCTTGCATTCGACTTGAAATAATGAATCTTAAATAATGATGATTCCATAAGTGAAAAAAACTGGTCAAACCAATTAATGTGACAAAATCAACGAAATTATGTAAACAATATCCAAATATTTGAAATTCGCATCAGTATTGTATGCGTTCAATGATTCGAAATTATTGGAAAAGTTTGTCTCTGGCTTTCTTGATCCATAATGGAACCTCTCTGGCTTCATAAGGTTTCATCTTGTCATGGTGAACAACCCTTTCCAGACCCTTCTTGTCAAGCTGAAGTAGAAAGTTGATCTCAGTTATCTTCCTTTTCACCAAGAATGGCCCGTCATACAGCTTCTCTAGTTTCTGGTTCACTCCTACTTTTCTTGATTCGTGTAAAAGCCAAACCATATCACCAGTCTTGTAATTGTTGAGACATAGCTTCGTGTTGTAGGAACTCTTCTGGCGCTTTGTATTGGTTGCAAGGTGTCGACGGGCTAAATCATGAGCTCGCTGCATTTTCTTCTTCAGTGTGTCAACATAATCCCCGTATGAAGTGATGTCCTGGTCATTTTGTGACAAACTGCCAAAGATAAGCTCGACTGGGAGACGCACCTCTCGTCCAATCGCCATAAGGTTGGGTGTCATGTTTGTTGACTCGCAAGGTGTCGCTCTATAGGCACCTGCCAAACAACCAAGATAAAGGTCCCAATCAGTCTGCTCATCACATAGGTATGCGCGTATCATACCTAACAGTGTCCTATTGAATCTTTCACATTGTCCGTTGCCCTTTGGGTTTCTCGACGAAGTTCGCGTCTTGCGAATCTCTAGCATTCTGGTTAGCTGTCGGAAGACCTCACTTTCAAATGTGCGCCCCTGGTCCCTGTGTTTGGACAATGGACATCCCCATCGGGCAACAAAATTGTTCAGGATTTGCCTTGCGCACTCTTCTGCTGTCAGATCTTTGATCGGGCTGACCTCAACGTAATTTGTTAAAATATCTGTCAAAACAAGGATGTGACGGTTACCTCTTGGGGTAAGAGGTAATGGCCCTATGTAGTCAATGGCTAGAACGTCCCAAGGCCCTCCAACTTTAATATGGCCAAGCGGTGCTTTCGGTGCTTTTGATGGTTTCTTACTAGCTGCACAGGTCTTACAGGATCGTATGTAAGTAGCAATGTCCTCTTTCATAGCATACCAGAAGAATCTTTGGCATATCTTCTTTGGTTTTCTTCACACCAAGATGTCCAGATAGGATACAATCATGCATTTACTTCAAAACACTCCCTTTCAGTGATCTTGGTACCAAAAATTGTAGAAAAGAACCTGAGTTGTCTTTCTTTGTAAACCTCTTGAATAGTAAATTGTCATCAATTTCTAAGCTATCCCATACTAGCCAGTAAAGTCGCGTTGCTGGACTTCTGTCCTAAATATCTTGCCAGCCTGGTCTTGTCTTCGATTTCACAGCTTGGAAAATGAAACCAATATCTTCATCTTCTTCTTGTGCTGACTGCAAGACTTGTTTAGAAATCCCGCCAGTCCACTGCCAACCATGCTGGTCTTTACTAGTAGTGTTGGGCGGTATGCTGGTACTAGGCCCTTGGGTCACAGCCCTTGCTGATTGGGTGTTAATGACATGTGATTGGTTTGTTT
This sequence comes from Fragum fragum, assembly GCA_946902895.1. NCBI lineage: Eukaryota > Metazoa > Mollusca > Bivalvia > Cardiida > Cardiidae > Fragum > Fragum fragum. The sequence goes on from OX336365.1 coordinate 87,304,499, forward strand.
CTCTGCTTAATGACTGGTATGCATTACTTGAGGTTGGTATTAGTGGTATTCTGGTACTAGTGCTGGTTGTGTCTTTCATGTTGGTAAATGCATCATCTGATGGTTCATCGTCACTATTACTTGGCAATCTGCATAAAAACACTTCAATACTATCTCCTGGTATTTCAAGTTTTAGCTGAGATGATTTGTCACTGCTGGTTTCTGGTTGGCCAATGCGCTCTTGCCCAGATTTCATGTCTACTGGTGCTCTGGTACCAGATATGTTGGTCGTTTCTGCTGGTTTAGTTTGTACTGGTTGTTTTGCATGGGTAGATATCTCCCTTTGTTGCGTTTGTTGAACTTTTAGGACTGTTTTGCTGGTACCAGCAATTCTTGAATCTTGATCTCTAAGTATCTTTGGGCATCACTCTACATCTATTGGACACAATGATATCATCTTGCGGTACTTATCGTTGAGCATCATGTCTTGGGCCCTCTTTACACACTTCTTGCACGGTCCACATTTTAGTTGCTCACTCATGTCCACCTCTGGGCAGTCACGATCATGGGGGTTTTCACATCGGGATAATGCGTCGCAGTGCCCTTGTTTTTTACCAGGGCGATACTGTTTGGCAAAGTCATACTGAGACAGGATTTCTATCCAGCGGGCAATCTTACTTCTAGGTTCCTTCGGACTGAATAACCAGACCAGAGCTTGGTGATCTGTCCTCACTAGAAATCTTCGCCCTAAAAGGTACTGCCTGAAATACTCAATAAAATACCTGACTGCTAACAATTCTTTCTCAGTTATACAGTAGTTGCGCTCAGCTTTGTTCATGGACCTACTGGCATAGGCTATGACGCTATGGCTATGCCATCTTGCACCTGCAATAAAACTGAACCAATGGCTACGTCTGATGAATCGGTGTCTAAGATAAACTCGCCACCATCATTCAGAGGATAACCCATTATTTCTGGACTGATAGCTTTTAGACTGTCAAAGGATTCTTGACAACTTTCAGTCCAGACAAACTTCTGTCCCTTCTTTGTTAAGTCCACCATTGGTCGTGCTTTTCTGGTAAAATCTTGAATGAACCTGAGGAAGTATGAACACATAGCAACAAATTGCTTAATTTTTTCGGGGGATTTAGGGACTGGCCACTCTACTACCTTTGCAATATTAGTTGGGCTTGGTTTCACGCCATCTGCGGATACAACATGTCCGACAAATGTCACTTCCCTCTGTAGCATTTCACATTTTTCTGGTTTAAGCTTTAGACCAGCCCGTTTCAGCTTAATAAGGACCTCTTCAACCCTGCTGATATGTTCGTCAATGTTCTTGGCAAAAATGATTATATCATCTATATAGATAATGCAAGTTCGCCATTGTAGGGCAAGCTCCATGGTTCTTTGGAATGTGCTAGCTGAATTATTTAAGCCGAAAGGCATTTTAGTCATTTCAAACTGTCCAAACTTGCATGCAAAAGCTGTACTTCTTCTCTCACTGGAATCTGAAAGTAGCCACTAGTCATGTCAAATGTGCTGAAAAGGCTTGATCCTGAAACTTCGTCTAGACAATCCTGTATTCGTGGCAGAGGAAATGCGTCTGGTGTCACTAGCTTATTTAGCCTTCGGTAATCTATGCATGGTCTTATGGCACCTGATTTCTTTTTCACAAGTACTAAAGGGAATGACCAGGGAGAGGTACTTTTTAAGCTGAAACAGGCTAGTCTAAAGTCTGGCAGTTGTCATCATCTCCCCTCTGCCACCAATGTAACGTTCCGAGCTCGTAGACAAAGCCAAATAGTCACTTGACTTTCTGACAGTTCCCTAGTTTGCATAACTACTGCAAATTACCTCCCCCGGAACGTTACATTGGTGGCAGCGGTGGGATGATGACAACTGCCAAACCGGAGTTGCCTTACCTACGGATCTCCCAGGCCAAGACTCGGGACGAGTCTTCTCGGAGGGGAGAGTAGTGTAACGGTTCCAGGGGAAGTAATTTGCAGTGGTTATGCAAATTAGGGAACTGTCAGAAAGTCAAGTGACTATTTGGAGTTGTATATAGACAAGGTCGACCCATTTAGGGTTGAGGATCCTTTTCTCTGAATGGATAGGCTTTGTCTACGAGCTCGGAACGTTACAATATTGTGGATTAAATAAGGCATTGCTTTAGACTGGTCCATTCAAAGAAATAAAAGAAAAGATTTAGTTGGTGAAATTTTCAAAATCTGTATTTTGGTGTAGGTGTAGAAAATATTGTGGATTAAAAAAAAAACTTTGCGTGTAATAGATTATTTCTCCAGATTCAACCTTTTTTCCAAAGCTTATAGCCTGAGGGGCCGAGCAAAAAGCAGATAATTGTGACGTCACCAACAATTGGAACTTTAGAACGTGATGAAGTTACAAAGGAACGTCATTTAGGCAGGTTTCTTGGATAAAGGATCTCATACATGACTATCCTGTATCTCGGGATATAGTGTCCAAATTAAAACATCCACTGCTACATTAAAAAGTATGAAAGACAAATATTCGAATTTTCAAATGTCTAAATATAATTACTTTCCGATAATTAAAGAAGGTTATTATGCTGATTATGTAATAATTTAATTGTTAGTTTCGTCTATCAAAAACGAGCAATCTGATTGGTCGAAAAATTTAATTCATACCTCCATGAACAAAATTTTGAGTGCGCAGCCATTTTGTATGCTTCTACACGAAATAGTTCTATACAAAAAGGTATCAAAATTTGTTAAGTTGTTGCATTTTTCGCTCGATGCTATTAAATTATAAGAAATGAAGATAATATTTTTTTGTTTTCATGGAGGTATGAATCGAAAAACCTAATCACACTGTATGAATACGCGAATTTTCATCTCTTAAATGAAATGACTGTTCATAAATCAAAAGAAAGAAAAGAAGCAAAAGTAGTTCGCGTAACCAGACGCTAGATAAGTCAATAAAGTAAAAAAGTGCATATTTTCAGAGGTTTGCAAATGTTTTGGGAAAGAAATGGGGTCTAATTTTTGTCAACTATCAGGAAATATCTCATTAATTTTCAAACTATCAGGGAACATTGCATTTCATTTTGTTGTTCAGAACCAATGACATTCTTTTGGAAGTTGATTGTGTTTCTCTTTTTTTATTTTTTCTATTTAATTTAGTTGTTGCCCTTTGATATTTAAAAAAATATGGAATATGATTGTAATTTTTTCCGTCATATTTGAGACCTATTTGACCTTGGGATTCTCATGTCTGTGTAATTATGCGTGTATCAATTTTTCTGCACAAAACAGAAGCGAGCAGGGTATGTGCCTGCTTTATTGAGAATCTAACATTAAGCTTTGTATACTTTATCTGGTGTTTAACCCATGCCCACCTAATCCCTCCTTTTTACGCCCTGGAGGGAAAAAAAGCTTTTGAAAACATTGTGGATAATGAAGAAATTGCTTTTTACAAGCATTTGCTTCATTGCACACATTTTTTTCTATCCAAAAAGGTGGAAAAATATCTTGCGGACTTAAGAAAAGATATGGGCCAATATATCTTAGGTATTGTGTTAATGAGATTCCGACCTATATGAGTGACATTATTAATTTATGATATTAATCCGTATGCTCTGTTTCATTTAATGTTTGATAACAGGTGTATATCTACTAATTTCCGGCCATTATTTTCATCCCTTTGATCATCGATATGATGAAGCATCCATTTTCATGACGCATTTTCTCTTTTTCATATCGGGAAAATGAATTCAAGATGTTTTGTTATCCAGTCGCTGTGTAGCAAGAAGGAAATTCAAATTATTCAAGATAATATAATTTAATTTTTAGTTTCGTCTATCAAAAACGGACGTTCTGATTTGTCGAAAAAAAAAGTATTCATACCTCCATGAACAAAATTTTGAGCACGCAGCCATTTTGTATGCTTAAGCACAAAATAGTTACTTATCAAAACGTATAAAGATTTGTTAAGTTCTTGCTTTTTTCGCTCGATACTATTTAGTTATGAGTAATGAAGAGATTGTTTTGTTTTCATGGAGGTATGAACCGAAAACCTTATCACAATTATACATGAATTTGCTTCGCGTATTCATACAGTGTGATTAGTTTTTTCGGTTTATACCTCCATGAAAAAAAGAATATTCTCTTCATCGCGGATTCATATATAAGTGTGACTAGGCTTTTCGGTTCATACCTCCACGAAAACAAAAATATATTCTCTTCATCTCTTAACTGTTATATCAACTGGACAACTGGACAAAAAGAGTGAAAATTATGTATAAAAGATCAGGAAAACACGCCTAAATGACGTTAGTTTAAAACGTTAAAAAATACATTGTTTTGATGACGTCATATGTCCCTAATCATTGCTACGCCCCTCAAGAAAAAAGCTTTGGAAAACATTTTTCTAGGAGAATAAGTAGCTCATTATACACAATTTCTTCCTCGATCCATAATGTTTTTTTATCTCAAAAGACAGTTTATAGAATTTAAATGAATTCAAAGTATCGTCTGCAAATTAAGACCAGTAAAGTAATTGTCTTCTGAAAATGGGTCAATGTACAAAAAAGTTGCAATTTTGAAACTTTTAAAGATGTTAACATTTTCCCCCCATTTTTGTGAATAAGAAATACAGTGCATTCTACTACTTAAAAAAAATCAAACATTCTATTATTCCTGAATAACGGACCAAATGTATTTGAATCAACGTCATTTTTAAAATCAAAGTACCGAAAGTTCTGTAAGCTAGCAAAGCACGGTTTTGTAAAGTTATTATCTTTGTCAAAGGTTATAATGATAAATAAACGAGATTAAAATAAAATTACAAAATCTGGTTCAAATTGAAAGAAGTAGCAGACGACAATTTTAAGATGGTGGAATTCGGTAAAAACATTGTGGACACTGAAGAAATTGCTTGTTACAAGCAATTTCTTCAATGTCCACAATGTTTTCCAAAGTACTTTTCTTGAGATGCATAAAAAGCGGAACTGAATGGAAATGGGTCAGATCGCATGCTTTTGAAAGCCTTTACTACAATTTAAATAGAGTTTGTTGTATTTTTAATTATACAATTAAACTTTAAATTGTCGTCTGCAACCTCTTTGAATTTAGACTTGTCTTAAATTTCGTCGTCTTGTATGGGTTCAAGTTGAAATCTAAAACAAGCAAATACAATTGGCAAAACGACAGGTTTTGTACAAGTTTGGTAAAACGTTTATCCTATTTAGAGAATATGCTTCTATTAACACTTGATATTTGTAGAAAATAACTCCGACCGGTTATTTGTAATGATGTAAGTTAGATTTCTGAGCACGTGACAAGAGAAAAAAAATGCGAAATAGTACTTTAAATGATTGTATAGTATCCATTATGTATTCAGTCGTAAATCTTATAATGATCCTTCTTTTCGGAACATCTGTGCTATTAACTTACGCGGCAATAATCAATTAAAATTGCATACATCAAAGACAACCGCTGCTTCATTAAGTCTAATTTGTATGTGAAATGTAGGTGTATTAAATGCATTATGTAAATAAGAGTGGCCGGATGTTGAGCGAGGTAATTGATTGTTTATTTCAGAGTGATGAAACAGTAGAAGACACATCGTAGAATAATGAACACGGTTAATTTGTAATGACAAATCGCTCCTCCATAAATAGAGTTGATGGACTCAACAGATGGGATGTTAAACTTTGAACTTTAACGAATAATACGGTGAAATTTGTAGAAGAGTTTTAAAAGCAACTCCAAGCCTGGATTGTGGATGGCGCCTGAATTAAGGACGGCGCCTGAACTGAGGATGGCGCCTGGATTAAGCTATACCTATATACTACACAAACCATCTCTAATTACGTCATGACAATTTCTCATCATGAATCAGTATAAAAAAGATCCAATGGGGCAGCTGGTCTGAGTAATGATACCTCATTTGTTCTCAGTATGTGTCGAAGACATTACTTCTAGGAACTAAACGGCGACGCTTCGGTTGCATTTCCATCATGTTTTTTTATAAAGCAGCCGAAAATGAGCATCGCTACACCAAAATTATGTAAGGGAACCGAATTGTCATTGTTTATTGGGGATATTTTAGGTGACAGTGGTAATTCACCGATTGTTCGAGTAGCTTTTTCTAGACACAAAGTTGCTGCGATTGTTGTCCAAGCTATGGGATCCGAACTATGTTCGTAGTGTCGAAAATGCTGCCGAAGGTTTATTTTGATAAATATTCCTGAAGTGGTTTGCAAATATTGTATAGTCTATTTGACATGTAATCGACGTATGGTGACTTGATTTAGGAAAGTTTTTCGGACACTGTTTTGAAATTTACCCCTTGAGAAGAATGCGACCCGGATAATATCTACAGCCGAAGCGGATAAACTTTTCCATATAAAGTCGCAAACCATTTATTGTATTAATTCTTTTATAAAATGTTTGGATCAGTCTTTTTGTAGGTTCCGTAATATTTCTCATTGCTATGGACAGAAGAGGAGGGGTAGACTCCTTAAACAACTATTTCGAATTCAGAGGAGATTAAACAAGAAAAAAAATTTAAAAACTTACCTAACGATCAGAAATACATGCCATGATTGCAGCTCTTGTTGACTATGTATTAGAGAATGTCAACGATTTCCTCGCGTCTATTAATATTATACAGCCAAAATCAAACCTCAAGTCAAAGAAATCCCGACATATTTTCACGTAATGAATAGATCTTTAGCTTAGATGCCAAGCACCAATTTTTAAAGTTCTCAGCTGCTAAATAAATGAATGTTAAACCCATCTAAAAATATACAAAAGACCCACGCATACTGAATTTGTGTATATGCGCCAAAGAAACTAACAACGACTGCATCATGCATTACGTCATCAGTACGTCACCAATTTTATTATTCGATTGATGAAAACTATGAGTTGAGTGACATGCTTAAAATTTGACAGAAATTATAGTCGAAAATTTAGACAATTGTTGTGTTAAAGCAAGTTTTTAAAGTTGCCATGACCACTGTTAAGTTGATGCGGTAAGAGGAGACTTCCGATAGTTCTTTTATCGCACGGTTACCCTGTGATATGGACATCGATGATTATCTGGTTTACACATCGTACATCTTGCGTGCAAAGGCCGTAAGACATTTAGATGCCATACAAGGATTCATGATCGTTTCTCCGAGCCTCTTACTGACTTTTCAAAACATGTATTAGGTTCTTTGTTAATCTGGATCGCAAAGTTTAAGGTGCATTAAAATAGTAGGAAAGCGAATTGTCGGTCGTCCAGTAGATAAATAAAGGAAAGTGTTTTTTTTTAAGTTTACGGGCGCTACTCGGGTTCCGCAGATTCCGAATGAAGTAGCCCTTAAACCCGATACCAGACGACAATAATTTTAGACAACAATTTTTAGTTGATGTTTATTTTATTTTTTATTTTATTATTTCTTTTTTATTGATAATTGTTTTTTATTTATTTCATTTTATTCAATTATTTATTTATTTATTTATTTATCTTTTTTTTTTTTTTTTTTTTTAATCATTTTATGTTATTTTTTATTTCTTTGATTTTCTTATGTAAAAAACAATGTGGATAATGAAACAAGAATTTGCTTGTAACAGGCATTTTCATCATTTTTACATCCTTTTTTACTTGGAGGTGTCAAAATCGTGTTTGTGTGGAAATGGGTTACAGGGGGGGGGGGGGGGTATTTTTTTCTTGTCGAAGACTTTAATCAATTTTGTTTCCTCTCATAATTTGTTTAAATACAGTATGTGAAAAGAACTTTTGCGAAAATAAGGCATCAAACTTTGATATTTCCGTAATAGCCTGCATAGGCTCTTAATATATTTTAGACTTCACCGAGATAGTTGGGACAGTCACGAAGTACATTCATGCTAAAACCAACGTCATCGTGACGTCACAGGGGGTTGTATTCGATAGAAAGTTTTCTATTCTGTAAAGATTAGTTCAAAACTGTTTATAGACACTTACATTAGTTTAGGGCTACCCACTTAATGGGACATAACTCAGGTCGTTGGTTGTTTCAATTTTCATTTGATAAATATTAGTCATGTGGACATGAGGTTATGTGGTGTTGACAACCGATTACAGTAAATTCTAAAAATAATGCGTGGTTGCGCTGAACCTCTTCTTCGCACCGCCTGACATTTGTAATCTGAAAGAAAAGCTATTGAAAAAAATTGTCTGCCCGTCTGAAAGAGAAAAGGCTAAAGTATTTCAAATGATTATAATTTAATTGTTAGCTTCGTCTATCAAAAACGAGCGATCTGATTGGTTGAAAATTTTAATTAATACCTCCAATGAACAAAATTTTGAGCACGCAGCCATTTTATATGCTTCTGCACAAAATAGTTCCATACAAAAATGTATCAAAATTTGTATAGTTGTTGCATTTTTCGCTCGATGTTATTAAATAATAAGAAATGAAGAGAATAATTTTTGTTTTCGCGTATTCATACAGTGTGATTAGGTTTTTCGGTTCATACCTGCATGAAAACAAAAAATATTCTCTTCATCTCTTAAATAATGTGAAGTATTCGAAATGCGAACATTTTCGGATATATTTCATATTGCCAAATATGAAATAAATTTCCGGAACTGGAAAGGATAGAAACACAGCAGATAGATATGCAGAGCATTTGAAATTGGCTGGCCCTAATAAAAGTTATCAAATAAAAGGAATATAAATGCAGCTATAAAGACAAATTACATACACTCGTCTCGTCAAATAGACGTAAGTCACTTTTTGATAGTTTATTAAACAATAGAGTATTTGTGACTTACCACACTTAAAACATATGAGCGAAATAGGTATAAAATTAACTTATTACAAGACGATGAAATTTTAGACTGGTCCAAATTCAAAAAAGATGCAGACGACGTTTTTACTTTTCTTGTTTTTTTTTTTTTTTTTTTCTAAAACTTCTGTCTTTTTTGTTAGAAAACATTGCGGATGATGAAGAAATTGCTTGTAACGAGCTATTTCCTCATTCTCCAGAATGTTTTCTCAAGTTATTTTCTTGGGGGTAGTCAAGAGCAGGATTATTTGTGAGTTAATGAGTTAAGTATAGCTCATTCGGTATTTTGTAGGTTCGTGTTTATATACAGGGACAAAACAATAAATGTATATCTACTAATTACAAAACATGATCAACAAGATGATAATTATTATTATTATTAGTTAAATCACTTAAGACATCTCCACTGTCGATTATACTGGTTCCTCGATACCCAAAGTTCGTTTCTATCAACATACATACATCTTTACTATTCTGATCTCACCTTATTCTCAATAGCACACAGAGGATCCATAATTATTTCACTGCCGTCAAATTTAACTAAAATAGAAATAAAACATATCTCTTCATTATTACCTTGTATTCTTATCGACCGGGCATTTTACCAATAAAATGGACATTTAATGTATCGTGATTTTATGACGGACATATGAGGAAGTGGAATAAAGTTGTTTTATTTGAGATATTCCATTCGTCTAGTTGTTACTATGATATAGGAAGGTGCTTGGGAACATCTAAAGGACGGACGAACGGACGAAATCTTTCAAATATTTCCTGACATGTTTCAGCGTTGCATGGGGTGTAGTATACTTGGAGAAGGGCTAAATTGCAATATAAGCGGTATGCGTCTGAAAAGTCTGATATGAAGCACTCGTTTGTGACAGGACCAACTTATAATCTTCATCTTTTTCAACAAGAAGGCTCTCACAAAACAATAGATTTTGAAACCATTTAAGCTAAGTAATCTTTTTGTTTGAAATTTAATCTGTTTCTAAATTATGATAATATGAATGAGTATACTGATTCAAATCATATCATTACCTTATTAGGAAGATTTGCAATTTAGAAGTGTGTTTTTAATAGTTCACCTCACGGTAAGACCGCGATACAATCAAAGCTGTCGCTTAGACCTGCATCGTTGGTGGGATGGGTAAAACGTTGTAACTGAAGTTTTAACAAGCTGTAGCTACGAGGTTTGGTCGCCAACCGTCGTGTATAATTTACATGATGTTTCCCTTTATTAAGTTTGTCTGATGTTGAAACAATTGATTTTGAATGGTATAATTTCTATCCAATTACCTGTCAACTTATCTTTACAAAACAAAAACTCAGTGTATAAAGTATAACATCATTCTTCAGGAATGTGTCATGGTTTTTTCCTGATTCCTTGTTGTAGGGCGTGGTGGGTAAGTTCTAGTAAAGTTTCTCTATCGAATGAGGGTTTTATTACACGAGGTTGACATCTTTCAAATCGACGGATCAATGGCCTCGTTCACTGAATCCCACAGAAAGTTCCACCTCCATATAAAAATGCGGTTTTCTTTTTTGTGCAAAATGTTTGGCTAGTAACAAGCACAAAAAGTATAATGCTTTTTTGTGACTTTAACATCGTAACTACAGCTTATTCAAGCTGGAGTTATGACGTATAAGTACATGCCAACAAAAGTGATTAATGAAAATTTTGGCCAATGCTGGAGTTAAAAATTTACTTCCGTTCTAAATATATGATTTGATTGGTCGATTGTTTTTTGACTGACATCCTAAAATCGTCAGTTAGAGAGTATAGATTCAAGTCACAAGAATGCACAGACATCAAGGTATATCGCTTGTAAGCATTATTCAGAAAAGGAACTTAATTTGGATATTTTTCATGACTCTTCGTTAACCGGTTCCCAATCAATGACGCCTTTAGACGCTCCAAAGAAAAAAGTCCGGGGAAAACATTGTAGAAAATGAAGAAATTGCTTGTTACAAAGGTAGAAAAAATCCAAAATTTCATAAGTTCTAAAATGTTGCCATATGGTAAATGGTAAAGGCATGAAGGAACAGTTGTGGTTACTTTACATATGTATTAACGGATAGATGTACAAGTTGTAGTGAGTAATCAACGGTCAATTTTCGTCTATACCCGTATAGACAAAAACAAATAGATGTACAAGTTATAGTGAGTAATCAACGGTCAATTTTCGTCTATACCCGTATAGACAAAAACAAATAGATGTACAAGTTGTAGTGAGTAATCAACGGTCAATTTTGGTCTATACCTGTATAGACAAAAATTGATCTTCATTCATTATAACTTGTACATATATACCACCATTTTTTTAAAAAGGTGAATTAACATGTTTTTTTGTCCGACGAAGCTGGGACAAAAATGTGGTAACTAATATAAAAACAGCTGTTATATGTCTGCGCCAGGTACCGATCTATCACATATCGACGGTTGGCTGCCAGACTAGGGTAAATTGGACATTTTGATGTTCCAACTACATCGTTATTGAGCCTACATGACAAATTTCACTCTAAATACTTTGATCTCTTTATCTTTGTTTTATTGTTCATTGTTTTAGACTAGCCATAATTAAATGAAGAAGAAATTATTTGCATGAATATTTTATGAAAGCATCGCATTTTTCTTTTCTTTTTAACCTTTTTTAGGGGGGGGGGGGAGGTGGCAGAGAACTGGCTACCCTCGAAACATCTGCGTACAAGACCGCTATATAACTATTGGTACATTTAAACCGTTTCCCGTTTTTGTCTTTGTTTTATTTTTAGACCGGTCCAAATTGAAAGAAGCTGCAGACGACTATGAAGACAATCTGATGAAATAATTTGAAATGAAACCATCCTATGTGGTAGAAAAAAATGTCGAAAAAGTAGAAATTGCTTGTGACAAGCAATTTCTCCTTTTTCCACATTTTTTCTCAAACATACAATCACGGAGACGATAAATCTCTGGTTTGTGCAGGAAAGCGTTAAGGTTCATATTAAGGTACACATATATTTCTCATGTCAGGATATAACGTAAACTTATTACGTCTCGAGCTACCAATTTCTTCGTTTTGTATTTAATGGAGGATCGACTTGCAAGGCTTTTCGGAGACATTGATTCGTTGAATCATCTCATTAGAAAACTAGTGACGATCAAACATTGAACCCTATCACAAAGGTTCAGCGCCATTCACATTCGCCCGATTATCTGTTAATTGTTCTTGTCATGATACCATAGAAGTCCCAAAGTAATGTTATCAACAATGTAATAAAGAAAAAGACCGCGAAATATGAGTCTTCATGCAATCAGGACAGAACAAGATCTTCGATGTGTGTCTTCGATAGTTTAACAGAGGACAAAAAACATATGACGATATTGTAGGTAATTATCAGGTATCACGTCTGATGGCAGTGAAGTGCAATAAAGTCTCGAACAATTTGCACATTTCATCTTCTTATACCAGGGTGTCCAAAGAGCACTTACAATAATCCTTAAATATGATTAAGACTCATATGGTTATGAGAGTATTCTCTTTACAGGACAATATAACAGGATTCGTTTAGAGACTAGACATAACAGAAACCAAGATAGATGTACATGAAAATTGAAACCCGTTTTTCAAAAGTGAAATTATTTTATTTTAGTTACGTCTGTCAAAATTCTAGCGTTTTGATTGGCTTAACTTTTTGTTCATACTTCAGGGAACAAAAATTAAGGAAACCTCCATGAACTCCTAAAGCTTACTGAAATGGTGTTAACAAACAAATGATCTTCGACAAAATGTGAAAAGATCGTCCCAAAAAACAATTTTCTCAATGCAAATACTTATCAAATAGCACTAAATTATCACAGAAAAACATTCGAAATATCTAAATACAATCAGTATCTACAAAGATCTTATACAGGAACAAAAGCAGAAGTTAGCTAGTTTGGCTGAATGGGGTTTAACGTCGCTTTTAACAGTTTTCAGTCATATCGCAACGACTGGCACACCAAACCATGCATTCCTGGCATTTGTCACACCAGTACAACCAATACATCCTATCCGAGCCTCCAGCAGCTCATTCCACTTTGGTTTACGATTATCCTTTCCTTTGTTGGAGACAAATGTCGGAAAGATTATATTAAGCGATCAGAGATCGAACCCAGACGCGCCATTAACTACGCTACGACCCCGGCCTCCCCAAAACAGTAGAGAAGGAAACAAAGTGTCACTGCATAAGTGAAATAAAAATCGGAACAAAATTATGCTCATAGCATATAATTTGATAATGAATCCACAGTTTCACTTGACAAACAACAAGACGTGGTTGCTGAACGTCCAAACGTCTTTTCAGGGCAAAGAAACATTCAAATACTGTATTCTATACATATAAACCATCTGTAGCATTCGGCTTACTCGAAAAAAAAGGATTCGTTGAATTCTATTTTTCTTCCATGGGGTTACAGCAAAATATGAATTGATGAGTAAAGCCTTCCCTCGATAATGAACATGACTTCCCAGTTTCAAGTGAATGTGCTCAGTAATACCAAAGATAGTACAAAATGACAAAGATTTTGGACGACGAATCAAAAGCTGATACAGACGACGACCTGCCCATTGTATACCTCGAGTTCCAAAACAGCCGGCCTAAAGATGTTACATAATGATGGCCATTCATTTAATTTTACTTAAAAAGTATTTAATCGAGCTATGATGAACGCAAAATCAGATTAAGGCTTCATCTCAATACTTCAGATGTTAGCTGATTTGGAGCCCCTATGCGAGTCATAGATAAATAGTAAATATGATAAACACTGACCAGACATGAGCAGTACCAGGTAGCTTGCTCACCTTATACAAAACTTTATAAACCCTCGCAGCTTTGAGGTAATCGAAATACTTTAAACCTAAAGGGACAGACGTTCCGAAATGGAGCACATATGTAGTTGGGCTATTTACGACAATAAAGTAGCACAAGTTATTGCATTCATTAAAGTAGGTGGGGAGACCTTTTGTGGTGTTCTTGTGGTTGTTGTCATTGCTGTTGCGATGGGGTTTCTAGTTGTTGTTTTTGTTTTTACTGAAGGAGTTGCAAGAAATATGAATGAGGAAATTGTAAGCGCAGGGAACCAAAAGTCATATAAAGGCGGGGGCAAGAATATCGAAAAGGAATATGTATGAATACTTCATCATCAAAGGCAAAAAAGGGACAAAAAAATCCACAGCCATCAAACTGTATGGCTATAAAATGTAATAAAGCAGAACTACTTATAAAACGATATTCCGTGAAAATGGCCAATGATACAGAAAAAAATCGATAATTGCCATAATTTTTGTGTTTGTGGCATCTTGCAGGATATTAATACGTTGATCTTCAAGCGGAGGAATATTCCGGGTTCAGCATGACAATGTCGCTTTACTTTATTAGTTGGATGACTGTTGGTGCTGAATAAGGGAGAAAAACATAAGTCGAATAAAAGGCATAAGCATCCCTCTCGATAGTATTGGTTGCATTTTTGATAATGAGCATTTATTGCAAGTTTCAAAAGAATTCCTTCAATAATACCAGAGATATTACAAAATTTCAAATGACGCCAGCGAGAACGACGCCGTAGCGATACCTAGGACTTTCTCCGAAGGCAGAGCCAATAATGAAATTTTCTCTATATAAACAAGAGACAAAATTGTCGCAAAATCAAGATTTCGAAATTGCAACCACGAATCACTAATCCGTGACAGCATGCGCTATGTCACGTGGTAACAATAATTTTGTGAAAATACCGTCAAAAATATAGGAGAGGTTACACACACATCGTATCTTTAACGCCGTCCCAGCCGCTCGACAGCCGCTGATATTCAACAATGTAATGACCAACTTTCCCTCCGAAACCGTGGTTATTCCGTGTTTCCGCTAGTCATTTAACTGTGCCTTATCTGATTAAGCCTGAGGATTACCAACACGTCACGTGAAATTATTTACTCTTATTAGCCCATGATTTAAAAAGCAATACTTTATACATCTTCATAAAAATTCATGCTATATCAAATATGAAAAGTCCGAAGAAAACAATTGGGGCCAATGCGTGGCTATTCTAACTATTAGATATGTGTGTGAAGTATAGATATTGGAACGACTGTAATTAGACTATGCGGGTGCACAAGCTGATCTGTTTATTTTATTTGTAATGGTTGGAAATGCCATGCAAAGGCTCAGTTGAAGGACCATTGATACCATTAGCCGCGCCAACTGACTCCGACAGAAAGTTTCACTTCGATATCAAAAGGATGTTATTTTCCCAATGTCGTGGCCGGTATCATGTAAGACAAAGGAAAATCGTTGGTTAGTAACTACAGCTTTAAGCAAGAAAAATGTTTCACATAAATATAGGCCAAATTACTTCTTTGCCTTATCCAATGAAGTTCGACTTAGATATTAAATGTCGGAATTTAAAAAAAATGTGACTAGAAACATGTCAATAACATTTATAAGGATTTAATACGTGGTAGTTACGACGCCAAAGCAACAATTATGCTTAACACCAACGATGGTCAGTGTTGGAGTTCAAAGTTTACTTCCGATAATTAGATTGTGCGATCGATTTTTCAATAACTGAGGCGATCGAATAATCGTCAGACATGTAAATTATACACTCTCTCTATACTTCGTAGTTCGGATTCGTATGATTTGGAAAATTGTACAGTTTCACAATATTTGATACATAAATCTACATATTTTGCCATTTAAACAAAACACCACTCTTAATTGAGAATCTGGTTGATGTTACGGAAGTTGAAATGCTTTTGCATTTAACTTATCAGGCTTTTTACCCCGACTTACTTAAGTTCGATTCATCTCTATTTTTCATCTTTTATCTGTCACACATGGACACGCGAACGCATTAGCTGAAAATTAAAACCTCATATACTAATAATAGGTTTTGTTTTTAAAACTTGATGTCTTATGCTCTTAATCAATTGGACAATGACACGGATATCACTAGATCGAGTGCGTATATGGTGCATCCATATAGAAATGTAGGAATTAAATTGCGTTGGGGCACAGGAAGTCTACTTTTTGTCTAAGACCTTTTTATATGGAAAGAAAAATTAAATTAGTGTCAGACACCGGTTGGTGGTGCTCTTGTTTTCTTGTGTCAGGATGATACATTTGTAAAATAGACTATGTTTCGAGGTACAAGTATAACACCCCAGTGCAAAAAGCGAGTCTAATTCTTCACATAGTGTTCCTTGATTTCCTGGTAACACCAGAATCAGCTCAAGTTATTACAAAAAAGTTGTCGAAAGGGGAGTCAGTTACCACCAATTATTCAAATACATTTAATTATATACGGCATGTAAAACAATCGAGAAATATCAAGGATAAAATGATTCTCGCCGGTTTAAATTTGGCAAAAGGTAGAAATACTTTTCTTCAATTTGATACAGCGATCGGATATACTTAATTAATTCTCAGTGAGGGTGAGGCTAGGGGTAAGAATCTAAACTATTAGATAGGATAACCATTTAAAAGATACCTCTATGAAATATTTCTACTTGATAAGTTAATCACTGATTTGTAGACAAATCCTGCGATAAAAGCTTATGGAAATTATTCACAAAACTCTTGTTTCGGTCTGCACGAACAACAGCTTTGCCTCGTAGACAGGATAAAGTACGATTGAACCGCTGAGCGATTCTGTTTCACTCTGTAACGACCCTATACCTGAGTAATCAGGTCCGAACAAGTTACTTCATCTCCTCTTCGATCTGTTTTAAAAGCTTTTGCTTAAAAGCGTCAGATTTAGCTAACAAGCTTCTCATTTTTTCTGAAATAAGGTTTATTTCTCACGGCTGATTTAGATAAGCAAACCTGGACAAAACCAGCAACTTTCTTCATTCTTCTGTTGACGCTGATCGAAAAGTTTCTGCTTTTTGCGATGCGAATCAACCGACGTTATATGTTCTGTTAGACCAGTTTAGGAAGCACGAGAAGCTCGTGTGTAGTTGTATTTCATGGAAAAACATGCCATGGAAACATTCTCATATTCAATACCTTGCATAATGTTAGTGTTCTTTGGGTACGAGGACAAATAATAGAGTTTACAGGAGATTGAATGATAAAAAAAATGTACTATCAGTTTTAGTCTTATAACGGTATAGTAAGAACTTTGGTTAGATGTATTTATGGGATGGAACGCTTAACAATGCGACTGATATTTCTACCAAACTTTGATAATGTACGGGGTTTATTTGATATTTGCACATTATGCTTTATCAATTTGCGTCTACAAGGGTGCAAATGATAGAACGTCTTTATTTTCGTTTTTGTACAACAGTCGTAAGTGCTTGTTTGAATTTTATATAGTTAAATTAATGTTGCAAGAATTACTTCTTATCTAGTACTATGATAGAGTGCAATATACTGGGTATGTTACAAACAATACTACAGGCGCCAAGCGAGACCTATAAAATTGTTTTGGGACATAGTTTATGGCAGATCGAAGATTGGATACATACATATGCATCGATAAGAGTGTTACATTCAATTTTCTATATTTTAATTAACTCGAAACTGTTGTAAAACACTTCATTAGCCTAATACATTCTTTACATATACAACTAGAAATAATAGTTGAAATGAAGCTAGTAAGAGCTCCGAGTTTTAAACCTTGTACTGCTGAACCCGGAATATTCCTGTTTTGGCAGAAGGTCTAGACAAAGACCAGCCTGCACATATGTGCAGTCTGATCTTTGTTTAGACCTCCTGCTTGTTCCTAAAGCTTGATTGGTTTTTAAGATAAATTTTCAAACTTATCATTAATCCAAAATTAATGCTTTCTCAGTTTTCATTTTTTTTTCTTCTTTTTTCAGCCTTTAATTTTAGCACACCTTTGTAGAGGATTTTATTCAGCTTAACAATGATTATATTTCAACAATGAATTACTAAGGAATATCTAGTCTTTATTAATTTTAGACTTGACCGTGGTTGCTTCACTCCCAATCTTCAATTATGGGGTGTCATAGGCTCGGTCCCCGGCGGCACATATCCTTTCCGACATTTGTCTCTCACCAATCGTAGAATAATCGTAATCCTAAGTGGGATAGCAGGTGGAGACTAGGCAAGGATATAATTGCACTGGTGCGAGATGTACCAGGAATCTATTTTTTAGGTGATGCAGCCCTGCGATATGACTGAAAAATGGTTAAAAGCGGTGTTAAACAAACAAACAAAAAAGACTCGAAACATTATTAGTGTATTCGTGTATGACTAAGTTTAATAAGGTTGTCATTGAGGTATGGCTATTAACATGTTGCCGAAGTACATCAAGTTTTCATTCTTATTGTTATTTTTATTTATCTTATTAAAAACTAACCCAGATTGGCGTGTTGAGTTTGCCCCTCTAACCGAAAAGTAACAATCTATCGAATTGTTACATGCCTTTCCTGAAATTTCGTTTCACTTTCGAGAGGAGATGCACATACCTTTTTTCAAATATTTGTGGAGCTGTAAACTATTTTGATTATGAATCCTAAACCGTTTAACCGAAATATGACACGAATAAGTTCCTTGTGGCAAGGGACACATTTTCAAGATTAGGTTAACACCAGTTTTCAAGATTGATAGTATAACTGTTTGCATTTCATTTTTATGTTTCATATATTCTTACCATTATCAAGTGGTTCTGATTTCTCATTTGTGTTCAAATAAAATCAGTTCCATAAAACTTCCCAAACATCACAAAGTCAAATATTTACCATGAATTGTCTCTCTAAAGTGTATCATTCTCTGCCTATCTCTGCTTTACCATAGTCTGTTCTAAATGTTTAACTTTTTTCTGTTATTGTCGTCGTTTTTATGGTTTTCAAGTATTGTTTTTTCTTCATTTATTTATTCCTGTTCATATGTGAACAAGACATACCTCGAAAATCAAAGGTTAATGAAAATGTTTGAATGTAATCGGAATGCTTGAATTGCTAAATCTTCGAATTCGATCGCTGTCGGCCAAAAACTTGGTCACTTGGTCAAATCTGTGGAGGCAAAACCAAAAATTTTATGAAATATCTTTTGGTCAGATTGTTAAATAGTGATGGTGTTTTTTTCCTGGGCCAAAACTGGGTCTTAAAATCCTATCCCGGAAAGCTCTTGTATACACTCTAAGAGAAAAACTATTTGATCATGTGTTTTCAAGTTTCAGAATCCTTGTTTTTGGTAACAATGGCAAATCTGCACACTAGGAGTAACATGATTGAAAGTCAAATGAACTCTCAATTAACACAAATATTAGGAACGTCGATCATGAAGTGGTTAAGATCTTTGAAACTTTCTGAACTGAACGATCTGTTTTTTAAGCCTGGACTCAGTTGGAAAACCTCAGGACTTTCTAATTGACACTCTGGGAATATCATTTGCAATTAACCAATTACCATTCGACAAATTTTAGACTGGTCTAAGCTCAAAAAAGTGACAGACGAAAATTTAAAGTTGGAGAAATTTAAATATCTCTGCCTTTTTAGGATGGAAAATATTGTGCGTTATGAAGAAAAAGCTTGAAGCAAGCACTTTTCTTCATTTTCAACAATATTTTCAATAACATTTTTCTTGGGGCGTAAAAAGCCGAAAAGATTGAATTTTGGTGAACTAACCATAGTTGTTGAATATGTTGTCGCCCGTTTGGCGTGTTCGCACCAACTCATTTTTATCGATTTTGTGAGCTGGGGGTGTTTTGGAATATCAGTTTTTAAGTTGGAATACGGAGCGATTCCAACTTAGATTTAACAAAATCGCAAAATGAATACAAGACAATTTCATTTCGTTTTTTTTGATAACACATATCACGTGATCTCTTAGATATGAATACACCTCGGGTTACTTCTCACCTCAACTTGCCACGGATAACCAGTTAGTTGTAGCCGAAGACAATAATATGGCACATGTAAAGGATGATATAAAAATTCGTTTAGAGACTTCTAAACATGTTTTAGTTTGCTTTAAATTATTGAAAAAATAAGGTAACAATCAGCGCAGTAATTTGTTTTTTGTGATTCACCGTCCAGTGTTTTGCAGTCACGTGATCTCAAGTGACATGTGGTAGTAATGTGACCATAGATAGGCAATGTTTATGAATATGGCTCAGGTCGCAAATGCATTTTTACAATAATCACGCCGCCCAGTCCTTTAAAACATTCTAGAGCGATTAAGGGGGATCGTAGGCATCAAACAAACGCGATTATTGTGGAATTTACAGCTTTTACACAGTAAATATCAAATAGATGCAAAGCGAAAGTAGAAGATTTTGAAAATTAGAATGTAAACATATCAACTTCCGGTTTCTACGTATTACTAAATAATTACGCTTTATTATGTCGTTATTACAAGTTTAAATCAATAATAACACATCAAACCTTTAACAAGTGTCATCTAGCTTTCAGCTTGGTCCTTTTTACTTTAGATTTTTTACGGTTCTAAAACCGAATAACGAATAAGGAAATCGCGCGACTACGGGGCGCCGAAGATAATTTGATACTATCTTCATCATATAATAGGAATTTTTAGGAAAAGGGCAAAACTACCATGTGCAAACAATAACGTTACAATGACGTTAACGACTTTAATTTTACTCACAACGCTTTAAATGTTCTTTTTTCCTAAGTCTAAACCGGTATTTCAAATCGATCACACTGAAACATCTTTCCGCGCACTTCCGCAAAATCCACGTATACTAATAAACTTGAAGTGAAAATCTACGTGAGTTAGGTATGATCGTTACAGAATTGGCCAAGTTGAGGCCTCATCGATGTCATTGATTTCTTACTGTAGAAGCTGTTATTCTCTGTTTTAAAGATTCTAAAAAGAGTTCACGTATTACAGTTGATCAAAAGGAGAATGTTATGCTTGAAAATTTTAATTTTGTTGTGCGTATCACGAGCTTATAACCCATTCCAACACGATAAAATCTTAGACCAGTCCAAAATAAAAGAAGTAGCAGAAGACAATTGTAAGTTGATAAAAATTTAAAATCCTGGTCTTTTTGGAAATTGGTCTTTTTTTTCCAAAGCTTTCATAATGAGGGTCATTTAAAAACGTCACTTTCTGGGAATAGGTTAGGACAATGCTAGTTTTTTATTTCTGTATGAGGATTTATTATTTTGTGCGTTATTCACTCACATATGTACACGAATGGGAATTCTGGTTTAAGTTTAAAGGAGGGAGGCTTACTCGGAAAGTAATAAATGAATTTGAACCTAATTCCACAGTAATGACTCTTTTAGCGCTTTCCAACTTCTCAGTACTTTCAGTCCTTTGTTGTAGTCTGAGTTTACTTTGAAATCAAATTTATTATGTTAAGACTGTAAAGCATCTTCCCTACCAATTTATATTACGAGAGTATTGTGTATAATGTGTCATTTATGTAAAGAATCAACAAAAGAAAACATTTTGTAAAACTTTTATGCAAGAATTGTTTGTAAAATAGAGAATAACTCTGTCAAATCCACGATAATAATTAGTAGATCGCTTGCTACTCCCACTTAGCTCCGACAGGAAGTTCCTCTTCGATAATAAACAGCGTTATTTGTAAAATTATTGGCCAGCAATACGTAACAAAATAGTTCGTGGTTGGCGACATAATTGGCTTAACTACAGCTTATACGACGTTAAAGTCGCCAAACAAATAAAATGATTCATATAAATATCGGTCAATGTCTGATTTCAAAGGTTAATTCCGGTCTAAATGAATTCTTTGATTGGTTGATTTATTGTTTGATTGACAGTCAATAATAACCTGGTCTATCTTGCTAGCCCCCGAATCTTCTAATTTGCTATAAAGTTTAGAAATAAATATATTTTATGTTCTGAATAATTTCATTCTGAATTCATCTACCAAATCTAGCATTATGGGATGGACGGAAAAATAGTTCATACTTCTGTGAAACTAATTCAGTACGCAGCTACTACGTAATCAAACACTCAAAATCGTTCTTCCTCGCATAGTAGCAAAGTAAATGTTTATTAAATGATAAGAAATTAAGAAAATTGATTTTGCTGTTTCATGAAGGTATGGAATTAAAAAAATACAATCACTTTGTATGAAGCCTTGAAGAACACCGATCATGGAAATCTGACTTTAACTTCCAAAACTTGTTCTTAAAGACTATAGTAGTACCAGCAGCTGATGACGTATTTAACAGATTATAATTTCAAGTCGGTTTGTTGCGAACTTGTTAAACTGATTTAACAATGATAACCTGGACGAAACAGAAAAAAAAACCTAGTTAAAATAAAATCTATGGCCGCATACATCATGACACAAGCGGTGTAATGATGGCGTAGTTCGATTGGACCCGTCGATACTATCGTGTATGTCTCACCATCCGGTCTCCAGGTCACGCATGCGTAGTTCAATTAGCGTTAGTATTACGGGTAATTGGCATTTACCAGCCTCGTTATCACTGATTTAATACCCTATAATTCCTTTTGTTCATTCTTGTTTTCATTTTCAGTCATCACTACAAAAACTACGAGAAGCGTAAAATAGCTGGATTTAAAGAGATAATCAAATGCAACCTCTTACAATGAGAGGTAATTCTTTTTTTTTTTTTTTTTTTTTGTAATGTTTATCTTTTTTTTACAAAATGTCTAGTTGTTAATTTTTTGTAGATTTTGTCAGAATAGATAAAATCGAATGCTTTTCTAAAAAGATTTTTTTTATTTGACTCGTCAAAAATTGATTGTCTTCCTCGTTCCTGTAATAATTTGTTTCATTCAACATGCTTTCAAAATTCAGCAACGGCTATTAACACTTGCCCCCTGAATATTTTTTATTAAAAAATGAGTGAAAAGTAATTCGGTGAAAGTACCGAAAGTACTAATTAGGGGTCATTCAAAAAAAAATAATAAATCAGTTTTTTGAACGAATCTGTACTGAAAGGGACAAACAGGTGGTGTAGACTAAGATCAGACTGCACTTATGTGCAGGCTGATCTTTGGCTATGCCTCCTGCGAAGACAGGAATATTTCGGGTTCAGCATGACAAGAGTTAATGTTAAAATAAAGGTGTAAAACGACGGTTAAAATCTTTGCCAGCAAGGGATCCTCTTGTTACATTAGATTAATGAAAATATATTTTAATTTGTCTGTTGATGCGACATAGATATAATTGTGAGTTGGAGACTTATAATTCATTATACCCAAATTTAATACTAAACATATCAAAATATCTTTACACCAATATCGAACCGTGAACGCAGTTTTTTTTTCTTTAAACCCTACATTTCTATCTCTGACTTAAGTCGAGTTTACTCTTTTTTAATTAAGAAATGAAGAAATTACTTTTCGTTTTCATTGAGGTAAGAATCTAAAATTTTAATCACACTGTATGACTCGCTTCGCGTATTAATTAATTCTTAATATTTAATACCATAAGCCAAAAGAGTGCAAATATTTTACAAGATTTGTGTAAAATTTGCTTCATCTACTTCTTGCGCAAGCCTACAAGAATAGTATCGTGATATTTTTCCTGGAAGTATGAAAAAATCAACCAATCAGAGCACTTGAATCTTGATAGACGAAACTAAAATTGAATTATTCATATATGATTAGCTGCCAATTTCGGCTGGCTAGGATGATAAACATCACATTGAGAAACCTTTCAAAACCTAACCAAAATTTAAAGCCTTCAAAGAAAGAAAAACATCCAACCACAAGAGTTTTATTTTCAAAACACGATGAATTACAAGGTGTTTTTTTGTTGTTTTTTTTTTTTTTTTTTTTTTTTTTTTCGTGACTCGAACATCTTATTTTGTCGAATCTTTTTTCTTACTAAAATAGAACCAGTTTAAAGTTTCAAGACTTACCGGAACAAGGTAGCATAAAATTACGAATACCTGCTTGGACTTTCAGACTATCAGATAAAAGAAAATAAAAACAAAAATTCATTGGCCCATGTCATGCTGAATTAATTCATTGATCAGAATTGCGTTTGAGTCAAAGGGCTGAGAGCACTGGGAGTAATGGTTGTGGATCAGTATTTCTTTTAAGAATTGATTTCATAACACCTCTGACTTGAAATGGATGAACAGATTATATAGACTAAGATCAGACTGCACACATGTGTAGGCTGATCTTTATGTATACCTCCTGCAAAACAGGGTTCAGCATGACAAATGGTCAACAATTTTCTTGTACAATCCATTTTTTACATCCCTGTGATGTGTACTTTAGAAAACATCATTCCCAGTATATCTTCTATCCTGTAGGCTGGTTTCTTTTCAAATTGCACTCACCTTTTATTGTCGTCTTAAACTTCTTTCAAATTGGACAAGACGGAAATTTTGCAAAAAAGGAAGGTTTAAAAAAATGATGTGTATATATTAACAAAAACACACACACAAATGGAGCCAAACTCTCAGAGAAAATTAGCACGGAGTAAATGTAATAAATAAATATCAATAGGCTCTTTCAGCAATTGACACGTCTCTTAACCCACCCACTGACTTCTCTGGCCCCGCCCACTGACTCCGACAAGAAGTTCCACTTGGATATTAAACGGCATTGATTTGCAAAATATATGGCAGTAACGTACAACAAAAAGGAAAATGTTTTGGCGACCTAAACGTCGTAACTACGTCTTGGATAAGCTGTAGTTACGACAAATTATTTGATTAGTCGATTAATTATTTGATTGACAATCGCTATTGGTCAATTAGTTGTACTTATCTTTTTATTGAACATTATGTCTATCTGTCATAGGTGTTGAGTTTAAGTAAATTGAATTAATATACAATTTCAGGATTATTTCATTTGATTAAGTTCGAAGATTTATATACAATTACGAAATATTTTCATCAAATAAAGTTTAAAGTGAAATTTGTATTCTATTTGGAGTCGTAAATGCTCCATTTGTTTCAACATTCACGACAAATTACCATAAAATTTGCCAATTATGTCTGATCCACCAATGCTTTTGTAGATACCATCTACGGTGGCGATATACTCTCTCTTTCTCTCTATCTCTCTATCTCTTTCTATCGATTTCTCTTTTGTTCACTCTCTCTTTCTCTCTCTGTCTCACTGTCTCTCTGTCTTCTTCTCGCTCTCTCACTCACTTTACTATCTCTCTCTCTCTCTCTCTCTCTCTCTCTCTCTCTCTCTCTCATTTTCTCTTTCTCTCTCTCTTCATCTCCTCCTCTCTCTCTCTCAACCTCTCTCTCTCTCTATCTATCTTTCTATCCATTGATTTTCTCTCTCTCTCTCTCTCTCTCTCTCTCTCTCTCTCTCTCTCTCTCTCTCTCTCTCACTCTCTCTCTTTCTCTCTCTCTCTCTCTCTCTCTCTCCCTCTCTCTATCTCTCTCTCTATCAATCTATCAGATAGAAGTACTAAATGTCACCTATCATATTCAAGTCCCCTTGATAATTGCTTTCTCTTTACAACTCACTTTATTTTCGGTAACATGGTAAATAGGATTTTCTGTTGCACTTTTCTCGGCATCTATGAATCACATAAATGAAACTCTAAACTGTTTATGGTGCTTTACGGCTATGAGTCTTTTAGATCTATTGCAGAAATAAGGTCTGTCTGGTATCTACTTTCTGTTTCACAGCAACTAACAATCCTGTATGTCACTAACTAAATTAATATCTACCCAATATCTACTTCTTTCGCAACGTTGCTTATTTACAATCCTACTTTGTTAGTCGAAAACCGCATCTGGTTGTCAGCAAATATCCAGTCTGCTCATATTAGATATACAAGAGCACCGCCTGTGGGTGCCTAAGCTCGGCTATTTGGTTCTGGATAGTGGATAAAAAAGTCTAAGTAGAAAAAGGGGCATAATTTGCAAAGAAACAACTAGAGTTATCCACCGTGATAGTATAGGTTCCTATTTTGATAGTGAACATGTGTGCTAAGTTTCAAGTGAATGCCTTCAGTAGAACCAGAGACATCACAAAATGTCAAAGTTTTCGCACGGCGACGACAACGACGACGACACCAAGGCTATCACAATACCTCGGGTTTTCTCCGAATTCAGCCGAGCTAGAAATTAGCAGGGGGTTAGACTTTGCTTCGGAAAGCGGATGTAATCAACTCACAGAACTCTTAACTTAATAGCAATAGACATGTACTGTAGATTAACTTTAGACTACACGTAATATGTGAAGGCTGATCTTTGTCTATACCACTTGCAAAAACAGGAGTATTCAGGCTCAGTATGGCAAGAGGTTATATGTTAATGTATACATATTTTGTAATTTGTAAAAGTTTCTGTAATATTTTCTTTCAAAAATTTTTGTCTTCCTTAAAAAACAAAGGAACATTCAGTGATGCATTTAAGTTATTTGTTTATCACTCATTTAACAGTATGCTAAACCAAATATATTCCAACTATCTCATGCTTAATATTTCAGAAATAAGACAAATAATTATTCTGATATCTCATAAAACTGTATTTTAGGGATATATCGGATATATCTCATCTTGTAAGTTGGTCTGTCAGTCGTTTCATCTTTAGTTGTTTTTTTTTTCTTTTGCTCTGCATGATGATGTATTTCTTTAAGAGTACTTTGATGTTTCACAGTTATGATCCTTTGGTGTAAATTTATTTTCCTCAATTCCTCTGCAACTACTATACTCACTTCATTTCATTGGAAAAAATTAACTCGGTATCAACCAGAAATTATAGTATACACTGATTTGCCTGTTCATTAATGAAAAGCTGGTTAATTCTGACCTTGAAGTTCCCGCGTTTTCTTAACGTGTACTTTTCTTGATTTCAACACGGAAAATGTAGCTATTGTATTTGACAACGCTATCTATGAGCAGGGATTTGGCAGACCTCAGATATACTCTTGTTGCCGCATAGCTCTTCTTCCGTTTGTATTTGAGCGCGTGCGTGACATTTCCAACCATTACTCATGTGCGCCAAGTAAAGACTCAGATCAGTCTGTGCATCCGCACAGTCTGATCAGAGTCTTCACTCTGCGCTCTGTAGAAAGACACTGACCCAAAGCTTCTTTAAACAATCCGCGAATGTTCTAATTGCCGCGAATGGCTGTCCAGGGTGCTCAATTTGTGCGAGTCACGCACATGCGAAATTGTTGGAAATGTCACGCACAGGCTCATTTGTCCGTGTGCCAGGAGGGTCACCGGCCAACCCAGGGTGATATCGCTTTGTTTTCTTGGCCTCGCTGAACTTGCTCAAGACATTAACACTCGATATTTCGGCTACCAAGATTTCCACTGTGAAAAATACTAATTACCGAGGTGCATCTTCGGCATCCTTTCACCTTCCTTTATCCCTTGTCATTCTAAATTATAAATCTTCTTTAAATGGCTGAAAGAACCAATTGCGTATTAATGACTATTCGAAATTTACCTAATAAATAGTTCTTAATGAATAATTATTAATAATCAAATAAATAATTAAAAATGACAATCTCGTGATGTAGACTAAGATCAGCATACACATATGTGCAGGCTGATCTCTGTCTAAATCTTCTGCAAAAACGGGAATATTTTGGTTTGAGTATGATTAGGATTAAGTTATAAACACCTTTGAGATTTTGACTTTTATCTCTATTATGTATGCCCAACTGTAATCTCATTACTTTAAATGCGAAATGGAAAACCTGTTTTAAATACATTTCTACATATGATGTTCAAATGGATATACCGTATAATACTTAAAAACCGAATCAAGTGTTAATTATGAATTGTATAAGACATAATTACTATCTTATGGTGTTTGTTTAACCTTCGGTGAGTTCTGTAGCCATTCCGACTCATTGACGCCTTTTGTCGCCCCACATGAAAAACAATTGTGAAAGCATTGAATAAAATGAAGAAATTGCTTGGACAACTACAACTATGAATGTAAAAAAAAAAAAAAATTCATAACATCACTACAATTTAGCAGTCTGGTAATGGGTTAAATTAATTCAAATACTAACAAAAACAAATAGAAGGCTACAAGAGATATAACTGTTTGTCTTATAGTAAAACGAGAAATATATCCGGCAGTAAAACCTTGTCTGACCTAAGAGGTCGTGGTTTATTGTTCAAATGAATTGAAACTTCGATTACTTCGGATTAAAACTAGACCTCGTCTCAGAAATAACTTGCTTGTACTTTAGAATCAACATACGCCAAGATCAAATCTACTAGCACTATAGAAACTAAACTTTCCTCTAAAATGTCTTTAAACATTGTAAGTTTTTCTCTCTCTGTGATATCTCTGGCGAGATTCAAATTAGGTACTCAGGTAAGTCTTGTGGAAATCTAAGTCATAATGAAATTTTACTGTCATTGACTCAGGTAATTGCCCTTTACTTTTTTCATCAATTGATTTCTCTCATGATTATTGAATGGGTTTGTTACATTCTATAATGTCAAACACTTCAATAATGGAACCAAGCTAAGACCAGATCGCCTTTTCTATACACGGGTGGGTCTAGTTGGTCGTTTTATTTGACAGCAAATACCCAATAAGAGCCAACTTTTTCATGTTTGTACCAAGGTACCAAGTCATTGCTGCTGTCTAAATGCTGCCTCTTTAACCGTTTATTATGTCTGTGAGAATATTTGTGGTGAGAATCACGTTTAGACAAGTTTCACCTCAGATCGAGTTGTAACCATGAAATAATGTACACACTCCATCTTCAATATATAGATGATATCAAGCCTTTTCCAGCAGATTGACACATTTATGGGTATTTTATAGAATACCTAATAGATATATGGGTACAATCTACCTGTTATTTTGAGTGCATCTCGATCTCATCCAACATAAAGTAAAGATATGCAATGTTAATTATTGCCATTTTAACACTTTGGTTGTATTTCTACTAAAGTAGCATTGAGATGCATATTTGAGCCAGGCTAATTCTTTTGAGTAATGTAGGAACGATTACACGCTCTACGGCTCTAGTATGGACAAAATTTCGGCCAAAAAAGTATCTTGATATCTTTAAATAGTTGTTTACAGACCCCGCTATCAATAATTTCAGAATACGACACAAGCTCACTATGAAAAGCTTAGCAGAAACGAAAATGAATTGCAAAATTATTTTATGTTGGCAACATAGAATAATTTTTTAATTTACTTTAGTTTTCTGTTCGACAAAGTTTTGCACAGCGGGCTTGTGATCTAATAAAGGGTTCTGTACATAATTTTAACGAATATTTTTGGATTTCCTTTAGTGAAAAAAGTTGACCCTGGGAGAGCCTTTAATGTAAGAGCTAAGTCAGTTTTAGAATTCAGAGTTAGGATCGCTCTAAAAAATTCACCGTCGACAACCTACGAGCTATTACGGTTGGGTGTTTATGTTCTTTCTTTTTGTGTGTAATTTTCCTTTGTAGATTTATCGTCATAGAGATATAGGAAAACAGCAGAATGATCTTGTCCCAAGTAAAAGAGGTGTGAAATATGAGGCCCCTAAGTAAAGCAAGAATAGAGATATAGAAAAATATCAAAGTTTTTGGACGATGACAAAGCTGACGCAGATGACATTAAGGCTATATCCATACTAAGGGGGGGGGGGGTCTTAACCCATTCCAACACAGTGGAATTTTAGACCCGTCCAAATTGAAAGGAGCTGCAGACGACAATTTCATGTTGATGGAATTTTAAATTTTTCGTCTTTTTGGATAGAAAACATTGTGGATAATGAAGAAATTGCTTGATCCAAGCAATTTCTTCATTTTCCACAATGTTTTCCAAAGCTTTTTCGTTGAGGGGCGTAAAAAGGAGGGTTTGAGTGGGAATGGGTTAAAGTACTCTTACTATTTTTAGAATTTAGCAAAATTACGTAAATACTTCTGAAAAGTAATCGAAAGGAAAGCTCTCTTAGCAATCTTCCTGAATAGCTTGGGTTTTTTTTTTTTTTTTAAAAAAGCTGCTTTAAATAAATAAATGCAGGGCAACTGTTCATAGATAAAAGCATGACCATGATTAAGTAAACATGCCAGTCTTATTCTGTTGGAAAAAGTTCAACCTTTTATAGAGAACTAAAATCATACTCGTCTTAACTGACAGCATGACATTGGTAGGAAATGGAACAAATTATTGCTCTGTTGTGATAAATAGTAATCGTTGAAGGGAGAACTTGCATAAATATTAAACTTTCTTTGTATGGTTTCATTAACATAAAAAATAGAAATCCATTAATATGTACCTGATGAGAAATATTTATGTGTTCAAATTGATTTAAAATGCCAGATTTTAATCTGTTATCTATATGCATTATAGATCTGACTCATATTTGATATGAATTTTATTCACGTTCAAACTAGAGGTCTCCAATCGCATGTCGTATTTTCATAATATTTATATTTCATTTAATGGCTTCTATTCTAAATATAATTATATGTCTAAGCAATTCACGTTTGATGTTTATTAAAAAGCCCAGTTGGAGGACTCTCCCAATGTTTATGAAAACTCTATGAAAATACCAATCAAATTGAGAAGTTGGAAGATTCTTCCAATATTTATAAAAATTCTATGAAAATACCAATCAAACTGAGAAGTTGTGAGACTCTCCCAATATTTATGAAAACTCTATGAAAATAACAATCAAATTGTGAAGTTTGGAGACCCTCCCAATATTTATGAAAACTCTATGAAAATACCAATCAAATTGTGAAGTTTGGAGACTCTCCAAATACTTATGAAAACTCTATGAAAATACCAATCAAACTGTGAAGTTTGGAGACTCTCCAAATATTTATGAAAACTCTATGAAAATACCAATCACATTGTGAAGTTGTGAGACTCTCCAAATATTTATGTAAACTCTATGAAAATACCTATCAAATTGTGAAGTTTGGAGACTCTCCAAATATTTATGAAAACTCTATGAAAATACCAATCACATTGTGAAGTTGTGAGACTCTCCAAATATTTATGTAAACTCTATGAAAATACCTATCAAACTGAGAAGTTTGGAATCTCTCCAAATACTTATGAAAACTCTATGAAAATACCAATCACATTGTGAAGTTGTGAGACTCTCCAAATATTTATGAAAACTCTATGAAAATACCTATCAAACTGAGAAGTTTGGAATCTCTCCAAATACTTATGAAAACTCTATGAAAATACCTATCAAATTGTGAAGTTTGGAGACTCTTCCAATATTTATGAAAACTCTATGAAAATACCTATCAAACTGAGAAGTTTGGAGACTCTCCAAATATTTATGAAAACTCTATGAAAATACCTATCAAACTGAGAAGTTGTGAGACTCTCCCAATATTTATGAAAACTCTATGAAAATACCTATCAAATTGTGAAGTTTGGAGACTCTCCAAATATTTATGAAAACTCTATGAAAATACCAATCAAACTGAGAAGTTGTGAGACTCTCCCAATATTTATGAAAACTCTATGAAAATACCTATCAAACTGAGAAGTTTGGAGACTCTCCAAATATTTATGAAAACTCTATGAAAATACCTATCAAACTGAGAAGTTGTGAGACTCTCCCAATATTTATGAAAACTCTATGAAAATACCAATCAAATTGTGAAGTTTGGAGACTCTCCAAATATTTATGAAAACTCTATGAAAATACCAATCAAACTGAGAAGTTGTGAGACTCTCCCAATATTTATGAAAACTCTATGAAAATACCTATCAAATTGTGAAGTTGTGAGACTCTCCCAATGTTTATGAAAACTCTATGAAAATACCAATCAAATTGTGAAGTTTGGAGACTCTCCCAATGTTTATGAAAACTCTATGAAAATACCTATCAAATTGAGAAGTTGGAAGATTCTTCCAATATTTATAAAAATTCTATGAAAATACCAATCAAATTGCGAAGTTTGGAGACTCTCCCAATATTTATGAAAACTCTATGAAAATACCAATCAAATTGCGAAGTTTGGAGACCCTCCCAATATTTATGAAAACTCTATGAAATACCAATCAAATTGTGAAGTTTGGATACTCTTCCAATATTTATAAAAATTCTATGAAAATAACAATCAAATTGTGAAGTTTGGAGACTCTCCAAATACTTATGAAAACTCTATGAAAATACCTATCAAATTGAGAAGTTGGAAGATTCTTCCAATATTTATAAAAATTCTATGAAAATACCAATCAAACTGAAAAGTTGTGAGACTCTCCCAATATTTATGAAAACTCTATGAAAATACCTATCAAATTGTGAAGTTGTGAGACTCTCCCAATGTTTATGAAAACTCTATGAAAATACCAATCAAATTGTGAAGTTTGGAGACTCTCCCAATGTTTATGAAAACTCTATGAAAATACCTATCAAATTGAGAAGTTGGAAGATTCTTCCAATATTTATAAAAATTCTATGAAAATACCAATCAAATTGCGAAGTTTGGAGACTCTCCCAATATTTATGAAAACTCTATGAAAATACCAATCAAATTGCGAAGTTTGGAGACCCTCCCAATATTTATGAAAACTCTATGAAATACCAATCAAATTGTGAAGTTTGGATACTCTTCCAATATTTATAAAAATTCTATGAAAATAACAATCAAATTGTGAAGTTTGGAGACTCTCCAAATACTTATGAAAACTCTATGAAAATACCTATCAAATTGAGAAGTTGGAAGATTCTTCCAATATTTATAAAAATTCTATGCAAATACCTATCAAATTGTGAAGTTGTGAGACTCTCCCAATGTTTATGAAAACTCTATGAAAATACCTATCAAATTGTGAAGTTTGGAGACTCTACCAATATTTATGAAAACTCTATGAAAATACCTATCAAATTGCGAAGTTTGGAGACTCTCCCAATGTTTATGAAAACTCTATGAAAATACCAATCACATTGTGAAGTTGTGAGACTCTCCAAATATTTATGTAAACTCTATGAAAATACCTATCAAATTGTGAAGTTTGGAGACTCTCCCAATATTTATGAAAACTCTATGAAAATACCAATCAAATTGCGAAGTTTGGAGACTCTCCCAATATTTATGAAAACTCTATGAAAATACCAATCAAATTGTGAAGTTTGGAGACTCTCCCAATATTTATGAAAACTCTATGAAAATACCAATCAAATTGCGAAGTTTGGAGACCCTCCCAATATTTATGAAAACTCTATGAAAATACCTATCAAATTGTGAAGTTTGGAGACTCTACCAATATTTATGAAAACTCTATGAAAATACCTATCAAATTGCGAAGTTTGGAGACTCTCCCAATATTTATGAAAACTCTATGAAAATACCTATCAAACTGAGAAGTTGTGAGACTCTCCCAATGTTTATGAAAACTCTTTGAAAATACCAATCAAACTGAGAAGTTGGAAGATTCTTCCAATATTTATAAAAATTCTATGAAAATACCAATCAAATTGCGAAGTTGGGAGACTCTCCCAATATTTATGAAAACTCTATGAAAATACCAATCAAATTGTGAAGTTTGGAGACTCTCCAAATATTTATGAAAACTCTATGAAAATACCAATCAAACTGAGAAGTTGTGAGACTCTCCCAATATTTATGAAAACTCTATGAAAATACCTATCAAATTGTGAAGTTGTGAGACTCTCCCAATGTTTATGAAAACTCTATGAAAATACCTATCAAACTGAGAAGTTTGGAGACTCTTCCAATATTTATGAAAACTCTATGAAAATACCAATCACATTGTGAAGTTTGGAGACTCTCCAAATATTTATGAAAACTCTATGAAAATACCAATCACATTGTGAAGTTGTGAGACTCTCCCAATATTTATGTAAACTCTATGAAAATACCTATCAAACTGAGAAGTTTGGAATCTCTCCAAATACTTATGAAAACTCTATGAAAATACCTATCAAACTGAGAAGTTGTGAGACTCTCCCAATATTTATGAAAACTCTATGAAAATACCTATCAAATTGCGAAGTTTGGAGACTCTCCCAATATTTATGAAAACTCTATGAAAATACCAATCAAACTACTTTGATTGGAATTTCCCAAGCTCTGTATTTAAAATTTTATATAAAAGAATAATAAATTCGCCCATTTGGCAAGTAAATCCATTAAATATAATCAATTATAATTCTTCAAACCGACAAGATAAGTTTGTTTTTGTGACTGATTATAGGTATTATTTTGTAATAACTAAAACAATCCAAGTATTAACATTTGATATAGGTTAAAAAAACTCTTTCCTGGTCAGCACGATAAATCTCTCGGATAAGTTTCTCCTTTCGTTACCACTATCCATTGTTTACTTTTGTAACTATTTCGTGCATTTTATCTTGTTCTATTACCAACCGATTTACAAATGCTTTAACGTTTAGACACACATTTTAAACTATGAAAGGCGCCTAATTCGAGTCCATGCGTAGTTAAATGACTGTCCTTTAAGCAAAAATATATTATATACGGTATCCTATTTAAGCTTCAGAGTTTCTGTTTCACTATTCTCACTCAATCCCTCCTTTTTACGCCCCTCAAGAAAAATTCATGGAAATTAATGTGGAAAATGATCAATTGTTACAAGAAATTTCTGCATTTTCCACATTTTTTTCTACACAAAGAGACAAAGATTATAGAAATTCAACGATTTGAAATTGAAGTCTGCAACTTTTTTCAGTTTGGACCTATCTAAAATTCCTTTGTGTAAGAATGGGTTAATATATTAAGCAGCGCAGCTACATAGGGAAACTTCATGTAGTGCTCCTCAATATCATCATTATAAGGCCCTATTCATTCATTTATCTCAATAATATCATCATCGTCTTCATTTTATTTCATATTTCACTTTATATATATCGACTATATGGAGAATGTATTATAAACTAAAAAGTTACATGATATAAAATATTCTTCATTCTTTACTTAGCCCCTCGAC
Organism: Fragum fragum; assembly: GCA_946902895.1. Lineage (NCBI taxonomy): Eukaryota > Metazoa > Mollusca > Bivalvia > Cardiida > Cardiidae > Fragum > Fragum fragum. The sequence goes on from OX336365.1 coordinate 87,339,096, forward strand.
AATACTCTCTCTCTCTCATACTCTCTCTCTCTCTCTCTCCCCTCCCTCTCTCTCCTCTCTCTCTCTCTCTCTTTCTCTCTCTCTCTCTTTCTCTCTCTCTCTCTCTCTCTCTCCCTCTCTCTCTCTCTTTCTCTCTCTCTCTCTCTCTCTCTCTCTCTCCTCTCTCTCTCTCTCTCTCTCTCTCTCTCTCTCTCTCTCTCTCTCTCTCTCTCTCTCTCTCTCTCTCTCTCTCTCTCTCTCTCTCTCTCTCTCTCTCTCTCTCTCTCTCTCTCTCCCTCTGTATTTCTATCATTATCTCAACCTTTCTGTCATACTCACGAGAAACCACCTGACCAAACGAGCAACTAATTAACAGGTAAACAAATAAACTACATGTAGTAAGCTTTTATTATTTGTTAATCCTTTCCTGGTTTGCAAAATTTTTAGACCTGTCCAAATTCAAAGGTTTTGCAGATGAAAATTTAAAGTAGATTTAATTAGAAAACTAACCATGTAATAGGGTAGAAAATATTGTTGAAAAAGCAGAAATTTCTCAATTATAAACTTACAAGGACGTAAAAGCAGGGATTGAACAGGAAAGGGTTAACTAGGCTACATTGGAAAAAGTTTCTACCTTTTAGCATAGTTTGGTGTGGTTTATATGAGTATAGAAGAATTACCTGTAAATATTATTTTGCTATATCTGGTAAAATACTAGCACAGTGGAATCTTGTTGATTGCAACACTAATTTGTCAAAGATTTCGTTACAATTAACTTGAAGATTGCCATTAAAAGGAGCTATTATTCTATAAATCTAATATTTGTGCCATATGTGAGTTGCAATTAAGCAGTAAATTGCTATTATCCGGGTTTCAATTAACCCATTCCCACATAGTGACGAATTTGAAGCCTCTAAAGGAAAAGGTTTTGGAAAGCATTGTGGAAAATGAAGAAATTGCACTATAAAAAGCAATTTCTGCATCATCCACAATGTTTTCTAACCAAGAAGACAAATATTCTTTATCTGGTAATGGTTTAAGAGGATTCCACTCAAATGTCAGTACTCAAGAATAATTAAATTTCTTAAGAATATTTTGGTACACTATTTCACAGCGATTTCTTTCAGTATTTCTTACATGTATGTCGTAACCGCAGTATTAAGACACTTTTCCCGTATAGTAGATGTGGAAACGCTTTTAGACAATGTATGAGGGGTCATTTAAGACAATGTTGTCACATAAAATACACTGATCAGTCGCGACTGTTAATTAAGGAATAAATCGACCAATCAAACCATTCATTCAATGGGTAGATTATCGTAAAACTAATGGGGAAAGCAGCTGGAGACTCGGAAAGGATGTAGCGATAGTAATGGCGTTAGAAATACCAGGAATCCATGGTTAGGTGTTTCAGCCGTCGCGATATGACCGTATAATAATAAAGTGGCGTTACATCCCACTCAAACAAACAAACAGGTTCAGTATTCGTGTTTCCACAACTCTGTAAATATATGTCAACCTATTTGCGTGCACATCCTTACTAACTCTGCTATATATTCGAAACTCGGATATTTCCTCTAGATATTCCAGGACTTTATTTCGGGGGCCATCTCGTTCTAAATGTAGCTATAGATCATGTACATTAGCAGCACACAATTGTGTAAGCAGATACATGCGATTGGAATCCAGAAAAATGGACGAAATCTTAAAGAATTTGTTTCGAACAATCAATTTTAGTCATTCATTGTAAAAAAAAATAGGGGAAGAAGGACACAAGAGAATCATACGGTAAGGAAGAGTGGAAATATTCAAATCGTCATGTGAAATGAGTAAGTTCGTTTGTTGATTTAACCCATTACCAGACGACAAAATTTTAGACTGGTCTAAATTGAATGGAGTTGCAAACGACGATTTAAAGCTTATGAAATTTTAGATTTTTTTTCTCAACTTTTTAGATAGAAAACATTGTGTAAAATGATGAAAATGCTTGTGACAAGCAATTTCTTCATTTTGCACAAAGTTTTCCAAATAGTTTTTCATTGGGGGCGTCTGAAAGCGTCATTATGTTTGAAAGGGGTTAAGTCGGTATCTTTTTTACACGCGTTGTCTTAACCCTGACACTGTATACATCTTATTGACAGTGTTTAGATGCGCCAACGTACAGAGCCTGTTTTATTGGGATTTTATTACCGTGTTTCAAATAACGAGCCGCTGATGGCTTCATAAACCTACCCAACACCTGTTCAATTTTATATAATTTAATCATTCCAATTAAATACATTTTATCCTTCTCACCAAAAATTGAAGGAAATATAAAAAAATGAATTTCTAGGTTTCGAAACGTACTTGTCTGTGCCTACAAAAGATTGACTCCATATTGTGATTGGTGCAAATTTGCTATACAATACTATAAACTACAAATTTTTCGTATTACTTGGTAGTTGACCAATCGTTGGCCCCGCCTACTAAGTCCGTTGGCCACGCCCATTGACTCAAACAGGAAGTCCCCCTTCGATTTTTAAACGGCGTTATTTTGCAAAATATATGGCAATTAGCATGAAAAAAAAGTAGAATAAGTTAGTTTGCGACTTAAACATCGTAACTACGGCTTTTCAACGTTTAAGTCGCCAAACCAACAAAAAGGTTAACAAAAATGGCGTCCACCGTCAGAGTTGAAAGCTTAGGTCCGGGCTGAATAAATGATTTTATTGGTCGGTTGATTCCTTGTTTGACAGCCGCGATTAATCAAATAACTAAACTTATTTCATTTAAATAATGTAGAAAAGCGAATTAATAATATGATTTGAAAACAAATAGTGCGTTCAGAAGTCTAAATAGTTTCTATTTATCACTAGCATCTAAATCTAGTTGAATCATTTTCATTATCGTGTCTTTGGCATCCATTACGACAGCATATCTCTACACAGTTAACAAGGCAAACTAATCTGGTTGGGGATGGGGGGGGGTAAGGCAAACGGTATATTTTTCGAACAATACATGATATGTAAGTGTTCCCTTTTCAAACACGTAGATAATTTTGGAACGTTCTGTCTGTTTGGATGGAAACATTTTTTTCTGAAAAATGAGAATCTACTTTGATCGATTTTGTAAGAATGTGTTTTAAGAATGTGTAAAAATTAACATAACCATATTTTTTCCTAATGTAATATGATTTAACATATCGATCTAAATTGTTCTTGTAATCCGGGTTTCTGTTTTTGTCATGCTTGTGGTTTGTCGTTATTCGATTATATTCGAATAATTTAATTTTTAGTTTCGTCTATCAAAAACGAGCGTTCTGATTGGTCAAAAAATATTATTCATAACTCCATGAACAGAATTTTGAGCACGCAGCGATTTTGTATGCTTCCGCACAAAATAGTCCCATACAAAAAGGTATGTAAATTTGTAAAGATTTTATTTTTTGGCTCGATGGTATTAAATTATAAGAAATGAAGAGAATGTTTTTTTTTTTTTTGTTTTCATGGAGGTATGAACCGAAAAACCTAATCACACAATGTATGAATCCGCTTCGCGTATTCATACAGTGTGATTAGGTTTTTCGGTTCATACCTCCATGAAAACAAAAAATATTCTCTTCATCTCTTAAATACATCAATCTGTGCATTTAATTAATTCCATTACCAGACGACAAGAGTTTAGACATGTCCAATTTAAACGGACTTGCAAACGACAATTTAAAGTTTATGAAATGTCAGATATTTTCAACTTTTGTGTGTAGAAAACACAGCGAAAAATGAAAATGATTTTTCAAGCTATTTCTGCATTTTACACAATGTTTTCGTAATTGTGTTCTTCCGGGGCATTCAAAAACGTCAATGTGTGGGAATGGGTTCATTCGTTGAACGATATGCAATGAAAGTACTCGGTTCAATACGAAATAAAAGATCAAACAGGTATACGAACGTTACAACGGACTTTACAGACAAGGGTAAATATTTTTTATAAGTTTTAAGCCCAGCCCCTTAATAAGCACAATTAATCATAAATAACTGATATCAAACACATTTTATTCAGAAATCATAACTCGAATTCGCGTCCATTAGTGCGATTTATGATCTCCGTTAATCATTGGGACATTAAAATCCGCGATCGTTCGTTGATATCTCAATTTTAACGTTCAAATACTCTTCGGATAATTTCCTAAAAAGTAACTTTTATATCTAAATGATTTTAATTCAATACTTCGCTTTTATAGCTACAAAAATAAGTCTTGTCAAGAGATTTTGTATCATCCATCTTGATTGAAGATATCAAAGTCTCAAGTAAATACGGCCATAGCGCAGTTGGAGGCGCGTCGGACCCTCGTGAATTAGGTCCAGGGTTCGATCTTCGGTCTCAGCAATTGTCCTTTCCGACATTTGTCTTCCACCAATGGAGAGATATTTGTTTGTTTGTTTGAATGCAATTTAACGCTACGTTTAAAAGTATTACAGTTACATCGCGGTGCCTGGAGCACCTAACAATAGATTTCTGGTATTTCTCACACCAGTATTATCACTACATCCTTTCCGAGCTTCGAGCCTCAAGAATCTCATCCCACTAAGGTATACGATAATCCATCCATTTGTGGGAGGCAAATGTTGAAAAAGAAATATGCCGCGATCAGGGATCGAACCCTGGACCTCATGATTGAGGGTCGAACGCGCTACCAACTGCGCTGTGTCCACGATCAGAATCGAATGGGGGATGCTTTTCGAAATTTACTCTTTTAATCGCTCAACTTCTTTTCAATATTGGGAATATCTTAAGAATCGCATTGAATATTACCAATAATGAAAGTTGAGAGATAAAAAATACTTTTGAAAACACAGAACGTGCTTGCCGACCTATGTAATTGATTTACTAGGAATTCATACTGTCTCTATCTTCTAGTAGACTTGTGCTCTACTTGTACCCTATTATCATTATTTTTATAATTCACCATGGTCTATTTTGCATGCCGGATGAAATATCACGTGACGTGTCAATATGTTAATAACTCTCTAATCACCAAATCACCGTGTTGATGGGCAGTTATGTCCTCCTGGGCAGTTAATGTCAACTGAGAGTAGATACGATACTCCCTCTATCGAAAACTGTCCATTTCGTGGAACAGAAGAGAAACTGAGGAAACAGAAGAGAAACTGATGAAACAGAAGAGAAACTGACGAAACAGAAGAGAAACTGATGAAACAGAAGAGAAACTGAAACACTCATATCAAATGTGCTGATACATACCCGCTTGGCGCAGTGATTAGAGTGCTCCCTTACCATGCGAAAGGACCTTCCCGTCATTATTTATATTCCTTATTTTTCCACGGCTAAATCGAAGTGAAAGCGCGTACGGTTCATAGTCATGGGGTCCCGGGTTCGATCCCCGGCCGCCTCGAATATCCTTTCCGACATTTATCTCCAATCAATGGGTGGATATTGAATATCTCAGTAGGATGAGTGGCTGGAGGCTCAGAAAGGTTGTAGTGGTAGTACTAGTATGAGAAATACTAGGAATCCATGGTTAAATACTCCAGCCGCCGCGATACGACTGCAATACTGTAAAAAAGTGGCCTTAACCCATTACCAGACGGCAAACTTTTAGACTTTCCGAAATTGAAAGAAGTTGCAGACGACAATTAAAAGTTTTTAATTTTTCATTTTTTTTAAACATTCTGGGGTGAAAATAATGTGGAAAATGAAGAAATTGCCTGTAACAAGCAATTTCTTCATATTTTACAATTTTCTCCAAACCCATAGGGGCGTCTTAAAGCGTCAATGGGTGGGAATTGGTTAAAGTCCATTCATTCAATCAATTAATTTTGCTGACAATTTGAATAATTGCATTTTCTAGGCATTCAAGAAATTATTCTACATTGTAGACTTCATGGGAATACTTTTCGGATAACTATATAAAAAAGAGATAAAAAAAAAGAATCATGGAAGCGTATGGTCGCCATGCTGTGTGTACCTCCATCATTGTGTGTCCGTCTTTCCTTCCTTCCGAAGCCATTTCTCCACAACCAATGGACCAAATTGGATATCCAAACCCGTTTGAATATTTCCCAGATACTATTTCCAAGGCTGTGTCATACAAGAATGAACATTAAAGTTAACGTTTTTCTCTCATCTTATTTATCTGTCAGAATTAAATTTAATATAAAATATTTAAGCTGATAATTGAAAGTCTCAGATGGGTGAGGTCGACTTAGGGTTATGCTATGTTAAAGTCATATGGATTTAAGTTGGGGAGGTTGGATTTACGCCGCTGTGAAAATCTTTCAGTTATATCAGGACGAAGTTCTCTTATTTATGTGCTTCCCGGGTATCACCAATATCAGGCGGGGGTTCTGAAAGTCTTACTTAAGGACACACCAACGTGACGAGCTGCGGGCCCAAGATTCGAACCTGCAACCTTCGCCTTTATTTCAATAACGAGGTCGCCGCTCTATAATAACTGAGCCAAACAGAACACGGTTAATGTTAATAGAGTGATGTAAAGTATTTATCACAATAAACCAATCACAGCTGCCAATAAAAATCGATCGACACATCAAATCATACATTTAGCCCCGAAGTGAACTTTGAACTCCGATATTGACAAAAATTTATGCTAGTTCAGAGACATAATCGAGCAGAAGGTAAGACGGTTAGGTCGGCAATCAACCATTTTGCTTTTATGTTACTTATTACTGGTCATAACTTTTACTGGCAATAACAACGCAATCTAACGTAAGTGGAACTTCCTGTCGGAGCTCAGGAGTCGTGGTCAGCGATTCACTAGTTTCCTTATCAAAACAGAGTTATGTAGAGACTATAGTCGTTTATTTCATTACTACTTTCATAATCTTTTAAAAACTAACTGGGCTTTGGGGAACCGTATGACACACATGATAGACAAATTCCACCCAAGACATGGCGTTTGTGATGATATGCAGTTATAAATATTACAAGCAATATTGATTTATGCGTCGACATTTCGGGACGAGAATGTGTCACATTTGTGACCATTTTGTTCGCGTACCATATTCAAACTTACGTGTATGGCGTAAATGGTTCTATAAGTCAAGGCTATCTTAAATGATCATATAGCAAGCTGGCAGTCTTTGCCTGACTCAGGCAAGCTTTGATAAAAAAGGGTCCAAACTAACCACTGTTGTTTCTAATAAACTGACATGTGTACTGTACTACTTTGTAATAACACATATTGCACAGTTGTCTGTACAGTCTCCCGAGAGTATTCAATTTTACCGAACACCACATAATCACGAATATAGATACAATGATAAAATAAAGCTTTCGAAAACATTGTGAAAAAATGGAGAAATTGCTTGTCACAATTTCTTCATTTTTACAATGTTTACTTCCTTATTCGACACTTACTTTTTCAGTCTTAGCTCTCTGTCATCTTCAACTTCTCCAAATTAGGACAAGTCGTTTTGTTATAGGTTAAAAAGCCTTCTTATCTCTCCGTCATCTTCAAACTCTCTCAATTTGGCCAAGTCTATAATTTTGTCGTTTTGTTATAGGTTAAAAAGCCTGCTGTATACAGGTTCTGACTCGAAGTTTTTGTTGACGAACGATTGGTCTACACAGCGAAAGTTATCTGATGGCTTTGTGTCCCAGTGTTTTCGCTTTATGGCGGAGCTACACAATGAAAATTTCTGATGTCTTCGTGCCCCGGTGTTTTCGCTTAACAGGGATCTAAACAATGAATGTTGCTGATGTTGTTTTGGCCCAGGTTTTTTGTTTGTTTGTTTGTTTGTTTTTAGGGATTTTTTTTGTGTGTGTTTGGTTTTTTTTTTTTTTTTTTTTTGTTTGTTTTTTTTTTTTTTTTAGTTTTGTTTGTTTTGTTTTTCTGTTGTTGTTGTTGTTGTTGTTGTTGTCTTACAGGAGTCTACACAATAAATTTTGCTGGTGTCTTTGTGCCCAAAGACCTCTTATACTAAATGAACTTGCGGATCGCTGGCCTCGCCCACTGACTGCCCCCCCCCCCCTCCCAACCTGCTGAGCTCCATCAGATCGTTTCACATAGATATTTTGCAAGTTTTGTGGCCAAAATAATTTAACAAAAGCGGTCAATGGTTGGTTCATAACCTAAACGCTGTTTATGTCTCCAACTTGACAAAAAAAAGCATCGCATAAATGTCGACATATGAAGGAGTTAGAAGTTTACTTCCTGTGTAAATGAATGATTTGATTGGTCGATTGATTCTTTGATTGACACCTGCGATCTGTCAATTATCTACTGATCCCGGTGGTTCGGTGTAATTAATTGTAAAATTGTCATAATAAACAAGTGACAATTTATGGTTCATATCAATGAAAAATGTTGTATCATTCAAATAAAACTTTGATCTTTGAAAATTAAACTTTGAAGATGACAATTAAAATTGATACATAATCACGTGACAAAATTGGTTTTAAATTGACGATCGTTAATCAGTAGTCAGGGTTTTTGTTTAATTATTATAATCATTTGAGGTGGCCGATTTTTTGTTGCTGGGTTTGTTGTCGATAACTTGCTTCTGTTTTTCTGTTTTTCTCTCAATAAAATGCATTTCTGAAATTTTAAAGAATTTCGACTTACTTTTTTCTTTATAAATTCCTGACTACACTGATTACACTGTCCCCTCAGAAAAGAACTTTTTCGCTTTGAATTTCTTATTCAAATGAAAAAGTATACATATCTTTTTATTAAATTTTGATCAACCTTCATACATATAACCAGTATAACACTGAAAAGCGATTTTATGAAATGGCCGGGATTCCAGCCAACAGAAATCCCAGATTGGTTGACGTCAAATACATGTACATTGTTTACCCCATCACTTTCATATGAGACGCGATAACAACATAATAACTATATTTTTACATTTTGTGAACTACTATAATCGTCTCACAGTTGATAGAAAGGAACATTTTCTCCTGCACATGATGTTACGAAATAAATATGAGCCTATGCGTGACATTTCTGACCATTTTGCATGTGCGTGACTCGCACAAATTGAGCACCTTGGACACCCATTCGGGGCAATTAGAATATTCGCTGATTGTTTAAAGAAGCTTTGGGTCAGTATTTATCTACAGAGCACAGAGCGTATACTCTGATCAGACTGTGCGGATGCACAGGTTGATCTGAGTCTTTACTTAGCGCACATGTGTAATGGTTGGAAATGTCAAGTATGCGCTCATATAATACACAAAAACAGCGCTGGTAGGCCATTTAATCGGATTCGGACTGTGTTGATCTTGTGTACACTTGAAAACCGCGGTGTTCGCTTTTTTCCCCAATCTTTGTTGATATAGGGAAACTTATGTAACGGTAGAAATACAACATCTTGTATTTGCTTTTAGCTGCAGAGAGAAGCGAATACAAGATATGCGTGGTAATCGTTACATAATATATAAAAGAGAAGCAAATACAAGATGTACGTCGTAATCGTTACACAATATACCATTTATTATATCTTTAATTAAATGAATTCGATGAAACAATACAAATCTCTATTTCCAAAATTATTTCCCTTCTCTTCACCATTCTGATTACGATTATTCACATCATGACGGTCTCTACTGAATAAAAATGACGTCATCTTAGGTAACCTTATATGGAACCGTATTTGATTCTGTCAAATACGGATTCGTATTTACGGATTTTTTCTAATGTGTGCGTTTTTGTCTGTTTGGAGTTTATATATTTTACTAGAATTTTTTTAAGGTTTATAATAAGTATGCTTAGACGCATATGCACACATCTCATATTATTTAAATATGTGTAGATGGCTCGAAAAAATATAATTTGGGCTATCCGTAAATTGCTTTCTGAAACAACCGTTTTAAGAGTTTATAAGGCCGGATTAAGTAATCTTTCATTAGATTCTACCTAACTTTTGACATTTCTATTTTGAAATTAATAATACCATACTATCAATATGGGTGAAAATTGACTTGGTTCAATCTGTGCGTCACGAGAAAAGGGACCACCCATATATTTTTGGAATGCAATACATGCATGTAAAGAATAGATTTGGTACGGGAGATATCAACTAAGAATTTTCTGGTTTTTTGGGGGTTGTTGTTGTTGTTGTTGTTGTTTTAAATAATAAAACTATTCTACAAGTCTTCGAACCTTTTCTCACGTCTTTGATGGTTCTTTTTCTCAACATATCAAACAGGCGGTTATAAACCCATTACCAAACGACAAAGTTTAAGACTGGTCCCAACTCAAAGAAGTTGAACACGATAATTTCTAATTGCTGTAATTTCGAAAAAGCTCTGTCCATAGGGGCAGAAAACATTGTTGACAATGAAGAAATTGCTTATCACAAGCAATTTCTTCATTGCCCACAATTTTTTTCAAACGATTTATTCACGAGGGTCGTAAAAATGGAATTGAATGAGAATTGGTTAAACAGTTTTTATAGAACAACGTTTGGTTTAATTTTTTCATTTAACAGCATTTATGTTAAATGAAAATGTCCTTCCCTTCAATAACAAAAATCACATTAAATAGAATAAGATTGATATGTGTAATGAATTGTTAATTTCAATTGACAAATTGGATATCTCTATTTCTTGAATATTTTAATGGCGAACCTTTTCTTTTTCCTGATGATATTATTTGTCTTGGGTAAGGAAGCTGCGACGGGATTCATTAGTTGAACGCGCGAAATCTTGTTGTTGGTAGTGTTTTCACTGCCTTGTAATTCTTGTTCGAAAGAAAGACATGACTGATTGTCTAAGGAACGACCAATCAAATCATTCATTTAGACCGGAGGTGAAATTCGAACTCCGACATTGGGCTTCATTTATATGAAGCATTCTTTTGGTTTGTAGACTTAAATGTCGAAACTGTTACTTATTCAAACTGCAGTTAAAACGTTTGGGACACCAACCAATATTTTTATCCGTCTGTAACATGTTACTGGCCATAAACTTGGCAAAATAACGTCGTTTATAATGGAATTAGACCTTCTTATGACAGTCAGTGGGCGTGGCCAGCTATCAGTTCTTTATAATTACGTTAAAGGATAAAAACAATAAAAATTCTTGTAGCTGTTTGCTGATGTCATTCCTTGTCATAATGATCTATTGTCGTACTTATTCAATGTACTCAGAAAATTAGACAATCTCTAACTTGTACGATACTAACAAAAACATTTGCGTCTCTACGTTACATTTCAAATCATTTAACATGTGCTTGATGGGCAGCCATTGAACAGCCTTGTCAGGCATTTTGAATATTCGCTGATCTTCCGAAGAAACTTTGAGTTAGTATCTATCTACAGATCGCACAGTGAAGACTCTGGTCAGACTGTGCGGATGCATCGGCTGATCAAAGTCTTTACCTGGCGCTCATGTGAAATAGTTGGAAATGTCGCGCACATGTTAACTCATGAATTATACAAAACATATAACAGCAGACCTTTTCCCATACTTAATACAAAAAAATACATGCGTTTTCAGGCCTTCTTACCTTTAAAAACCTTTAATTTCAGAGCAAACCTTTAAAACCTTTAAATTTCCCCAGAAAATCTTTAAAGCTCCAAAATAGCCTGCAATTCTCACTACAAACATTTATATTTGCTCTGGCTGGCTGCCGTGCTTGCTTAAAGCAATTTATGCACGTTGTTCTGCATTTTCCCTTCTTTTATGTGTAGTTAAACAGAAAATAGGTTTACACATTAAATAAGGTATGTATTATATTGCATAATTCAAAAAGTATATAACACCAAAAAATGACTTGTATCACTGTGGGTTAAATAAAGAAATGAGAACTTCAACGAAAAAAAACAAAAAAAACCCCACGTCATTTACCCTTTATTTTTTAGTATTTTACACTAAAAGGCCTTTATTTTCATATGTTGGAAACTTTGGTGGATTATGAGATCGGAAATTGATCTCTAGATCGTTAGATTCTCTTCTAAATGCCACGGTATGTTTGAGGTAACGGAAGAGTAAAGTGTCACATGAACCAATGTGAATCCTGCGGGCCATATTGAAGATATCTAACTTGAACCTCATTGTCGGAGGTCAGTCGGCGTGACAAGCGATCTGTCAATTGACCAATCGCTGGTGTTTACCGACCAATCAAATGATTTATTCAGCCCGAGCCTGAGCTTATCAACTCCGACATTGGCCGCCATTTCGATTACCTTTATTTTTGGTTTGGCGACTTAAACGTCATAACTACAGCTTATTCAAGCTGTAGTATCGACGTTTAGGTCACAAACCAACTATTTTACATTTTTGTTACATGCTACTGGCCATAAATTTTGCAAAATAACGCCGATCTTTCTGTCGGAGTTAATGGGCGGTGCTTAGGTAGTCAGTGGGCGGGTCCAGTGATTGGTCAATTACATTATTACAGTGGCTGGTCTAACTAACAATAGGTTCTTGTATACTAATACAACGATAAGATTCGGTCCGAAACACAAGCATCCGTTTTAGCATTTCTAATTATCATTAATGAATGAAATTTTTGTTGCATTGACATTTCCCAGATGTCGAAAAGAATAAAAGCCGCTTCTGTGATCGAACTTACAACCCCAGGATTGACATAACAGTGCGTAACGACTGTACTTACCTTGCCATGCAAGCGTTGTAATAAAAGTTCATCGGGGAATAAGGCGTTTTATCAGATGGTAGGTTCACGATGGTGATCAATTAGAAAAGACCATAAATAAATCGAATGTTTAAATAAATTAACTTTATAAATGATTTTACATTAAATGGATTATATATCAACTAAAGAGATTACTTAGCGATCTTCTCTTTTGAACCAAACAGGTGTTCAGAGGAATATTAATTCTTTACCTTTTCATTATAACTAATACAAAACAAAAGTTTAAATACATCAAACATATGTCCAATGTTTTCTACAAAATGGACAAAATAGAGAACCATGTTAAATGAAACAAGAACATGAGATCATTCATTCGTGAAAATGCATAAATAGATATTTCGACTAATCTTTAACTACACACTTCGAAAAGTATTTCCTAAGATTTGAGATTTTTTGAAAAGTTGGCTTAGCATGATAGGAGCACAATAAATTAACTTTGAACTCCGACACTGGCCAATATCTATGTTAGGTATTTTTAGTTGGCGAATCGCCAGTTTTGATAGCTTAAAAGTTTGAGGTCTTCTAAGAGTTCAACGAGTGCAAACTGCCACTGGAGGCTTAACAACCAAATTTGTTGAATTTGTGCCATAAAAAGTAGTTCTTACGTAATGCAGGAATATTGCAAACTCTGCATGCTTTAATTGATTGATTGGTTGAATCGGGTTTAACGCCGCTTTTAACAGTATTTCAGTCATATCGCGGCGGCTGGAGCACCTAACAATGGATTTCTGGTATTTCTCACACCAGAACTACCACTACATCCTTTCCTAGCTTCCAGCTGCTATCCCACTTAGGTCTATGATTATCAACTCATTGGTGAGAGACAAATGTCGGAAAGAATATCTGCCGCCGCCGGGGATCGAACCCATGACGTCCCATGCAGTTCATACCCTATATCGATGGATTAGAGTATAAACTTAGTATGGCTCTATACGTTGTATAGAGCCATACTATCTTTATGCTCTAAGCCATCGATATGTATTTTTTAGGTCACTAGAGCTCATTATGCTCAAAATGACCCTGATCAGGGTCTTCAAAGAAGTTGAAGACGACAATTTCAAATTGTTGAAAATTCTAAATATCTCTCTGGGTAGAAAATGCAGAAATTGCCTGTAACAAGCATTTTCTTCGTTTTCCACATTGTTTTCCAGATTTATTTGCTTAAGGGAAGTAAAAAGGAGGGATTATGGTAACCTTTGACAAAAGAAAAATACTTAACAAAACCATACTTTGCTAGCTTACAGCACTTTCAGTACTTTAATTGTTAGTTTGGCGACTAAAACGTCATATCCAACCTAATTCAATGTTTATATCGCCAACCAGCCTCTTTACCTTTTGGTCAAAAGGCGGGAAAGTGTGTGAAATGATTAAAACGTATATAAAACGTCAAAACGAAATGCGTATGAACGATCGTCAAATAATGACAACCTGATAGCCCATTCCAACTCAATCCCTCCTTTTCACACCCTCAATAAAACAGCTGTAGAAAGCATTGTGGAAAATAAAGAAATTGCTTGTTACAAGTAATTTCTTCATTATCCACAATATTTTCTTCCCCAAAAGACAAAGATTTTCAAAATTTCAACAACTTAGAATTGTCATCTGCAACTTCTTCCAATTTGGACCAGTCTAAAATGTTGTTGTGTGGGAATGGGTTAAAGTATGCTCAGATATACTTAGGATATTGGCCATAGAGCAGCTGTTAGCCCGTCGGACTCTCAATCATGAGGTCCAGGGCTCGATCCCCGGTCGCGGCAAATATCCTTTCCAACATTTTTCTCCCTCCAAAGGGGTGGATAAATCTTAAAGCCAAGTGGAATTATCAGTTGGGGGCTCGGAAAGGATGTATTGGTAGTACTGGTGTGAGAAACAGGTGTTTCAGCCTCCGCGATATGACTGAAACATTGTTAAAAGTGGCGTTAAACCCCAATGAAAAAATAAGATATTTTTTATCTTAAGTCGTTATGACCGCATTTCAAACAGTTGGGGTAAAATTTTCCGACAGTATTTTCTACCCTGCAGGAAAGACAAATTTTCAATAAAGTTCCGTTTGAATTGTTATCTGCGACCTCTTTCAAATTGGTCAAGTCCAAAAGTCTAAAATTTCGTAAAACTGGAAAGGTTTTAATAAATGCATCGTCAATGGGTCGCCAAATTGCTGTAACACCATGTTATTCAAGATAAAGTTCCGTTAAGTTCGAGATAAAAATGCAATCATAGCGAAATGCAAATTGAAAATGATATATTTTTATGACTTTAAACTGGATCTTTAATTGCGATCAATCATAGAAACAAAGGTTTTATGTTGAGGTCATAGAACAAGGGCAAGCAGTGCTGATTAACATGTGTTCAACAGTATTTACACTCATTGCGCTAATGAAGATTTTTTTTTGCGAAGTAAAAATATTAACTCTTTTATATTCTAAAGAGTTGAAAAAAAAGTGATCAATGTCGATTCTGGTTAGATTTCACCAGCTATGCAAGTTGAGTACCACAATTGTTTTTGCATGTATTTAAATAAAAATGATAATTCTATACATGAACCGTCGATGAACACTTTTTGATTACTTCTTTTGAACTTTTTCTCAAGTCCAAATTAATTTCTGTGTAAAGGTCTCCTCTCATAGGAAAAAGCATTGGGAAAGCGTTTTTAGAAATTGAAGATATTGCTTGAAACACATTTTCTACTATCAACTTTCAATTGTCGTATGCAACTCCTGTTGGTTGAAGTGTTTCGGAGCAAGGTCTATATGATGTAAACAAATGTTTAGAAGCTCAAAGTTCTGTAGTGATCGATTTTTAAGTCACACGAAGGCCAACAAGATACAAGTATTGAGGTGATTCCAGAAAATTTTAGCTCACTCGGCTTGCAACAAAAATATAACAGAATTTTATTGGATACATTAAAAGAAAAAACCTTTGCAAAGAGGAATAAAACTAAAACCCAGTATAGAGCCACGAATCCGATTTTGAGCGTGTTCCGTACACAGGACATGAACCGAGTATTCAGCCAGTCAGAAAGCAATGTTGTAAGAGATTGGTTATCCTTCATATGGCTACTTTAATTTAGAAATGGACTAAGATTAGAAATATGAGCTGAAGTATTAAACGATGATGACTGATCTAATGTCATTTGTGCAAATTATTATGTATCAATGAGTTATTTTAATGACCATCGGTCTATTAGATGTCTATGTCAGTTAAACACTAAGGTCAAAGGTCGTTTGACGTGTTAATTACCGTGCATTCGTCATGGATTGACAGGTTGTTATAATGCATGACAAGATACTCGTGTTTATTTCACGCGCGCAATTTCCTAAATTTGACAGATGTTGAATGTTTCGAAGATAAACTATGTATCTTTTTCACACTGTGTTGGGGTATTTGACTTTGAAACTTTATTGATATTTGTTATATTGACACAATTTATTATGCCGGCTTCTGTGAGTTGATAGGTTATTTTCACAAAAATATTGATTATTTTTGTAGAGAAAATGACGTTATGATTGATTCATCAACTTACTGGTAAAACTTGTGAAAATTGCTATTGTTTCAAAACCCTGAGGTCTGATCTTCAATTGAATTGCTAGAAAGGTCATTTAATAATCACAAACAGAATATCATTCTATAGTGGAATTTAGCAGATAAATTCCAATTGACCCTTACCCACACAATGACGGTTTTTGACGCCTTGATGAAACAAAACAAATTCCGGACTGTTTCCCACAATGTTTTTCGTCCCAAAAGACAGAGATTTTTGAAATTTCATCAACAACAACAAAAAATGTCGTTTGCAACTTCTCTCATCTTTGACTTGACTTTTTTTCCATCAGTTTATTGTTTCTAGCAGCTAAAATATGTGTTCTACTAAATTGTGACGGGTTCGGGGGAGGATATTTTGTAGTAGTGTGCAAATTTGGAAAACTCCAAAGAGACAAGTGACTATTTGTAGTTTCATATAAAGAAAATCGACCCAGTAAAGTTTAATAATTATTTTCTCTGCATTAATTTTTGTCTACGAGCTTTGCACGTTACATTTGTTGGCAACGGATGGATGAAAGCAACTGCAAGACCGGTGTTGCCTTACCCACGAATCACCCAGAACAAGACTCGGGACGAGGATTCGCCAAAGGGAGAGTAACGTGACGGTTTCAGGAAAGGTAATTTGTAATGATGACCATTAAAGAGACTAAAGTGACTATTTGAAGCTACATTTAGACAACGTAAAACCGATAGAAGATCCTTTTCTCTGAATGGACAGACTTTATAGATCTACGAGCTCTATAAGTTACCAAATTAATGAACTAATGCATTGTTCGTCGGTGGCGGGTAAAATGTTGAAATTACAGCCTTATTAAAGCTATATTTACGACATTTAGCTCTTCGACTGGCATATGTACGTGATTAAAGATAGGTAAAATTTTGACGTTGAACTGAGTTACCTTGAGTCTTAATGGTATAGAATTTCGAAATGAGTCTGTCTTTTGAATAAGGTTTTGAATAAATGTATTTCAAATATCACAGAATATATTTTGGCCAATGTTGAGTATACGAAACGAATCGAAATCACCTTTCATAGTACAATATTTCGATGAGTCACCGCGAAACAGTTCTAACTGCCTATAAACATATAGGCAGGTTCAACTGTTTCGCGCTGACCCATCGATTTGATTTGAGTTGTACTGAATGGGAGCGGGGACACTTTTTTTTTTCAAGCCAATCTTGATCGGACGCGGCCCTGGACCACTGTAATGTGGATAGATATATCTAGTCTGGCCCTGGAAATGGAGACAGGCAGTCTGAGAGAAGGTGTCCGACTAAGCCCCATCCATCACAATTACGGATCAAAATGGACGATTTAAAATCGTTTACGTAGATAAAACTATCTCATTTCGATTATCTTTCACTTAAAATGTGTTACGCTTTCGCACAATGGCTGCGTATAAAACGCCAATTTTGCCATGAAATATCCCCTCAGACCAATAAAATATATTAGTTTCATTAAAAAACCATAATGGATAAGAGCATGATATTTTTCCGCAATGTAAAAACAAAGGGGGTGAATTCAATCAACTGTAATTATAGCTGTATATCTAAACAGTAATCCAATATGTTTTTTCTAAATCCTGTATTTTATTACCAATTTTGTTCAAATACAAAGTCATGCTCTTCGGGATGCTGATTTACGAGGAAACTGATAACCATATTGACCCTTTACTACACATTCTCTCGTTGTTATTCATTTCCCTTTAACCCATTACCAGACGACTAGTCAAATTTGAAAGAAGTTTTAGACGGCGATTGGTAGCTAGTGCAAAATAAAACGTAAGTAACTTAAAGGTTAGGAAATAGTTTGAGAAAATAAGAAACATATATCTCCTTTTCTCGCAGCGTTTTCTACAACCATACGTAATAATTAGAGACTGTGTAATAATGCAGTAATGTGTATATCGTTTTCCTCGTAAGGCAGCATCCCCAAAAGCATAATTTTAAAGATGTGTATTCTTGTCTTTTCGTGTTTTAATGCTGTATTTTTATGTTTCTTGTATTTATCTCAATACCAATTCATTCTTCCATATAATTTTACCGATAGTGTAACATTTTACGACTCATATTTTGTCTAATTTGAAAGGATTAATGTATTTTCAAAAAGTGCATTTTTTCTGCGAAAATACACGTACATGGGAAGCCATTCTTACTGTTTAAACCTAATACCTCATTTTGATACTCTTAACCCATTACCAGATGGCAAAATTTTAGACTGATCCAAACTGAAAGGAGTTGCAGACCACAATTTCAAGTTTATGAAATTTTAGATATTTTCACATTTTTTGGTAGAAAACATTGTGTAAAATGAAGAGAAATTGCTTGTTACAAGCAATTTCTTCATTTTACACAATGTTTACGAAAGCTTTTTTGCTGGGGGCGTCGTAAAGCGGCATTGTGTGGGAATGGGCTAAGCTTGTATCGATATCTAGCATACTACCTTAGCTCTGTTTCATATGAGAGCGGTAAGTCTATGTACGTTGACTGTCTGTGGAGCCTATAGTGCTACAAGCCTACTCACATATCAAGGCACGAAATGAGAAGTCAAAGTTTGAAAGTCGTTTGAATATGCAAAAACGTCAATAAACAGATTGTAAACTCAATCTTTGAAAGTATGGAAATCATTTATTCTCTTCCCACAATGCCTATATTGTAAATGCGGCAAGATCCACTTCAATTCGGAAAAGGTTCAAATTCATTCTCTGGTAACGGGTTAATGATCATTACAGTGCAAGGCCACATCCAGAACTGAGAGCAGATATTTCAATTGACCCATGTTACTGGTCTAATTCACACGGTCAACCACCATTTAAAATGATAGATCGAAACATTATGAGGGGATAGTTTGACTGTATAAAATTGAGCATGGTTTTTACATGACAGCCGTTTTCAGAAAATTCAACTAAATAATATTAACCCATTACCGTAAAATTTTGTAGTTAGACACGCCCTTTAAATGTAGCATAAGGAAGCATTTTGAGTAATTGCTTGTTACAGGGTTTCTTCTCTATCTGATACTTATTTTCCCAATAACACTCACTTTGAAAAGTCGCATGCAAGTTCTTTTAATTTTGACCAGTCTTGAAATATGTCTTTTGGTCGCGGATTATTGGCACAAAAAAAATTAAAGTATTAATTCCCATGCGACAAAATCTTAGACTGCTCCAAATTCAAAGAGGTTGCAGACGACAAAACTGGGACGTTTTAAATTGAAAAATAAAGATCAAATGGGGTGGAAAACAAAATGGGAATAAATTACTTATTATAATGTTTTCAATAGCTCCGACGAGTAAAATGCGGAATTGTGTGGGAACGGGTTTAAAAGCAAACACAGTTACCAAAACTGAAAAATATCTTGATGAAAAAAGCCGACATGTAGGCCCTACTGATGTATAAGTAGAATCTTTGTTTTGCCTTAATATGAAAATGTGTATTGAAGCACCCTGGAGTGAGTCTCTTTAGGTGAACTTTTGGTTGAAATCTTTTTTATATATCGTCGGTTCTCGAGCAATAATAAAGCTGTAGTTACGACATTTTGCTAGCGCACCGTCGATACGTGTCCTTGCGTGACATTGCCAACCATTCAACATGTGCGAGAAGTGCACACAGCCTTGATATACACTCAGGACATTTAGACAGTTCGCTTATCACGAAAAGAAGCTTTCGACCAGTATCTAACTATGGAGCGCAAAGCGACGACTCGGACCAGACTTTGCGGAAAAATCATGGTCGGAGATGTCATTCACAGGCTCATCTGCTCAAAGCTTTCAGACTCAGTTATAAAAAAAATATTGGTGAATTAGCTGTGTACTCCTATTTGTCCACCTAACAAATGGTTTATACCCAGTATTTATAAACTATCTTTTTCTCTCCATGTTTACCCCAACCACAGGCCAGTCTAATGGAATACTAATGCGAATATAATCGCTGGCCAATCATTCATCGTTAAATATGAGGTCAGATCATTATCGCATATTATTGGTTTTGGGGTATCGGAGTTTAAGACGATTTTTTTCTCCTTGTTGCATCTAAGTAGAGTAAGGAAAGGTTGATAAAGTAGGAACTATATTTAAATGAATAAATAATTAATTAATGTACAGTTAATTGTTGTCAAAACTGATGCAATAACGAGAATGTGACATCTTATATAATAAGGTTTTACACATTTGTACGAGAAAATAGAAACCCTGATCAGCTTGCTTGGTCGCGGTTCATAGCCGTATTTTTTCTGTTGTTTTTTTAGCTCGCCCGGGACGAATGTCCATGAAGTACTATTGTTGTACCCTCGGTGTCGACGTCAGCGTTGACGTCCCCCTTTTTTCACGTCATTTTTATTACTAGAGCTAGGATACTCATGTGTCACACGTGCACTCTGTAGGAAGGGATACTTGATTCAAGAGAGTGACCTTCATCCTGTGATCTTGACCCTCATCCGTTTATAAAAACGTCTATTGAACTTTTTTGTTGTAGTCATTTTTCATCCTATGGTGCTCATTTTTCACACATATATCCACCAGGAGACGAACTTTCATTTGAGACATTGACCTTCACCCTGTGACCATGACCTTTTGATCCGTTATAGAAAATATTTTACTTTTTCTTTCTTTGTCATTTTTCACCCTGTGGTGTTCATATTTCAACCATGCAGTCTTCAGGAGATAGGCTTTCATTTGAGACAATGACTTTGACTAAGTAATCGTGACCTTTTCCCTTTTATAACAAAAAATTATTTTGAATTTATATGTCTTGTTCATTTTTCATCCTAGGATATTCGTATTTCATTCATGCATTCTCCATGGGATGGGGTAATGGCACTTGTTCTGTAACCAGTGCCCTTAATCTTTAACCCATTACTAAACGGCAAAATTTTAGACTTTCTAAATGAAGTTGCAGACGACAATTTAAACTTGATGAAATTTTAGGGTTTTTTTTTTCAACTTTATGGGTAGAAGACATTGTATAAAATAAAGAAATTGCTTGGTTAAAGCAAGTTGTTCATTTTAAACAATATTTTGCCAAATGTCTTTCTTGGTTGCGTCTAAAGCGTCATTGTATTAGAATGGGTTAAGTACATGTATGTTGCAAAAGGCACCCAGAAGTGCGTGATATGTTGTCCATGGACAACTCTTATTATTGTATAATATGTCACTTATCATTTATGGGCTATAGTTTAAATTAGAAGACAAACTTTTAGTAGAAATTGCAGCAGCAAGATACTTATAAATCTGAAAAGAACAATACTTTGCTCTTGGGCTTTAACAAACAATGTTTTTAAAAGAATAATTTTGCTATGGGTGTTTAACTGACCTCCTTCCACGAAACCGTACTTCAAATTAACAATTGAGCCTCTGCGTGACATTTTCAACCATTTCAGATGTGCGCAAAGTAAAAACTCAGATCAGCCTGTGCATCCTCACATTCTGATCAGAGTCTTCACTATGCGCTTTGTAGATAGATACATGTAGACTCAAAGCTTCTTTGTCCGATCAGAAAATATTCTCTATCTCCTTAGTTGCTGTCTAAGCTGTTCAATATCCGCACTTCACGCACATGTTATATGGTTGGAAATGTCAAACAGTGGCTCAATTATAATTGAACCTTTGAGGGACATTTCCAACTATTTCACCAGTACGAGAAGTGCAGACACCGAGCAGCCTCAACCGACACACAGAGCATTTAGAATATTCACTGATCGTGTTTAATAGTACCTATCTGAAGAGTATTTAGTGACGACTCTGATCAGACTGTACGGATGCATAGGCTGATCCCAGTCTTTACTTGACGCTTAGTCACGCCAAAGCTCATGCAACAAGACGTGGTTTTGGATAAGACCATTTTCAATTATTTCATTTTCTGTCACACATAGAACGAAATGATGTCCTCACAAGCAACACATTTTGTACATACCTCCTCTAAAGGGATAGATTCCAGTCGAATAACACTGGAAAAAAACTGACTAGTTTTAGTGAAGATTCTTTTTTTTTTACAGTTTTTAAATACAAAAATCAGTTTAAGAAATACAGTTTTCAGACCATTTTCTTTAAAATCGACTGAATTCCAAAAGGAAATCCTCTCAATGTAACGGAGTGGTGCCCCGCCTTTAAAGATCATTAAATTCTTTAAGAAATTGGTTGACCTAAACCCATGGAACATTCCTGCAAAAAACAGTGAAATCTGTTGAGAAGAAAATAAGCCCCACTGTACAAGAAATGCCTTTTGACCGACCGATATCATTTCACGAAATTTATCAAACTATCAAGTGCAAACAACCGCTTTGAGAGAAAGTCGTTTCTAATATTTTATTATATTAAATGTATGGAAAATAATCCCAGTCCCTTTGAGTTGTTGACGAAGGTTTGGTGGATATCAACCCAAGGAACATTCATTTTAAAAGAAACTCGTGGTATTTGATAAGAAGACTTTTAAACCTTTCTGCTTTGTTCGTTATGGTAGCCAGAAACTTTCACGAAACAAAATCTTTCAATGCAAGCTCGAGGAGGTACTCCTATGGAACATTCCATGAAATTTGGATGAGAATATATATAGAGAAAACGGTGCACGAACTAACGAAAAGACGGACGGAACCGCGACAGACATAATGTCAGAACAATTGACCAATCTTTGACCCCGCCTCTGACTCCCTAAGCTCCGCCCATTAACTCCGACAGGAAGTTCTGCTACGATTTTTAACGGCGTTATTTTGCAATTTATAGTCAGTAGCACGTAACAAAAATTAAAATGGTTGGTTTGTGACATAAACGTTGTAACTACAGCTTAAATAGCCTGTAGTTACGATGTTTAAGTCTCCAAACCAACAATAAAGGTAAACAAAATGGCGGCCAATGTTGGAGTTGATAAGCTCAGATCCGGGCTGAATAAATTATTTAATTTGTCGGTTGATTCCTTGATTGGCGGCCGCGATTGGTCAATTGTCCCGTTGACCACCCACCATAGCGACTTCTAACCTATAAAATTAATATCAGATGTATTAAATGGTCAAAATTCGAGAGTGAAGATTTTGTAAGCTATATCTCGGTGACAATTATTCTTCTAAAAGATATTTCATTCAATCAACCATTTATTAGCTGCTGTTTCATACCGAATCTTGCATAAAACACTGCCATATGCTACAAGCGAGGCACTTGTTCCGATATCTGCCTGCAGTAAAACTATCTAACTAGAACTTGTCACGATATTCTCCAATTCTGAAAAGCAGTCAGACTTTTATTGAAATTAAAGACCCCGTATGCAACGTTACGGCATTCGGGAAAAAAAAGACACAGGACTGCAACCGCGATGCAGGAAGGATCGACCTTTGAACTTCAGAAAGCATTGACCGACCCCAACAATGGCTTGAGCGTTGATCTCGATAATGGCGCACCAAACAGCTGTACAGTTGCAAGTATTTAATTGTACAAAGCGAAGGCTAGCTAGGGACAAAGTCTTTCCATCGACTTTCGGTATGATCATATATATTTTGTTAACCAATTACCAACTGACAGAATTCAAGACTGGTCCAAATTTAAAGAAGATGCTGACGACAATTTTAGGCTGATAATATTCTAAAATTCTTTGTCTTTTGGGGTCAAAGATATTGTGGACATTGAAGAAATTGCTTTAAACAAGCCATTTATTCTATGTCCGCAATGTTTTACAGAGCCTTTTTCTCTAGGGCGTAAAAAGAAGTCATTGTGTGGGAACAGTGGTTCAAATATTAGGTCCACTAAAATATCATAAACATGCACGCCATGTCAAGAAACGTACAATAAAAAAAATCCAAAAAAATCCCGCGGTTTATATTTATTTCTATTGGCCAGGCAGGTAAGTCCACTTGAGCTGTAAGAGGCAATGAAGTGCTTCTGGTCATTTGGTCAATGACTAGATAATGTGTTGGTATGTAAATATTTATACGGATGACCGACGGTCACTAATTCATTATTAATTCTCCATCATTAATTTTTGACCGCGATCGGGTACTGATAATCTGCCGGCAATAAAATAGAAATGATCGTACCAGATTATAAAATAGTTTTGGTGTTTTATTCGATATACATTTTTTATTGGTATTAATCGTGAACCCCTTATATTTTACCCAGAATCAAACCGTAGACATTTTCATTCGCCATGTTATGTGAATGAACCATTCGTATTATTGAATCTCGACCCTTTCCTGTTCAATCCCTGGTTTTTACGACCCTTTGATTTTGTAATTGGGAAAAAATTGTAGGAAAAGAAGAATTTGCTGGGGACATGCAATTTCTTTGTTTTTCCAAAATACTTTGTACCGCACAGAATGATTATTTTTCAAATTAAATTCACTTTAAATTTTCGACTGCAAAACCTTTGCATTCGGACAGGTCTAAAAGTTTTAATAGAGCGAAGAGTTAGAATTGAAAGACGCTGATGAAATACAAGGAATCTATCGCAAAATTGTTGCAAGTGTATACCCTCACCGTAATATTTGCGTAACCCATTGATGTTGATTTGCGATCTGGAAAAATACTTCATTTTGAATTAAACCATTCCCACACAATCACGTCTCTTTACCTTACTCAAGAAAAAGCTTAGGAAAACATTGGGGAAAATATAGAAACTGCTTGATGTAACAAGCAATTTCTTCATTTCCTACAATATATCCTATCCAGGAAACAAAGATTTTCAAAATATCATCAACTTGAAATCGCCTTCTTCAATTTCTTTCAATTTGGACTAGTCTACAATTTTGTCATGTAGTAATGGTAAAACAATCTAACCAGAGTACCAAACTACATGTAACAATCTTCATCCTAGTTAGATTATCAATATTGATGAGGTTTAAATCTATCAATTTTACATCGATTTGGAAGCAAGTTCCAATCTTAGACAATCCCTCTCGATTCTGATTCCTAGACAATGCATTGGTGCTCGCGCCGGTTGTGTATGCCGCAGACAGAATCCAGATAAAAAAACTGTTCATCGTTCTCGTTCATAGAACTCGGGTTATCTTGATACTGTTATAAGTATTCAGTGGGAAAATGAAAACAAAACCCACCGCAGTCAAAAAATAATGAACTAATTAGGACTTCGAATTGCATTTGAAAGAAGGTGGACAAAGAAATTGGTGACATTCATAATTTACTGATATCGGTTCTCAATCAAGGAGTCAATCGACCAATCTAATCCTTCATTTAGAACGTAAATTACCTTGGAGCTCAAAGATAGACCGCCATTTTGTGTGAACCATTTTCTTGGTTTGATGATTTAAACGTCGTAACCACAGCTGAGTAAGCTGTAGTTATGACGTTTAGGTCGACAAGCAACCCTTTTATTTTTTCATTACATACTACTTGCTATGAATTTTGCAAAGTAACGCCGTTTAAAATCGAAGCGGAGCCTCGAGATGGAGTCAATAGGCGGTGCCAACATAATAAGTGAGCGGGGCCAACAATTGGTCAATTTTACTTTATTCTTGTGATAATGTATGGTAAACTTTCAAATCAATTGTGACGGAATTTTATTCTAAACAAATTACAAACTACTTGGCGTTGTTTACTACTGTTAATGAATTTCTGAATTGTGAGTTGTAAATACCCTACAGTTAAAACCAGACTAGCATACACAAATAGCAGTGAACTATATTTTGATATCTGCCTGAAGAGACTTTGGAAATCGTGAAATCATATTCCATGTGACGTACTTTGAGGGTTATATCGGAGGCTCTCTGCCTGTCGGTCCGTCCGTCTGTAGACTTTTGTTCGCTCATTTGTTCACCCACTGTATGGAATAATTTCAAACTTCAGATTTACCCAGTATTAAGCCCAGATCCGCATATCCAGATCTGCATATCGACATTTTTACAGCCCAGATCTGCATATCGACATTTTTACAGTCAAGTGGCGCTTCGTTCTAGAATTTTTCTAATCGTTTTTATGCCTGTATCGAAAGAGTAGGGTACATTCCTTTACCTTTGTTCGTCTGTCCCCTGATTATTTTCCCGTCTGTCTGTCTGTCTGCCTGTTCTGTTTGAGATGCACTATTTATATTAGATATGTATGTTCCCATCAATAATACACATCCCCGACGGTCCCTAGAGTTCATATCAAAAGATGAACAAAACAATTAAGAGTTTTCATACTTTCTATACTTTTCAATGTTCAAGTTTCATGGTGTGTAGATACCTTTTAAGGGGCATGTCTCTAGAATTCCTATCTAAACTTTATCAAAATACTTAACACATTCCACCGCAAAACCAATAATTCTATCAACTATATATTGTCATCTGCAATTTCTTTAAATTTAAGACCTGTCTAATGTTTTGTCGTTTCGATGGGTCGGTGCAAAGTAGTTGTAACTGCCTATAATCACATATGCAGTTACAACTGTTGCGCGCTGACCAAACAGTTTGGTAACAGGCTCAGAACACGTTTATTTTATACTCTTCGATATTGAAGGTTCATATTTAGTATATAAGAACCTGTTTATGTTGTGCATTTTGGGGGGCCATATGTCTGGGTCAGGTCAAACTATCAAACTTTACCCCCAAATTCTCATCAAAACTTAACTATTGATATGAATGCACTTATGACAAGCAAATTCTTGATTATCCACAATGTTTTCTACCCAAACAGATTTGGTCTTATTCCATTACTAAATATTGTTATCTGCAACTTCTTCCAATTTGGACCAGTCTCAAACTTTGCTATCTTGTAATGGGTTAACCCATACCCACACAATGACGCTTTAGGACCCCCCCCCCCCCCAGAAAAAAATATTCAAAAAACATTGTGTAAAATGAGGAAATTGCTTGTAACAAGCATTTTCTTCATTTTACACAATGTTTTCTACCCAAAAAGTTAAAAAAATGTAACATTTCATTCACTTTGAATTGTTGTCTGCAACACCTTTCAATTTAGTTTTTACTAATTTATTTTAGTTTGATTGCATCGAAAGCTTTAAGCTTATAGAGTTGATCTCGAACACTCACAATCCCGATGTTTTCACGTCCCTGAAGAGAGGCAGTGGCTGAACGTCACTGCTACCAACTTTTACAACTGGGTAGACTGGGGCTGGCTATTAAGCACCTTGCCCATGAACACATCCCCATGACATTTTGGCTCGAACCTGTGACCTTCAGATCAAGAGTCAAGCACCTATACCACTCAGCCATCAGTCAATTTGGACCAGTCTAAAGTGTCATGTCTGGTAATGGGTTAACAAAAGGTTTACAGACAGACACATGTACATAGCACCATGACAATATTGTCCTTGCCTTTGACCATTGGAGCAAACAAGTATTAGTAATACAATATAATGGCTTAGCCTCTAAGCCTGCTGCCAGTGGTGCTAAAATGGAATGAATAATGAAAGATGAACCTTCAAGGAACAACAAAAAAGTCATTCTGTTAAAAAATTAAAACTTTATTGCAACATACCAGATATGTACTTATCTACATATACATACATGATACAAATCACTTTTTAACAAAATAATTTACATTGGATCTTGTCGTTCAACAAAACTAATAGTTTGTAAATAGTTATAACTATCAATATACAAATAAAATACATTGATTCTTGTCGTTCAACAAACTCATAGTTTGTAAATAGCTATAACTATCAATATACACATTTACACTCCAAAGTTCCAACAACATAAGGTATAGATTGTAATCCATTCCAACACAATCCATCTTTCTTATGCCCCATCAAGCGAAATGCTTCAGAAAACATGGTGGAAAAAGAAGAAACTAAACAAGCAATATCTTCATTTCTACCAAGAAAGACAAAGATTTTTAACAAAAAAGCAATTTCAAATTGCTGTCTGCAGTTTTTTTAATTTGGTCAATTCCAAAATGTTGTCATTATCATAACTTTTTTTGGTTTTATCGTACAATAGTACATATTGCTTGATGATCTCTTTCTATATGACAGAGCCGCTGTCATAGCGCAGTTGGTAGCGCGTCGGACTGTCAATCTCGAGGTCCCGGGTTCAATCCCCGATGGCGGCTTTCCGACTATTTGTCTCTCACCAATGGGTCGATTATCGTAGACCTATGTGGGATAGCAGCTGGAGGCTAGGAAAGGATGTAATGGTAGTACTGGTGTGAGAAATACCAGGATTCCGTTGTTAGGTGTTTCAGCCCCCGTGATATTACTGAAAGATTGTTGAAAGCGGCGTAAAACCCTATTCAAACAAATCTATATGACAGGTCACATTATAATTATCCAAATAGTGCCGAGTGCTATGGTATATATAACTAGCCCTCTGAAGTATTGCATAGCAATACCAAGTCCCCTATCCGCTTATATGTATATATCTCTCTCTCTAGAGAGATATCTTTTTACATGATAAAGGAGCTCCTTAAAAGTCTTACAGTTAGATCTGACTTTAGGTGCATTTTTTTCTTTAAGAAAAAAAATCTCTTTTTGTTATTTATGAAATTATACATCATAGGTAAAGAATGCAAAGATAAAAGAAAGAAGTTGTGCATGACATTTCAAGTGTGAAGTCGACTTCAGAATTCAGCATTTATTGTGAGGAAAGCCTCGTTGAACTTTCCCAGTAATTTTCTTAGTGCAGCATCCATATCTTCCTCAAAATCGCTGATCCTGAACGAAACTCAAACTTGTTCTGTAACTCATTAGTGCATTCTCACATACCAAACTCAACTCAATACCTGCTAGCGTTTAGAAAAAAGTCCAGTAAACAGTAATTTCACAGTTATTTTTTAAGTCAAGCATCCGTATCTTCCTCTCAATGAACCAGAATAAAATTCGAAAGAGTTTTGTAACTCATTAATGCAGACTCGCATACCAAAGATCAGCTCAATACCTGCTAGTGTTTGAAAAAAAGTCAAGAAAACTGATTAACTTGACTGACTGACAGAAGGACTGAGTGCATTTCTAAAGTCCCCTTTGGCCTTGCCGGTAGGGGACTTATAAGCAAAGGTTAACTGTGAATATAAGTGAAAAAAAAAAACACTAAAACTCTAATTGCATTGAAATGGGCATTTAACAGAGTAAATATGAACAAACAGAGACAGACTGACAGACAAACATACAATTGAAAAGAAGTGTCATTAACCCATTCCCATACATTTCTGCTTTTTGATGTCACTCAAGAAAAAAGCTTTGGAAAGCATTGTGGGCAATGAAGAAATTGCTTGTAACAAGAAATTTCTTCATTGTCAGCAAAGTTTTTTGCCATAAGAGGCAAATACTTTCTATATCCCACTAATTTGAGGTTGTATTAAGCATTTTTTTCAATTTGGAGCAGTCTACAATTTTGGTGTTTTAGAATGGGTTAGATATTTGATAATTTATCAGAAGTCATGTCTATCTATTAGCATTATGTTTGTTACCTGGAAACCTGATGACTAAACTGACTTTCTTAAAGAAACTAGAGTTGTTTGAGCGCCTGAATTGCTCCACAGGCCTGATGGTACAGATTAAGCTAGTTTTATTTTCAGGCTATGTATCAGACCAATCAAAATTAATTGATGGAATCTGAAAAAGGCACCAGAGGATCAATCCAGTGAAATTTGGTTGAAATCCATCAACTGGTTTCAGAGAAAAACATTTCCAAAGCTTTCACCATATATGGAAATTAGCCAATCACATTTAGGATGCATTTCATCTGATCAAAAATCCTTTATGGATCAGATAAAGGGTCATCTGACATCAGCACCAATTCCTGTGAGATTTTGTTGAAATCCATCCGCTGGTTTCTATGTAGAAGATTTTTAAAGGATTCACCATATATGGAAATAAAGCCCCGCCCATGAATGCAATGTTTTTCATGCTATCCGAATTCCTTGAAGGAATCTGATTAAGCATCACCTAATGGTCATTCCTGTAAAGTTTGGTTGAAATCAATCCACAGATTTCTGAGAAGAAGATTTTATAAGGTCTCACCATATATGGAAATTAAGCCCCATCCATTTAAGTCATTATTATCATCCAATCAAATTTCTTCATAGGAATCTGTTAAAGGGCCCTCCAAGGAATATTTCAGTAAATTTTGGTCGAAATCCATCAAATGGTATCTAACAAGAAGATTTTTAAAAGTTTCACGATATATGGAAATTAGCCCCGCCCATTTAAGCCATGTTTATCATCCTATCAAAATTCTTTGAAAGAATCTGATACAGAGTGACCCAAGGATCATTTCTGTAAAATTTGGTTTAAATTCATCAAATGGTTTCTGAGGAGAAGATTTTTAAAAGTTTCACCACGTATACAAATTAGCCCTGCTGATTAAAGCCATAGTTTTCATCTGATCAACTTCTTTGAAGGAATTTTATAAGGGTCACCCAAGGATAACTTCTGTGAAATTTGGTTGAATTCTATCCAACACTTTCTGAGGAGAAGATTTTTAAAGTAAAAGTTTACGGATGGACCAATGACCAGACGGACACACGGTCGGACGCACAACAGACACAACACCATGACAAAAGATCGCTGGCTTTCAGCCAGTAGAGCTAAAAATGTATGAAACTCATAAAAATCCATTAAAAACAGTGAGATTATCTTCTTGATAATTTATCATTTCTTTGTGAAATTATAAAGAGATTATCTACCGAAAATTCAGGGAAAACTGATTTAGTGACAAGCCTCTAGTCTTTATTTACATTAACCCATCTTTTCTTCAAAGAAAAGTGCTTTGGAAAACATTGTGTTCAATGGAGAAATTGCTTTTTATAAGCAATTTCTTCAATGTCCAAAAGGTTTTCTACCATAGTAGACAGAGATTTTATAAATTCCACCAACATGAAAGTGACTTGTGCAATTTCTTTGAATTTGGACTACTATAAAATTATGTTATTTCTTAATGAGTCGATATGAAAAACAGAATAGTATAAATCACAGCAAACAGCATTTTTGATCATACAAATGGTCAACCTGATAAAAAATTATCAACCATCACTTTACATCTAAATAGTACAAGGGAAACAATCAGTATTGTCATAACTAATACTGAAGTTATCTCCCTTATTTCAAGCAGAGTCCTATAAAACGATACAAACTTTAACCCATTCCCACACAATCCCTTCTTTTTACAGCCTCAAAAGAAAAAGCTTTAAAAATTATTGTGGAAAATGAAGAAATTAATTGTTACAAAGACAAGTTATCTTCTACACTCACTTGTCCTTCCAAAAAAGGTTTATCCAAAAAAAGAAAAATCTGACAATTCAAAATTGCATTGGATTTCATGTCACTCAATATGCTTATTGTTTTGTCAGGAATATGTATTTTGGGTCAGGAGCCTTGAATTGTGGAATAAAGTTTACTTACTAAATTCATTCCCACAGAACAAAATTTTGACTTGTCCAAATTGAAAGAAGCTATAGACCACAATTTCAAGTTGATGGAATTTTAATTTTTTCGTCTCTTTGGATAGAAAATATTGTGGATAATGAAGAAATTGTTTGATACAAGCAATTTCCTCATTTTCCACAATGTTTTCCTAAGCATTTTTCTTGTGGGGCATAAAAAGGAGGGATTGTGTGGGAATAGGTTGTTGTTTGTAATTTCTTTCAATTTGGACTCGTATAAATGTTTGTCACCTGGATTATGGGTCAACCTGAGAAAAGTTTCAACCTCATCATGGGTTGAACCAGCAGGTAAACTTGAATTCCATTTTTAATAAATTGTTTGAAAAAATATGGCATGGCTGGTTTTTTTTTAACTCTTTCTCCCACAATCCCTGAATTTTATATCCCAGTAATATCTTTAGAAAAGATTGTGGAAAAAAAGAAGAAATTACCTGTTAGAAGATATTACTTCTATTCACAAACTATTTTCTATCGTATAGGATTGTTACTTTTTGAGTTATATTTCCTCTTTAAAAGTGTTTGCTACCCATTTCAATTTAGACAAGTCTAAACTTTTGACAAACAGTAAAGGGTTAAAGATTATCTGAATCAAAAACCGGAATTCTGCCTTACTTTATTTTAGATAATATATAAGATTTTGATGTCTTACCCAACAGCTCATGATATGATTGATTGATTGAATGGGGTTTAATGCCGCTTTTAACAGTATTTCAGTCATATCGCGGCGGCTGGAGCACCTAACAATGGATTCCTGGTATTTCTCACACCAGAACTACCACTACATCCTTCCTAGCCTCCACCTACTATCCCACTTAGGTTTACGATTATCCAGCCATTGGTGAGAGACAATTGTCGGAAAGAATATGTGCCGCTGGCGGGGATCGACCCTTTTCCCAAGAAACTTGATGGATCAAACCTACTTCCGAAAGGAACAATCCATTTAATGTAATAATCATTCTGGGAATGTTTGAAGAGAATGTGTTGAAAACTATGGACTCTATTGTGTTTATGAGGACTTTTTCAATCCAGTTTTTATCGGGCCCCTTTTTCCCGTGGTCCTTGACTGATCATACCAAATTTTAAAAGGAACAATTCTTATGATGGTACAATCATTCTGTGAAAGTTTGAAGTCAATCAGATGAAAACTGTGGACTCTAGAGTGTTAACAAAGATCTTTGAATTAAATTTTAATAAGGCCCCTTTTCCTATGTTTCTTGAGGAATCATATCCGATTCCGAAAGGAACAATCCTTATGATGGTACAATCATTCTGTGAAAGTTTGAAGAGAATCCGTTGAAAATTGTTGGCTCTAGATCATTAATGAGAATTTTTTATCAAAATTTTAATAAGGCCCCTTTTCCTATGTTTCTTGAGGAATCATATCCGATTCCGAAAGGAACAATCCTTATGATGGTAAAATCATTCTGTGAAAGTTTGAAGAGAATCCGTTGAAAATTGTTGGCTCTAGATTATTAATGAGAATTTATCAAAATTTTTATAAGGCCCCTTTTTCCTGTGTTTCTTAACAGATCATACCAAATTTCGAAAGGAACGATCCTTATGATAGTACAATCATTCTGTGAAAGTTTTAAGGGAATCCGATGAAAATTGTTGACTCCAGAGTGTTAAAGAGGATTTCTTAAAAGAATTTACGATTAAATTTTCATAAGGCCCCTTTTCCCGTGTTTCCTAATGGATCTGACCAAAGTTCAAAAGGAGCAATCCTTATGATAGTACAATCATTCTGTGAAAGTTTAAATACAATCTGATGAAAACTGTGGACTCTAGAGTGTTAATGAGGAATTTTTAATTAATTTTTCATAAGGCCCCTTTTCCTATGTTTCTTGACAGATCATACCCATTTTCGAAAGGAACGATCCTTATGATGGTACAATCATTCTGAGAAAGTTTAAAGAGAATCCGATGAAAACTGTGGACTCTAGAGCGTAAACAAAGATTTTAATGGAATTTTTAATTGAATTTTCATAAGGCCCGTTTTCCCATGTTTCTTGACAGATCATACCAAATTTCAAAAGGAAGGATTCTTATGATGGTACAATCATTCTGTGAGAGTTTGAATAGAATCTGATGAAAACTGTGGACTTTATCTTGTAAACGAGGATTTTTTAGTTAAGTTTTAATAAGGCCCCTTTTTCTATGTTTTTTGATGGATCTGACCAAATTTCCAAAGGAACGATCCTTATGTTGGTACAATCATTCTGTGAAAGTTTGAATTGAATCTGATGTAAACTCTGGACTCTAGAGTGTTAATGAGGATTTTTTAATTAAATTTTCATAAGGCCCATTTTTCCATGTTTCTAGACCGATCATACCCATTTTCGAAAGGAACGATCCTTATGATGGTACAATCATTCTGAGAAAGTTTGAAGAGAATCCGATGAAAACTGTGGACTCTATTGCGTAAACGAGGATTTAAATGGAATTTTTAATAAAATTTTCATAAGGCCCCTTTTCCCATGTTTCTCGACGGATCTTACAAATTTTCGAAAGGAACGATCCTTATGTTGGTACAATCATGCTGTGAAAGTTTGAATACATTCTGATGAAAACTGTGGACTCTAGAGTGTTAACGAGGTTTTTTCTAATTAAATTTTAATAAGGCCCCTTTTCCTGTGTTTCTTGACAAATCATACCCATTTTCGAAAGGAACGATCCTTTTGATTGTACAATCAATCTGAGAAAGTTTGAAGAGAATCTGATGAAAACTGCGGACTTTATAGTGAAAACGAGGATTTTTAATTGAATTTTTAATTGAATTTTCATAAGGCCCCTTTTCCTGTGTTTCTTGACGGATCATACCCATTTTTGAAAGGAACGATCCTTATGATGGCACAATCATTCTGTGAAAGTTTGAAGAGAATCCGATGAAAACTGTGGACTTTATAGTGTTAACAAGGATTTTTTAATTAAGTTTTAATTACTCCCCTTTACCCGTGTTTATTGACGGATCTGACCCATTTTCGAAAGGAACTTTCCTAATGATGGTACAATCATTCTGTGAAAGTTTGAAGGGAATCCGATGAAAACTGTGGACTCTATCGCGTAAACAAGGAAAAATTTAACGGATGGACGACGGTCGCACAGATGCCGTATTTTACACAAAAGGGTAAGAGTTTTAGATTTTAACAAACTAAAAAATGGTTGTTTCCAACGTCATATTTTTAAATTTGGACAGTCTAAAAACTGTGTCATCTGGTAATGGGAAAATCTAAAGGATATTTTACGTGAAAAGTCTTTCATATTGATTGGTCCTAAAAAGTTCTAGAATGATGGTAGTTTTTAGTTTCCTACAAGACCTAAATTCTAAAACTCTTACCCTTTTGTGTAAAATATGTATCCTTTAGATTACGCTTCTTATGGTAGTAAATTTTTCGGATGATGAGCAAATTGCATGTAACAAGATCTTTTTTGATTTCCACAAAAGCTTTCTTCTTGGAGGTTTCAAAAAGTATTTATGCTTGAGAGTGGATAAAAAAGTATTTATGCTTGAGAGTTGATAAAAAAGTATTTATGCTTGAGAGTGGATAAAAAAGTATTTATGCTTGAGAGCCGGTAAAAAAGTATTTATGCTTGAGAGCGGGTAAAAAAGTATTTATGCTTGAGAGCCGGTAAAAAAGTATTTATGCTTGAGAGTAGGTAAAAAAGTATTTATGCTTGAGAGCCGGTAAAAAAGTATTTATGCTTGAGAGTGGGTAAAAAAGTATTTATGCTTGAGAGCCGGTAAAAAAGTATTTATGCTTGAGAGTAGGTAAAAAAGTATTTATGCTTGAGAGCCGGTAAAAAAGTATTTATGCTTGAGAGTGGGTAAAAAAGTATTTATGCTTGAGAGTAGGTAAAAAAGTATTTATGCTTGAGAGTGGGTCAAAAAGTATTTATGCTTGAGAGTGGGTAAAAAAGTATTCATGCTTGAGAGCGGGTAAAAAAGTATTTATGCTTGAGAGTGGGTAAAAAGTGGAGAAAATAATTTGTCTCAGATAATTTCATTCATACATCAATATAACATTAAAGACAAGTTCTTTACTTTATAGTAGAATATTGATGACTATGAAGAAAATGCTTGTACAGAGCAACTTCTTCATTGTCCACTATGTTTTCTCAAGCTTTAATCTTGAGATGAGTAAAAAGGGGGGATTGAGTGGGTAAGGGTTAAACCTGTCCTTTGCAACATCTATGAATTTGGACTGGTGTAAATTTTTCCATGTGGGAATGGGTTAAATATGCGTCTGCAAAGCCTTTGAATTTGGACAAGTTCAAAAATTGCAATACAGTAATGGGTTGAATTATAGGATAAGTAATCTCTATATTGGAAAACATTGTATCACAAGAAGAAGTTTCATATCATGAGGAGTTTCTCCTTTCTCAACAACAATAATACTAAGTGCCACTGTGACTTGGAAGGGTTAACTCATTCCCACACAATAAAATTTTAGACCAATGCAAATTCAAAGAAGTTGTAGACGACAATGTTCAGTTGATGAAATCTTTGAAATATTTGTCTTTTTTGATGGAAAACATTGTGGATAATGAAGGAATTGCTTGTAACAAGCAATTTTTTCATTTTTCACAATATTGTCAAAAGCTATATATTGATGAGGCGTTTAAAAGCGTCATTGTGTGGGAATGGGTTGAAACAAATCTAAACTGTATTATCAAAGCTACCATAAAACCGTTGCGACCTCTGAATGTCTGAGGAGGATCGTTCCAAGCGTGGGGTCAGAGTTTGACTCCCAAACAGTCTGTACAAACCACCCTCTATCCTCCCTAACAATGTCTGTTCATGTTTACCACTGTTCAGGATTGGTAGAGTTGGTGGATGAAAGTCAAAATTTGCTGTCTCAACATTTTTCTTGGCCATCCGTTTGTTGATGACAAACACGGTCACAGCTAGTAACAACGTGACGCCTATCAGACTACCAACAACTGGGATAAGTACACTGGCTGGACTGTGGTACGGTAAAGGTTCATCTGTAAATGTAAAGTGATCATGAGTCTTTCCATTTCATTCAATTGGAAAAATTTATTTGTAAAAAGAGAACAAGCTTTTTAACCCATTCCCACATGATGATGCTTTTGGACAACCCTCAAAAACAACTTGGAAAGCATTGTGTAAACTGAAGAAATTGCTTGTAATAAGCAATTTCTTCGTTTTACACAATGCTTTCTCTCCAGAGAGTTGAACAAAAGATTTAAAATTTCAAAGACTTTAAATTGTCGCCTGCAACTCCTTCAATTTGGACCAGTCTAAAATTTAACATCTGGTAATGGGTTAAATATTGTATCAGTCTGAAATAACATGTATTCGCATTGATCTTTGTATTAGGTGATTATTCGAAATAATGAAGATGCAGATGAATCTAAAAAAAAAAAGCATGAAAAATAAGTACCATAGCCATTTTGACAGAAAATGGGAAATGCATCAAATAAAAATTGCATTTTATCAATCCTAGCTTTGCTGACAAACCCTTATGAACTAACCAAAAAAATTGATGAAGTACCAACAATTCTTAGAGACAAAACCATTTTCTCCCCCCCCCCATTCTATTAACCAATTACCAGACAACAAAATCTTAGACTTGTCCAAATCTGAAGATATTTAGACAACAGTATTCAGTTGATGACTTTGGGAGGGGGGGGGGGAGAAAACATTGTGGATAATGCAGAAATTGCTTTAAACAAGCAATTTCTTCATTTCAAAATTGTTTTCCAAATCCTTTTTCTTTAGGGGTGGAAAAAGACAGGATAGTGAGGGAATGGGTTAATGTGGGACATAAAAGTGTGTATTAAACCAGACAACTTACCACTCACTGTGACGTAATGTATTTTCTCTACCATGCTCACGTCATTTGTGATTGTAATGTTGATGACATACTGGCCGGGTACCAGACTTGTTTTGTTCATGAAAATTGTGAAGTTTTGATCTAATTCCTGTCGCTCTACACGACATGAAGAGTTTAGGACATCTGATTGGTTGGCTATAGGCTGAAGACTCCAGCAAGCATTGAATGGTGGACTGAAATGACAGACAGTGAGTATTATTTAACCCATTCCACACAACAAAATTTTAGACAGGTCCAAATTGAAAGAAGCTGCTGACGACAATTTCAAGCTTTTGAAATTTGGTTGTTCTTTTCTTTTTGGGTAGAAAGCATTGTGGATAATGAAGAAATTTCTTGTAACAAGCAATTTCTTCATTTTCTACAATATTTTCCAAAATTTTTTTTCTTGTGGGCGTCTAAAAGTGTCATTGAGTTGGAATGGGTTAAACCGTGATCAAATAATTGCACAAAGCTATACAATTAGAATGCTGTAATTTTTATTTCTATTTTGGTTAAATGATCCAACCCATTTGTATGAATTCTCATCCTATTTTTAATAAATGTACTTACAGAAAGTTGTAAAAAATAATTAAATAATCTAAAAATTGTTGTCTGCTTCTCCTTTCAACATGGACTAGTCTATAATTTTGTTGTCCTATATTGGGTCAACTTTCTGTTCCCTAATAGCTCAGCTCACAAGCTTTTCAACTCATTTAACCCATTCCCACACAACAACACTTTGATGCCCCTCAAGAAAAAGTAATGGGAAGAAAACATTGAATGAAATGAAGAAATTGCTTGCAAACAATTTCTTCATTTCACAGAATGTTTCCTATCTAGAAAGTTTAAAAAATCTAAAATTTCACAAACTTTGAATTATCATCTGCAACTCCCTTCAATTTGGACCAGTCTAAAATTTTCTTGTGTGGTGATGGGTTAACACAATAACACTTTTTTTATTCCCTCAAGAAAAAAGCTTCTGTAAACATAGTGGAAATAAAGAAACTACTTGTAACAAGCTATTTCTCCATTTCCTAAAATATTTTCTACCTTGAAACAGAAATATTTTCACCATTTACTCAATTTCTAAATGTCCTCTACCACATAATAGTAAAAACAATGTCTTCTTTATCTAATTAAAATTCTTTCAATTTGGGCCAGTCCAAATTTTGTCATGTGGTAGTGGTTTATTAAGCTTGACAAAATGACAAGGAACATACCTGCCACTATAGAAAACACCAAGTGAAAGTGCATGGTGTAATTTTACATCACTTTTGCCGCGTACGTTAACAACTTCTACAGGATCTGGAAAAAAAATTGTTATAACTATAATGGTTAACAACAAGTCTCAAAGTGCATGGAGTAATTTTACATCATTTTTAACGCTTACATTTACAACATCTACTGGATCTTTAAAAGAAATACATGTATAAGAGAGGTAAAAAACAAGATTGGAAAGTGCATGGTGTAATTTTTATGTCACCTCTACTGCATACATTTACAACATCTACAGGATCTGGAAAAAAATTGTTATAACTATAAGGTTAACAACAAGTCTGGAAAGTGTGTGGTGTAATTTTATGTCACTTTTTCACGTACATTTACAACTTCTAAAGGATCTGGAAAAAAATTGTTTTAACTATAATGGTTAACAGCAAGTCCTTAAAGTACATGGTGTAATTTTACATCAGTTTTACTGCATAAATTTACAATTACTACTGGATCTGGAAAAGAAATGTTACAACTATACAAGGAACATCCCTGCAATGTTTCAGCTTGATTGGCCTACTGGTTTAGAAGGAGAAGATTTTTAATTTTTTTTAAAGATTTACTAAAGATTCCCATTTTTAAATGCCGCGGCTACAAGAGTTTTTCATAGATTTAAATTCTTTTAACAAGTCTTGTAGAACTTCACCCAAGGAACATCCCTGCAAAGTTTCAGCTTGATTGGCCAACTGGTTTAGGAGAAGAAGATTTTTAAAGATTTTTAAGGATTAACTTAAGATTCCCATTTTCAAATGCCGCGGCAACCAGAGTTTTTGACGGAATTAAATTCTTTTAACACCTTTTGTAGAACTTCACCCAAGGAACATCTCTGCAATGTTTCAGCTTGATTTGCCTACTGGTTTAGGAGGAGAAGATTTTTAAAGATTTTTTAAAGATTTACTTAAGATTCCCAATTTCAAATGGCACGGCAACCAGAGTTTTTGACGAAATTAAATTCTTTTAACAACTTTTGAAGAACTTCACCCAAGGAACATCCCTGCAAAGTTTCAGCTTGATTGGCCTGGTGGTTTAGGAGGAGAAGATTTTTAAAGAAATTATGGATGGACGGACAGACGGACAGATGGACGACGGACAACGACCGATCACAATAGCTCACCTGGCACTTTGTGCTCAGGTGAGCTAAAAAGTAAACTAGTCTTGAAAGGGCATGAAGTAATATTAACCCATTCCCACACAGTAATGCTTTGTGATTAGCCCAAGAAAAAAAGCTTTAGAAAACTTTGTGGAAATTGAAGAAATTGTTTTTAACAAGCAGTTTCTTCATTTTTTACAATGTTTTGACAAGCATTTTTTCATTTTCACAATGTTTAGAATGTTGAAAAATCTTAAATGTTGTAAACCTTATTTTGTCATCTACAACTCCTTTCAATTTGGACCAGTCTGTAATTCCACCATCTAGTAATGGGTTAACATGACATTACCGTAAAATACCATGTATTTTTATAACTTAACTGGTTCTGGAAACAATGTAAAGGATGTATATGACCTTATAATAGCTCAATTTTGAGACAGTGACCTTAATAATTGACTGATTTATTTAACATGTCAATTGCATTTCAACATGTCAACTGCATTTTAACGTGTCAGTTGCATATTAATATTTAGAACATTGATAAGAACAAAATGATTATGAGCTTTGCAGCTGATAAAGTTGTACAGAACTAGAACAAGAGGACCAACATGACCCTAGATAGCTTGCCTGAAAAGAACAAGATGATTTTGAGCCTTGCAGCTGATATAACTGTACAGAACTAGAACAAGAGGACCAAGATGACCCTAGATAGCTTGTCTGAAAAGGAACTAAGACATCAAAGTGGGTCTTATTTGTGAAGAAAAAAGCAGTATACCCGGCTTATAAAATTTGTTAACTACCATTTAGCCCCTTTTCCAATCACTTCCATTGAAAGTTTCCCATTTTCACTAGGATTAATTCCTCATGAGCTATCAATCATTCTAGCTAAGTTTCATTATGATTTGGTCAAATTGTGGCCACTATAGTGTAAACAAAGAAGTTTTCATTTAGGTCCCGTTTCCAGTGTTTCCCTATAGAACCTATCCATTTTTTATAAGCTTCATCCTTATGATCCTACATTTATTCTGACTAACTGGGCCAAATTTGTGACAAAGAAATTATCCTTAAAGACCCTCATCCCAAGTTATCTGATGGAATCTTCCCATTTTCAATACTGCGCCAATCCTTTAGATCTAACAATCATTCTGACCAAGTTTCATCAAACTGAGATTAATACAGTGCCCCCCCCCTCGATTGTAAAGAAAAGCAATTGTCATTAAGTCCCCTTTAGTGGTGTTTTCCAATGGAACCTTCCAATTTTCAATAGGATTCATCCGTGTTTATCAAAATTGAGTCAACATTGTGGCCCCTATTATGTGACCAAAGAAATTGTCATTAAGGCCCCTTTTCCTATGTTTTCCAACAGAAACCTTCAAATTTTCTTAAAATTTTATGGATTAAAAATTGTTGTCTGCAACATCTTTTAATTTGGACCAGTCTAAAATTTGCTGTCTAGTATTGGGTTAAACATGTCTTTTTTCCTTTAAAGGTCATGATACAGAAAATTACGTCACATTTCAATATCGGCATGAGAGAACTTTAACAAATCAGAATTATAGAATACAATGTCAAAAGAGAAGACTGCACAAACACATCACAGTTCACTAACCTATTCAAAGGGAAGCTATTTCTCCTATAAAATACCCTATGAGTAAGAGTTGTTTCCCTTCCTTTTAACCCACTCCAAAATGACAAAATTTTAGACTTATCAATATTGAAAGTTGCAGACAACATTTTATAGTTGATGTAATTTTAAAAATATTTGTCTTTTGGGCCAGAAAACATGTAGATCATGATGAAATTGCTTGTAACAAGCAAAATCATCATTATCAACATTTTCAAAGACATTTTTCTTGAAGGCGTAAGAAGCGAGATTGTATGGGGATCGGTTAAATGAGTTTAAACATAAAACCATTCTACCTCTAAATACTGTAATTACAACGATTTAACCATCATCAGAATAAGCATCTGGGCATGTTAATGCCAAAAGTTCAGCAGCCAGAATTCCAGATAATCATTTTGAGCTCATCGAGATTCATACTGAACATGTTACTGTTTAGAAAATGCTGTAACCCCTGCCCCC
The DNA here is from genome assembly GCA_946902895.1 of Fragum fragum. Taxonomy (NCBI): domain Eukaryota; kingdom Metazoa; phylum Mollusca; class Bivalvia; order Cardiida; family Cardiidae; genus Fragum; species Fragum fragum. Next base: position 87,380,836 of record OX336365.1, read on the forward strand.
TCTATACTATGAAGTATCACCTCGTCAGATGACCTTGCCTTGTTAGATACCTAACCTGGAGAGGAACCTTCTTAGCTGCCATGGGAAATGTACCATGACTGACTTAACCAGTTCCCCAAAAATGATGCCTTTTGTCGCCCAAAGAAAAAATGCTATGGAAAACATTTTGTAAAATAAAGAAATTGCTTGTTACAAGCAATTTCTTCATAATCCCAAATGTTTTTACCCTAAAAGTAATATCAGAAATATTATCACTTAATATTTGTTGTCTGCAACTTCTTTGAATTCTGACCACCCAAAAATTTTGCCGTCTGGTAATGGGTTAAAGTCACAATAACCCTTAGACAATTTAACACAAAAATAATGACTGATATGAGCTTTATGCCTCCAATAGCTTCAAATCCAAATTTATCAGCTTATGTGTACGACCTGAGAAAAAAGTTTTGCTTCATGGTTAGGTTTGGGCTAACCAACAGACAGTTGTAAAACAATATAACTCTAATCTTATTGATGCAGGGCATAAAAAGGGTTTATTTTTCTTACAAAATTACTTATAAATTATCCCTTTGTAGTATTGATCTGTCATTTGACAGTGAAGAGATATGAAAATACATGCCAAGTCTCCTGTGAATACTGCCAGTCATAAGACATATGACCAAGGTCAAACTTTGACGTGCAACCTACATCTACAGCTATGCCTGCGTTGAGGACAACTGGGTGATGACATTACCTCAACTTTTTGTCCATAAATAGCCAGCTAACAAATAGCCAGCTAACAAATAGCCAGCTAACAAATAGCCAGCAAACAAATAGCCAGCTGACAAATAGCCAGCTAACAAATAGCCAGCAAACAAATAGCCAGCAAACAAATAGCCAGCATACAAACAAATAGCCAGCATACAAACAAATAGCCAGCATACAAAACACCAGCTAACAAATAGCCAGCTAACAAACAGCCAGCAAACAAACAGCCAGCAAACAAACAGCCAGCAAACAAACAGCCAGCTAACAAATAGCCAGCTAACAAATAGCCAGCAAACAAATAGCCAGCAAACAAATAGCCAGCTAACAAATAGCCAGCTAACAAATAGCCAGCAAACAAATAGCCAGCTAACAAATAGCCAGCTAACAAATAGCCAGCTAACAAACAGCCAGCAAACAAATAACCAGCTAACAAATAACCAGCAAACAAATAGCCAGCAAACAAAAAAACACCAGCTAACAAATAGCCAGCTAACAAATAGCCAGCTAACAAATAGCCAGCTAACAAATAGCCAGCTCACAAATAGCCAGCTCACAAATAGCCAGCTCACAAATAGCCAGCTAACAAATAGCCAGCTAACCTACTCCACACAATCCCACTTTTTTACAACCCTCAAGAAAAGAGTTCAGGAAAACAATGTGGAAAATGATGAAATTGTTTGTTTCTTTATTATCCATTTTCTTGATTTTTACCCCACATGACAGAATACATTCAATATTCTATGAACTTGAAATTGTAGTTTGCAACTTCTTTGAATTTTTACTGAGTGGTAATGGGCTAACATTCATTTTATTCCTCAAAATGGTAAACAACAAGAGAAGCGTATTGAGGATTGAAAACAATGTACAAGGAAAGCTTTAGGTTGAAAGAAGTGTCCAAGGCTAAACTGACCAGGTCAACTCCTGGTCAAACCATAATTAACTTAGTTTACAAACACAAGCACATGGTCAAACATGTGAGACTAGTATATCAACTAAAGAAACTTAATTTTATCTTGGTGTAATTCTTGTGAGAAAAGGGAAATTCCTTGTTACGAGCAGTTTCTCCACTTCCTATCATATTTCCTTTATTTTGGCATATCAAAATGTGTGATTGCATGGTAATGGGTTAAACAATTTGTCAATTAAATCATAAGATTTGGTGTATCTAACCCTATCTCCTTCCAACAGTGCTCCCTTTTTAAATGGGGCCGTGCCCTACCCACAAAATCTGGGGCTCTGCCCTGAGTTATCCATTTCCTGTACAAATACAGGTTACATTGCTGCTATTTTCTACTTGAGAAAACATTGTGGAATAGGGAGAAATTGCTTGTAACAAGCAATTTCTCCTTTTTCCACAATATTTTCTACCACATATGATGGTATCATTTCAAATTACATCCATTTTTTATTGTTGTCTGCAACTTGTTTCAATTTGGACCAGTCTAAAATTTCAAGAAACAGGAAAGGGTTAAAGGCCCTACCAAAAATGTAGTAATAAAATTCACAATAAGTTCTGAAATTGAATCAGTGTAATAACAGATATGCTTACCTGTTCCCACACAATGAAGCCTAGAAAAACAATTGGGAAACATTGTGTGTAATGAAAAAATTGCTTTGAACAAGCAGTTTCTTCATTTTCCACAATGTTTTCTACCAAGAAATTTGAAAATAGTCTAAAATTTCATAGACTATAAATTGTCATCTGCAACTCCTTTCAATTAGGACCAGCCTAAATTTTGCCATCTGGTAATGGGTTCATCCAATATACATGGATCATAACTACAGAAAAGTGCTAGAAGGATAATGCATGGCTTATACTTTCAAGTTAACACATTCTCACTCAATCCTGCTTACCTTCTTGGTAAAAACACTTTGTTAACCATTTCCTGTTTCAAAATTTTGCAGACCTGTCCAAATTCAAAGGTTTTGCAGACGAAAATTTAAAGTGGACTTAATTTGAAAAATAACCATTCAGTGGGGTAGAAAATATTGTGGAAAAAGAAGAAATTGCTTGTAACAAGCAATTTCTTCTTTTCTCACAATGTTTTCTCAAGTATAAAATCACAAGGGCGTAAAACCCAGTGATTGTACAGGAAAGGGTTAAATGAAGAAATTGCTTGACCCCACTTGTTATTCTTGACAGGCATCAAAATGCATCATTGTGTGGGCATGGGTTGACAAAAGATCCTGAGATTGAAAGGGTATCTATTTCCCTAGTTATGTAATAGATAGATTAACCCTATAGATTTGAGGGAAGTGTTTGATAACATATTAGGGCAAGTAAATATTTAACTATCAACACTGAATGCATCAATGACTAGGTTCATCATTCTCTCAAAACTTATACGATGTTCTTTTCTCTGCTTTCAAAACATACTTAGTTTTTCATTTTTTCTCTCAAATAAAAATGGACTTTTCCTGAAATAGCTTGCAAGAATTATTATATATAGAGTCAGAGTAAATTGACTGATAAGCATTACTAAAATGTATGTTATAAAACATCATGGAAAATGAGAGAAGTTAATTACTTCTCTAATAGAAATACTATTTCTCTTAACTCTTTCCAGTTTTATCCCTGTTTTTTTTTTTGTCCCTGTGAATTCATAATTGAGAAAATATTGTAGAAAAGGAAGAAATTGTTTGTAACAAGCAATGTCTTTTTTTCCACAATATTTTCTACCCTACCTAATGGTTCTTTTCAAATTCAAGCCAAATTAAATTTCAGTCTGCAAAACCTTGAATTAAGACAGGTCTAAAATTACACAAAATATGAAAGGGTGAACAAAAGGCACCCCCCCCCAAAATTTTAGAATAATCCAATATGAAAGAGGCTAAAATCATGCCATCTGGTAACGGGTTAACCCATTCCAACTCAATTCCTCCTTTTTACGTCTCTCGAGAAAAAAGCTTTGGAAAACATTGTGGAAAATGAAGAAATTGCTTGTATCAAGCAATTTCTTCATTATCCACAATGTTTTCTATCCAAAAAGACGGAAAAATTCAAAATTCCATCAACTTGAAATTGTCGTCTGCAGCTTCTTTCAATTTGGACCAGTCTAAAATTTTGCTGTGTTGGAATGGGTTGAAACATAGAATTTCAATATCTCGAGATGGGTGAATGAATCTGTTTGTCCATATGTGCATAATCAGTCTAATATTACTGCATTTTGAATCCAGGTTATCCAAGGGATGATAAGATGCACGTTGTGTAAGTCAAGATAACATTGTTACATTTCACTGTACTAAATTTCAATGTATGTCAACATTTACAAGAGGATCAAGTCACCCTGAAGAGCTCAACAGAGCCTAATATACTAGACTTAACAAACCCTAAATGCACTCAATACTTGATAAAATATTTATTTCTGCAAGATTTTCCTTTTACAAAGCAGTCTTCTTCATTTAATTCAATTTTCATTCTAGACCTGCAGGTAATTAAATTTATAAGCCTACAAAAGGGTCAAATTAATAATTTACATTTTGTTACCTTAAATATAAAATTCCAAATCAATTAAGTCATGATTTCATTCCGAAAATAATGCAGCCTTTTTACATCCCTAAAGACAAAATCTTTGAAACCATTGTGAAAAATGAAGACATTGCTTTTTACAAGCAGTTTCTTCATTATCCACAATATTTTCAACCCAAAAGAGAAATATTTGTAAGATTTCATTATCTTGAAATTGAAGTCTGCAAGTTCCTTGAATTCTGACCAGTCTAAAATTTATTATCTGGTCATGGGTAAATCTGTAAGACAGCCAGAGATTGCGCTGCACAATATTGTCTTTTAGTCTCATAATTTGGAAATTGAATATGGTTGATACTTAAACATTTAAAGGAAAGATAGAATTTGTAAAAATTGTAATAAAAACATGGTCGCAAATGAATTTCACTTATACTTATTTGCCCAAAATACTCTGATCTTAGAACCAAATATCTAAAACATTACTATTATACTTGGCCAACGATTCAAAAATTCACTAATCTTATGACAAATAGATCAAAGTCTGTGATTTTTTATTTGGCGAAATATTTGTATTATGCAATTTCTCGAAAAAATTAACTTATGTTCACGTAAATGTCCTATTCTTCTGTTAATCCATGTATTTCCTCTATTTTGTCTGAATATTTGCTGTAAACATTGTAAACATGTTTAATGCAATAAACTTTTTGTATTGTATTGAAAACAGTTTGGGGACAGGAACAAATTATTACATGACATAAACTGTAGGACGCTGTGTGTCCCTGTCATAAGCTTGTTATCTAAAAAAATATTTCTTGCAGCAACAAATCTGAAAAAAGTTTGAGAAAACATTGTGAAAAATGAAGAAATTGCTTGTAACATGCAATTTTTTCATAATCCAAAATGTTTTTTACCTAAAAAAACACACAAAGTTTTTTTAAATTTCAGTAACTTGAAATGAACATCTGCATCTTCCTTCAATTTGTACCATTTTAAATATGTGTTGTTTGGGAATGTATGAATGAAATCTAGATATGAACTATAATTACCTTTAAGTTCTATCATCAGGTTAAACAGGCCACTTCTGTTAGCCTCAAAAAATGTATTATTATCACAGTCGGGTATTTCAAAGTACTTGAGAAACGCTGTCACATTGTGTAATCCCACGCTTGAGATGCCATCTATGACTAAATCTGTCACATTTGTCGTATTTCCAGCATACTTCTCATCAAGGAACCAGTCACATTCATGATAAAGTTTTGATTCATGTAACGCAGAGTCTGTCAAATTTAGTTTTAGCGTAATATTCCTAGCTGTTGAATACACTGGTTCACCTTTCCGTAAACGTCTGTATCGTAAATTCTGTGTAGCACTGATGTTTCCATTCAAGGTTCCTGTAAGACAAGAAATGTCATTTAGGGAGAGTAAGAACGGCAAACTTATGTTACGCATGTAAATGCTTGACCTTCAAGAATGACCTTTATCTTTGACCAGTCAATACTACCCATGATGGAGGTTGTTTTTTAACCCATTACCACACGGCAAAATTTTAGACTGGTCAAAGTAATTGAAGTTGCAAACAACAATTTATGAAATTTTGGAATTTTTAAATTTTCTGGGTAGAAAAATTGTGGAAAAATGAAATAATTGTTATTACATTCTTCATTTTCCCCAATGTTTTCCCTATTGTTTTTCTTGAGGGGCATCAAAAGGCGTCACTGTGTGGGAATGGCTCAAGTCTATAAAGAATATTATGTTTTACAAAACTTTGTGTCGGATTCCATCCTCATGGCAAAATTAACATATTTAATAAGACCAAAGGTTAATTGGAGTATAATTTAGAATTATACAGGGCTTTGTATCACTGCTACATCCAAGTATTCCATTTCTATATGCCAATCAATATTGATTATAAAAGATAAAAGAAACTTCAGAAAATGGTCTACGATTTATCTTTCAAAAATCCTATTAATGTTTTTCCATGTTGTTTGACTGATAAGATGATGTTATCTAACAATAATCATACTAGTTCAGTATATGTCTGATATTGATTTTTTTTTTTTTTGAGCACGAATTTGTCTGCTTTCACGGAAGTATCATAAAGGGTAAACTGGTAGGTATCTAATGAATACTGCTATTGATTGATTCAAACATTTAACCCATCCCCACACAATCCCTCCTTTCTACACCCCTCAAGAAAAAACTTTGGAAAACATTGCGAAATATAAAGAAATTGCTTGTATCAAACAATTTCTTCAATTCCACAATTTTTCCTTCCAAAAAGACAAATTTCAAATACCATCAACTTAAAATTGTCGTGTGAAACTTCTTTCAATTCAGACTAGTCTAAAATTCTGTCATGAGGGAATGGGTTAAATATTTGACCAAAAACCTTGACCCAGACCATGACCTATTCCAAATGACACATATGCTCAAAATGGAGAACAATTGTACAAAATTATATAGAAATTATTCATATATGTAGCTGAGAAAGTCTGCACAAAATATTGACCTTCAACTTGGCTTCAAGTGAGACATTGACATTCAACTTTGTTGAAAACTGTTACAAATTTCAATTTTGAATAAGATGGAAAACAATGATTTTACAAAGTTAAGTTGAATTAAAGTAATGGAGAATAACTGTTTATCAAGGAATCATTCAACCAATCTTACCATTCTGGAAGTGAGACTTGAAGTGAGCTATGAACTCTGACATTAGCCAACATTTATGTGAAGCATTTTTGTTGGCTTGACAAATTAAATATCAGACTACAGCTTGTTCAAGCTACAGTTATAATGTTAAGGTTGCCAACAAACCGTATTAATTTTGGGTTACATGTTACTGGCCATAAATTTTGCCCCTCCCCCCCCCCAATGCTGTTTGACCAGTTCCCACACAATCCCTCCTTTTTATGCCCCCCAAGAAAAAGGCTTCACAGGCAGACATCAAACATAAGAGACCAATTACATATGTATTGATAACCCAGGTCAAATGTCTAGTAAAATGTTCACCCAACCTGTCATCAAATGTAAGAAACTAATGAATCGTGTATTGATAACCAAGGTCAAATGTCTGGTAGAATGTTCATCCAACCAGACATATATTATAAGTGACCAATTACCTATGTATTAATAACCCAGGTCAAATATCTGGTAGAATGTTCACCCAACCAGACATATAAGTGACCAATTACCTATGTATTGATAACCCAGGTCAAATGTCTGGTAGAATGTTCATCCAACCATGCATCAAACATATGAGACTAATGACCCATGTATTGATGACCTAGTTCAAATATATGGTAGAATATTTATCCAACCAGACATCAAACATAAGTGACCATTTACCTATGTATTGATTGCCTAGGTCAAATGTCTGGTAGAATGTTCATCCAACCAGACATCATAGATAAGTGAACAATTACCTATGTATTGATAACCCAGACTAAGTGTCTGGTAGAATGTTCACCAAACCAGACTTTAAACTCACATTGCTAATACATATGGGAATAATTAGTGCTCAAACTCTTACCTGTTATCAAGAATTTCTGAGATTTTCTTGCAAGTCTTTCAGGAAAGATTGCATTATTTCTATACACAGACACTTCCACCTTGTACACATCAGGCTCAACAAAGGTGTTAAAACAACGTCTCCAAGTAGAGTTCTTATCAGAATCCTCTGAAGCCTTAAATCAAATTATTTCCTCAGAGTTTCAGACAAGTCTACCTATTCCTGCTTTGCAAAAATTTAGACCTGACCAAATTCACAGGTTTTGCAGACAGCAATTATATATTGATATTATTTTGAAAATAATCATTCAGTAGGGTAGAAAATACTGTGGAAAAAAGGAGAAAATGCTTGGAGTAAAAAACCAGGGTTTGAACAGGAGAGGGTTAAAATCATTGTAAGGTTGCAGAGGACAATTTTCAAGTTTACATAGAGGTGTAACTTTAACCCATTCCCACAAAATCCCAATTTTTGACATGACTCAAGGAAACCACTTCAGAAAACATAGTGGCAAATGAAGAAATTGCTTTTAATATGCAATTTCTTTATTTTCCAAAATATTTTGTACTCACAAAGACAAATATTTTTAAAATTTCATCAATTTTAAACTATTGTCTACAACTGCTTTGAATTTGGAACTGTCTAAAATTTTATTGCCTGGCAATGTGAAAAAACAAGTATTGTACAAAATAAATACATTTAATTACAATAAATTATTGAAAAGTGGGAAAAATTCTGAAGGTTCTTTTCTACTTTCTCAACACTAAATGTCATAAAATTGCAGTTCAATTCCATTTTGAAATGTAGCAGTTATAAAATACCAAACATTTACTGGTTATTTTTGCCTGACTAGTATTCCATACAAGAGGAGAATGCTTGTCCTATATTGCTTGCCTGATCATAATAGCTCTACTGTGTGGAATTCAATAACAGACTGCAAAATTATAGACTGGTCCAAACTGAAAGACGTTGCAGACAACAATCTAAAAGTTGTGGAATTATGGTTTTTTTCAACTTCCTGGGTTGAAAACATTGTAAAATATGAAGAAATTGCTTTCAAAATGTTTTCCGATTTATTTTTCTTCTGGGGTGTCTAAAAGCATTGTTGAGTGGTAATGGGTTTATCTAAACCTTTTTAACCCACTCCCACACAATCAAATTTTAGACCTGTCCAAATTCAAAGAAGTTGCAGTCGACAATTTCAAATTTATGAAATCCTAAAATCTTTGTATTTTGGGATGGAAAACATTGTGGATAATGAAGAAATTGCTTGTAACAAGCAATTTCTTCATTTTCCACAATGTTTTCAAAAGTTTTTATATGAAGAGGGCATTTATAATGGTCACTGTGTTGGAATTCCAACACACTGGCTCTTTTTGACATGGCCTAAAAAACTTCATTATCCATAATGCTTTCTACCTCAAAAGGTAAAAAAAATACATTTACTATAATTTGTTGTATCCAACATCTTTGAATTTTAACCAGTGTAAAGTTTTGTTGTCTGGTATTGGGATAAGTAAAATTTTGATGCAAATTTCATGTTTCTTCATTTTCCACAATTTTTTCCAAAGCTTTTTTTCTTGAGGGGCTACCAAAAAGGAGGAATTTTGTGGGAATGGGTTGAGTTATTATTCACAAGAGTACTAGATTCATAATAAAAAATGAAATTGCTTCATTTTGTGATGTCAAATCACTCATAAGGTAAATAAGGTTAAACCATTCCTAAACTAGCTGCCTTTTTATGTCTCTCAAGAAAACAACTTAAGCAAACTGTGAAGAAATTGAAGAAATTCATAATAAGCATTTTCATCATTTTCTACAATTATTTTCCCAAAAAAGAGAAAAAATACATTTCAAGAACTATTTAAATTGTCATCTGCTATTTCTTTGACTTGGGAAATTTTTAAATCTGTTCATGCTGAATTAAATCCTTGTTCAGAATTGCAATAAAGTCAAAGGGCTGAAAGCATTGGAAGCACCAGTTGTCGAACAGTATTTCTTTCAAACAAGAGGACCATGGTGGTCCTATATTGAGCCCCTCAGGGATCACACAAAAAAGGACTAACTTTTAGAGTACAGTAATTCTGTGAAATTATTTGGTAGAGGGTCAATAGATGATGATTTATACCAAATATGAAAGCTCTAGGCCTTCAGGTTTGGGAGAAGAAGATTTCTAAAGTTTTCCTTCTATATTTCTATGTAAAATCAGGGATCACACAGAAAAGGGCTAATTTTCAGAGTTCAGTAATTCTTTGAAGTGTTTTAGTACAGGGTCAATAGATGATTTATACCCAATATCAAAGCTATTGGCCTTATGGTTTGGGAGGAGAATATTCTTTAAGTTTTTTCACTCTGTTGCCATCGCAACTGAAGTTTTCATGGATTACAATTCTATGAAGTATTTTGAAAGAGCATGACCTAAGTACCATTTCTGTGAAGTTTGGTTGAAATTCCATGGTTAGTTTAGAAGGAGAAGATTTTTTTGTAATTGTGAACAGATGGCCGGACGCTGGGCGATGACTGTTCACAATGGCTCAACCAGAGCACTTCATGCTCAGGTGAGCAAGAAATAATTATATAAATCATTCTGGTTTTAACTGGACAAACAGGTGGTGCAGACTAAGATTAGACTGCTCTTATGTGCAGGCTGATCTTAGTCTATACTTTCTGCAAAATCAGGAATATTCTGGGTTTAGCATGACAAGTGATAAAATTTAGTACTTTGGTGATAAGGTAATATAACACTCTACTTTATAATCATCAGCTGTGCTGCTCCATCGAAATAAGTACTCTCCCTTATCAGCGGGCAGCAGTCCTCCATGCTTGTCCTGAAGGCGCGCCTGGAACGTTATTTTTGAACCAGGAATCACAGGTCCGCTGTTTGACAGGACTATCTTGTAGGTCTCTTCACCATCTACAGAAAAGAGCATTTACAGATGTTTACAAAAACAAAGTTTAACCCATTACAAACCGTCTAAATTTTAGACTGGTAAAAACTGAAAGGAATTGCAGACAACAATTCAAAATTTATGAAATTGTAGACTTTTCAACTTTTTGGATATAAAACAAAGTAGTAAATAGAGAAATTGGTTGTTACAAAATGTCATCAACTAAAATTGTTACTTGCAACATATTTGCATTTGGTCCAGTCTAAAATTTTGTTGCCTTGTAATGTATTATTTTTAGTGATTCCTACATGGAGTTACCTTTAACACAGTCAGGCATTTGACCAATCTCGGCTGTCAATCAAGGAATCAACTGACCAATAAAATCATTTATTCAGCCCGGACCTGAACTTTTAACTTAACCATTGGCTGCCTTTTTTGTTTTGTTTTTTTTTTTGGATTTGCAACTTAAGCGTCATAACTACAGATTATTCAAGCTGTAGTTACAACGTTCAAGTCACCAACCAACCATTTTACTTTTTTGTTACATGCTACTGGCCATAACTTTTGCAAAATAACGCCATTAAAAAAAAATCAGAAGCTTGTGTCGGAGTTAATGGGCGGGGCATAGAAGGTCAGTGGGTGGGGCCAGCGAATGGTCAATTCTACAAGCTAAAGGTCTGAATGTCTTGAAGTAGATGAGTCATAGAGATCTCCTTCTTTTTCTACAATATTTTCTCAATTTTGAATTCAAGGGTACGTAAAAACCAGGGATTGAACAGGAAAGGGTTAATACAGTCTTTTGTTGTTTGGAAATGAGGTAAGGAGGTACAATGGGTTCATGTATTTAAAACAAATGTAATCTGATAAAGCGATATTTATTATCTTTTTAAAAGCTCCGAAAATAGGGAAGTAATTACCCTGTGGATGGAAACAAGAGGATATGACAAATAGCAGTATAAGTTATCTCAATCACTTTAGGAAATTGTGAAATCTTATTTCCCTCTCAACATCGTATATCTGCTTAAAACAGAGAGTTTTACTTTTAACGCATTACCAAATGGCAATATTTTAGACTGGCCACAACTATAAGAAGTTGCAAGCAATAATTTTAACCCTTTACAGTTTTCTTTTTTTTTAGATTTTAGACCGGTCCGAAGTGTGAGGGGTGTGTGTGTGTGTTAATGGGTTTATCGTTACTTGGGAAGGACTAATGAGAACAATTATGCTTGACCAAACAAAGAAAATGTTGGCATCTAGCCACGTCCCCTTCTTGTTCAAGATATTTTAACCTTTGGTTCGTCTAATCTAACCTTTGTCATGCCGAATATAATCCTTCTCAGAATTGCATTAAAACCGAAGGACTGATAGTACTCGAGTAATAGTTGTGGTGAAAATATATTTCATCAACAAATCTGTCTTGAAAATGAAAAACAGACTATGATCAGACTGCAGATATGTGCAGGCTGATCTATGTCAATACCTCCTGCCCAAACAGGAATATTCTAGATTCAGCATGACAAGGTTTATTAACAAGACTGTTATAGTAGTTGAATGTAAAACCTTAAATTTCCTTACAACAGTAAAATATATCCCTACTCAAAGAGAATGTACCTCACTTTTTTCACCATTACTGCCTTCCAGGCCAGAACCAGTAGTGAAAAATGAAAAATTATTATTCAAGGGTTCTAGGAAGCCAAAAATTTCGAGAATAATTCTTTTTCTGGAAACCTGAGAAAACAATTCCATTGCATTTCTTTGGACATATGATTACTTTAGTAATTCTTACATGGAGCTGCATTAGGATAAACAGCAAATGTGACCTGATGACTTCAAAATCACTAACAGAAGCCAGTAGTATATACCTTTTTTTGCCATTTCACCCTCTGTCACAACCTCTATCATAACAAGATGTGTCTCTTGAACAAAATGCCAATACCTCTTTCTGAGGTAGCTCATTTAGCACTACTGAGGTAGCTCATTTAGCACTACTGAGGTAGCTCATTTAGCACTACTGAGGTAGCTCATTTAGCACTACTGAGGTAGCTCATTTAGCACTACTGAACGTCAACTGTGCTGGACCAAAGGTGTGTGATGTCACCAGGTTGCCATAACTTGCCAAGTAATTCTCTTGACATTCATTTGGAAATATTATGCCAAAAATGGTCACATTTTGTCTCTTTTGCATCAAATATTTGAATAATTGTTCCCTCTTTGTTTAACCCTTTCCTGATTTGCAAAATTTTAGACTGGTCAAAATTGAAAGAGGTTGCAGATGACAATGAAATTTGGGTACAATTTGAAAAGAAACCATCCTATGTGGTAGAAATTGTTTTTCCACAATATTTTCTCAAGTATAAAATCACAAGGATGTCAAAACCAGGGATTGAACAAGAAAGGGTTAAGATCAGTTAATGTTTATTTTCACTTACTTTTGTTGTTCACTGAAACAAACTTATACAACTTGTTTTTGTAATGACCCAACAACTATACTCACTACTTGAGTTGGTATTCCACAATACTGTGTTCACAGTCTGTATGCAGAAGCTTCCCCAGATCAGCAAGCACAGTCTCATTGTTAGCCTTTGTCCATAGTGAAAAATCTCATTCATTGGTTACAGCATATATCTAATGTACCCTGAAAAATACATGTTTTTACTGGACATAGGTACAAAAAAAACAAGAGGACCATGATGGTCCTAAATCGCTCCCCTGAGTATAATGGTTCATGGCTTTATGATATATACAAAATAGCAAAGCCCTCTGTCTAATTATTTTGGAGAAAATGTAAAAGGATTTTCTCTTTTAATCCTAGGTATATAGTTGATCCCACCATATAGCGGTAATTTCCTGATTAACCCATTCCAACTCAAGCCCTCCTTTTTACGCCCCACAAGAAAAAAGCTTTGGAAAACATTGTGGACAATGAAGAAATTGCTTGTAACAAGCAATTTCTTCATTATCCACAATGTTTTCTATCCCAAAAGACGAAAAAAATTAAAATTCCATCAACTTGAAATTGTCGTCTGCAGCTTCTTTCAATTTGGACCAGTCCAAAATTTTCTTGTGTTGGAATGGGTTAAGGTAGTTCTTTGAAGAAATTTGGTAGAGGGTAAATAGACATCAATACACATCAAATATCAAAGCTCTATGCCTTATGGCTTAGGAGAAGATTTCTAAGATTTCCTTCTTTATTCCTTTTAAAATCAGGGATCACACAGAAAAGGGCTAATTTTCAGAATATTGTAATTCTTTGACATATTTTAGTAGGAGGTCAATAGCTGATTATAGATTCCAAAAATAAAAGCTCTAGGCCTTATGGTTTGGAAGAAGATTTCTTTCTTTATTCCTTTGTAAATTCAGGAATCACATAGAAAAGAACTAATTTTTGAAATAAGGTAATTCTTTGACTTATTTTAGTATAGGGTCAAAAACTGATGGTATGTACCTAATATAAAAGCTCTAGGCCTTAACGTTTGAGTGGACAAGACTTCAACAGATTTCCTTCTTTATTCCTTTGTAAAATCAGGGATTGCACAGAAATGGGATAATTTTCAGAATATGGTTATTCTTTCAAGTATTTTGGTAGAGGGTCAATAGGTGATGAAATATACCAAATATAAAAGCTCTAGGCCTTATCGTTTCAAATATTTCCTTCTTTATTCCTTTGTAAAATCAGGGATTGCACAGAAAAGGGCTAATTTTCAGAATATGATAATTTTTGAAGCATTTTGGTAGAAAGTCAATAGGTGATGATATGTACCAAATATCAAAGCTCTAGGCCATATGGTCTAGGAGATTTTTTAATAATTGTTTAATGATGGACGCTGGACATTTTCCAATCACAATAGCTCACCTTCAGCACTTTGTGCTCAGGTGAGCTAAAAAATGCGAACTTTCTCAGGATGGATGTCAACTTTTATGAATTAACCCATTTCTACACAGTTACTCCCCTCAGAAAAAAAGCTTTGGAAACCATTGTGGGAAATGAAGTAATTGCTTGTCATCATCAACAATATTTTATACCCCAGAAGACAAACATAAAATTTCATCAACTAAAACTTGTCATCTGCGGGTTATCTTTGTATTTTTACTAGTCTTAAATTTTGTTGTCTAGTAAAGGGCAAGCATAATCAGTCAAGGCCTCAGTGGTATTGTAATCTTTTCACCCATTCCCACACAATCGTGCTTTTAAAAGCTCCTCAACATAAAAGCTTTGGAAAACATTGTGGGAAATGGAGAAAATGCTTGTTACAAGCAATTCCTTCATTATTCACAATGTTTTCTACCCCAAAAGACAAAGTTTCAAAGATTTAATTAACTTAAAATTTTTCATCTGCATCATGATGATGAATATGAAATTATTTCACCGAGATATTTCTTGACCAATCATGACTGTCAATCAAGGAATCAATCCACCAATCAAATCATTCTCTCAAGTTCTAATAGCCTGAAACAGCTAAATTCAGAGTCCAAATGAAATCATTTTCCATACAGGGTGCACACATATGCAAGCACATACATGTATGTGAGTACATATATCTGAGTGCACACATAAACATTGACACACATACACATAAGTGCACTTGCACCTGCTCTCACACACAAACACACACACCAAATTCATACTGTCTCTTCCTTGCTATTTTCAACACTAAAACAATGTTACACCTGTCATTTTGAATTGTTTCCTTGTTTTGCTTGATTTTATTTATTATTATATATACATCTATGCATGATTGTATTTGTGGGCTGAACATTCATATGAAAGACCTAATATTCTTTATTTGTATTTTTGTTTTTATCATTCTTAGAAGATCACCTGATAATACACCCCAAATAGATCTATAGATATGTAAGGTCTGAACCAACAATACCTCATTTCTACATTAAAAACTGCAAAAAGAGCTGAAACTACTTATCATCTATATGGATTAAAATATTTAAGTTTCTTAATCCTTTCCTGTTTGATCCCGTGTTTTTACTTGGCTGTGATTTTATACTTGATAAAATATTGTGGAAAATGAAGAAATTGCTTGTAACAAGCAATTTCTTCTTTATCCACTATATTTTCTATCACATAGGCTGGTTTCATTTCAAATTGCATCCAATTTTCATTGTCGTCTACAACCTCTGTCAATTTGGACCGGTCTAAAATTTGAATAATGGGAAAGAATGAAGAATGAAGCTTACGTGCAGATTGGCATATAATGAGACCAAATTTTAGAAATCAATTACAATCTTTAACCCCTTACCATATAATGACGCTTTTTGACTCCCTAAAGACTAATATTTATGAAACAATTTCTGGTAAAGGAGAAATAGCTTGTTACAAGCAATTTCTCCTTTGATCAAAAAGTTTTCTACATTATTTAGCACTCAATTCCCAATTTCAGGGTCTTTTAACCCATTCCAACACAGCAAAATTTTAGACTGGTCCAAATTGAAAGAAGCTGCAGACGACAATTTCAAGTTGATGGAATTTTGATTTTTTTTCGTCTTTTTGGATAGAAAACATTGTGGATAATGAAGAAATTGCTTGATACAAGCAATTTCTTCATTTTCCACAATGTTTTCCAAAGTTATTTTCTTGAGGGGCGTAAAAAGGAGGGATTGAGTTGGAATGGGTTAATATGTCATCTGCACTTTCTTTGATTTTGGACCAGTCTAAAATTGTGACATTACCAGACAAACTTTTATCCTGATAATCAATGCAGTCTGATGACAATAATCCTTTCAAAAACCAACTGTATGACATTAACTTAAACCAGATGTCACAAATCTTATATTGAGGTACTTGAGATCTACCCATTCCTTCTCTATATGATATGTCAAGTATCTCACCTGACCAGTATTTCAACTGACACAAGTTTTGTGAGTCCAAGACCCACAAATACGTAGTCGAGACACTCATAATTGTCTTATGTGAGTCCCATTGGCCCTCTGGGGCTCAACTTCCATATAGTATTGAAGACCGTTTTAGCAATCAACAATCTTCAATTCTTTCCTGAAATTAAGGTTTTAACCCATTCCCATACAATAAAATTTTAGACTAGTCCAAATCTATAGTTGATGGAATTTTTAAAATGTTTTTCCTTTGAGGTAAAAAATATTGTGGACAATGAAGAAATTACTTTTAAAAAGAAATTTCTTTGTTTTTCTCAATCTTTTTCAAAGCTTTCATATTGAGGGGTGTTTAAAAGTGTAATTGTGTGGGAATGGGTAAAGCCCGAGAAGACCATAGCTACCCAATACTGTCTACTTATAGCTATAACTCCAATACTTCAATGTATAAATGTAATAAACAGCATAACCATTAAAAGGGTCAGTCAATGCTTAACCCATTCCCTCACAATCCCTCCCCTCATGAAAAAATCTTTGTTAATGACAATGTTTGCAACCCCAGAAGACAAAGATCTTAAACCCTTGTCATGCTGAACCTGGAATATTCCAGTTTTGGCAGGAGATGTAGACCAAGATCAGCTTGCACATAAGTTGGTCTACATCTCCTGCTTGTAATTTTCCTGCCAGAGTTGTTTATGGCATTGATTTCTAAAAGAAACATTGATCTTTGAAAGACAAGTTCTATCAGTGCTTTCAGCCTTTTGATTTTACAGCAATTTAGTAAAGTAATTTATACAGCATGACAAGAGTTAAAATTCCATCAACTTGAAATTATCGTCAGGAACTAGCCAAAATGTTGTGTGTGGTAATGGGTTAAAACAGGGAATCCTAAACCTTAATGAAAGACCCTTGTGACCTTGGTTGTCCAGTCCCTTGGACCCCACTTTGTTGATGTTGCACTCAAGCCCTTGATAGTACTATCCAAAATATTTGAGGTGAAAGAAAAAGTATTTTGAATACCTTTCAATAATTTACTTCCAAGCTGAACTCATTCCCAGATAACGATATGGTAGATCATTCCAAATTGAAAGTGGTTTGCAGACAAAATTTTAAATTGATTTAATTCCAAAATTTCTACAATGTTTTCTACCCCTAACAAAAGGTTTTAGAATTTCATCAAATATAATTTATTGTCTGTAACTTCTTTTATTTTGGACCAGTCTTAAATTTTTCGTCTGGTAATCTGTTAACCCATTCCTATACAATCCCTCCTTTATATGCCCATCAAGAAAAAGGTTTTGGAAAACATTCTGGAAAATGAAGAAATTGCTTGTATCAAGCAATTTCTTCATTATCCACAATGTTTTCTATCCAAAATCACAAAAAAATTGAAATTCTATCAACTTGAGATTGTCCTCTGCAGCTTCTTTCAACTTGTACCAGTCTAAAATTTTGCCGTGTGGGAAAGGGTTAAAGTGGTCAAGCTAAAGCAGTTTGAATAACAACAAACAAAAGAAGAAACAAGTTTGAGGTCCATCCAGCTTTCTCCCTACCAACTCATTAGCATCCAATTCCAATTGTCCCCCAAATTTATACACATATCTTTGTTGAATTATATTGTTGCTTTTGCATAATAATTGTTTAATGATGGACGCTGGACATTTTCCAATCACAATAGCTCACCTTCAGCACTTTGTGCTCAGGTGAGCTAAAAAATGTGAACTTTCTCAGGATGGATGTCAACTTTTATGAATTAACCCATTTCTACACAGTTACTCCCCTCAGAAAAAAAGCTTTGGAAACCATTGTGGGAAATGAAGTAATTGCTTGTCATCATCAACAATATTGTATACCCCAGAAGACAAACATTAAATTTCATCAACTAAAACTAGTCATCTGCGGGTTATCTTTGTATTTTTACTAGTCTTAAATTTTGTTGTCTAGTAAAGGGCAAGCATAATCAGTCAAGGCCTCAGTGGTATTGTAATCTTTTCACCCATTCCCACACAATCATGCTTTTAAAAGCTCCTCAACATAAAAGCTTTGGAAAACATTGTGGGAAATGGAGAAAATGCTTGTTACAAGCAATTCCTTCATTATTCACAATGTTTTCTACCCCAAAAGACAAAGTTTCAAAGATTTAATTAACTTAAAATTTTTCATCTGCATCATGATGATGAATATGAAATTATTTCACCGAGATATTTCTTGACCAATCATGACTGTCAATCAAGGAATCAATCCACCAATCAAATCATTCTCTCAAGTTCTAATAGCCTGAAACAGCTAAATTCAGAGTCCAAATGAAATCATTTTCCATACAGGGTGCACACATATGCAAGCACATACATGTATGTGAGTACATATATCTGAGTGCACACATAAACATTGACACACATACACATAAGTGCACTTGCACCTGCTCTCACACACAAACACACACACCAAATTCATACTGTCTCTTCCTTGCTATTTTCAACACTAAAACAATGTTACACCTGTCATTTTGAATTGTTTCCTTGTTTTGCTTGATTTTGTTTATTATTATATATACATCTATGCATGATTGTATTTGTGGGCTGAACATTCATATGAAAGACCTAATATTCTTTATTTGTATTTTTGTTTTTATCATTCTTAGAAGATCACCTGATAATACACCCCAAATAGATCTATAGATATGTAAGGTCTGAACCAACAATACCTCATTTCTACATTAAAAACTGCAAAAAGAGCTGAAACTACTTATCATCTATATGGATTAAAATAATTAAGTTCCTTAACCCTCTCCTGTTTGATCCCGTGTTTTTACTTGGCTGTGATTTTATACTTGATAAAATATTGTGGAAAATGAAGAAATTGCTTGTAACAAGCAATTTCTTCTTTATCCACTATATTTTCTATCACATAGGCTGATTTCATTTCAAATTGCATCCAATTTTCATTGTCGTCTACAACCTCTGTCAATTTGGACCGGTCTAAAATTTGAATAATGGGAAAGAATGAAGAATGAAGCTTACGTGCAGATTGGCATATAATGAGACCAAATTTTAGAAATCAATTACAATCTTTAACCCCTTACCATATAATGACGCTTTTTGACTCCCTAAAGACTAATATTTATGAAACAATTTCTGGTAAAGGAGAAATAGCTTGTTACAAGCAATTTCTCCTTTGATCAAAAAGTTTTCTACATTATTTAGCACTCAATTCCCAATTTCAGGGTCTTTTAACCCATTCCAACACAGCAAAATTTTAGACTGGTCCTAACTGAAAGAAGCTGCAGACGACAATTTCAAGTTGATGGAATTTTGATTTTTTTTCGTCTTTTTGGATAGAAAACATTGTGGATAATGAAGAAATTGCTTGATACAAGCAATTTCTTCATTTTCCACAATGTTTTCCAAAGTTTTTTCTTGAGGGGCGTAAAAAGGAGGGATTGAGTTGGAATGGGTTAATATGTCATCTGCACTTTCTTTGATTTTGGACCAGTCTAAAATTGTGACATTACCAGACAAACTTCTATCCTGATAATCAATGCAGTCTGATGACAATAATCCTTTCAAAACCAACATTAACTTAACATGACATTTACTTAAAACAGATGTCACAAATCTTATATTGAGGTACTTGAGATCTTCCCATTCCTTCTCTATATGATATGTCAAGTATCTCACGTGACCAGTATTTCAACTGACACAAGTTTTGTGAGTCCAAGACCCACAAATACGTAGTCGAGACACTCATAATTGTCTTATGTGAGTCCCATTAGCCCTCTGGGGCTCAACTTCCATAAAGTATTGAAGACCATTTTAGCAATCAACAATCTTCAATTCTTTGCTAAAATTTAGGCTTTAACCCATTCCAATACAATAAAATTTTAGACTAGTCAAAATCCATAGTTGATGGAATTTTTAAAATCATTTTCCTTCGAGATAAGAAATATTGTGGACAATGAAGAAATTACTTTTAACAAGAAATTTCTTTGTTTTTCTCAATCTTTTCCAAAGCTTTCATATTGAGGGGTGTTTAAAAGTGTAATTGTGTGGGAATGGGTAAAGCCCGAGAAGACCATAGCTACCCAATACTTTGTCTACTTATAGCTATAACTCCAATACTTCAATGTATAAATATAATAAACAGCATAACCATTAAAAGGGTCAGTCAATGCTTAACCTATTCCTTCATAATCCCTCCCCTCATGAAAAAATCTTTGTTAATGACAATGTTTTTTACCCGAGATGACAAAGATCTTAAACCCATGTCAGGCTGAACCTGGAATATTCCGGTTTTGGCAGGAGATGTAGACCAAGATCAGCTTGCACATAAGTTGGTCTACATCTCCTGCTTGTAATTTTCCTGCCAGAGTTGTTTATGAAATTGATTTCTAAAAGAAACATTGATCTTTGAAAGAAAAGTTCAATCAGTGCTTTCAGCCCTTTGATTTTACAGCAATTTAGTAAAGTAATTTATACAGCATGACAAGAGTTAAAATTCCATCAACTTGAAATTATCGTCAGGAACTAGTCCAAAATGTTGTGTGTGGTAATGGGTTAAATCAGGGAATCCTAAACCTTAATTAAGGACCCTTGTGACCTTGATTGTTCAGTCCCTTGGACCCCTCTTTGTTGATGTAGCACTCAAGCCTGGATGAGAAACACGTATTATCTAAAATATTTGAGGTGAATAAAAAATACCTTTCAATAATTTACTTCCAAGCTGAACTCATTCCCAGATAACGATATGGCAGATCATTCCAAATTGAAAGTGGTTTGCAGACAAAATTTTAAATTGATATAATTCCAAAATTTCCACAATGTTTTCTACCCCTAACTAAAGGTTTTAGAATTTCATCAAATATAATTTATTGTCTGTAACTTCTTTTGTTTTGGACCAGTCTAAAATTTTGTTATCTGGTAATCGGTTAACCCATTCCCACACAATCCCTCCTTTTATTGCCCATCAAGAAAAAGGTTTTGAAAACATTCTGGAAAATGAAGAAATTGCTTGTATCAAGCAATTTCTTCATTATCCACAATGTTTTCTATCCAAAATCACAAAAAAATTGAAATTCTATCAACTTGAGATTGTCCTCTGCAGCTTCTTTCAATTTGTACCAATCTAAAATTTTGCAGTGTGAGAAAGGGTTAAAGCAGTCAAGCTAAAGCAACTTGAATAACAACAAACAAGAGAAGAAACAAGTTTGAGGTCAATCCAGCTTTCTCCCTACCAACTCATTAGCATCCAATTCCAATTGTCCCCTAAATTTATACACATATCTTTCTTGAATTATATTGTTGCTCTTGCCAGTGCATTTTCCTTTCCTGAAAAAACTTGAAAAGGTATTCCTTGCCTCAGATCAATTACTCAACTTTTTTTACCACAAGACATGTGATTATAATCATACAATTATGATCAAGGTAAGTGAATGATTATTGCGTGATGGATGTAGTTTATCTCACACTATCATCTATAAACAACAAAGACAATCATTTGATCATACCGGAAATAATATCTATACATGTACAAGTTATAGTGAGTGATTTAAGGTCAATTTTGTCTATACCTGTATCTACAAAATTTACCTTTGAATGCTCACTATAGCTTGTACATCTATACTGGTACAGATTTTTCAATTAGGTCAGTGTGCACAAATGGTAAGGTTAACCTCATTGACACTATATTTGCATTATTTGACAATGAACTATCAAATAACCCACTACAAGATGACAAATTTTAGACTGGTAAAAATTCAGGCTGCAGATGCCAATTTTAGTTGATGAAATGGTAAAGAGCATTTGTCTCTTGGGGTATAAAACATTGTGGATTATGATAAAGTTACTTAATATATGTAATTTCTTCATTTTTCAGCATATTTTCCAAGTTATTTTCTTGGGAGGCATAAAAAAGTTATTGTGCGGAAATGGGTAAACTATAGTGCATTTAACGCTTTCCTGTTTTGCAAAATTTTAAACCAGTCTAAATTCAAAGATTTTGAAGACGAAAATTTATAGTGGGTCTAATTTGAAAGATAACCATTCTGTAGGGTAGAAAATATGGTAGAAAAAGAAAAAAATGCTTTTTGCAAGCAATTTCTTCTTTATCTACAACGTTTCTTCAATTAAAAAATCTAAGGGACGTAAAAACCAGGGATTGAACAGGAAAGGGTTAAAAAGGTATGAAACAAGAGTGCAATGATTGTTCAAAATTGCACTCCCGAGTACTAAGCAGCAATATCGTAGCCCTCATTCTGATAAACTGTTGCCTTGCCAACAGATTATCAGAAAGAAGGCTAAGGTATCACAGCTACCAAGTACTAATCTTTGTAATTCATTAAAATGACTAAATATTGGTATTTTTTTCATGAAGAATTCATCCTGAATGAAATTTACAGGACTTTAACCAATTACCAGACGACAAAATTATAGACTGGTCCGAATTGAAAGAAGTTGCAGACAACAATTTTTGGTTGACGAAATTTCAAAAAGAGTTGTCTTCTGAGGTAGAAAACATTGTGGCAATGAAGAAAGTGCTTGAAAATTGAAAAGAGCAATTTTTTCATTATCCACAATGTTTTCCCAAGTTGTTTGTTATTGGAGGCGTCAAAAAGCGTCATTGTGTGGGAATGGGTTAACCTATTCCCGCACAACAAAAATTTAGACTAGTTCAAAGGAAAGGAGTTTCAGATGACCATTTACAGCTTATGAAATTTTGGAATTCTTTTACATAATAATTATGGGGTAGAAAACATTGTAACAAGCAATTTCTTCATTTTCCAAAATGTCTTCCAAAGCATTTTTTCTTTGGGGCATTGTTGACAAACAGTTGACTCTTAACCCATTCCTATACAACAAAATTTTAGACTGGTCTAAATTGAACAAAGCTGCAGACGACAATTTCAAGTTGATAGAATTCCAAAAATGTTCGTCTTTCTGGATAAAAATTATTGTGGATACTGAAGAAATTGCTTGAGTTAACTCATCACAAGGCAAATAAATTTTAAAATAATCCAAATTGTGGACAACAATTTTCAGTTGATGGAATTTTAGAAACATTTTTCTCTTAGAGTAAGAAAAAATGATCATAATGAAAAAATTGCTTGTTACAAGTAGTTTCTGCATTTTCCACAATGCTTACCATAGCATTTTCCAATGGAGCATCATTGAGTAGGACAGTATCGGAATTGGTTAAAGTTAGGCTTATTAACCCATTACCAGAGGATACAATTTTAGAGTCTTAAATTTTGTCATTTGGTAATAGGGTAAAGCAATCAATTCATTTTTTTAGCTAGAAAAGCAAAGTTAACAGACAAAATTTTGAGGTCTTCTCAAAGTTCAACAAGTGCAAACTGCCACTGGAGACTTAACCACTAAATCCATTAAATGCCTACGCCATAAAAGTAGTTCTTATGAATTTCGGGAATATTTCAAAAAGAAGTTCTCATGTATTTCAGGAATATTTCAGGAATATTGTAAACTCTATTCAAATTATAGAGAACTCTTTCAAAGACATGCTTTTTAACCCATTCCTAGTCAATAAGCATATTAAGCATCTCAAGAAAAAAGGTTTGAAAAAAATTGTGGACAATGAAGAAATTGCTTGTAACAAGCAATTTCTTCTTTTTCCACTATGCTTTCTGCCCAACAAAGAAAGATTTTTCTAAATTCAACAAACTTGATATTGTTGTTTGCAACTTCTTTCAACTTGAACCAGTATAAGATTTTGTCATGTCTAAACGGGTTCACTGTAAGGTTACTTTAACCTCGTTTATTTATCATGATAACCTTTGGCAAAAAAAGAATACTTAACAAAACTATACTTTGCTAGCTTACAGAACTTTCAGTACTTTGATTGTTACATGCAACTGACCATCAATATTTAAAAAAAAAATGCTGTTTAACCCATTCCACCACAGTGACTCCCCCCCCCCCCCCAAAAAAAATGGTAAAACATTGTGTAAAATGTAACAAGCAATTTCTTAATTTTTTCACATTGTTTTCTACCCAGAAAATTGTAAAAATCTAAACTTTCATCAACTTTAAATTGTCGTCTATAACTCCTAGAATTTGGACCAGTGTAAAATTTTGCCATCCAGTAATGTGTTAACCCTTGTCATGCTGAACCCGGAATATTCCGGTTTTGGCAGGAGGTATAGACCAAGATCAGCCTGCACATAAGAGCAGTCTGATCTTGGTCTACACCTCCTGCTTGTACTTTACCTGCCAGAGTTGTTAATGAAACTGATTTCTAAAAGAAATATTAATTATTGATCAGCAAGTTCTATCAGTGCTTTCAGACCTTTGATTTTATGGCAATTCAGTAAGGTTATTTATAAAGCATGACAAGGGTTAATATCAAAGCAGACTCAATGTTCAGGGCCAGCAATCCATCTATTGTTTCCAACTCTACTGCATATTCAAGAAAATCAAAACTATTGGATTAATCCTTGTCATGCTCATGAATAAAATCCTTTTCAAATTGGTTGAAAATCAAAGGACTGAAAGCACAGAAAATACTAGTTGTAGGTCAATGTTTATTCTTTTAAAAGATTTAATTTTTTTCAATCAACTCTGACATAAAAGGGACAAATTGATGATGCAGACTAAGATCAGACTGTACTTAAGTACAGGCTGATGTTTGTCTATGCCCCCTGTCAATACAGGTAAATTCCGTGTTCAGCATGACAAGGATGAATACTCTATAAATCCTAATATAACACAAATATACAAATATACAAATTGTTGTGAACATTGACAACAATTTTTCAATTTAATTTCATTCAAACGCAATTTGAACAGTCTACATCATTTCCATTTAAACCAGTCCTAAACATTTTGTCTTCTAGGAGGTAAGAAATATGCTGAGGAAGTGAAGACTAAGATCAGACTACACAAGCTGATCACTGTCAATGCTGTCTGAAACTGATTCTGGGTCATTGTGAATGATTGATACAGAACATCTCTACTAGTTTTTAAGGTTCAATCCTGCAGGTCACAGCAAATATCCTTTCTGACAATTGTCTTTCACCAACAGTTTGATAATTTTAAAACTCAGATGAGCAGCTGATAGTGGTATCATTTGTGTGAAAACACCAGGAATACATGGTTAGGTGGTCCAGCTGTTGTTAAAAGTAGTGTTAACCCATTACCACTCAGTAATTCATTTTGATGCCTCTATAAAATGACACTAGGGGAAACATTGTGGGAAAGGGAGAAATGGCTTATAATAAGCCATTTCTCCTTTTCCCACAATGTTTCCAACCATACTCAGTCATTATTTATCAAATTGCACACACTTTGAAATGTCTATAACTTCTTTCAATTTTGACCAGTCCAAATTTTGTTGTTTGCCAATTGGTTAAAACCCATTTAACCCTTTCCCGTTTTTGGAAATTTTAGACTGGTCCAATTTGAAAGAGGTTGCAGACGACAATGAAAAATGCATGCAATTTGAAATCTGACCATCCTATATCGTATGAAATATTGTGGGAAAAGGAGAATTTGCTTGTTACAAGCAATTTCTCCCTTTTCCACAATGTTTTTTCAAGTATAAAGTCACAGTGACATAAAATCCTGGGTTTGTCCAGGAAAGGGTTAAACAAACAAACCAGGTGTCAATCACAACAGTTACTGTAAATACATGTATAATGTATATTGATGCAAGTTTTTACATTTGATACAGTTTATGAAGAAGACGAGATCTTGTGACCAATCATGAGACTTAACCCATTCCCACATCAGTGACGCTTTTAGACGCCCCTAGAAAAAAAGTTTTGGAAAATATTGTGGAAAATGAAGAAATGCTTGTTACAAGAAATTTCTTCATTTTCCACATTGTTTACTACCAAGAATGATGAAAAAATCCAAAATTTCATAAACTTTATATTTGGACCAGTCTAAAATTTTGCCATCTGGTACTGGGTTAAAGCAAGTCAAGTATCATTATTCTATGTCAACAGCTCCTCTGGTTCCATTCTTAACTCGTGTTTAATTCTGAACAGACCTTGAACTTGATAAAGTTTTCAAGATTGTCAATTGTCAATTAATGAGTAATTAAACAACCAACATGTGACACAAGTCAGCTGTCTCTCTTAACTCATTACCAAAATTTTAGACTGGTTCAAACTGAAAGGAGTTGCAGACAACAACCTACAATTTATGGAATTATGGATTTTATTTACCCATGGAGTAGAAAACATTGTGGATAACCAAGGAATTGCTTGAAAAAAGTAATTTCTTCACTTTCTAAAATTTTTTCCAAAGCTTTTTTCTCTAGGGGGCATCTAAAAGCATCATTGTTTGGTAATGGGTTTACCGTTAAGGACTTAAGTTTTACCCATTCCCACTCAATGAAGCTTTTATATCAATATTTAAGCTTTGCTAAATAATGTGGAGAATGAAGAAATCGCTTGTGACAAGCAATTTCTTCATTATCAAAAATGTTTTTTACCCTAAATGACAAAGATTTTAGAGATTTCATCAACTCAAAATTATCATCTGCAACTTCTTTGAATTTTGTCATGTGGGATTGGGTTAAAGATAAAAACACACTTCGTTCAATGCATGTTTGATTGAATGATTGATTAAATGATTGATTGTTTGAGTGGGGTTTAATGCCTCTTTTAACAGTATTTCAGTCATAATGTGGCGGCTGGAGCACCTAACAATTGATTCTTGGTATTTCTCACACCAGTACTACCATAACATCCTTTCCTAGCCACCAGCTGCTATCCCATTTAGGCTTACAAATAACGAACCTTTGGTGGGAGGCAAATGTCGGAAAGGATTTGTGGGGCCGCCGGCAATGCAAGTTTGAACACAGATAAATGAAACAAATTCTGCACATGTTTAGCTGCTATCATTTGCCCATTACCAAACAA
This sequence comes from Fragum fragum, assembly GCA_946902895.1. NCBI lineage: Eukaryota > Metazoa > Mollusca > Bivalvia > Cardiida > Cardiidae > Fragum > Fragum fragum. Next base: position 87,408,159 of record OX336365.1, read on the forward strand.
CAGAATTGAAGACTGGTCCAAACTGAAAGAAGTTGCAGATGTAGTTGTTAGTTGAAAGAATTGTAAAATATTTATCTTTGTTGGTAGAAAACCTTGTGTTAACCCATTCCAACTCAATCCCTCCTTTTTAAGCCCCTCAACGAAAAAGCTTTGGAAAACATTGTGGAAAATGAAGAAATTGCTTGTATCAAGCAATTTCTTCATTATCCACAATGTTTTCTATCCAAAAAGACAAAAAAAATCAAAATTCCATCAATATTAAATTGTCGTCTGCAGCTTCTTTCAATTTGGACTGGTCTAAAATTTTGCTGTGTTGGAATGGGTTAAATGAAGAAACTGCTTGATCCAAGCAATTTCTTCATTTTCCATATTATTTTCAAAGCTTTTTTTCTTGAGGGCCATACAAAGGCAGGATTGTGTGGAACGGGTTCAGAGATTTTGTTTCTAAGATTAGAAACAATCTTTGCACATGCATGTCTCCCATCCCAAAAGGTAGTACAAACAAAGACTGTCCTACCATGTGATTAGTATAGTAAGTATGGAAGTTCAATTCAAAACCCAATTAAAAACTCAACTCAACCTTTTTGGCATTCAGCAAAAATATATCCCATTGGCCATTAACAATTTAAAACGGAATCAGCTCACTTCTATAGATCATATTCAAGCTAAAGTCGTTATCAAGTTTGCTTTAATGTATAGGCATTCCTATTGACTTTTGTTTGTTCTACTTTTTGTGCTTTGTGCATGACGCATATATTGCTTACCTCTAAGGCGATCGCTTCTATGAAGAAATATAACTTTAAATGCTATATCAACAAATCTTACACAATTCAGAGTCATATCAAGTCAAACACAAAGACTAGATGAATCAGAGAATCTTAACCCAATTACAAACAATCCTAAATTTTTACCCGTGGAAGAAATAAAGCTTTGGTAAATATTGTGCAAATAAAGAAAATGCTTATATCAAGCAATCTGTTGTCAGCAATTTCTTCATTTTTCACAATGTTTTCTCAATTCCTTTTATTGTTGGTCGTCTTCATCAAAAGGCGTCAATGTGTGTGAATGGGTTATGGCACTGGATCATGTGGTAGCCATTAATGCCAAGACAATGAAAACGATGGTGATCAATAAAATAATATATTTTGTAGAAAGACATCAAAATACCCCACCAAACTGACATATTTTACAAAGTACAGGGTGCACCATAGAACCTGGATACTTCTACAGTTAAATCTTATTTCATAAGTTTGTTAAATCATGTGAAACTTACTTCACAAGAAATGTCATATAGAAAGTTTTATGATGGTGGTTAAATAAATATAAAATTCAGTTCTTTTTAAAAGAAAAATGGCGATTTTTCATTCCCAAAATACAAATTTTAGACTGGTCGAAATTGAAAGAAGCTGCAGACAACAGTTTGAAGTTGTCAGAAATTTGATTTTGTTTTTTCTTGTTTTGATAGAAAATATAGTGGATGAAGAAAATGCATTTTTTTCATTTTCCACAATGTTCATTTTCAACAATGTTTTCCAAAGCTTTTTTCTTGAGGGGCATAAAATGGGGTACTTGTGTGAGAATGGGATAACCCATTCTAACACAATCCTACATTTTTATTCCCCTCAAGAAAAAGCTTCATTTTCCACAATGTTTTATCCACTGTAAGTAAAAGGTGGAAATGATGACCTCTGACATTAATGACAAGCATTTTTGTTTATTAGGCTAATTAACCCATTCCCACTTGACAAAATTTTAGACTGGTCCAAATTCAAAGAAGATGCAGACGACAATTTCAAGTTGATGGAATTTTGAATTTTTTCGTTTTTTTAACCGAAAACATAGTGGATAATGAAGAAATTGCTTGATCCAAGCAATTTCTTCATTTTCCACAATGTTTTCCAAAGCTTTTTTGTTCAGGGGCGTAAAAAGGAGGGATTGAGTTGGAATGGGTTAAAATGGACAAACATGGTGTGGACAAAGATCAGACTGCATGTACATGTAGGCTGATTGTTGTCTATACCTCCTGCCAAAACAGGAATATTTTGGATTTCAGCATGACAAGGATTAAAACATACTAACTATAGGTTATATAAGCTGTAGTTATGACCTTTAGGTTGCCAACTAATGGTTTTTGCCTTTTGCTTATTTTCCCTGGAAACAGTAACACTCCTAAAACAGGTGTGTTAAATAAAAATTTAAGATAGTGACAGATGTGTGTATTTCCGTTTATTTATCGTCGCTACCGTAGCACATGCCCATATGAGCGACGCCCCCAGAAGACGGTTAGTTGTTACGGGGGATACTGCAAGGATACAGGACGTTACTGCTGAGAGCTCCGCCTGGTTCTTTAACGTGCTCGATGGATAGCATCGTCACACGGGGCCTTGGTTTAACGTCTCATCCAAAAGACAATTAGTTGAGTTAGTAGATATGGTCAGCCCAGGGCTCGAACCCGTGATCTTGAGGTTTGAAGTCAAGTGCTCTACCAACTGAGCTAATCGGGCTGACAAGATAGTGACAGATATCAAGAGATACCTTGTATAAATGATCAAAGAGATTTGTCGATATTCACTCTATCATGTTTAACCCATTACCACAAAATCTCAAATTTTGACACTTACGGGAAAAGTAGCTTTTGAAAACATTGTGAAAATCAGAGAAATTGTAATTATCATTTTTTCCTTTCCTCACAATGTCCATTACTCTCACCATGTTTTTTACTCTTTCAAAATTTCTTTTACTCTATTTGGCTCTTATTTATAAACTAGAGCACTTAATGGAATGTTATCTGCAAATTCTTTCAGTTTAGACTAATCTAAGATTTTGTTTTCTGGTAATGGGTTTACTTTGCACATGAGATTGACTTTTTGTTTTTACAGACAATCCACTATGAAACAAAAAAAATTTAGACTGGTCCAAATTCAACAAAGTCACAGACCACAATTTACAGATGGTGATATTTTGTAATTTAGTGTATTTTGGAGTAAAAAACAGGCCGCGACCATAGCACAGTGGAAGTTCATAGGACTCATAGCCATGGGGTCCCAGACTCTGGTGCCATACCACAGCAAGTATTATTTTTGACAATTGTCTCCCACCAATGGGTGGATAATCATAAACCTAAGTGGGTTGAGCAGCAAGGGGCTCGAAAAGGATGTAGTGGTAATGCTGGTGTGAGAAATACTTGAAATTCTAGGTTAGATTCTCCACCTGCCATGATGTGACTGGAATACTGTTAACCCTTTCCTCTACAAACACATAATTTTACGTTGCTGAGATTTTATACTTGAGAAAACATTGTGGAAAAAGAAGAAATTGCTTGCAACAAGAAGTTTAGCAATTTCTTCTTTTCCCAAAAAATTTACTATCACATAGTATAGTAGGATAGTTTCATTTCAAATTACATGCGATTTTCATTGCTGTCTACAGCCTCTTTCAATTTGGATGAGTCTAAAATTTCAATAAAAAGGAAAGGGTTAAAAGTAGCATTAAACACGATTCAATTAGAGTACAAAACACTGTGGATAACAAAGAGTTTGCTTGTAGCAAGTAATTTCCTCTTTTTCAACAATGTTTCCCTAAGCTTTTTTCTTCAAGCTCTTGAAAGAGCAGGATTGTGTGGGAAAGGGATTAAGTCCAAACAAATTTAACAGTTTGTGATAGCTGCTAGGGTTTATGGTGGTAGCAGTGCAATAAATAAAACTCTCATCCAGAAGATTCTTGTAGGCAAGTGGCATAGACAATGATCAGTATGTATTTGATTAACACCCTTCAGTCCCATGGACTCTCTTGAGCCCTATGAACCCTGTAGAGTCCAAAGGACCCTCTTGAATCCTACAGACCCATGAGTCCCACATGCCCTCTTGAGTATCAGAAACCCTCTTGAGTCCCATGAGCCCTCTTGGGTCCAATGAACCCTTGTGATTACCATAGGCCCTCTTAAGTGTCAGAGACTCTCTTTAATCCCATTAGCCCTCTGTAGTTCCATGAAACCTCTTGATTCTAACAGCTCCTCTAAGATGTATTCTCAGTTGATGACTTTTTTCTTATAGAATGGTAACAGCCAGAGCAGCAAAATAGTTTTCATTATTTAACAGGTACTGTGCTGGCCTTTGAAATGAAGGAGTCACCTTGACCATGAAATTCTAGCTGTTGAAACTGACTTTCAAGAGGTCGAAAGAACAAAAAGAGAAAATCATGAGTGGAAGTTTAATACTTTAACCCATCTCCACTCCACAAAATTTCAGACTGGTCCAAATTCAAAAGAAACAAGGCTAACTTAATTGTAAAAGGATCATATAGTAGGGTAGAAAACATTGTGATAAATAAAGAATTGCTTGTTACAAGCAATTTCTTCTTTTTCAACAATGTTTTCAGAAGTATAGAAAAAGAGGGATGTAATAACCAGGGATTGAACGGGAAAGGGATAAGTGCCAATTGCCTTTTCCTGTAAATATATGAAGTATTAGCAATTAGTTTGTGCACAATTTTCAAAAGTATACAAGATCAAGATACATCATTGAAAAATTGAGGGATATAACTCTGTTTTAACCCTTACAAATTTCTCAAATTTTGACCAATTTGGAAGCAGCAATTTCAAAGCCTGTAGATAGGATATTTTCAGATTTTCAACTCATTCCCACATAATCACGCCTTTTAATGGACCTCAAGAAAAAAACTTAGGAAAACATTGTGGAAAATTAAGAAATTGCTACCCTATAAGACAGATTCTTAAAATTTTGCCAGTTTACAATTGTTGTCTGCAGCTTCTTTCAATTAGGACCAGTCTAAAATGTCATTGTGTGGTAATGGGTTAAGGGTCAAGCCAGTCAAACAAGAGCCCTGATTTCACATTTGAGCTTTGGATTTACAAAGCTCTAAATTTTATTCACCTGTGAAAGCACTGACTAAAGTTTAAATACAAGTCAAATTCAAATATCAGGACTCCTAAATCTCTTGCAATGCAAACACTCGAGACCCTGGGACCCAAATTCTTAAAGATTAAAACTCTGCACACACATACATACTCTCATCAAAACTAATTCAAAAATAACAAAACAGATTATCTAAGCTAGGTGGCTAGAGCTAATTGTGATCAAACAGGATCATGGCTATTTTTATCCATAAAAGATTCAGAAGATTTACAGCATTGGAAATTCATTTACTCATTACCACATGACAAACTTTAGATTAGTCTAAATACAAAGATGTTTCAGATGACAATTTCTGGTTGATGAAATTTTACGGTTTTGTCTTTTGATGTAGAGAAATTTGTAGATAATGAAGAAATTTTTTGTAACAAGCAATTTCTTCATTTACCACAATATTTTCCACAGCTTTTTATGTTAGGGGTGTCAGAAAGTGTGTCTATGTGGGAATGGGTTAAATGGCAGCAATCTCATGTAGATGAAATAATTCATATTATAGAAATCGCTTGAAAAGGGATGAGAAATAAATTGAAAGCCAAATGCAACAATTTCAATGCATACCCTAATAGAACTTTAACCCAATATGAGTCAATATAAATTTACACTGGTCATAATTTCGGATGACAATTGTAGTAATATATTGGACTTCAGGGGGGAATGAAAAAAATTCTTATAATAAGCAACTTACTTATTTCCCTAAACATTCTCTATCATAAAAATCAAAGATTTTAAAAATAAATCAACAAAAATCGTAGTCTTCATCTTCTTTCAGTTTGGTAGGTTTGGGTTAAGCCAGAATCAAGATCTGTACCGTAATTTAGGTACAATATCTAGATTGAGGTACATGAAATATGCACATTTATGTCTTAATAGGTTAATGAAGAATGCAAAAATTGACATAATTTCTGGTAAATGTTAAGGGTATTTTAGCAAATATTGCTTAAGCCACAGTTAATCTGAAACATGCATTTGTTAATGAATATTACTTGTAACTGAGTTCAGCTCAAATAAATCTATGTATCGTACATAAATCAAGGCTTTTACAGCAATTCTGGCTTTTCCTGAACCTGTTTGTGACCAGTCTAAATTTTATATGTATAGTAGTATATTGGATGAAGTAATTTCTACTTTTCCTCACATTTTTTTTAACCCATTCCCACACAATCCCTCCTTTTTACGCCCCTCAAGAAAAAAGCTTTGGAAAACATTGTGGAAAATGAAGAAATTGCTTGTATCAAGCAATTTCTTCATTATCCACAATGTTTTCTATCCAAAAAGACAAAAGAAAACTTAAATTCCACCAACTTGGAAATATCGTCTGCAGCTTCTTTCAATTTGGAACAGTCTAAAATTTTGTTGAGTTGGAATGGGTTAAATCATGCTCCCCATTTCAGCAAGTTTCTCTAGCCACTGACAACAGCAATATGCCTGAGCATGAGCTTTGGTTATCATCATACCAAATGCAAATATTCCATGCACAATACGATAGATAATCTGTTTCCTTAGGAGCAGTGAACGCCATACTGGCTTATAAGCTCAACCTCTACAAGTGATAATTTAGAATATTCAACACAAACCTTTACTGTAGACTCGCACTTGTTGAGTCTTTTGTCTCCTTCTAAATGTAAATTCCTCAAGTCGGTTTCTTTATACTTCCTATATCTGTTTCCCACGCTCAGCGTTCACAGAAATAAGTAAAGCGTGAATAAATATTTCCCAATCATTCACGCAATATACTGTTCACCATGTTTTGATCATGTGACAACAAGGCCACTCCGTCTATATCCACAGAGGTGTCACACCGGTACTGATCCAAATTGTCATTAAACCATTTCAACACATAACCGATTTCTGCGTCAATTCGGAAAAACACTGTAAAAATGTTTTGGAAAATGAAGAAATTACTTGCAACAAGGATTTTTTTACCAAGAAAGACAAGAAGTTTTACAGTGTCACCAAGTCTCAAGTTGAAGTTGTCTTGTGTATGTGTGGACCAGACTAAAAGTTTGTCTTCTAGTGATGGATTAATCCAGATATATTTGTATCTAGGTCCTAATTCGCAAGGGCTAAATGAAGTTACCTTTTTTCTCAGTTTGACCAACAAGGCTGTCAAACAAGGAATAAATCAACCAATCAAATCATTCATTCAGCCCAGAATTTAGCTTTGAACTCCACCATTTGTGAGACATTTTTATTGGTTTGGTGAAACAAAAGTCATAACTTAAGTTTATTAAAGCTGCAGTTACGACATTTAGGTTGCAAACCAACCATTTTACCTTTTTCATTACATGCTACCAAGGGTACCCTGCTACCAACTATAAATTTTGCAAAATAATGCCATTTTAATTCGGAACTTTCTGTCCGTCAATTGGCAAGGCAAATGGAGTAAGAGTGTAGGGCCAATAATTGGTCAATCTACATATGCCTTACATTAGACTTTTGCAAAAGATGGTTTGGCTCCATTAAATTTTTTGATAATTTTAAGCAGGCCAAGTTACACTGAACATAAAAACTTAGACCCAAACATGGGTTTGGACTGAAAAGGCTTTTTAGATATAAAAACTGATAAAGATTTCCATTTTTGTATCTATGAAAAAAGGGTACCATTGGGCAAGGCCCTGATATCCAAAACACATTTTGATCAAACATGTTAAATATAAAACTTCTATGCCTTATTGTTTGTCAGAAGATGATTTTTGATTGGTTCCTTCTTTGTTTCCATATAAATAAGGATGCCCAAGAGATGGAGCCCAAAGGATACCTTAAGGGCATCTTTTAACAGCTTTTGTAGGGGGCCATTAGGTGACGTCCTATACAAGATATTTCATCTCTAGGGTGCCTCAAGCAAAATATCTCATCTATAGGGTGATTAACGTTTGTTAATACATTAAGAAAATTTTAACATACATTTAGGTGAATTGATATCAAAATTTTTAAAATTTTGACCACACAATTACACCGATACTTTTTAAACCTGAAATTTAACAAACACCTTGTTCTTTTAATATTCAAGCTTAACCCATAACCAGTCAACAAAATTTCCAGCTGATCTTAAAGTCTCTTGCCAAACCCCCATTCAAAATTGATCCATCCATGGAAAATTCCTGCCACATTTTGTCTAAATTGGCCAAGTGGTTTAGGAGAAGATTTTTCAGGAGTTATTTTATGATTTCTTCAAGTATAATAAACCCAGTCCTACCATATCTAATTTTTTCACCAATTACAATTTTATGAACCATTTCAGAAAAGAGTCACCCAAAGGACATTAATGCCAAATTTAGTTCGAATTGGCCTGGTTGTTTAGAAGGTGGTTTTTAAAGATTAACTCATTTCTCAGTAGTCTGATAAGCCCCCCCCCCCCATGCCCCAATTTTTGAAAACGACACTCGAGGAAAATTTCTGCCAGGTTTGGTTGAAATTGGCCCAATGGTTACAGAAGAGAAGATTTTCAAAGAGTTGTTGACTTCTGATTCACAACAGACACAGGGTGAACAAGAAAGCTTGCCTTGAGCACATGGTGCTGTGGTGAGGCAAAATATTTCCCGAAATATTTCAATTTACAATATTTTTTTTCATATTGAAAGAGGTTCATGTAATGATGCTTCAAGCAATATATCAAGACTCTACAACTATGAGTCAGGAGGAGAAAATTTTTAAAGATGTTTTTAATTTTCACTTTTTTGCTATGACAAACAGAGTATTAAACGGATTTCAATCTTTTACCAAATTTGAAAGTAAGGCTACATAAGGAATGTTTCTTCCAAATTTGGATGAAATTGCTCTAGTGGCTTGGGAAGAGATGTCATTTAAAGAAATTGTTGACGGATGATGGACGAAGCACCCTGAATGCAAAGAGGTCATAATACCACACCTTGAACAATTCATGCTTAGGTGAGCTAGAAATGCAGAAGACAAACATTTATTGCAAAATATAAGAATCAGAAATAACTAGACGTGCTTGAGCGTCTGATTTGCTCCACCGGCCTGAATTTACTTATCATTCATGAGAAATTTGGTTGCAAAATTTGCAAGAGTAAGATTTTCAAAATTTCAGTATATACTATAAATGGAGACAAGTCCCCGAATAAAAGCCATAATTTTCATCTGAGCCATATTTTATAAAGGAATCTGACAAAGAGTCACCATAGGGTTTTTCTGTGATAATTGTTGGAAACTTATATAATCGTTTGTAATCAATGTACACCATATATGGAAATTAGCCCTGTCCATTTAAGCCAGTCAATTCAATCTTAAAAAGGGTCACCTAGGGATGATTCCTGAGAAATTTGGTTGAAATCCATCCAATGGTTCTGAGATGAAGACTTTAAAAGGTTTCACCATATATGGAAATTCGCCCCACCCATTTAAGGCATGTTTTTTTTTCTGATCAAAATTCTTTGAAGGAATCTGATAAAAGGTCATCCAATGATAATTCCTATATAATTTGGTTGAAATCCATCAATTGGTTTCTGAGAAGAAGACTTTTGAAGCTTTCACCATATATGGAAATGAGCCCCACCCATTAAAGCCATATTTCTCATCCGATCAAAATGCTTTGAAGGAAGCTGATTAAGGATCACCAAATGATAATTCCTGTAAAATTTGGTTGAAATCCATCAATTGATTTCCGAGAAGAAGATTTTTTAAGGTTTCACCAAATATTGAAATTAGCCCCGCTCATTTAAGCTATGTTTTTCATCTGATCAAAGTTCTTTGAAGGAATTTGATAAAGGGTCACCTTATGATCATTCCTGTAAATTTTGGTTGAAATCTATCAATTGGTTTCTGAGAAGAGTTTAGAAGGTTTCACCACATATGGAAATTAGCCCCATCCATTAAAGCCATGTTATTCATCCGATCAAAATTCTTTGAAGGAATCTGATAAAGGGTCACCCAAGGATCATTTCTGAGGAGAAGATTTTTAAAATAAAAGTTTACAGACGGACGCACGGATGGACGCACCATGGACACAAGGCAATGACAATAGCTCTCTGGCTTTCAGCCAGTGCAGCTTAAAATGATATAATGGTAAACCCAACTCTTTCTTCTTTACCAACTATGAGAATAATACAGTCATCTGGCAGTAAACCATTCCCACTTGACAAAATTTTAGACTTGTCCAAATTCAAAGAAGTTGCAGAAGACAATTTCAAGTTGTTGGAATCATAAATTCTTTTGTCTTTTTGGATAGAAAACATTGTGGAAAATGAAGCAATTGCTCACAACAAGCAATTTCTTCATTTTCCACAATGTTTTCCAAAGTTTTATATTGGAGAGGCTTTTAAAGCGTCATTGTAAGGGAATGGGTTAATTGAGGAGAAACAGAGTAATCGGACATACTACTGTTGAAATGTAAAACAAACAATAAATACAGCTTTCAAAATAAGTTTTTATTGCAAATTTAATGGCAAACAAAACATGCACATTCAACATAAAATCAAATTATGTGCACTCAAGTATTTTATGCATTTGATAATGCATTTCTCAAATTTCTGAACATTACATTGACAACTATAAAGTACCAGTAATTTTATCCGTGAGAATTTAGTCTATAAGTAAAACCCAACAACATCATACATGTAATAAACAGGCTGCCGAAAATTGCATATACCCATTACTAGATGACAAAATTTTAGACTGGTCCAAATTGAAAGAAGATGCAGAGAACAATTTAAAGTTTATAAAATTTCAGTTTAAAAATTTCAATTATAAACTTTCTTCGTAGAGAACATTGTGGAAAATGAAGAAATTGCTGCATCTTGCAAGCAATTTCTTCATTTCACACGAAGTTTTGCGAATTGCTTTTCTTGAGGTGTCATTGTGTTGGAAATGCATTTAGTTCCTACCAATTGTATTTTGAAATTGAAAACAAATTATAATTTGTTATGAAAGTTATTCATTTATTCATTGTTTTATGTAACTTTTTGAAATACCTTAACCCATTCCCACACCATCCATCCTTTTTATGCCCATCATTAAAAAAAACTATGAGAATATTGTGGACATAGAAGAAATTGCTTGTTACAAACAATTTTTTCAATGTCCACAATATTTTCTACCCCAGGAGACAAAGAATCTTAGCATTTCATATATTATAACATAATTTAACAAGAGCACAGCCTACGGGTGTCTACGCTCAACTGTTGGGTGCTGGATAGTGGACAAAATGCATCTAGAGTTATCCCCCTTGATAGTATAGGTTGCTGTTTTGATAGTGAACAAGTGTGCCAAGTTTCAAGTGAATGCCTTTAGTAGAAACAGAGATATCACAAAATGTCAAAGTTTTCGCACAGCGATGACAACAACAACAACAACGACACGGACGACGACACCAAGGCTATCGCAATACCTTGGGTTTTCTCCGAAAACAGTGGAGCTTACAATGTTCAATATGAAAAAGGCACAATTAAATATTGATACATTCTCCAAGTAATTTTTTTATATTTTATCTTGACAGATTCCCACAATAGAAAATTTTAGACTAGTCCAAATTGAAAGAGGATGCAGACGACAAATTTGTGGCTTGGCTGTTTTCGCAGGAATCCCAAGGTATTACTATAGCCAGGTCGTCTGCATTCACATCTCTGTGGTTCTTGACTGACTGTGATAAGTTTAAAGGTCATATGGTGTCATTAAAGAAAAAGCAGATGAATTTATTTGATACTTTTTTTAGCAAATTCCAGATGCCCTTCATTAATATTTGATCAAATTTCAAGTATTCAACTAAAACAGGTTTATGAGCAAGATATATTTCAAGGCTATTTCACTAAGTGCCCTTTCTGACACCTGTATCTTTGGATACTGGTACTTTTTACACACAACCAAATGAGTTAACCCCTTCTCACACATTCCTTCTTTTTGATGCCCCTCAAGAAAAACAAAAGCTGTCAGAGACGGATTGTGATCCCTGAATATAGCCATCATAAAAAAGAATAAGATAAACACGGAAAAGGGCTAACAGATGCAAATGCTGGTACATGTATATGCTTTTATTATTCCAGACATGCTTAATTTTAACATACATCCTTGAGCTGTGACCTTTACCTTAGAGCTGTCTGATTTTTTTTTCAAATGGCACATCTACTCACAACAAGAGAACGATTGTGCAAAGTTATTCGAAATCAATCCATAATTTTAGGATATATGCTCCAGACATGCTTAATTTTAATGTTTGAACTTAAGCCCTAACCTTGAACTTTAAGCTTTTCAAATTGCACATCTGCTCATTACTGAGAACAGTTGTGACAAGTTATATTGAAATCCATCAATAATTGAAGTAGCTACACTCTAAACATGCTTGATTTTAATGTTTGACCTTTACCTTGGAACTATATGAATAAATTTTTCAAATGGCACATCTACGCCTGATAATCAAAAATTGTGTAAAGATGTTCCAAATCCATCCATTATTCAAGGGTCTGTGCTCTGGAAGTGCTAAATTTTCCGTTTTGACCTTTAGCTGTGACCTTGAGCTTGGAGTTATCTGAAGATTTGCTTCAGATTGCACATCTTCTGATGATAGAAACAATTATGTAAAGTTATTTTGAATAAGATTTCATAGTTTAAGAAGCTATGCTTGAGACATGTCTATTTTCAACATTTGACCTTGACATTGGAGCTGTCTGATTTTTCTCAAATGGAGCATCTTGTCATTGTGCCAAGTTATATTGTAATCCCTTTTTAATTGAAGGAGCTATGCTCCGAACATGCTTAATTTTAACTTTCAACCTAGGGAAGTGATCTTGACCTTGGAGCTATCTGAAGATTTGTTTCAAATTGCACATGTACTCACACTGGAGAATAACTGTATAAAGTAATTTGAAATCCATCCATAAATGAAGGAGCTATGCTCTTGACGTGCTTAGTTTTAACTTTCAACCTGTGACCTTGATCTTGGAGCTATCTGATTTATTTCAAATGGTATATCTATTCCTGATAAAGAACAAATGTGCCAAGTTATTTTGAAATCCATCCATAATTGAAGGAGGTATGCTGTGAACAAGGTCAATTTTAACCTTTGATCTTGAAGTGTGACCATAAAGCTATCCAAAAACCGGGAAAAGCATTTTGGCACAATATCATAAGGAATTCATATGCGAAGTTTCATCCTATTAGGCCCAAGGGTCATGGACATATCAGGGCAGACGGAGGGACTGATAATGGAAGGATGGATAGACAAAGCTGTGGCTATATGCTCGCCCTTCAAAGAGCATAACAATTGGGAAATTATTATGGAACATGATTGCTTGCAACAAGTAATTTGTTCATTTTCTACAATGCATGCTAACCAGACAATTGAAAAAAATCTAGAATTTCATAAACGTTAAATTGTTGTCTGCAACTCCATTTATCTTGGACCAGTCTAAATTTTTTTTGTTTGATAATGGGTTTTATAAATACAAACAAAAGTTGTTTCCAACTCCATTTATTTTGGACCAGTCTAAAATTTTGTTGTTTGGTAATGGGTTAAATAAATACAAACAAACCAAATTGCCCAAGTCTTAACATTTTCATCTGGAAAGGAGTTATCCATAAAAGCAATTGGACTCTGAAAGGCCTCAAAATTACTTGCTTAGATTTCTCTACAAAGGATCATTATAATTATGTCTAGTTTATTTCAATTCTTGACCAGAAATCAATTATAAAACCCTTTACAAGAGCAAACATGATGTTTGCTTCAAACACTTACAACCCCCCACCCCCCCCTGTAACAACCAATTTTTTGAAATATGAAAACTTTGACATTTGACATTGTACTTTTCAGATGACCTTCATCCTGCAATGTGCATAACTTTAATAACCATTGGTACCTAAATATATATAGTAAGTCTTGTATCTTCAATGATCTTGCACTCATTCCCACACAACAAAATTCTACACTTGTGCAAATTGAAAGAAGCTACATATGACAATTTCAAGTTGATGGAATTTTACCCTTTTTTGTCTTTTGGGATGGAAAAGATTATGGATAATTGAGAAATTGCTTGTACAAACAATTTCTTCATTTTTCACAATGTATTCATTTTTTAACAGGCATATAAACGAGGGATTGAGTTAAATAACACAGAATCTATAATTGATTAAGATTTGGAAAGATAGAGGGAAAGACTGATAGACAGACAGGCAAGCAATGCCATAAAATTGTTTTCTATCTCGTTGAAATGACAGCAAAAGCATTTACATATAATCTTTATCTATCTACTCTCTTTGACTTCAAATTATAATGAAAATCAACATATCTAATTCTTCACTTGATCTATTCCAAAATTTTAGACTGGTCCAAATTGAAGAAGTTTTAGACCACAATTTCAAGTTGATGAAATTTTAAAAATCTTAGTCTTTTTGGGCTGAAAACATTGTGGATAATGGAGAAATTGCTTGTGACTAGCAATTTCTTCATTTGCCACAATGTTTTCCCAAAGCTTTATCCTTGAGGGGCATCAAAGAGTAAGATTGTAAGGGAATTGGTTCAAATCTGTATCAATATGTTTCAATCTAGAAATCATTCTCTAGCCTTTAAAGACTTTCTTTTGGATCAAAATTTTACAGTTCCAGAGGAATTGTCTATAGAACAATATTGTTGAAAAGAACTTGCAAATCGCAGGCACTTATCAAAAGCAATTTATTGTGTCAAAAATATGTTTTCAAACTCTGTTAATGACATTTCTGTCAGAATTACATATACTAAGATCCATTACCTCACAATCACAATTATGATGCCATGAAGAACAAATTTATGGAAAACTTTCTTGGAAAGGATAAAATACTTCTAACAAGCATTTTATCCTTTTCTCAAAATGTTTTGCTCTTTCTATCCATTTTATAACATTTAGAGAAATGTTGTCTGCAACTTCTTTCAAAAGGTCCAGTTTTAATTTTCATTGTCATTGAATCAGTTCAGTTGTCATTAGAATTTCCCTTTCATTTGAATAAGTCAGAATTATTGCTCTCTGCAGCAAGCTTAGAAACTCAGCACGTCATTATAGCACATAATTTTGTAACACAATATAACAAATAGCACAACAATGTGGATCACACTAAACCAAAGCCTTCTGTTTGCTGAATGGCTTTCAAGAGTTTGTCTTTCATTGTAGCTTTACTTGAATATTTGGGCAAGTCCAAAAGATTAAAACAGGTATGGGCCACAGGTAGAAATGATTCAGGACTGTTCATTGGCTGGATCACCATCTGAAATAGAAAGTACAAGTATACTCATTCACCAGATTTCTACAACTATTCTCATTTACAACAATTTCTACATCAAAAACTTGGCTGTGCAAGTGCTGATTGTGGGTAGAAAAGGAAGTCAAAAAGAAGAAGGCCTTTCTGTAAGAGTGAAAAAGATTTTTCAAAGTTTTCACTAAATAAGCCTATGTTAAATTTGTGAAGTCCAGAAACAAGCTTATTATGACCCTGGGGCCATAATTTATACTGTCTTGGTTCTTTCATAAGGGCAATTTTTCTATTAACATTAAGATTTCAGACCCAATTTAGAAAAGAATGATCCTAATGATGTTTCAATCATTCTGTAAGATTTGAAGATAATCCAATGAAAACTGAGGACTCTAGAGTGTTAAAAAAAAAACTTGAATGGACAGACAGACAAATGGACAGGCGGTCATGCCGACAATGGACCTGAGACATGCCATTGCTTTAGCTCTTCTGGCCTTTGGACAGTAGAACTGAAAGTTTATATATTTTTTTAGATTTCATTGAAAGATTAAAGAATAAAACCTTATGACACTATATGAAGCCACAAAGCCTAGTCTAGAAAAAATTGGTTTCAAGAAATGTTCTTAGCTAATCAGAAACCAGTAATCTAAATAATGAAGAACATTCAATGAATTATATTTAACAAAATACTCAAAGGGTATTTTCTTCTTTAACATCTGGTGTTTGGTTATCAAACAGAATTGTTTCACAAAATTTGACCCTTTCCTGTTTTGCGTGATATTACACCTGTCCAAATTCAAAGGTTTTGCTGACAAGAATTTAAAGTGGATTTTATTTGAAAAAATAACAATTCAGAAAAAATTGAGGAAAAAGAGGAAATTGCTTGTTACAAGCAATTTCTTCTTTTTTAACAATGTTTGCTGGATTATAAAATCCCAGGGATGTAAAAACCAGGAATTGTAAAGGAAAGGGTTAAGAGCCATAAACAGCTGTAAAACATCTACTATCATACTTACCCTTACATGTTTCATGCCAGTAATCGGGATTTTGTCACTTCCTGTTAGAAACACTGAAAACAAATTGGTAACATCTTAACACATTTCCTCACAACCTGCTGTCTTACGCCCTGATAAAAAAGCTTTAGAGAACATTGAAAACAATGATGAAATCGCTTGTTACAATCAATTTCTTCAATGCCCACAATGTTTTTTTACCCTAAAAAGCCAAGTTTTCTTAAATATAACCATTTTGAAATTGGCATCTGTAACTTCTTTCAATTTGGACCAGTCTAAAATTTTGTCATGTGGGAATGGTTTAAAGAAGATTCAAATCAGCATACTCTAATTAAATCTACATATTCAAAGACTTTTAATTGCCATTATTTCAAACATAAATAAGCTTTTCTTAAATCCCTATTTTTTCATTTTTTTGTAATCATTTTTAACTAGAGGTACTTTAGCGTCTGTATTGCTCCACAGGCCTCAATGTACTGATTAAGCAAATGGTTTTTACAAAAATTCACTATAAACTGAATCATATTCCACATGTCTTGTAAATAAATCTTGTCACTGAATTCTTTTAAATAGTTCCAGAGAAGCATTTTAAATTGTTCATTGTTTTATCTATCTATATATACTGCCCAACTCCCCTTTCGGGTATTACTGGCAGGTTTACAAAAGTAAACTTATAAAAAATTCTGTTACTTAAGTCTGATAAAAGGTATCAACAAAATTTTCCCTGTAGACAATAAATGGACATAAACCACAACCATAAAAGCTATGTTCTTAAACAACTCAAAAATATATTACCAAATCTAACAGAGTCATCTGAGGATCATTCCTGTAAAACTTTGTTGTAATCCACCGCCAGGTTTCTGAGAAGACTTTTAAAGTTTTCAGTATATACCATATTTGGACATAAGGCCAACCCATCAAAGCCACGTTTTTCATCCATTCAAATTCATTCAAGAATATGATAAAGGACCTCCAAAGGATAGTTACTATGAAATCTGGTTGAAATCAATCTACAGATTTCTAAGAAAAGTTTTCACTAAATACCGTATATGGAAATAAACCCCACCTATTAAAGTCAAATTCTTATCCAATTAGAATTCTTTTAAATTGTCTAATAAAAAGCTACTAAAGGTTGATTCCTGTGAAATTTGGTTGAAATCCATCTACTGCTTTCTGAGAAAAAGATTTTTTAAAGCTTTTACTATATTTGGAAATTAGCCCTACCCATTAAAGCCATGTTTTTACTCAGATCAATATTCTTTGAAGGAATCTAATTAAGGGTTACCCAAGGATCATTTCAGTGAAATTTGGTTGAAATCTATCCTTTGGTTTCTGAGAAGAAGATTTTCAAAGTTTTCACCATAATTGGAAATTAAACCCGCCCATTAACACCATATTTTTTTATCAGATCAAAATTCTTTGAAGGAATGTGATAAAGGGTCGCCCAAGGATGATTTCTTTGAAATTTGGTTGAATTCTGTTAAGTATTTTCTGAGAAGAATTTATAATTAAAAATTTTACGGATGCACAGACAGATGGATGACAGACACAACACAAAGACAATAGCTTACTGGCTTTCTGCCAGTGGAGCTAAAAACCAATTTCCTGCATTGTCCAGTAGACCACTCCCATTTTCAATACAGGTCATGCATATGTTCTGGCAAATATTCTCAATTTAGCAAATTGTGGCCCCCCTAAAGTGTAAACAAAATTTTCACTAGAACCCCTTCCCCCATGTTTTCCAACAAATCATTCCCATTATCATTAGCTTATCCTGTTATATGACAAAGCAATTTTAATAAAGATTGAGACACAACCCAAGAAAGTCAATTAGGTCTCTTTTCTGAATTTTTCAAATGAAACATTGCCATTTTGATAGGATCAATCCTCCTGACCCTTCAAACAACCTGACCAAGTTTCACCAAGATAACCATTGTGTGTGACAGGAGAGCTTAAAAGATGCTGGTAGTTTAATTGATAGATGATAAACTATCTGCTTTTCTTTCAAATAATTTGTCTATCTTTTCTCCTAGCTGGTTATATATACTTTTGTGAGAAAATTTCAGTAAGAATTGCAATGAAATGAAATTATCCATATATCTTATATATAAGTACTGTGTGTTTAGTAGTTTTGAGCTAACATATTATCTCTAGTTCAGTTTTCTACGCACAACCTCAGACACAATATGATTATTCCCTTCCTCACCATCCCCCTACATTATCAAAGCAAAGGCACAAAATCTTGTATTTAAGGTGAAAACATTAACATACATAGATATTTTTTCTTGTCCTCCAGGTTCATATCATGAAACACGTCCCAAAAGTACTGAATAGTCTGATGATATCGGTGATAATCTCCCTTGTACTCCGTATTCTAAAACATACAATATATGATTATGGGTTAAATCATTTGATCCAAAACAATACCTATTTTTACTGCGCTCAAGATGAGCCTTTTGAAGCACTATGGAAAATGAAGAAATCATTCGTAATAAGCTATTTCCACATTTCCAAATGTTTTGTTCCCGAGAAAACAAATATCTTTTTAACTTATTACTACAAAACCAAATATAGACTAGTCAAAATTGAAAAAGATTGCACTCCACAGTTTAACATTTGCTGAAATTGAATATTAAGTTCAAATTTGGGCTGAAAACATCGTAAGAATAGGAGATGTTACTTGACGCTGCAATTTCTGCTTTGCCCACATTATTTTCCAAAGCTACTATACATTAAAGTTATAATTGATCTTATCACTTGTATTTCCACTAAACAGTGAGCTTTTGGACCTCCCCTCAAGAAAAATTACCAAGAAAAAACTGTAAATTAAGAAATGGCTTGTCACAAGCAATTTCTTCTTTTTACCCGATGTTTTCTAAACAGAAACTTGAAAAAATCTAGAATTTCATAACTTTAAGAATGTCATCAGCAACTCCTTTAAATTTGTATCAGTCTAAATTTATCTTCTGTAGTAATGGGTTAATCCAAGAATCACCTTATCAATGGAGGTATTGATGCAGACAACATACTTTATCCCTATATGTGAGGTAGGACCATGATATCAGGCTAGAGTTTTGAGATAAAATATTTATAAAAGGTAAATAGTCAAGGTCACAGAGTCAAGGTCATTGTCTAAATGAAAGCATCTTCTGAAGAATGCATGCGTTAACTACAAGTACCCTAGGAATAATTGATTAAGATAGAAAACGTTAAAGATTTTGGTTAAATTCTTTTAAAGGTCGAGATAACAAGATCACAGTTTCAAGGCCATTGTCTAAAATGAAAGCCTATCTCCTGACAAATACATGTATGAAATAGGAGCCCCCTAGCACTAGTTATAAAAGAGATATAAAAATGTAGACGGCAACACTGACACCTGAGGGTATGACAATAGCTCTGCCGAGACATTCGTCCTGGGCGAACTTAAAAAGAGAGTGATAAAGGAAAATATTTAATACAGAACACAGATATCTAACCTTTTCTAATTCATGGAAATCATAGTTCTCATTTCCTACAACCATAGCCTTTAACTCTTGTGGATGGAACAGTTCCTGAAATATCAACATTTTGTGTTACTGTAACTGATAGTACCAGTATAGGTTATAAAGCCTACTAAATCAAATCCCACATATTGACGCCCCTAGGGAAAAGGTATTGGGAAAACAGTATATTAGATGAAGAAATTGCTTGCAACAAGCAATTCCTTCATTATCCACAATGTTTTCTGCCCAAATAGTTAAAAAAATGGAAAAATTCATGAACTTCAAATCATCATCTGGGACTCCTTCCATTTTGGATCAGTCTAAAATGTTGCTGACCTGTGATGGGTTGACAAGTATTTCAGTTGTATCATTGTGACTGATGTACCTTACCATGAGCCTCTATACAATATTTTCACAAATTTGTACATCCACAACATTCAATACTTACCATCAACTGTTCATCCCTTTTAGTTACACATTATATCATTTGTCCATTTTTGAGAGACTTATGGGCCTTATTAGGGCAAAATGACAGATAGATTATTGAATTAGTCTTGGATGAAAAATGCTACCCTTGGATTGAAAGCACAATTTGTTATTAAGAAGGCTTGGATTTTTATCCTTCCCTTTTCTACCCCTGTTTTTTACATCCCCATGTCTTTATGCTTGAGAAAAGATTGTGAAAAAAGAGTAATTTAGTGTTCCAAAGCCTTTTCTTGGGGAGCATCAAAGAGCGGTTTTGTCTGGGAATGGGATACATAATGACTCTTCTAATATAAGGACCCAGGAACAATGAAATCAACTTTGTTATAAGCTATAAATGGTACAAGTATAAACTCATTCCCACTTGACAAAATTTCAGACTGTTTCAAAATCAGAGAAGTTGCAGACAGCATTTTAACTGTAGCCCATTCTTTGAATTTTGAATCAAACTGGGCAGAAAAATATTGTGAGAAAGAAGAAAGTGCAGATTATCAGCATTTTCTTCTTTTCAACAATGTTTCCTTTAGATTTTTTTCTTCTGCACGAAAAATACAAGATTGTGTGGTAGTGAGTTTAAACTTAAAAGTGATATTATGAAATATGGAGTTAATCATTTTCTTAAGACTTGAGCATAATTTACAGTTTTTGAGTTTGTATTGAACAACATCTTACCAAGACCCGTCCACCACACACTTTATGGAAGCCGGTATTAAAGGCACCAAATTGGGGATCTACCGACTTGGAGAAGATATAGTCTACATACAGATCCACAAACTCTTTTCTGAAACAAAAAATACAATCTGAAGTAAAATAAGTTTTCTGCTTATTCTTGATATTTCATATCCAACCTCATAAGATTTTGATAATTTTTTTTATCATATGTCAGCGACAAAAAGTAAAGTAATTCTTTCATCCTTTCCCGTTCAATCCCTGGCTTTTATGTCCCTGTGAATTTATAAAAAAGAAGAAAGCAATTCCTTCTTTTGACACAATATTTTCTACCCTGCTGAATGGTTACTTTTCGAATTAAATCCGATACAAATTTTTGTCTGCAAAACCTTTGAATTTGGACAGGTCTCAAATTTGTGAAAACAGGAATGGGTTAAAGTTTCAATAGGCAATGATGCATACCAAATATAAAAGCTCTAGGGCTTATGGTTTGGGAGTAGAAGATTTTCAAACATTTCTTTCTATATTTCTTTATAAAATCATTGATAAAAACAGTAAATTTGATTTTCATAGTAACATTATTTTTTTTTTATCATTTTGGTGGAGAGTTCATTTGGTGATTATATACCAGACATCAAAGCTCAAGGCATTATGACATTTAACTTACAAAACCAAACAAGGTCTGTTTGTGAAACACAATGCCCCTGCAACAGGACTAAACGTTTGACCTTGGCATATGACCTTGACCTTATCACATGACCTTGACATGAGGAGATGCATATTATTGAGATGTATCATCATGCCAAATATGAGCATTGTATCTTGAATAGGCTGGTAGTAATTGGTAATGTTGAGTTTTTTGGTTGAGTTTTGCAGACGGACAATGGTAAAACATTATGCCCTGGGTCTTTGGATGTGGGGCATAAAAAATGCTTCACAAAAATATCAACTCATGTTGAAGTTCAAAGTTCACTTCTGGTCTAGATGTATGATTTGATTGGTCAATTGATTGATAGATTGACAGCCACAACCCATCAATTTCCTTTAATTTCATGAAGATAACTCTTATGATTATTTTGGATTAACCCTTTCCTGTTTAACCACTGGTTTTTACGTCCCTGTGATTTTACACTCGAGAAAACATTGTGGAAAAAGAAGAAATTGCTTGTAACAAGCAATTTCTTCTTTTTCCACAATATTTTCTGCCCAAATAAATGGTTATTTTTCAAATAAAATCAATTTTAAATTTTCGTCTGCAAAACCTTTGAATTTGGACTGGTCTAAAATTTTGCAATTTTAGGAAAGGGTTTATCATGTTAATATGATTGTACTGAGGAAGCTTAAAATCAATTGGAAGCATTCAAAACAGTTTGAAACAGGAAACTTGCAATTCATTAGTGTTTTACTTAGGTAACCATTACTTTCATACCACACACTTGAATGGGTTCAAAGATTGTGATAAATGAGCACAAAGTATATGATTCTTGTCTACCCCAGGAAATTTCAGGACCGCTTGAGAAGGGATTACTTGATGGAGTGCAACTGTCCATCCAAAAATCAAAAGACCAATCAAATCATATGTCTAGACCGGAAAGGAATTTCGAACTTTAACATTGGTCAATATTCATGTGAAGTATTTTTGTAGGTTTGGCAACTTAAACATCCCAGATACAGCTTATTCAAGCTGTAGTTACAACATTTAAGTCCCCAACCAATGATTGATGTTGTACATGTACTTATATCTCTATCAGTATTAACCCTTTCCTGTTTAAACCCTTTTTTTTACGTCCATGTGATTTTGTAATTGAGAAAACATTGTAGAAAAAGAAGAAACTGTTTACTTTTATGCTACATGTAACTGACCAAAAATGTAGCAAAATAACTCTGTTTAACCTTTATCATGCTGTAAAAATTACCTTACTGAAATGCTGCAAATTCAAAGGGCTGAAAGCACTGATAGAACTTGTTCAAAAAATAAATATTTCTTTTAAAAATCAACTCATAAACAACTCTGGCAGGAAAAGTACAAGCAGGAGGTGTAGACTAAGATCAGCCCGCACATAAGTGCAGTCTGATCTTAGTCTACACCTCCTACCAAAACCGGAATATTCCGGGTTCAGCATGACAAGGGTTAATATTTGTCAAACTTCCTGTAGGAGATCAGTGGGTGTGGCCAGTGCTCCGACAATTCTAAGAATAGAAGGATAACCCAGTCAAATTATTTGATTTAATTGTATACAAACTTACCTATTTTCGTTAGTGACTGGTTTACTAGAACCTCCATCTACCAGATCAATTGTCTTCATCTCCCCAAATACTTCTTGGCTTATCTAGAAATGTTTAGGCATTTACGATGTAACATATCAAATAACAGACTATCTAACCCATTCTCATATAATCTACCTTAACCCTTTCCTGTTCAATCCCTGGTTTTACAGCTCAAAGATTCTATAATTGAAAACGTTGTTGAAAAAGGAGAAATTGCTTATCATAAGCAATTTCTTTTTTTTTTCACAATATTTTCTACCCTACCAAATGGTTATTTTTTCAAATAAGATCAATTTAATATTTGCGCCTTCAAAACCTTTGAGATTGTGTGGGTCTAAAATTTTGTAAAATAGGAAAGAGTTAAGGATGTCCTAAAAAATGCAATTGTTTTTTATGCCAAAAAGACACAGATTGTTAAAATTTCTTGAACTAAAAATTGTCATCTGCAACTTCTTTGGATTTTCACCATTCCTAAATTTGCTGTCTGGAAATTTTGGATGGGGTTTTACACAGCTTTCAACAATCTTTCAGTTATATCGCGGCGGCCGGAGCACCTAACAATTGATTCCTGGTTTTTCTCACACCAGTACCGCCATCACATCCTTTCCTAGCCCCCAGCTGCTATCCCACATAGGTCTACAATTATCGACCCATTGGTGGGAGACAAATAATCGGAAAAGATGGGTGCCGCCGTCTGGGATCGAACCTTGGGCCTCTAGATTGACAGTCTGACGCGCTTCCAACTGCGCTATGACGGTGGCTATCTATCTGGAAATGGTTAAACAAATATCCGCAAACTTTCTTAAAAAAGAAAGTAAGGCAGTAAACAAAATGTGAAACACTAATGCAAAACAGCAAATTTTTCAAACAATTTCAAAAGACTGACCTTGAAAAATGACCTTGACCTTTCATGATGAGATGAACCTCAGTATAGCAGATGTATGTCCCTGAGAGCTAATATCATGCAAAGTATCATCTTTGTACTGCTAAGTGCAAATATATGTTAAGTTTTAATAAGGATTTAATGTGTGACGCATCAAGATTTCAACCTAGTTTTATAAATGACCAACAGGCGGTAAAACAGTACAATAATTTAGCCCAATCTTTCCATGGTTTTAGGGACATATACAGAGATTATGCAGTAATGAATCAGGACATAATGTAATACAGCTGATGTTATTCAAAACAGTTGTCTCCTAATGTTTTCAGATGAAACAGTATCTACATCTATCATAACTTAGTAATATGCAAAGATACCTGCCAGTGCATATATTTGTGTAATTTTGCAAGGGTAGGTATGTCGCAAATGTTTGTAACTGCAAAAAGAGGAGCCACAGTGCATTTAGGAAACATTGTTTGTGGAAACATGAAAAGGTTTACAGTATTTGTAAATACAACATGTACTAGATAATCCATTTATCTGATGCAGGATTAATTTATAGAGAGATCCTACCTGAAAGTAAAGACAAAATGTATCCTCGACGTCACTGTTTTGGTAGTTCAATAAGTCTGTTAAGTTCCTGTAAACATACATGAATACAACTTTAGATGCATTACCTGTCATTCAGTCTGCCAATTGACCAATGGCTTGCCCCACCAACTTACTTTAATGGCAGGTTAGTGACCTAAACGTCATAATTACAGCTTGAACAAGTGCATGTCATATTGCGATGCAATACAGGAGTCCCCCACCGGTTTAAAAAAGTCCTATTTATAGTAAACCTTTTCACTTTAATTTTGGATAAGTGTAAAATTTATTGCTTGTGAAAGGTTTAAATAGAGGATAATTGTTTGTTTCAATGACTGTTGTTAAATATTGCAAATTTAATAATTAAAATAATCAAAGGGCAAAAAATAAAAAAAAAAAATTAGTCGTAGGAGAGAAACAGTTCTTATAATACAAGGTTAAAAACAATAAAGGGCAATAACTCAAACAATGAGCATGGCAGGGTAACAGTTCTTGTACATAACAACTCTCCACATTGTGAGTTAGTAAAGTTTCAAGTTCCTAGCACTTATGGTTAAGGGAATATGCACCAGACAAAAATGTAAAGTTAAAAATAACAAAGGGCAATAACTAAATCAAAGCCCTGAAGGGCCTGAGAGTTGCGACAACGACAGACTGTCTGGAATTCATTACTTAACATAAACTGAAGTCTGTTGGCCCTTGACTGATCAAATGAGATTGATCCACTTAAAAGTAAATTCTGTGTGTGTATTTCTGTTTATTTAATTCTGTGTTAGTGAGTTCTATTTTCAAAGCCTAGTGTGATTGTATCTTGCATTTAGGTAGTATTTTCTTACAATTGACTTCATATTACACAGGTTACTTAAAAGAATCATGGATTAAATTATCTGAGGTGAATTGTGTTTTGAAATACGAACATTTTCCCAATATTTATAGACATCAGAGAAAATTTCTTCTCAGTGTTGCACAACAAGCTCTGGAAAGCAGTTTTAAATCACCATAACAAATTTAGAAGACAGAGTTAATTGGGTAGAAAGTAACTTCTTGATGTATAAATCTGGTTTCTGTTTCTCATCAGAGGTACTTTCAGTGATTTGATTATACAAATTATTGAACTCCAAATCCCAACTGAAATTTTAAATGAATACTAAAATAAATAAAACTCAATCCATATAATAAAAGGTTCGTACATATCATCTAGGAAAAAAATAAATAGGGTTAAGGTCGGACATTTTTGAGTACACATGATGTAATGAAAATAATCTTTTCTCTGCTTCATATGGGTATGTAACTAAGAGATCTTCAGGTATCTTTAGAAAATATATGCCTTAATTCGCCTGGGCTTCAAAGTTGAAAATATTTCAAACGTATATTTCCTTATATCGCATTCAACGCGAGAAGGTTCGGTGCGAGAATCACAGAAAATCGGTTCGAAAAATTATTTTACTAAATTGGGGAAAGCCCGGGCCAGGGCGGTACAAACACAATTTTTGTTCAAGACAAATCATATTTGACATGCAATCAAATTATAACCTTTAACAGGAAGCGCAGGAATTGCAGTAGACTGAGAAAACCATGATCTAATTCGGCGTTTCCATCCATCTGGTAGGTAAGTCAAATCAGCCTATCAAAGATATGACATTAATCTCGGATATAACCATCGTCTCGAGGGTGAATGCCTTTACTCATCAATAAATAATCTTTACCGATTGTCACCAAATCAAACAACGACTCGGATTTAAATCAGGAATCAACATTCTCGTTTAGTATCAGGGCAGGATATAAACAAGTGCACAGGCATGCGTCATACTCCAAATAGTGTTGATAATAATGTGCATTCAGTAGGTTAGGTATGCCCCAGCATATTTGAAATCACAAATAACTTCACAAAATCATTATTTGATACATTGATGTTAGTATTAATGACAGATTAAAGCATTTTATCCTTAAAAATACCAAAATAAGTTAATATCGTCTATGCAATTCCCTACGGACCAATATAATATATACGAAGCTGTACGGCCCGTATCACTTATACGGCGTGTTTCAAGTATCGTATGTATCTATGCTCAATTTCGTTGATAATTTGTTTCATCAGAGGTAACAGATATGAGATTTGTATTGCATTTGCAGATATATTTCTAAGAAATATAAAATGACGTGAAGATACACGCTGTCCTTTCGAATTTAGGGTCTTTTAATCAAAACTGACGATCTAATTATTTGTATGTATCGAGGTTATTTACGCGTTGAATGTAGTTGGCTTGTAAAGTCAAAAGTTTTGAAAAAATTAGGATAATTTTGTAATGAAACCTTTCAAAATGATGCCATCTTTTAAAAGAGTGTCCAAAAATTTATAATTTGGGCTGGTAACACAGAATGAGCCTATTTAAGAAACGACAATGTCAGGGAGGTTATTTGTCCTGGGCCATCGGAGGAATACATGAGATAGTTAAATCGTGCGATGACAATGAGTAGCTTCAAACCTTCGGTTTGCCGCAACTCAAAAAATAGGCAAGCTAGAGTTATTGTTCTTGAAAATGACACTTATCAACATTGTGATCTATAAGTATATAAAGTTTCAAGTTCCTGGCACTTATGGTTTAGGAGATATGCTCCCTACAAAAGTGTGACAAATGGAAGCCAGATGGACAGACGGACGGAATTTAGCAAACTCATAGTCCCCCAACCGGTAACCGGCAGGGGACCAATACGCTATAGATACAACATTTAAGCTCCAAAACCAACAAAGAAGTTTAACAAAAATGCTGGAAAATGTTGGAGTTCAGGACTCACTTCTGGTCAAAGTGAGTTATTTGATTAGTCGACTGAATATTTAATTGCCAGCTGCAATTGGTCCATCAGATAACACCTGCGTTTCTCCCCATTACACCTTTCAAGAAATCCAACAGAGGTCAATCATTCCTGCCAAAAATCATTCATATCAGATCGTAAGATTGGCCAAGAAGATTTTCTTAACATTTCAGGATATGTTCCATATAGCACTGATAAGTCCAGCCCATAAGACTCATGTAAATTTCTTGAACAAATCTGAATCATTGCTGTAAAATTTGGTTGAATTACACAACACAGTTTTAGAAGAGATGATGCTAAAAGAAAAGTTTTCACCCCGAAGGATGCACAACAGACAACAGGCTATGAGAATAGTTTTGTCCATTGGAGCAAAACAAAAAGTGATTTTGTGGTAATTTGGTTAACTACTCAATCTACACATGAGTACGAAACTGTTTCATTAATAGTAATTTCAAAAAGATGGTCACTTACTTTGCGACTACAGGCATATACTCTACCAAATCTTCCAAACCAGGAGTTCTGAAATAACAATTTGATTGTTTGTGTCAGACAGAAAAATGATTTTTGTAAGGTACACAAAGAAAATCTTTTGAAAGCAAGCTAGTATGATTTTTACCAATTACTTTTTAAAAGGGTTGTTAGCTATGACACATGACTGAGGGTATACTTGTTTCAGTTTTACATTTCTTTCACTATTTTTGTCTGTTTGTTTGATATTTGTATGCTTTTTTCTACTTTATACAAAAAGTTGAAGATATTTATTACATCATTACCGCATTTTGTGATAAGGTTGATTGGATAAAGGTAATTATAAAAATTGTTTTTCAAGTTTCCTTGTTAACCCTTTTCTGTTCAATCCCTGGTTTTTATGCCCCTATAATTTAAAATTGAGAAAACATTGTAGAAAAAGAAAAAAATTGTAACAATTTCTCCTTTTTCTACAATTTTTTTCTATCCTACTGACTGGTTATTTTTCAAATTACATCCACTTAAAATTTTCGTGTGCTTAACCTTTGAATTTGGACAGGTCTAAAATTTTGCAAAACTGGAAAGGGTTAACTATCTACTTACCTATTCAGCAGTTTTTTGAAGAGGGCTAAAGGAAAGTTGAGCTGGATGAGAACAGAGTTATAAATAGCAAGGCCACACAAACATCCTATTAGTAGATACATGGAGTTGTCCTCTAGAGCCTTAAAATATACAAAATGATATGACATGAAGATTTACAAAGCCATTGATGATTGTTTGATAAGAACACTCCACCTACACTGCATAGCCCCTTGACAGGTGGCATGAAACTTTATACAAACAGAAATGAAATATACATAAGATATTTAAAGGCACAATCACATACAATTAGAATGCCATAGTATATGTTTACCCATTCCCACACAATCCCGCTTTTTTACACCCCCTCAAGAAAAAATCTTGAACAATGAAGAAATTGCTTGAAAAAATTAGTTTCCACATTATCCACCTTTATCTTACCAAAAAAGTAAAACAATCCATCATCTTGAAATAGTTGTCTGTAGCTTCTTTCAATTCGAACCATTCTGTAATCTTTTCTTCTGGTGTGCACTTTGTACTGATCCCTCAATTGGTTGGAAGTACTTTATAGTGACAATATTACAGCTGAATAGCATGTGCCAAAATAACAGGACATTTTCAGCCTTAATAATTGACCTTGACCTTATCAGATGACCTTCACTTTGTCATTAAGCAGATGCATATCAACAAGAAGGACCCTCAAACAAAATATGAGCAATTTCACCTGAACAGTGTTGATGTTATAGCAAACTGCTTAGTTACAATTAGTGTTACCAGATGGCAAAATTTTAGACTGGTCCAAATTGAAAAGAGTTGCAGATGACAAGTTAAAGTTTATGAAATTTTTGATTTTTTCAACTTTCTGGGTAGAAAACATTGTGTAAAATGAAGAAATTGCTTGTACAAGCAATTTCTTCATTTCCCACAATGTTTTCTAAAGCATTTTTCTTGAGGGGCGTCCAAAAGCATCAATGAGTGGGAATGGGTTAAACAAGAGATAACATTGTCACAAAACCAGGTTTTCAATCATAGGTTCATCAAAATCCTTCAAGATATGGAGGAGTAGTTGCATACTTAAGGATTTTGACAGTAAGCCTCCTTTTTCGATGCAGTATCAAATCACAAAACACTGATAATGCAAAGTAAGTCAGATGAAGATAAACTTTGGTGAAAATTTCATCAAAATATGTAAAGAATTGTAATAGTAGTTGTCAATACAAGAATTTTAAGTCTCCTTTTAGCATGGCTCGACATTTAATTACAAAATGCTTATAATAAACAGTGTACACTTGGTCATTTGAAGACAAATATTTGGTGAAAATTTCATCAAAATCTATGAAATATTGTAGGAAGAGTTGTGCAAGCAAGAATTTTCAGAATAAGTCTACTTTTTGCATGATACAGCAATTAATCATAAAACGCTTATAAAATGTGCTAGGTCACATGAAGACAAAAACTTGGTAAAAAGTTTATCGAAATTCATCAAGAATTGTCCGAGTAGATAGGTACACAAGAATTTTGACTTTAAGTCTCCTTTTTGCATGACATTGCATTGAATCTCAAAACACTGATAATATGCAATAGTTTACAAAAAGGCAAAAATTTATTAAAAATTCATTAAAAATCAATCAAGAATTCTAGGAAAAAAAGGGCACACAAGAGGCACTCATTCGGTTCACTGGCTTGAATTAACTTATCATTAAAGTAATTTAGTTTTCTGTAACATAGTTGGCAACTCATTTAAGTAAGAATTATTTTTTTGTAACTTACTTTAATTCATTCCCATACAACAAAATTCTAGACTGGTACAAATTGAAAGAAGCTACAAAGGATAATTTCAAGTTGATGGAATTTCAAATTTGTTTGTCTTTTTGAATAGAAAACATTGTGGACAATGATTGCTTGATACTAGCAATTTCTTCATTTTCCACAATGTTTTCCAAAGCCTTTTCTTCAGGGGCATAAGATGGGTCAATAATTGCTGACACTAAAAATATCCCCTTTTTGGCAATTGGGATTACTTTTTTTTTCGGTTATGCTTTGCAAACAGACCGACGGATGGAAAGACCGAATGACAGACAGACAGGCAATGGTAAAACAATATGCCCCCGATCTTTTGATGTTGGGGCATAGAAATAACTTGTTTGGGGTATGAACATTGTGAGAAAAAAAAAATAAATTGCTTATTACAAGCAATTTCTCCTCTTTCTGTAATATTTTACAAAGCTTCATTTCTTCAGTGCTTGAAAGTGCAGGAATGAGTTGTAATGGGTTAATCTTTATTGTACAAATTAGAGCAATTACCAAAATATAATACCGGTCTAACTTTAATTCAAAAGATAAAAAATTTAATTAAAATGGAAAATAAGTGTCATTTTGGGTACATTTTGTTACAAGCGATTTTTCCTTTTTGTCAGTTTTCCTCAATTCTTTTCAGGGAAGGTGTTAAAAGTTAGGATCAAAGACTTCAACAACTAATTCTTCAAATACTCACAAAAGAAGAGAACCACTGCATTCTAGAATCTTCATTTGTTGTAAACATTCCATATTTGGGATCCAGTAATTCTCTAAGTAGTAACATGAAAAACTCCTGCAAAACATTTTAAACATTTTGTAAAGACCTTGAATGTACAACCACTAGTCTTCACACCTTCTTTGCAAACTGATTTTATAAATGATTTTGGCTTGAAAGGGACAAGCATGAGATGTAGCCTAAGATCAGACAGCACATATGGTGCAGGCTGAACTTTGTCTATATATCCTGCCAAAAGAGGAATATTCTGGGTTCAGCATGAGAAGGGTTAAATAAAAAATCAAAGGCCTGAAAGCACTAGTCAAAGGTAAATTTCATTTTGTAAACAAGTCTTGGTTGCAGGAGACAAACAGGGGGTGTAGACTAAGATCAGACTGCACTTATGTGCAGTCTTATCTTTGTTTTTCCATCCTGCCAAAACATGAATATTCCAGGTTCAGCATGACAAGGGTTAAATTGAAAAAGTAATATCATTTCCTCACCGATTTCAATATCAAAATGGGTTCCAAAAGTGTAAAAATTCAGATTTTCTCTACTTGTCCCCAGACAAGTAAGACAATATTTTCTACTTGTCCAGAATTAAAATGAACTTGTCTGCAAAAAGTGAAAAAAGAGAAGTATTTTGAGTAACAAAGTTAATGCATTTTATTCATCAACAACAAGATTCAAGATGTAAAATCAATTTGCTTATTCTCAAGAATTTGTTTGCACAATTGATGCACAGTTCACAACACCAGTAGAGGGATATTGGACACTGGAATATCACAAGAGCTTACTCAAGTAAATGAAAATTTCACAACCATTTGAACAAAATCAGGGAAAAGGCTTCTTTTCAAATGTACAAAAAGGATTTATTTTTGTACAAGATTTCAATATCTCTGCTGATAGATAGTCAATATTGTGTAAAAATGAACAGATTTTGTACGGTGTTTGGTTAATAGGGGATTTTTGTTAACTTGCAAAAGAGGTCATTTTAAATTCCTTCTTTATTTCTTTAGGGCTCCGCCCTTGGGGACCAAGAGTGATGATTTTTGAAATTCTGAAAGAGGTCATTGTACTAATGCATCATGCCAAATATCAAAGCTCTACACCTTCTGGGTTAGGAGGAGATAAATTTTCAAAGTTTTCATTAAAATTTCAGTTTTGTTGATAAGGCAACCAGAGTTTTTAACGGATTTCAATTCTTCTAGCAATTTCTAAAGGGCACCACCCAACGAACATTCCTGCCAAATTTGGTTGAACTTCGCCCAGGGGTTTGGGAGGCGATGTCGTTTAAAAATTCCTTCTATATTTCTATATAAGCCCCATCCCCACCCCCTGGGACTCTTCCCTTGGGGACCCGAGGGTGATGATTTTAGCAATTCTGAAAGAGGTCATTGAACTGATGCTTCATGCCAAATATCAAGGCTCTATGCCTTCTGGGTCAGGAGGAGATAAATCTTTAAAGTTTCATTAAAATTTCAGTTTTGTTGCCATGTCAACCAGAGTTTTTACCAGATTTCAATTCTTTTAGTATTTTTTAAAGGGCACCACCCAAGGAACATTCCTGCCAAATTTTGTTGAAATCTGCCCAGGGTTTGGGAGGACATGTCATTTTAAGATTGTTGACACACGACGTACAACTCACGACGCACGACGGACGCCAGACAGAGGATGATCAAAATACCTTACCATGAGACCTTCGTGCTCAGGTGAGTTAAAAATAAATCAGATTAATCAATAAGCAGATTTTAACATAATTTTACACTACAGAGTTTGAAAAATACTGAAAAAAAACCCAACTGGTAAACATTTAAAGTCAAGAATTTTAATAAAAAGCTTGCATTTAACCCCTTGGCATATCAACATTACAAAGGTTTCAATTAGAATGGAGTAAATGGAAGAAGGAATAAACTCAATACTACAGGTATCAAGCAAATTCAATAGTCTTGTAGACTGGAAAAAGTCTGTCTTCAATCTATCACTTAATAGGATTATGTCATTTTGTGAGACTTGGGACTGGTGACAAGTGTTAAATGATTTATTCAGCCGACATACTCATGGCTTGTTAGATAAGACTTGACTTGCTTGTGAGATAAACCTTGATTTGCTTGTGAGATAAGCCTTGATTTGCTTGTGAGATAAGCCTTGATTTTCAAACAAAACATGACCAGGAAAATCAAAACATTTGAATCATCATTAATGAGTATATGTTAACCTTTTCCTGGACAAACCCGGGATTTTAAGTCACTGTGATCTTATACTTGAGATAACATTGTGGAAAAAGGAGAAATTGCTTGTAACAAGCAATTTCTCCTTTTCCCACAATATTTTCTACCACATAGGATGGTCAGATTTCACATTGCATGCATTTTTCATTGTCATCTGCAACCTCTTTCAAATTGGACCAGTCCAAAATTTCATAAAACAGGAAAGGGTTAATATAACTTATCTTAACAATCAAGAAAAACACTGAAACATGTACATGTAGTACTTCACTAGATTGAAGATGTTATGATTGACAATTTGGAATTCATTTTTATGTGAATAACTAAATTTTATCCTGAACAGTAAATGAGCCACCCTTGTTTATAGTTGTAGCCTTTAGAGAAAATATGGGATTTCCAATGAAGTCATAAAATTTTATACACCAACATGGAAATCTTGATGCCAAATATTCACTTAACTGTGGTCTCTCTTTGGAATCCATCATATATTTGCAGATCTACAGGTGGTATTGTGAAACAAATTAAAGGTATCAATTTCTAATTTTAAAACTTTGTTTCCCATATAATTACATTTTCAATCACAGACCACTACATTGTCAGGGAGACAAAAAGTTCCTGAAATTATAACAAGTGGGCCTTAGATGCCTGAGATGCTCTCCTGGCTATCACGGTTTCCCCCAACTTAATCTGATATTTAACAAGAGGCCCAGTGGGCCTTAATGGTCACCTGAGTAAAAGAGCATCAAGACAAGTGATTTTGTTTGAAAGAATTAGAAAAAGGTCCACCAAAGGAACATTCATGTGAAATTTGATTAGAATCTACCTAGTAGTTTTAAAGAATTTTGCAATCAAAATTTCTGTTAGAAATTAATTTTGTTTCCATAACAAAGTTCATGGAACAAAATTATTTTTAGCAGTTTGGAAGAGGATTGTGCAAGGAACACCCCTGTTAAGTTTGGTTAAAAATTGGCCCAGTATTTTTCAAGATATAGTTGTTTAAAGAAAAGTTTACGCATGCACAGATGCACGACGGACACAGGACCATGACAATAGCCCCGCTGGCCTTTGGTTAGTGTAGCTGAAAATGTGGACTTTATTGTGTAAACAAGAGAAATACCCACGTGATGATACTAAATACGAAATATCAAAGCTCCATCATCTTCAGAGTTAGTTTCAAATGATGGCATACTTTTGAGCCCTGTACCATAATTTAAAAAATCTTGCTAGAAGTCTTCTAGATGATGGTTGCTACGGACAAAATATAAAAACTCTAAGCCAAGCTGCCCAGTGGTTCTTGAGAAAACGATAAAAAATGTTTAAAAGTTAACGGACGACGGACAAACAATGATTGCAATAGGTCACCATGACCATTCGGTGGTGACCTAAAAATATGAATTTCTTAACATGATGAACTTTGAACCCTGGCGTAGCCCGATACATGACCCCAGGTACATAAATTTCACAAACTTTAGTATACCTGTCCTACCAGTCATGCAAATATTTAAGCTCTTGCATTAAGGGTTTATTAGAAAAAGATTTTTTAAGAAGTACAAAAATTTACCCCTTTCTGCCCCCAACTGGGGCCCCTTTTACCCCAAGCCCCCCCCACCTCTTTTCACAAACTGGAATTGGCATCCCCAAATGATGCTTCCGACCAAGTTTGGCTGAAATCCCCACAGTAGTTCTTGAGAAGAAGATGAAAATGTTTAAAAGTTACCAAAAATGACCCCCTTTTGGTCCCCATTTTAGGGCCCCCTGACCTCCAGCCTTTTAATTTTCACAAATCTGTATAATCAGTACCCAATGATGCTTTTCACCAAGTTAGTTTGAAATTGGCTTAGTACTTCATCAGAAGAAGATGAAAATGTGAATTCTTTAACATGATGAACTTTGACCTCTAGGTGTGGCCCCATACATGACCCCAGGGACATGAATTTCACAATTTATAATATACCTGTCCTAGTTGTCATGCACACAGAATATTTAAGCTCTGGCATTAACGGTTTATTAGAAGAAGATTTTTTAAGAAGTACAAAAATTTACCCCTTTCTGCCCCCAACTGGGGCCCCTTTTACCCCAAGCCCCCCCAACCTCTTTTCACAAACTGGAATTGGCATCCCCAAATGATGCTTCCGACCAAGTTTGGCTGAAATCCCCACAGTAGTTCTTGAGAAGAAGATGAAAATGTTTAAAAGTTACCAAAAATGACCCCCTTTTGGTCCCCATTTTAGGGCCCCCTGACCTCCAGCCTTTTAATTTTCACAAATCTGTATAATCAGTACCCAATGATGCTTTTCACCAAGTTAGTTTGAAATTGGCTTAGTACTTCATCAGAAGAAGATGAAAATGTGAATTCTTTAACATGATGAACTTTGACCTCTAGGTGTGGCCCCATACATGACCCCAGGGACATGAATTTCACAATTTATAATATACCTGTCCTAGTTGTCATGCACACAGAATATTTAAGCTCTGGCATTAACGGTTTATTAGAAGAAGATTTTTAAAGAAGTACCAGAAATTACCCCTTTTTGCCCCCTATATGGGCCCCTTTGACCCCCAGAACCCCTATTTTCACAAACTGGAATTGGCATCCCCCAATGTTGCTTTCTACCAAGTTTGGTTGAAATCCCCCAGTAGTTCTTGAGAAGATGAAATATTTAAAAGTTACCAAAAATGACCCCCTTTTGGTCCCCATTTTAGGGCCCCCTGACCCCCCAGCCTTTTAATTTTCACAAATCCGAATAACCATTACCAAATGATGCTTTTCACAAAGTTTGATTGAAATTGGCTTTGTACTTCATCAGAAGAAGATGAAAATGTGAATTTTTTAACATGATGAACTTTGACCTCTGGGTGTGGCCCCATACATGACCCCAGGGGCATGAATTTCACAATTTATAATATACCTGTCCTAGTTGTCATGCACATAAAATATTTAAGCTCTGGCATTAACGGTTTATTAGAAGAAGATTTTTAAAGAAGAACCAAAAATTACCCCTTTTTGCCCCCGATTGGGCCCCTATGACCCCCAGAACCCCTATTTTCACAAACTTGAATTGGCATCCCCCAATGATGCTTTCTACCAAGTTTGGTTGAAATCCGCCCAGTAGTTCTTGAGAAGAAGATGAAAATGTTTAAAAGTTAACGGACGACGCACGACGCATGACGGACGACGCACCACGACGGACAAACGATGATTGCAATAGGTCACCATGACCATTCCGTCAGGTGACCTAAAAGCCAAAATTGCTAAAAAAAAACCAAACTGGTTTTGGTCCTTATTTAGAGCACTGATTAAATTTACCAGGTATAATGTGTTTTGAATGCCCATTTATGTAGATAAGGATATTATAAGACCTCATGCAACTTAATGTCAAAAGAGTGAGGATTGTATGAGCATGACCTTGCTCACTACTGATATAGTACAGCTAGAACAAAAATGAACAGTTTAAAGGTTAAGCTATCTAGAAGTTCCCCACTATCATAAAGATGTCAACTAAGTCAAGCCCCACCTTTCTAACTCCACCCTCATCCTGAGCCTCCTCCCCTACAAATATAACCTGCAATAAAATGTACACACACTGTTAACCCATTACCGAACAGAAAAATTTTTAACTGGTCCAAATTGAAAGGAGTTGCAGACGACAATTTCAATTTTATGAAATTTTAGATTTTTTTACATGTTTCTGTATGAAAAACATTGTGGAAAATGAAGAAATTGCTTGTTACAAGCAATTTCTTCATTTTATACAATGTTTTTCCAATTGTTTTCATTTGGGGCGTCAAAATGTGTCATTGTGTGGAAATAGGTAAAGAAATACTCCAAGCCATATCAGACAAGAAAGAAGGCTAAAATTGATCATTCAAAGAAAGACAAGCCTTGTCCCATTAACCCTTTTCCTTGTGAAATATTAAGTTAGCTGTACAGGACTGAGGCATACTAAATTACAATGATAGATTACTGAAAGAAATATGAACTGCAAATTCCATTTGTTTGTGAAATATTTTGCAGCATACATCACCTGTTAGTTGATTCAAAGGAAAGGTTACTGTAATTAACGTAACATTCTTTTTAAAACAGGAGCACTGCATATGGATGCAATAGCTCAACTGTTCAAGAGCTTGATTTTGAGTAAAACTTCTCAGTCAAAAAAAGGGGATTTTTGGTTAAAAAAATTCATTTGATGTTATTTTACTTGTTGATATATATGGTTCTTTGATGGTGAATATATTCTATATTCTGAGTATCAAGTGATAACAACCTGGTTACAACACACCTCAGGCTTTCTCTGCAAACAGCAGGGCTAATAAAGTGGTCATAATGGCCCTAAAGTGGTCAAATGATATTACTGTCAAGATTAACAATTTGACCCATTTTTCAGCATTTTTGATCTTCTGTTGTCACCAAGTAACAAACTCATACTAACTCCTATTTATTTTTATCTAGGTATATGTAGGTTGAATGAGCGAATGAGCACAAATGAGTCAAACATTCAGACCAAATTTCAGGTTGACTGAGAATAAAGACCTTGGATGGGTATACAAAGCTTTTCTAAGAATTTAACTTGGGACCTAGTTTTTGACCTAAAGTTACTTAATTTCCTCAGATGAGCTAAAACAAGAGTTGTCAGTGGACAGCAAGGTAAGGTAAGGCTTGACTATTCCCTGTGCTGGATAGAAAAAGTAATTCAATGTAAACAAAGGGCAAATTCAATTTAACACTAGCAAGAAATTCACAACTAGAGGCACTTGAGCGCCTGATTTGCTCCACCAGCCTGAATTTACTTATTATTCCTGACAAGTTTGGTGGAAAACCATCTTGGAGTTTGCAAGAATAAGATTTTCAAAAATTCACTATATACCATACTATAAACAATGATCATTCTAGTGAAATTTGGTTGAAATTTATCCAATGGTTTCAGAGAAGAAGATTTTAAAAGCTTTCACAATACATGGAAATAAGCCCCTCCAAATAAAGCAATGTTTTCTCTCCTATCAAAATTCTTTGAAGAAATCTAATAAAGAGTCACCCAAGGATCAATCCAGTATAATTTGGTTGAAATTCATCCATTGGTTTCTGAGAAGAACAATTTTGAAGTTTTCACCATATATGGAAAATAGCTCCGCCCATTAAAGCCATGTTTTTCATCTGATTAGAATTCTTTGAAGGAAAGGGTCATCCAAGGATCATTTTTATGAAATTTGGTAGAATTCTGTTTAGTACTTTCTGAGGAGAAGATTTTAAAAGTAAAATTTAAGAACGGACAGACGCATGGATGTACGAACACACACAGAGGGACGCACGACGGACATAACGGCATGACAATAACTTACTGACTTTCAGCCAGTGGAGCTAAAAATGGATGCCAGACAAATGCCAGTGTAAAATGATGAGATTAAACTCAAGAGAAATGTTTCAAACCAGTAGGTTGATCAAACCAGTACCTTGATCAGTACCTTGATCAAACAAGTAGGTTGATCAAACCAGTACCTTGATCAAACCAGTACCTTGATCAAACCAGTATCTTGATTAAACCAGTAGGTTGATCAAACCAGTACCTTGATCAGTACCTTGATCAAACCAGTATCTTGATTAAACCAGTAGGTTGATCAAACAAGTACCTTGATCAAACTAGTACCTTGATCAAACCAGTACCTTGATCAAACCAATACCTTAATCAAACCAGAACCTTGAGTAGATACAAAAATATCAGATAAAGCAATGCCAAGTTTTAGAGAAATACAAAGATTTGAAGGTAAAAAATTTTAATGAGGAATTTCTAAGACAAAATCAAAGGCCTGAACAGCCTCAATGCAGTCAGGACTGTATATTAACAGTTTTTATGATAGTTGAAGCCATTCTCTGATTTGTCTGTTAAGTTTTCCTAATTATGAAATCACATTTGAAGACTTCTATCTTCCCCCCCCCCCCCCCCCGGACAAAATCCCAACCCTGTTTTCTCACAAATAACTGACTTGATCAACAGCGCAATTGCCGAATTCAGACAAAATATATGAAAGATAGTTTAAGGAGCATCACCCTCCAATATTTCAAAAGATAATAACTGTAGTTACAAGAATTTAGCAGAAACCGGCAAAATTCAGCATGCGGAGAATAATTAAATTCTACCCTTACCTTCCTGGTGTATCAAAATTGAATAATCCGTAAATTTCTACAGGTCTACAAATGGGCCCCTACCGATATACAAAGTTCTCCCGAAATTTGCCCTTTAATTAACTCCCTTGATTCTACTGGGTAGTTGTGGTTTAAATTTCAACAAAGAGTATATAAGGGCTGAGACTAAAAGCGTCTGTTTTGGAGATAATTAATTATTTTTTTGGTATTTCACGCATAAGAATATTGAGTACTTTTGTAATACTTATAGATTATGAAAATGATTTGGTAGATTTTATTTACGTTGACACGTTATAATCGTCTTCCCGTCCGAGTTTCATCCAGTTTTCATATTCTACTTCTCATTTTCGAAACAAAATTAGAAAAAGTGTCCTTCATGGTGAATTGTTGCTTTTGTTTCCTTGGCTTGAGAATATCTATTGAAACATGTAAACAGACAAAACAACAACGGGGGGAAACAAAAGTATTGCGATAAAAGGAGTATTTTACAAGGAATTTCTCCAAATCTGAGCGATCCATTATTTTTGATACAAATGAATTTTAATATTTCGTCTGTATCCTATTTCGTTCTGAGATTTTTTTATCTACAAAGGTTCAAATGGTAAGTTATTCTTAAGAATTATCGATGTCCGTCCATAAACTCCTGTTTTAATCCAAGTAACTTGCACGTTTTGAATCGGAATCTTTGATTACCCAATAGTCCACGGGTGGTATCCGGATATATCTCATAACGATCGGCTATTTGCTTTGATTTTCACATGACTGCCCAGATGTACTTCTTTTGACTAATTAACAAGGGAGTCGGTTGACTTATATTATTTGGAATTTATCTAGTTCAAAAGATTGATTAATGTTTTATCTTTCTGTCCATATATTATATGCAAAATGATGTGGTTTGGTCCCTAAGTAAAAGTACACTATCAGAGAATAAATGCTCCTATTTTGCATAGAATCAGATATTTTTCAGAATTTGATACAGAGGAATGTTGAGTACTCTTAAAATACTCTTAAAATATGGAATTGTTGTGGTAGTTTACATTAACGTTGACACGTTTTAAACCTTTTTCTCTCCCGACCTAGGAACCAATTTCATTCTCGTCCAGTTTTCATATTTTACTTCTCATTTTCGAAAAAAATTAGCAAAGGCCTCTTTTGTAGGAAATCATTGCGTTTACTTCTTTTACTTGAAAAGACTTATTAAAACAAGGAAACCACACAACAACAACCAAGAATAACAATGTTGTGATAAAGAGTACTTTTTACGCCGATTTTCTCCACATCTGACAGATCCATTATTTTCGGTACACATGACTATTAAAATTCGTTCATATCCTCTTACGTTCAGAGATTTTTTTCTGTAAAGGGTTAAATGGTAAATCAAATTTAAAAGTTAACGATGACCTCTCATAAACTACTGTTTTAATCCAAGTAACTTGCATGCTTCTGATCGGTATCTCTGATTGCGTAATAGACCAAGGGTGTTATTTTGGATATACACTGGATATATCTCATAATGATCGGTTATTTGCTTTTGATTTTCACCCGATATCCCCTTATTAAAAGTGATAAAGGAAGTCGTTTGCTATTCCCTCTAATTCTAAGGAAATTACTAATCTGTACATTTTAAATAGGATTACAAATGCAAGAGGTAAAGGAAATCTATTTTAAAACGTTTCTCATTTAGAAAAATTATATGTTAAAGTAAGAAAAATCTGAATAAAAACATGTCTAAGATCACTTTTTTACAAAAAAAGATTTGAATATTTAGTATATATACATTGTATCATATATTTCATTGCATGATATATCTCAATATAGTAATAAGAATTTGGTATCGACTAAATGGATTAAAACGTTCAAAAAGATTGTCTTAGTTTGATCTTTGTAACACTTCTTACGGTCATCTCTTTTATATTTCCACTTTTTCATTTCTTACTTTTTCTCAACTACTTAAATACATGAAATGATATATAGAACAATAAATTAAAAAACATTCAGAAGGATAGAAATACTGTGTAAAAGGAAAAAATTGCTGCAAGGACATTATTTTTCTACAATGCATTCTCAATTTGAAAGGACGTATAAACCAGGGTAAACCAGAATAAATTTTATATGAAAAATATAAATTTGTGCACACATCATATATCAGATGCTAAAGCTTGTCCAGGTTGATTGAATTCAATTGGTTTACCCATTCCCACACAATGACGCTTTTAGGCGCCCCTTAAGAAAAATAATTGGGAAAACATTGTACAAATCTACAAAATTGCTTGTAACAAGCAATTTCTTCATTTTGCCGAATGTTTTCTGCCCAGAAAGATGAAAATATCTACAAATCCATAAACTTAAAGTTGTCATGTGCAACTCCTTTAAATTTGGCACAGTCTAATATTTTGCCCTCCAGTTATCGGTTAAACACCACTTTCAACATTAAACCAGTTACTAAGCATAACTGACATTTCATCTCAGCCTCCAGCTGCTCACCCTACTTAGACCTTATCATTTGCCGATTTGTTAGTGATATATCTTACTTGCCATTGGTAAGAAACGAATGATATATCTTTGTAGGACCTACAGAGGCAACAATCATTTCCACAAGCCTCCAGACACTTTACAAAGCTTGTTGAGGATCATGCAGTGAAATTCTGATTAAATTTATTTCATATTCATCAATGAAAAGGGTTATTTGGTAAATTCCCAAGGTCATGAAATGAAGACGTACGGAGAGCATCTTTTTAACAGTTCCCGTTTGTAAAATGACAGATAACTTATAAATTCAAAGCCCCGCTTGACATGTGAAACCATTTTTAAAAAAGGAAATAACGGAATGTATTTCCGTGAGTATCATTGTATTTATTTCGATATCCGGAATTAGCGTATATCCGAAAAATACACTTTCATACCGGCTCATTTACGATTATAAACACGTAAAACTTCACTTAGCTTTAAAAATTAAGCTCAGCGGTTACAATAAAGTAGTCTCTAGATCATCTAGTGTTTCAACATTGATGACACATAGTGAGAGCTGGCAACAACCTGTTAATGTTTTCGATACCGATATCATCGATTTTTTCACCGGAACTACCCAAAGATTTAAGGTAGGTCACTCTGATGCTAAAACTAAGCGGAGTAACTCTGGATATCGGTAGGGGCCCATTGTGGTTCTCGGTCCGCATTTATATTTATAAGCTAGAATTTTCACCCGAGACATGTTTTATTATTATTGATTGTTGTCGGAATTTAGCCTTACACCAACGTAAATATTTCCACCCTTAGACAAAAGGGATAAAATCTAAGTATCCTGCAAAGCAACGTCTCCTTGGAGACAGACGGTTGTTGAACACCTGGGGTAACTGACACATTGACAAAATGACACGTGGATCGACCTTCGAACCTATTTCGTGGCAATGGACTTGGTCTAATTTCTTTACCATTGTTAAAAAATACAACAAAGAACTCTATTTATGAATCAGGAATTTACACCGAACAGATGCACCTGTACAAAACTGGATTAAAATTTGTAGTTGGTAACTTTTAAAATTGTAAGAATGAAGGTTATAATAATCAAAAAAATCCAAAAGGCCAATGTCTAGTTTCACTTTTGACTATGTCTAAGATCGACGAATCGTTGAACACAGAGACCTACCATTCACATGAAATTAGTAATGATGGTAAGTTCAGGCAGTCCATTAAATGATGTCACATACATTATTCTATGTCTCTGATGATGTTAACTTTTCAGATAACAACAAACCCCGGAAGATTCCCTCTATCGATGGATGCAACAATGTTTAAGATGGTATAAATAGAAGTACCTGTAGAGGTCGTAACCTTAATCTCTGTGACATTCAGTGATTCGGCTTTTCGCGGTCATTCTTTATGAATGGGATTACATTAACAGATATTATACTTCAAAAAATTATGAATCAATTTACGAGCAAGGAAAAAATTTTCAGGTCGTTGTCAGGTTCCTAGAAGCAATGAGCGAATTGGGGTAATTCCTAGATTACAGTCAATATCCTGACTGCAATAAAAAGCAAAATTCAACTAAAACAAAAGTCACAGTAACGAATCTTTGTTTAGAGAGTTGACTGAAGACCCTTAACCAAGTGCACCTGTTTCTTAATCTGGTGTCATGTACTGTCAACAGTATATTATAATACAAGGTATCACCAATTGATTGATTGATTGATTGGGATCTAAGGCTGCTTTAACAGTATTTCAGTCATATCGCCGCAACTGGAGCACCTAACAATGGATTCCTGGTATTTCTCACACCAGTATTACCACTACATCCTTTCCTAGCCTCCAGCTGCTATCCCAATTAGATTTAGGATAATACATCCATTGGTGAGAAAAATGTCGGAAAAAATATGTGCCACCGATGGGAATCAAACCCATGGCCTCCCATTATTAAAGATTAGGAGTCTGATGCGCTACTGATTGCGCTATGATGGCAATCACAAGGTATCATCAAACACTGTGACTAGTCATTCATGTATAATTGTCATACTTTACATCAATTAACCCATTACCACATGATTGTGGTCCAAATTAAAAGAAGTTTTACATGACAATTTTAAGCTAATGAAATGCAACATTTTGCTTTCAGAAATTAAAACATTATGGAAAATGGAAATTGCTAGTCAACACTAATTTCTTCATTTTCCACACTGCTTTCCACAATCAAACATCATAATCATCTCTTCACAACATCATGTTTAATGAATATTCTTTTAAAATTATTTCAAAGATAAAGTCAAACAAGTATTCAGTAAGTTATAGTAATTTAAAC
The DNA here is from genome assembly GCA_946902895.1 of Fragum fragum. Classification (NCBI taxonomy): domain Eukaryota; kingdom Metazoa; phylum Mollusca; class Bivalvia; order Cardiida; family Cardiidae; genus Fragum; species Fragum fragum. The sequence goes on from OX336365.1 coordinate 87,452,178, forward strand.
TTGATATTTTCAATTGGTTGTTCTGGTATGAATGATTGGTATTGTTGAGATGAATCACTGCCTTAGCTTTCCAAATAATCAATACTAAAATAATAAGTTTAATTTTCATTTATTCATTCATTTTTCTAAAGATTTTTTGATAAATATATGTATTTTGAAATACGGTCAACAAATAAAATTCTTTTAAATGCAGTTTAAGAAATCCTATTCTATAGTGGTATATTGTAACATGTCTCCATACTCCTCTTCAAGTTTCTTATCCCTCCGCAAATCTACCTAATTTTAGTGTCTACAAGATACATTTTTCATCCATTACCACAAGATAACTCTCTCCGACTTCCAAATAAAAAAGCTTTGGCATCTTTTGAAATTGAGCAGACACAATTTTTCACCAAAGGGCAATAACTCAGTCAAATATCAATGGACGGTAGCCAAAATAGAATATGCACATCTCTGCTTGATACTGATTATATTAGTGAAGTTTGAATAAAATCTGTCCAATAGTTGCTGAGAAATTGAGCGGACACGAAAAAGCTACAGACAGCCAGATGGACCAACCGACCCATAAGCCAACTCCAAATATAGTTTTAGGGGGTAGAAAGAAACAACATATCAATCAAATTTCTTGAAAAAGTCAAACTAATTGTACAATGGTGTTGTTTAACTGTGGCTGAAAATGGATATATGTACCTTGTGTTATATTACCAGAGTTAAGACACGAAATATAGGAGCATAGTTCTAAAGAAAAGGCTGGAGTAGCTACAAACACACATTATGGACTGGCTTGCATGTACGTTGATCAGGACTTTTTAAGTGAAGGAGGTTAAAATTTGACTTAAATGAAGGTCAGAGTAATTTAACATTGCTAAAAGAGTTAAACTATGGGCCTAAACACACATGCAAGGTTTTAAGGAAAAGCTTTTAAAGGAACAAACATGGAAGATAACTTCTTATTTCAATTAATATGAATGTCAGAATAATGAATCTTTGCCTAGGTAGTGTTTTGGTCACATAGGTAAGTAAAAATTTCAGTGCAATAGCATTTCTAACCAGTGCATTACACCGTCAACAGTACCTAGATGACTGGAACAGCTCTCCCATTCTCTGAATAGTTGAGCTAAGAACAGTAATCTATCTTGTGTCATAGAAAAAAGGGAATGTGAAACCACTGACTCACAAGGAAAAGAATTTTTGGGAAGTTATTTCATGATAAAAAATGCACAATTGCCAGATATATTAACAGCCATTTCCAAACACATCAGTTCATTCAATGAGTTATTCTTGGTTATTTAAAAATAGCTGAAACTGCAAGTTCTTCAAAGCCATGTTAAAAACTATTTGTTTTGATATTTTAGTTGAGAAATGGCTGTTAACAAAGCAAAGACTGTAGCAATATTCCATTTTTTGTCAATACCCACCTTCCTTACCCCTCCAGCATCAATAGTCATCTCCTCACCTTGAAATACTACCTGAGTTGACAATTAATATACATATACCATTACAGGCCAAATTAAGCGTACATTTAACTTTGATCCTAGCATAAAAACATTACCTCTCCGACCTATGTAAAATTTATAGGATGGTCGGAACTCTGTTTACTGAAATTACCTCATAATTGAAATTATTTTGGCACCAGCATCAAGTTTTGAAGTATACTAGAAATGAAAATTGTCATGTTGGGAAAAAATAAGATTTAACTTGAAATCAGTGAACTCTTTTTGTTTTTCAGGTAAAGACACATATGCAAATAAACATATCTCAACAAAAAAATGACAAAGCAAAAACTGCAGATACCAAGTAATTGTTGACACATATGGGAGATAGTTATTCTATTGTGTTAAATATTGCAATAAGTTATTTGCTTTCCTTTTCAACTGGTTATTCACACGTAAATTACATTGAGTGCTGTAAACTTCAATGGGACTTACTGAGGATCATAGTAGAGATTAAAGATCACTTCTAAACTTTGCCTTTATAAATTTCTTTGTAAGAAACTAACCATAATAAGAAGCCGATTCTTTGCATTTATATAAACAATTTGGAATCAATAGATTGTGAATGACCACAACTTGACCTTCTTGAAGTTTTTTCCCTTCTTTGCACCTTTTAGAATTAATTCTTAAGAAAAATTACTAAGCATAAAGTGTAAATACTATTCTTTCCTTCACCCATGATTTTTATGTATTGCATGTTTAGAATAGGACTTGGCTTTACTATTTGAATCATAATTAAGCAATCAACAATTGTTCAGCATTCCACAATTAGATTTAACTGATCTTACCCAATAAGTCGCAAACAATGACAAACAATTTAATTATCAAACTAACGAGCTTGACCTATTTGTTTATTTGTGGTATGAATGGGACGAAATGACTAGTTCTTTGGTAAGAAATGACCAATGAATGGTCCGAAATAACCATCGAGTGGTACTAAATAACTATAAAAATCACGGCACTAGATGACTGTATACCCAACCACTTCTACTTACCTTGCCACAAGAAGTAATAAAATTACTAACAAGATAATACGACTACTCAAGATTTTTCAAAGCAAAAAATAAACAAACTTGAAATTTGCGATATAAATTTCAATAGAGAACTTGTTTGTGATATTTCTTACAGTTTCCATAAAATACCTGTCCCTGAATTTATAACCAGTCAATATTTATTTAGAAAGTGATTTTTTTAGCAATAAAAGTCTTTTCATAAAAATTTCCTTGCAAGTTTTGATCTGGCTCATTGGCCAATTAGTTTGCATGCTTTACTCGTAATTGGATGTTGCAGGTTCAAGTCCCACCAGAGATAAGTAGTGTATTTGGGCAGACACTTTTTCAGATAAAGCCCAGTCCGTCAAGCTGTAAAAGTGGGTTGCAGTGGTTAGAATCCATTGCCTTTCTCTCTCTAGTGTACATGGATAACAGCTGGACCTATAGTTAGGATTACAATGGAAATAAAAGTTCATCGTTTTTTATGTTATCCTTGAGAAAAAAAATCTGTTAAGACCAAAATTTGTCCTCACCTTGAGAGGTTTTTTCAGATCTGCACTGCCCTGATGTACCAGCTGTTGGATTGTATCTTGAACAATATTGTCTCGGGACACGTGAAATACAAGGCAAGGATGTTGGGGATTTATAGGTAAAAAGAAAGACTGTATGTTTCTTCTCTGGACTTCATCAATAGCTGACTGAAATGTATATTACAAAGTATAGTCTAAAAGTTCTAGGGCTACCACAAAACTAAACTGTTTTGAAATGTCATAAGAATAATTTTGGTATCTATATAAGGACAATCATTCATTCTACAAGGTGTTTGTACTAGGATAATCATGTTATTATATAAGATAAACTGTGTATAAATATGCCAAAAAAAAATATAACACAGTTTTGCTGTACAGAGCACTTCAACATCATACAACCTCATTTTGTTTCAACCAGTGCAATGTTCTTCACTTGTTTAAACACCTGTCCAACTAACTACATAAAGTTAAAAGTTTTCTGACTTGTCATTGTCTATAAGCAGGAACTACCAAGTTTACAATGATTTTTTTATGTATTTATGACATTTGCTAATATTGATGGATTTAAGAAGGTATGTCAACCCATTACTAGACAACAAAATTTTAAACTGACCCAAACTCAAAGTAGTTGCAGGCCACAATTTTTAGTATATGAAATTTAAGAAGAAATCTTGTTACAAGCAATTTCATCAATATTCATCATGTTTTCCAAAAAATTTTTGGGTGGGGAGGGGGTGTCCAAAAGCAGGATGGTATGGAAATGGGTTCAGTCATACTATTTGCCATCAAGCAAAATTCCTCAAGATATCCTTGCTACCTCTCAAGATATCGGTCTAAAACAATCCCAAGGGGCAGTGTCAACATTATCACCATGGTTTCATTACATTCAGAGGACCATGATGGTCCTAGATCTCTCACCTGACCTGTCTGCTGTTAAAAAAATGCAACTAGAGACAAATAACTACAATCAGTTTCATGAAGATTGAGGCAAAACTGTGACTTCTATATTGTAAACAAAGAATTGTCATTATGGTTCCTTTTCCTGCGATATCCTATAGAACCTTCCCATAGTCAATAAAGTTCATCTAACAAGAATCCTGACCAAGTTACATGATGATTGAGCCAAAATGATGACCTCTAGAGCATTAACAAAGAATTTGTCATTTTCCTGTATTTTTCAAAAGGTACCATCTCATAATTAATAGGGTTCATCTCTATGACCCAATAATTATTCTGGCCTAGTTTCATGAAGATTGTGCCTGAATTGTGGCCTCTAGACTGTAAAACAAAAGACTGTCATTAAGGCCCCTTTTCCTGTGTTTTCCAATAGGAACCTTCCCATAATCAATAGGGTTCATCCTTATGACCTAACTATTATTCTGACCAAGTTTCATGAAGATTGAGCCAAAATTGTGGCCTCTATAGTGTAAACAAAGAAATTGTCATTAAGGCCCCTTTTCCTGTGTTTTCGGTTAGATCCTTCTAACAATCAAAAGGGTTCATCTCTATGACCTAATAATCATTCTGGCAAAGTTTCATAAAGATTGGGTCAAAAGTGTGGCCTCTAGAGTGTAAACACTTCAATTGTTAACACCACATGACGCACGACGGACGACAGACATTCAACGATCACAAAAGCTAACCATGTGCTCAGGTGAGCTGAAAAGTCTCATTGATTGTTGGTACAAAATTGATAAATCTTTTATTTCATAAACAGTAAAAAATAATTTTCTTTTGCAAATACAGAATAAGTTGTTCACTGAAAAGAAACAAAGAGGGCTATTGGCCGATGAGGACTCACATGAGTCAAAGCTTAGATATGCCAAAAAAGGGACATTATTTTTAAAGAGAGTCAATATTTGATACTTCAGGCATTTTTTGAAACCTTCAAGCTTCATAGGTTGTCATAAGAAGATTTTGAATTAGATTTTCATCTTTGATTCTAAATAAACTTAGTTGTGCTACTTAGATGCCCTGATTTAGTCTAATGGCATCAAATCAATAAATTTGGAAGAGGTATACAAGGAGATGATACAAACAAAAATCATGCCCTAGGCTGTCTGGTGTACAAGAAGATTTTCCTCTTAGTTTCTATGTATACAGAAAGGGCTCAGGTGGATCCAAAAAATGAAGAAAGGTGCACTAGAATATGATACACACCAAGTTAAACTACTCTGGGTTTTCTTGTTTAAGAGAAAAATATTTTTTTTAAGTTTTCACTAATTGTTTCAATGTAAAACAGGTTGTGCCCCTGCAGAGCCCAAATATGTACAAAGGGGTGTAATTTAATCAACTTACAGGAGGTCCCATAGGAGTAATTACTTACAAAATACCAAATGTCTCTGTCCCCTGGTTTCCAACAAGATTTCAAAAATTTCATTACTTTTTACCCTTTTGTAACCATTGCAACCAGAATTAAGGATGAATAGCAATCATTTGAACAATTTTGGAAGAGGATCACTGGCAAGTTTAATCAAGATGGGCACACTGTTTCAGCAGGAGAAGACATCTAAATAATTTGTTGGACAAAAGACAATCAGAAAAAGTCACTTAGAGCTCTTCTTAACTTTGTTTTTCTCAGGTATAATGAAATGTTCTTATCTTGTGCTTACTTGCATCTGCATGAGGGCATCTGTTTGCAGTAGAAGACTTTTAGCAGCCGCATCAAATATAAATGGATAGTTACAGAACAGCAAACTTCTCTGGAAATAAACAATTTACAAATAAATGGGAGATTGATTTCGTGATTATTTAACTTTCAACAAATAACTATTATTCTCGTCCATATTGCTTTTTTTCTTACCGATTGTGGTTTTATAAAATCATCAAATTAGCGTTTAAAACTATTGATGCAAAGGTTCTCCAAGAAGAAAAATGTATGTTTGCCGTCAGCCTGCTCAATCTAACCAAGTCCACATCATTTAACCCATTCCCACTTAATCCCTCCTTTTAACAACCCTCAATAAAACCGCTATAGTAAACATTGTGGAAAATGAAGAAGTTGCATGTTACACGCAATTTCTTCATTACCCACAATGTTTTCTACCCCAAAAGAAAAAGATTTTTAATATTTCAATAACTTTAAACTGTCGTCTGCAGCTTCTTTCAAATTGGACCAGTATAAAACTTTGTTGTGTGGGATTGGGTTAAGTCTGTTTGTGACATTTCCAACCATTATACATGTGTCCCAAGTAAAGACTCAGTAATCCACACAGTCTGATCAGAGTCTTCACCTCACACTCTACAGATAGATACCAGCTTTTTTAGGCCATCAGAGAATATTTTAAATGCCTTGAGTGGAAGTGAAGGCTGAAAAGTGTCGAAACTTCATGCAAATGTGAAATTGTTGAGACTGTCACTCTTATTCTCATTGTTTTCTGCCAGATGATCCTTTTTTACCCATTCCACAATGACGCTTTTGGTATCCCCTCAAGAAAAATAATTGGGGAAACATTGCTTAAATTGTTGTCTGCAACTTTCAATTTGGACCAGTCTAAAATTTACAAAATTTGTTTTCAAGTTTGAATTTTATGAAAGAGTTTAACCAATCATTATACATATAGGATATTACTTCCTTGTTTTCACTCTCACTCCTTTAGTCACATGTCTAAAAATAAATCGTCTATCAACCATGACGATACTCACTGACATGTGCATACCTCAGTTTTATTTCTTGGAGTGAATAACCAAAACAGTCACAATACTCTCATAGAAGCAACAGAAATTACATCTGGGGTGGTGGTGGGTAAGTCTAAGGATTGGTAAGTTTAACTCCTTCATAAAATTCAAACTTGAAAACAAATTTTGAATTTTATTTCATTCCTTTAACTTACCAATCATTATACATATAGGATAGATTACAAAGCAATTGTGCTCATACACAACTAACTCACCCAGTGGTGATATTGTGATTTCTATCCATCAAATGATCAGCATTACTTTATTGTGTACCGAATTTCAGAAAAGGAACATATGTACACATCAAGTAATCACTAGTAACTCCATGTTACAATATACTATACTCACAGCAGGCCCATATAAACAGAAGGTCCTACTTTATAATTGGTTTATAATCGCAGAAAATACTAATCTGCGACTAGCTGTAAGACCAAAAACTTCCAGAACAACTTTCAAACATTAAAATTGTTGTTCTATGTTTAAGAACATAGTGCATATCCACACAGTTACATAATTCCAAGACGAATCTTTACTTCAAATGAATGAACTTAAAAAGGAATCAACAACATCTTTTAGAAAACACAAGATTTCATAGCTCTTATGTGGAGAACTATTTCCTTTTGGCAATTTGTCTACCAATGTGATATGATACACTTGAATAAACCATATCCTTTCCAACAATCTACCTTAGAAAAATTCTATTTCAACTTTCCATCTCTTCTGAAATGTTCAAATTGACACTGTTTCTTTTATTTATTTCTAAGTTACTTCAAATTTTAGAAAATCTAAACTTTTCGTGTATAAACTGTAAATGATTTTTTTTTTGAAATACACAGTATGAACAATATGCTTCAAAACTAACAAAAGGGAACATTTCCTTTCTACGTATCTGAGTTTAGGAACTTAGATATGTTCGGAATATACATGAAAAAGGTTCATTCCAAAATGAAACTGATAATCCTAATAAGATGATCCATATCTGATGTTTTTAGAATCACTTGATTATAAAACCATGTTTTCAACATGCCCCACTTGTTGGCACTGCTTGATTGAAGATTTACAACAGTTGTTTCACATTCAAACACTACTCTGTCTGAATACATGCATCATCATTCCTCTTCAGTCATGACACAATGTCTTGCTTACACAGATTCTTGGTAAAAAGCTGACAGATCCAAGTTTTAAGAACAACATATCATTTTCAGGAAAGTAATACAAAAGATACTCAAATGAAATAGAAGGTCTGGAACATTGTCTGAGAACATATACAGCACCTACTAGAATATCCATAACAATCCTGGAGGTGTGTCATATATACATGTTTTTTCCTTCAAGCAAGATAACTTTAGTACTAGCACCTGCAGAAAGAATGACTTAATCTCTTTTGCAAAATGCATTCATACGCTGGTAGTCAAATTTATTATTGCAAAACAAGAACAAAACAATACCAGGACAACCTCTACTCTAAGAATAGCACCTCTTTCAGAAATAGATCAGACCGAAAACAATTAAACATTTTGTAAGATGCCAAATTGAGAATTTTCAATTACCCCGTACATCAGCTGCTATACCTTGAACTCGCCGTTGCTACAGTTCCGTATAATTTCAAAGTTTGTTTGAATCTTTGAGTCAATGAAATTCTGGAATCAAGATGAAGAAATTTTCCAAAACTGGATTTCGATTATGATACCTCTTTGAATACCCAGGCACAATCTGTTTAAATGACCATGAAGAAAGAACCAAGTACTTTGGGCAACTTGGTTACTCTAAAAACAATCGAGAATTATTTGAAACCAATGAATTTTCCTTCATTTATGATAGGACATCAGCTGAACATACTTGAAAAGCAGATGTTACATATGATTGTTTAGGATTTGAATACTGCTTTGAACAGTCTCCATCAGCATTAAAGCGAACTAGTTTCAATGTAATGGAGTTTATTTGTTTTAAGTCTGACAGCCAAACACATTGATGATGGGTAATATGATTTATACAGGTGTCTGGACTACAAAGTAACTGAATTACCTTCCATTATGTCTAATGCAATAATCTATCATGGTTTTCTAGAAATAGATAATTTGTAACCAGGATAAATGAAAATAGTTTTCTAATTGTTCAAATATTGTATTGCCAAGCTTACATGTTGAAATAAACTTTGTAGCTACTGAAATATTGTCCTTTCTCCGGATAATTCTTTTCCCTCATTTATGCTGGTAAACCATGCTTTACTACAGAAGCACTATCTCTCTGTTCCTCCAAGTAATTCTTTCACCTGACCAAATCTTCTCCAATTGATGGTCAGTTCTGACAACTTAACATTGTACACTGAGTGATTCTAACTGAAGTTTACGTTCGAGACTGCATGTTGTCAAAACCATATTTAGCAAATCTTATAGTGAAACCCTCGAATCAAACCTTGACATAACTTAAGGTGAACTATACATGACAAGAATAGAACTTCATTCACAATGGAATCTGTGACATTGATCAACTGTAAATAATTTGTATACTCTCTAGTGGGCATAAAGCTGAAAAAGTCGCTCTTTGAAATAAAAAACTTAGGCTGTTAAGATAGTCTCATTTTGGTCAGATTTCAATCTAAGAAAGCAAACAAGAAAAAGTCGAGGACAAAAAAACAGTCTACGCATCCCAGAGCTTCTGGCTGGCCAAAATGCCCCAAATACTCAAGAAATACTGACTAGACAGTAAAAAACACAAGACAGCAAAAAAGGAATAATCCAAACCACGCTGTTTTCTTTATGTCAGCCATATTGGAAATCCCTAGACTGGTACCACTGTCAAGCAGTACCAGTCTATGAAAACTCAAGAAGTGGATAGTTCTATCATATCTAGTTTGTTTCAAACACCGAAACAAAAAACTTCGAGACAATAAATCCCTCAATCATTAGACTTACCCACCACCACCCCAGTTGTAATTTCTGTTGCTTCTATTAGAGTATCGTGACTGTTTTGGTTATTCACTCTGAGAAATAAAACTGAGGTATGTGCATGTCAGTGAGTAGCGTCATGGTTGATAGACGATTTATTTTTAGACATGCATCTAAACGAGTCAGAGGGTAAACAAGGAAGTAATATCCTATATGTATAATAATTGGTAAATTAAAGGAATGAAATAAAATTAACCGTTTGGTTATAATGAGAGGTTACCCATTCATCCTTACCCCAGGAATGAATCCTGCATTTTTCTGTGTTTGTACCCAGTTGACATAATCTCCTTTAATGTTGACCCTGTCCTTGATGTCGGAGATGTAAAATTTATGGTATGGAATCATCTGTCCGTTCTGCTCACTAACACCATTCAACTTCTTTAAAACTTCTAAACAAACATACAAAGCATGGAACCGCACCTCCATCTATAAAAGATGTGAATAAACTATTGACAACATTGTAGAGTGACCTATATACAATGAATGGACATATCAATGAAAAAACTCTGTATATTAAACATTTTTGTTAAGTAAAAGGCGACTAGAGGGATCAAAATAATGTTTGTTTCATGCACAATTACACATCAAAGATATTCATTATAGTAAGATTCAATTCACTCCTATTGAAACTGTGGGAGGAGTTGTACACACAAAAATTTCTTAATTTACAGATTGTTTGATTGAATGGGGTTTACCCCTTTTTGAGCAATATTTCAGTCATATCACTGTGGCTGGAGCACCTAACACTGTTTTCCTTGTATTTTCCAAACCAGTACCACCACTTTATCCTTTCCAAGCCAAGATGTTCATGCCACATAAGTTTACGATTATCCACCCATAGGAGGGAGACAAATGTCAAAAAGGATATTCACCGTGATTGGGGATCAAACCCAGAAGGTTGTGATTGATTGTCTGACACACTACTAACTGCCCTATGGTCCTTGGTAAAGGACAGACAGACAAGCAACTAGGGCCATTGGGTTTAATGAAACTCTATATTGGTCAGACTTAATTAAACTGTTACTAATTAGTTTTATATCTTAACCAGAAGATTGCATAATTTCTTAAGCTGCAACATAATTTGTCCTCATGTAGCTTTAAAGAATTAACTAGTTTTGTATACAAACATAAAAGTGATGATATCAGATCTCTTAAAAGGAAGCTACTTGAATTTAGATGTGTACAGATTAGATACTTTTTTAACAGACGGAATTTTGAGGTCGTCTCAAAGTTCAAAGAGTGCAAACTACCACTGGAGGATTAACCACTTAATCCGGTAAATGCCTACGCCATTAAAAGTAGTTCTCATGTATTTCAGGAATATCACAAACTCTATTGAAATTGAAGAGAACTCTGTCAAAAGCAAGCTATTTAACCCATCCTCAATTAATTCCGCTTTTTAAGCATTTGGAAAAAAAGCTTTGGAAAACATTGTGGACAATGAAGAAATTGCTTGTATAAGCAATTTCTTCAATGTCCACAATGTTTCTACCCAACAAGGGAAAGTTTTATAAATTTAACCATGCTTTGCTAGCTTACATTACTTTTAGTACTTAAATTTATTATGATCTAAACATCTAGTTCATAGATTGTGGAGGGCTGAGTTTTGTATGGAAGCGGACTAGGGTCTACTTTTTGCACACTTCAAGGATAGTCATCTTTCATATAAGTTGATTAGAATTCAAAACAAGGAATCTTACTTCTTTCAAACCCTGAGGATCTGGCAGTTGGAGAATGTAGGACACAGTTTCCTTGAAAATCTGGAAATCAAAAAATCACATAAGGACCCTAACCCTTAAGAACTTTCTCATTATTACTAAGTATGATTATTCAATTTTTAGAAAAGTCATTCCATTTAACCCTTTCCCGTTCAATCCCTGATTTTTACGTCCCTGTGATATTGTACTTGAGAAAACATAGTGGAAAAAGAAGAAATTGCTTGTAACAAGCAATTTCTTCTTTTCCCACTATGTTTTCTACTATATAGGATGGTTAAATTTCAAATTGTTACTTCATAATGCCATCTGCTACCCCTTCGAATTTGGACAAGTCTTAAATTTTGAAAAACAGTAAAGGGTTAAATAAGATCATTATATTGAGATAATCTTTAAAATTATTTGCATCAATGGCTTAAATTTTTAAGGCTGTAAATATAACATCTTAACCTATAAACAATGCTAAGACATACCAAGAAATAAGCGGACGGTTGAATTAGCTAATTCAGCAAATCTCACATCTTTCTTCTCAAATCGAATAATGTTATTGACAAGTACAGTCAATTTGCAGTCTCTAACATTTTGAACATCATACTTAAACCAGACTTAAACCCAAATCCAACGATCACACTTTTTGATTCCCTTCAATTTCAAGAAAACAATGTTGAAAATAAAGAAATTGCTTGTAGCAAGTAATTCTGCCTTTTCCACATAATTCTCAGACAAAAATATTTGAAATTCTATCCATCTGAAATTATCATCTGCATCTTCTTTCATTTTGGACAAGTCTATATGTTCATTATTGTAAAAATTTAAGCATTATTATGAATTATTTGCTTTTGATGAGATATGCAGTCGAAAGGCACAAACGTTCTTGCATCCATGGAAAGCTAGTTTTTGCTGATAATAGAACTTTAAAATCCCAAACTAGCATGTAGTGAATTTCGAGTCTTTGCATGTATTTGCAACAATTTCCCATGTGTCAACAGTCAGTAACCTTGACTTCTACAAAGTCTACAGGAAATGTTGTATTAAACCATTCCCACACAATAAAACTTTAGACCAGTACAAATTCAAACAGGTTACAGGTGACAGTTTTAAGTTGATGAAATCATCAAGATCTTGTCTTTTGGGGTAGAAAACATTGTGGATAATGAAGAAATTGCTTGTAACAAGCAATTTCTTCATTTTTTCACAATATTTTCTAAAGCTTTCATATTGAGAGGCATGTAAAAGGGTCATTGTGTGGGAATGGGTTAAGCCACCACCTTTTGTTTGTCCCATTGGTGGTCACTTAAGAAAATGGTCACATAAACACATTTCTGTGAAATATATGAAGGATTGATTCAATTGCATACACAAACTATAACATAATTCTCACTAAATCCTTTGTTGTTCAGAATCACTGAGATGATTCTAATGAGTTACAATAACATTGGATTTATTTATTATATACATTTAGAAAAAGCAACCACTTCTTCTGTGAGCTATGATTTTGAAAAGGGTATTTTGATTGTGGTTGCTCAATGCAAGAGGTTGCTCAATAGAGGTGATTGCTCTAGCAAGATTGACTGTATTTAGAATACAAGGTGACTTAGTGTCTATCAAGTAGTATGTAATATTGACTCTGATCAGACTGCAAGGAGGCACATGCCCATCTTAATCTTGTATAACTGTTCGAAATATCATACATAACCTCTTTTGTACTGGTCTAAATTGGAGGGAGATTCAGACCACAAATTATAGTTTATGAAATTTTAGATTCTTTTTTAAACTTTCTTGGTAGGAAACATTGTGGAAAATGAAGAAATTGCTAATTGCAAGCAATTTCTTCATTTTACACAATATTTTCCCAAGTGTATTTCTTAGGGTGTCATTAAGCATCATTGTTTTGGAATGGGCTAAGCAAAATATACATTTGATCTCATGTTAGGCCACGATTTTCTGAATGTTATGTCATTTTCAGTCTGTTTCTTACAAAAATGATATTTACCTACTAGGAAGGAATACACAACATTTTTTATTCATGTACTTGGCATGATTTTATCACTTTCAACTTTAACCCAACACAGTAAATCTTTAGACTGTTTTTTTTTTGTCTTTTGGGATAGAAAACAATGTGGATAGTGAAGAAATTGCTTGATGCTTCTTTTCTAAAGCTTTTATCTTGAGGGCATAAAAAGGAGGGCTTGTGTGGGAATGGGTTAACATATGATTGCCTGTGTTTTAACCCTTTCCCGTTTTTGAAATTTTAGACTAGTCCAAATTCAAAGAGGTTGCAGAGGACAATGACAACTAGATATTATTTGAAATGAACCCATCCTATGTGGTAGAAAATATTGTGGAAAAAGGAGAAATTGCTTGTTACATGCAATTTCTTCTTTTTCCACAATGTTTTCTCAAGTATAAAATCACAGGAAAGTAAAATCATGTATTTGAACGGGAAAGGGTTAATATATGATGTACTGAGAATTAAGTATCTGAACCAATTTCCTAAAACAAATTCAACACAAGTCTGAATTGAAATATGTTGCAGATGACAATTACAAGTTGGTGAAATCAAAAAAAAAATATTCCTTTTAGGGTCAAAATCATTCTGAACAATGAAGAAATTTCTTGTTACAATTTCTTTAATGTCCACAATGTTTTACAAAGCTTTTTTATTGAGAGGCCTGAGAAAATAGAATTTTGTGGGAATATGTTCCATTCCAACTCAATCCTTCCTTTTTATGCCCCTCGAGAAAAAAGCTTTGGAAAAAATTGTGGATAATGAAGAAATTGCTTGTATCAAGCAATTTCTTCATTATTCACAATGTTTTCTATCCAAAAGGATGAAAAAATTCAAAACTCCATCAATTTGAAATTGTAGTCTGCAGCTTCTTTCAATTTGGACCAGTCTAAAATTTTGCTGTGTGGGAATATGTTAAGTGAGCTAACACTGCACTGTGTCATAGAAATAAATATCAATTGAATAAACCAAACAAATCATAGAAATAAATATCAATTGAATAAACCAAACAAATCAATACAATTTCTCGATATTTGATGAAAAAAGATTTTCCTGGACCATTACAAAGGAACAAAACTATGACATCAACTGGCAATCTTTTGCCCTTCCTCTATCCAATATACAAATCAATTCAAATGAGTCCTTTCAAACCATTCCCAAACAACAAAGTTATAGATCTGTTCAAATTGAATGAAGCTGCATTTTGATTTAAAATTAAAGATAAGGGTCATTTGAAGTAAAACAATTGGAAGAAAGAAGAAAATACTTGTAACAAGTAATTTCTTCTTTTTGACAATGGTTTCTGTAGCTATATTTCTTTGACATGTAAAAATGTGGGATTGTGTTCTAATGGGTCAAATACAAACAAGTACTTACAGAAACCAATTTGAGAAATGTTGATGAATCTAAAGTGGCCCACCATAAATCTGAAAGTACAGCCAAAGCACAAATTTTTAATTCAGATCTATGATCTTACATAGGATATAAATATTTATGAACTAGGAATGTGTCACTGACACTGAATCCCTGATATATTTGCTTTACCTTCATTTATGAACTTGACCTTGGTAGAATCCTAATAGACTTTATGCACGACCCTAGTACTCTTGATAAAGAATACTTGTTCCAAGTTATTTCAAAATCCATTATGGGAGAAAATATTCTTTGGACACACTAACACACACACACACAGCCACTCACACACAGTCAGAGATAACTTTATATTATGTCTGTCAGCAATAGTGGCATAATAAACACTATCACAAAGTCTGAACTTATGAGAAGATTTGAAAATTTCTAATGGCATCCACAGTTGTTCATGATTTTCCATTCCTTTTCTATTTTCATACAAATCCAGCGCAGGAATAATTTTAATCTTGGTTATAAATTGGGAAATTTTGGTTTAGATTCATATGGCAATGCTAAATGAAAAGAATTCAAAGCCTTATGTATGGCCCTATGGTTTGGAAGAAGACTTTCAGGTATGTTTTCTTTGTTTTGAGTCAAGGCAACCAGAATTTTACATGGACTCCAATTAATGGAAATAGTTTTGTAGAGCATCACTTCATAGAAAAGTTTTTAAAGAATTTGGTTTAGTTTTTATCTCGTAATTTCTGAGAATTCATTACACCGAGCTAATTCTAACTTTATGGTTATAATTTGAAGTATTTTGTTAAAGGTAAACTGCATGAGAAAAGTACCATTAGGGTCCTTAGTTGCTCACCTGAATAACAACCACAAATAGTGACATAGTGAGCCAAATGAAAATCCGACGTGCCTTTGCAGGGCCATTAAAGAACCCAAGGAGCATTCCTCAAACAACCAAGAAAGGCTATGACACATGTATGATATGAAACCTTTCAGCCATATAGTTTGTAAGAAGAATTTTAAAGATTACCTTATTAGTTCCATGTAAAATAAGTTAACACTAAAAGCACTCAGTCAGAGCCTAAATCACACCCAAGGTGCATTATTTCAATAACTTTTGTAAAGGGGCATCAGGTCATGCCATATACAAACAAGAGGCCAATAGTGCCTTATCGGTCAGCTGAGTCCAAAGTGCACAAAAACAGATTAACATCCACCAGTTTATGCTACATACCAAATATCAAAGCATTAGGCTTTTTGGTTTGAGAGAAAAAAAAAGATCTTTAAAAGGTTTCACTTAACACTTGTAACATCTTGGAATGGATAATTCTGACCCTGGGGCCATCATTTATACAATCTTGATATAGGTCCACAAGATGATACTGTATACTAAATATCAAAGCTCTAGGACCCCCTGTTTGGTAGAAGAAGAGTATTAAAATTTCCACTATATAAGCCCTATGTTAAATTTGTGACATCCCAAAATGGGCTAATTATGACTCTGGGACCATAATGTGTACTATCTTCATAGAGGATAAGGGGAGATAACTCTAAGATGTGTACAAATCTAAAGCACCTTCCCATAAGGATACTTCCTGCCAAGTTTGGTTGAAATCTGTCCTAGGGTTCTTAAGAAAAAGTCGAAAATGTAAAAAGTTAACGCACGGCACGATGCACAACGCATGACAAAACACGATCACAATAGTTCACCATGACATTTGGTCAGATGACCTAAAAATATCAAACCTCTAGGCTTTATGGCCTAAAAGGAGAAGGTTTAAAAAGATTTCCTTTTTTGTAACAGTAAAAAAAGTTTCAGCCAGGTGAATCCCAAACGACCCCTAAAGGGTTTTAATAACTTTTGTAAAGGGGCGACTAGGTGATGTCACATGCAAAATATTAAACCTCAACACCTTAAGGTTTGTCAAAAGAATTTTTTCAGAGATTTCTATGTAAAATACATTTTGCCAAGACTGAACCTAAATAACACCCCAGGGGCATAATTTACAACTATGGTAGAGGGCTACAATGTGATGCAGCATGAAAAATAAGAAAACTTCTAATCCTGATGGTTTGTCAGAAGATTTATAAAGATTTTCTACTTTGTTTCTCTTTTAAAAAAAGTGTTTCAAAGCAGAGCCTACTTTGGATTAGAGAGGCATTATTTTAACAGCTTTAGTAGAGGGTCATGAGGTTATGCCACGTGCAAAATAATAAACCTACAGGAGTTTTTACAGATTTTTTCTTTTTGTTTTGTATAAATAATAAGGTATGCCCGAGCACAGCTATAGTAAAGAACTACAATGCAAAATATCAAACCTAGGTAAGATTTAAGATCTCCTTCTTGGCTTTTATGTAACACAAGGGTGCATCTATACAGAATGAAAATAACACAATGTGACATTATTCATCAACTTTTGTTGAAATCACTATGTGATACCACATGCATATTCCTTATCTCAAGACCTCAGTAAGGAGAGGATTTCTAAAAACCTTCCTGCTCTGTTTGTCTACAAAAAAGTATCAATATTTCTGTTCCCAAGGCAACCAGAATTTTTATGGGAATTAATTGCTTATAACAACTTTGGTAGAGCCTCACCCAAGAAACATGCCTGCAAGGTTTTAGCTTGATTGACATAATGGCTTTTGAGAAAATGGCTTTAAAGTTGTGGATGGACATGCAGAAAGCCAATGATAAAAGCTAAAAATCTTAAACAACCATTGCCTTACAATTCATGAAGAGATATCTTTATATCTACATAGCTATTTCTATCAGTGGCTATTGCAACAAGAGTTATCTACGAATTCCACTTCTTTTCGTAAACATCACATAAAGCTTTCAAGCTTCATAGAGTTCTGGAGGGTCGCCTATTTATTTTATTTTCCTAAGGAAATTCAAAAGAAATTTAGTAATTATAGGAAAACAACCCCCCCCCAATTTACAGAAATCCTGGATCTATTGTTGCAAAGTGTTGCTAAGGTGAGTTAAATATATTACCGCTAGGTTCATAAATAAAATAGAGGATTATCCTCTTTACCAAACACTAATAGCTTGTAAACCTAACAGTAGTACGTTCCTATAGTATTTCATCCATTAAGTATCACTCTTGAAGCTGCCTTATCTAACTTTATAATACAACTGTCAGTCTTCTATAGCATATTAAGAATTATCTCCCTTACCTAACACCCTGGAAGCTGGCTTATCTAATTGTATAATATGGCTACCAAATGGATCTATAAGGCTGCTATAGTATTTGGGCTGCTCAAATACATGGAGATGGGGTAAAATCAAATATAATCTTAAGGCTTCTACATCTGGTGGAGAGGCTGGGAGACTGGGTAATAAAATACTCTCTATACTGTGTAAAACCTGAAAATAGAATAAACATGGAGTCCTTTTATCATATCATTTAGCCCATAACCAGACAGCAAAATTTCAGACTGGTCCAAATTCAAAGCAGTTGCAGACAATGATCTAAGTTGGTGAAATTTAAGATTATTTCAACTTTCTATTTATAAACAATTGGTTGGTTCAAGCTATTTCTTCATTTAACGCAATGTTTTCCAAAAAAGTTTTCTTGAGAGACGTCAAAAGGCGTCAGTGAGTGGGAATGGGTTAATATCAAGGCAGATAATTTCTTTTGCTATTCATTTCTAAGATGACAATTTCACTGACAAAATGATATAGATGTCCATGTTGTTAGACTATCACTGACAGGGGTTAATACCCCCCCCCCCCAATGGCTCCATGTCAGAGAAAACATTTTGTCACGAAAAAAAAACCTTTTTTCAGTTTTTTAAACAAAGTGCCATATCTCTAAAAAAAGTGAATGGATCATAACTAAAATGAAATATAAATATCTTAACTCGATACTTTACTCGATACTGAGTGCATAATGTGAAATTTGAACAAGAGCACCTCCCACGGGTGCCAAGGCCCGGCTGCATGTGCTGGATAATGCAAAAATTCTCTGTCGATAAACGGGCAAAACTCTTACAAAACGCTTTTAGAGTTATCCCCCTTGATAGTCTAGATAGCTCTTGTGATGGTCAATACACATGCCAAGTTTCATGAGGATATCTTCAATAACAACAGAGATATGACCAAGATTAAAGTCACACCAACACCAACACCGATGCACACAACACCAAGGTGATGACAATACCTCGGGTTTTGTCTGAAACAGCCGAGCTAATAAAAATCCATTCGGTAGTCGAAGAGAAAATGATCTGACAAGATTTTTAAACAAAGGGCCATAACTCATTGAAAAACAAAATATGGAAAATCATTAAATAGAATGTACTTGATACTCAGTGCCTGTGTGGAATTTTAATCAATTCTATGAGGTACTTAAGGAGAAAATTGGAGGACAAGAAAAAGCTATGGACCACCCAACCAGGTAACTAACAAACCGACTCTTTTAGACCCCCTCTACAACATGGTATCCAAATGAATCAAATCAAACCATAACAAATTATCCCTCAAATCCAGATTTTTAAATGCTACTGAAAAATAGCCATAAACAGATCCTAGAAAAAGAGCACAATGCTGAAATTAAACATTTTTCCCCAACAATATTTTCTACACAATCTGACAGAGTGTTTAAAGATTTGACATCAATACCATTTTTTCTGTAACTTCTTTCAATTTGGACTAGTTTTAGATATTGTCATCTGGAAATGAATTAAACCATTATCAGATAACAAAATTTTAGACTTTTCCAAATTGAAAGGAGTTGCAGATAATTTAAAGTCTGTGAAATTTTAGATTTTTTAAACTATCTACATAGGAAACATTGTGGAAAATGAAGAATTTGTTGGTTCAAGTAATTTCTTCATTTTACAGAATGTTTTCCGTTTGTTTCTCATCAGGGGCGTCAAAAAGCATAATTGTGTGGAATTGATCACTAACTGGGACCATTTAAGAACTAAATAATGTATTGACCTTGTCAGACTACCCGAATCCAGAAAATTGACCAGGTTCGTGACTTTTATAGTGTTTCACATTTATTCTGCCAATAGAATAAATCTTCTTCCTTACCTTATATTCACTTTAGAAAAAATGATTGCGATCTTCCTTTATTGGCTCAAATCTCTCTTTTCAAATGTTTGTGACCTGTCAAGTTAAAGGGGACCGATTCGAAAAGGTGCAAAATAAATCTCGCTTGATAAAAAAGTTGGACTGCCCTTGCTGTGTGGAGTAAAACTTTTCCAAGCCAATTAAATGCCAGACCATAGAACAGAATTTTGGACTTGTCAAAATTCAAAGAAGCTGAAGACGATAATTTTCATAAATGAAATTTAGAAATATTTGGGTAGAAAACATTTCTTCATTTCCACATTTTTACAAAACTTTTCCTTCAAGAGGTAGATTGTGTGGAAAACAGTTACTGAATCATGAATGATCAATCTACCTCATGATAATACATTTTTGGAATACCAACTTTTAATGACCTGTTCTTAATCATTTAAACCATTATCGAAGAACAAAATTGTAGTCTGGTGCAAATTGGAAGAGTTGTAGATAACAAATAAAAGCTAATGAAATTTGAAAAATCTTTGTCTTATGGGAAGAAACAATGATTGAAATATTGAAATTGCTCCTAATAAATAATGTCTTTATTTCCAACAATGTTTTTCCCAAGCTGTTTTCTCAAATGGGGTCAAAAAGAGGAATTATGTTGGAAAGGGTCAACCTTTCCAAATAATTGTACAGTAAAGTATCTACATGGTCCTTAATTTCATAGGGGTTCCCAAACTGTCCAGTTTGACAGTACCAACCTTTTGTATACTAGCTACGTTTGAGGCATCAGCTAATTGACAACATGTTTGTTTCACTAACGGCACATCTACACAATGTTTTTTACTTGTACAGCCAAACCTCTCCTCACCCCTATGATAAAATAAAAAATGCTGTATTAACCTCTTAATAGACAATAATCATTAGTCAAAACAGAAAACAGTCAGTTCAAATACTCCTTGATCAGTTTTTTACCCTAAATTTACTCTATATTTAACCAGCACTTTTTGTCAAGGCCAGTGGCCATCAAAATTGAGTCCTGTTTCTTAAAAAGAATTGAGTTTGGTTCTGTTGGCAGGTCAAGAGTAATTTCCATAGCAAAGAAATTCTCACATAAGTTGTTTATTATCAAGTTTTATGTCAAGTACAAAGTCAGTCCCCTGCAGTTCCACTATAACACTGTTGGTGGGGTCCAAGAAATGAAACAGCGGAAGAAGTGGAGTTATTATGCTATAACTCAGCCCCCCCCCCCATTGACTAAACCACCAATTGATTAAAATGTAACAAGTTTAATTTCATAGATGTTACTAGTTGGGAAATGATAACAACAACTGTGTAGTTACGAGATTTTAGCAGAAACCGACGGAATTCGGCGGATTGAAAATTACTAAATCCTCCCCTTACCTTCCCCGTCTACCTGAACTAAATAATCTGTAAATTTCTACAGGTCTACAAATTATGTTTCTCTTTCGGTCCCCAAATATCAAAAAGCTAGAATTTTCACCCGAGACAAGTTTTTTTATTCATTGATACTCGTTGGCGTTTTTATCTAATTAAATTTAGTTTTACATCAACAGAAATATTTCCATCTTTAAAGAAAGGCATAAAAACTTAGTGTCTCGCATAGTGGCGTCTCCTTGGAGAAGACGAGTTGTTGAACACCTGGGGTTACTGATGCATTGAGAAAATGTTACATGGATCGACCTTCAAACCTTTTTTGCGGTAATGGACTTGGTCTTATTTCATTACCATCGTTAAAAATACGGTAACAACAAATCAACAAAGAACTCTATTTGAACCATGTCATTTACGAATCGGTGTTTTAACCCCACCAGCTGCACATGTACAAAAATTTATTAAACTTTGTAGCAGATAACTTTTAATTGTGACAATGAATGTAATGATAAACGAAAAAATCTGAAACGGCGGAATTTCTAGTTTCACTTTTGATTTTGGCCAAGACCAACGAATCATTAAACGTCTTGGCCTACATGCTGTGAGAAAAAATACTGATTTTTTGTTAAATGAAATCATTAATGATGATAAGTTTAGGCTGTTGATTCTTTAACGACAAGGGTAAAATTTCGGTCACCAAGAAGTCTCACGGGGTACGCGTCTTGCATGTGTCAACCTCGGAAACTCTCCCATTAATAGCTGAACATCTGGCAGCAGTGCCTTTCTTCACTTTTCCTCCCTCTTAATAAAATAAACTGTACCCGAAAAAACCTTTACTTCATATTTGTCAAAGAGCTTTTAGTCGTGTGTTTGATCAGACAGAATGGGATTGAATTTCAGGATTATTGAAAGGAATGCGGAAAAATAACAGTATTTTATTTTAATCTATCAATATTATCTATCCCGTATCGGATGAGAAGCTTATGATTTTGTGACCTATACAATTAAATTCACACATTTCCTGTATTCATCTAAAACGCCGCAACTACGACTAATTAGTTTCAAAGCATATTGTCGCGATGTTATCCTAATTTGTTATGACCGAAGCCACTACCCTCTATGAGCTCCGGATAAGTGAAATCAAAAGTAGGCTCAAGTCAATTTGTCTTATTTCATGATCTCAAAATATTTTCAGAACAGGTCCTACTAGGGACTGAAGAAAATTACAAACGCCAAGAGAGAAACAAAGTGTGATATTTAATCCCATCATCTTCAAGGTTAGTAAATGAAGGATACCGAGGTGGGTGCCTATTCTCTATTGATTTAAAATTATCAATGACTTAAGCCATTCATCACCTCAATGTCAAACAATTAACACAAACTATGGAACCGAATTATCAATTGAAACACTACGTGTGTCATCAATCAAACAAAGCAATTATCCCTAATCTTATGCTCAATCGCCACAACTGTCCACTGTTAGGTGTGAAAACTTAGCTGGCTACTGGTTATTATTGATTTTTATGAGCATCCCTTCTTTTTCGAGCAGACTGAAGATGGGATGAAAAAATCGCGGTTAAATCAGTGTCAATGTCGTATCTCAGCATCAGCAACCCAAAATGACCCCCCCAAATTTCGGGAGCCAAGCGGACCCGCGTAATAATGGAGTCAGCGCTGTGCTTGGTAGAGTTATAGAGGAATTGCAGTGTACTATAGAAAAGTTTAACCAAGTAGCCTATTCCCACACAGTCCCCTTTTTCAGCACCTCAAGATAAAAGCTTTCGAAAACATTATGGCCAATGCAGAAATTGCTTGTAACAAGCAATTTCTTTAATATCCACAATGTTTTCTACCCTAAAAGGCAATGATTTTCTGAATTCAACCAACTTGAAATTTGTCATCTGCAATCTCGCTAAAAATCTGTTTGACGAACTGTTTTCTAATGTTCACTATATAAGGAAAAAGAGACAATACTTTGAGATCAAAGTTGGAAGCTTGACAGAAAACAAGATTGCTAAAATTAAATCTCATTGCCATCCCGAGTTAAAACGACTTACTTTAGAAGAAAAGATGAATTGATACTTGATGCCGAGGAAAACACTTTGGATATATCTCTGTAAGGGAAATCAGTAAACATACAAGTTAAATTCAACATTTCATTAATGAATTCAGAATTTAATTTGTTGGAATCATAATAATAAATTGATCATAGTTGTGTGATAATAATTAGATGGCATTAAAAGGTTTCAAAGCTATCTATCAAAATATGAGGTTGTAGCCATCTGAAATGTCAACTCATGGTTAATAATCAGCTATGGACAATTCATATTTTTAATTCTATCAGAATAATATTTGTGTAGCATATTCTGTTAATTTCAAGTTAAGTTGCACAGTGTGAAAATATTATTTAACCCATATTATCATATTTCTTATGACCTTCGATAAAAAGCTTTAGAAAATGTTGGCATGAATACCCTCCAATGTAGGAGTTCTGGTCAAAGTGAATGATTTGATTGGTCAATAGATTCTTTGATTGACAGCAGCAATTGGTCACATACAATGACTATTAAACATCCAATAACACACAATAACTCACTCTTCTAACTCTATTGGCACTTTATCTGACGCTGAAAGACCACAGATTCTATCTATTAGACTGGAAGTTATACACTTTACTTTATCTTTTTCGTCAACAACACGAAAATCACAGGGATGTATTTTCTTCTGAAAAGAAACAAGAAAATCATTTTTTAATGCCTGATGCTCTGTTTTTTTTGGTGCAGTTTTGTGAATAGAAATGAAATGTGTCAAGTGTATAATATTGTAATTGTAAATAGTTTAATATCCCACTCAACTGGGTCATATGGAGATGGGGCTTCACAATCCCCAGTTTTCATGCACCAGGGAAATAATTTTCATGCACCAGGGAAATAAAACTATTGAAAACATTGTTAGAAAAGGAGAAATTGCTTGTAACAAGCAATTTCTCTTTTTCTCAAAATAATTTCTACCTGATATGGCCTTTAATTTTCAATTTAAAACCACTTTATTTGTCATCTGCAAACTCTTTCAATTTTGTTCAGTCTAAAACTTTGTCATTTAGGAATGGGTCAAAGTCTGATTCCTATGACTGGGGAAGCAGGGGACCAAACAAGGGACCCTGACACTAAATTCTAGTGTGTTAACACTAGACCAAATCTACTTCAAATTAAAACAAATTTTGAGAAAGATGCTTAATTTCTATAAACATGAATTTTCAGTTATCTCCCTTGATGATATTGATGGCAATAACTCATTCAGAAAAATACAAAAATGTACTTTTAATAACTAGAATTATTACAAAACAGACTTATATCCCCCATCAGCATTTTGTTTACTCAAGTAGCACATTTGACCCATTTTTCCTAGCAGCTATAGGGCACCTCTTTTGGTCATTGATAACAGTTGAATAAAATATCAAGGCCCTAGGTCAAATGGCACGAGCTAGCCCAGGGAAACGGTTTTCAATCAAACTTCAATAGTGACCTTGACCTCTGATCTTCCGGACCACAAAACAATCAGATACTTCCTTAGATAATTGAAAAAATTACATGAAGTTTCATTGTTGTAGGTCAATTGGTTCTAGAGTTAGTGTATGGAAACAAAAGTCTGCAAACAAATGAATGGGCAGACATGGTGAAACCAATATACCCCCCTCTACTTTGTTGGTGGTGGTGGGGTTTATAAGGCAAAAAGAGATCATTTGATTATCCATTGATTGGTTTGGACAATAGTTAGTATGTGTAGGTAAGATGATCTTGTTTTAGTATCTGGTCGCTGTCTATGTTTTCAGAGTAGTTGAATTGTTTGCATCATTGTAATTCAAGTGTTTGTTTGTGCTAGCTGGTGGATTTTACAGTTCTGTCCATCCCTGTCTGTGATGGGTTATGTGCAAGTCAAAGCAAAAATCAAAGGGCTGAAAGCCTGAAATATGTATACAGGAGATATATAATCTGGGCAGAAAAAGTTTGATGGTCGAATTAGCGGAGGTGCCACTTTTTACCTAAATCTACTGTCGATTATGTGCAGATCTGCCAATTTGTGCGCTAGGGGACACAACCTGCCCGCAATAATTTTCATCCCATTGAGGTATTGTAACAATATATTTACATGTATATATCGTTACATATTTTTCACCCGATCAAAATGCTTTGAAAGGATCTGATAAAGGCCACCCAAGGATCCTTCCTATGAATTTTGATTGAGTTTGGTTGAATTATGTTAAGTACTTTCTGAGAAGATTTTTCAAGTAAATGTTGAAGGACAGACGACAGAAACCACATCATGACAAAAGCTGGTTGGCTTTCAGCCAGTGGAGCTAGTGAGAGAGAGCTAGAGAGTGAGAGAGATGGGGGAATGGAGCGTGTAGCCAGGTTCAAAGTAGGAGGCTCTTGTGTGCGATGTGAGAATTCTACCACACAGACCAATTTCGTTATGTAAATATGCGCTTTATGATTTCCAGATAAAGAGAGCGAGAGAGGGCGGGCGGTCGTTTCACAGGTTAACATGATTATGTACACCTTTCAAAGCGGTATGTAGAATTTGGAGGTAAAAATATATAGACACTTAGTCCGAGAACGACCAAACGGTTTTCAGACAGTGTGAATATGATCCTATGAATGACCAATTAATTTGTCAAACAAAACATTCCAATCATGGGTAAAACCGACAGCTTCGCTTATCAGCTTTATACAGCAACTTCGTCTAACCGGACCGTTTTAACATTGTATCTCTAGAATAAGTAATATTATTTTGGTATGAAACAAACACCTTATTTTTTCTTAACAATATGTTATGATTATATATGTTTAATAATTTCCAATATATTATATATCTCCTTTCTTTCTTTTCATTCACTCGTCAAGTTTTGATAATTTTGCCAAATTCAGAACACTCACACGAAAGCATTGTACATCAAGCCGACAGCTTTCAATGAGTCATATCTCGCCTTAGTCCTTCTCGCCTCAATCAGGCGTATTAATTTATGGTCAGATCTGATCTACTTTTCGTGTGACAGAAGATCACATTGATTGCGGTAGATGTTTTTACATTCTGTTTTCACATTAAACTCTGCATGGGTTTGAATTTTTAGCATTGTAACTTTAACCTCAGATTGCTTACGCAATCTCAGGCTAACTAGAGGCCCCTGAGCGCCTGTATTGCTCCACAGGTCTGATTGTACTGATTAAGCAAATGGTGCTTTAGGAATCATATTCATCATGTGTGGCAAATAAATCTTGTCAATGAAATATTTTAATATTTCAACCTTTTCATTGATTTACAAAATTGAATTCATTTACCAAATCAGATGAAAAAGGTATTCACAATTTTCTTTAAAACAATTCACTGGATACCATATATTGCCATGAGTCACAACCTTAAAAGCCATATTTTCAACAAATCAAAATTAATTGATGGAATCTGAAAATGAGTCACCAGAGGATCATTCCAGTGAAATTTGGTTAAAATCTATCAACTGGTTTCTAAGGAAAAAGATTTTCAAAGATATAATATATGAAAATTAGCCCTGCCCATTAAAGCCATGTTTTACATCCAATCAAAATTGTTTGAAGAAATCTGATAAAGGGTCACAGAAGGATCATTTCTGTGAAATTTGGTAGAAATCTACCAAATGGTTTCTGTGGAGAACCTTTGACCATATATGTAAATTAGCCTTGCTCATGTTTATCATCCGATCGAATTCTTTGAAAGAATTTGATAAAGGGTCACCAAATGATCATTTCTGTGATTAGGTTGAAATCTATCAATTGGTTTCTGAGGAGAAGATTTTTAAAGCTTTGGCCATATATGGAAATAAGCCCTGCCCATATAAGCTGTGTTTTTCATCCAATCAAAATTCTTCGAAAGAATCTGATAAAGGGCCACCCAAGGATCTTTCCTGAAAAATTTGGTTGATTCCATCAATTGGTTTCTGTGAAGAAGATTTTTAAAGATTTCACCATATGTGGAAGTTAGCCCCGCCCATCAAAGCCATGTTTTGCATCCAATCAAAATTTCTTGAGGGAATCTGATCAAGTGTCATCCAAGGAACATTTCTGTGAAATTTAGTTGAATTATGTTCAATACTTTCTGAGGAGAAGATATTCAAAGTAAAAGTCTACAAACAGACGCACTCATCCATGATGGACCCAACGCCATGTTATTAGCTTGCTGGCTTTGGCCAGTGGAGCTAAAAACTGAAACACTGCTGAAAACCTATAATGCAATCATTCAATCAATCAACTTACTTCTACAGCTGTTGTATAGACACAACAAAAGTCCCCCCCAGCTGCCACTCTATTGATCACAAATGACTTTTCTTTCAATGAGGTATTTTGTTGATATGGAACAAAAGGCCCTGGTACATGCACAGGTAAATTTTTGATGTCAGAACTTCCATTACCAAGTTGACCATTGGCACCAGATCCAAATGCATATAATCTACCACTTCCATAAACATACGCCAGCGTATGGCACCTGTATCAAATAAAACATCAATGAAATACCAAATTCAAACTGACAAGTGAGAAGTTATTTGATAAAAAATTGAACTGGAAATAGCTTAATATCTAAAAAGAGACTATTATTAAGATCCTTAAATTCTAGAAATGAATTTCTAGAAATGGATTTCTACAATTTTTTTGGCAGATTCACAAGGAAATGTTTAATCCATTACCAACAACTCCTTTTTTTATGGCCCAAACATAAAGACTTTGAGAAACATGAAACATGAAGAAATTGTTCCTTACAATCAATATCTTCATTATCTTCAATGTTTTACACCCATAAAGATGAAATATTCAGTAATTTCATCCACTAAAAATTTTTCTTACATATCTTCTTTGAAAATGGATTAGTCTAAAATTTTGTAATCTGGTAAGAGATTAATAGATGGTCTAGACTGAAACTGTTAGATTGTCATAAGTTCCACCATTTCATCCAAAATTAATCTGTTTTCTACTTATCCTGCTATATTCATAAATAGACAAGCAGCATGGATATCAATCAGAGTCTGAATATAAAATCAGTCTTACTTAGGGACCACCTCTATTAACATCTGTCTTTTCCATTCTGCAATACATGACAAGGTATAACTGCAGTAAGAGAACAGTTTTACAGTACCTGCCACAAGACACCTGTGTAACATAGGACCCCATTAATTCCATCACTTTCCTTGGTAATACTTCATTAGTTTTTGTTCCATGACCTAATTGTCCATATGTCCCAGCACCGTATGTGAATAATCCGCCATCATGTGTGAGAGCCGCCGAATGATCCTCTCCACATGCAATGTACGTCACTTTTTGTGTCCGTAAAAATTTACACAAGGTGGGATGAGGCCTATCTGTTAGAAAAAAGCAATAAATTAGGAGCTAAATAATGCAAGCTATTTTCCAAACTAAATCTCAGAAGAATAAATATTTTACACCTAGTTGATGTATACATTTTAACAAAAGTGTTTAAGGACAACCTAGCTTCTGCTTATGGCTTCTTGTTCCTAAAGATGCTTAATTCATCGATAATATCAAGGTCAAGCTCATGAAGTAAAAGTCAGTGACTTAAAGAAGTTCCATATGAGATACAATCATGAAATATGACAGATATATCAAAATAAAGGCAACTTCTTTTCAGTAAGTCAAAAGTCAACATAACATATCAAAAGCCTACAACATGCTGAAATTCTGCAGTGAATACATTCATATAAAATATAAGGTATGTTCAATAAAACAAAATTTCATCTCCATAAGTCAAAGGTCACTTAATACCTAGTTTAAGCCCAATACATGTTAGGTTGTATGGGAAATATAATCATTTAACATTTAAGGAGTTTGAAAATATAAGGTAAAACTAGTAATTAAGTAGGTCAAAGGTCAAAGAAAAGGTGAAAAGGTCACTGTACTTAATGTCAAAAGAAAGTAATTAACAAATTGAGTAAATATTCCAAATTTGATGAAAGGAATCATCAACAATTTTAGGCCAGTTTTTCATAAGAAGATCATAAGTAGAGGTATCACAGCACTTAATTTCAAGGAAAAGATATTCACCTGAGTAGAACATAAATACAATTTAAAGATCCCAGTTAAACAAGATGTGTTTGTGAAACACCATGCCCCCGAAATGGGTGATTTTTATTGTTGCTTTTTTCTTTGTTTTAGGGAAAAGGGTTAAAATTTTTACCTTCCCCAATTGTGCCTTGTTGAGACTATCTACATACCAAATATTAGCATTGTAACTTAATCAGGGTTGAAGTTATAGGAAAAAGTTTAGTTGGCAGTTTAAGTTTTGCAGACAGACAGACGGACAGACAGACGGACACCGGTAAAACAATATGCCCCCGATCTATCAATTCGGGGGCATACAAATTGAAAATATCAACAAGGTTGAAGATCAAGTTTATGATCACAGGGTCAAGTTACTTGGTATCAAGTAGAGCCTTTCAACTGATGAACATATAAATGAAGCATGATGCCCCTAGGTATGATCATTCAGTAAATATAAGCAAAATTACAAGTTTTTTTATAAAATCAATTTGAAAAGTAGGTCACCGGGCTACATTATAGGGTTAAGATTCTTGATGTCAATTGCAAGCCGTCATATGATTAGTGTAACTAGATGGTTGTCCCAGGACAACTGCTGTCAAGCCCACAAATTATTGTAGATATCATGCTCCAGATAAGCACAATTTTAGTGTTTGACCTTGAGCTTTGACATTGAACTTGAAGCTATCCAAAAAATTCTTTAAAAAATGGCACATCTACTCATGATGGAGAATAGTTGTGCCAAGTTATTTTGAAATCCATCCACAAATGTAGGAGTGATTGTCTGGACAAATTTGGACAGACAGACTAACACACATACATCGACTTGTCATAGTGACAACTATGTCTCGCTCACCACAAGCAGGCCCAACAAAAATGAAGTATGACAGTCCTTTTGCGAAAACATTTAAGAATTCGACTTAATGAAATTTTAAGAGGAGCAACATTTATTGACATACTTTGTACTAACGCTTGCAAACTAAGCCAGAAATCATAATCCAAAAACCTCTCTATTACAGAAGATTGATATTTTCAACTAAGTGCATTCTGTTTAAAATTTATTTTCAAGTTAAATATAAATGAAGTGATGTACAGTTACCTTTTTCATCATTGAGACCAAGTTGACCAAAGCTGAAGAAGATTTACATAAATATAAAATAAATATTCACAAAAATCATCTTATAAACTGAAATGCTAGCCAGTCAAACTATATAAAGAGTCTCCAAGTAAAATTACTCATAGATTTTACACTCATTTGAATAATTACTTAATTCACACCCTCTGAACTCAAGGAAGTTCTGATAAATATTCAACTGTATTCTTTTTCAAACATTTTTGGTCACTAACATGTGCTAAACAATAAAATGGTTGGTAAACATTCCAAATGACCTACTAACAGCTTTAATAATCTGTAGTTACATCGTTAGAGTTGCCAAATTTACAAAAATGCTTCATATAGATGCCGGCTATTGTATGAGCTCAATGTTCACATTCATTTGGTTTGATTGGTTGATTGACAGATAGTTACAATCTGTCTATTGGCTTTAACAAGCTTCCACGACAAAATGTTTCAATTATTGATAGTTACTTGTATCATTTAAAAAACAATTTATTAACTCATTAAGGATTTCCCAAATTGTCTTTCAACATTGTGGAAAAGGCAGACATTACTTTTAAGTTATTTACATTTCTTTTTTTGAACAGAAATACAGTAATGCAAATAACTTCAAAAATGGATGATGCAAAATTACAAATTATCATTACTTTTGCCCTATTACCACAAAATCACACTTTCTGATGCTTTCAAGAAATGTAATCATAGGAAATTTTGTGGGGAAACAAGAAAATGCTTGTAACAAGCACTTTCTCATTGTCTCACAATGCTTTTACCATATTTGGCACATATTTTCCAAATTTAGTGCAATTTGAATTGTCATCTGCAACTTCCTTCAATTTGGTTCAGTCTAAAATATTGTTGTTTGGTAATGGGTTAAAACTATACAAAATACAAATTTGAATGTTTACTTTGGCACATCCTCATACTTATAAAATGTACATACCAGTTTCTGCCCCAACCAAATATTGCACCAGACTGTGAGAGAATAAAGCTATGTGACCCACCACATGCCACCTGGGATACGGGGATTCCCCTTAAACAACCAATCATTTGTGGGGAGTCTTGTTGTACAGTGTTACCTAGACCAAGCTGTCCAAACTTGTTGTCTCCCCAGGAAAACACTCGACCATCTAAAATTATTGACAGAAATAAGCAGTTCTGCAATCTGTGACCCTCAAAAAAAGAGTTCAGAAAAACAGTGTGACAAATGAAGATATTGCTTCCTTCAAGAGATTTCCTCATTTATCAAATTGTTTCCTACCAGAAAGATGGAGGTATCTAAGATTCTATCAACTTGAAATTTTTGTCTGCAACTTCTTTAAATTTTGATTAGTCTAAAATTTGCTAATTGGAATCCATTACAACAATTGAATCATCAATCAAAGTCTGCTCCAGCCATAAATGATTTTTTATGAATATCTTCCAGGCCAAAGCCAGTATTTTGTTCAAAATAAACATGATCTGTAACTAAATACTAAAGAATCACACACCAAAAATCAGCTAAATATCTACAATGCTTAAGAAAAAGAAGTCATGAAAACTGGGATTTCAGTGAAATTTTCTAGGTCAACATTTGTATGTTCATAATTAGTCAATGGAATGGAAAAAAGTCAAACTTGACCTGAACTCATAATTTTATACATATAGGTAGGTTGATTAATAGACAGAGGGACAGATGGTCTGATTGACAGAATGAAAAAACACTCATACAGTTTGATGGCTC
Source organism: Fragum fragum (assembly GCA_946902895.1). Taxonomy (NCBI): domain Eukaryota; kingdom Metazoa; phylum Mollusca; class Bivalvia; order Cardiida; family Cardiidae; genus Fragum; species Fragum fragum. Next base: position 87,484,243 of record OX336365.1, read on the forward strand.
TAGATGTAGGATAACTAAAGACAAAGCACAATTTAAGTTTTTATAGGTAGGTGGATAGTTGAGGTCTCCTTGAATACATCATGTCATGGATACAAGCTCACAGTATCAGAGACTCTGTGCTACATGAAAGCACTGAAAACGTAAATTATCCCCCCACTCCCATCTGTTGAAAATGAATTAATTCATTGATTGACTGATTATTTATTTTACAACCGTGATTGGTCAACTCTTACAAATTACAAAGGCAGTTCAAGAACATTATAGCCTGTACCAGATGTTGTTTTACTTACCATCAATCAAACACATACAGTGATTCCTGCCACATGTTATCTGTATAACTGTGTGAGGAAACTTAATTAATCTGAAATGGAAAACACAATAAAATATTAAAGCTAGAATTCAAGCACATAAGCAATGTGTCTTTCTATCGTATGACGGGTATCTAATTATATCTGAATCTCATGGTATTTAGATTTGCTAGTGTTTGAAAAAAGGCAAGACTTGTTGAGAAATCTTTCTCTGAAACCAAACAAAAGACAAATACTAAAAACATGAACCAAACCATTCAGCTATAAGCTAGGCAGGAGTTCAACAAGAAATGTAATCAGGTGCCAAGGTCACTTGGATGACATCTACACTAATAGAAAACAAAACTAAAATAGTTTTTGTGTATTCTTTAAAAGGCATTGACTCTTACAGACGAAACAATTCAATCTATGTGAAATTATTGTTTACAAGAGCCATGTCGGACATGGCCATCCCCCGCCTTAAAAGCTTGATAGTAAACTGAAGCCAGTTAGATTTAGGCTTCTTGTGCACTGCATTTCTTCTCAATGAGTTCGATAATAGCAATTATACTTTCAGTGATATGCTAAGGACAAAATCTAAGTCTTTAAAACAACAAAGGGCAATAACTCCAAAATTATGCAAGCATGAGTTGTGGTTCTTGTGCACTGCACTTCTCAATTTGATCTATCCACCTATGAAGTTTCAAGTTAATAGCTATTATACTTTCAGTGGTATACCCAGGACATAATCTTAGTCTTTAAACAAAAAAGGGCAATAACTCCAAAATTATGCAAGCAAGAGTTGTGGTTCTCGTGCACTGCACTTCTCCTCAATGAAATCTATGGACCTATGAAGTTTCATGTTGATAGCAATTATACTTTCAGAGATATGCTCCGGACAAGTTTAGTGACAGAAGGACGGACAGAGACCATTTCTATATCCCCTTCACCGAAACGGCGGGGGATAAAAAAGGTAATACATACTGAAACACACTGTATCTAGTAGGAATATTAACCTTTTAAATGTTGATCCCAGAATAATTCTAACATTGGTTGTAAGAAGACCGCAGAGACATATCAACTAAGTCTCATCTTTGTCTAGGCAATATGTTTGTCATTTAACCCATTCAAACATATTTCAACTTTTTAACACACCTCATGAAAAAGCTTTGGTAAACATTACTGAAAATGAAGCAAATTCTTCATTTTCAACAATATTTTCTATCCCTAAATGCCAAGATTTTCAAAATTTGATCATCTTTAAATTGTCATTTGCAACCCCTTTCATTTTGGACAAGTCTAAAATTTTGCTGTCTGGTTAATATCACAGGGTATTGGTTTAACTTCTTTGCTACTTACTTTGGAACTCGACACAACTCTGTGGGTACTTCTCCTCTCCCCAGCTGCCCATTAGTATTTTCTCCCCAACTAAACATTTCACCAGCATGACTTAAACATAGACTGTGACTCATACCTGCACAAACCTTCATCACAGACTGGGACTGGAGTGCTGTAATCTGTTCTGTAAAAGGTAATGATGAGAAATATAATTGCTATTCTATCTAAACTTTTGAGATTTTACCTACAAGAATCTCTGTACAAAGATAATGTAACTGGGAATCCATTAATATGCATGTAAAACTACATTAAAAAATCAATTTATGAGGACTTTATTTCCATATTGTTAAACAACTCATTTGCCTGGCTATTCATCCTTTTTCCTAAAAAAAATATATGAAACTAGGGGCGTTTGAGCACCTGTATCACTCCACAGGCATGAATGCACTGATCAAGTAAATTTTTTCATTAATTCAATATAAACCGAATATAAGGAAAATAAGTTCTAGAGAAGCATTTCAAACTTTTCCATGTTTATACAAAAGTCAAGTCATGTTAAATTCAGATGAAAAGGTATTCACAAAATTTCAAAATTTTTACTGTAAACCATATACAGACATAAGTCACCACCATAATAGCCACGGTTTCAACCAATCAAAATTATTTGAAGGAATCTGACAAACAGTCATCTGAGGAACATATCAATTTGGCATAAACAGGTTTTATGAGAATTTTTCAAAATTTTCAGTATATACCTTATATGGAAATTACCCCTGCCCATTAAAGCCATATTTTTCATTTGATCAAAATTCTTTTTGATAACCTGATAAAGGGTCACCCAAGGATCAATCCCGTGAAATTTGTTTGAAATCTATCTACTGATTTCTGAGAAGAAGATTTTCAAAGCTTTTTCCATAATTATTTGGAAATTATCCCTGCTCATTAAAGCAACATTTTTCATCCAATGACAGTTCTTTCAAGGAATCCAATAAGAGTCATCCAAAGATCATTCCTTTGGAATTTGTTTGAAATCCATTGACTAGTTTCTGAAAAGAAGATTTTCAAAGCTTTTACCATATATGGAAATAAGCCCCACCCATTAAGGCCATGTTTTTCAGGAACCTGATAAAAATGTCACCCAAGAATCATTCCAGTAAAATTTGGTTGAAATTCATCCACTGGTTTCTGTCAAGAAGATTTTCAAAGTTTTCATTATACATGTATATGGAAATAAGTCCTGTCCATTAAAGCCATGTTTTTCATCTGGTCAAAATTCTTTGAAGGAATCAGATAGAGGGTTACGAAAGGATCATTTCTGTGAAATTTTATTGAAATCTTTCCAGTACTTTCTGAGGAGGAGATTTTTAAAGGAAATGATTATAGACAGACCGACACAGGACACCACGCCATGACAATAGCTTATTGGCTTTCAGCCAGTGGAGCTAAAATGGCAAAACATTACATACGATTTGGTTTATTTCCAAACTTATTTTCAAAGGAAACAAATGTATGAACCCATTGCTCGAGGACAAAATTTCAGACTAGTCCTAATTGGAAGAGGTTGCACAGGACAATTTCAAGTTGGTGGAATTTTCAAAAAGTCCAATCTTATTGTATGGAAAACAAAATGAAAAAATGAAGAGATTACTTATTATTCACCAACAGACAAAGTGAATTCCCCCATGATGACACTTTTTGACGTCCCCTCAAGAAAAATAATTGGAAAAACATTGTGTAAAATAAGAGCAATTTCTTCATTTTCTACAATGTTTTATACCCAGACAGTTGAAAAAATCTAAAATTTCATGAACTTTAATTTTTTGTCTACAACTCCTTTCAATTAACAACTGTCTAAAATATTGACGTCTGGTAAAAGGTTAACTAATTGATACTTATATTTATATTGAAAAGTAAGATAATTTGATTTTGAAGGTGAATGGAGCTTTTATCACTTTCCTGTTTTTCAAAATTTTAGTCCCATCCAAATTCAAAGTTTTTGCAGACAAAAATATAAAGTGGATTTAATTTTAAAAGAACCATTCATTAGGGTAGAAATTATTGTGGAAAAAGAAGAAATTGCTTGTTACAAGCAATTTCGTCTTTCCTACAATGCTTTCTCAATTATAGATTCACAGGGATGTAAAATCCAGGTATTGATTAGGACAGGGTCAAAGTATTCAGCAGGTACTATCAGATGCTAATCCCTGTTGGACAAATACTTATCACTTCCGTCACAAAATACATGGTAGTGTAGCAACAGAATATGATGATTTTAAATCAATATCCATTAACAAGTCACAGAAAACTGTTTAACACTAACCCAGTCTTGAGACTCTGTTTTCTCTTCCAAGCTGACCATAATCATTGTTACCACAAGAAAATATCTTTCCATCCTGCTGTAGCACTAACAGGTGGGATTCCCCAAGTGATATATCTGATACAGCTACATCTTTCAGGGATGGAATAGCATTGGGTTTGTCTACCTGTAAAGATAAAATCATCTCATTATCTATGCATGCCAATGGAAAATTGAAAATTGAAAGAAGTTACAGACCACAATCTTAGTTGATGGGATTTAAAAAATCTTGGTCTTTATGGTTAGATAACACTGAAAAAAGTGAAAAAAAAAATTGCTTGTAATAATCAACTTCTTCATTTTCCACAAAGTTTTCCGAAGCTTTTTCAAACACTAAGCCAAAAAGTTTCTGTATTGCTCCTTCAGCTCTCTTCGTCTAGAAAATAAAAGACCATTTAACATAACACTTTCATATATAATTCCTGTTTTTTTAAATCCCTGTGATATTATACTTGAGAAAACATTGTGGAAAAAGAAGAAATCCTTGTAACAAAAAATTTCTTCATTGCCAACAATATTTCCTATCATATAGGATAGTTACTTTTTGAATTGTGCTCACCTTGAGTAATTTCGTCCTTGCTTTTGGACAAATCTAAAAATTTTAGAAAAAAAGTAAAGGGATAAAATGATTTTGAAAAACGTGTTAAGATAAAGGGGTTGTTTTTTTTGTTTTGTTTTCAACTATGTTCCTATCTTAATTAGTCTTGATATGCATGGCCAATGCAGGAAGTATCTATTGTCAAATTAAACCCTCTGGAGGACACATAGTAGGACTATCCCAGGAACATTCTAAAATCATTCGAATCCAATGGGAAATTTCAGAAAAGACTTTTTAATATATCCTTTTATTTTATATGAAGCTGGTTAGTCCTATTAATTAAATTAAATTAATCATTTGATCACTTTTGAAAGGAATCTGATAGTAACCAAAATTACATCCCTGTAATACACCATTCAAATTCAATGAGTACTGTCAGAAAAGAATACTTTTTTTCATATCTTTGAGTTTCATTTAGTGATGATAAGTCCAAACCATAACAAGAGGCCCATAGGGCCTTATTGGTCACCTGAGTCCAAAGAGCACAAAAACAGATAAATGTCCACAAGACTATGCAACATACCAAACATCAAAACTCTAGGCCCTCCTGTTTGGGAGAAGAAGATCTTTCAATAAGTTTTCACTAAACATTCTTGGACCGGCTAATTCTGACCCTAGAGCCATAATTTATACAATCTTGATAGAGGTCCACAAGAATATTCTGTTTACCAAATATAAAAGCTCTAGGCCCTCCTGTTTGGGAGAAGAGTTTTAAAATTTTCACTATATAAGCCCTATGTAAAATTTGTGACGCTCAGGAAAGGGCTTATTCTGTCTCTGGGGCAATTATATATAATAATTTGATAGAGGTACACCAGATGATGCTGTATACCAAATTTCAAAGTTCTCGGCGCTCCTGTTTGGCAGAAGAAGAAGCCCTTTGTAAATTTTGTGACATCTAATAATGGGCTTATTATGACCCTTGGGCCATAATCTATACAATCTTGATAGAGGTCCACTAGAAGATGCTGTATACCAAATATCTATGCTCTAGGCCTATTTGTTTTAGAGAAGAAGATTTTTAAAGTTTTCACTATATAAGCCCTTTGTAAAACTTATGAAATCCAGGGAAAGGGCTATTTTTGATCCTGGGGCCATAATTTGTATAATCTTTACAGAGGTCCACCAGATGATGCTGTATACCAAATTTCAAAGTTCTAGGCCCTCCTGTTTGGCAGAAGAAGATTTATAAAATTTTCACTATATAAGCCCTTTGTAAAACTTGTGATGTCTGGGAATGGGCTCATTATGACCCTTGGGCCATAACCTATACAATCTTGATAGAGGTCCACTAGATGATGCTGTATACATGTACCATGTACCAAATTTCTATGCATTAGGCCTATTTGTTTTAGAGTAGAAGGATTTTAAAGTTTTCACTATATATGCCCTTTGAAAACTTGTGACGTCCCGAGAATGGGCTAATTATGATCCTGGGGCAATAATTTATACAATATTGATAGAGGTCCACTAGATAATGCCAGAGCTGTAGAATGTTTGATTTTCAAAGTTGTTAATTTGTAAGCTTATAAAAAAAACACACCTTGTCCCCCCCACCTCCCCCCAACACGGCCATTTCTGGACAGATATTTTTTTTCTTGCAAATACTTGATATTCCTTGCCCTAATTACTATAAATACCAAATGTGAATCCAATACGACAGCTGGTTCAAGGCAATAAGATTTTTACAGATGTACCTTTTTTGTCCCTTTTTGGTCTTTATGGGGCCTAAAGGATTGATTAACTCAATGATGGGTACAAATCTGAAGCCCCTTCCCAAGTTTGGTTGAAATCAGTCCAAGGGTTCTTAAGAAGAAGGCAAAAATGTAAAAAGTTAACAAACAACGACGGACAAAACTTAATCGCAATAGGTCACCATGACCTTCGGTCAGGTGACCCAAAACCATCATTATCATTCATCCAAAATTTCTTTGAGGAATCTAATAAACATCCACAAAAGAAGTATTCCTGCCTCCAGGAAATTTGGTTGAAACCTGCCCAATAGTTTCAGAGAAGGTATTTGAATCAAATACATGCATGGATTCACGGGACAATACAATACAGCAATAATCCTAGTGGAGCTGAAAATAAGATTTTTTTGTCACAGGTAACAGAAAATATTTCAAGTTACTTAAATAATCAATACCAAACCTTGTTTCCATTTGGCTTTTTTTTTTTGAGAAAAGGAAATAACCTTCTTATTTGTCTACTTTTTTGTAACTTTAGACAGGCTAGACTCATTTCTGACACATCTGATAGTGATTTGTTGAATTCTTTCTGTATTTCTCTTTTTACATAACTCTAACATTAACCTATTACCAGATGAAAAAATTTTGACAGCTCAAAATTGAAAGGATTTGCAGACAACAATTCTAATTTTATGAATTTTTAAGTTTTTTCAACTTTCTGGGTAGAAAACATTGTGTAAAATGGAGAAATTGCTTGTTACAAGCAATTTCTTCATTTTACACAATGTTTTCCCATTTTACACAATGTTTTCCCAATTATTTATCTAGCAGGCGCCCAAAAGCGCCATTGTGTGGGAATGGGTTAAAATGCAATACCCAATAACTGTATTTGGGAAAATTTTCTCTAGGAGAGTGGTTAGAGCACAATACTCTTAACCCATTACCATATGACAAAATTTTAGACTGATGTAAACTTTTGAAATATTATTTGTCTTTTTTGGTAGATATTATCATGGATTATAAACAAATTGTCTGTTACAAGCAATTTCTTCATTTTCCACACTTTTTTCTTGAGAAGTGTCAGAAAGCAGGTATGTTTGAGAATGGGTTAATCTTTGGTTTCTCATCCACATGCTTTTGAGGCATGTCAAAGTGGGCTAGTTTTATGGCTATTTACTTATCATGGACTTGTTTGTTTGTTAGACTGTATACCTTTGAGTTTTCTAATGATCCAATACCAAGTTGACCAGACTGGTTTCCTCCCCATGTAAACAGCTGACTCATTCTATCTTATATTGGATGCTCATTGGAACCAAAAAGCATGTCTTTTCTTGCTAAAAGCTGAAATAAGAAAGTGAAAAGTTCTAGTTTCTGATCTAGTTTCTGATCTACAGACAGGGTACATACAACAGGGTCATTGGCCCATATAGAACTTCAAACACTCTAGACTCACTAGGAATCAAAACCAGCATCGTAAGTCTTTGCCCTAAATCAACTTTAGTCATTGCCCTAAACCAACTTATAATTATGGACACAGTAGAATGTTCTATGTCAGAAAGACAACTAACTGTGAAAAGCTTGAAGATAAGGGTTTCTTCTCCATTGGACATACACTACTTGGGAAATATAAACTCTTTACACTATATGATATAATGGATAAACAGTTGATCAAGGGAAGATGGAAACAAGTGTTACACCGTGCTATCAACACATACATTGAAGAACCAAAGATTGATATAACAGAAACCAATCCTAAAATAGTCAAACACTTGCTTAGTTAAAGTTTGCATAATAAACCGCATATACTCTAATGTCAAATGAAACCTTCAAGACATTAGAGAGCTAAATGAAAGCAGAATAAAGCTTTGGAGTATCAAGCACAGGATAATTATGGAAGAGAGTCATCGGTTGGTCTAGGCTTTCTTATTTCAGAGAGTCTGTTTTTTTTAATGCTTTCCTTCTTTGTTTCAATGTAAAATGGGGCATCATTTGAACTAACTTGATAAATATCTTTTAGGAGGTGCTGCATATTTTTTTTTAAAGCTTTCAGCCTTCTGGTTTCAGAGACAGAAGACTAAAAGATATCATTTTCCCTTTTTGTTGCCATGGCAACCAGAGTTAAGGGTGGATTTCAAGTATTTGAAAATTTTCAGAAAACCTTCATCCAAGGAACATCCCTGCCAAGTTTCATAGTTCAGGGGGAGATGTTTAAAGAAATTGCACAGCAACACCAGACACCTTAAATTGGACAATCACAATAGTTCACCTTGAGCACTCTGTGCCGAAATACCAATAATGTATATGGTATTTGTTTTCCTGATACTATTTGTTCATAAAAACGATGTCCTAAATCATTGACAAATTCCAGACACCATTCAAGAAATAATTCATGGTTCCCGAATTCTTGGAGTGCATGCAAAAGCCCCTATATAATTCATAAAATCTAGTAGCCATTTTTACTAGTGTGCCAACAAAAATCAGATCTGGTCATAGGGTTCATCTTAATTTATTTCATGTGAATAAAATAACAAGGTATAAGCAGTATGAAATAAGTGGTTCTTGTGTCTATACACATTAAAGTTAGTGAAAATTTTTAAGTATTTGAAATTGTCAGTGTTGTCAGTGTTGAGGTTTTTCTGATTACACCAGTAATTTGTGTAGTTGCCTCCGAAAGTATTGAGGGTTCATTAATATCAAGGTATTGAGATATCCCAATGACATAATAACAATTTGTCACCCGTTATTCAGTCTGGTCGATAGATTCACAACCCAAATCTTGGTTGTTATTATTTTTTTACAAAAAATGTCTGATAAAAAATTTTTCGTACGAGCAAATTCAATGTTTAGAAAAAATCTGTGAATTTCACTCCATATAATTAATTTCCTTATCCCTCTTCCCGACCAAAACTTAAATATCAATTTACTTTAGATTTGAAATCAAAATTTTGCTAAATGGCTCAGTATGAGTTATGTATCATAGGGAAAACTTTTATCGTCACGAGACGACACTGTTCTTGTGCACTCGCCTGTCTAAATTAGGTCATGATTAAAGGCTAATAACAGAGAAATATGTGGGTCTTTTACTCGAACAAAATAGCTATGTTAATTGGTTGAGATTTTGATTGTTTTTCACAATACTTTCTGTATATGTTTAGTTCAGATGTGTAGATCTGTTGCAGCAGCAGAATATATTTTTTATCTCCCTATGATAAAGAATGTGTTAGGAATTTTAAGTCAATAGATATGCAAGTTAGATATTTAGAATAGTTAAAGCCTTACTCTCATGTTGAATATAAGTTTTCTCCGGCTTGCGTTTTAATTATCATATTTACATCTGAGAAGTTTGAATTGTCTATGACATAATGCATCTGTTAAGTACTGTTTCCACATGGAATTGACTCTTATACCAGGTTTTGATAAAGACACAAAGAATCATTCTATAATTACACCACAACACAAGGCCAAAGTGATGATGACAATTGACAGATTTTTTACTGAGAGATAATCAAATTCTGCATGTCTGTCTACTACTTGTCTAGTGTTGTAGTTACATACAACCTGTCAACCATGCACTTTGAAACTTTCTAAAGGCCATTTTCGAGACTTTGTTGGATCATGACAAAGCAGACAAATTTAATTAACAATGGGATTTTCCGTTGACAAGGGTCAATGCCAAGGTGTATTTGTCTGGACAACTATATTTATGGGTATTTACAGATTAGCCCTTCGGAACTTTCTAATGATTTGGTGAAAAAAAACAGGAATGAGGTTGTCTTTTTTGTTTCTGTTTGTACAAGGTAGCGGATTGGTCACAACTTACACCATTATGAAATAAAACAAAGGCGTGTTTGATTCACAACCAGATAAAAATTCACCTCCGGAGTATTTGGTTATCAAGTTGCATCGACAAAAACTAGACATTGTCGCAAAGCCCAACAGCGCTTGTCCATATACAAGTGCTATCCGCCAAAGGGCCGTAACAAAAAAATGGACTTTAAAATTAAAGGGCCATAAATCAGTAAAAAATAAATGGACCATAACCAAAATAGGATATGCACATGTCTGCCTTATACTGAGTGTTTCTGTGAAATTTGAATCAAATCCGTCCAATGGTTGCCAAGAAATTGAGCAGACACAATTTTTCACCAAAGGGCCCTAACTCTGTCAAAAATCAATGGACTGTAACCAAAATAGAATATGCACATCTCTGCTTGATACTGATTATATCAGTGAAGTTTGAATCCAATCTGTCAAATAGTTGCCCAGAAATTGAGCGGACACGATAAAGCTACAGACAGACTGACTGATAGACTTACCGACCGACAAGCTGAATCCTATATACCCCCACAAACATAGTTTTTGGGGGTATAATAAAAAACACTTAATTACAAGTTCTATTTTTGTCTATTAAATCAATTTTGGTAACATGAAATTATTTCATATAACATTATTATTGTTGTTTTTACAATTATCCTGCATCAAGAATTAAAAAATCAAATCTGACCTCAAAAACAGCCCTGGTATTTGTAGGAAATTCAAACTTGACCTTACACCTTCATGAAAGTAAAAAGTTTGGAAAAGAATGTTTGGAAAGAGAACAAATTGTTAAAAGATGTGAGAATATGGAGTGAAACAGATAGAGAGGGATACAAGAGCAGAAACGGAGAGAGGCAAAATGTAACATGATAAGAAGAAAGAGGTAAAGAAACAGAGAGTACTTAGTATATTTTAGATGAAAATTAGATAATACATGTACATCAAATGCTTCCTGCACTGGTGGTTCCTGCCTATTATATGTCAGAGAGTAATACGCCGGTGAAATCAATTACACTTATAGAAAACCAAAATTTGAAAAGAATGTTCTATCTATGTGTTCGAATGATTGTTAAATGCTCTATGAAGAAGTTAATTTTTCATCAGTTCAGACTAGGTAATGCAGGTGTATACAATGACTTCATATCTCACTACAAGTAGGAGAAGCTGGGGTTAATATATCCACTTTTTTATGTTTTCCTTATTCTGAATGATTAGGGGTGGTTCATTTAACCTTAATGGCTCATTTACCTGGGTTTCTATTGAACCATAAAACTTTGTGGCTAGAAACTTTAATTAACACAAGGATAGAGTTAGTAAAACAAGAGGACGATGATGGTCCTAAATCGCACCCTGAGTATGATGGTTCATGGCTTTATGATATAAACAAAATAGCAAAGCCCTCTGTCTAATTGTTTTGGAGAAGATGTTTTAAGGGAGGTATCGATGTTTCTTAAACCTTGGTAAGAAAAAATTATCAGATGCCGAAATATACACTCAAACGAACATTTAAGTTGAGTCAGGTATAATCTTGGTAATCTAATAGGCCAAAAGTGGCTTTCTGAGGTTATATCGGAAAGGTTCAGCGAATTCCATGTTATTTTTAGATATCACGGAATTCTGCTGACGACATTGAATGACCTCATTTGCATAAGACCCAAAGTCAACTGAAGGTAACAAATTTACTAGCGAAACAGCAAACATCCTAATTCAGGTCACATGAAAGGGTAAGCTCAAAACTACGGTAAGTGTAAATATTCGTAATAACACTTACGACAGTTTTGGACTTATCTTTACAGAATTAAAGACCGGCTAGCGAACATAACTCCTGATGCAGGGCTCTGCAGAGTGGGCGACTCAGGCGAAAAAGTCGCCTGGTTTCATAAAACTTCGCCTGATTTGCTGATCAAAGCGAAGTCGAAGTCGCCTGGAATTTTCGAGAAGTCGCCTGGATACGCTAGGTGATAACCAAATCTGGCCCAGTGGCAATAAAAGTAGGAGACAGTGTGCAATAATATACAACTGCCGGTCGGAAGCCCTTTGATCGTAATTCAAGCGTGTATCGATAGTCACGAGGCCCTCGGATTATCAGAAAGAGGGGTATGTTCTGGCAGCTGATAATCAACATGCTTGCTTCATTCACACCTACGCTGATTGGTTTCGACAATGCTTTGTATACTATCGGCACTAGAAATCCTTTACCTTCTTAAAGGCCTAGTTTAATCCTTCTTTATTTGACCCCCCCCCAAATGAGATATACAATTAACCACATGCTGGGAATTTAACGACCTTATCTTGAAGCTATATACATTATACAAGGGATTAAATCTGCTGTATTACAATGGAAAAGTGTGGCATATATTTGCGCTTTCTTTGTAACTAATTTGTCTTTTGAAATAAATTTTGAATTTTATTTGGTTATAATTGTTAATGAATAATAAGTTCTCATTTTTAAGACTTTTTAAGACTTTTTCAAAGTGCGGGAGGAGTAAAAATACAAAATATAAGGCTATTGTTATAATATATCAAAAGTAGCAACTGGAATAACTTAGATAGACAACATTGAGAAAAGAGGAGAAAACATTGATTTTTCTGATTTCCCCTTTCGTCTCGATATTTCAACCTTTTTTCTCTTTTTTAGTTTGTAAAACTGCCATAACATTCAGGAAATATTTCAATATTCTAGGCTATGATATAAATTAAAATGGAAAAAAAGTAATTTTACCAGAATTCTTACTTTACCTCAATGTTTGAAGAAACTGTGTAATCGATTAAATTACAAAAATGTAATGCATGTAAATTTCTTTCAATTACATTCAATCCAGCAATCTGCAACTTAGTCACTTTTCATTCAGTAATTTGAAAGTGATTTGAAATTTTAAAAGCATAAAAAAAATTATAAGATAAATTAAAAAAGAATAACTTTTCTTTTATTTCCCTATCAAATTCTCATCAGAATAAAGCTAAGGTGCAGCTATTACATACTATTGACAAAATTTGACCATGGTCATCAATGGAATATACAAGATGATTACCCCCCTGGTGTGATTTACAGATAAGGCAATTAGCTTATCAGTAGGGGTCCAACATACACAACATTCCTTAAACTAGGTCTTTAAGTTTAAATTATTTCTGTAAATTAAGTTATCATCAGTCTACGAGATTTGTTGCTTTCTTTCACATAATGAGAATAATGGCCGACATTTACGGACGCTGTGTCATTTACCAGAAGTCAAAGTTTTGTTAAAAATTTGAAATCTTGATGAAAAATAATTCTGCCGAAAATCTATGTAGACTAGTAAATTCATTTTTCATCAGAATACTTCAATTTGAATTATTGTAACAAGTGAAGAAAATTATGGCAAACAATTTAAAGGCTGCTTACGATCTTTTCCTGAGTTTCTTGTTATGATACATTCTTTCCAAAAACTAAATTTCACTTACTTGTGTTGGTAATAATTCCTTTAAATAACATGTTATCCTATGAAATGGAGCAAATTATCCTGTGTTAACTTTAAACCTCTGCATGTACATAGTCTGGTTTTGTGTACTGAGCAGTAACCCTTACCCTTTACACATTATAACTGACTTAATCTCAGAGGACCTTTTTGACCAATTAATGACTATTTTTATCCATTTATATGTTATCAGGTAAAGTGGACAGACTTTAACTCATTACCACACATTCCCCCATTTTGACATCTTGAAATGTTTTTATGGGAAACTGTGGAAAAAGGAGGAAATGATTGCAGCAAGCAATTTATCCTTTCCCCACATGTTTTTACCCTATTTGGCACCTTCTTTCTTATCTAAGCTCACTTTGAAATGTCTTATTTAGCTTCTTTCAACTTGTACCAGTCTGAATTTTTTTCTTCTGGTAATGGTTTGATTAAATACATGTAATACAATTAGTCTTTTTTCATTTTCTGCTTCAAATAGGAACACTACTCATTTCATTCAGACTGTATTATGAATCTATTATGAAATATTGGAAAAAAAATCAGAATCAAACTCTTGAATTGTCAAACCTAAAAAATGAAAAATACCAAAGTATTTGTTCACAGGAATAAGATCTTTATTGAGGACTGAAAGGATAAGCAGTATTTTCTATGTTTATTGCATAATACATAATATGAAATGCAGCTATTTGGTTGTAAAGCTATTTCCTTTTCTGATAGAAATGAGGAATACGCGCAAAAACTTAATTTTTAATGCGATCCACTTCTCATGAAAGTTTCACCACTTCTCCCCATTTTGAAAAACTTCTCCCAATTCTCAGACTAGTGAGAAGTGACTTCTCCCCAAATTCTGTGAGTCTGCAGAGCCCTGTGATGACGTAACGATGACGTTTGTGTGATGTAATTTAAACTAAATTCAAGGTTCCAACGGTTATTTGCACCACGTGCATGATCATATAATCTTCGCAACTGTCTCGGATTAATCTAAAAATAGATGAATAGCCTACGTAGGCTATTAAGGAAATACCCTGCTTTTTTCTGATAAGCAACCTCAGATTTTAGCAAAACTTCTTTTCGGCATATTGAATTCAAATAGTATACGAGAGGAAACAAAAATAATTAAAATCTGTGACATGAAAAAAACATTGATACCTACCTTTAAGGATTTCTCTTTTAATCCTAGGTATATTGATGATCCCACCATATAGCACTAATTTCCTGAATATGGTTATGCTTTGAAGTATAGACATCAATGCATACCAAGTATAAAAGCTCTAGGCCTAATGGTTTAGGAGAAGGTTTTCAAAGATATCATTATTTATTCCTAACTAAAATTAGGGATCACACAGAAAAGGGCTAATTTTCAGAATACAGTAACTCTTTGAAGTAATTTGGTAGAGGGTCAATAGTTGATGATATGTATCAAATATCAAGGCTCTAGGCCTAATCGTTTGGGAGAAGAAGACTTTAAAAATTTCCTTCTTTATTCCTTAGTAAAATCAGGGATCGCTCAAGAAAGGGCTAGTTTTCAGAAAACAGTTATTCTTTGAAGTATTTTGGTAGAGGGTCAATGGCTGATGAAATGTACCACATATAAAAGCTCTAGGCCTTATGGTTTGGGAGAAGGAGATTTTCAAAATTTCCTTCTTTATTCCTTTGTAAAATCAGGGATTGCACAGAACAGGGCCAATTTTCAGAATACGGTAATTCTTTAAAGTATTTTGGTAGAGGGTCAATTGGTCATGATACATACCAAATATCAAAGCTCTAGGCTTTATGGTTTAGGTCAAACACTAAAATTGTGCTTGTATGCAGCATGATACCTACAAAATTTTGCGGGCTCGACAGCAGTTGTCCTGGGACAACAATCTAGTTTTGAATTTCTGTGTGTCAAAATTCGAAGTCCTTGACCTTGATGACATGACCTTCCCCAGTTGCGCCTTGTTGAGACTTATCTACATACCAAATATTAGCATTCTAACTTAATTAGGGATGAAGTTATAGGAAAATGTTTAGTTGGTCAGGTTAAGTTTTGCAGACAGACAGACAGACAGATGGACAGACACTGGTAAAATAATATTCCCCTGATTTATGGAAGTGGGGGCATAAAACTGTGTAATTAACAATTTCTTCTGTGTCTAAAAAATGTTTATTCTAAATTATGGCTCCCATACACAGATGGTTGTGAAAATCAATAACTTCGAATGTTAGCAATAAGTCTTCTCAATGGAGGGAATATACAAACAACAAAAAAAACCAATAAAATATGAATTTTTGACGCAGCCAATTGATTTGTTACAACGTATTACCAAGTTACCTACATAAAAGTCATGCTAGATAAGGAAACTAACAGCACCACTCACATGTAAGGTATAAAGGTGAAAATATTTCCCATGGATAGAAGTTAAGGTAAATCAATAAATCAGAAAATAATTGCGTGCACACCCTGATATCTTACTTTAGTATTTCCGCGACACCACTTTTGGCTATACATGGTTCTCACAAATCAAATGATTAGATGTAACTAAAGACAACGTTCAGTTTACTATGCTGTTTTCATGCGCTGTTTGAAATAATAATAGAATATGACTAACAAAATGTTCTAAATTGCTGAAGCAAAGGACAATTTTGAAAAAAACATGGAGTCTTTTCAAGTTTCATCACATTTCCCATCTATAGGTTAAAACTATTATTATATTAGTCTTGTTTATATCACACTGTAAAGTTCTTTTAAGATAAATCTAGACAACAGTTGCAGATCTCTGGTTCTTAAATGAATCACCATCTTTCGTAATAATGCCAAATAGTCGCAGAAAAATTCAAACAAACAAAAATTCTAGTGCTTTGATCATTAAGACCACAGGTCCTGTAATAGGGTCAGGAACCAAATTTTCAGTTAACAATTTATCTATGCTTTGGGAGCCTGGTTAACGACTAGCTTAATATTGCATTTCACATTAATTTTCTAGTCTATCAGAGAGAGGCACCAAGTTAATTGATTGGCAGTGTCTTTTCTAGAGAGTTCTAGTGCAAATTGCATAAGGCAAATCAATTCAAGATACCCAGATTATATTGACCTAGAAAATGCCAGAAAATAAAAGATAATTACATAAATTGCATCACAGATATATAAACTTTGAATATCATTGAGAAAATTTAGAAAATAAAGAAGAAAATTACTCTTTGATTCCTTCTGTTTCGCTTTTCAATCTGTGTCGAGTAGACGCTGTTCCGAGAAATAGACTGAAATATTTTAGAGTGGAATACCTAAAAAGCAGACGATCAAAATACCCCAAAATATTGAACATTGATCTCTTTGGTTGGTGGCTGCTGACTTACTGGCCAATTCGTTTATTTAGTTTTTTTATTATCATTTTAGGTCATAATGCACACATACACATCAGAGATAAAATCATTCTGATAAACGAATTATTCCCATTTATTCTGAATAAACAAAGATCAGCTTTGTATGACGACAGTTAAGATTCAAGCACAATGTTTAGGCTTATGGTGGGAAACATGGGCTGTTAAGAAGTTCCTTTATCTAACTGCGGAATTTAGTTCTAAATACCAGCTGCCTGTCAAAAGAAAAAGTTAATCATGACAATGTGTGTGCATATATTTCCGCTTATTTATCGTCGCTACCGTAGCACATGCCCATATGAGCGACGTCCATGATAGTGCAAGACACAGGACAAAACTGCTGAGAGCTCGAATGGTTCTTTTATGTGATAGATGGATAGCATCGTCACTCGAGGCCTCGGTTTACCGTCTCATCCGTAAGACACGGTTAGTTTGTTAGTTGATATACCCAGCACAGGGCTCGAACCCGTGATCTTGGGGTTAGAAGTCAAATGAGCAAATCGGGCTGACTAATCATAGAAAGGAGTAAACATAGATATCCTCATAACAGACTCTGGATGTTTTTATAACTCAAGAATGTTGTGGAGATTGGGGAGATTCAACTCCATTAGACTTCATTCAGTAAAAAAGAAATGAGCTTGAAAATACCATGTACCAAGTAAAATGACGTCACCAAGGTACAACCAAGCTTGGATTAATTGAAAAATAACAAGAAATGTCATTGGACATTAACACTCGGGTATTTTGGGTGGTAACTAGTAACAGCAAAGCAATGTCGACATTGGGCATAATTCCACTAATTGCAAGAGTAATGATTTTTTCCCTATTGGGTGATATTATGGCAAAAAAGTACATGTAAAGTTTCGGCGTAATAGCTAAAGAAAAGGTCAAAATGCCACTAAATAAATGTCGGATAAATGGATCTCTTCATACGGAATGATTTTGTGGACATAGAATGAGTATTTGTTTAACCATGGTTCTGAACACAAAAATAACTCCAGAGTCTTTATTTCAGTACATTGGTCACCGGCCCATATTCAAAATTTATACATACATAAATGTAACAAAAGGTTAAGCTATCATGGAGAAAGAATATAGAAATTAAAAACTGCGGTATTTCTTTTTTTCAGAGGAATAATATATAAACATAGAAATATTATTCAAAGATGTTATATCTGTCTTGGTCATTAATGTGAGGAATTTCTGAATGTTTGGATTATCGTAATACATTTTGCTAATAAATTGTTTGCGTAATTCATCATATAGCGGACATATCAAGACAAAGTGGTATTCACATTCCACAACATCATCACAATTTAAACAGTATCTAAAAAATATGAATATCAAATTCGCGATCTTTTTCTATCATTAAATTGTGTGCAGAGGTTCGAAAGGAAACATGCCTTTTCTAAACATAACAATTTCTTTCAAATCAAGATAACTTTCATGTGAGAAGGTTTAATTGAAGTTAGAATAATAACACAATTTTCTGCTAGTTTTACAATATCCATACCTATTGATCTCTTAGTCTATTCTCGTATACACTAAGGAAATGTTTCACATTACTCACAGATTGCTTCTCCCAAACGTATCCAAATCCATTTTCATTCAAATTAACCTTGACTTTTGAGACCCAGTTTCTAAATCCCCTTTCATTAAGTACCTTTCACATATTGTAGCATTTTTTTTTAAATATATCGACCATTTGGCATATTTGCCAATTTATCTAATACCTAATACATCTTTTTACCCAATATAAACTGGAAATCTTGCAGAATCCCCAAGGATCGTATAATATACAAATTTTTGATAGTCAACATTTTGTGGATACAGGAGAGAGATCTCAAAACTTCATCAGGGATGTCGGTGAGTGATCCTCTAGCAGTTAGGTGGATTGACCAATAGCGGCTGTCATTCAAATTACCAGACCGCCAATGAAATTATTCATTGAGACCAGAAATAAGATTTGTTCTCAAACATTGGCTGAAATTTTTGTTAACTTTTTGTTGGTTTGGTGACTTAAACATCGTAAGCTGTAGTTACAATGTTTAGGTCGCCAACCAACTGTACTACTTTGTAGCTCACCTGACCACGTAGTAGTCATGGTGTGCTATTGTGATTGAGCCGTACCCGTCGTCTGTCATCCGTCGTGAACTTTTACCTTGTGTTTATTCTAGAGATCTCGCTTTTGGCTCAAATGTCTTGAAACTTAATCAGAATGTCTGTGTACATGATATCTTGGACTAGTTCGAAAATGGGTCCTGAGGGGGTCAAAAACTAGGTCACTGGGTGAAATATTAGAAAAACCTTGTGTGCACACTAGAGGTCATATTTTTTTACTTAAATGTCTTGAATTTTGGTCAGAATGTTTTCTACAAAATACATCGGACGAGTTCGAAAATGGGTAATTTGGGATAAAAAACTAGGTCACCAGGGCTGGTCTTAGAAAAACCTAGTATGCACTCTAGAGGTCACATTTTAGACTCAAATGTCTTGAATTTTGGTCAGAATGTTTGTCTACGTAATACCTCGTATATGTTAAAATAAGATACAAAAGATTATGACAATATATCCTACAACGCGTTCAACAGACGTTGTCATAGAGACACGCATAACGCGAGGTGGTGCATGGGCTTAATTTAATACTTTCGCTCATATAATCAGTCTATTTGGCTTCTATTAAAATGCCAAAGTCCAGTGAGGTTAAAAGTAAAAGATCTATGGGTATTATTACATGTTTTTGTCTGACAACGCTAGTGGTACAGCAAGACATTTTATATCGAATTTTGGACGCATTACAAGACAGAAGGTAAGCGGAGGGTTTATACTTACGAAAACTGAAATTTGCGTCTCGATCTAGAGATTTGAAGATTAATGGCATGTTTGAAAAATGAATTAACCGCCATAAGTATTGAAATAGTTTTTGGGGTGATTGTGTAGGTAAGGTTTTATTTTTGTTTCTAGTTAAGGATGTCATGACGTTGATCATGTTCATTAGATATAGAAGAAATAGACACCGAAGCATAATAATGGTTGCTTCAATAGAGCTGTCCAAGTCGACTTATGAACCAGTAGATAAAAGTGAATTGGTACCGTATCACCGGTGGCAAAACAAGACACACACACAAACAAGATGTGCTTAGTTTCGAGGTTTTTGAATGAGGGACGACCAGTAAACCAACACGAAATTGGTAGTGGATCCTAAAATGCACATGCGTTTCAAATTGACCAATCGCTGGCCCCGCCCACTGACTCCTTTGGCCACTCTAACTGACTCTGACAGGAAGTCCTACTTCGAATTGTAACGGCGTTATTTTGCAAAATTAACGGCCAGCACTAGTTTCAAATAAGTAGAATTGTTGGTTGGCGACCTAATCGCCGTAACTAGAGCTTATTTAAGCTGTAGTTACGACGTTTAAGTCGCCAAACCAACAAAAGGGTTAACAAAAATGACGGCCAGTATCGAAGTCGAAAAGCTCAGGTCCGGGCTGAATAAATCATTCGATTGGTCGATTTATTCCTTGACTGACTAACGCGATTGGTTAATTGACGGATCGTTAGCTAGACTCACTGATCTTGGTCTCCAACAAGGTAATTTGTCCAAAGTGTCGGACGCCGTAATTTTGCAAATTATATGTGCATTGATGGGCTACATAAAAGTAATGCATCGACGAAACTGCTGTAAGGTGGGGGGTATCATTTTACTCCGACTTAAATGTGTTCATTGATCAATCGACTTATACACGTCGTTTAAAAATAATGCTTATATGAACCATACATGCTCTTGGCCAATTTTTCAAAACTACGCTATATGTTAATGACAGCTGAACAAGCAAGCATGAGGTTTTGGTCCAATAAGGGCAGGAACTCAAATAAATTCTACATGGGACCCTTGTGGGTCTTATGATAAGCCCATGTTGGATCCATAAAGGACCCGTGTTGATAAAAAGAGGACGCTAAAAAGGCCAAATAAAGAAACATTCAACTTCATTGCACGATGTTTGTACCTTATTCAAATACAAGACTAGTGTAGACAGACACGATGATGTATTCTACAGGTAAGAACACCGTGATATTGATGCTCACCCCCTTCAATTTCATTCCAAATTGCTCGCTCAGCATTCCATTTATAGCATTCAAATCGTTTCAAAAAATACCCCAACTTCATTAACATCGCTGAAACATTCAACGAGTTCATCTCATGACCTGATTGACCCTTACCCGTACAATCTCTGACTTTTAAGTCATTGTGATATTATACCTCTGAAAATGTTGTGGACAAAGAAGAAATTGCTTGTAACAAGCAATTTCTTCTATTTCTACAATATTTTCTATCATATAGGATGGCTATTATTTTAATTGTATCTGGTTTATAATATTGTCTGCTACCCATTTGAATTTGGAAGAGTCTAAATTATTGAAAAACAGTAAAGGTTTATGAAGTATCAGATTGGGCCGAGTAAACAATCAAATCTAATTAAAGAACGATATGCAGATTTATGCAAAAGAAGGTGATTACATGTGGTTCATTTCATACAAAACGCTCATTTAGTTGAACTGTTCAATTAAACAAATTCCAAAATCACTCGGTTTACAAATTTCCCAATGTTCTTTACTGTAAGCAGTAAAGGATTTACAAGTAAACAATAATAAACGAAGCTTGATACCGATTTTATTTCCATTATCGTATGAGCCTCTAAATGAAAGTACAAAACAAAGTTCGATACACCTTCTCAAGTTTTCGACAAGGCAGAGGTTATTTTCCAGTCCTTAGTTTACACATACATCATCAGTCATATAGTCGAGATATCAAGTCAAATCATTTACAGAATCTTGACGCTTACGGAATCTTCGACATACCAACAGCACCCAGAATGCAGTTCGAAAGTCTTTATTCCGGTAACCATACACGAGCCAGTTAAGAGAGGAATTTAATAAGCCTGGTATCAGCGTACAACGACGGATATATAGCATGTATGGTGTTTTGTTGAACGTCACTACAACGTTCATACAGACATAGGGGAACCAGCAAACAGCAAATAGTCCAAGGATCATCACCATAGTTTTAAGGTTATTAATATCCTTTGCTCTGTTGATACGAACATATACACTCCCAGATACCATCGATGACCTTGCCTTTTTTACAGCTATATACATGACAACTGCATAGCATGTTACATTTAAAACATATGTTGTGACAATTAACAAGCCATTAAACAGCTCGTAGCCATATGTCCAAACGTAATCTGGATTACATTCCGTTTTATTTTCACCATAATTATTCCATCCAAATAAGGGCAAAACAGCATCAAATAAACTAAGACTCCAGCCTACAGCAATCATAAACACCAATCTTGTGCGAGTGAAATATTCCTCTTTTTGTAGTGGGAACACAACGGCCACAAATCTTTCTATTGAAATAAGTAGAAGATTAAAACTAGAACTTCCAAGACTCAAAACAAACAAGGCGTACTTTCCGAGACAAAAATATTTTTCATTATTAAGTCTAGTAACATCCCCGACTACATCAAACGGAATCAAGATAACACCAACCACTAAGTCCGCAAAAGCCAGGTTTGCAACCAGCATGTTCATAGTAGTTTGTAGCTTTCGAAATTTCAGAATACTAATAATGATGAGAATGTTTCCAACTACTATTGGCACGGTAATTACTATATATACAGCATGCCAAACATGAAAAATATCCGGAACATTAAACATTCTGTGAGAGATCGACAGTCTTGTCTTGTGGTGCAGAAATGGTGATACTAGAGCAATGGTTGACAAATATTCAATGACATTTACCCTGTAAATGGGTTCCAACTGGGAGAGACAATTCCATTTAGAGATATGGTTTTAAGTGTTTTGCAATCAGACAATGAAATAACAGCTGTTTATCCGACAACAAAAATAGAGGTGAGGCTCGGTAATGTAAATGATCACGAGTTATGGTACGGAAAACAACCCAAGACTGAAAGTCACGTACATGTATTGTTTACCTAAAAGGATGTTTATACGTGTATTCGATTGATTAAGACAAATAAACCCAAGTTCTCGTTACTGTCAGTATTAATTGGCCGAACTGTACTCTATGAGCTACGGTCTAATCAAATACTGATTATTTAGTAAGTATCTTGGATAAATTTTACTTCAATTAAAGGGAGGTATCGATGTTTCTGAAACCTAGATAAGAAAAATTACAAAGTGCCGAAAAATAGACTCAAACGAACATTTAATACTTTAAGTTAGGTCAGGTATTGTCTTGGTGGTTATCTATTAGACCTAAAGTGGTTTTTTTCTGGTTATATCGGAAAGGTGCAGCGGAATTCCAGGTTATTTTTAGATATCACGGAATTCGGCTGTCGACATCGGATGACCTCATTTGCATATGACCAATTCAAATAAAGGTAACAAATTTACTAGCGAAACAGCCAACGTCCTAAATCATGTCACATGAAAGGACTGATCTTCACAGAACGGCTAGCGAACATACCGCCTGATGACGTAACGATGACGTTGGTTTGATGTAATTTGAACTAGATGCAAGGTTCTAACGGTTATTCGCGCCACGTGAATGCCCTATAATCTTCGTAACTGTGTCGGATAAATCTAAAAATAGATTAATAGCCTACGTAGGCTATAAGGGAAATACCCTGCTTTTTTCTGATAAGCGACCTCATACTTTTGCAAAACTACTTTTCGGCATATTGTTTTCAAATAGTTTATGAGAGTAAATAAAATTAATTAAAATCTGTGACATGAAAAAAATCTCGATACCTACCTTTAAAGATGAAAAGGAAAATTTTCGTTTTGTTGAGATATGAACCTAAAACCAAACTTAATCACACTGTATGAGTACGCGATTTTTTTTTTTTTTTTTTTTTTTTTGAGTTCGTACCTGAATGACAAAAACTGTTCTCTTCATTTCTTATTATTTATTGCTACCAAGAAAAACAAAGCAAACATTTATTAACCTCTTTTTTGATATGGATCTACTTTGTGCGCAAGCATACAAAACAGGTTCGTGCTCAGAGTTTGTTCGAGGAAATATGAAGAAAATTTTAGACAATCAAACGCTTGACTCTTGATAAACGACACTGAAATTAAACCATTCTGAAAAGAAACGTATGCAATGACATTTTCAATGTTACACAAGTATTGATACCTGCCCATATTATGATAAAGAACATTTCTTTTTTAACTATACAGGCTAATACGTATACCGACGGGCTTTGTTCTTATCTGCCCCAAGTTGTCCCCTTAACATATCATCTTGGAAATCTTAATTTTCTGAATACTTCGTTGTCATAACAGTGAACTGAATGAACAGAATTATTATCGAAGAGACCACTGACAGTGTTGGCGAATGACGGGAATCTGACCACGCCCACTGCCCTCTGACAGGGAGATTCACTTTGTATTAAATGGCTCTCTTAATTCGTATTAAACGGCGTTATTTTGCACTTTTCTGGCTAGTAATATATGTAACAAAATATCAAAATAATTGATTGGCAACCTAAATGTTGTAACTACAACTTATTCAAGCAGTAGTTTAAGTTTCCAAACCAACAACAATAGTTCACATAAATGTCGCCTAAAGTCGCAGTTTAAAGTCCACCTCCGGTCAAAAGGAATGTTTTGATTAGTTTATTGATTCTTTGATTGGTTGCGAGATCCGTCAGTTATCTGTTACAAACATACAGCACTAGGCAGTCATATTTGTAAGAGTGAGACCATGCACATTTCATTGAATTTATCACCTTCGATGATAAAACTTTCATAATTGCTAGAGCTTTTATATAAACGTATTTAATTAAATGAAATCCGAGTTCTTCATTTACAAATAGTCAGTGACATCATCACACAACAAAATTTTAGACCAGTCCAAATTCAAAGAAGTTGCAGACGACAAATTTAAGTTGATGAAATCTTTAAAATCTTTGTCTTCTGGGGTGGAAAGCACTGTAGATAATGAAGAAACTGCTTGTGACAAGCAATATCTTCATTTTCGAGAATGTTTTCCAAAGTTTTATATTGAGGAGGAGTTTAAAAGCGTCACTGTATGGGAATTGGTAAAAATTGGATTGATTTTCTAACCTTATCAAACCGTAGTGCGCTTATTCGGAAGATACCATAAAGATACCATACAATTTTATAGGCTAAATTGACCAATCGTGACAGTCAATCAAATATTCAGTCGACCAAAGAAATAATTCATTTTGACTGAAAATTAACATTGAACCCAGAAATAGGCCGCCATTTATGAGAAGTATTTTTTTGTGTTTGTTTGGGGATTTAAATGTTGTAACTAGAGCTTCAACCCGTAATTACGGCGTTTGCGTCTCCAACTAAAGGCCTGTTCGCACGTTCACGATTTTTAGCTTCGCTGACGCTACGATTCGCCACGATTTGTAAAATCGTCGGGTATCGTGGTGATTCGTAGTAGAACCGTGGTGAATCGTAGTGAATCTTGATAAATCGTGATGATTCGGGAAACTCCACGGTAGCGCTTCGGTAGTTTCAAACTGTTAAAAACATTCGTGACGAATCGTAGTGGTTGTTGTGTGTGGCCTAATTCGTAGCGCAACCATAGCGGAATCGTGCTTATTGGTACTGATACCGTAGTTATATTCGCGGCTACTCCTGAGAGATCGTAGTCAGTCGTAGAATCTTTGACATCAAGAATTCGAACGACTCACCACGAATTGTGTACGGTTGTCCTACGAATCATTCACGGAGTCGCTAGGTAGCTCCACGATTGGCTCTAGTCGCTACCGCCGTGAATCGTACTGGTACTGTATCGAACCGTACAAGCACCGTGAACATTCGTTGTACCACTGTGGTTAATCCTCATTAACCGTAGCGTTGCCGTCATGAATTGTCATTGATTCGTAGCGATACTTTACAGACACCGTAATAATATCGTGGACATTCTTTCTGGAATCGTAGTGACACTGAACATTCTATTTTTCGCCACTATTCATTCCGATTCATTCCGATTTTTCTTACCATTAGAAATCTTGGTTAATCGGGACTTAACTTTTCTACCTTTTATTACATGCTACTGGCGATGTTTTTGAAAAATGACGAGGTAGGACTTCCTGTTGGAGTCAGTGAACGTGGCTAACGGAGTAAGTGAGCGAACCAGCGATTTGTCGATCAAAATGATTTGTACGAATACAGAGTAAAGAGTTCCAAGCATAATTTGCACCTAAAACCATAGTCAAAATAGGTACATTTCATTTAGATTTCAGTATACTTCACCGGATGTAAAACGTCAAAGACTTTTAAAATCATTACAATGGCGACGGTTCTTAGCAATTGACCAGTCGCTGGCCCCGCCTATATACTCCGTCTACCACACCCATTGACTCCAACAAGAAGTTCCGCTTCTTGTTCAAACATCATTTCCGGGATGAATGCATAGTTTGATCGGTCGATTGGTTCCTTGAATGGCACCCCCGATTGGTCAATTAAAGACTATCAGTTATTCATCAAGTGCTGTATAGGTTTATAAGCTATTAAAGCCAGGCCGATTACTTCATTAGTAGAGTACTTGACTTCAAACCTCAAGATTACGGGTTCGAGCCCTGGGTTGATCAAATCAATCAAATTGTCTTTCAGATAAGACGCTAAACCGAGGCCCCGTGCGACATTGTTATCCATCGAGCTCGCAGCAGTTCCGCCGTGTATCCTTGCAGTATCCCCCGTAATAACTAACCGTCTTCTTGGGCGTTGCTTATGTTGACATGTGCTACAGTGGGATGATAAATAAATGGAAAATACCCACACACATAATTTATTAAAAAAAAAATTAACACGTATTATTTAAGCATAGACGCAAATCAGTATTAATCACGTGACAAATTTTCACTGTCGGATTATACGATCAACTTCTGCGTAGAAAACACTTTATAAACAAACCATTAAAAAAGTAGTACCGCGATCAGGCGCCTCAAAAGTGTACGATATTAATAATCCCTGACACTCATGATATTGACGACTTTTTTATATTTTCTGAAAATTTGCCACGATTATCACATACAATACTGCGAACATTAATTAACCAATTCCAACACAAGAAAATTTTAGACTGGTCCATATTGAAAGAAGCTGCAGACGACAATTTCAAATTGATGGAATTTCAATTTTTTCGTCTTTTGGGATAGAAAACATTGTGGATAATGAAGAAATTGCTTGTTACAAGTAATTTCTTCATTGTCCACAATGTTTTCCAAAGCTTTTTTCTTGTGGGGCGTAAAAACGAGGGCTTGAGTTGGAATGGGTTAATGCTTGATGAATTCTAGCCTTTTACAGATTTCATTACACTTAAGAGTCATATTTACACTCCACTTAAGATGGGCCCACATCTCAGAGTATCTAAATAGCTATGAACATCTATATCACGATAATACTCACTCGTAACACAAACTTATCGGCGAAAAATTAGAGGTGGCTGTGACTGCTGTTCACAATTAAGAGTATATCTGATTGAAAATGTAAAAAAAAATATTTTCCTTTCCAAACATGGCTTTCTTTTTACCATTTGCAGACGAAAATATTTTAGAGGTGATGAGATGCTGTATGTTTTTGCCTTTTGTGTTTGAAAACATTGTAGATAATGAAGAAATTATTATAAGTAATTTCATCATTTCCACAAAGATTTCCAAAACTTGTTTTTCCTTGTGATGTCAGAAAGCGGGATTATGTAGGAATGGGTAAAGGAATGGGCACATTTTGCGCCTACAGATCCTGATCATGCTAATGGCGACCGTCTATATGAATTAATGCAAACTGGACTAGCTCCTCAGTGAAAACGAAAGATTTGTTTCATCCCTGGTCTATTTCACACAGTCTATTTCGGGAACTGAAAAGTTTTGACCTCCGTTAGGCGGCGTGAACTCCTTACGGGCGAACGGTAAGTTAAGGGGCCTGTTAGGAAGAAGCTGACGGCCCCAGTTGACCAATTGTTGGCCCCTCATCTTACTCCGTTAGTACCGCCCATTGACTTTGACAGGAAGTTCCGTTTCGATTTTAAAGGGCGTTATTTTGCAAAATTCATAGCCAGTAGCATGTAACAAAAAAGTGAAGTGGTGGGTTAGCGGCCTAAACTTTGTAACTACAGCTTGAATAAACTGTAGCTATGACGTTTAATATTCCGGGCTGAATGCCTGATTTAATTGGTCGATTGATTCCTTGATTGACAGCTGCGATTGGCCAGTTGAATGACACGGCCGTACCCGGTAAAACGACATTAAACGACGTAAGATGACCAGCCCGTCGATGTCAGCCCGATTAGCTCAGTTGGTAGAGCACTTGACTTCAAACCTCAAGATCACGGGTTCGAGCCCCGGGCTGACCACATAAATCAACAAACTAATTGTCTTTCTGATGAGACGTTAAATCGAGGCCCCGTGTGACGGTGCTATCCACCGATCACGTTAAAGAACCAGGCGGAGCTCTCAGTAGTTCCGTCCTGTATACTTGTACTATCCCCAGTAACAACTAACCGTCTTTTTTGGGTCGTCGCTCATATGGGCATGTGTTACGGTAGCGACGATAAATAAACGGAAATACACAAAGCCTGGCGCCGTAATATAACTGAAATAATGTTGACCGTCTTGTTAAACCCAACATAACTCATGATCAATTTGTTAGGTATTCTCTCCTACCAGCGGAATACGAATATTCATCAAAATATTTTTAAAACATTTAAATATAAAATGGAAACAAATAAATATAATAATATTGGAGTTATTTGTACTCATGATTTTCAAGGAAACGACAATCATTCCTCGTTTGTAAATCGAAAGAAAAGATGTATGAGACACAGTAAGTTGGGTCTATGTGTTTACACTCAGTTTAATGTAGCTTGGACAATCTTTCTCTTACGAGGGACAGTCAGAAAATACCCGGACTTTTGACTCGTTCTCGAAAACCATTCAACATTATAAAAACAACTTCTACTCGTTTTCAAAATATTCTACGTCTACGTACTTTTGTCATCTTCGTGGGAGTTTTTGTATTCCCGCTGTGAAACATGAGAGAGACAGGTCTATGTTTTAAGTACTGTGTAACAGCAAATATCAAAGCCGCCCTGTTCTTATATTTCTTTCCAGTAAGCAATTATTTCAGTTCTTGAAACAAATAAAAACCACAAGGGGCGAGGTCTGGGTATAATGAGGGTCAGGCAATAATTGCCATTTGTAAGAGTTGGTAACTCCCTGTGTAGCTTCGGCGGTATTGGAGGGGGCGTTATCGTGAAGAAGGGGGCCTTTTTTTCTTGGACGCATTTGCTTGAGCTTTTTTTCCGATTATTTTTTCAGAATTGCTTCAGAATAGTAGTTGGCAGTGACAATTTGACCTTTTGGCATTAAATGAGAAAGTATCATCCCTCGCGAATACCCAAAAAGGCAACAAGCATGACTTTGCCAGCCGAAGGAGACAGTTTAAACTTGTTGGTGAGGGGAACCAGCTAGTTTCCACTGCTTTGACTGGGCTTTTGTCTCAGTTTCGGAATAATGAACCCACATCTCATCTCTTGTGACAATGCGGATCTAAAACGCATCTCCTTGACCATTTAAACGACTTAAATGATCTTTTGCATTGGTTAGGCACCCACCTGGCACTTACCTTGCTCATGCCCAGGTTTTAAAGTCTAAAACCTTGTGTGCCGATGCCTTACCAATGTCAAACTTGTTGGCTACCTCCTCCAAAGTAACTCCACGACTTTGAGGCAAAAGTTTTAACAATTGCTACCATTGTTTGGGTCACCGCCTCGGCTGGCCGCCAAGTCCTAGGCCTGTCATAAACAATTGTTCTGGCTTCACAACGGAGAAGCCCAGTTTTAGAATGTTGATTGTGATACACATCAAAAAATCTTTTATTAGCCTCGGAAAAATGTTGAAGGGCTTTTTACCTTCTGCAACCAGAAACTTAATTACGGATCGTTGTTCCTCTAACAAAGAGTCCATGATAGACGAAACACATATCATATATCAGATTGCAAAATATTGTGTAAACAAAACTATAACTGAAAATAAACTAACCGCGTTATTTTGGAATGAATGTTGTTTTCACTCCCGACAGCCCATCATGTATATTCCCTTTAAAGTTCATCAACTGTCCATTTAAATAGAAATGTATCACACGTAGACACTAAACTCCGGATTAAGTCAAATTGATTTATCCGGGACAGTGATGAGGACCGAAAGGGAAAATCCTAGGGCAAGAGGCATAAAGCGACAGGATATGATATTACACGATTAGAAAGTAGGCAATTTCCACAGGTATCGAGAAATTTGTTCCAACTAAAAGACTAGGGAATAAGAGATCACTTCCATGGATTACACAGCCTATAAAACGGATAATTAGAAAAAGGGATAATCTCTATTTCAGATTAAAGAAAAATGGAAACTACAAGATAAAGACTGCACTCCTGGCTCTAAAAAGAAACATCAAGATACAAATAAAAGTATCGTATAATAACTATATAGAATACATTTTGGGCCTAGATGGAAACACTGAAGACAAGGAGAAAGCCACAAGATTTAACAATAAGAAACTTTTCAGTCCGATAAGAAATGCCAAGCAAGACGCAGCAGGAGTAGCCCCACTTCTCAATAAACTTTCAGGTTCCATCAAATCGGACAACACAGAAAAGGCGGATATTCTAAATCAACAGTTCCATTCAGTCTTTACTCCAATGACACCGATTTCTCTGGCTCAGTCCTGCCTTTCATCCATAAAACAAAATATGCTTTCTTCCTCTTTCAGCAAATACCCAGTCATGCCAAACATAACCATCTACACTGGTGGAGTACAAAAACTAATTTCCAACTTGAAACCAGACAAAGCAACGGGACCAGACAACATCAAACCTCTAGAACTGAAAAACTTATTTTTATTAAATTTCACCTATCTCACAAATTCTCTTTCCGACATCCCTAGACACAGGCACCCTCCCCCAGGTATGGACAAAGGCAAACGTGACTCCACTCTTCAACGAAACAAAGAAGATCCTGCAAATTACAGACCTATATCCTTAACATATGTATACTGTGTAAAGGTCTTGAGCATATTGTATCATCAAATCTAATTAAACATTTTGACAAAAATAATATTCTTTATGACTTACAGCATGGCTTCAGAGCAAGGCGTTCATGTTGAAACCCAGCTACTGCAACTGACCGACCATCTTGGCAGAAACCTTGCTGAAGGAAAACAAACTTATCTAGTTTTGTTAGACTTCAGCAAGGCTTTTGATAAAGTTAGCCACTTAAAACTTTTGTATAAATTGCAGGAACATGGAGTAAATAATACTACCCTTTTATGGATTAAATCTTTTCTTATAGGCAGAACACAAAAAGTAGTCTCAGAAGGTGGATGCTCATCAGAAGTCCCAGTAACGTCTGGAGTACCTCAGGGATCAGTGCTTGGTCCTCTTCTGTTTCTCTTATATATTAATGACCTTCCTAATACCATCACCTCCCAAGATCGTTTGTTTGCAGATGACATTGCCGTTTACTTAGCTATAAACAACAAGCAAGACTGTATCACCCTGCAAGAAGATCTAGACAAGTTAATGCAGTTGCAGATAAAGTGGGAAATGGAGTTCAACCCCTATAAATGCATTGTCCTAAATATTACTAAAAAGAAGAAAACGATTTCCTTTGATTACAAGCTACATGGACAAGTACTAGAGACTGTGGAAAATGCCAAATACCTAGCAGTTACAACATCTGGAGATCTTTCATGGAACAAGCACATTGACAATATAACATCAAATGCAAATAATACTTTAGGTCATCACCGCAGAAACATCCAGACCAAAAATAAGATCAGAGAGACAGCGTACAAAACATTGGTCAGACCACAGGTAGAATACGCATCAACCGTTTGGAGCCCTAACACAAAAACCCATATCAACAAAGTGGAAAAAGTACAACATAAAGCAGCAAGATGGGTTCAAAATATTTTTTCTTTTTATGACAGTGTCACTTGCATGCAGAAGGAGCTTGGCTGGCAAAATCTTCAATATAGACGAGACGTTTCCAGAGTCACCGTGTTTTATAAAATCGTAATAGTTTTGTTGCAGTGCACGTACCAGCTTATCTTGAAAGACCAGTTAGGACCACCCGACATATGCACACAGCATTTTTCAGGCAGATCCACACAAATGCTTCCTTCTTTAGATATTCTTTCTTTCCCTACACAGTGATACTTTGGAACAGCCTACCAGAAACAATAGTACAGCAACCTGACAATGCAGCGTTCAAAAAGAGTCTCGATTCTTTTCAGATATTGAGCCGTCCCTGAATGACTAGAATATGTTTTATCAAATCTTTGAACTTCTAACATTCACAATACTTTTAAAATGTGGCACCCTAACCAATAACTATAACATTTTTTTATTCCAGCACAGACGCGCACCTGTCAGTAATACCCGAAAGGGGAGTTAGGCAGTATAGATAGATGGATAGATGGATAGATGGATGGATGGATAGATAGATAATTAGATAGATAGATAGATAAATAGAAAGATAGATAAATAGAAAGATAGATAGATAGATAGATAGATAGATAGATAGATAGATAGATAGATAGATAGATTGATCGATCGATCTATCGATCGATCGGTAGATAGATAGATAGATAGATAGATAGATAGATAGATAGATAGATAGATAGATAGATAGATAGATAGATAGATAGATAGATAGATAGATAGATAGATAGATAGATAGATAGAAAGATAGATAAATAGATAGATAAATAGATAGATAGATAGATAGATAGATAGATAGATAGATAGATAGATAGATAGATAGATAGATAGATATGATGGGATGATGCCAGGTGAAGTCCGGACAGGAATACGTTATAAGAGTTAGGGTAGAGAGGCTAAAGCGAAATTCCTGGGTAGAAAGTATGAGAATCCAAGATAGTTGATATTAAAAATATCGATATTTAAGAATATCGAGACTAAGATAGGTCCAGATATTCCAGTCTAAATAAAAGCTCTTCACAAAGGAGACAAACCGGTGGGCAGGTAACCGACCAAAACAAGAAGAAACATATCATGTTTTGCATTTTAAATCAGGTCTCTAACCTTGTTCAGTTAACTTGCAAATTGTGAAAACACTCTCGTTGAAGTTTGCATACCGACAATTTGGCATTTTACACCACAGTGAAACTAACGTCACGAAATGCCAGTCTGAATTCCAACTGTCCATACTGGCCTAAGATCAGTAGAATTATGATGGGGTATTCAGGCCAGCTGGAGAACATCAAGAACCGACAGACAACAAGATCTAACTCTTACTGTGTGTTAGATCTGGAAATAGATCATAGTCTAGAAAGTACTCTCAGTTCAGGACTTTGTGATGTTTCCAAGAAAGACATTCCATTGTATGATTACAAAAGCATTCCAGATTTTTTGAAAGGAAATCCTTTCTTAACAGATGGTTACAGAGTTTCTTTACCATTTAGCTTGTGTTTAAAGAGGTAATGCTATGCTTTCATGATTAATGTTTCCTACAGAACATGATAAATGTTTCCTAAAGAACACTAATTATTTTATTATTAAAATTTTGCTAATTGAAAATTCTATACTGATGTTTTTTTTGTAAAGATCCAAGGAAATACCAAATTGTCCTCAGGGTTTGCTCTGTTGGTCCTCATTGTTGTTCTCTACCCAAGAAGACAAAGATTCATAAAATTCCATTTACTTAGTTAAGTAGTAAAAAATTTTCTTATTCAACTTGGACTAGTCTAAAATTTTGTCGTCTGGGAATGGGATAAGGTGTTGTCTTTCTAGTTTCTATATTAAGGTTACATTCGAACGATATGACAAACAATCCTTTTTTCTATAGGTGTGGGGGTCCATTTCCTGTCTAGAGCGTAAAATAATTATCTTCCACACTAATCAATGGATTTCAAAATAACTTGGCACAGTTTTTGTCTCTTGATGAGTACTGGTGCAGTGCATGAAGTTCTGTTGTATACTCCTACTTCAAGGTCACTGCTGAAGGTCATGTGACAAGCACCTAAACACCTAAACATATTTATAATATTTATGTGATAGCAAACCTTTTTGATGGCTACAAGTTAATGAGAATAATGACAAAACTTTAACATGAAATAGACAAAAACAGTCTTTAAAGCATTGTAAGTTTGAGATTTAACATTTTTCTTGCAAATTATCATTTACAATTACATGTATTGTTCAAGTATAGAAAATAGAGTCAGGTTTGGTCATTATTGATTGTCATTGTCAGTTTTCAAGTGGGCAGAAAGCAAGTCTGGGATATTTGTCTACATTTCTTGACATTCAAAGTACAATGTATGTACATTTTCTGGTTGCATTTATGTTCGACACTAACTGAATTTTTCAACTGGCCTGTTGGAACAGTTGGTTTCAAATTTTACAGGTCGTTTGCAGTGATTGAAGGTTCACAAAATCTATGGTCATTCTATGTAATAAAAAAGTACATGTGTTGTCAATTTTTTTGTGTGAAGTTCATATAATTGAAATGAAATATTGGCTACAAAACAGGGTAGGAGAAAAATATTATTAGCATTTCCTTCTTTTCCCATGCCTTTTCCCTAATTGAATTTCTATGTTTCATGAAAAACAGTGATTGACTGGGTAAGGGCAAAAAGGGAGATTTAAACAGATCAGATTTTGAATAAGAAAATCTACAGACTGAAAGGACCCAAAGTTTATGAATTCTTCCAATCCTCCCTATAAATTGCAGACCTCAGGCCCGGGGACTAGTGTTAATATTGACACAGGCATTATAGTATTTTTACAAATCTATGTTAATATTAGGCCTTATTTTTATTTGTAGTATGTTTGTTTGGAGCAATGAAACCATCAATATTTGGTCTCATCTTGGGCAGAGTTTTCGTTTGACCCGAGACCTCGGGTTTTGACGCACAGAAATTCAAAAAAATGCAATTTTGACGCTTGAAAATTTGTCACTGTGCGTCGTTTTGACTCTCGAAAATTATCAGCCATGCGTCAAGGGTCATCATAAGTGTGCCAAAATTATTGGAAAATGGTTAATTGATTATAAGAAATATACACCCCATCAAGTTTAACACCAAGCTTGATAGGTAATTAGCACTTCCCAGTGATGAACATGCATCGGCGATCGTCATTGACAGGTACTTGACACCTGTGAAATTAATGATCCTACTGAAATTTACTTATTTGCTATTTCTTTAATTAAAAGCTCACAGAATATAATCAAGAAGTAAAGAGAAATCAAAGAAAATATTGCCCAAGAAATGTAATTGGTTTTCGTGCATAAAATCGGTAAACTTCTTTTTATAAGAAATTAAAATAATTTGATCCTCTTAGTGCTCTTAAGATTTTCTAAAACTGATTCAAACTAATAATATGTATAAATACTTAACTTTCCCTAAAATTTAACTTATATTGAAAATAGAATACTGTCAGATTGGAGAAATGTTTCAATCTGAGACAGAGTTTATCCTAAGGCACCATTGCTGAAAAAAAACACCATACAATCACTCTTTTAAGGCACCACTGCTAACAAGGTTTTAAGCTTTTTTTTCTAAATTGCTCGGGGGGGGGGGGAATATCGCATTTTGAATTGGGATTTCAATTTTGACTCTTGGAAATTTTGGCCCAAGGGTCAATGACTCTTGACTTTTGGGTACTAATGAAAACCCTGTTGGGGGATTTCTTCTGTTCCTGTTTCTGATGCTGTATGACAATATCATAGAAATACCATACAATGAAGGGAACTTGGCTGATCATATCATTGTTACAGTTGGACTCATCTGTTTTCAGGTAAACTGATTTTGAATAGAAAATTCCTGACTTATTGTTATATCCCTTGAATCAATAAGTAAATTGGTAACCATTTCATTCCATTATCAGGCAACAACAATTTAGATTGATTCCTGTGTGTGAGCAATCTGTGTAAAATTTTTAAAATATTTGTGTTTGTTATTGGCCTGAAATTGATTGAGTCCCCTTAGCTATGAAAGGAAGATCTACTTAGATATAAAACAGTGTGTTTTTTAGCATGGCTGTTTTTGGAGAAAACCTGAGGTATTGTCATCACTTTGGCATCGTTTGTGTTGGCGTTGGCATGGCAAACTTTAACCTCGGTCATATCTCTGTTGTCATGAAACTTGGCATGTGTATTGACCATCACAAGAACTATCTAGACTATCAAGGGGGATAACTCTAAAAGCATTTTTGTAAAAGTTATTCCCCTTTTTCAACTTAGAATTTTTACATTATTCAGTACCTGCAGCTGGGCATTGGCACCCGTGGGGGTTGCTCTTTTTTTTAAAATTTATGGCCAATTACTTTGACAAAAAAATGAAATGTTTGGTTGGCAACCTGAACATTTGATAAGCTGTTGTTACCTCTTCTCCTGCTGAATATTTATCCTTTCTTCACAAAGTTTTGAATTTTTGTCAAAATTAGATATACTTTGAGCTTAAATACTTGCTCAATTCCAAGAGAACATGCAGTTAGTATAGACTTATATCAGACTGCACATTTGTTCAGGCTGATCTTAGTCTATACACCTGCCACAGCTATTGTCAATACAGGAATATTCCTGGATCGGCATGACAAAGGTTACTACAATTAAGCTGCCAAACCAACAAAAATTCTTTATGGAGCTCAAACTTTTATTCCGGACTAAATGAATGATTTAATTCTTTGATTGAAGGCCATGATCAGTCAGTTTGGAAACTATTTTTAATCTGAATTTATTCTTCCACCTATAAATACTACCAAATAATCGGATCAGAACTTCTTGATACCCCAGTTTATAACACGGACAATCATTACTTTCAATATATCAGATGATCATTGGATGTTCTTTTATGTGTGTGTATTTCCATTTATTTATCGTCGCTTCCATAGCCCATGCCCATATGAGCGACGCCCCAAGAAGACGGTTAGTTGTTACGCGGGATAGTGCAAGGATACAGGACGAAACTGCTGAGAGCTCCGCCTGGTTCTTTAACGTGCCAAAGAGATAGCATAGTCACATGGGGCCTCGGTTTAACGTCTCATCTGAAAGACAATTAGTTTGTTAGTTGATATGGTCAGCCCAGGGCTCGAACCCGTGATCTTGAGGTTTGAAGTCAAGTGCTTTACCAAATGAGCTAATCGGGCTAACCTTGATGGCCAGTGTGGGGGTCGAACCGGTTCTTTTACAGTGGTCCTAGTGCCTTAGTCCTTGCTTCATTACACTATACATGTTATTGTTGAAATCTTCTACTGTAATGTTTAGCTGAACTGTTTCAATTTTGAGTGTATGTAATATCCATTATGATATATTTTGTTTATTGTTCCTAATTCAAGCTTTAATCTGACTGACAAATGTTTTTAGACTGGTCAGTTGAAAATCTTTGATTAAATGGATATTAAATAGTTTGGAAAAAAATCACAGACAAATATTAACCCTTGTAACACTGAGCCAGGAATATTCCTGCTTTGGCAGGAGGTATAGAATAAGGACAGGCCGGACATTTGTGCTGTCTGATCTCATCTACACTACCTGCTTGTTGTTTTAACACCTTCCTGCTTTGCACAATTTTAGCCCTGACCAAATCCAAAGGTTTTGCGGACAACAATTTAAAGTCAATTTTATTTGAAAAAATAATCATTAAGTAGGGTAAGAAATATTGTGGAACAAGAAGAAATTGCTTGTTGCAAGTAATTTCTTCTTTTTCCACAATGTTAAGTATAAAACCACAAGGACATAAAAACCAGCAATTGAACAGGAAAGGGTTAAGCTTAAGTTGTTTATATATTTGGTTACCAAAAGTAATATTTAGCCACAATAAACCCATTCCCACATAATGAAATTTTAGACCGGTCCAAATTGAAAAAAGTTACAGATGACAATTTCAAACTGATGAAATTTTAGATTTTTTCATTTTTTCAGAGAGAAATTATTGTGTAAAATGAAGAAATTGCTTGTTACAAGCAATTTCTTCATTTCATACAATGTTTTCCCAAATGTTTTTCTTGAGGGGCGTCCAAAAGCGTCATTGTATGGGAATGGGTTAAGGCTTTTCAGTGATCTCATCCCTTTTGTTTAAAATGCATATTTGAGCAAGGATTTTACTAGAATGACATGAGTTAAGCATATAGATTAACAGCTCTCTGTTGAATTTGTTAACCATAAAACAAATTTGATCAATAAGTTTGTTATTCATTGTTATTAATAAGAAAAAGTTTCATTTTATTCCAGTTTTGTATGCTATGTTCTGCTGGATATCACATGTTTGGCTGCCATTCAGAACGTGCCAGTAAGCGATGGTTAGCTGTAGATCTTGCTGGAATACTAATTGGTGTGATTGGGTGTTATTTACCAGCTGTTCATTATGCGTTTTATTGTTTGTCAGTGAGTATATACTTACATAGTGATTTGTATGATGTACTTATAGATCAGTTCTAAAACCTGTTCACAAATAATGTTGTTCTTTATTTTTCTTTGTTAATCAAAATAACATACTGATTATGTATGGCAAAACAGATCATGTTTTATTGGGGTACACTGGGAATTGGCCTGTCTGTCCATTTCCATGTCTGTCTGTCTGTCTACAAAAATGTAAGGAACATGGTGCTGCTAACTCTTACTACAATTATGCTGCAAAAGAAATGAAACTTTAAAAATAAATTTATCATGTGTAGACGCAACACACTAACCTGAGCACAAAGTGCACTGGGTAAACTATTGTAATCGATCATCGTCTGGCGTCAGTCTGTCAATCTGTCCGTCCATCAATTCACTATTACAAAAAAATCTTTTCCTCCTACACTACCCATGGAATTTCAACCAAACTTCAAAAAATTATTCTTAGGTCATGCTCTTTCAAAATACTTCAGAAAATTGAAATCCATGAAGAACTTTGGTTTTCATGACAACATATTGAACAAAAAAAAGTCTTCTCCTATACCACAAGGTCAAGAGCTTTCAACTCAACAAAATCCTGGACTGGTCCGAATTGAAAGAAGCTACATTTGGTATTTTCAAGTTGGTGGAATTCAATTTTTTTTTCTTTTTAGCTCACCTGCGCACGAAGTGCTCAAGGGAGCTATTGTGATCACTGTTTGTCTGGCAGCCGCACGTCAACCATCATGCGTCATCCATCAACAATTTCTTTAAACAACATCTCCCCTCAAACCAAATTTGGCATAAATGTTCCTTAGGGTGTTCCCCTTTGAAATAGCTAAAAGAATTGAAATCTGTTAAAAATTCTGGTTGCCATGGCAACAAAAGTGAAATTTTAAAATGATCTCTAAAAATCTTCTCCTCCTGACCCAGAAGGCTTAGAGCCTTGATATTTTGCATGAAGCATCAGTATACTGACCTCTTACAAAACAGCAAAAAACATGATTCTCGGGCCCCTAGGGGAGGAGTCCCGGGGGTGTTATAGGCATGAAGTGTCAGTTCATTGACTTTTCTGAAATTATACCTACGTATCCAGAGGGAGGAAAAAGTTTTCTTTATCCTTTCAAATTTGCCCTAAAGCCTTGGAATTTTGTAATTAAGACTTTTTGATCCCCAGGTACATAGTCTAATTATTTATAACATATGGCCCACTTGTATCATAATCCTAACCTTAACATGAAATTAGACTGTTGAAAGAAAAAAAGCCTTTATCTCAGGTGAGTGCCCCAAGGCAAAGGCCCTCTTATTGGATAGAAAACATTGTGGATAATGAAGAAATTGCTTGACTCCAGCAATTTCCTCATTTTCCACATCATTTTCCATAGCTTTTTTCTTGAGGGGTGTAAAAAGGAGGGTGGTCGGGAATGGGTTATGATACATGGTTTAGTACATGCTTATCAAAAGAGATTACAAAAAATAAGTTCATATGAATCAAGATTAGGGCAACAGCAACTTATTGATTGATCAACCTGTCAGTCACAATCTTGACTAACTAATCAAACTATTCATTAAGAATGGAAAAGAATGATGATGTCCAACATGTATGGGAATTTTTTGTTGGTTTGGCGACTGAAATACCTTAACCATATTGAAAATCTGCCAAATATATCCTAGTCAGGGTCAGGGCACTAGAGTCAAGGATACTAACCTGAGTTAGGCTTGCAAAATGACTATGAGGATAAATTGTCGGGCATTCTTTCAGATGTCAACTGCTGATGCTAAGATGACCATAAACTTATAAGTTCAAAGAAAATAGATTTTGAGGTTCACAAAATATAAAAAGTTAGACACATCATCTAGATGAACCCAACTTAGAAATGAATGTTGGGTTGTTTTAATTGTATAGTTAATGCAAGTATACATATATTTATTGTTTTGAAATAATTTCAGAATTGAACTTTTTTTTTCCATTTTTCCACTTCAGATATGGAGAGACGTTTACTTATTTTCGATAGCAGTATTATCCGGTGTTACTCTATTTGTACAATTTAATCCACGTTACTTGGCCGATGGGTGGTTTTATCACAGAATTGCTGTGTATATTGGTCTTGTGGCGTTTGGTATAATACCTGCTTCTCATTGGTATATATTAAATGGTGGATGGAGGGCAGAAATTGTCAGAGTAAGGAAAAGGTTTATTCTTGAAAAATTATTTAATCTTTTCCCACACAATCCTGCTTTTTATATGCCTCTCAAGAAAAAAAAATCTAAAACAGTGTGGAAAATCAAGAAGTTCTCTGTAACTCAAAATGACACAAACTTTTTTAATTTCACAAAATTAAAAGTGTAGTGTGCAACTTCTCTCAGTTTGGATCTGTATTTTTTTTCATGTCTGAATGGATTTAAAATGAACAGCAACAAGCAGGCAAATGTTTCGGTTACTTTTTTCCTAAATGAAAAAAACTTTATTTGAAAAAAAAAAAGAAACCAGTAATTATTGTAACTGTCTAGAAATGGATTTTTTCTTTTCTCACACTGTTTCTTTATTATGCTTGGTGTCGGAGTGATTGCATATTGTATGTAACAGAATGATAATACCCTAGCTTCAATGAAGTTTGGGGATATACTGGATAACCTTTATCTGTTCATCTATCAATCTGTCAGTCCGTCAGTAACCAATGTATTCAACACGTTTTTCCCAATAAATATGGAGGTTACCAAATTAAGGTCTGCTGGTCTGTTTAATGACTTAGTTTACCATGTTTTTCAAACATGGTATTGTGGTATATTTTTGTTACTTTTTTCTCAAAAACTTTGTATTGCATCATCTTGAAATTTGGCATGGAGATTCAGATAAGGGTCCTGCATGATGCTTACAGAATTTTAGTTAACCAGTTATCTTCCTCCTAATTCACAACTAAGTTTATTTTTCAGACAATACCTAATATAGTGGTATACTTTTGCTGCATTTTTAACTCACCTGAGCACAAAGTGCGAGGTGAGCTAATGTGATCGGTCATTGGCCGTCGTCCGACCATCCGTCTGTCCATCCACAATTTCTTTAAAAATCTTCTCCTCCTAAAACAGTAGGTCAATCAAGCTGAAACTTTGCAGGGATGTTCCTTTGGTGAAGTTCTACAAAAGCTGTTAAAAGAATTTAATTCGGTGAAAAACTCTTGTAGCCGCGGCATATGATAATGGGAAATTTTAGAAAATCTTTGTTATCTTTTTTTTTCACATACTACAAGGCCAAAGGCATTTATATTTTATATAGAGCATAATCATATGGTTCTCTACCAAGTTTTTAAATATTCAATCTCTGGGTTAAAAAATGGCCCCGCCCCTGAGGTCCGAAATTTGGGAAAATGCTTAATTAGAGTAATTTCAAAAGACTTCTCCTCTTAAACTATAAGGTCTAGAATATTCATATTTGGTATGGAGCATAACAAGATGGTTTTGTACTATATCATTAAAACTTGTCTAAATCGGGTAAAAAACGGCCCTGCACTAGGGCTCAAAAATTGGTAAAAAAGCAAAATTTGAGTATGCTAAAAAAAATGTTCATTTTAAGGAGGAGGGCATTTATATTTTGAGTGTAGCATAGCCTGGCTGTTATCTATCAGTTTTGATTAAATTATGCATGTAGGTTAATAAACACCCCTTCCCTGGGTGTCCAAAGTTTGTAAAAATGCTCAATTAGACCATGTTCAATAGTCATTTCCTCCCAATCTACAAAGTCTAAGGCATTCATATTTTGTATATAGCATATCCAATGGTTCTCTACCATGTTAGCTATAGCTTAGGCCTGGGATAAATCATGGCACTGCCCCACATGACAAAAAGTTTGGAAAACACCCGATTAGAGCAACATCAAAAGTCTTCTCCTTCTGAAATATAAGGTGAAGGGCATACATATTTGGTATGTAGCATGACTAAATAATTTTGTACTATGTAACAGAAAATATGCTCTTAGGATAAAAATGTCTCTGCTCCCAAATTGCATAAATTGCATTGAAAGAATTCTTCTTCTTAAATATAGGTTCTAGAGTATTTACATTAAAAACAAAGGATAACATTATTGTTATCTAACATGTTTATATCCTTTTGACAAACATGCCCCTTCCAAGGCATCCAAAGATATGAAAAACGCTCAATAAGAGCATATTCAAATATCTTCCACTCCTCATGTATAAGTTGTAATGCATTCATATTTTGATTTATAGTACATCCAGATTGTTCTCTACGAAGGTTGCTAAAATTACACCCATTGAAATTGCAGACAGTAATTAGAGTTTGATTGAAATCTAAATACAAAGAATTTCAGGTAGAAAACACTGTGAGAAATGGATAAATTGCTTGTCACTCCCTTTCTCACTATGTATTTTCAAACCTATTTTCCCTGAGGGTGACACATTCTTGAATCGTTTGATAATGGATTAAACTATAAAGCCAAAGGCATTCATTCTTATTGTAAAGCATTACTGGATTGTTTTGAACAAAGCCAAAAATCTTATATTTGTTTTATTTATTTTGCTCAAGTTGTGTCTTTTTTATACTAAAAAGTACTGTAATTTGCAGATGCCTCAGGTGAGCGATTTAGGACCATCATGGTCCTCTTGTTATCAGTTAATAACACTGACTTGAATCTTGGTATGGATGTTTCGCTAGAGGTCCCACATGGTGCTTACCAAATTTTAGGTCTGCCAAGTATCTACTTCCTGTTTATAACTTTGTACTCTGCAAAAATATAGTTATGGCCATTTGTTTTATAATCTTGTCTACTCATTTTCTCTTTAATACTTAAATATTTCCTGTATAAACCAGGGATTTTACA
This sequence comes from Fragum fragum, assembly GCA_946902895.1. Classification (NCBI taxonomy): domain Eukaryota; kingdom Metazoa; phylum Mollusca; class Bivalvia; order Cardiida; family Cardiidae; genus Fragum; species Fragum fragum. The sequence continues at coordinate 87,527,379 of OX336365.1, forward strand.
TCACTGTGATTTTATACTTGAGAAAATATGGAAAAAAAAGGATTGCTTGTTACAAAGAATTTCCCTTTTTTTTCCATAATATTTTCTACCAAATAGAATAGCAGAACTGTTTCATTTCGAATTCCGTTAAATTTTTTAGATTTTTTCTACTTTCTTGGTAGAAAACGTTGTATACACTGAAGAAATTACTTTTTACAAGCAATTTTTTCTCAATACACAATGTTTTCCCAATTGTTTATCTTGAGGAGCGTCCAAAAGTATAATTGTGTGGGAATGGGTTAATATAAATCATGCACCAACAACAGTTTGTTTACCAAAAACAGAAAAAAGATACGATCTTTTGCATTTAACCCATTCCTACACAAGAAAACAGCTTTCTAAAAATTGAAATAGCTATCTCAAGTAATTACTCCATTATTCAGGTTTCATTACCTAAAGATTATCATCTGTAACTTCTTTGAATTCAAACCAGTCTTAATTTTGGTAGTCTAGTAAAAGGTTGATTAAACATATTTCCTTGTTTATTGAACTTTGTTAAGAGCTGGGTAGTTGTAAGATACATTTTTTTTGAAAAGTATTTTATTTTTCAACCCTAAACTTCCCGTTTTCTTTCAGTTATTTATACCTAAAGTTATAACCATGTACAGTATAGGGATGTTGGCATTTATATTCTACATTACCAAGTTTCCTGAGAGATTTTTCCCAGGTTAGTAAAGACTACGGTATTTGTATATTTCAGTCCATAACCAGATGGTTAGTATTGAATTTGATAAAATAAGGAAAAACTATTTGAAACAAGCATAGTTTGTTTGAAACAAGCATTTTTCTTTTTATAGTCAACCTTTCTTAAGAAATTGCCTCTATAAAGAGACCATCTTTATTAAGAGACCACAATCAAAAATTCCTTTTCGAAAAGCATAAGCTTTGGGGAGGATTAAGAACTTGCTTAAAAAATTACTGTAATTACTGCTAAATACTATGTTATTTGAAGAAGTGAAACAATGGGCCCCTACCGATATCCAGAGTTACTCCGCTTAGTTTTGGTATTAGTGTTACCTCCCTTAAATCTGTGGGTAGTTCTAGTGAAAAAATCGATGATATCGGTATAGAAAACACTACCAGGTTGTTGCCAGCTCTTACTACTATGTTGAAACCCTAGATGATCTAGAGACTACTTTATTTTAACAGCTGAGCTTAATTTTTAAAGCTAAGTGGCGTTTTACGTGTTTATAATCGTAAATGAGCCGATATGAAAGTGTATTTTTCGGATATACCCTAATTCCGGATATACGTATTAATTACCATAAAAAGAGCTTTTTGATCGAATAAATACAATGATACTCACGGAAATACATTCCGTTATATCCTTTTCTAGAAAATGGTTTCACATGTCAAGCGGGGCTTTGAATTTATAAGATATCTGTCATTTTGCAAATGTGAACTGTTACAAAGAAGCTCTCCATACGTCTTCTTTCATGACCATGGCATTTACCAAATACCCTTTTCATTGATGAATATGAAATAAATTTAACCAGATTTTCACTGCATGATCCTTAACAAGCTTTGTAAAGTGTCTAAAGGCTTGTGGAAATGATTGTTGCCTCTGTAGGTTCTCCCAAGATATATCATTCGTTCTTACCAATGGCAAGAAAGAAATATCATTAATTTCTTACCAATTGGCAAATGATAAGGTCTAAGTAGGGTGAGCAGCTGGTGGCTCAGATGAAATGTCAGTTATGCTTAGTAACTGATTTAACGTTGAAAGTGGTGTTTAACCGATAACCGGAGGGTCAAATATTAGACAGTGCCAAATTTAAAGGAGTTGCACATGACAACTTTAAGTTTATGAATTTGTAGATATTTTCATCATTCTGGGCAGAAAACATCCTTGTGGCTTTCAAATTGAGAATGCATTGTAGAAAAGGAATATGCTTGTTGCAAGCAATGTTTTCCTTTTCCACAGTATTTCTACCATACGGAATGTTTTTTTTTAATTTATTGTTCATATATCATTTCATGTATTTAAGTATTTGAGAAAAAATGAGAAATAAAAAAAGTGGAATATTAAAGAGATGACTGTAAGAAGTCTTACAAAGATCAAACTAAGACAATCATTTTGAACGTGTTAATCCATTTAGTTGATAAAAAATTCTTATTACTATATTGAGATATATCATGCAATGACATATATGATACAATGTATATATACTAAAAATTTAAATCTTTTTGTTGTAAAAATGTGATCTTAAACATGTTTTTTTTCTTCAGATTTTTCTTACTTAAACATTTTTTCATTTTTTTTTTCTAAATGACAAACGTTTTAAAATAGATTTCCTTTACCTCTTGCATTTATAATCCTATTTAAAATGTACAAACTCGTAATTTCCTTAGAATTAGAGGGAATAGCAAACAACTTCCTTTGTTACTTGTAATAAGCGGATATCGGGTGAAAATCAAAAGCAAATAGCTGATCATTATGAGATATATCCAGTGTATATCCAAAATACCACCTGTGGTCTATTACGCAATCAGAGATACCGCTCAGAAGCGTGTTAGTTACTTGGATTAAAACAGCAGTTTCAGAGAGGACATCATTAACTTTTAAATTTGATTTACCATATAACCCTTTATAGAAAAAAATCTCAGAACGAAAGAGGATACGAACGAAATTTTATTAGCCATGTGTACCTAAAATAATGGATCTTTCAAATATGGAGAAAATTGGTGTAAAAAGTACTCTTTATCACAATATTGTTATTCTTGGTTGTTGTTTTGTGGTTTCCTTGTTTTAGTTAAAGAAGTAAACGCAATGATTTCCTACAAAGGACGCCTTTGCTAATTTTGTTTCGAAAATGAGAAGTAAAATATGAAAACTGAAAGAGAATGAAATTGGGTCCTAGGTCAGGAGAGAAAAACGATTAGAACGTGTAAACGTAATATATAAACTACCACAACAATTCCATATTCTAAGAGTATTTTAAGAGTACTCAACATTCCTCTGTATCAAATTCTAAAATATCTGATACTACACAAAATATGAGCATTTAGTCTCGGCCCTTATATTCTCTATATAGCAAATTTAAACCGGAACTACACAGTCAGGTCAAGGGAGTTAATTAAAGGGCAATTTTCAGGACAACTCCGTCTATCGTTAGGGGCCCATTGTATTATTATTACGTACTTTCTTTTATTGTGACTCTAAGAGAATTCTTTAATTCTGTTTTATTTATAGAGGATGAGTGTTTTATGATAAGAAATGTTAAGACAGTTTACCCCTTGTACCATGTGATTCTCTACACTCTCAGGCTGAATAGTTACATAAGCTACACATTTAATAGTCTCTGTCTAGCTTAAACATACTCTTTCACTTCAAAAAGTTTATCTCCTACCTACCCTTGCATGGCTTTAATTCAGTTTGTAAATTTGACCTTTGCTTTACTTTACTTTCATAAACACCCTTAACCTGTCACCAAATGACCGAATTTTTGACTGATCCATAATTAGATAGGTTGAAGATGAAAATATGAAGCTGAAGTGATTTTAAATTAATGCTTCTAGCAGATTAAGGGTAATATGCTCCATATGAAATAGCAAGCTGCTTGTCGGATACAATAAACAGATATCAAATCATTCATTTAGACCTGGTATGAGCTTTGAACTCCTACATCAGCCAACATTTATGTGAAGCATTTCGGGGATTTTGGCGACTGATGTTCAGGTCACCAACCAACCATTTTCCTTTATTTACATGTTATTTGCCATAAATTTTGCAAAATGAGGTTGTTTAATATTCAAGTGGAACTTCCTTTGAAAGCTCAGTGGGCAGACCAGCAAATTGTCAATTTCTCTTTTACTCATTTACCTTTTTGTCTGATATATGATATGTGGACATGAAACCATTGATGATACAGGAAGGGTTAAAGACAAATATAAATAATGTTTTGTCCTGAAAGTCCAGGTGAAGAATTGCGAAACAGAATACCTCATTAGAGTATACAAGAACATTTTGTTCACTCCTGCATGAGATTTTTACCCACCAACTTTCAAATTTCATTTCAAAGAAAAATATTGAACTCAAAAGATTCATCAAAATGTACAAGATTATATATTTTCTCAGGTTAGACTAATGAAAGTGCCCAATGTCCGCCACCTGTTGTGCTTAACATATTCTTAGTTTATCTAGATGTAACTTGGCATCAATGGCAAAAAAATGTATGCCCTTAACTCTGTTTGAATTGGCAAAAACAGGATGCAGAAATAAGTCTATTCTGAAACCAAACAGCCGAAAGATTTGGTATTTGATATGTTCCATCTTCTAGTCCTCTATCAAGTTTGTTTATATGTTGTTAGGCATTGTCAAACAGACACCATTTTACATAGAAACAAAGAGAGAAATTTTCAAAAATATTTTTATTGATATTTTATTTCTTTTTTTACAACCAATGGTCCTTGAGTATTGATATGTACTTTGAAGCAGTGTCCTTTGGACTTCTACCATTTTGTGATGTCCCTCTGGTCTTTTTTTGGCTCTGACTAGTGGCACCATATTTTACATATAAGAAAATCTACATAAAAGATTTCTTCTCTTAAACTGAAAGGCATGTTATCTATTATCTCCTAGTGGACATCTGTTTCTGTGATGTACCTTTGGTTAAGAATACTCAGCTGAGCAATATGTCACCATCATGGTTCTCAAATATCATGTGTGGTTTCTGGATGCTTAATTACCAAAAATTGTAGTCAAATTATGGAAGGAAAAAGAATGGCAACTTTCTATATTTAAATAGATCTTCTAACATTTTGCAAAACAGTTATGTATTTAAGATTTTTGAGAAACAAATCTTAACAAACCATTGAAATTTTTTCAGAGCTGCAGAGTCTTTGATACAAAGAAACATTATTAGCTTACCTGAGCACGTAGTGCTCAAGTGAGCTATTGTAATCGTCTTTTGTCTGGCGTCCGTCCGTCGTCCGTCGTGCATCGTCCGTCAACAATTTCTTTAAACGACATCTCCTCCTAAACCACTGGGCCAATTTGAACCAAATTTGGCAGAAATGTTCCTTAGATGGTCCCCTTCAAAAATAGCTAAAAGAATTGAAATCCGTTAAAAACTCTGGTTGCCATGGCAACAAAAGTGAAATTTTAAAATAATCTTTAAAAATCTTCTCCTCCTGACCCAGAAGGTGTAGAGCCTTGATATTTTGCATGAAGCATCAGTATATTGACCTCTTTCAAAATAGCTAAAATCATGATCCTCGGGTCCCCAGGGGCGGAGCCCCAGGGGGGGGGGGGTTATATAGAAATAAAGAACGATTTTTTAAATGACATCTCCTCTCAAACCACTGAGCCGATTTGAACCAAATTTGGCAGAGATGTTGCTTAGGTGGTCCCCTTCAAAAATAGCTAAAAAAATTGAAATCCGTTAAAAACTCTGGTTGCCATGGCAACAAAAGTGAAATTTTAAAATAATCTTTAAAAATCTTCTCCTCCTGACCCAGAAGGCAAAGAGCCTTGATATTTTGCATGAAGCATCAGTATATTGACCTCTTTCAAAATAGCTAAAATCATGATCCTCGGGTCCCAAGGGGCGGAGCCCCAGGGGGGGGGGTATATAGAAATAAAGAACGATTTTTTAAATGACATCTTCTCTCAAACCACTGGGCCGATTTGAACCAAATTTGGCAGAAATGTTGCTTAGGTAGTCCCCTTCAAAAATAGCTAAAAGAATTGAAATCCGTTAAAAACTCTGGTTGCCATGACAAGGAAAGTGAATTTTTAGAATAATCTTTAAAAATCTTCTTCTGCTGACCAAGAAGGCATAGAGCCTTGATATTTTGCATGAAGCATCAGTATATTGACCTCTTTCAAAATAGCTAAAATCATGATCCTCGGGTCCCCAGGGGCAGAGTCCCAGGGGGGTTGGGGTTTACAAAGAAATAAAGAACAATTTTTTAAATGACATCTCCTCCCAATTCACAGGGCCAATTTGAACCAAATTTGGCAGAAATGTTCCTTAGGTGGTCCCTCTTAAAATTAGCTAAAAGAATTTAAATCCGTTAAAACTCTGGTTGCCATGGCAACAAAAGTGAAATTTCAAAATAATCTTTAAAAATCTTCTCCTTTTGACCCAGAAGGCGTAGAGCCTTGATATTTTGCATGAAGCATCAGTATATTGACCTCTTTCAAAATAGCTAAAATCATGATCCTCGGGTCCCCAGGGGCAGAGTCCCAGGGGGGTTGGGGTTTACAAAGAAATAAAGAACAATTTTTTAAATGACATCTCCTCCCAATTCACAGGGCCAATTTGAACCAAATTTGGCAGAAATGTTCCTTAGGTGGTCCCTCTTAAAATTAGCAAAAAGAATTGAAATCAGTTAAAAACTCTGGTTGCCATGGCAACAAAAGTGAAATTTCAAAATAATCTTTAAGAATCTTCTCCTGCTGACCCAGAAGGCATACAGCCTTGATATTTTGCATGAAGCATCAGTTTATTGACCTCTTACAAAATAGCTAAAATCATGATCCTCGGGTCTCCAGGGGAAGACCCAGGGGGGGGGGGGGGGTATAGGCATGAAGCATAAGTTCACAGACTTCTTTCTTATTTCTGAAATTATAACCCATGGAAAAAGTTTTTTACTTCTTTCAAATCGGCACTAAAGCCTTGGAATTTGGACTTTTGGATTCCCAGGTTCATAGTCTTTATACGTAATTGTGGCCCACTTGTTTCATAATCCTAACCTTTACATGAAATTAGACTGTTGAAAGAAAAAGAGCCTTTATCTCAGGTGAGCGCCCCAGGGCCAACGGCTCTCTTGTTTTCAAGACTTACATACTTTGGGAAATGTTTCATTTTGTTTATGTAAAAAAAATCATAAAATGAACAAATATAATATTGTGGCATTTTGTTTATATTTGTAGGAACGTTCAACTATGTATGCAGTAGTCATCAATGGTGGCATGTCTTGATAGTTATAGCTTTCTCCTTCTGGCACAAAGCAGGCAGAGAGCTACTTTTCTATCATTCCGAACATGAGTGTCAGTTTTGACGAAAAGGAGATATTGCACTGCATTAGCCATCATCAAGTGCTTGGCAGGCTAGAACTTACTCTCCCATTAATCTTTACATGCTAGCCATGATTAATGGTTACTCAGTCCAATTTTGATACAGGACTTTGTACATGAACATTAACTTTATACATAAATTTCTTCAAGTGCTCAATTAATGTTTTATTCTTTCATATAAGCAAATGTGATTTTTTGTCGACACAGAAATGAGCAATATTAAGACATGTCTGTCAAGGACATTGATCTTTATATCTCACAAAACTATGTTTTGTTGGGGGGGGGTATATAAGAGTCAGCTTTGTGGTTGGTCAGTCTGTATCTTTTTCTTGTCCACCTATTTACTCCAAAACCACAAGACAGATTGATTTCAAATTTTCCACAAGCACTTGATAACAAGCAAAGATGTGTACATTTTAAGCTCAGCTGAGAACTAAGTGCTCATGGAGAGCTTTTGTGATCATTTGATGTCTGTCGTTCGTCGAACGGTATGCGGCAGCAAAAATTGAAGTGTTAACACTCTAGAGGCCACAGTTTTGACCCAATCTTCATGAAACTTAGCCAGAATAATTGTTAGGTCATTGGGATGAACCGTTTGACTATGGGAAGGTTCTATCGGAAAACACAGAAAAAGGAGCCTTAATGACAATTTCTTTGTTTACACTCTAGAGGCCACATTTTTTACCTAATCTTCATGAAACTTGGCCCTGAATATTTGTTTGGTCATAAGGATGAAGCCTATTGATTATGGGAAGGTTCTATTGGAAAACACAAGAAAAGGGGCCTTAATTACAATTTCTTTGTTTACACATTAGAGACAACAATTTTGGCTCAATCTTTATGAAACTTGGCCAGAATAAATTTTAGATTATAAGGATGAGCCCTTTTGATTATGGGAAGGTTATATAGAAAAACACAGGAAAAGGGCCTTAATGACAATTTCTTTGATTACACTATAGAGGCCACAATTTCGAATTAATCTTCATGACACTAGTTATAATTATTTGACTCCAGTTGCATTTTTCAAAAGCAGATGATTCAGGTGAGATTTTTAGGACAATCATTGTCCTCTTGTATTTTGGTTGTGTTCCATTCATTTGATTTGGAATTATGACCTTTGTTGAAATGACTGCCATTTTTCCAAATCAAATTTATTACAGTTAATATTACTGTTCATTCTTTCTTCGAATATTAAATTTATTCAAATTTCATATCTGCACTCAGTATGAATCAAAGATTTTATACTTTAGTTTCAGTATTATCCATTCATTACTCTTGGCGTTATGGCTCTTTGTTGAAAAATCTTAGAAAAGGCTTTATTCCAGTGACAAAAGGCTTTTTCTGTGACATGGAGCCATTTGGGGTATTAGTATGCTTCAGTGATAGGGTGTAGTTTTGTATGACTCAATGTTGATAAATTAATGAATCAATTCTTTTGTAGTGAAATCTTGAATCTCCAATATTGTATTGTGAATAGAAGGTTGATAGTTTAACTGAGCAGATCTGATAATAAAGGATATTTGATGCATGGTATTTTGATAAGGGCATTATTTTGGTATATGTTTAACCCTTGTCACACTGAAGCCAGAATAATTTTGCTTTGGCAGGAGGTATAGGGTAAGACAAGCCTGCTAATAAACACAGCCTGAGCTTGACCCACAGTTAGCTTATTTTAGCCCTTTGATTTCAGTATGATTCTGAGAGGATTTTATTGAGAATGACAAGGATTTATGAACCATATTTGATACGGACAGTAATGTTAGATAAATTAAAGAATCTTTGATAATGTATATTTTACTAGTATTATTTGAAAATGATATGCAGGCATTATGACCATGAAAACAAAAAACAAAAAAGAAAAACAGCAACAACAAAAACAACAGAGTATACAAATTAATATTAAAAGATCCTTGTCGCCTGGTTATAAGTAAAAGGATTAAAGTCTGTGACTTTTCATATTACACAAGGAGCCTGTTGATGTAACAAGAGAATCAAAATACCTTTTGTTAATATGCCTAAATGAAGATACCTTTTGTTAATTTGCCTAACTGAAGATGCCTTTTGTTTATATGGCTAAGTGAAAATACCATTTTTCAATATGCCTAATTCAAAAGTTTGTAATGACTTATAAGAATATCAAGATACCTTTGGTCAGTATGCCTAACTATAGAGTTTGTATAGACTCATTGCTGCTGGAATATATCTTTTGTCAATATGCTAAACTTAAGAGTTGTGCCGACTCATTATAGTATGGAGATACCTTTTATCAGCTTAAGGCAGAGTCATCATTCTTTGACAAGGTGATTTTTGTCGAGCCCCCTTGTGTTGAGCGAGACATAGTTGTCACTATTACAAGTCAGTGTATGTGAGTTAGTCTGTTAGTGCATTAGTCTGTACATCCTACCGAATTTGTCACAATTAGGGATTGATTTCAAAATAACTTAGCACAATTATTCTCTATCATGAGTAGATGTGCCATTTGAAAGAATTATTGGGATAGTTCTTATGTCAAGATGTCAGCTCAAGGTCAAACACTAAAATTGTGATTGTCAAGAACTTTTCTCCTACAATTATGGATGGATTTCAAAATAAATTTGCACAATTATTCTCCATCATGATAAGATGTGCCATTTGAAAGAATTTTTTGGATAGCTTCAAGTTCAAGGTCAAAGCATAAGGTCAAACACGAAAATTGATGGTCAAGGTCAAGTTGATGGTCAAAGCTTTGCGGGCTCAACAGCAGTTGTCTTGGGACAACCAACTAGTTTTAAAAGGAAAATTGAATAAGGCATTTGTATTTTGGAAACACCTCTTGTCACTTTTTAATATATTTTTGTAATGCAAATACTTTCTATCTCTTTCAAATAGTTATTCCCAACTATAGTTTTACATTCTGATTTGTTTTCCTGTGATGTGTTTATATGGTATTATTTGCTGTCTTGCATTATATGCTTATTATTCCTAAATATGATAGAATTTAATAAACTTATTTGATACAATAGATTCATGTTCTTCTTTTGCAAGAATTGTGTATTTGCCTTTTTAGTTTGGCTGTTCATAGAGAAAATGCAGACGACAATTTAAAGTTGATGAAACTTTACTGACTTGACCCAGGGATCTGCAGAGTGGGCGACTCAGGCGAAAAAGTCGCCTGGTTTCATAAAACTTCGCCTTTTTTGCTGATCAAAGCGAAGTCGAAGTCGCCTGGAATTTTCGGGAAGTCGCCTGTATACGATAGGTGATAACCAAATCTGGCCAAGTGGCTTTAAAAGTAAGGGACAGTGTGCAATTATACAACTGTCGGTCGGAAGCCCTTTGATCGTAATTCAAGCATGGAGGCCAGCAGATTATCAGAAAGAGGGGCACGTTCTGGCAGCAAATAGTCGACATGCTCGCTTCATTCACACCTACGCTGATTGGTTTTGGCAATGCCTTGTATACTATTGGCATCAGAAATGTTTATTTAAAATCCTTTCTGTAAATTAAGTTATCATCAGTCTACGAGATTTGTTGCTTAATTTCACATAATGAGAATAATGGCCGACATTTACGGACGCCGTGTCATTTACCAGAAGTCAAAATTTTGTTAAAAATTTGAAATCTTGATGAAAAAAAATTCTGCCGAAAATCTACGTAGAGTAAATTCATTTTTCATTAGAATCCTTCAATTTGAATTATCTGCTTTAATTGTATCAAGAGAAGAAACTTATGGCAAACAATTTAAAGGCTGCTACGATCTTTTCCTGAGTTTCTTGTTATAATACATTCTTTCCAAAAACTAAATTTCACTTACTTGTGTTGGTAATAATTCCTTTAAATAACATGTAATCCTATAAAATTGAGCAAATTATCCTGTGTTAACTTTAAACCTCTGCATGTACAGAGTCTGGTTTTGTGTACTCAGCAGTAACCCTTACCCTTTACACACTATAACTGACTTAATCACAGAGGACCATTTATGACCAATTAATGACAATTTTTATCCATTTATATGTTATCAGGTAAAGTGGAAAGACTTTAACTCATTACAACACAATCCCCCATTTTGACATCTTGAAATGTTTTTATGGGAAACTGTGGAAAAAGGAGGAAATGATTGCAGCAAGCAATTTATCCTTTCCCCACATGTTTCTACCCTCTTTGGCACCTTCTTATTTAAACTCACTTTGAAATGTCTTATTTAGCTTCTTTCAATTTGTACCAGTCTTAGTTTTTTTCTTCTGGTAATGGTTTGATTAAATACATGTTGTTACAATAAAATCTTTTCTCATTTTCTGCTTCAAATAGTAACACTACTCATTTCATTCAGACCGCCTATACACTATTTGCATATTTATTAGTTGACTTTTTTATCATATATGAATCTATTATGAAATATTAAAAAAAGAAAAATAATACAGAATCAAACTCTTGAACTCTCAAACCTAAAAAAGAAAAATACAAAAGTATTAATTTTGTTCACAGGGATAAGATCTTTATTGAGGACTGAAAGGATAAGCAGTATTTTCTATGTTTATTGCATAATACATAATATAAATGCAACTACTTGGTTGTAAAGCTTTTTTATTTTCTGATAGAAATGAGGAATACGCACAAAAACTCAATTTTTAACGCGATCCACTTCTCCTGAAAGCCTCACCACTTCTCCCCATTTTGAAAAACTTCTCCCAATTCTCAAACTAGTGAGAAGTGACTTCTCCCCAAATTCTGAGAGTCTGCAGAGGCCTGTTGACCTGTCCTGCATTTTTAGCTCACCTGAGCACAAAGTGCGAGGTGAGCTATTGTGATCGGTCGTTGTCCGTCGTCCGTCTGTCCGTCTGTCCGTCCGTCCGTCCGTCCACAATTTCTTTAAAAATTTTCGCCTCCTAAACTAGTAGGCCAATCAAGCTGAAACTTTGCAGGGATGTTCCTTGGGTGAAGTTCTACAAAAGTTGTTAAAAGAATTTAATTCCGTCAAAAACTCTGGTTGCCGCGGCATGTGAAAATGTGAATCTTTAGTAAATCTGTAAAAATCTTTAAAAATCTTCTCCTCCTAAACCAGTGGGCCAATCAAGCTGAAACTTTGCAGAGATGTTCTTTTGGTGAAGTTCTACAAAAGTTGTTAAAAGAATTTAATTCCGTCAAAAACTTTGGCTGCCGCGGCATGTGAAAATGGGAATCTTAAATCTGTAAAATCTTTAAAAATTTTCTCCTCCTAAAGCAGTAGGCCAATCAAGCTGAAACTTTGCAGGGATGTTCCTTGGGTGAAGTTCTACAAAAGTTGTTAAAAGAATTTAATTCCGTCAAAAACTCTGGTTGCCGCGGCATGTGAAAATTGGAATCTTTAGTAAATCTGTAAAAATCTTTAAAAATCTTTTCCTCCTAAACCAGTAGGCCAATCAAGCTGAAACTTTGCAGAGATGTTCCTTGAGTGAAGTTCTACAAAAGTTGTTAAAAGAATTTAATTCCGTCAAAAACTTTGGTTGCCGCGGCATGTGAAAATGGGAATCTTAAGTAAATCTGTAAAAATCTTTAAAAATTTTCTCCTCCTTAACCAGTAGGCCAATCAAGCTGAAACTTAGCAGGGATGTTCCTTGGGTCAAGTTCTACAAAAGTTGTTAAAAGAATTTTATTCCGTCAAAAACTCTGGTTGCCACGGCATGTGAAAATGGGAATCTTTAGTAAATCTGTAAAAATCTTCAAAAATTTTCTCCCCCTAAACCAGAAGGTCAATCAAGCTGAAACTTTGCAGGGATGTTTTTTAGGTGAAGCTCTTCAAAAGTTGTTAAAAGAACTTAATTCCGTGAACTCTTGTAACTGCGGCATATGAAAATGGGAAATTTTAGAAAATCTTTGTTGTCTTTTTTTTAACAGACTACGAGGCCAAAGGCATTTATATTTTATATAGAGCTTAATCATATTGTTCTCAACCAAGTTTTTTTAAATATTTAATCTCTGGGGTCAAAAATTGCCCCGCCCCTCAGGTATGAAGTTTGGAAAAATGCTTAATTAGAGCAATTTCAAAAGACTTCTCCTCTTTAACTATAAGGTCTAGGATATTCATATTTGGTATGGGGCATAACTAGATGGTTTTGTACCATATCACTAAAGGTTGTCTTCTTCAGGTCAAAAAAGCTCTTCACTAGGGGTCCAAAATTTGGAAAAACGCAAAATTTGAATATGTTAAAAAAAATTCTTCATTTTAAGGAGGAGGGCATTTATATTTTGAGTGTAGCATAGCCTGGCTGTTATCTATCTGTTTTGATCAAATTATGCTTGTAGGTTAATAAACACACCTTCCCTGGGTGTCCAAAGTTAGTAAAAATGCTCAATTAGACCATGTTCAATAGTCTTTTCCTCCCAATCTAAAAAGTCTAAGGCATTCATATTTTGTATATAGCATATCCAGATGGTTCCCTACCATGTTAGCTAAAATTTTAGCACTGGGATCAAACATGGCACTGCCCCAGAGGTCAAAAATTTTTGAAAACGCCCAATTAGAGCAACATCAAAAGTCTTCTCCTTCTAAAAAATAAGGTGAAGGGCATACATATTTGGTATGTAGCATGACTAAATAATTTTGTACTACGTAACAGGAAAATATGCTCTTAGGATAAAAAATGTCTCTGTTCCTGGGGTTGAAAATTGCGTAAATTGCATTGAAAGAATTCTTCTTCTTAAAAATAGGTTCCAGAGCATTTACATTTAAAACAAAGGATAACATTATTGTTATCTACCATGTTAATATCCTTTTGACAAACATGGCCCTTCCCAAGGCATCCAAGGATATGAAAAACGCTCAATAAGAGCATGTTCAAATATTTTCCACTCCTCATGTATAAGTTGTAATGCATTCATATTTTGATTTATAGTACATCCAGATTGTTCTCTACCAAGGTTGCTAAAATTACATCCATTGAAGTTGCAGACAGTAATTAGAGTTTGATTGAAATCTAAATACAAAGAATTTCAGGTAGAAAACACTGTTAGAAATGGATAAATTGCTTGTCACTCCCTTTCTCACTATGTATTTTTCAAACCTGTTTTCCCTGAGGGTGACAAATTCTGGGATAGTTTGGTAATGGATTAAACTATAAAGCCAAAGGCATTCATTATTATTGTAAAGCATTACTGGATTGTTTTGTACAAAGCCCAAAATCTTATATATCTTTTATTTATTTTGCTCAAGTTGTGTCTTTTTTATACTAAAAAGTACTGTAATTTGGAGATGCCTCAGGTGAGCGATTTAGGACCATCATGGTCCTCTTGTTTTCAATTCTCTGAGGAGAAAACACTGTGGAAAATAAAGAACTGCTTGTTACAAGCAATTTCTTCATTTTCAACAATGTTTTTCTAAATTGATTTTCCTGAGGGCATCAAAAACATCATGGTCTTGGAATGGGTTTATTATTTTCTTATGTTACCAACCAAACAGCACCTCTAATTAAAGGTATATGATCAATGATAAGTAGTATTCTGCAGATGTGAAAATCAAAGTACAAGTCTATTTCTGACACCTTATGTAGATCATGATGGGATTGATCGCACCTACTTATGAAACACAGAAGTTTGTGCTATAAACAAACTTTCAGGACAAGATATGGGATATGAACTATAAATAATCAAGTTTAAAATAAGATTTTTTTAATGAAGATGAAAAGGAAAAAAATGTGACTGCAGAAATGCTACATGTACAAACTAGCACATACCTACGAACCAACGGGGTTCGAACAATCAAGGTTTTACCGAGTATAAACTGAACTTTTGACTCTTTTTTAGTTCCACTGGCTGAAAGCAATGGGGCTATTGTCATGGCATGTTGTCAGTTGTGTGTCCCTCATTCCATTCATCCTTCCATCTTTTAAAAATCTTTTCCTCAGAAAGTAATGAAGAGAATTTTCCAGAAAAACAATCCTTGGCTGACCCTTTATCAGTTTGTTTCAAAGAATTTTGATCGAATGAAAAAAAAATGGGGTCAATGGCCTGGGCTTATTTACAAATATGGTAATGTCACAAGACGGCTGAGCGGTTGGCTTGGATACGGGTCAATAAAGAGTCAGGATGTGCATTTCCAAATTTTTATTTACATAAAACAAATAAATAAATATATACCAATCAATCTAAGTATAAACAAGTTAACCAAAGTATTCCAAACAATAGAGTCTCTAAAGAATTTCCATAGTCCACAAGCACTATACGATATTTGATGAAGTCTAATGTCCCAAAATGTCTACATCACTTCGCAAGATTTATGAAATAAGAAAACCGCCAAAATGTTAAATATTTACTACCAACCAATCATTAACATAAATTTCTAAATTAGACTATTGCCTGACCACGCCTACTTCACTAGGATATATGTGTCTGTCCAGCCGTTTATTGTTTACGCTGTTCCCCGGTCGTCACAACCAAAACGTCCTTCCCCTATGACGCTGACGCCGGCACGAAGTACTACCAAAGTCTCCCGGTCTGGACAACACGTTATAATATCACACCTGGATCTGGTCAGGTCTCAAGTCATCGCATCACACGCCTATATACCATCAGTTTGTGATGTAGGTTGTTATAAACAATCAAGCAAGCAAGCAATCTATTGAAAGTACAACAACTATTATAGCAACTACCTAATAAGAGCTCTAATGGCTCTACTTCCAACAATGTTTTACAAACATCTCATAGACATTATAAACTGCTAGCATCTTTTCCCACAATGTTTCCTCAAACCCAATCTATTACAAAACATAGACCAAAACAATATGCTAACGTCTTTTCCCACAATGTTTTCTCAAACTCAAGCTATTTACAGAACATTGACCAATACAATTCTTTACATCTTTTCTCACAATGTTTTCACAAACAACAGCTATTTACAGAACATTGACCAATATAATACTTTACATCTTTTCTCACAATGTTTCACAAACAACAATTCAAAAAACTGAACTGTATTAAGATATAATTATACAGCATTTGACATTATCCAATTATCATTTGAATAATACAACATTAGCATTTGCAAAACATGGACTGCTAAGCAGACGATTAAATACAAATTATCACAATGTTTGTTTCTTTGAAAATAGTTACAAAAAAATAGCTTATTCAACCACGGCTTAAAGATAATCCGACAAAACATTCGACGTTACAGCTCTCCGAAACCCAATCCTAGCCATCCGACATTCCAGAACAATGCAGGAAAATGAGCAATTAACTAAACAGCCATTAGTCATTTTCCAGCGTTGTTTGCGATAATTCAATATACCAAAAAGCTGATCGTTTAAGCCACGATATTCTAAAGACATAAAAAACATTTACACAATAAAATCAATGTAAATTAAAAGATATTTACCCCAAGAAGAATCCAACTCTCACATACAAATCTCAACTTCACTTCCCAGCTTCCATGCCAAAAATCGTCTACCCAACGAGTTATTTCAACGCAGGGTTTTTATACAAAACCCTACGAAGAAAACTCACCCAACACGCACGCTTAACCCAAGTACTATAAAAACATAATGTACAATTTAAAACTACTAGCCACCAGAAAATGTGTTAAAACAACCAATTAAACCCTACGGCATATAAAAAAGGGCGTAGTCTCGCCTTACTTATTACATTAACCCTATCCTAGAAACTTAATGTGACAGGTAAGAGCTTTAAAAATCTTTTCAGAAATCAGTCTATGGATTTCAACCAGATTTTACATGAATGATCCTTGGGCGGCCCTTTATCAGACTCCTTCAAAGAATTTTGAATAGATGAAAAAACATGGCTTTAATGGGCCGAGCTAATTCCATATATGTTGAAAGCTTTGAAAATCTTCTCAGACAGCAGTTGATGAATTTCAACAAAATTTAACAGGAATGATCTTTGGATGAACCTTTATCAAAATCTTTGAAAGAATTTTGATCAGATGAAAAACATAGCTTAAATAGGCGGGTCTTATTTAAAATTATGGTAAAAGCTTTCAAGTCTTCTCCTCAGAAACCAATTAATGGATTTCAACCAAAATTTGCAGGAATAAACCTTGGGTGGCCCTGTATCAGATTCCTTTAAAGAATTTGAATCAAATGAAGGACGCGGAGGGGATAAATTCTATATATGGTGAAAGCTTTAAAAATCTTTTCCTCATTAACTTGTCAATCTATTTCAATCCAATTCTACAGGAATGATCCTTTTGTTACTTTTTATCAGATTATTTAAAAGAATTTTGATCGGGTGAAAAACATGTCTTAAATGGGAGGGGCGAATTTCCATAGATGGTATATGGTGAAAACTTTGAAAATATTTTTTGTCAGAAACCTGTAGATTGATTTCAACAAAATTTGTCCTTTGGAGACAATTTATTAGATTTCTTCAATGAATTTAATTGAATGAAAAACATGACTTTGTGTGTGTGGTGGGGGGGGGGGGCTAATTTCAATATTTCCATTTCCATATACTCTGAAAACATGGAAATCTTCTTGTAGATGGATTTCAATTAAATTTTGAAGGATTGATCCCCAGGTGACCCATTGTCAGATTCATTGTATGACTTTGATTGGTTGAGAAACACAACTATTATTTTTGTGACTTATTCATATATGGTATACAGTGAAAGTTTTGTTAATACTTTTTCATCTGACTAAGTAAATCAATTTTACATAACTCGATTTGCCAGAGAGGGCAAAGATGAACCAGTTTATATTGAGTTTGTATTGAAAACACCCTTTGCTCAATCAGTACATTTAGGCCTGTGGAGCTCAAGCACCTCTAGTTTAAGGGTGCATTCAGCGGTAATACAATGCCTTGGTCTGAAACTGCCTCCTAAACTATTAATGGAACACTTGCCTTGCACTTTGACTGTTCTGGCCACGCGCACTGACTCATACAGGAAATTCAACTTCAATATCAAACAGCATTATTTTGCAAAATTTATTGTTAGAACCATGTAACCCAAAAGGTAAGATGGTTTGTTTGTGACCAAAACATCGTATATACAGCTTGAATTAGCTGTAATTAAGACGGTTAAGTCAGCAAACCAACTAAAGCAATTCACAGAATTGTTGGCCAATGTCAGAGTTCAAAGTTCACTTCTGGTCTAAATGAACGATTTCATTAGTTGATTGATTCTTTGATTTACAGTTGTGAACGATCAATTACCAAACTTCAAAATTTTTGACTGACCCTAATTGTAAGAAGTTGAAGATGACAAATCATAAAAATCTGTCTTTTGTAGTAGAAACCATGGGAAACGTAGGAAGCATTGACATTAAATGGCATAAAAAGATGGATTGTGTGGAAACATTGGAAAACTGGCCACCAAAAATGTATAAAACAGTTTTCTTTCACAATGAAGTCCCTGCTTTTTGATGCATTGTGGAATATAAGCTGTAAGAAAGCTATTAAGGAAAACACTGTTTGTAACACGCTTTCTTCATTTTTGCATTTTTCCTACTTAAAATGCACTTGATTGTGTTTCTCAGCAAATGCATGGCTAGAAGGGATATTGTTTTGTTATAGTTTCTATACTTCAATCTGCTCGTCTGTTAACTTTTAATTTTGTTTCAGAAAATCCAGTTTTGTTTCATTTGTACTGAGACTTAAAAATACATTGATCACATGTGGAGTATATCAAAATGCAATTTTTGAAGTGTCAACTTCCCTGGTAAAAGAATTATTTTCTCTTAAAATTACAAATACAGTTACTATACCCCCCCCCCAATTATATTTGGGGGGTATATAGGAGTCAGCTTGTTGGTCTGTTGGTCCGTCTGTCGGTCCGTCCATCTGTCTGTAGCTTTTTCGTGTCCGCTCAATTTCTCAGCAACCATCAGACGGATTTGATTCAAACTTCACTGATATAATCAGTATCAAGCAGAGATGTGCATATTCCATTTTGGTTACGGTCCATTGATTTTTGACGGAGTTATGCCCCTTTTGTGAAAAATCATGTCCGCTCAATTTCTCAGCAACCATTGGATGGATTTGATTCAAATTTCCGAGAGAGACTCGGTATAAGTTAGACATGTGCATAACCTATTTTGGTTATGGTCCATTGAAATTTGACTGAGTTATGGCCCTTTAATTAAAAAGTCTGTTTTTTCTTATGGCCCTTTGGGCGATAGCACTTGTACGTGGACAAGCGCTATTGGGGGTATTACTCTGCTTTGTGACAATGTCTAGTTGGTTTTAAACAATGTGAAGCCTTTTTACTTTGAAAGTGCTTTGGGTGGGGGGATTTGTTTCATAATGGATTTGGATGAAATTTTAACAGAATGTTTATCTTCTTGTGAACTTTCACACATTGAGCAGGTTTTTTTATATTTATTTTGCTTTGTCATGGCAATTTGGGTCTTAACCAAGTTCCACAAAATGAGGCTTTTTGACACCCCTTCAGAAAAAGGCTTTGAAAAAAATTGTGTGACTAGAAGAAAGTGCTTGTAACAAGCCATTTCTATATTATCCACAATGTTTTCTGTCTGAAGAGATTTATTTAAAATTCCATCTACTAGAAATTGTTGTCTGCAACTTTTTTCAATTTGGACCGGTCTAAAATTTGGTGGTGTGGTAATGGGTTTATCTGAAAATTCATTTGGAATATAACTCATGTTACATTAATTTTTCTTTATGATTTGTTAGCTAGACTATTCAAAGAATGAGGGATGTTATTCTATTCACAAGGGCATCAGGGGGAATGCTTGGTTCAAGTTTTACATGAAAGTCTGATATCTCTGTATCTACTAATGCTATGACTCTGAAACTTTGCATATGTCATTGGAAACATGATATCATCCTGTAGTCAAAGATTTGTTACTCTCCTTTTCTGACATAGAAGTTTGATATGCCACTGCCACATCTCTGTTATATCTCTTTTCCCACATGTAGTATTGCTCTTAACCCATTCCCACACAGTGACGCTTTTGGACACCTCTATAGAAAGAAACCATTTTAGAAAACATTGTGTAAAATGAAGAAATGCACAAGAAACATAAGTCTAATGCTTAATTTTCAGTCAATGCCTTCTGTTGATTTTGATATACTTCAATAACTCCTTTGTTGCATTATTGAGTAAATGTTCTTTATTTTTTTGAAACTGGAAATGGAAGGGAGCATACCTCTCAAAATAGCTGTGATTTTGAAATTTCGAGAGTTGATAGTTTCAGGGTAAGTGCAGTGCAAGATAACCATAACACTAGATAGCTGATTTTTTTAGTTATTGCCCTTTGCTTATTGTTTATTGTCTGGCATCTGTGCATGTAACCGTCTGTCAACTTTTCCTTGTTAGCACAAATAAGTCCATAATGTGGACATTGATTAGCTGTTACTATCCAGGAATCAGAATAATTGAGTGTTGCTGTTCACTGATAGCTCTTGATCTAGTACATTTGAATGGGCTTTTTGATGAAATATTGTATCACATGAATTGATGATTTCTTTCTGCCAGATTTTTAGAGGTGAACTTGTATGAACTTCACATAGAATGTCTGCTATTTATAACTTTTAACCTTGGTCATACTGAATGAAATCCTCTGTAGAAATTGCATTAGATTTAAAGAGCCGAAAGCAACAGACACAAACTGTGGGTATTAACAATTCTGGCTTGACAGGGATAAACAGATGGTGTAGACTAAGATCAGAGTGCATGTATGTGCAGCCTGTTTTTCGTCTTTACCTCCTGCCACAACAGGAATATTCCAGATTCAGCATGACAAGAGTTAAAATTGAAGCCATGAGGTGGGTATATTGTGAAAAGAACTTTTTGTTTGTTATAGAAAGCCTTATTAAGAAAAGGCTGCATGAATTAATTCATGAAAGTTCATTTATACATTTCAGGTTTATTCAACTTTATTGGGTCTAGTCACCAGTTTTGGCATATTGGTATTGTGGTAGCTTTTGTATGGATGACTGTCTCTATATCGGAATACAGGAGATATTTAAGATTACATACTGGTATTTGTGGTTGGGCCAAGCCTGAAATAGGGAGACAAAATAAGTCTTGAGAGATTAAAAAAGGATTAAAAACTTCTGATTTTGGGCAAAAACGACCTTGATAAATTATTTGCTTCTGACTGGAAAAGGACATTGAAAGTAGTCTTTACCAATGCAAAGTACATCAGGATATTTGTCTTATAGGGTATAAAGAATGAAAGGAGTGATATGATATGAGTGCTTGATAGGACTCTTATTAGGCAAGATTTATCAGAGGTTAAGACCTGAATTCCAGCTGGTATCTTTTTAATTCAAATACAGTTTGCCACAAATATGTACGACTCACAAACATTTTCAATTCAATGAAGGATACTTTTGAGTAGTTATGTAGCATATGAAGGCAATCTTTTAATTTTTAGCTCTTCTGGCCGAAGGCCACAAGAGCTAATTTGATGGTTTTTTCCTGTCTGGCGTCTGTGCGTCTGTCTGTCAAACTTTTCCTTGTCAACAGTTTTTAGCTCACCTGAGCACGTAGTGCTCAAGTGAGCTATTGTGATCGTCTTTTGTCCGGCGTCCGTCCGTCGTGCGTCGTGCGTCGTCCGTCAACAATTTCTTTAAACGTCATCTCCTCCCAAACCACTGGGCCAATTTGAACCAAATTTGGCAGAAATGTTCGTTAGGTGGTCCCCTTCAAAAATAGCTAAAAGAATTGAAATCAGTTAAAAACTCTGGTTGCCATGGCAACAAAAGTGAAATTTTAAAAAAATCTTTAAAAATCTTCTCCTCCTGACCCAGAAGGCGTAGAGCCTTGATATTTTGCATGAAGCATCAGTATATTGACCTCTTTCAAAATAGCTAAAATCATGATCCTCGGGTCCCCAGGGGCGGAGCCCCGGGGGGGGGTTATATAGAAATAAAGAACGATTTTTTAAATGACTTCTCTTCTCAAACCACAAGGCCGATTTGAACCAAATTTGGCAGAAATGTTCCTTGGGTGGTCCCCTTCAAAAATAGCTAAAAGAATTGAAATCAGTTAAAAACTCTGGTTGCCATGGCAACAATAGTGAAATTTTAAAAAAATCTTTAAAAATCTTCTCCTCCTGACCCAGAAGGCATAGAGCCTTGATATTTTGCATGAAGCATCAGTATATTGACCTCTTTCAAAATAGCTAAAATCATGATCCTCGGATCCCCAGGGGCGGAGCCCCGGGGGGGGGTTATATAGAAATAAAGAACGATTTTTTAAATGACTTCTCCTCTCAAACCACAAGGCCGATTTGAACCAAATTTTGCAGAAATGTTCCTTAGGTGGTCCCCTTCAAAAATAGCTAAAAGAATTGAAATCCATTAAAAACTTTGGTTGCCATGGCAACAAAAGTGAAATTTCAAAATAATCTTTAAAAATCTTCTCCTCCTGACCCAGAAGGCATAGAGCCTTGATATTTTGCATGAAGCATCAGGATATTGACCTCTTTCAAAATAGCTAAAACCATGATCCTCGGGTCTCCAGGGGCAGAGCCCCCCAGGGGGGGGGGGGTATATAGAAATAAAGAACGATTTTTTAAATGACTTCTCCTTCCAATTCACAGGGCCAATTTGAACCAAATTTTGCAGAAATGTTCC
Organism: Fragum fragum; assembly: GCA_946902895.1. Classification (NCBI taxonomy): domain Eukaryota; kingdom Metazoa; phylum Mollusca; class Bivalvia; order Cardiida; family Cardiidae; genus Fragum; species Fragum fragum. Next base: position 87,549,955 of record OX336365.1, read on the forward strand.
ATAGGTGGTCCCCCTTAAAATTAGCTAAAAGAATTGAAATCCGTTAAAAACTCTGATTGCCATGGCAACAAAAGTGAAATTTCAAATAATCTTTAAAAATCTTCTCCTCCTGACCCAGGCGGTGTAGAGCCTTGATATTTTGCATGAAGCATCAGTATATTGATCTTTTACAAAATAGCTAAAATCATGATCCTAGGGTTTCAAGGGGCAGACCCAGGGGGAGGGGGGGGGGGGTATAGGCAGGAAGCATCAGTTCATAGACTTCTTTCTTATTTCTGAAATTATAACCCATGGAAAAAGTTTTTTCCTTCTTTCAAATCAGCACTAAAGCCTTGGAATTTGTAATTTAGACTTTTGGATCCCCAGGTTCATAGTCTTTATATGTGGCCCACTTGTTTCATAATCCTACCCTTAACATGAAATTAGACTGTTAAAAGAAAAAGAGCCTTTATCTCAGGTGAGCGCCCCAGGGCCAACGGCCCTCTTGTCATCGGATTCCCTTCAAACTTTCACAGAATGATTGTACCATCATAAGGATCGTTCCTTTCGAAATTGGGTATGATCCGTCAAGAAACATGGGGAAAGGGGCCTAATTAAAATTTAATAAAAAAAATCCTCGATAACACTCTAGATTCCACAGTTTTCATAGGATTCTCTTCAAACTTTCACAGAATGATTGTACCATCATAAGGATTGTTCCTTCCACATTGGGTATGATCTGTCGAGAAACATAGGAAATTTCAATTAAAAACATCTTAATTAATGCTTTTAAGTCCACAGATTTCATGGGTTTGTCTTTTTACTCAAACAGAATAAATATACTTTTGTAAGTATAGTTCCCTTTGGAATTGGTTAAGATCCATCAAGTAACATGGGAAAGGGCTATATGAAAATTCAATTAAAAAATCCCTGTTAACCCATTCCAACTCAAGCCCTCCTTTTTACGCCCCAAAAGAAAAAAGCTTTGGAAATCATTGTGGACAATGAAGAAATTGCTTGTAACAAGCAATTTCTTCATTATCCACAATGTTTTTTTATCCCAAGAGACGAAAAAAATTGAAATTCTATCAACTTGAAATTGTCGTCTGCAGCTTTTTTCAATTTGGACCAGTCTAAAATTTTGCTGTGTTGGAATGGGTTAAAGCAATGAGAAAAATCTTAATGCTTTTAAGTCCACAGATTTCATGGGGTTGTCTTTATACTCAAACAGAATAAGTATACTTTTGTTAGTATAGTTCCCTTTGGAATTTGTTCCAATCCCTCAAGTAACATTGGAAAAGGGGCTATATGAAAATTCAATTAAAAAATCCCTCTTAACGCAATGAAGCCCATAGCTTTGATCAGATTTTGTTGAATCTTTCACAGAATGATTGTAAGGTCATAACGATCATTCTTTTCATAACAGGGTGTGAACTGTCAAGAAACACGGGAAAAGGGGCCTTATGAAAATTTCATTTAGAAATTCTTGTTACCAAGTCCAGAGCTTTCATTGGATTTTCTTCAAACATTCACAGAATAATTGTACAATAAAAATGATTGTTGATGTTGACATTATACCTAATCTGTCAGAAAAAGGAGCTTTATGAAATCCTTGTACCATAATAAGTCAACAGTTTTCATCAGATTCTGTTTAAAATTTCACAGAATGATTATTAATGAGGATTCTTTCTTTTCAAATTAGGCTTGATCTGTCTAGTATCATGGGAAAAGGGGCCTTTTGAGAATTTTATCTATAATTTTTGTAACCAAGTCCAGAGCTTTCATTGGATTTTCTTCAAACCTTCTCAAAATCATTATACAATAGTAATGATTGTTGATGCTGACATGAGACCTGACCCTTCAAGTATCACAGAAAAAGGAGCCTTATGAAAATTTTATTTTAAAATCTCTACACCAAGATAAAGTCCACAGTTTTCATTGGATTCTGTTCAAACTTTCACAGAATGTTTGTACCATCATTAGGATTGTTTCTTTCCAAATTGGGTCTTATCTGTCTAGTATCATAGAAAAAGAGGCTGTATGAAAAATTATTACCAAATCCTCATTAACACAAGATTGTCCTCAGTCTTTATCAGAATCTCTTCAAACTTTAATAGAATGATTGTACCATCATTTGGATTGTTCCTTTGTAAAATGGGTCTGATTGGTTAAGTGACACAAGAAAAGGGACCTTATAAAAATTTTATTACAAAACATCATTATCACCAGTCCCCAGTCTTTATCATTTTCTTCAAACTATCAATAGGTTTGTTCCTTTGTACATTGGGTCTGATTTGTTCAGAGAAAAGGGGCCTTATGAAAACTTTATTACAAAATATTCTTGACACAATTCAGCCCACTGTTTTCATTGATTCTCTTTAACTTTTAATGAATGATTGTACCTTCATTAGAATTGTTCCTTTTGAAATTTGGTTTGTTCTTTAAATATCATGGGAAAAGGGGCCCTATGAAGATTTCACTATAAACTCATTAACACAATAAATTCCACAGATTACACAGATTGATTGTACCATCATCACAATTGTTGATTTTGATAATGGATCTGATTATGGCAAGTGTCACATAAAAAGAGGCCTTATGAAAAATTTTCTTGAATATTCTAGTTAACACAATGATGTCCCTTGATTTCACCGGATTCACTTCAAAATTTAACAGAATGATTGTACAATCATTTAAATGGTTCTTTTCAGAACTTGGTACAATCCATCAAGTATCATGTAAAAAGGGGCCTTATGAATTTTTTAAATATTCTAGTAAACATAATGAAGTCCCCATATTTCATCGGATTCACTTTTAACTTTCACAGAATGATAAAAAATAACAGTAAAATATCACGGGAAAAGGGGCCTTATGAGAACTTGATTTTAATATCTTTGTTAACACAATAAAGTCAACAGTTTTATCGGATTCTCTTCAAAGATGCATTGAATAATTGTGGCATTCGAAACACAGGAAAAGGGGCCTTACAGATTATCATTCAAAACATTCTTGTGTATGTGATGAAGATCACAATCATTATCAAATTGTCTTTTAAATTTCACTGGACAATTGTAGGGTTGTAAGGAAAGTTCCTTTTGGAATGAAATAGATCCATTAGAAAACACAGGAAAAGGGGCCTTATGGATTTTCATTCAAAACATCCTGTTTATGTTATAAAGTCCACAATTATTGTCAGATTCTGATGAAAATTTCACAGGATGATTGTAGGGTCATAAGGTAACTTTCTTTTGGACATGAAGTGGATCTGTCATAAACACAGGAAAAGGGGCCTTGAGGATTGTTGCTCAAAATAATAGAAGGGATAAAGTCCGTTTTTAGCTCACCTGAGCACAACGTGCTCATGGTGAACTTTTGGTATCACCTTTTGCCCGTCATGCGTCGTGCGTCGGAAGTTGTCAACAATTCTTTAAACATCTTCTCCTCAGTAACCACTGGGCGGAATTCAACCAAACTTGGTAGGAATGTTCCTTGGGTGACCCTTCTCAAAAGTTGTTCGGGGATTTTTGATTGACCCCCAAATATGGGCGTGGCAGGGCGTGGCAGTTTTTGACTTTGAAATCTTTAAACATCTTCTCCTCAGTAACCAATGGGCCAATTTCAACCAAATTTGGTATGAATGTTCCTTGGGTGACCCTTTCCAAAAGATGTTCGTGGAATTTTTATTTATGCCCAAATATTGGCGTGGCAGGGCGTGACAGTTTTTGACTTTGAAATCTTTAAACATCTTCTCCTCAGTAACCATTCGGCCAAGTTCAACCAAATTTGGCATGAATGTTCCTTGGGTGACCCTTTTCAAAATTTGATCGTGGAATTTTGATTTATGCCCAAGTATGGGCGTGGCCGGGCATGGCAGTTTTTGACTTTGAAATCTTTAAACATCTTCTCCTCAGTAACTACTGGGCCAATTTCAACCAAACATGGCATGAATGTTCCTTGGGTGACCCTTTTCAAAAGTTGTTCGCAGAATTCAGTGTTACGCCCAAATATGGACATGGCAGTTTTTGACTTTGAAATCTTTAAACATCTTCTCCTCAGTAACTATTGGGCCAATTTCAACCAAATTTGGTATGATTGTTCCTTGGGTGACCCTTTTCAAACGTTGTTCGCGAAATTTTGATTTATGCCCAAATATGGGCCTGGCAGTTTTTTTTAACTTTGAAATCTTTAAACATCTTATCCTCAGTAACCATTGGGTAAATTTCAACCAAACTTTGCATGAATGTGACCAATTTCAAAAGTTGTTCCTGGAATTTTTATATATGCCCAAATATGGGCGTGGCAGGGTCAGGCACTTTTTTGACTTTGAAATCATTAAACATCTTCTCCTCAGTAAGCATTGGATCAATTTCAACCAAACTTGGCATGAATGTTCCTTGGGTGACCCTTTTCAAAAGTTGTTCGCAGAATTCGGTGTTACGCCCAAATGTGGGCGTGACAGTTTTTGACTTAGAAATCTTTAAACATCTTCTCCTCAGTACCATTGGGCCAATTTCAACCAAACTTGGCATGAATGTTCCTTGGGTGACCCTTTTCAAATCATGTTTAGGAAATTTAATTGACACCCAAACATGGGCATGGCCGTTTTTTTTATTTAGAAATCTTTAAATATCTTCTCCTAAGTAGGCATTGGGCCAATTTCATCAAAACTTGGCATGAATGTTCCTTGGGTATACCTTTTTCAAAAGTTGTTTGTGAAATTTGATTGATGCCCAAATATGGGTGTGGCAGGTTGGGGCAGTTATTTATTTAGAAATCTTTAAATATCTTCTCCTCAGTAATCATTTGGCCAATTTCAACCAAACTTGGCATGAAAGTTCCTTGGGTGACCCTATTTAAAAGGTGTTTGCAGAATTTTGATTTACGCCCAAATATGGGCGTGGCAGGGCGGGGCAGTTTTTTTAATTTGGAATTTTTAAACATCTCCTCAGTAACCATTGGGCCAATTTCAACTAAACTTAAATGAATATTCCTTGGGTGACCCTTTTCAAAAGTGTTTGCAAAATTTTGAATCATCTTACATTAGTCAGGTGAGCGATTTTAGGGCCATTCTGACCCTCTTGTTTTTCTTTATGCATTCTTCTTTGAGTAATTAACTTCCTTAAATATCAGATTTCTTTAATGGAAAACTTGATAACCAGTAGAGCGTCTCTGGCCCTCATGGGCCTCTTGTTTATCTTTTTATTGGTAATTTTGAGGTGCCTGTGGGGTGATGATATGAATGTATTCAGGCCTAGTTTTTTAGAAATTTGTGCCAAAAGTGTGGGCTGTGGAATGTACAAAAGGTGTTTATGTCGCGATCATATAATGGTGACAGGCATATAGAGTTACCATTTTCCTTTTGTAAGTGTGTGCAAAATAACGTTGCTCTGTAACTGTTGTTCCCCTTGACAAATACTAGTGTCGTGAATAAAGTTCTGTTGGATACCCCCATGTTCAATGTCACAACTGAAGAACCTAAGACAATATCTTAAGCGGGGATATCCGTATGGGTTACACAATTCTATTCTAACGGGCATCTGTGTAGGTGACACATTTAAAGTCAAACATTTCATCTGGCAACCTAGTTTTTTCAACCATATAGTCATGTTATTAATCTGATCAAATTTTTTCTTGAAGAAATCTGTTAAAGGGTCATCCAATGTCATTTTGTGAAATTTTGTTGTAGTTTTATGGAGAAAATTTTTCATAGTTTTTACTTTATACCAAATAAGAACAACAGTGATATTTTTTTGTTATAGTGTAAGATCAGTTTATCTTACAATGAGTGAACAACAAAAGCTATATTTCCACAAGAGGTGGTTTGAACATACAACTTGTATTTCACAAACGAATTGATCTTACATGAAAACAAACAATTGCTCTATTTTTTACTCTGATGTATTATCCATAACCTACAAATGTGTATCATTAAGCATTTGAATTTCATAGCAAAATGTTCATGTGATCAGTGTCTTGGGTAATGATGAGATGATGTTCAATAGCCTGAAATGATGAAAAGCATGGCTGAATCAACCAAAACTGACAATGACCGAACATGATTTAGGTAACACGCCTATGCATGACATTTCCAACCATTTCACATGTACGTGACTTGCATACATAAAGCACCCTGGACAGCCATTCGGGGCAATTGGAACATTCGCTGATTGTTTAAAATAGCTTTGGGTCAGTATCTATTTACAGAGCGCAGAGTTAACACTCTGATCAGACTGTGCGGATGTGTAATGGTTGGAAATGTCACGCATGCGCTCATTTCTCTGTGTTTGGCAAATACAATGTCTCAACTATAGCTTGAATAAGCTGTAGAAACAACATTTAGGTTTGCAAACATATCATTTAATTTTTGTTACATGTTACTGATCATACATTTGGCAAAACAAAGCTGTTTAGTATCAAAGTGGAACTTCCTGTTGGAGCTCAATTGATGGAGCCATTAATTCATCAATTATTGAGCATATGTTTGTGTATTGTATGAATATACCTGATCTCTTATTGTTTTGCAAGTGAACTTCATCCTCTATGACTTTCTCAATTTTTTAGCTCACCTGAGCACAAAGAGTGAGGTGAGCTATTGTGATTGGTCAATGTCCTTTGTCTGTCTGTGTGTCTGTCCATCAGTCAACAATTTCTTTAAGAATCTTCTCTCCCAAAATTGTGGGCAAATCAAGCTGAAACTTTGCAGGGATATTCCTTGGGTTAGGCTTTATAATTTTATTTTAAAGAATTTCATTCCTTGAAAAAGTCTGGTTGCCATGGCATTTGAAAATAGAATTTTTTTAGTAAATCGTTTGGATTTTTTTTTTACAGAAACTGCAAGGCCAAGGGCATTTCGTATATAGCGTACTCACATGATTCTTTGCCAAGTTTTCAAAAATTATACATGTGGGGTCAAAAATAGCCCACCCAAAGTTCAAAAAATGGAACAATTGCTCAGTAAGAGCAAGTTCAAAAGTCTTCTCCTCCATCACTATATGGCTTAGGATATTTATATTCAATATGTAACATTACTAGATGATTTTGTATATTATTAAAAAATTATATGCCTGGGGTCAAAAACAGCCCTGCTTGAGGGGTCGAAAGTTGTGATTTTTGCTCAATATGAGTAAGTTTAAAAAATCTTCTTAACTATAAGGCCTGAAGCATTCAAATTTGGAATGTAGTATAACCCAATAGTTATCTACCATGTTTGTAGGGATTATTCCCCTGGGAGTAACAATAGCCTTGCCCCTTGGTTCCAAAGTTTGAAAAATACTCAATTACAGTATGTTCAAATATCTGCTGCTCCCAGTATATAATGGCGCTATGCATTTGTATTTCATATAAAGCATATCCACATGGTTCTCTATCAATTTATAAAATATTACTTTTCTTTGGTAAAGAATTGCCACACCCCAGATATCAAATTTTGGAAATGCTCAATAAGAGCAAGTTTAAAAGTCTTGTTCTCCTAAAATATAAGGCCAATGGCATTCATATTTGTTATGTAGTATTACTAGATCCTGTATGGCAAAAAATATCTCTAGCCAAGAATTAAGGTGTATTTCATTCAAATTTGCTATTTAGCATATCCAGATGGTTCTCCACCAAGTATCCCATAATTTTACCCAGTGGGTCAAAAATAGCCCTACCCTAGAATTCCAAAAATTGGACCAATGCTCCTTAAGCACAATTTTAAATTAATTCTTCACTGAACCCATGACCATTTGCATGAATTTAAGACTGGTCCAAACTGAAACAAGTTGCATTGAAATTAAAATATAAGTTGCTTTTAGGGTAGAAAACATTTCAGAAATGAAATTGCTTATAACAAGCAAGTTTTCTTTTTCTCATGTTTTCAAAAACTGTTTTCCTTGAGGGATTTAAAATGAGGATTGATTGGTAGTGGATTAAACTATGAAGCCCGAGTCATTCATAATTGGTATGTAGCATTACTTTATTGTTTTGTGCTATGCCAAAAATGTTATATTTATTATATTTATTTGGCTCCAGTTGTGTCTTTTTTCCATAAAAAAGAACCTTAATTAACATACGACTGGGGTGAGCGATTTAGGACTATCCTGGTATTCTTGATTACATGGTATTTTATTGTACCCATTGTTGGGTGACAAATGTCGAAAAAGGAGGCTTGCGGCAACTGGCAACCAAACCCTAGACCTCATGATTGAAGTTCTGAAGCACTACCAACTGTGCTATTGCCACGGCAAGTCTAATCTTTTGGTCACTTTCATTACTGTATTAATGAGACATACAAGCTTGAGAGCCGTATTCTTTTAGCTAAACCCTCATCCTCTCTAGCAAGAATTCATACATGTATACAAACACTTTTTAGCTTATTTGTTTGGAATTTGAACTCCAGAAAGCTATTGAAACAATTTGACACTGGATTGTTCAATATATGATCCTAATTCAAAAAGCTCAGAAATCTATAGAAAGAAAGTCTGGTTACCATGATGATAAAAATGAATTTTGAAGACAAAAATCATCAAGAATTATCACTGAGAGCCAGGAAGCCTTTAGCCTTCATAGCTAGCTTGAAGCATAAGGGTATGAACCTACAACCCTTTCCTGTTTTATGAAATTTTGGACTAGTGCAAACTGAAAGATGTTGCAGACAGCAATAAAAAGTGGATGCATTTTGAAATGAGACTATCCTATGCTGTAGAAAACATTGTGAGAAGAGAACTTGCTTGTTACAAGCAATTTCTTTTTCAACAATGTTTTCTCAAATATAAAATCACAGTGAGGTAAAATCCAGGGTTTGTACAGGAAAGTGTTAAATGTATGGCTAGAGTCATCATTTTAGATCCAAGGTCCCTTGGGAAAAGACACACACGTTAAGCCTATATAGACAAACAACTTCTCCATTACAGTGTGGTCAGGTCTGAATAAACTCGACAGGGAAGTTCTTAAGGTGGTCCTGTTTCAAAATCTGTATAAAATCTGAGTCAAAATGTGATTTTTTTATGCACCCCACCCCCTGTATCAAAAGATCTGAAGCATATTGTTTTATTGATATATATCTGTCAATCTTTCTGTCTGTCTTTTTGCAAAAATTAAAATTTACAAATTCTTTAACCCATTCCCCACTCAATGGCGCTTTTTGATGCCCCTCAAGAAAAACAACTGGGAAAATACATGTATTGTGTAAAATGAAGAAATTGCTCTCAACAAGCAATTTCTTCATTTACCATAATGTTTTCTACCAAGAAAGTTGAAAAATCTAAAATTTCATAAACTTAATATTGTCGTCTGCAACTCTTTCAACTAGGACCAGTCAAAAATTTTGTTGTCTGGTAATGGGTTAAGGCTATTCAAGATACAATGCTCATATTCAAGAGCGTATTTTTTTATAGTTGGGTGTTTGTTAGTCAGTCTTTATGTCTGCAAAAATCTTAAAATTTACCATTTTCTTAAGTCTATTCAAGATACAATGCTCATATTTGTCACAATGATAGATCTTAAAACTACCCATCTGCAGATACCTAGTTAGAGGTCATGTGACCAGGTCAAGGTCATTTTTCTAGGTCAAACTTTGGAAAAACTCAACCCAAAAAGGTAACATTTGCAGTTTCATATTTGGTCTGATGATAGATCTCATCCACATGCATCTACTGATACCAAGGTCGAGGTCATTTGACAAGGTCAAGGGCATTTGTCAAGGTAAAACTTCTCCAAAACTGAACACAAAAAATTAACATCTCAATTACTTTAAGTCTATATGCGATACAATGCTCATGTTTTGCATGATCGTAGATCACATTCGACTTGCATCAGCAGAAACCAAGGTTGAGGTCATGAGACAAGGGTTAGGTCATTTGTCAAGGTGGAAGTACTGCCAAACTGAACAAAAAAAGAGGTCATATTCCATACACACACACACACAAAAAAAAAAACATATCAGAATGATGAATCATTTCCAAATCTGAACGAAAAATTACTAAGTCAAAAAAGGGTCAAAATTTCTCTAGAGTGAATGTCAGAGTATTGATCTTCACCTTTGGGATTATAGTAAAAAAAGTAAATACAAAGTTTCAGAGTAAAAGCTTTGGAGGACCAAAGATAATTATGGCGTGTGTACATCAAACTTTCCTTAGTATTTCTAAATGGAAAAACGGGGCGAATGAATGTCAGAGTAATAAATGTTTGCCTAGGGGATGATGTGATGGTCGCAAAAACATATGCCAATTTTCATAGCAATAGTATCAGTTGAAACAAGAGATAATATACCTGCTTATACAGATATAACCAAAGCGATACACCTACGCCCGGGCCGCTGGAACAGTCCCCCTTCTTCGAATAGCAGAGCTAAAAATAAAATTTGACGCTCCCTGACGAAGCATGAGTCCTTAGTTTGATTCCGACTAACATAGGTATAAACAAGGTCACCCCCTTCGGGTGCCCACGACCAGCTTTTGTAAAGGGGATGAAAAAATCCAAGTCGAAAAAGTGATAGAATCTTAGAGCCTCTTTTCATGGTATAGGTTGCTCTTTTGATTGTTAGCTTATATTCCCAGGTTCAAGTGAATGACTCCAGTTATATCAGGGGTATTACAAAATGTCAGTTTTTGCACTGACGGTCGACGACAACGATGTCGATGGAGACGAGGAGGCAGAGAACGATGAGTCTATGGTAATAGCTCGGATTTTATTCGAAAACAGCCGAGCTAATAAACGGAGTAATACAAAATACACGAGAGAAAACATGCACCGTTCACAACGGCCCAACTCCTATCAATAGCGTTCATTAGATACTTTATCCCAGCTGTATAGGAAAGTTTATCTCTGATTTATTTTTTTGAATGGGGTTCATTGGCACTTAAGTATTTTTTATCATATTGCAGAGGCTGGAACACCTAACCATGGATTCCTGGATTACACCAGTACTACCACTACATCCTTTCTGAGCCCCCAGCTGCTCATCCAACTTAGGTTTACGATTATCTAACCACCGTTGGGAGACGTTGCTGACCACGGAAGCTCCTGCAAGAGGTTCCAATTTTATCTTAACCCATGTCATGCTGAAATCGGAATATTCTTGCTTTGCTTATGTGAAGTCTGTTCTAAGTCTACACCACCAATTTTTCCTGTTGAAATCAGAATTGTTCATAAGATCATCTTCAAAACTAAATATTGACCAAGACAACCAAACTTACAGTACCATCAGCCCTTTGATTTTAATACATTTTTGAAATAGGATTTTATTAAGCGGAGTTATTTTACAAAATTCATGGTCAATAGCATGTGACAAACGTCGTAACGACCCACTGCTCCCGTATTTACGATGTTTAATCCATTCCCACACAATGACGCATTGAAACGCCCCTAAGAAAAGCTTTGGAAATCATTTTGGAAAATGAAGAAATTTCTTGTTACAAGAAATTTCTTCTTTATCCACAATGTTTTCTTCCGTAAAAGAAAAATGATTCACATAAAATTGTCGTCTGCGATTTCTTTGAATTCGTACTGGTCTACAATTTTATCGTATGGGGATGGGTTATGTCGATAAACCAACAAAAATGCTTCACATAAATGTCGGCCAATGTCGTATTTTCAAAATTTACTTCCGCCGTAATTGAATGAATAGATTGGTTAATCGATTCTTTTACGCGTTCCCACACAACAAAATTTTAGACCGGTCCAAATTGAAAGGAGCTGCAGACGACAATTTCAAGTTGATGTAATTTTATTTTTTTTCCATCTTTTGGGGTAGAAAACATTGTGGATAATGAAGAAATTGCTTTATACAAGCAATTTCTTCATTTTCCACAATGTTTTCCAAAGCTCTTTAATTGCGGGGCGTTAAAAGGAGGGCTTGAGTTTGAATGGGCCAATTGGCACCCGCGGTCTGTCATTTTTGTGTAGAAAATAATTCTCTAAAGCTCCTTAGCCCATTCCCGCACGATGACGTTTTTTGACGCCCCAAAGGAAACACGTGTTTGAAAAGATTTTTTTAATTATCAACAATATTTTCTACCCTTAAAGCATTTAACTATTTTTTTTTCGTCTGCAGTATATTTGGATCTGGGTCATCATTTTTCGCCAACTGGTAAAAGTTTAAGATCTGTTTTCTTGGGTAAGGCCATGTAAATCTAGTCCTATTTATGAGTCCCGACTTGTGTTATATTCATCCCTGAAATTTGTGACAATGTCGAGAAAACTAAGAAAAACTAGTAAATAATGCATAGACGTCTAAACTCGCATTTCCAACGATGTTTATGAAGAAAATTGGTCTTAACCCATGAGCAGATGACAAAATGTTAGACAGCTCCAAAATCAAAGGACTTACAGCCGACATCTTAAAGTTTCGAAATTTTTAGATTTTTTTTCTATTAATGAGTAGAAAGCATTAAGAAAAATGAAGCCATGGTTTGTCGAAGCAATTTCTCCATTTTACACACTGTTTTCTCAATTGTTTTTCTCGAGGAGACGACAAGAAGCGTTATTGTGTAGGTTAAGTCTGAACGGATGATCTATTTATATAGGTTCTACGACCCTTCGCTTCTTTCGAGCGTCCGGCCCGACAACACAGCCTCTGGCATCCGCATGCGTTGCTCAGGTTATTTATTGCTTCGCAACATTTGTTTCCGCGAAAGATCCGAAAAGTTCGTCTGCACTTGAAATAAAAAAAAAAAAAAACAGATTTAGCCTACGGTTATATACAAAATCGATCGGTTATAAAGTGAGATACTACATGTATTTTATCACATTTTTTCGAAACGTGAATGTATGTCAAACGGCCAGTGATAAATAAACACGCGTTTTTTTATGAATAATGTACGATTTCTTTCAAAGAAATATGTGGTCTGATCGAAAACCGCATTTCCCGCCTCCCATCATTAAATTACATGTATCGGGGGTTTTGATTGGTTAACCGAGGTGGTCCAATCTCGTAAACATTATCGCGTGAGAAAGGTCACGCTACGGTTCACTTTTCCAATACATGCAGGGAATTTGAGTTTCATCATTTTTGTATAGGAATTTGGACAAAACCGAGAAAGGAGATTAAAGGTAAGAAGTGCTTATGTTTGTTTATTATTATTTTTTGGACGTATACATAGAAAAATAACAAACGAAAAATCGTTTAGATACTTTTTGGTGAAAATTTGCCGATATGGTTCATTGATCCGCACATAGTGAAGGGACATAACTATTTTAATCATTGCAGACGAAGTTATATTGTCTTTTAGTATAAAATAATCTTGGGAAAGGTTTATGCATTTAGTTTCTTGACGGTAGAATCACATTTTTCAAGTTACAAAATACAGTTCATTTGGTGAAAAAACTTAGGAGAAGAGAGAAAAAAACAACCACAAGCTTTTCCCTCTCTAGTTGTTTTCGAAAGCGTAATTGACGAGTCGCGAAGTCAATAAAAAATCGATTGACCAATTAAATCATACATTTAGACGACAGAGAGCTTTGAACTCAGACATTTGTCAACATTAATGATAAGCATTTTTGTTAGTTTGGGAAATAAACGTCGTAACTAGAGCTTATTCAAGCTGTGGTTTGAATATTATTCAAACAAGTAGTTGATAGCTTGTCAGATTGTCAATAATGAGGTTTAGGGTCATGGCAAATATCCTTTCCAACATTTGTCTCTAACCAATAGCTAGATAATCGTAAACCTAAGTGATACGAGCAGCTGGAGGCTCGGAAAGGATGCAGTTGTAGTATTGGTGTGAGAAATACATGTATCAGGAATCCATTGTAAGCTGCTCCAGCTGCCATGATATGACTGAAATACTGTTCAAAGTGGCGTAAAACCACATTCAAGTTATCAGTCATAAAACAAATATTTGAAAAAGAGAAAAAGTTAAAACAAAAACTAGCATTTCTGTTTTCTCAACTTTTATGCCGTACAATCCAATAGAAACAGAGAAAACATGGCCAATTAGCTGTTTTTAAAGCAAATTACATTAACCTATTACCAGATGGCAAAAGTTTAGACTGATCTTATTTGAAAGGAGTTGCAGACGACAATTTAAAGTTTATGAAATTTTACATTTTTTAAACTTTCTGGGTATAAAAAATTTTGGGAAATGAAGAAATTGCTTGTATCAAGCAATTTCTTCATTTTCCACAATGTTTTCTCAGTTGGTCCTCTTGAGGATGTCCAAAAGTGTAATTGTATGGTAATTGGTTAACCCTTGTCATCCTGAGAATATGCCTGCTTTGGTAGGAGGTATAGACAGTGCAGTCTGATCTTAGTCTATACCACCTGCTTTTCCTTTTAAGCCAGAATTGGTTATAAGATAAATTTTCAATATAAATATTGAGCCATAATTTGATGCTTGCAGTGCATTCAGCCCTTTGATTGTAATGAAATTGTCCTGTAGATTTTTAATGCAGCATGACAAGGGTTAATGAAGATAAAAAAGAGATTCACCCGCCATCAAATAACTACAACTTTTAAGTTACTAATGATTAATCAAACCTTCCGTTGACCAGAGTCAGTTAGAATGTGTCATTTTCCCTACTCTGCTTTAAATATGAGGTTTGTCCAAATGTTAAAAGTTTGCAATTAACAATATTAAATATGTCTTCTCAATATAAAAATGTTAAGAAGAGAAAATATTGTGGGAAAAGAAAAATGCACAAAGTGAGGGGACTATAGAGGAAAGGGTCGAGAAGAAATGAATGAGTGCTGTATTTATTAATTTTCATTTTATTTAAGTTAAACTTTCCAAAGGTGAAAGAATGGTTCTAGGGTGAAGATGGGGTATTGGGGAAAAAAATTCCTGAATTTTGTTAAAAATTTATGAAATTCAAACTTGGGATTTGAAAAAAATTTCCTGAAATTAGTCATGTTGTCCTGTTGTCTTTAAAATGGCTTTAACCCATTCCCACACAATCCCTCCTTTTTAAGCCCCTCAAGGAAAAAGCTTTGGAAAACATTGTGGAAAATGAAGAAATTGCTTGTATCAAGCAATTTCTTCATTTTCCACAATGTTTTCTATTCAAAAAGATGAAACAAATTGAAATTCCATCACTTTAAAATTGTCGTCTGCAGCTTCTTTCAATTTCGACCAGTCTAAAATCTTGCTGTGTTGGAATGGGTTAAATACTTGAGTTTGGTTTTGGTTTCCTGTTTTAGTAATAGGGAGATGAATCTATCTACACAAGTATAAACAAAAGTGGCTGTGACTTAGAATCTTATTGATATACCAGTTTATGATGGTTAGGGTAATTTTGTTGAAATTCTTTTGAATAAGATGACAGGCAAGTAAAATGCTACACCTCAAAACTTGCTACTGCCTAAACAAATATGATTCTGTTACGGAATGTACATGCATGGACATATTGATAGTAAAGAAGGCCTGCATGTGGCTTAGCCCATTACCACACAAAAAACTTTTAGACTGGTCCAAATTCAAAGAAGTTGCAAAGCAACAATTGTAATTTGATAGAATTTAAAAATATTTGTCTTTTGGGATAGTAAACATTGTGGATAAATAAGAAATCAAGTGATTTCCTCATTTCCCAAAATGTTTTCCATATTTTTTGCAAGTCTTGAGGTGTGTAAAAAAAGCGTGATTGTGTAGGAATGGGTTGAGGTTTAAATCATTTGTCAAAATCTCATAGTTCATTTCAAAATTAAATGAGAATCAGCTGTTTGTGTTAAAAAAAATATTTTTCTTTGTTCTCTCTTCATTGACATATTGGTAAATGGAAATGGTAAGAACAGAAGTGGGAGTTAAAGAATCTTCAGTATCTAATCTACATAACTACAATATTTTGTTCAATATTCAGTGGACTAAATAATAACATATTGATGGCCCCACCCTCTTACAGAGACAAGACAATTAGATTAACCCTTTCCTGTTTTTTCAAATTAAGACTGGTCCAAATTGAAAGTTTTTTCAGACGACAATTCAAAACTTATTTGAAAATATAATGATTCAGTAGGGTAGAAAATATTGTGGAGAAAGAAGAAATTGCTTGTTACAAGCAATTTCTTCTTTTTCCACAATGTTTTCTCAATCATAAAATCACAGGGAGTAAAAACCAGGGATTAACCAGTAAAGGGTTAAGATGTCATATGACAGAAGTTTCCACCCCCCCCCCCCCAAAAAAACACCAGATGGTCCGGGACATTAAATGAAAAAAAAACACAAAAAAAACAAGAGTTTTCTGTTAGCAACCTAGACATGGTAAATAACGGCTTGAATGTGCTGTAGTGTAGCTTTTCAAGTTGCCAAACCAACACAAATGCATGGAGTAAATGTCATAATTCAACATTCACTTCCAGTATGAATGAACAATTTGATTGGTCAGTCAATTTTTCAATTGACAGTAGCTAGCCAACAATTTAAGCCAGATCATCCTTTAACACCCTTATCATATAGATGTATAGACATGTTTTATTCATGCCATGGTTGATGATTTGAAAAATCTTGAAATGGGGATATACTTGTAAAGTTTGAATATTTAATTTTACAGAAATTCAGAGATAGTGAAACAGTCAAAATGCCTGCAAGAAGTTTTGAAGAAGCAGGTGGGACAGTTGTAGAGGAGGTGGCACCATTATCGGGACCTGTCCCAGGGGGAGTGGATATATCAGAAGACACGCCCACTTCTAGCGGCGATGTTGTTGTGATTGGTGGAGTGTCGTGTCGTCTACCTCAGTCTGATAACATGGAAGAGTTCAAGGTTAACCTGATGACAGGAGTCGATATGGTCACAGAAGATGATTCTAGATGGGAACAAGGTACATTAACTGGATAGGAACTGTATAATTTTGTTGCTGTCCATCTTCACTGAATCTTGATGGTCTCAGTTAGGAGTTTTTATTCAAGAGTACATTGATATCTAGTTTTCAATTGAAAGTTGAGTTTCAGTGCATTAAGAGCCATAGACAGGCACTACTGCCTTATTGAAATGTAATTTTGTTTGTCATTGTTCCAACTCTATAGATCTCATTTTTATGCTCCCCGAAAGAATTTTCGGGGGGAAGCATATAGTCGCCGGCCTGTGTGTCTGTCTGTCTGTCCGTCCAAAGTCATATCTCAGCAACCCCTGGGCCTTATTGGACGAAACTTCATATATAATCTTCCTAGGAAATTTCCAAGACCCTTCTTTTGATTTTTCTTATTTCAAGGCTGCGTCATGGAAAAAGGGGCCTTATTGTAAAAACTAGTTTTTTGCCAATTTCCCCAAGACTAATTGTTAGAATTTCATCAAATTTCATATTTGAGTAGCAATTCAGATCCCCTTGACCTTAAACTAACAGGAATTTTCGTTTGAAAAAAAGGGTCATGGGAAACGGGGCCTTAATGCTATTACCTTTACGTTAACTGTCTTTTTTCCCCGCAAAAACTAAAATTGGCAATAACTTTTGATTGGTTACAGATGAAGTCTTCATATTTCACATGTGCATGCTTGTGACAAACCCTTTCTGTTGGTACCAAGTTCAAGGTCATCATTTAAGGTCAAGGTCATTTCTCAAAGGTCAAAATTTGGGAAATTAAAACTTTAAAATTGGTCATAATTTTGCAATGGTAAGGATCATATTTAAGCATTTTTCATATGTTTATTAATTGTGACAAGACCTTTCAGCAGAAACTTAGATAAAGTTCTTGGTCAAGGTCAAGGTCAAATTCAAACTGATAAGTGATTGCAATTTCTGTCTTTGAATAAGTTAGCTGCTAAATAATATTTAAACATTTGTAAATAAGTAGCTTTACATTTTGTACATTTTCTACTTAAAATATCAGTCTATTGTTTCTTCAAGACTTCTCAAGTTAAAGTCTTCATTTTTTGTATGGAGACATTTTTCATTGATAACTTTGATGGTCAAGGTAAAATATTTAACCCTTTACCATTATAATATATTGTATTTTACTAGAATCGGGCCTTGAAGCCAAACAGATTCCTTCAAT
Source organism: Fragum fragum (assembly GCA_946902895.1). NCBI lineage: Eukaryota > Metazoa > Mollusca > Bivalvia > Cardiida > Cardiidae > Fragum > Fragum fragum. The sequence goes on from OX336365.1 coordinate 87,567,834, forward strand.
GTTTGCCAAACTTCCAAATTTCTTGTGAATTGAACTCTCTAACATTTGTTGCATTCAATAAGAATGTTTTTGTTAAATAATGGCATACAGTTTTGTGACAAAAGCCTTATTCAGGGAGCATAATCCGTCTCCGACGGCTCTTGTTAAAGTATAATTCTTAATTGAATGGCTATCCAATGATAATTGAAGAGATCTCATAACTCAGTTCTGTATCAACTGTTTTCAAAGTTTTCATACAAAAACAAATTGATATTTTGTAATATCTCTAATAAAAAACCCATCCTCATTCTGCTTTTTAAACCTCTCAAGAAGAAAGCTTTGGAAAACATTGTTGAAACAATCAATTTCTTTATTTTCCACAATGCTTTCTTCTCACAAAAAACAGATATCGTTAAACTTCATCAACTTGTAGTTCTAGTCTGCAGTTTATTTCAATTTTCCGCTTGAAATTTTGTCGTCTGGAAATGGGTTAAGACATTCACTTTACTTCTAAATGTATTTTTGTAAGAAATACGCACTGCTTTCAACATCACTTTTGTCACAGTGATCTGCCAAGGTTTTGGAAGCAAGGGGACAATGTCCCCATGATAAAAAAGTGGGGACATTTTACAAAATTGATGGATCAGACTAACAATTAATCTAGCTACTAGAGCTTTGGAACCAAGGGGATAATATTCCTATGGTCTGCAAAAAAATGGAACATTCATGATTCTTTTTAACAATAGTTCAAAAATACAGCCTTGGCAGAACATTATTGTCATCTAGTATGAAGCACCCAACAAAAGGGCATCAGGTGTATGTAGGTAGTACTTTTGTTATTTTGTGTTATATGAAATACCACTATAATTGTATGTTGATTTCAGGTTTACATGGGTTACCAAGGCGGAGTGGGAAACTGAAGAACCTGTCTAATTTTGATGCATCTTTCTTTGGTGTTCATCCAAAACAAGCCAACTGTATGGACCCACAACTGAGGCTATTACTTGAAGTGACTTACGAGGCTATAATTGATGCTGGTATTGTCATTTATCATTCAGACATGATGTCTCTATTAGATAAACTTGTGCATTTAAAATTATGTAGACCTATTTTTTTACATTATCAAATTTTATTCTCATACCCATTCTCATACAATGACCCGTTCCCACACAATCCTGCCTTTTTTACGTCCCTTGCTAAAAAATCTCAGGAAAACATTGTGGATAATGAAGAAGTACTTGTAACAAGCAATTTCTTCAATATCTGCACTGTTTTCTGCAAACATATTGTAAATGTCACCAGCTTGAAGTTGTTGTCTGAAACATCTTACAATTCAAACAAGTCTTAAATTTTGTCATGTAAGATTGTGTTAATGACCGATAATTTACATTTTTGAAAATGATTTTAAAGTTAGAAAACAAAAATGAGTACATGTTTATATGAAGGTAGATGATTTCTCACCTCCTGAGAAATTAATTTTTGTAAAAATGAAAGGATTTTTTCATGATACCCTAGTGTAACTATTGCATTCAATTGTAAATGTTCACATTCAATAAATTGCTTTGTCAAGAAGATTTTGTTTAACATATTACCAGATGGCAAAATTTTAGACTGGTTCAAATTGAAAGAAAGTGCATACCACAATTCTAGGTTAATGAAATTTGAGATTTTTTCAATTTTCTGGCAATTTCATCAAGCAATTTCTTCAGTTTACACCATGTTTTCAAACTGTTTTACATTGTGTAAAATGACCAAATTGCTTGCATCAGGGACATAAAATTCTATGAGAGGCATCAAAACTTGCATCATTGTGTGAGAATGGTTAATAATGAACAGGAGGAAAGACAGTTAAATATGTGGATGCACAGACAGACTAACAGGTGAATGGTTGGATGGACACCAGACATTGGCCGATCATAATAGCTAAAGTGTAGAAAGATATTAGCATGTACTCTACCATGTATCTCATCGAGGAAAAGTGTATTGACAAAGAATGTTATCTCTTCTTTCTTGATGTTCGGGTTATTCCTCACCATATTTTCTCTGATGCTGAATAAATTCATTGAAGGAATTTCATTAAAATCAAAGGACTTACCATACTCGATGTGATTATTGTGGCTTAATAATTCTTTTGAAAATGTATCTTATAAACAGCTCTTGTTTACAGTAAGATCAAACTAAACATATTGCAGATCATCTCTTTTGACACTTTTGCAGGGCATAATACCTCTCCAATAGTTCTTTGTTACTTAAGGGTTGTGTAAACTTTCAGGTTATGATCCAAGTGAACTACGAGGCTCAAAAACAGGTGTTTTTATTGGAGCTAGCGCCTCCGAATCCCATGAAGCCTGGTCATGTGACCCAGATACTACACAAGGTTATACAATGACAGGATGTACACGGTCCATGTTCTCCAACAGATTGTCATATTTCTTTGACTTCAAAGGTATTTATCTTTGAAGCAAATGTGATCATTGCTAATCATGGCCATAGAATACTGTAAGGGCCAGATTGCTGGGCTTAAAGTGGAAGTTACATGTAGATATTGAAGGGCGTTATTTTTTATGGCCAGAAGCATGAAGCGGAAAAGAAGTGTTGGTGACCTAAATGTTGTAACAACAGCTTTAGCTGTAGTTATGACGTTTAAGTTGTCAAACCAATAAAAATGCTCACAAAAATGTTGGCAAATGAGTTCACCTCTGATATAAATGAATGATTTAATTGGTTAAATGATTCTATGATTGAAATCTACAATCTGTCATTTCTGGTTGCAAATTGTTCTTTGCATATGATATACTCGTGTGACTTGGAAAAGATGAAGTTATGATTAATTTATTTCAAGAACCCTTGAGTTTATTTTGAGCAGTAGCATGGTATGAATCAGATGAGACATGAAAGAAAACTACGGTAAGCTTATTCTACTACCAATGTTGTAACAGCTTAACCCATTACCAGACAGCAAAATTTTAGACTGGCCAAAATTGAAGGAAGTTGCAGATGACAATTTAAAGTTAATCAAATTTTTTTTTTAACTTTCTTGATAGAAAACATTGTGGATAGTAGAACTTGCTTGTAACAAACAATTTCTTCATTTTCCACAATGTTTTTCAAGGCTTTTTTTCTTGAGGGGGTCTAAAAGCGTCACTGAGTTGGAATGGGTTAAGATCACAAAGATCAGACTTTGGTCGTGTGGCTGGTCACATGGGTATATCATTTGACAAGATAAACAGTGAATTGTCCTTGTATTTGATTTAACCCATACCAGACAACAAAGTTTTAGACTGGTCCAAATTAGAAAAGTTGCTGATGATATTTATATTGAGGTAAAATTTTGAAGTAAGTGGCAAGTAGGTTAGAGGAGATTATGATGGAAGAAGAAAAAACATCAATATGTTGTAATAGGTTAAACTATCAAGCAAATAAAGCTATGCAAGCATAGAAAAGAGTTGCATGTTCAACTTTTCTTTCATTGTAGTATGAAAAAAAATCAATCAAAATGCTAAAATTTTGATAGACAAAATTTGGATCCAATTATTAATGTATACATTTAACTCTCACCATTGTTGTTTTAAGGTCCCAGTTACACCATTGACACAGCCTGTTCATCCAGTTTATTGGCCCTGGACCAAGCATTACACAGTATCAGAAGTGGTCAATGTACAGCAGCCATTGTTGGCGGGTCCAATTTGTGTCTTAAACCAACCACAGCTCTCCAGTTCCTGAAGTTAGGAATGTTGTCACCAGAGGGAATGTGTAAATCTTTTGATGCAAATGGTATGAAAAGGCTTCTTTTACCCATTCCCCCATGAGAAAATTTTAGACTGACCCAAACTGAAAGAAGATGCAGACAACAGTTTTATATTTCTGCAATTCTTAAGTTCTTTGTCTTTTGGGATAAAAAAACATTGTGGACGTTGAAGAAAATACTTGAAACAAGCAATTTCTTCTATGTCCACGACGTTTTCTAAAGCATTTTTCTTCATGGGCTTAAAAAGGAGGAATTGTGTGGGAATGGGTTAACTGTCTTTGTAGGAAAGAAAAAGTTGTAACTTTAAATACCAGAGCATCTTCAGTATTGCAAAAGAAGTCTATCCAGCTGTACATACAATTTTCTCCAAAGCTTTTCTTTTATGTTTTTCAGAGAAATTGTCCTACTTGGAACTTGAATCAATTCATGATGTTCCTGATGATATGAACCTGTTCATGTGCCATAATCATGTCTACCTCAAAGGGTTCCAGAGTTATATCTTTCTGAACCTTTAAACATTTGTTTTTGCTCGATTACTGGTAATTTAGTATAACACAGAATCTTTTTGATGAAGAGCTTGATATTTACCTTAAGTGATGCTGTACATGATAAATTTTGTAGGTCCAATTATTGATTAACTGCTGTAACTATCATGATATCATGATATTCAATCTAGACCCCTTAATTTAAAAAAAAAAGTTTTATACATAAAAAATTGGCATAATTCAGTTTCATTCAAGTACATGTAATGGTTTCAATAAGTACCTTCCCATTTGAACTAAAAAAAGAAAGCTTTATATCCAATTCATTGCCGTGACTTATGTGTTTTTTAAGTAAGGCAAGAAAACTTTATGAAAATATTGGCTATGATCATAAGTGCCCTGAGGGTTCTAGATTATTCATATCAAAAGTCAAGATCCAAGTGAATGTTTTTTTAAAACATTTTTTGTGCATTGACCTGGTAAATGTTTGATCTAAGACCCTAATAACTCTACCAAAGTGTTGCTGATAATCCTAGAAAGTAACTTGTAGGTTTCAAATGACCATTCCCAAACAATTCCTCCTTTTTTACATATCTTAAGAAAAAAAAAACTTCGTAAAACATTTTGGACAATGAAGAAATTGCTTGTGACAAGCAATTTCTTCAATGTCCACATTTTTTTTCTACCCCACAAGGTTACAATTTTCTAAATTTGACCAACTTGAAATTGTTGTCTGCAACTACTTTCAATTTGAATCTGTCTAAGATTTGTGGTGTTGTAATGGGTAAGATTTTGTGGTGCTGTAATTTGCAAACAATTTACTAACTAGAACTCAACAATTTTTCAAAACAGAATCATCAAAACCTCACCAAATTTGCCATTATATTTCCTAACATTACAAATATCTATCTATCAACATTGTGGTTAATGGAAAATGTTCTTGTTACAATTAATTTCTTCATTACCCACAATATTTTCTTCCCCAAAAGATTAATATTTTTAAAATTTGATCATTTAAATATTGTCATCTGCAACTTCTTTGAAATTGGAGGAGTCTAATATTTTGTTATTTTGAAATGGGTTCAGTCATTTCATATACTTTTGTCTTCCTTTTTTTTCCAGGCAATGGTTATGTTAGGAGTGAAGGAGTTGTGGCCCTTTACTTACAGAAACATTCAACAGCCAAAAGAGTGTACTGTACAGTACTACATTCAAAAACAAACAGTGATGGGCATAAACAGCAAGGTAGAAGGACTTTATTGTTGAATTTTAACATTTTATATATTTTGGAGAGCGCAATAAAGAAACAGCTTGGAAAACATTGGGGAAAGAAAAGCTTGTTGTCATTTGGCATTTATCTTGAAACTGTGTCCTGTAGGGAAAACATTATAACATTAACCCTTTCCTGTACAAACCGGAGATTTTAACTTGTTGTGATTTTATATTTGAAAACATTGAGGAAAAAAAATTGCTTATAACAAGCAAATTCTCCTTTTTTCACAATATTTTCTACTACATAGGATGGTTTAATTTCAAATTGCATCCAATTTTCATTGTCGTCTGCAACCTCTATCAATCTGGAGCTGTCGGAATTTTAAAAAATTGGGAAAGAGTTCATCATGTCAGCTTGAACTAACAAAAAATGTTGTATTCATCCTAGAAATAAATTTCGATTTTTGTACACAAATCAATGTAAAATTATAATAAGTAAAGATTTGTGTCCAGGGACAAGTAGAAAAATCTCTATTTCAACATCAGAATCTTAACCCTTTCCTGTTTAATCCCTGGTTTTTACATCCCTGTGATTTTATAATTGAGAAAACATTGTAGAAAAAGAAGAAATTGCTTGTAACAAGCAATTTCTTCTTTTTCGACAATATTTTCTACCTTACTGAATGGTTATTTTTCAAATTCAACCCACTTTAAATTTTTGTCTGCAAATCCTTTGAATATGCAGGTCTAAATTTTTGCAAAACAGGAAAGGGTTAAAGGTAGAAATAGTTATGGGAAAAGGAAAACCAAATATGGGAAAAGGAGGAAATTGCTTCTTTTAACCCATTTCCAGCCAACAAAATCTTAGATTGTTCCAATTTGAAAGAAGTTTCAGACGACAATTTAAAATTCATGAAATTTTGGATTTTTTTTACCTTATCAGTAAAAAACATTGTGGAAAATAAAGGAATTGCTTGTTGCTAGTAATTTCTCAATTTTCTACAATGTTTTCCTATTGTTCTTCTTGAGGGGCTTCAGAAAGCATCATTGTGTTGGAATAGGTTAAACAGTGTCTTAAAAACTCATAGCTTTGAAAGTCAGTTAAAAGTTGGTTTGTTTTTGTGGAAGTGTTAATGTTTTTGAAATGAACCATGCTAGTAATATCCAGATTCTGTTTTGATATTTTACTCCAGGAATCACATTTCCATCTGGAGAATGTCAGAAGAAGTTACTACAGGACCTGTACAGTGAAGCTGGTATAGATCCAGTCCAGGTGGCTTATATTGAAGCACATGGGACAGGAACTAAAGCTGGTGACCCGCAGGAAGTGAATACCATCTGTGACATGTTCTGTAAGGGGCGTAGTGGAGCCCTGAAGATTGGTTCAGTTAAATCTAATATGGGACACTCAGAACCAGCTTCAGGTATGGTCAGTCTTTGATACAGCACAGAGCTACAAACACATTAAATGGTTTTGTTTTAGCTTTTTAAATTGACAATCTAAGAATCCTCAAATAAAAGTGTATTTTTTTTTTAAATAATGAGAGTTAATGAAAGTTTAAAAGATGGCTTACCTTTCAAATAGATATAGAGATATTTAGTTTTACACATGCACAGAGTATTATCACTCAGATTGAGTCAAATCCATCATGGGAAGAGGAAGAACTAATAAGCTCTTCAGAGAGGCCTCATGCAGGAAACCAAATTCTAATTGGTGTTTTTTAACCCTTTTATGTTAAACTCCTGGTTTTTACATTATATACACTGCAACTCCTCTATAACGCTACCGGGCACAGCGCTGACTCCATTATAACGCGGGGTCCGCATGGCTCCCAAAATTTTGGAGGGGGGGCATTTCGGGTTGCAGATACTGTGATAGGATGTTAATGCTGATTTGGCCGAGATTTTTTCATCCCGTCTTCGGCCCGCTCGAAGAAAAAGGGTTGCACATAAAAATCGATAATTACCCGAAGCCAGGTAAGTTTTTAAAACCTTACGTGGACGGTCCTGGTAATTAATGCATTACTTCAGAGGTAATTGCTTTGTCTGATTGATGATGCGCGTAGTGTTTCAATTTATAAAATCAGTTTGATTGTTTTTCTTACAGTTTGACATTGAGATGATCAATGCCTTAGGTCTTTTATATTTTTTAATCAATAGAGAATAGGCACGCACCTCGGTATCCTTCAGTTACAAACCTTGAAGGTGGTGCGATTAAAATATCAGACTGTTTCACTCTCGGCGTTCTTAATTTTCTTCAGTCCCCGAAAGGACGTGTTCTTAAAGTAATGTGCGAGCGTGAAATAAGACAAATTGACTTGAGCCTACTATTTATATCACTTCATAGTTTGCTGGTATCCGGAGATCCTAGAGGATAGTGGCTTCAAGATAAAAACGCAACAATGTGCTTTGAAAACAGTCAGTCATAGTTGCGACGTTTTCGCTAAATACAGAAAATGCGTGAATATGAATTGTAAATGTCCCAATATTGGAAGATTCTCATCCGAAACGGGATAGATAATATAAGTAGATTAATATAAAATACCGTTATTTTTCCGCATTTCTTTAAATAATCCGAAAATTAAATGCCATTCTGTATGATCAAACTCACGGCAAAAGGCTCGTCGACAAATTTTTCGGGTACAGTTTATTTTATTCTGAGGGAGGAAAGGTGATCAAAGGTGCCGCCGCCAGATGTTCAGCTATTTACGGGAGAGTTTCCGGAGTTGACACGTGCCAGACGCGTTCCCGTGACAATTCTTGCTGACCGAATTTTTTAATCTTGTCATTATGAAACCAGACATTTCGCCGTCTCGGATATTTTTTTATTATTATGACCTTCATTTTTACGATTAAAAGTTAGCCGCTACAAATTTTGATCCAGTTTTGTATACGTGCAACTGGTCGGTTTAAATTCCCGATTTGTAAATGACTAGGTTCAGAGAGAGTTCTTTGTTGGTTTATGTTTACCGTATTTTTAACAATGGTAAAGAAATTCAACCATGTCCATTACCGCAAAAGAGGTTCGAAGGTCGATCCACGCGACATTTTCTCAACGCTTCAGTAACCCCAGGTGTTCAACAACTCGTCGGTCTCCAAGGAGACGTCTCTATGCGGAATACTTAGATTCTATCCCTTTTGTCTAAGGATGGAAATATTTACGTCCGAGTAAAACTAAATTCAAATAGATTAATGCAGACAAACATCATAATAATAAAACATGTCTCGGGTAAAAGTTCTCGCTCCTTAATATTGGGAGAAAGAGAACCACAATTTATAGACCTGTAGAAATTTACGAATTATTCAATCCTGATAGACCGGGAAGGTAAGGGTAGAAATTAATTCTCCGCACGCTGAATTTCGTCGGTTTCTGCTAAAATCTCGTAACTACAGTTGTTGTTTTTCATTTCCCGACCAGTAACTTGTATAGAATTAAACTTGTTACAGGAATTTTATCACGTATTATCGGGTGTTTAGTTCCGATTCCGACGAATGAAAATTCCGTTACGGCGGGGGGGGCAGCGTTATAGCATAATAACTCCACTTCTTCCACTGTTTCATTTCTTGGACCCCACCAACAGCGTTATAGTGGAGCTGCAGTGTACTTTAGAAATCATTACAGCAAAAATAAAAAAAAAAAAAAAAAAGAAATTGCTTGAAATGAGCATTTTCTTCCATTCACACAATATTTTCTACCACAAAAGATGGTTTAATTTCCAATTGCATCCAATTTTTATTGTTGTCTTTCAAATTGACAAGACTAATGTTTTGAAAACAAAAAAGGGTTAATCCAATTAACTAAGAACTAATAGGACATCCAAATTAGTGACCAAGTTGATGTAGGCAATATTTTTCTCACTGACCCTGAAATGTGACCTTTGAGTGGCCACAAATTTAAAACAAAATTTGAACTTCTGACCTTTGACCTTGTAGGAGGATTACTCATCTCACAAAGGGCTATTTACATTGTGAATTTTGAAATAAGGCTCAAATGCTCGACATGAGCTACCATTATGTAAAAATAAAAAATGGGACTAAAATGAGATTAGGCTTAAAACAAAATTTGACCTTGAGACCTCAAAATAAATTGAGTTCTTGGTCCCACCAAGGGCTACTTATATGCAAAGTTCAAATGAGGTATGAGGAAGAATGAAACCAGTGATGGGGCTACAAGCTTGAAACAAAATTTGACCTTGTGCTTTTGACCTTTGACTGATGACCCCCCCCCCCCCCCCCCCTAGAAAAAAAATATTCCAGACCTAGTGACATGAAGAGAGGCTTCAAGCTGTGACTATGTGAACATAAACTTTGACACAGTCACCTTGAAGTCAATATGTCTCTCAACCAGCTAACATTCAAATATTGAAAGAGATTGAATGAGAAATGTGTCTTGTATGATTAAAAAATCATACAGTAAAATTTGATCTTGTGACCTTGACCTTTGATCTTAAAATCAAAAGCATTAGTTGTCTTACACTATACAAAATACTTGATTATTAATTCATATTTTAGGATTGGCTGCAGTAGCTAAAGTAATCATTGCTTTAGAGGAGACTATGATACCAGGAAATCTTCACTACACAGACCCAAATCCAGACATACCAGGTCTGATGGATGGCAGACTACAAGTTGTCTCACAAAATACAAAATGGCTGCCTGGATATGTGGGTGTGAACTCTTTTGGATTTGGTGGCTCAAATGTTCATACCTTGTTAAAGCCTCCAGTAAGGTCAACACCATCACAATGTGAAGACTGTGATCAGAAGAGACTGTTTTTATACTCATCCAGAACTGCTGAGGGATTGCAAGAGGTTTTGGACAAAGTGTCTAAACATTCCAAAGATTTGAACTTGCATGCTTTGATGAATGAAACTGCACACCTATCCCAGACGACACATCCCTATAGGGGCTTTACAGTATTGAATGGATCAGGGAAGATAGATATACAGGTAAACTAGTAATAAATCTTGACCCAATACTACACAACAAAGTATTAGATTGGTCCAAATTCAAAGAAGTTGCAGACAACAATTTAAAGTTGATTGGATTTAAAAGTCTTTATCTTTTAGGAAAGAAAACATTCTAGATAATAAATAAATTGTTTGTAACATGTCATTTCTTTATTTCCCACAATATTTTTTAAAGCTTTTTCTAGGGGGCGTGAAAAAATGGTTTAGTGTGGAAATTGGCTAATTACTTTATCTGGCTGTTCATGTAGATGTAAGATGAGAAGTTGTTAACTAAATACAACCATTTAGAGAAAGAACCAAAAGACCAATTACATAATGCATTTAAACTGGCAGTGAACTATGAACTCTTAACAGTTATGTGAAGCATTTTACTTGGTATTGGTGACTTAAGTCATAAATACAGCTTATATAAGCTGTAGTTACAAGGGTTTGGTTGCCAACCAACCATTTAGTTTTTTCAATACATGTTACTAGCCATAAATTTCAAAAAATGGTTCTGTTTAACCCTTGTCATGCTGAACCCGGAATATTTCGGTTTTTGTAGGAGGTGTAGACTAAGATCAGCCTGCACTTTTGTGCAGGCAGATCTTAGTCTATACCTCCTGCTTGTACTTTCCCTGCCAGAGTTGTTTATGAAGTTGATTTCTAAAAGAAATTTTGATTTTTGAACAACAAGTTCTGTCAGTGCTTTCAGGCCTTTGATTTTACAGCAATTCAGTAAGGTAGTGTATCCAGCATGACAAGGGTTAATATCGAAGATGAACTTCCTGTCTGAGCTCGGTTGGTGGGCAAGGTATCCATCAATCAGTTTATAGCCGTACCTTTTCAATAGAACTCTAAATTTACAATTTCTTGGTCTGGTCTATTTGACATTCCTTCTCAAAAAAATAAGGAACAAATTTTGTCTCACATACTTTGTTAAAATACCAGATCTGGTTTCATGTGTCTCTATTGAAACTAATCTAGAATAAATCAATTTTGTAAATTAGGTATAATTTACTTTTGTAGAAGTGTGTATCTAACCAACGGCCTGTATGGTATGTGTTTGCTGGTATGGGCACACAGTGGCATGGTATGGCTAGAGACATGATGGAGATACACACATTTAAATCATCGATATTGAAATCAGACAAAGTCCTGAAGCCTTGTGGGGTCAATTTGTACACAATGTTAATGACGGGAGACTCCGTGACATTTGAGAACTCTGTTAATTCATTTGTGGCTATTGCGGCCATTCAGGTAAGGAGAAAATGATTATGTTTTCATAATCTATTTCACACACTGATACTTTGTTACTCGCTTCAGAAAAAGCCTTTGGTTGAAACTACATGTATTTAAAGAAAAAAATTCCATTTACAACTCTGGTTGAAATGATTTTCAGTAGCTCTAAATCTGTAAAGAAAAAAATCGCCTGATAAATATTTTGTATCCCAAATCAGCTGGTGGCCTTTTAAAAAGAGTTGATAGATTAATGCATCTTTGATAATTTTTTGGTATTTACACGGACCCTCCTGTTTTTCATTGAAATAATAAAAGAAATCTTTCAGAATCTTTTCTAGACAAACTAGTGTAACATAATTATAAAGTTTTAAAAGCTGTTTCTTTCCTGTTATATGTTCAACCCAAATCACACTTCTACATGTAATTTTGAAATTACAACTTATGGCCATTGTAGTAGCCACAGTACACTAGCTGGTACCAATTTAACAACTTTGGTAAAGAGCTTAAGTTTTTGCCTAGGAAAAGCCAATGGTCCGGATGGAATTCTTACCACCAGACAACAGGCTTTAGTATGCTTGAGGCATTCATCATCCACAAAAAATGTTTGAATGATATTCCTAAGGTTCCATTAGGGCTACATCAAGACTAGAACTTTTAATTCTTCATGTCATTATATCAACTTATTAGATTGAAACTCTGATGAGTTCCAGATTGTTCTGAAATATGTGCTGCTATCTGAAAATAAGTGGGGAAATCACTTTCTCTTGATCAGACACTACACAGATTATGTGAAACAGTGGACATTTGCTTTCAGAACTGTAGATAAAAACTGCAAGAAGTAAAATAGTACATGTATAGAATTATAAGAAAAATTGGCTAAACCAAAGATAAAAAATCAGGCAATGAAGGACGATTTATTGAAATATACATTAGTTAAAAACTTATCAGATAATTTATGCTCATCAGGCAGACATACTTTTGGGGTTATCTTCTCCGTAGGAATGGTGGCTTTAATGAAATACTTTCTGCTCATGTGTCTATAGTAACACTTTTTTCTTTTATGATGTCTTTTCTATTAAATTCCTAGTAGGTTGGATTGTGTTTCAATATAACACAATTCCCATGCAATCCCACTTTTTATGCCCCTCAAAAAGCCTTGGAAAATATAGTGGAAAGTGAAGTTATTTCTACATTTCCCACATTGTTTTCATCCAAGAAAGGCAGAGATATTTTAAATGCTATCAACTTGAAATTATTGTCTGCAACTTCTGTAAATTGGGGCCAGTCTAAAATGTTACTGTGTGGTAATTTGTTAATACAGGTGGCTTTAGTTGATGTTCTCCATGACCTTGGAATAAAACCAGATGCTATTGTTGGTCATTCTGTGGGAGAACTTGGTTGTGCTTATGCCGATGGTTGTTTGACAGCCAGGGAAACAGTTCTTGCTGCATACTGGAGAGGAAAGTGTATACAAAACTCTGAACTGCCACTAGGGGGCATGGCAGCAGTTGGTAGGGAAATTGTAACTCCATTACTTGCATAATTGATAGATCATTGACCACACCAACTAACCTCTGACATGGTAGTTTGACTGACGTATCAAATAATATTAACCCTTGTCATGCTGTATAAATCACCTTACTGAAATGATGTCAAATCAAAGGGCTGAAAGCACTGATAGAACTTGTTGTTCAAAAAACAATATTTCTTGTAGAAATCAATTTCATTATCAGCTCTGGCAGGGAAAGTACAAACAGGAGGTGTAGACTAAGATCAGACTGCACTTATGTGCAGGCTGATCTTAGTCTATACCTCCTGCTCCTGCTAAAACCGGAATATTCCAGGTTCAGCATGACAAGGGTTAATTTCCATGAATTCAATGTTCAGAAACATTAAAGCAAAAATCAAATTATTTGTTGGCAACCAAAATAACTTAATTACAGTTTGAATAAGCTGAAGTAAGGACATTTACATTGCTAAACCAACAAAATTGATTAATATAAAAGACATAGTTCAAAGCTCATTTCTAGTCTACATGACAGATTTGATTGGTCAATGGATATTTTGATTGACAAAGGTAATCTGTATTCTATCAATATCACTCCAGTATGTAGTGGTAGAATTGGTGTGAGAAATACAAGGAATCCATGGTTAGGTGCGTCACCTGCCGTGATATGACTGAAATACTGTTAAAAGTGATGTTAACCCTTGTCATGCTGAACCGGGAATATTCCAGTTTTGGCAGGAGGTGTAGACTAGATCAGACTGCACTTATGTGCAGGCTGATCTTAGTCTACACCTCCTGATTGTACTTTTCCTGCCAGAGTTGTTTATGAATTTGATTTCTAAAAGAAATATTGAATTTTGAACAACAAGTTTTATCAGTGCTTTCAGCCCTTTTATTTGACAGCATTTCAGTAAGGTAATTTAGGGTTAAATACTATTCAAACTAACAAATTAACAATAGATATAAATGTTTGTACTGTATTTGTTAGATCATACTTGGTCATAAGTTATTTGTTGTTATTATACCTCCTACACACACCTACAAACTATTGCAGAGTATACTGGTTTCAACATGTTTGTCTGTCTGTCCATCTTTCTGACCATCTTGCCTCCTGTCTGTCCTTCTGTAGTCTTTGTTTCTAGGCACCAAGTCTCGGACCAATTTACCTACAACAATAAAATTTCATAATATTTTTGCCGATGGTCCAAGGAAGAGCCTTGTTGTTTTTGGGTCACTTAGGTCAAAGGTCAAGGTCACATAATATTATGAAGTTTGATTTAAAACCATTTCATGGCTCACAATTCATTTGATCTTAGAACTTTGAAACTTTAAATAAATGCTATCCGTGACCAAGTAGGTGCCCCATTGCTTTTGGGTAACATAGGTCAATGGTTGACTGCTACTTGAATGACAAAATGCTTGGGGTATAAGTCTGCTTTTAGGCATTAGTGATATATTTGCAGGTTTAACATGGCAGGAAGCCCAAGAGCAGTGTCCTGATGGAGTGGTTCCCGCTTGTCACAATGCTGAAGATACAGTTACAGTGTCTGGTCCCAAGGAGGCTGTAACATCTTTTGTAGCCAATCTCAAGTCTAGAAATATTTTTGCTAAAGAAGTGAACAGTGCTGGGGTAGCATTTCATTCACACTATATGAAGGATATTGCACCTGCATTGAAACAAGCACTTAATAAGGTAGGTCGTGTCACATCCTTTGCAGCAGATTGTTTTTTTTTTATTTTAAAGCTTGGGTCTTTTATCTCGATGTAGATAAACTTTGGAATGAAAACTTCTAGCAGGCCTACTCCTTCCATAAATGCCATTTCATCGAGCAGAAGAAATGCAACAAATGGCATGTTGTAAGAGGCTAAATAGTCATCATTCTATCATTTTTTGTTTTATTTTTTATTTATCATTTTATATGTCTTGTGGTTGTCTTTCTATTGTTGTATATGTTTTAAGTTAAACTATCCTTATTTTTCTTTAGCACTAAATGACCATAGCTGTTGATTCTCTATATAACAACAATTATCTTTCACTTCCTGTTTTTATGCTAATGCTATGTAATGGTTACAGGTACATAAAGTTACATCTACTCAAATTTGAGTATGTGGTTGGATACACGTATGTCGGGAGGATGGTGTCAGGAGGGGGTAGGTGTCTGTGTAGTTGTCTGTGTATCCTATTCTTGTCCAGAGCATAACTTCTAGACCAGTAGATGGATTTCAAAGTAACCTGGCACATCAAAATATTTTCTAAGCCTTCTAAAAGATATAACCTGATCTAATAATGAAGGCCATTATCTAAAATGTGTTTTATACTTACAATTTGGGTGCTTAATACATGCTTTGAATAAGGACAATCAACCATTATCAGGTGACATAGTCTTATTTCACTTGTTCTATTTGCAGGTGATCACATCTCCTAAACCAAGGACAGAGAGATGGATCAGTTCATCTATACCATCAAGTCAGTGGGACTGTGAGCTAGCCAAATACTCATCTGCTGAATATCACGTTAATAACCTGGTCAGTCCTGTCCTGTTTCAGGAGGCTCTACAGCATGTTCCATACAATGCTCTTGTTATAGAGATAGCCCCACACTGCCTTCTACAGGCTATCCTCAAACGATCACTGTCCCCTAACTGTTGTATTGTGGGATTGATGAAACGGAACCATGTAGATAATGTGGAGTTCTTTCTGACTAGTCTGGGAAAGTAAGATTTTTTCACACTCCATTATTAAAAGTCTGAAGATTTATAAATGTCTCAGCTTTCATAGCTGTCCAAATATTAAAAAATATAGATGTACAAGGTATAGTGAGTGATTAAAGGTCAATTTTGTCTATACAGTATAGACAAAATATACCTTTGATCACTCACTATAACTTGTACATCAATTTTTTGAAGTAACTTTATTGACCATGTGAATTTATTTGTTTGTCTACCAGCCACCTATACACAATCAATCTTAGACATTTCTTTTTGTTTAAAGCAACAACTTTGATAAAATTTTATAAATTATTTACTCTATTGAAATCAGATATAAATTTGGGTTTTATGAGAAGAAAAAATGGCACTTTTTATTGACTGTTATTAATAGGAATGGTATGAGATCGTCTTTTTTATATAAGAGCCTGTTTCAATTTTGCTGTATTTTTTTCTTTTCAGATGTTATCAAAATGGTCTAAAATTCAATCCTTTAAAGCTGTGTCCCAGCTCAGTCTTTCCTGTACCAGCTGGTACTCCAATGATGTCACCGTTAGTAAAGTGGGACTATTCTCAGACATGGACGGCACCAACTGCCGAATCCTTTGGACTGGGTGGAGCCTCTTCTCACAGAGGATTCAGCTTTGATATTGATTTGTCACCTGAATCTGAGAATCATTATCTAATTGATCATAAAATAGATGGGCGTGTCTTGTTTCCTGCAACAGGATATCTTGTGCTAGCTTGGAAGGCATTGGCAAGAATGGAGAAAAAGAACTATGAGGAAATGCGTGTTGAATTCCAAGATGTCAATATCATTAGAGCCACACTACTTACTTCTAATGGTATGATTACTAACAAACTACTAACCGTTTTAACTTAGTCGCTTAGAATTTGGACTAATCTAAAGTTTTATTGTCTGTAAATGGATTAAAACAAGAAGTAGTTAAATTACAAAATTTGAAAACAGTAAACCTATTTCATGCTAATCCCCAAATTTTCCAGTTTTGGCAGGAGGTGTAGACCAAGATCAACCTGCACATAAGTGCAGTCTGATCCTGGTCTACACCTCCTGCTTGTACTTTTCCTGTCAGAGTCTTTAATGAAATAGATTTCTAAAAGATATATCGAATTTTGAACAACAACTTCTATCAGTGCTTTCCACCCTTTGATTTTACAGCAAACCAGTAAGGTAATTTATGCAGAATGACAAGGTTTAAAAAGGGTACATACTTTCATTTGGGTAAAGGAGAATTGCAAAACATAAGGAATTCCTTATAATGTTTACAAAATGGGCCTTCACTATAGACATGTGCTAGTTTGTAATTATCATTTCCTTGTGTTTGGCTATATGAGCATGAATTCAACTTGTTCAATTACATGATCCATCTCATTTTGTACTTCATTTTTTAGACAATGTCCATTTTGATGTCACAGTCATGCCAGTAACTGGAGCATTTGAAATAATTGAAGGGAGACAAATTGTTGCCTCTGGTAGAGTTGTCTCCTATGATACAGTTAGCAATGACAAAAGAGAGGAAACCTATACAGAATTTGATCTCAGTACCTCTGATATTTACAAAGAATTACGATTACGAGGTTATGACTATGGGCCAACATTTCAGGGGATCATGGCGGCTGATCTCTCAGGTAAGGTTTGCTGTCAAGCCCATAATCATAGAATTAATGGTAGCTCAGTAGCTCATGATCTCTCAGGTGAGGTTTGTTGTCAAACACATTTCCATAGAATCATGGTAGCTTATCTCTCAGACTTTGTTGTCAATCCCATTGTGACAAGAAATTTCTTTATTTGCCACAACTTTTTCCAAAGCTTTTTTCTTGAGGGGTGTAAAAAGGAGGGCTTGTTTGGAAATTGGTTAAAAGATAGGATTAAATACAAATAATCAGAATAGTTTCCTGCCTTCAGTAGATGTGCCATTTGAAATAGAGGTAAAGGAATACTTCACATTAACCCATTCCAACTCAATCCCTCCTTTTTACGCCTCTCAAGAAAAAAAGCTGTGGAAAACATTGTAGATAATGAAGAAATTGCTTGAATCAAGCAATTTCTTCATTATCCACATTGTTTTATATTTAAAAAGACGAAAAAATTCAAAATTCCACCAAGTTGAAATTGTCGTCTGCATCTTCTTTCAGTTTGGACTGGTCTAAAATTTTGTCAAGTGGGAATGGGTTAAGGGAATGTTTCATTATATGCTTGACATGGTATTATTCTGTTTGTCTTATTCTGTTGTTTTATTCATGCAATATGTAAAACATCATGCAGTAATTTATTTAGGCAAATAGCTGACCTATTTCAATTACAATATAGGTTGAATTCATGTGTATATGTTTATTAACTGATAGTGCATAGAAAATTTTGAGACTTCTGAGGCAAATAAGAATGCTACGTCATAGACATGTGTCCAAATCTTGCTTAACAAGGACAGGTTACAGAATGATCTAGGGTGCATGCGACAAGTTG
This sequence comes from Fragum fragum, assembly GCA_946902895.1. Lineage (NCBI taxonomy): Eukaryota > Metazoa > Mollusca > Bivalvia > Cardiida > Cardiidae > Fragum > Fragum fragum. Next base: position 87,586,143 of record OX336365.1, read on the forward strand.
TCTTCTTAACCTATTATCAGTCGGCAAAATTTTAGACTGGTCTAAATTGAAAGGAGTTGTAGACGACAATTTAAAGTTCATGAGTATTTAGATTTTTTCAACTTTCTGGATAAAAAACATTTTGTAAAATGAAGAAATTGCTTGTCACAAGCAATTCTTCATTTTACACAAAGTTTTCCAAATTGTTTTTCTTGGGGGGCATCCAAAAGCATCAATGTGTGGGAATGATATAATCATTTTTGACAACACAAAAAATCCTCCTTGCCCCATTTGCATTTACACGTGTCATAAGTCTAAATAAACAGTCATAATGTTTGCCTCACACAGGTAATCTAATATCTAATATGTCTGTCTCAAAAGCATTAACCATTGTTTTCTGCTGTTCCTACAGGTCATTCTGGCCGACTGAAATGGACTGGTTACTGGATATCCTTTATAGACACCATGTTACAGATGTCTATTTTATCTAAACCTAGTACCAGTCTATGTCTACCAACTAGAATCCAGTCGGTCATCATAGACCCAGGAAGACATCATGAATATGTGTTACAGATGTCAGAAGACCATGGAGGTTGATGTTCTCTACTTTCTCTTACTCTATTAGCTTTTTGTTACAATAATGAATATCAATACAACAAAATGATCAACCGGTCCAAAAGTTCAAAGATGTTGCAGACAACAATTTTAAGTTTATGAGATTTTAAGAAATATAAGTAAATTCTTCATTATTTACAATGTTTACAAAAGAGTTAAGAGTTATGTTGGCTAGACCATTTTCTATTCTGTATCAAGATCAATTCAAAACTGTCGAAAGAGTTTATATAAATATCAACCCTTACAATAGTTTTGTGCAATCCACTCAATGTGACATAATTCATGACATTGGTTGTTTAAATTGTCTCTTTGTTTACTTCTGTTTAATTTGGGCTATATGCAAATAAGGTCCTGTGGTGTTGCCAAACAAATGCAGTGAATTCTAAAAACAAAATGTGATTTCTCTGAACCCTTGCTAGATAACAACAAAAAATCCACTTTTATCTCATCAGATTTCCATCAAGACATAGTCTGGATCATATCTAAGTAATGAATGCTTGTTTAGGCACTAAGAATTTTTTCTTTTAGTAATTTCAGAAAAATCAATAACCCCTTTTAATGTAACTCATTGAACTCAATGTTTTCATGTTCAATTTTAAAGAGGGCCTTTAACCCATTCCCACGCAATGATGCTTATTGACGCTCCTTAAGAAAAACAGATTCAAAACATTGTGTAAAATGAAGAAGTTGCTTTAACAAGCAATTTCTTCATTTTCTACTATGGTTTCTACCCAGAAATTTGAAAAATTCTAAAATTCTATAAACATTAAAATGTCATCTGCAACTTCTTTCAATTCAGACCTGTCCACAATGTTGCTGTCTTGCATTTTTTGAAAGAGTGATTAAATCATCTGTTCATTTGAAAAAGATACAGCATTTTTTGTACATGAGGGTTGGTGATTTGTCCGAATGATGAAGAATCCCTTGTTTATGTTTGTCTATGAATTGGTAAGGAGCCAAATTACTGACCCCTTTGTTTTTTGCCACTGTGTTTTCCAACAGTGTTAAAAATGATCTAAAAAGAGAATTTCACTTAACCCTTTCATACACAATCTCCCTTTTTTACATCCCCTCATGAAATTTTTTCGGGGAAAAAAAATTGTGGAAAGCAATTTCTTCCCATCCACAATGTTTAATTGCTTCATACAAGCAATTTCTTAATTATCCACTATGTTTTCTACCCCAGTGTAGAAAGAATGTTTTTTCTCAACTAAAAATTGTTGTCTAAAACTTCTTTGAACTTGACCAGTCTAAAATTCTGTCGTCTTGTAATTTGTTACTCTTGTTAAAAGATCTTTCATAGCAGTATTAAACCCCATTTGTTCCATTGAACACAACTATATTTGATGCTACATGTATTTAAAACCTGTCAAAATTATACTACACTCAATGTTATTCATAAGTCCTAGTTTACTTTGTAAGAACCCATTACCAGATGAGTAAATTTTAGACTAATCCAAATTGAAAGTAGTTGCAGACGACAATTTATCCCATTCCAACGCAATGAAGCTTTTGGATGCCCCTCAAGACAAATAATTGGGAAAACATCTTGTAAAATGAAGAAATTGCTTGTAACAAGCACTTTCTTCATTTTTCATCTTATCTACCTGGAAAGTTGAAAAAATTTAAAATTTCATAAACTTTAAATTGTCCTCTGCAACTCCTTTCAATTTTGACCAGTCTAAAATTTTGCCTTCTGGTAATTGGTTAAATTATATGAAAATTGAGATTTATTTCAATTTTCTGGGTAGAAAGCATTTTGGAAAATGAAGAAATTGCCTGCAGCAAGCAATTTCATCTTTTTACACATTGTTTTTCCAATTGTTTTTCTTCAGGGGCTGCAAGTGTCAGTGTGTAGGGATTGGTTAACTCTTTCCAGCACAGTCCTACTTATTGACACTCCTCCAGATTACAACTTTGGAAAACATTGTGTAAAACAAAGAAAATGCTTATCACAAATAATTTCCTTATTTTCCACTGTTTTCTACTGAGAAAGACAAACTATTTTGAAATTTAATCAACATAAAACTAATGTCAGCAACTTCTTTCAGTTTAGACCAGTCTATAAATTTTTCTTCTAGGAATGTGTTAAGAAGCATTTTTGTTGAAAGGCTCAATGAAGGGTTTGTGCAAAAAGATTCTAAAAGCCTAAAAATTTGTCGGCACCTTGATTAGTTACTTAGGTCTTGCTATCATCTTCTTCAGGAATTCCTGTACATGTAGATGTTTATTGTAACACCTGTACGGCTGGAGGGGTGAAGGTCACTGGTCTCCATGCAACAAGTGTTCCAAGGCGTCATGACAACAAGCAACCTGTACTGGAGAAATATGAGTTTGTACCTTATATACAGAAAGAATCTGTTAAAGTATCAGAGGAGATGAAAACTTATGCAAATATCTGCAATAAGAATGCGTTGAAAACTCTGAAGAAGGTTTTGGTTAATAGCTTCTTAGATCTAGCTAAATCTGCATTTAATAGTATAGACATTGAAATTAATGAAGGAATTGACATAAGTGAACATGAGACACCAGCCCTGGATGAATCCAAGTTTTCTTATTTAGCTTTCTTGAGTAAATTATCAACAATGAAACAAGATGATTTGATCTCTTTTCTGGATTCTGACAGAGATCACTGTCTAAAATCTGACAGTTTGTTGAATATATTAACCCAGACTGAATATCTAAAGCCTTGTATAGATATAGTTATAGAAAATATCCCCACAACCAGTCTAAATGTCATGGATATAGGTCACACTGGTATGGTGGACATGATCCTTCCAGTCACAGAGAAAACACCACAACTTTATATATCATATACCATCAGTTCTAGTGAAGACAAAGAGCAGGCTGCACAACCAGCTGGGTGTGATTTGGTTAAATGGTCACCATCAGATTCAGTGCCAGTAACCATGAAGAAATCCCACTTGGTGATAGTAAACAATATACTGCACAGACAGCAGGATATTAACACAAGTCTATGTAATATCCTTGAGACGGTAGAAGAAGGAGGGTTTATACTGGTCCTAGAGAGAACACAAAACTTTCATCTTGCCCTACCACTGGACAACTTTGGTGGTGAGACAGAGGTTTACACAGACCTACAACACAGGAGCTGTAGTATATACTGTACTGCTGAAAAATGGAGGGAGATATTTCACAGACATAGTCTGCAGGTTGTTTTTGAGAGACATGACCCGTTTTTGAGCTCAATGTTTTTGCTGCGGAGAAGACTATGTGAGTTTGAAATAGAACAGCAAGAAGTTATAGATGTAACTGATCATGAATGTACCTGGGTAGAAACATTAAAAGAAAAAATGAGTGAAATGGCATCCAAACCCGAGGGGAAAAACTTATGGTTGTATGCCAGAGAGAACACCAGTGGTATAGTTGGATTGGTGAACTGTCTGCGCAAGGAACCAGGAGGACAGAAAATCAGGTTGGTCATGTGATCATTTAGAAATGAAATTGCAGTGAATATCATGGACAATATATCTGCAAAAATGTCAGAGAGTTCTTACAAATCTAACAGTTAAAGAACACAAACTGACAATATGAATAATACATTCACATTCATGAGGTTTTATAGAATATATCTTTACTATGAAAATCTTTAAGAAACAGAAAGAAAGAAATTGTTAGCCATGAAAAGTGTTTTTATCTACACTGAACAAAGGAGCTGTGGTATTTACCTGGTTTCCGTCTGTCTGTCAACAATTCTGGTTTTCTCTATAAAGTCCACAAATTAATATTGTTTTCTTGAAATTTTCAGATAATGTTTCTAAAAATGGAATATTTCTTTCAAAATTGGGAAAGGATCTGTTAAAAAAACACAGGAATAGGCAGTTTGCGGAATGACTTTTAACCCATTCCCACAAAATACCGCTTTTTGAAGCCCCTCAATTTTGAACATGTGTCTGTGTGAGTGATCCTTGTTTTTTTCTATATCCTAAATATCTAAAAATCAATTTCTGAAAATCAGTTTCAGAAACTACTTTTCATGACACCTATGATTAGCCATTACTGAGTAATATTAAAAATTCAGCATCTTTTCCCCATTACATAGGAGAAGTAATTTTTGAGTCAGAAGCCCTTTATTAGTAGACAATTTCATTCAATTCAAAGAAGAATAGATTTTTTTATTATCTATTAAAACTGTCTATGATGAAGCTTGAGATTAAAGCCATTACCAAACAAAAAAAATTAGAATTGTCTGAATTCTAAGAAGTTGCAGACAATGATTTTTAGCTGCTTAGTTTTAAAAAAAAATGTTGTTTTTTTTTAGAAAATGTGGAAAACTTTTTTTTCTTGAGGGGTCTAAAATGAAGAGATAGTGTGGGAATAAGTTAAGGTATATAGTTAAAGGGGTAGAGAAAGTATACTGGGATAGAATTTGATTTCTGGAAGAAAAGAGAGAAATTGCATGTTGTCAAAAAAATATTGTTTACTGATTATTTCTCATGAATGGATGTGAAAATAAAAGTGATGATTAAAAACCCTATTTACTGAGACCATTGTCATGAAATAGTCAAGCATAAAATATACATTAATCATTTCAAAACCCACCCAAATGGTAATGGTATACATGTATGTACTTTGATAAGGAAATAACAGATGTTGCTAACTGATCAACTTCTGGTATGAATAAACAATTATTAGGTTACCATACGTATTTCCTATAGGTTACCACCCCTGACATTCAATTTTCTCAATAGGTATATAGTAATGATTAAGTTTCATTTTTATATTTCAGATGTATATTTGATGAGGCAGGTTGTGTATCAGACACTCCATGGAATGTAATGAGAAGAGATGGATGGAAAGATTTGGTTATGAATGTCTACCAAAATGGTTGTCATGGTTCTTATAGACATCTACCTTTACTACCAGGTAGAATTACTGTAACACTTTCCTGTACAATTCCCGGTTTTTACACCCTTGTGATTTGATACTTGAGAAAACATTGTACAAGTAATTTCTTCTTTTCCCACGATGTTTTCTGCTCTGAAGGCTTGTTACTTTGAATTAGGACAAATCTTAGAATTTAAAAAATTGGAAGGGGTTAACCAGAATACAGAAATTTAGACAGGTATAAATTTAAAGATGTTGCAGACGTCAATTTTTAGTTGATGAAATTTTAAAAATCAAATTGTCCTTGGATGGGAAAACATTGTGGATAATGAAGAAATTGCTTTTTTACAAGACTTTTTTTCTTATGGGGAAAAAAAATTCCTGGAATGTGTTGGAATTGGTTAACCCATAATCATAATACAGATAAATATTCTCTTCATCTCTTAAATGAACAATTTATTCTAGTTGAAGCTTAAATCATCTTAAGCAATTTTGGAAGAAAAATCTTGTATGATTTTCTTGCAGCACCAAGTACAGACACTCCCCATGCGTATGTGAATGTATTGTATAAAGGTGATTTGTCTAGTCTGACTTGGGTGGAATCCCCTCTCAAGTTCTACGGCAGTGTGAATAGTACAGATACTGAGCTCTGCACAGTTCAGTATGCCTCGCTCAACTTTCGAGATGTGATGCTTGCGACAGGTAAACTCCCCCCTGATGCTATCCCAGGTGACTTTACGAATCAGGAGTGCATGCTGGGTATGGAGTTTTCTGGACATGACAGTAATGGACGGTCAGTGATGGGGCTGGTACCAGCTAAGGTAGGCTGAATACTGCTTGGTGCTAGAAATGTGCAGTTGACTGATTTTGTTGTTCATATCGAATAAATTTTGTCCGAAAAATGTATAAGAGTGAAAAATCAAATTCTAACAACTTTTCTTTAACCTTCCAGACTATTTAACATCAATATTAGACAGTAACTTGTATGGAACGTAAGATTTGACACTACCTTTTCATTAATCCTGCTTGCTTTGAGCGAGACATAATTGCCACCTTAACAAATCAGTGTATTTACATAAGTGATTCAGTCCCTTAAATTTGTCCAGAGCTTATCTCATACATTCAGATAGATTGATAAAAAATTGGCACAATAATTTATTCTCTGTCATCGATAGATGTTCCATTTTAAACAATATTTTGATTTTTAGATGGTCAGAGCTCAAGGCCAAACATTCTAATTGAGCTTCAAGAGTGTATCTTTTACATTTGTGAATTGATATGAAATGATGTGAATTGATTTTGAAATATATCTTTGCACAATAGTGAGTAGATGTGCCATTTAAAACAAATTTTCAGGTATTTCAAAGATCAAGGTCATAGCTCTAGGTCAGATCTTAAAATTTTCTTGTTTGCACTGTAGAGGTCACATTTTTGGCTCAAATGCCTTGATATTAGGCAAAATATATTTGTCTAAATGGTATCTGGGACAAGTTCGATATTTTTCACTTGGCGTCAAAAATAGATCACTAAGTAAGATCTTAGAAGGTCATCTAGTGTACTCAACTAGGAGCTACAGTTTTTGGCCAAAAAATCTTGATATTTAGTTTAGATGTTTGATGATATGTCAAACATGACATATATTTGGTCCTTTAGGTTCAAATGAAGGTCACTTGGTCAACTCATGCAAAAAACTTTTTTGGCTCATCAGACACAGATCTTTTGTTAAACCCTTTCCTATTCAATCCCTGGTTTTTATGTCCCTGTCATTTCATATTTGAGAAAACAAGCAATTTCTTCTTTTTCCATAACTTTTTCTACCCTACTGATTGATCATTTATCAAATTAAATTCACATTAAATTTATGCCTGCAAAACCTTTGAACTTGGCTATATCTAATTTTTTACCAAACAGGAAAGCAGACATGCCATTTGTCCCCGATTATGCGAGACAGTACCAGACAGTGTAGAATTTTCAAAGTCTGTCTCGGCATCCCTCATTCTTTAAAGATGTCCTGGGAATTTGATAAAAAAAATTCATAAATTTTCAGCAGCAAAAGTCCGGTAAAGGGTGTTGATTAGGGAAAGTTATAGTATCAGTGCCAAAAAAGACATCATCATCAATTATTAGTTGCATTGAATACCTGCCAATCACCAGTTTAACGAAGACTTTCACACCTTTACTGAGATTGTGGGTCATTATTATGACTGACTTATGGTAAATGTCCTCTGCATTTATCAAACCCGAAACCTATTGTGGCCAATATTTACTGTTATACATATGGGCTAGATTAGCTATTTTCGCACCTACCAGATATTGGCCAATATAAGTTATTCTTGTTTTGGTTGTTGAACTTTTGTTTGTTCCACACATAGACAATTGTTTGGATACCAAACTGTATTTATAGCTTAGGTTAGTTGTAGTTACGGTAATTCCAAGGTCCAGCAGTGATTTGTAGTTTATTCTATGAAAAAGGGAGATTCCCGGGGATCAATAAATGCTAAGGTCTTCAGGTCTTTTGGAATCAATTATTCACATTCCAGATTTTTACGAGTGGTTGGCCGAAGTGCTGAAATGGAAAGACTTGTGTGTGTGTGCCTATATGCGAACATGTGTATTGGAGGGCATTTTATTTGGGGGGGGTCAGGGTACGTCCCCGGAATATTTTTTAAATCCCGGAAATTTTAGTCCAATGTCCCAGGATTGCTTGAAAAAAATTTAGCATGTCTGCAGGAAAGGGTTAAGTGAATAATTTTTAACAAATTCTGGATGGCCAATATTAATTTGTCCACAAAGCAAACAGTGTTTAGAATTTTTCCAGTGGAAAACTTTAGTAGCCATGACAATACCAACATAGCTGAATTATTCAGCGTTTAACTATTACAGTGCTAATGGCACTTTGATTTTTAAATCTTGTTTCAGGGCTTAGCCACAGCTGTCGATGTTAGAAAGAACTTTCTGTGGACTATACCAGATGACTGGACACTAGAACAAGCTGCCACAGTGCCAGTCGTGTACACTACTGCTTACTATGCTCTGGTAGTACGAGGTAACATACAGACTCGTGATAAGGTTCTTATACATTCTGGTAGTGGTGGTGTTGGACAAGCAGCCATTGCTATAGCACTACAGTATAACTGTGAGGTGTTTATTACAGTGGGATCACAGGAAAAGAGAGAATATCTCATACAGAGATTTCCACAGTTGACACAAGATCATTTCTTTAGCTCCAGGGATGTAGCTTTTGAACAAGGAATATTAACGGCTACCAAAGGAAAAGGTAAAAAGAAAATGGAATATTTTGACACTAAAAAACAAAAAAAAGTAGATCTAACTGTAGTAATTTATTTTGGTATTCTTGAGACTTTTAGTAAAGGCAGCCAAGATGCTGATTTAATATAATTAAAAATACACCTTTGTCATTTCCCTGTCTTAGAACCTTGAAATAATTTCATTCTTTTTTAGCTTTTGAGAAGATTTTGGTATATTTGAAAGAAAGAATTAGAAAACAAGAAAAAACACTTTTTTGTGTACTTGGTAATTCCTTATGCTCTCTGAATACTAGCTTTTGACACCAGCTCTCAATCTTTTATCAGATGCCCTTGACCTCTTGGTCAAGTTGTCAACATCTTGGTGCTGGTATTGAAGCATAACTGCTTAACCCTTTCCTGTTTAATTCCTGGTTTTTACGTCCCTGTGTTATAATACATTAGAAAACATTGTTAAAAAAGAAGAAATTGCTTGTAACCAGCAATTTCTTCTTTTTTCAATATTTTCTACAATACTGAATGATTATCTTTCAAATAAGTTCAACTTTAAATTGTTGTCTGCAAAACCTTTGAATTCTGACCAGTCTAAAATTTAAAAAAAAAAAAAAAAACGGGAAAGGGATGAGATACATTTATTTGATAACCTTATTTTACAGAACTCTGAAATTTGTTTGGCCTTTGACTTGGTTAAAAAGATAAAAAAAAATCATCATTTTAGAAGGAAAATAGTGAAATGCATTTTGACAGGTTGTTTAAAACTTTCCCCTGAATTCCAATAAATATATACTAAACTAATCCCAGTAATTAACCCGTTCCTGTTCAATCCCAGGTTTTTACATCCCTGTGTTTTCATACTTGAGAAAATATTGTGGAAAAAAAGTAATTGTGTAAGAAGTAATATCTACTTTTCCCACAACATTTTCTACCCCGTAGACTGGTTACTTTTCAAATTTCACTCAATTTAAATTGTTATCTGCAACTCCTTTCAAATTGGATGAGATTGAAATTTTGAAAAACAGGAAAGGTTTAATACCACTTTATTATTTTTATAAAGGGGTTGATATAGTGTTGAATTCCCTGGCAGAGGACAAGTTACAGGCTAGTGTGAGACTGTTGGCACAACATGGACGATTTCTGGAGATTGGAAAATTTGACTTGTCAAATAATACATCCCTTGGTAAATTGTTTTTATTGTATCAACTTGAATATGTGACCCAATATACTTATTGCAATAACCCATTACCAGACAACAAAATTTCAGACTGGTCCAAATTCAAAGATGTTGCAGACAACAATTTCGGTTGAAGAATTTAATTTCGTCTTTAGAGGTACATAACATAGTAATTTCTTCATTTTCACTGAAGAGGTAGAAAACATAGTAATTTTTTTTCACTGAAGAGGTAGAAAACATAGTAATTTTTTCATTTTGCATGATGTTTTTCAAATCCTTTTTTTTAGAGACGTCAAAAAGTGTTATTGTGTGGGATTGAGTTAAGAGGAGAACAAGCTATTGACAAATATAGACAACACTACTATATTATTTACCATGATATTGTCAATAAGTTGTATTGACAGTACTTACAGACAAAGTGAGGCTCATTTTATAAGAGATGAATAAATAGGGAATAGTATCTTACAATAGAGATGCTTTAAGCTGTGAAGTAAAATTTTGATATTTCATGAGACCAAATTTTCCTCTGAAGCAAGAAGTAACTACAAGATGCTTTATCGCAATCATAATATAATGTTCCATTTATAATGTACCTAATTTTAGCACAAAGTGAGAGGTCAGCTATTGTGATCTAACGTTGTCTGTCGTCCGTCCTTCTGTCTGTCCGTCCGTCCACAAATTTCTTTAAAAATCTTCTCCTCTTAAACCAGCAGGCCAATCAATCTGAAACTTTGCAGGGATGTTCCTTGGGTGAAGTTCTACAAAAGTTGTTAAAAGAATTTAATTCCGTCAAAAACTCTGGTTGCCGCGGCATTTGAAAATGGGAATCTTTAGTTAATCTTTATAAATCTTCTCCTCCTAAACTAGTACGCCAACCAAGCTGAATTTATGCAGGGATGTTTCTGGGTGAAGTTCTACAAAAATTGTTAAAAGAATTTAATTCCGTCAAAAACTCTGGTTGCCGCGGCATTTGAAAATGGGAATCTTTAGTTAATCTTTATAAATCTTCTCCTCCTAAACTAGTACGCCAACCAAGCTGAATTTATGCAGGGATGTTTCTGGGTGAAGTTCTACAAAAATTGTTAAAAGAATTTAATTCCGTCAAAAACTCTGGTTGCCGCAGCATTTGAAAATGGGAATCTTTAGTAAATCTTTAAAAATCTTCTCCTCCTAAACCAGTAGGCCAATCAAGCTGAAACTTTACAGGTATGCTCCTTGGGTGAAGCTCTTCAAAAGTTGTTAAAAGAATTTCATTCTGTGAAAAACTCTTGTAACCACGGCGTATGAAAATGGGAAATTTTAGTAAATCTTTCTTGTTGTTTTTTTCATAGACTACAAGGTCAAAGGCATTTATATTTAATATAGAGCTTAATCATATGGTTCTCTACCAAGTTTTTAAATATTTAATCTCTGGGGTCAAAAATGGCCCCGCCTCTGAGGTCCAAAGTTTGGAAAAATGCTTAATTTCAAAGACTTCTCCTCTTAAACTATAAGGTCTAGGATAATTATATTTGGTATGTAGCATAACTAGATGGTTTTGTACTACATCACTTAAAGTTTTCATCCTAGGGTCAAAAACAGCCCTGCACTAGGGGTCCAAAATTTGAAAAAAAAACACAAAATTTGAGTATGTTAGAAAAAAACAATTCTTAATTTTAAGGCGGAGGACATTTAAATTTTCAGTGTAGCATAGCCTGGCTGTTATCTATCAATTCTGATTAAATTATGCCTGTAGGTTTAAACACATCCCTTTCCTGGGTGTCCAAAGATCGTAAAAGTGCTCAATTAGACCATGTTCAACAGTCTTTTCCTCCAAATCTACAAAGTCTAAGGCATTCATATTTGGTATATAGCATAACCAGATGGTTCTCTACCATGTTAGCTAAAATCCTAGCCCTGGGATAAAACATGACACTGCCCCAGAGGTCCAAAATTTTGGAAAACACCCAATTAGAGCAACTTCAAAAGTCTTCACTCTCTGAAATATAAGTTGAAGGGCATTCATATTTGGTTTGTAGCATGACTAAATAATTTTGTACTATGTTACTGGAAAATATGCTCTTAGGGTAAAAAATGTCTCTGCTCCTGGGGTCGAAAATTGCGTAAATCGCATTGAAAGAATTCTTCTTCTTAAATATAGGTTCTAGAGCATTTACATTAAAAACATAGGATAACATTATTGTTATCTACCATGTTTATATCCTTTGAACAAACATGGCCCTTCCCAAGGCATCCAAAGATATGATAAACATCAATAAGAGCATGTTCAAATATCTTCCACTCCTCATATATAAGTTGTAATGCATTCATATTTCATTTATGGTACATCCAGATTGTTCTCTACCAAAGTTGCTAGAATTACACCCATTGAAGTTGCAGACAAGAATTAGACTTTGATTGAAATCTAAATACAAATAATTTCAGGTAGAAAACACTAAGAGAAATGGAGAAATTGCTTGTCAATCCCTTTCTCACAATGCTTTTTAAACCTATTTTCCCTGAGGGTGACAAATTCTGGGATAGTTTGGTAATGGATTAAACTGTAAAGCAAAAGGCATTCATTTTTAGTTCGGCTATTTTCGGAGAAAACCCGAGGTATTGTGATCACCTGAGCGTTGTTCGCATTGGTGTTGGTGTCACAAACTTTAACCTTGGTCATATCTCTGTTGTTATTGAGATATCTTCATGAAACTTAGCATGTGTATACACCACCACAAGAGCTATTTAGACTATCAAGGGGGATAACTCTAAAAGCGTGTTTGTAAGAGTTATGCCCCCTTTTTGACTTAGAATTTTTGCACTATCCAGCACTTGCAGCTGAGCGTTGGCACCTGTGGGTGGTGCTCTTTTTATTGTAAAGCATTACTGGATTGTTTTGTACAAAGCCCAAAATCTTATTTTGTTTTATTTAGTTTGCTCAAGTTGTGTCTCTTTTATACAAAAAAGTACTGTAATTTGCAGATGCCTCATGTGAGCGATTTAAGACCATCATGGTCCTCTTGTCTATTATTTAAATTGGGTCAAATAATAAGAAGAAATCTGTATTTCTACAGATATTTCTCTTCTCATTTACCCTTCTGATTATGTTTTTGCATTTTGACCTCACTACAGAAGGAAAATTATATCATATTAGACTGCCTTATATGGAATCTTTTTTGACAATATCACATTTTTCTCTTATGTGTCCTATTTTGTCTGTGTGGAATATATTAACTTTACCAGAAATATTCATAAATATATAATAAAAGTATACATACTTGATAATATTGATAGTGAAACCTAATCTACATATTGATAAGTGCGCGGTATTTTTGTTGTCATGATATGTTGAATATTTGCCCAATCTGATTTTTTTTTTTGGTAGCTGATTTATTCAAATTTATTGTAAAAATAAAGCCTAACTGTTTGAAATTTGGTAAATAGGTTACATTTACTCTTTCCTTGTTTCAAAATTTTAGTCCTGTTCAGTTTTAAAGAATTTGCAGATGACAATAACGTGAGGGCAATTCGGAAAGTAATTTAAACAACTTACAGGGAAGAAAATATTGTGGGAAAAGGAATTACAAGCAATTTCTTCTTTTCTCATGATGTTTTCTCAACTATAGAATCACAGGTGCTTAAAAACCAGGATTTATACAGGAAAGGGTCAACAAAATATCATAGCTATTTCCCTGAATTTGATTGTGCAAAGATGTAGAAATCAACATTATCAAACATTTTCCTCTGTAGTTTGTGTCTTTTATTGAAGGAATGTCTGTGTTTCTGAAGAACATCAGTTTTCATGGTATTTTACTTGATGCCCTGTTTGAGACTGGTAACAGTGACTGGGAAAAAGTGTCCGTATGTCTGCAGGAGGGTATCCAGTCTGGGACTGTAAGACCGCTACATACTACTGTGTTTGATAGGCAGGATATAGAGACAGCATTTAGATACATGGCTCAAGGAAAACATATTGGCAAAGTACTGATAAAGGTGGGTGTTGGTATCATTAGCACTGATTGCGTGATCAATTAAATTAGAGAATCAGAATAGCCATTGTTGATCAAAATGTCAAATCATTAACCCTCTCCTGTACAAACCCAGGATTTTACTCTGCTGTGATTTTTTAATTGAGAAAACATTGTGAAGAAATAAAAAATGGCTTGTAACGAGCAATTTCTTCTTTTCCCTCAATATTTTCTACCATATAGGATGGTTTCATTTCAATCCAATTTTCATTGTTGTCTGAAACCTTTTTCAAGCCAAAAATGGACTAAAATTTAAAAAATCGGGAAATGATTAATTGTGAATCTTCCATGTTCATCTCAAATGTTTTTGTTTTTAGGTGACATGCACATCATAACTAAAACTATAATTCAAGCTATGATTTTTACAATCAAGTCATCTTAGAAAATTTTCCTTTTGTTAGTTCACCTGAGCATGTTAGTTCAGGGTAAGCATTAAGGCTACATGAATGCACTTATCCATTGTTGTGTGTTGTGCATTAACAATCTATTTTACACAATTGTGACCCAATCGGGGACAAACTTTGTCAGAACATCTTGAGAAGGCCTTGAAACCATTTGAGAAAGGGTGTGGTCAGGTAAAAAATCCCCTAGGTAACCAGGTCAAATCTTAGCAAAATCTTGTTTATGCAATTGGGGCTGCATTTTTGGCCAATCTTCACCAAATTTTGCCAGAATGTTTCTGTAGATGATATTTTAGAGCCTATTGAAAATTGTCGCAATCAGGTAAAATTATAGATAGAAGGTCAAATCTTAAGAAAAATCTTGTTTTGCGCTAGGGGTCACAGTTTTTTTCGAATCATCATGACAAACTTTGTCAAAATGTTTATATTGGTACTCTCCTGGACCTTATTGAAAATGGCTGTGGTCTGGTAAAACGTAGGTCAGTATGTCTAATCTGAGAAAATTCTTTGCTAACACTCTAGGTGTCACAATTTTGTCCCAATTCTCACCATACTTTTCAGAATATTAGCTCTTCTGAATCCATTTGAAAATGGGTATGGTCAGATGAAAATGTAGGTAGGTAGGTCAAATCTTAGAAAATATTTTTCATATAATAGGCCCAATCTTCACCAAACTTTGTCAAAATGTTTATATTGAAGATCTTTTGGAACCTATTGAAAGTAAGCATGCCCAAATTAAAAAGTAGGTCTCTTGGTCAATCAGTATTATTATTTTCTACCTACAGGGTAGAAAAAATTGCTTACTTCATAGAGGCCACCTTTGCCAAATCTCCAGTTAAATTTGTCAGAATGTTTATATTAATGATTTTCTGAAGCCTTTTGAAAATGGGTATTTTTGGGTTAAGAAATAGGGCAGAAGGTCATATCTAAGAAGAATTTTGTTCACTGGCTAGAGTCACATTTTTGTCTTAGTTTTCAGCAAACATTGCCTGAATGTTTAAATCTGAAATTTACTGTTTACTTAAACATTGACTAAATTTTGTTTTTTAGAACCAGCATTTTTACAGCTTGATTCTGGGCAAGCTATCTGCAAAGAGCTTAATTTTATTGAAAAAATACAAGGACTTTCTGCAAACTCCTTACAACAAGAACTGTTTGTAGTTAGCAAAACTCACTTTTTGAGAAATTATTTTATTACTAACTCCAGGGCGTAACTTCAAACTGTTCTAGCAAACTCATTAGTTGACTGCTAAAATGAGACACACTTATTATTTTTTGCAAGGGGGAATTCAGAAGTACATGCACACAGGTCAAAGGTCAAACATGATACTTGAGTGACAAAATGCTTGTTGTAGGTTTATGTACAATTCACAATATTCTGGTTATACATGTATATGCAAATTTACTCTTCCAGGTTAAAGATTCTGATGACAATCTAGAAACTCAGACAATTTCAGCTCTACCTAGATGTTATTGTAACCCAGACAAATGTTATATAATTACTGGTGGTCTGGGAGGGTTTGGACTGGAGTTATCACAGTGGTTAGTAGAACGGGGAGCCAGACATCTCATTCTTACATCTAGGTCAGGGATCAGGACAGGATACCAGAAAAGAAAACTCAAACACCTGAAAGTGAGTAGTGATTTTATGAGATCTGGATGAAAAATGGCCCAAATCAATTGAACTATACATCAGTCATATAATATAAATGTTCCTTGGACAATGAACCAAAGTGTTTGTTCCAGTCTTTAAATCTTAGGTTACATTAACCCTTTTTTATTTTTTCAAAATTTTAGCATTGTGCAACTTGAAATTTGTTACAGACTACACTTAAAATTGACTGTAATTTGCAAAGTAACTATCCTACAGGGTAGAAAGAAAAAATGTGAGAAAAGAAGCAATTGCTTGTTACAACCAATTTCTTCTTTTTCCACACTGTTTTCTACCCAGAAATTTTTAACTTCTCAAATTTAATGAACTTTGAATTGTCACCTGCAACTCCTTTCGATTTGGACCTGTCTAAAATTTTGCCTTTTTGGGTTAAATGATGCCTCAGTGATTTTACAAAGAAAGTTGATGGAATTATAGAATTTTTCAACTTTCTGGGTAGAAAACATTGTTGAAAATGAAGAAATTGTTTGTTTCAAGCAATTCCTTTTTTAGCTCACATTTACCTTGTATGCATTCTAGAGGCTACATTTTTTGCCCAATCAATCTGAAAATTGGTCAGAATGATTGTTTTGACGAAATTTCGGACAAGTTTGAAATTGAGTCAACTGGGCAAAAACCAGGTCACAGGTTCAAATCAATAGAAAAACCTTGTAAGCACTCTAGACGCCACATTTTTTGCCCTTTCAACCTGAAATAAGTTAGAATGATTATCTTGATGAAATCTCGAACAAATCCGAAACTTGGTCAACTGGGGCCAAAAACAAGGTCACACAGCCTAATCTTGGAAAAGCCTTGTATGCACTGTAGAGGCAACATTTTTTGCCAAATAAACCTGAAATTTAGTCAGAATGGTTGTCTTAATGAAATCTTGTGCATGTTTAAAACTGGGTCAACAGGGGTCAAAAACTAGGTCACAGGGTCAAATCTAAGAAAAACTTTGTATGCACTGTAATAGCCACATTTTATGCCCGATCAACCTGAAATAAGGTCAGAATGATTGTCTTAATGAAATCTCAGACAAATTCGAAACTGGGTCAAAACTGGGGTCAAAAACTAGGTCACAGTGTCAAATCTTAGAAAAACCTTGTATGCACTGTAGAGGGCACATTTTTTGCCCAATTGACCTGAAATTTGGTCAGAATGATTGTCTTGATGATATTGGACAAGATTGAAATTGGTTAAAATAAGGTCAAAATCTAGGTCACAGGGTTAAATCTTAGAAAATCATTTTTATACACTCTATAGGCCACTTTTTTTGCCGATCAACGAGAAATTAGGTCAGAATGATTGTCTTGATGAAATTTTGTGCGAGTTAAAAACTAGGTAAATTTGGGTCTGAAACTAGGTCATGGGGTAAAATCTTAGAAAAACCTTGTATGGACTGTAGAGGGCATATTTTTTGCCCAATCAACCTGAAATGTGGTCACAATGATTGGCTTGATGAAATCTTGTGGAAGTTTGAAACTGGAACAACTGGGGTCAAAAACTAGGTCACAGGGTCAAATCTTAGAAAAAACATGTATGCACTTTAGAGGCTACATTTTTTGCCAAATCAACCTGAAAATTCGTCAGAATGATTGTCTTGATAAAATCTTGTACTAGTTTAAAACTTGGTCAACTGGATTCAAAAACTAGGTCACAGGGTCAAATCTTAGAAAACCTTGTATGCACTGTAGAGGCCACATGTTTTGCCCAATTGACCTGAAATTTGGCCAGAATGACTGTCTTGATGAAATCCTGTGCAAGTTTGAAACTGGGTCAACTTGGGTCAAAAACTAGGTCACTGGGTCAAATCTTAGAAAAACCTTGTATGCACTCTAGAGGCTACATTTTTTTCCAAATCAACCTGAAAATTGGTCAGAAGGATTAAAAGAAGGATGAAATCTCGTTCAACTTCAAAACAGGGTCCACAGGGTTCAAATCCTAGGTCACAGGGTCAAATCTTAGGAAAACCTTGTATACACTCTAGAGGCCACTTTTTTGTCTGATCAGCCTGAAATTTGATCACAATGATTGTCTAAATGTTGTCTCGGACAAGTTCATAACTGGGTCAACTGGGTTCAAATGCTAGGTCATTGGATCAAATCTTTGAAAACCTTGTATGCACTCAAGAGGCCATATTTTTTGCCTGATCAACCTGAAATTTGGTCAGAATGATTTTCTTGATGTAACCTTGTGGGTTTGAAATTGGGTCAACTGGGGTCAAAGACTAGGTCACAGGGTCAAATCTTAGAAAAATCTTGCATGCACTCTGGAGGCCTCATTTTTTGCCCCATCAACCTGAAATTTGGTCAGAATATTGTATGAATTCGAAACTTGGTCAACTAGGGTAAAAAAAACTAGGTCACATGGCCAAATCTTAGATAAAACCTTGTATGCACTCTGGAGGCCAAGTTTTTTGCACAATCAGTTGTCATCAATGAATTTGAATAAAAAATTTGAGACATTCATCTCAGGTGAGCATTTTAGGGCCACTATGGCCCTCTTGTTTATACAATATTTCCCGAATTATTTTTCATGAGGGGTGTCAAAAAGCATCATTAGAATCGAAATGGGTTTAGCAGAAATTTGTGTTACTCTGAACTAAAGTACTATTTCAAATTTGAGTTAGAATTTTGAACAATCAAAAATTTTGAACAATTAAATTACCGGCTTGTCTGTTTTGATGATTAGCCCTACACTATCCCAACTTTAATGATTACCATGTTCTGAAATCTTTATTCCTTAAACTTCTCATTTTTTTTCAAGTCTATTGGAGTGGATGTTCAGATCTCAAGCAAGGATATCAGTTCTAAAGAAGAAGCTAGAAGTTTGTTACTGGAAACCAATAGTAGAAAAGTGGGTGGGATATTCAACCTGGCTATGGTAATTATTGGCTCATTTATTTCTGTACAGTTTATTTCCTTATCAGCTAATACATCAATTATTATATTAATCAGTACATTAACCCTTTCCTGTTTTATGTTATTTGGTCCAATTTGAAAGAGGTTGCAGACGACAATGAAAAATGCATGCAATTTGAAATCTGACCATCCTATGTGGTAGAAAATATTGTGGGAAAAGGAGAAATTGCTTGTTACAAGCAATTTCTCCTTTTTCCACAATGTTTTCTCAAGTATAAAATCACAAAGACGTAAAAACCTGGGTTTGTCCAGGAAAGGGTTAATACATTAGCTGAAACATTGAGCTTAAGAAATTTTGACTTCTTCATATTTAAAAGAAGGTACAGACAAAAATTCAGATTATTGGCAAATTGAAGATAGCATAAAACATTGTGGAAAAAAGAAAATATTGCAATTGCAGAGTTGCATCTTAGCTGTGTAATTGTGGGATTCTTACATTTACTTTAGCCATAGTGCAATGGAAGCATCCACTGCATAGAAAAAATGAGAATTGGACAAATTGGGACTGATTCTATGTTTTTTATACAGTTTGATTAAATGTAGGACCAACCTTCAATATATTTTCAAACTGTTTCAGGTGGTTACTGAATTCCAACTGACTTTCTCTAAAGTGAAGCAGATATTATTTTTAAACTTAATGAGTTGAAAAAACTCAACTAGCAGAAATGTAGAGAACACGAACTGTAGCTCTTGCTTTCTTAATTTTTGAGTTGGTTCCCTTTATTATTTTCAATACTTTTATTTTAATATTTCTCAAGAGCATTTCTAACTTGAAAATTCTTGATTTGATAGATCTCATTTACGAGACGGACAGATATATCAAAAGTAGTTTGGATATTGACATTACCCATTCCCACAGAATCCCTCCTTTTTATGCCCCTGATGAAAAAGGACATGGGAAAAAATTCTGGACAAGCAATTTCTTCATTTTCCACAGTACTTTCTACTCGATCGGGTATGTAATGTATTTATGACAGGATGTTATGTGCGTGTGAAAAAACTTTTGATCAAGAAAATTTGCATTGTTTGTTAAAGGTGTTATGTGATGGTCTACTTGAAAACCAAACTGAAAAGAACTTCCTCAAAGTTACCGAGCCTAAAGTTAAAGGAACTTTAAATCTTGACAAGTTCTCCAGACAGATTTGTAAGGACTCTTGTGATTGGTTTGTTGTGTTCTCATCTGTTAGTTGTGGTCGTGGAAATGCTGGTCAATCAAATTATGGGTTAGCTAATTCATCCATGGAGAGACTATGTGAGCAGAGGAGAAAGGACGGATTACCAGGTATGTACAATAAGGATTAGATTATCCAATTACCAGACAACACAATTTTAGATGGTTCAAATTCAAAAAAGTTGCAGATATCAATTTCAATTTGATAGAAATTTAAATATCTGTCTTTTGGGGTACAAAAATGTAGTAAATGAAGAAATGTCTCATTATATTGAATAACTGCTTGTTTCAAACTAATTCTATTTCCATATTGTTTTTTCTAAATACTCATTTCTTTAAGAATCATATGAAAAAAAGATCAGGATTGATTTAGAATTAATCAATCAGTGTATTCATGCTGGTGGAGAGAGACGATCCTCGAGTGCCTTTAGTTTAATTGAATCATTAATAGATAGTCACATTTTAGATTTGTTCAAATTAAAAAAGAAAAATACAAACAATAGCTTTTAGCAGACAAAATCCAAAAATCTTGTCCCCAGGGGGTTCGATAAAACATTAGTGGGACATAGAAAAAACCTTTCTTATGTTTTCTAAAGCTTTCTTGCTGAAGGGTGTAAAAGTGTGAGAATGGATTAACCCATTCCCACAAAATCCCTCCTTTTTTCCATTTGGAAAACATTGTAACAAGCAATTTCTTTATTAACCACAATGTTTTCTACCCATTAATACAAAGATCAGCTCAAAGTGATTGTCAGCAACTTCTTTCAATTTGTCTAAAATTTTGTCATCTGGTAATGAGTCAAAGCATTTACAAGGATCAATAATAGAGATGCAAAGAGTTGACTTTTCCAAGGATGTAAATTATGCAATTATTAAATCACACCCATGATTTGATCTGAATAACTAAGTAATCATAGCTAAAATACTCATAGGGGAACCAATCTGCTTATATGCATCTTTGAAAATGTGAAAATATAAGGCAACAACCAGGTGTAGTTTTTATCATAATTGCTCTTCTAAGCTTTGTTTTCAATAATACACAAACAGATTGCAAGATACTTTGCTTAAAATTATGTATAGTTTTGATATATCTTGGACAAATTTAACTTTTTGTGTCTCACCATTGCCCAATAACATTAAGATTCTTAAATAGGTTGTTTGAGAAAAAAAAAAAAATAATACTTTATATGCCCTTGTATCAATAGATTTTGGGCATAGAGTTTTAAGCATGTATTTTTGTCCTTGACCCTGTATCTAGTCAATCATCTGTGGTAGAATCTTTATGTTCATCCCAAATTCAATGTCATCTATTAAGGCTATTTTTTTTTCTGTCTATCCAAATTTGTCAAGACCCAGAACTGATAAAATTTTGGAAGCGTTTCTAAATAATCTTGAACAATTGTTCTACATCATTTGAAGATTTGCCATTTTAGATATTGGTTCAGTTGGGTTCAAGGTCAAAGTCAAAGATGAAGGTCAAATGATAAGGTTTACACATATAGACAGATATCAGTTTGAATATGCAGAATAGTATGCATTATGAGTAGAAGTGAACGTTCATGCACAAATTCAGGTAGATCAAGGGTCAAGGTCTTGTTTTATCCATTACCAGACAGAAATTTATGGAATTTTAAAAATCCATGTATTTGAGGTATAAAAAATTGTCGATAATGAAGAAATTTCTTTACAATGATTCCAAAGTTCTTTTTCTTTGGAAATGTTAAAAAGTATCATTTTGTAGGTATGGGTTAAGTAAATATTTTTTAGCTCAATAACAGTTGTCCTTAGACATCAATTCTTGTGTGTGTAATTTATTGGAAACTTTTAATCTGAAAGCTTTTTTGCAGATCTCGTTGTCACTCTGTATCACTTCTTGTGTTACGTTTTAATCATTGGCTTAGCAATTTTAGGATCTGTAGTTTTCATGTTTCTTGTTTACTCTAGGCCTAGCCATTCAGTGGGGAGCGATTGGCGATGTTGGAATTGTCCTAGAATCTATGGGTGACAATGATTCAGTTATTGGTGGAACCAGTCCACAACGCATCACTTCCTGTCTGACAACTCTTGATAAGTTCATGAACCAGTCTGAACCAGTTGTGTCTAGTTATGTTCCTGCTGAAAAACAAGGCCAAAGTCACAGAGAATCAGAGAGTCAATTTGATGTTGTAAAAGCAGTTTTACATGTATTAGGTAATTCATTTAGAAATAGTTTTTTCATCTTTTTGAATGAAATGAAATAAATGGAATGGCTAGAATGGAATACCTAATTTTTATGCTTTACTATTTTATCCCCCGCCGTTTTGCCGAAGGGGATATAGTAATGGTCTCCGTCAGTTATTCTGTCCTTCCGTCACTAAACCTGTCCATAGAATATCTCTGAAAGTATAATTGCTTTCAATTTGAAACTTCATAGGTCGATAGATCTGATTGAGGAGATGTGCAGTGCACTAGAACCACAACTCTTGCTTGTTTAATTTTGGAGTTATTGTCCTTTGTTGTTTTAAAGACTAAGATTTTGTCCGGGGTATATCTCTGAAAGTATGATAGCTATTAGCTTGAAACTTCATAGGTGGATAGATCTCGTTGAGGACAAGTGCAGTGCACAAGAACCACAACTCTTGCTTGCATAATTTTGGAGTTATTTCCCTTTGTTGTTTTAAAGACTTAGATTTTGTCCAGAGCATATCTCTGAAAGTATAATAGCTATTTTCGAACTCATTGAGAAGAAATGCAGTGCACAAGAAGCCTAAATCTAATTGGCTTCAGTTTACTATCAAGCTTTTAAGGCAGGGGATGGCCATGTCAGACATGGCTCTTGTATCAATTACCACACAATGTTGGTTTTTGATGCCTTAGAGAAATATTGTTATGAAAAACATTGTGAGAATAGGAGACATTACCTATAAAAATATAATTTATGCTTTTCTTACATTTTCTACTTTTTAGCTCACATGAGCAAAACATGCTGAAGGTGACTTATTCAGATTGTTAAATGTCCAGCGTCTGTCTGTCCAGCTGTCTGTAAATAATCATTAAAAAAATCTTCATCTCCTAAACTATAAGGCATGGAGCTTTGATATTTGGTACATACATGATAATCACCTATTGACTCTCTACCAAAACATTTCAAAGAATTACTGTACTCTGAAAATTAGCCCTTTAGCAATCCCTGATTTTATAACAGAAATCTTTGAAAATCTTCTCCTCCAATACCATAAGGCCTAGAGCTTTGATATTTGGTATTTATCATCACCTTATGACCCTCTATCAAAATACTTCAAAGAATTACTATGACATCAAAATTAGCCGTTTTCTGTGCGATCCCTGATTTTACAAAGAAATGAAGAAGAAAATCTTTAAAAATTTTCTTCTCCAAAACTATAAGGCGTAGAGCCTTGATAATTGGTATGTATCAATGTCTTTTGACCCTCTACCAAAATATTTCAAAGAATAACT
Organism: Fragum fragum; assembly: GCA_946902895.1. Taxonomy (NCBI): domain Eukaryota; kingdom Metazoa; phylum Mollusca; class Bivalvia; order Cardiida; family Cardiidae; genus Fragum; species Fragum fragum. The sequence goes on from OX336365.1 coordinate 87,609,632, forward strand.
GTACACTGAAAATCAGCCCTTTTCTGTACTATCCCGGATTTTACATAGGAAATCTTTCAAAATCTTCTCCTCCAATACCATTAGGCCTAAAGCTTTGATATTTGGTATGTATAATCACCTTGTGACCCTCTTGACTCTTTATTGCATATACTCTAAGAACCTTTCAACAAATTGAAAGCAGACGATGCGAAATAAATCAATTAAAAACTATTTTGACAGGGAATATATTTATTTCCCCTAAGACAGTTTGGTAAGACTATAATTGTACTGATAATTCAATGGGTCTGTGCTATAAGGTATAAATACTATACTTTAAACCTCTTTTTCAGCTCTTTCAAAATTGAATTAAACTTTAATGCATTGTTTGCGATCTTAGAACAGCTACAGAAGAGAAACTTTATACCATGAAAATAGAGAATAGGTAATTGTTCTTAAAATGAATTGCTTGTAATCATTCTAATCATAGGTCGGAATCAAATCGGTATGTAATCCTTTATTAATTTTTCTTCACCTGTGTATTCCCAGAGATACTTACAAAAATTGCCATAGTACAATATGGCCGGTCGCGAATTCGTAAACTCACTAATAAATCTTCGGGTCCTGCTCATGCGCAAATAAGACAACGCGAAAATTACCCAGTTTACAGTACTTCAAAGAATTACTATGACATCAAAATTAGCCCTTTTCTGTGCAAACCTTGATTACAAAGGAATGAAGAATGAAATTTTTGAAATTATTCTCCCAAACCATAAGGAGTAGAGATTTGATTTATGGTATGTTTCAATGTTTATTTACCTTCTACCAAAATCCTTCAAAGAACTACTGTATTTTGAAAATTAGCCCTTTTCTGTGCAATCCATTATTTTACAAAGGAATAAAGAAGGAATCATTGAAAATCTTCTTCTCCCAAATCATAAGGCCTAGAGCTTTGATATTTGGTATGTATTAATGTTATCTGGCTCAAACTGTGTCTTTTTTATACAAAAAAGGACTGCAATTTGCAGATGCCACAGGTGAGCAATTTAGGACCATCATGGTCCTCTTGTTTCGATCATTACTTTCCAATTTTATTTCACCTGTGAAAATATTGTCTTTTGACAAATCTTAATTTTGTCATATAGTAATGAGTTAATCTGCTTTTGACCTTAATACAATGAGTTACCTGGTACTCACCTTATATAGCATTTTCCATTGATTTGCCTTCGTGAATTCAGAGTGAATTTGAAGTTGTAAAAAATTGATCTATAACTGCTGGTCATTTACCCATTCCCACATAAGCAATTTTAGACTGGTCCAAATTGAAAGAAGCTGCAGACGACAATTTCAAGTTGATGGAATTTAATCTTTTTAATTCTCTTTGGATAGAAAACATTGTGGATAATGAAGAAAATAATTTTCAACAATGTTTTCTAAATCATTTTTCTTGAGAGGCTCCCAAAAGCATTTCTGTGTGGGAAAGGGTTAAATGGTGTTTTGTTGCTTTAATTTGCCAAAGAACAATGGAAGAATCAATTTTGAATAGGTATTGATATTGGTGTTAATTTTTCAACTTCTGTGGAAAAAACAGGCAATTTTAGAAATTTATGATCAGATATCTTCAGGGAGATTTTCATTTAGTTATAATATCTTTAGTAATTTATATGGCCTCTGACTTTTAGGCATGTCTGAATAAACAGAGGCTAAGGAAACTTTGATATTTCAATTTTGACCAACCTGAAATCTTGTTGTCTAAGCTTTCAACATCTCATGCTCTTTAAATGCCCCCCACCCCCATGGTGGATGTATATTGGTACCATGGGCTCCGTCTGTCTGCCCATTGATACGGCCAAATGTCCATCTGGAAGGCATTCCATCCGTCTGTTGACATCTACATTTATGAACAAGTTTGACTGATTTTTTTATGGATTGTTTGCAGTCACCTGACCATACACAAATTGTCAGGGTTTTGCCATTTCAGACTGCATCAGAGAAAAAGGGGGCTTGATGCAAACTTTCTTTTTAACTCCTCCTCCATTTCTGGACAGATTTGCATGAAATGTTTACAGAATGTTTATAGTCACTTAAACTTGGGCATTTTATTGGGTTTTTACCTTTCTAGACTGCTTCAAAGGAAAAGGCACCTTTAGCCCATTACAAGACAGCGAAATTTTAGACTGGTCCAAATTTAAAGGAGTAGCAGACAACAATCTGAAATTTACAAAAATTTAGATTTTTTTATCTTTTGGGGCAGAAGGCATTTTGTAAAATGAAGAAATTGCTTGTTGCAAGTAATTTCTTCCTTTTACACAATGTTTTACCAATTGTTTTTCCTGACGGGCGTCGAAAAGTGACGCTGTGTGGGAAATCGGGTAAGTGATGGCATATATTGTTACTATGGGACTCTTGCTGAATTTGGATCATCCTACAATTTTGATGCCAAGGCTTACAATATCTCTTGCTTGTTTTCAGGAATCTATGATGCTGATTCTATACAATCTGACACAAGTTTAGGTTACCTTGGCCTTGACTCTTTGATGGGCGTGGAGGTCAAACAGACCCTAGAAAGGTCACTTGATATTAACCTGAGTATGAAGGAAATTCGTCAACTGACTGTCAACTCTCTGAGAAAACTGTCAAAAAGAGAGACTGAAAAAATGAATATAGAATCAGTCAACCTGGTTGACAGTAATATGTCCTTGATGATGGATATCATGCCAACAGAAATACTTGTACCACTGAACAACAACATTAATTCTGATACAAAACCACTATATATTATACATCCTATAGAAGGTGAGAAAATAATGTTTTGATATTGTTGAATGTCAACCTTTTACCTGATGAGGAAGTATTCAACTAGATTATTGACCCATTCCTACATAATCATTTGTGCTTTTGTACTCCCCTCAAGAAAAAGGTTCCAGAAAACACTGCGGAAAATAAAGAAACACTTACAAGCACTTTCTTCATTTCTTACAATGTTGTATACCAAAAAAGACAGTGATATTTTAATTTCCATCAACTTTGAATTATCTGCTACTCCTTTCAATTTGGACCAGTCTAAACTTTTGTTGTGTGGGAGTAGTGGACAAGAAGTAGATAGTGCTTTACCCAGGCCACTGAAATAAAACAGCTTAGTATTGGTAAATATACAGACACATAGTACAGTGTTGCCCTTTGAACTCTGACATTGGTCAACATGTATGTGAAGCTTTTTGGTTGGCTTAGGGGCTCAAATGTCTTATTCAAGCTGCAGTTATGATGTGTTTGTTGCCAACCAACCATTTCACTATTTAACTCATAGTGAGATTTTGTCTGGTATGTCATCCATAGTGTGCCATCAATATCCTCCTAAACAATTGGGCCAAGTTCAACCAAATTTAATAACATTGTTCCTTGGGTGCCCTCTTTGAAAACAGCTTAAAAAATGTTAAAAATTCTGGTTACCATGGAGATAAAAGTGAAATGTTGAAACAATCCTTAAACAAGAGGCCCATGAGGGCCTGAGACGCTCTACTGGTTATCAAGTTTTCCGTTAAAGAAATCTGATATTTAAGGAAGTTAATTGCTCAAAGAAGAATGCATAAAGAAAAAAAAAGGGGCTTTATCCCCTTTATCATTTTAAGCAACAATCCTCAAAGCCCCTTTTCCCATGTTTCATGACGGATCCACTCCATTTCCAAAAGAAAGTTACCTTATGACCCTACAATCATTCTGTGAATATTTCATCAGAATCTGACAATAATTGTGGACTTAATCACATAAACAGGATTGTTTTGAATGAAAATCAATAAGGCCCCTTTTCCTGTGTTTTCTGATGGATCAATTTCATTTCAAAAGGAACTTTCCTTACAACCCGACAATTGTCCTGTGAAATTCAAAAGACAACGATAATGATTGTGATCTTCATCACATACACAAGAATGTTTTGAATGATAATCTGTAAGGCCCCTTTTCCTGTGTTTCAAATGCCACAATTATTCCAAGCATCTTTGAAGAGAATCCAATAAAACTGTTGACTTTATTGTGTTAACAAAGATATTAAATTCAAGTTCTCATAGGGCCCCTTTTCCCGTGATATTTTACTGTTGGTTTTATCATTCTATGAAAGTTAAAAGTGAATCCGATGAAATATTGGAAATTCATTATGTTTACTAGAATATTTAAAAAAAAAAAAAATCATATGGCCCCTTTTTACATGATACTTGATGGATTGTACCCAGTTCTGAGTATCTAAGTATTTGTACAATCATTCTGTGAAATTTTGAAGTGAAACTGGTGAAATCAAGGGACATCATTGTGTTAACCAGAATATTTAAGAGAGTTTTTCATAAGGCCCCTTTTTATGTGACCCTTGCTTTAGTCAGATCCACTGTCAAAATCAACAATTGGAATGATGGTACAATCAATCTGTTTAATCTGTGGAATTTATTGTGTTAATGAGTTTATAGTGAAATATTCATAGGTCCCCTTTTCTCATGATACTTTACAGAACAAACAAAATTTCAAAAGGAACAATTCTAATGAAGGTAGAATCATTCTTTAAAAGTTAAAGAGAATCAATGAAAACAGTGGACTGAATTGTGTCAAGAATTTTTGAAACTTAATTTTCATAAGGCCCCTTTTTCTGTGAAACTTAACAAATCAGACCCAATGTACAAAGGAACAATCCTAATGATAGTTTGAAGAAAATGATAAAGACTGAGGACTTGATTGTAATAATGATGTTTTGTAATAAAAATTTTATAAGGTCCCTTTTCTTGTGTCACTTAACCAATCAGACCTAATTTACAAAGGAACAATCCAAATGAGGGTACAATCATTCTATTAAAGTTTGAAGAGATTCTGATAAAGACTGAGGGCATTGTTGTGTTTATGAGGATTTGGTAATACTTTTTCATACAGCCCCTTTTCCTATGATACTAGACAGATCAGTCCCAATTTGGAAAGAAACAATCCTTATGATGGTACAAACATTCTGTGAAAGTTTGAACAGAATCTGATGAAAACTGCAGACTTTATCTTGGTGTCAAATTTTTAAAATAAAATTTTCATAAGGCTCCTTTTCCTGTGATTTTTGAAGGATCAGGTCTCTTGTCAGCATCAACAATCATTATTATTGTATAATGATTCTGTGAAGGTTTGAATAAAATCCAATGAAAGCTCTGGACTTGGTTACAAGGATTATAGATAAAATTCTCTAAAGGCCCCTTTTCCCGTGATACTAGACAGATCATGCCTAATTTGAAAAGAAAGAATCCTTATGATGGAATAATCATTCTGTGAAAGTTTTAACAGAATCTGATGAAAACTGTTGTCTTTATTGTGGTACAATGATTTTAAAATTAAATTTCATAATGCTCCTTTTCCTGTGATACTTGACGGATCAGGTCTAATGCAAACATCAACAATCATTATTATTGTACAATTATTCTGTGAATGTTTGAAGAAAATCCGATGAAAGCTCTGGACTTGGTAACAAGGATTTATAAATGAAATTTTCATAAGGCCCCTTTTCCTGTGCTTCTTGACAGTTCAAACCCTGTTATGAAAAGAATGATAGTTATGACCTTCCAATCATTCTGTGAAAGTTTCAACTAAATCTGATCAAAGCTGTGGGCTTTATTGTGTCAACAGGGTTTTATTAATTGAATTTTCATATAGCCCCTTTTCCCATGTAACTTGATGGATCTGAACCAATTCCAAAGGGAACTCTTCTTACAAAAGTATAATTATTCTGTTTGAGTATAAAGACAACCTCATCTCATCTGTGGACTTACAAGCATTAATTAAGATTTTTTTAATTGAATTTTCCTAAGGCCCCTTTTCCTATGTTTCTCAATGGATCAGACCCAATTTGAAAGGAACAATCCTTATGATGGTACAATCATTATGTGAAAGTTTGAAGTCAATCAGGTGAAATCTAGGGCCATTACATGTTAACTAAGATTTTTTTTATTAAATTTTCATAGGGCCCCTTTTCCAATGAAACTTGATGGATCAAACCTACTTCCGAAAGGAACAATCCATTTAATGTAATAATCATTCTGGGAATGTTTGAAGAGAATTTGTTGAAAACTATGGACTCTATTGTGTTTACGAGGACTTTTTCAATCCAGTTTTAATCGGGCCCCTTTTTCCCGTGGTCCTTGACCAAATTTTGAAAGGAACAATTCTTATGATGGTACAATCATTCTGTGAAAGTTTGAAGTCAATCAGATGAAAACTTTGGACTCTAGAGTGTTAACAAGATCTTTGAATTAAATTTTAATAAGGCCCCTTTTCCTATGTTTCTTGAGGAATCATATCCGATTCCAAAAGGTACAATCCTTATGATGGTACAATCATTCTGTGAAAGTTTGAAGAGAATCCGTTGTAAATCAGACCCATTTTCGAAAGGCACGATCCTTATGATTGTACAATCATTCTGAGAAAGTTTGAAGAGAATCCGAAGAAAACTGTGGAATCTATCGTGTAAACGAGGATTTTTAATGGAGTTTTTAATTGAATTTTCATAAGGCTCCTTTTCCAATGTTTCTTGACAGATCATACCCAATTTCAAAAGGAACGATCCTTATGTTGGTACAATCATTCTGTGAAAGTTTGAAGAGAATCCAATGAAAACTGTGGACTCTATTGCGTAAACAAGGATTTTTTATGTAATTTTGATTAAGTTTTAATTAGGCCCCTTTTTCCCGTGTTTCTTGACGGATCTGACCCAATTTCGAAAGGAACGATCCTTATGATGGTACAATCATTCTGTGAAAGTTTGAAGAGAATCTGATGAAAACAGTGGACTCTATCTCGTAAACAAGGATTTTTTAATTAAATTTTCATAAGGCCCCTTTTCCCGTGTTTCTTGGCGGATCATACCCATTTTCGAAAGGAACAATCCTTATGATGGTACAATCATTCTGAGAAAGTGTGAAGAGAATCCAATGAAAACTGTGGACTCTATCGCGTAAATGAGGATTTTTTATTGAATTTTTAATGAATTTTCATAAGGCCCCTTTTCCCGTGTTTCTTGATGGATCATACCCATTTTCGAAAGGAATGATCCTTATGTTGGTACAATCATTCAGTGAAAGTTTGAAGAGAATCCAATGAAAACTGTGGACTCTATTGCGTAAACAAGGATTTTTTATGTAATTTCCATAAGGCCCCTTTTCCCGTGTTTCTTGACAGATCATACCCATTTTCGAAAGGAACGATCCTTATGTTGGTACAATCATTCTGTGAAAGTTTGAAGAGAATCCGATGAAAACTGTGGACTTTATCGCGTAAACGAAGATTTTTTAATTAAGTTTTAATTGGCCCCTTTTCCCGTGTTTCTCGACGGATCTGACCAAATTTCGGAAGGAATGATCCTTATGATGGTACAATCATTCTAAGAAAGTTTGAAGAGAATCCAATGAAAACTGTGGACTTTATCGCGTAAACGAGGATTTTTAATTGAATTTTTGATTTAATTTTCATAAGGCCCCTTTTCCCGTGTTTCTTGATGGATCATACCCATTTTTGAAAGGAAAGATCCTTATGATGGTACAATCATTCTGTGAAAGTTTGAAGAGAATCCGATGAAAACTGTGGACTTTATCGCGTAAACAAGGAAAAGTTAAACGGACGAACGGCCAGACACACGGACGCCTGGGAAAAAGCCATCGCTATAGCTCTAGTGGCCTTCGGCCAGTAGAGCTAAAAAGTATCTCCTCCTGAACCAGAAGGCTTAAAACCTTGATATTTTGGTACATTGACTTCTTTCAGAATAACTAAAATCATTACTGTTTGGTCCCCAGATAGGAGCCCTCGAGAGGATAGGGCATATGTATATAAAGAAGGATATGTTAAACAACAATTTTTCCCAACTACTGGATTAATTTCAACCAAATTTGTCAGGAATATTACTTAGGTGTAAAAAGATTTGAAATTCATTAAAAAAGATTATCTCCTTCTGAACCAGGGTGTGTAGAGCATTGATATTTTGCATGAAGTGTCGGTGCAATGACCTCTTTCAAAATTGCTAAAATCATTACCCTCAGGTCCCCAGGGATGGAGGCCCATACAGAGAAGAATTTTTAAAACGATGTCTTCTCCAAAACTCCTGAGCAAATCCAACAAAATTTGGCAGATATCTTAGATGCCCCTCATAAAAAGTTGCTCATAGAATTTAAATCTGTTAACAACTTAGGTTGCTATGGCAACAAAAGTGAAATTTGACTTGTTTCAAAATTGCTTAAGCCATTACCCTCGAGTCCCAGGGGGCATCTAGCCTTAACAGAATTAAAGATGGATTATTAAAACAACATCTTCTCTGAAACTATTGGCCAATTTCAACAAAAGTTGGCAAGAATGTTTCTTAGGTGGCCTCCTTTGACAATTACTCAAAGAATTGAAATCTACCAAGCTTTGGTATCTATGGCAACGAGTGCAAAAATTTAAAAAAATCTTTTAAATCATTTCATCTGCCATAGATTTAGAACCTTTATTTCAGGTGAGTGCCCTATGGCTATTGGCCCTCTAGTTTGTTACATTTTACAGACCATATATTTTGCCATTTGATGTCCAAGTCCATCTTCCTCCCAGTGTCAGTGGGTATAGCCAGCAGGCTGTCAGTTATCCATGAAACAAATTTTTCTTTTTTTTTAAAGGTATAGCTAATTGTCTTATGGCGGTAGCTGGTGGAGTAACGTGTCCAGTGTATGGTTTACAATGTACTAGAGATGTACCTTTAACATCCATTCAAGACATGGCATCTTACTACCTTCAGGTAAATACTGCCAAATTTAACTCTTAAATGGTTAGTAACTTCTAAAGGCCTGAGTTTGTATTCATCAAATTTTATATAGAAACCCACTGAGAGTATTGGCATGGAATTACAGATTTTCTCCATGTGCACCTGGACAAGTATGACATGTTTTTCTTCTTGTTCAGAATTCAAATGAACATGTTTGCAGAAAAGTGAACAGATAAAATACGAGAAAATATTGGTGATGAAGATAATGCTGGAACCCACTATATTCTTCATTTACCATAACATTTTCTACTTTTCAATATAAGCATGATAGTTTTCTAATAATATTATGAGTTACTTTGAGATTTATTTTGTTCTATTCAATAATTTTCCCTAGTATTTGCTTATCCCTGGACAAGTGCCATTGAAAATGTACTTGTCTGCAAGTAGAAAATGTCATGTTGGACTAGGTGGGCCAGGGATTTCCACATCCCTGCTTAAAGGACATGTACATCATTACAAGTTAGAGTATCATTAAGCATAATGATAATCCCTATTAAACCCATTACCAGATGAAGAAATTTTAGACTAGTCGAATATCAAATGAATTTGCAGACATCATTAAGCAAGTCAGTGAAAATGATAATCCCTATTTAACCCATTGCCAGTTGAAGAATTTTAGACAACTTAAGTTTATCAAATTTTTCGATTTTTTCAGCTCTCTTGGTAGAAAATATTGTGTAAAAAGCAATTTCTTTGTTTAATCATTGTTTTTCAAAGCTTTTTTTCTTGGGGGCATCAAAAAGTGTTATTGTGTTGGAATAGGTTGAAATGTACAGGCTTACTAGGTGCAAAACATTTGACTAATGCAGAATTTTGTAAAAAAGAATGTAATCCAACATTTCTGAACTATAATGATTTTGGATGTGAATCATGATTGACCTATTCTGGTTTTGATCTCTATTGATAGCTGTTTTTCCATATTCCCAGATGATATCTCCTTGTAGGGTGACATATACCTATTTGTTAATTTGTTTAGCACTCTTATTTGCATGCTTAAAAAATCTAACTCAATATTTTTTTAAAATGATTTGATTTTAGTTTATCAAGATTCAAGCACTTCGATAGGCTGAAATTTTCTTTTCGTACTTTTCACCAAAAAATTTTGAGCACTATCTTGTGTGCGCGGCACAAAGTAGATCCATAAAATTTTACATAAAACTTGCAAACTATTTGCTTTGTTTTGCCTGATGGTATTATCCTATTCCTGCACGATCCCGCCTTCTTACACACAAAGAAAAACCCTTTGTAAAAACATTGTGGAAAATGTAGAAATCGCTTGTATCAAGCAATTTCTTCATTTTCGCAACGTTTTTTATCATAAAAGATGAAAAATTTAGAATTCCATCAACATTGAAATTGTCGTCTGCAGCTTTCAATATGCATAAATCTTGAATTTTGTAGTGTTGTTATGGTTAAATGATAAGAAATAAGAAATATTTCATTGTTTTCATTGAGGTAATAACCTTAACACTTAATTACACTAATGTATGAATCTGCTTTGTGTATTTATACAGTGTGATTAGGTTTTTGGTTCATACCTAGGTGAAAACAAAAATATTCTCTTTATTTCCTAATTACATCAAACATTCCAGAATGATACATGCATATCTTTTACTTTTGACTGAGTTAGCTTTATATTTCCTTTGCTTTTCAGATAATTCTAAGGCATAATTCACACAAAAATTTCAACTTGGCTGGATATTCTTTTGGTTCAACTGTTGCTATAGAGATTGCCAACTTGATTAGCCAATCAAACAGTTTGAAAATATCCACTGATCAGCAAGGACTTATGGTTTCAGAGAGACAATTAGAAGACCCTATACCGCCTAATAATGAATCAGATGATACTAGATTACAATCTTTAATCCTATTGGATGGTTCTCATAAAGTTGTGATGACTTACACAAAAGCTTTTAGAGATCAGCTAGAGATTAAGAATAAAGATCAGGCAGAAAATGAAGCTCTTGTTAACTTTGTTGAAAAAGTGGCTCCAGATAACATGGTTTCGGTAGGTTACAAATTATTGAAAGTGGTCTTAACCCATTACCAGACAACAAAATTTTAGACTGGTCCAAATTCAAAGAAGTTGCAGTCCATATTTCAAATTGCACTAACATAAATTCCAAATAGGTTGGAAAACATAGTGAGAAAAATAGAAATTGCTTCTTACAAGCAGCTTCTCCTTTTCATAAAAATCTTTTCCTTATTTCTTCAGGGTGTCTGGAAGCATCATTTTGTTATAATGGATTTATACTTGTCAAAATTATTTTGAGTGAAACATCAACAAATGCTTTGCCTTGGTTACCTTGATGTAGGTATTGGCCCTATAGTATTTCACATATGAATATTTTCAAAGAAATGAAAAATCATATATCTATCTGTCTATCTGTCTGTCCTTCCTCCATAGAACTCTTTTGCTTCTGTGCTCTTATTCAAGAACCAATATGCCTACAACCTTGAAACTTTATCCAATTGCTGCTAATGAACCAAGGAAGTGCCCTAATGTTTTTGGGTCTTGGAGATCAAAGGTTACATTTGAACTTTGATTGAAAACCATTTCCATGCTCTAACTCAAAATCCATTTGATCTAGGACCATGAAACATTATACACATATTGTTCATGACTCACAGAGGAGCCCTATCATTTTTGTTGAGCCCGCCGTGAGTGGGACATAGTTGTCACGATGACAAGTTGGTGTATGTGTGTCAGTCTGTCCGAATTTGTCCTGACAATTACTCCTACATTAATGAATGAATTTCAAAATAACTTGGCACAATTATTCTCCACCATGAGTAGATATGTAATTTGAAAGAATTTTTGGGATAGTTCTAATGTCAAGGTCACAGCTCAAGGTCAAACACTAAAATTTGGATTGTCAAGAGCATTTCTCCTACAATTATGGATGGATTTCAAAATGAATTAGCACAATTAAACTCCATTATAAGTAGATGAGCCACTTGAAAGAATTTTTTGATAGCTTCAAGTTCAAGGTCACAGCTCAAGGTCAAACACTAAAATTGATGGTCAAGGTCAAGTTGATGGTCAAATCTTTGGGGGCTTGACAGCAGTTGTCCTGGGACAACCATCTAGTTGTATCATGTGAGTTACAAATCAAGGTCAAGGCCACAATTGGACTTTGATTGAGATTCAATGCCATTTGTGGTAATGAAGGCCAAAGGTGAACTGTTCTACTCAGATGACCAATCGCTGGTAGGGGTATTAGTCTGATTAATGACAGTTCTAGTTATAAATACTCTAAACATCTACAAATCTCCTAAATAAATCTTTTTATGCTCCCTGAAAGAAGAGCATATAGTCGCCACTTCATCTGTCCGTCTGTTTGTCCATCATTCCATCCATCTGGAGCGATTTCTCCATAACCCCTAGGCAAAATCAAATGAAACTTATCATGAGAACTCCCTATGATATAATGTTAATCCTTGTCATGCTGAACCCGGAATATTCCGTTTTTGGCAGGAGGTGTAGACCAAGATCAGCCTGCACATAAATGCAGTCTGATCCTAGTCCACACCTCCTGTTTGTACTGTCCCTGCAAGAGCTGTTTATGAAATTCATTCCTGAAAGAAATATTGATTTTTGAACAACAAGTATCAGTGTGTTCAGCCCTTTGATTTAACTGCAATTCAGTAAGGTAATTTATACGGCATGACAAGGGTTAATGCATTTACCTGGAAAAAGGGGACTTAGGGTTGAATATAGTTTTTCTCAAATTTCGCCTAGCCTAATGGTCATAATTTAATTCAATTTCATATTTGACTAGCAAATTAGATGCCCTTTAGCATAAACTATTTAAAATTTGCGGAAATAAGATGCGTCATGGAAAAAGGGGGCTTAATGTATGTTAGCTCTCCATTTCTCAGCAACAAACTTACATTGGCCATAACTTTTGATTTAAAAGAGATATAGCCTTCATATTTCACATGTGCATTGTTTATGACAAAACCTTTCTGTTGATACTAATGTCAAGGTCATCTGTTAAGGTCAAGGCTGTTTCTCAAGGTCAAAATTTCAACTTTTTCATAAGTTGAAATGGTAAATGATATAGCCTTCATATTTCACATGTGCATTGCTTATGACATGACCTTTCTGTTGGTATTAAGTTCAAGGTCATCTGTCAAGGTCATTTCTTCAAGGTAGAAAGTTCGAAAATGTTAACTTTAACATTGCCCATAAGTATACAATGATAAGTGATATAGCTTTCATATTTCAAATGTTTTTTACTTATGACAAGACTTTTCACCAGATACCAAAGTCTAGGTCATTTGTCAAGGTCATGGTCAAAATCGTCAAGATCATTTATTTTCTTTATACCTCCTTTGCCAATTGCCAGAATTTCATGTTACTTTTCATAAATATTGTTTATTAAGTGCCAAAGGTAATGTTTATTTTAATTTTTGACTCAATGAACCTTACCATTCTAAAAGGGGGCTTAATGCCATGTAGTTTACATTTTGTATATTTCCTACTCTAAAATAAATCAGTCTATTGTTTCTGTAAGACTACTCAAGTAGGAGTCTTCATTTTTTGTATGTAGACATTTTTCATTGATAACTTTGATGGTCAAGGTAAAATATTTAACCCTTTACCATATAATGATATTGAATTTTACTAGAATCAGACCTGTGAAGCCAAACAGATTCCTTCAATGTTTGTCAAACTTCCAAATTTGTTGTGAACTGAACTCTCAAACTATAGTTGCATCTAATAAGGAGTTTTTGTCCAATAGTGGCATACAGTTTTGACACAAAGCCTTATTTGGGGGGCATATTCCATTTCTGACAGCTTTTGTTTCTTTATGAAATCAAGAAAAGAAGGAGAAATCTTAAAAATAAAAACCCTATTTCCCTCTTGGCAATTCGTTATATTTAACTGTCACTGTGTTGTTTCTAGTCAAATGTAGGTCTAAAATTATATGATTTTGTATACCTTTCTTTCAAACATTTTTTCTATGTTTTCTTATAGCATCCAAAACCCCTTCATCAAGAATCCATTCTCTAGGTCACAATTTTAGCTTAAACTTGATTTCAATATTTGTGTGATACAGGGAACACCTTATTTTAATGTTGTGTCATTTCAGAATTTTTTCATTGAAATTGGTAACATTCTCAGCAATATCAAGCAAAAAGGGCCCTTTTGACATTTTCCTTGCTACTTACCTTTATATCAATGTTTTACCTCAATGTTTCTCAGAACAAACAGAATACAGTCTTTCAAAAAGCTACTTTGTCTCCTACCAATGGGTGGATAATCTTAAATCTATGTTGAATGAGCAGCAGGTGGCTTTGAAAGGATGTAGTGGCAGTACTTGTGTGAGAAATACTAGGAATCCATGGTTAGGTGCTCCTTCCCTCGCAAGATGACTGATATACTGTTAAAATTTGTGTTAAATCCCATTCAAACAATCATAAAGCTGCTATGGTAAAATGGGAAGATCTCACCTGGGAATGGTGCAATTTTGTCCCATATGAATGTATAAAGGAGCCTCAAAGGAATTTTCCTTCTGCAAATCTATAAGCAAACAGATTCAGTATGTGTTTATATAAATGTTCTCACTGATTTTCACTCATCACATGCAAAAATACAAGTTGAAATAATTGAGGAAGTGTCAATTATCTTACCATTTAGTAAAATGCAGTCAAAACATAGATCACGAGATTATCTTATTATTCACACACTTAAGAGATGAAGAGAATATTTTTTGTTTTCATGGGGTTATGAACCAAAAAACCTAATCACAATGTATGAATACGCAAAGCGGATTCATACATTTTGTGATTAGGTTTTTCGGTTCATACCTTCATGGAAAAAAAATATTCTCTTCATTTCTTATAATTTAATCGCATCAAGCGAAAAACCAAAAGCTTTACAAACTTTGATATCTTTTTGTATGGGACTTTTTTGTGTGGAAGCATACAAAATCGATGCATGCTCAAAATTTTATTCATGGAGTAAAGAATGACTTTTCTCGACCAATCAGAATGCTTTTTTTTGATAGACGAAACTGAAATTAGATTATTATGTAAGGGGAACAGACATCGATAGTTGCTGCTTTGACTGTGTAGTCCTTGTGAGTGTGTCTGTGTGGGTGTCAAATTTTTATCTGGAGCATATTTTCCAAATCAAAATATGGATTGCTAAATTACTTGCCACAATTTTTCCATGTGAATAGTTCCAGTGGCTTGCTTAAGGTTGTAAGTTACTCTCAAGTTCAAGGTCATGAATGGAGGTCATGTGACAAGCAATAATTAGGGGCATCAATATCTAGTATGAATTTAATCTGCATTATGATCTAGATGTAAAGTTTGATTAATCTATGTCCTAATATATTTATACCCCACTGAAGGTGGACGTATATTGGTATCATCTTCTCTGTCTGTCCTTCCATCCATCTCAACATCTGTCTGTATGTCCATAGGTTGTTAAAAATCTCCTCCTGCATTTAGGGATGAATTTGAATGAAATTTTCACCTGGTCACTGACTCACCTTACTTTGCACATATTTTCTAGATTTTACCATTGCTTAATTTACTATATGTTTTCTGAAGCATTACATTCTCAGGGTTTTGACAATAATCAGACACTTGTAACGTCAGCAAAACATTTGAATTTTACTGTGTCATAGATTAACCTTCGTCATGCTGTATGAATTACCTTAGTGAATCACTGTAAAATCAAAGGGCTGAAAGCACTGATAGAACTTGTTGTTCAAAATTCAATATATCTTTTAGAAATCAATTTCATAAACAATTCTGGCAAGAACAGTACAAGCAGGCTTATGTGCAGGCTGATCACGGTCTACACCTCCTGCCAAAACCAGAATATTCCGGGTTCAGCATGACAAGGGTTAACACCATATAGGCAGCTTTTCCTCGATTATAGATCAAACACATGTTGAAAAAATTTGAAAATTGTGGATTGAAAAAGTGTTGGAGAGGAAATTCATTTATTTTCATGTTCCCTTATTCAGGTTAAACAAGAATTACAAAACACCAGTGGTATGAACAACAAGTTACAAGTATTATCAGCCATCCTGGTCAAAAACAACCCCACCCACAATACAGATGATGTAAAATCTGCTGCCCTGTCATACTACCAGAAACTGATTGTGTCAGAGAAATATAGACTAGAAACCCCGCTTAATAGACATGTCACTTTGATCAAAGCTGAACATGGCATTGGAGAGAATACAAATTTAGGGGAGGATTATGGTCTTGGAGAGGTACAAGTATTGTCTAGTTAGTCATTTTAACAATTAGTCAGGATTGAAGCTGTTATGACTTGAATATTAATTCTGTATTTCTGATTAATCCTAACCTTTTCATGATTATTTTAAGCTGTATATATAAAAAATGTTATTTGTCATTTTTTTTATCTAATATAAATACATGTAGTAGCTTTAACAAATGAAGGAACGCTTAACCTTTTGGCATGCAAAAT
The DNA here is from genome assembly GCA_946902895.1 of Fragum fragum. Lineage (NCBI taxonomy): Eukaryota > Metazoa > Mollusca > Bivalvia > Cardiida > Cardiidae > Fragum > Fragum fragum. The sequence continues at coordinate 87,625,864 of OX336365.1, forward strand.
GAGTATTATTAAAAGTAAAACTATGTATTAAAAGATCCCTATTTCTGTGCTATGAAGTCCTTAAAACCTGTTTTGTCTAGTTCTGTATTTGTCATTTTGTTAAGGAAAACCTACAAGGTAGATAGCTCTAGATGTATTCTTTGTACAAGTAATGTCCCTATTTAAGTTTTTGTTTGGCTGTTCCTAATAAAAAGCATGAGGTGCTGCTGTAACCTTTTTGTTGTTTTCCTGCAAAGACTGACATTTTATGATATCTCTGAACCCTTGGTCTGGGTCTCATATTTCGCATATGTGTACATCTTGTTGAGAGCAAATTTTTTCACTTGATTCAGGCTCCTACTTTATAGAGCAAGGTCACATAGGAAGGTCAAATTGTACCTTGATCTTATTGTCTATTTTTTATATTTTACTGGCATGTCCATCATTATTGACAGCAAGTATGTGAAGCTGGATTCAGGCTCCTACCCTTTAAGTCAAGGTCACAGGAGGTCAAAGGGCAAATTTTAGGTAGTTTACATTTCTTGACCCTATGGTCTGATTCTCATAGTATCTTACACTCCAGTACATATGTATGGGAAGATGACTTAATACAGGCTCCTAAGGTCAAGATCACAGTCATGGTGTTCAAGGGTTTAATTTTGACATTGCTTACAATTTTCATCATGTAGTCCTATTCCCATGATAATTTACACACTTGCTCATCTTGATAATTATGAGCACTTCCCATGATGCAGGCTTCTCTGCCAAAGTTCATTGTCATAAGAGAAGGTCAAAGGCCATTTTTTATCCTATTGTCTGATTTGTGTTTCACTATCCAGCATCTGTAGCCAAGAATTGAGATCTGCATGACTTATGGTAGTCTTAATAAGTTCACTTTTACCACCCAGCAGCCTAGGGTATTAATTTCAAATTATCTTATTGCTGATTCACAAAATAAGCTTAACTTTTTGCTAGGTTAAAAAATTCTATATTAGACTGACTCTAGTTAACCTTTGTCATTCTGAGCCCAGAATATTCCTGTTTTAGCAGAAGGCATGCTAAGCTCAGCCTGCACATATATGTGTATGTGCAGTCTAATCTTTGTATACTCCACCTGTTTGTCTTTTTCAAGCCAAAATGGTTTATGAAGTCTTACTTTTCAAAAGAAATATAGACCTAAAACAAGTACTTTTTTGGCTTTTAGTCCTTTGGTTTTCATGCAATGTTAAATTGATTTTATTCAGCATGACAAGGGTGAACAAACTATGAAAACCATGATTTAACGCTTGTACAGATTGAAAAAGAATCATAATGATAATAAATCCAAAGAAAGAGTTTGGGACAGAATATTCAACAGTTTGGAAATAGAAAGATCTAGAAGAAATAGCTATGTTTGAATGAGCTGTTTGAATATTTTTCAGATATTTACCGGAACTGTCAAGATACATACAGTCCCTGGGAACCATACAACTTTTATACAGAACACAAGTGCTGAACAAGTTGCCAACATCATCAACACTATATTTTCTGTGTCATAGCTCTAACTACTGTACTGTCTAAATTGATGAAAACATACTTAATAAAACAGTAGTTTTCTCAGAGTACATCACATTAGAGGGGTTAAATTGTTCCAATATCTATAATTATAGTTGTGAAGAACTCTAAACCCATTACTAGAAGACAACACTTTAGTTTGGTCAAAATGGTGTAGAAAACATTGTGAAAAAAGGAGAAATTGCTTGTCACAAGCAATTTCTGCTTTTACCACAGTTTTCTATAGTTGTATATCTTGATGCTGTCAGAAAAAATCAGTGTGTGGTAATGAGTTGAAAAAGTTTGCATTTGCATTTTCATTATCGAAGGGTATTTATAAAGGACATGTGCTAGGGTATATGTGAGGTGGAAAATCTCAAAATGCAATAGCTCAAGAAGGTTCACTTTAAAAATGGTAGAAAAAAAAATGAAAAAAAAAAGCCTATCATTTGTCACAACTTTTGAATGTTATGTGATAGAACTATTTGACATATCCAGTCTTTGTGGGAAGACCTTAGTTTGGTTTTAAGTTCAAGGTCATTCTCTTACAGTTGCTTATCAAGGTCAAACACTATCAAACATGAGGACCATGGCGGTCTTATGCAGTCACGTGATTATAGCTCTAGGCTTTCCTGTGATTGTTTACATAATGTAGATAGAATACCATACGGCAATGCTTTATACAAAACTTGAAAGCTCAGATCCCATTAACCCATTACTTATCGACAGAATTTAAAGAAATGGATAGAAAACATTGTGGAAAATGAAGAAATTGCTTATTGCAAGCAATTTCTTCACTTTTCACAATGTTTTTCCAATGTTTTTCTGTAGGGGTGTCAGAAAGCGTTATCGTGTGGGAAAGGGTTAATTGCCAGGAAGAAGTTCAAGATTTTAAAGTTTTCCTTTTTTATCTTCAACTTTCTACATTATAGGGCCTACCACGTCCTAAAACTGATATTTTAAGAATATCAGGAGAACATCCTAGCGCAACTATGCATGGAAAATTTGAATCTCCTAGTCTAGTGGTTTTGCAGATTTTTTTTTTTTTATAGATTTTCTTGTTTATCTCTATGTAAAATGTGGAACCCAAAATATGGTGTTTTGTTGATCCCAGGGTTATATGATTTTGGGTATTTATGTAGTGATTCTGTATGCCACGTTTGTAAGTACTAGACCTTGTGATTTGGGAAGAAAAGGTTTTTGAAAATTTTCTTCTTTATCTCATTTAAATAAAAGGAAAATACGGGCTTGAAATCTCCTTGGAAAAATCTTTTAAGTACTTTGATGGAGTACCTTTAGGTGATTTTGAAATAAAAAAATGCGAACTCCAGGCCTTATGGTTTAGCTGGAGAAGGGTTGACATCATTATAAAATCCTCACTTCCAAAATAAAACCTTACGAGTACCTACAACATAGTAATCGCATTATTCTTGAAATATTAAAAACTAAAATCCAAATAACAAGCCTTACAAAGGAATTTCAAACTTTTCATTATTTTACAAAAGTCAAATTAAGTCGTGCAACGTATCTTGACAGGCATTATAGTGTTACATAAAAAATAGAAAGGAACAGAGAATTATTTGTACGGGGTTTCACACCGCTTTGGTATTTAAACAATTGACAAATTGCGGCTGTCAATCAAAGAATCGAACGGTCACTTACGGGAATCATTTGTTTGTTTAGCGACATAAATGTCGTAACTGCAGCTTATTCAAGCTGTAGTTACGACGTTCATGTCGCTGACCAACCATCTTACCTTTCTGTTACATCCTACGAGAATTAAGTTTTCAAAATAACACCCTTTAACCCTTTCCTGTTTTAATTTTTTTTAGACCTGTCCAATTTCAAAGATTTTGCATACGACAATTTAAAGTGGATTTAATTTGAAAAATAACCGTTCAGTAGGATAGAAAATATTGTGGAAAAAGAAGAAATTGCTTGTTACAAGCAATTTCTTCTTTTCCCACAATGTTTTCTTAAGTACAAAATCACAAGGACGTAAAAAGCAGTGATTGTACAGTAAAGGGTTAATATCGAAGATAAGCAATGTAGTAGTAGTACTGGTGTACTTATTTCTTTTCATGCTGAATTATATTGCATTACAAACAAAGGGGTAAAACACTGAAAACACCAAATTATGGATCAATGTTTATATTGAAATTTTATCAAAATTCAAGCAGGTGGTATAGACTACGTATGTGTAGTCTGATCTTTGTCTTTACCGCCTGTCAAAGCAGAAAAATTCCGGGTGTAGCATGACAGGGGTTAACTATGCTAATACAAATCAATCACCTAAATTTGGAGTTTTCGATCCGGTTATGCGCTGATGAAATTGTTGATGCGAGGGAGTGCATAAAATATATTAATTGCGTAATTGTGAATTGCGAGTGTAGTAGTTTAACAAACTGTAAGTATTAATATTGCTATTTTCCCTACTTTTATTCATTCATATTGCTACCCAACTTGGCTACTTTAAACATCCGGGGAAACTGTTACAAGCTATTTCTTCGATATCCACAATGTTTCTTCCCTGAAATAAATCTTTTCTTTTTAAATTGAAAATACTAGAAATTGAGATCTGCAACTACTTTCAATTTGGACTAGTCTAAAACTTTGCCGTATGGTAATGGATTACCTAGGGCTTTGATATTTGGTATACATCCTCATCTATTGACCCTCTACCAAAATACTTCAAAGAATAAACCGTGCTCTGAAAATTAGCCTTTTCTTTGTAATCCCTGATTTTACATAAAAATAAAGAAGGAAAACTTTAAAAGTCTTCTTATTCCAGACCATAATACTTCAAAGAATTGACATATTCTGTAAAGTAGCCCTTTTCTGTGCGATCCCTGATTTTACATGTAAATAAGAAGGAAAACTTTAAAAATCTTCTTCTCCCAAACCATAAGCCCTAGAGCTTTGATATTTTGTATAAATCATCATCTATTAACCATCCACCAAAATACTTTATAGAATAAACTGTTTTCTGAAAATTAGCCCTTTTCTTTGTGATCCCTGATTTTGCATAGAAATAAAGAAGGAAATCTTTAAAAGCCTGCTTCTCACAAACCATAAGGCCAAGGGCTTTAATATTTAGTGTGTAATAATACCTATTGACCCTGTACTAAAATACTTCATACAATTACTGTATTCTGAAAATAAGCACTTTTTAGTGCAATCCCAGCTTTGATATTTGGTATGTATTAAGGCCTTTTGACCCTCTACTTAAGCACTTCAAAGAATGACCGTACTCTTGGATCTTCACTAAACCTAGGATTAAAGGAGGAAATCTTCTTCAAAAGGATTAGGTGTAGGGCTTTGATATTTTGTATATTATCCGATAAAGCCTTGAGCCATCATAATCAGGGTGCGATATAGGACCATCATGGTCCTCTTGTTTGTTATATGTTAATAGCCATTACCTTTACAAAGTAACGTCGTTTTATATCGAAGTGGGACTTCGTGGTGGTAGGCTTGCTTACAATATTTATGCGAGTGTATGACTATTAACCCATTCCCTTACAATGACGCCTTTTCACGCCCCTAAAGAAAAGTAATTGGGAAAACATTACGACAGGCAATTTCTTCATTTTCAACAATGTTTTCTACCAAAAAAAAATGTTGAAAACATCTTAACGTTCACGAACTTTGAAATGTCGTCTGCAACTCCTTTCAGTTTAGACCATTGTAAAATTTTGCCATCTGGAAATGGGTAAAGCGGCAGGTACAGGCCACGTATATAACTCGGGTCGCCCAATGAGATTTAGACTGGTGAGCCTGTCCCATCTACGCTGCTCTCCGATATTGTATCGTGAGATTAGGACAGACTCGCCAGTCTAAATCAGATTATGTTACGTACCTTGACGCCGACTGCGTACTGCTTACAGCGAACTTTTAGGAGGATTGTTAAAAAACAACCGTTATTTTTTTGTTGCAGTGAGGAGCAATAAGTCGTTGGGCTTCCGAATTGTCGTAACTATAGCTTGAATAAAGCGCCATGTGATTACATTTTCATGGAATTTGTGCGAAAAACTATTCGGTTCAATTAAAAAAAAAAAGTAATGAAAGAATCGGATAAATCGAAAATCGATTAACCCTTGACATGCTGTTTAAATTACCTTACTGAATTGCTGTATAATCAAAGGGCTGAAAGCAATGATAGAACTTGTTGTTCAAAAATCAATATTTCTTTTAGAAATCAACTTCATATACAACTGTGGCAGGAAAAATACAAGCAGGAGGTATAGACTAAGATCAGCCTGCACATAAGTGCAGTCTGATCTTAGTCTACACCTCCTGCCAAAACCGGAATATTCCGGGTTCAGCATGACAAGGATTAAGTATAGGAAAAACATCAAACCATCAATCAGCACATCCCACTGAATTTATGACGTTTCGCTAGCCCAACCAACCGTTTTACTTGTTTGTTATTCTTTCTAAAATAACTTCCTTCTTGAGCTCAGTTGGTGTTATTTGATCAATAGCTGACTCCGCCCACTTACTCCGTTTGGCGCCGCTCATTGACGCCTACCGGAAGTTTCACTTCGAATTTAATCGGCGTAATACTACCAACTTTAGGATCAGTAGCATGTTACAAAAAAATAAAATGGCATTTGGCGACTAAGCGTCGTAACTACAGCTTTGATATGCCAAACTTAAAAAAAAGATTCGCATAAATGACTACCAATATCGGAGTTCAAATTCCAGTTCCAATATAAGCGAATAATTTAATTGGTGGTTTGTTTTTCTTCGACTGACAGCCGCTACCGCTACAGGTTCCATCCAGATCTCTTACTTTTTGTTTCAGGAATGAAGGTATGAAAATCGCTATTAGCCACCGAAGTCGACCGAGACTCGTACTTTATGTCATCATGGCGATCCTCGTACTTTCTGTTTTAGGTAATTTTCTGATTGGTTAGAATGTAATCATATCAAATTGGTTTACCTGCGCCGTCGTTGTCTTTCAAAGAATCTATCACTTATGTCGTTCACTCCGAATGTAATATTTACTATCAATAGGGCAACCAAAAGTATCAAGGGTTATAACTCTTCATTTTTGTGAAAATTATGCCCCTTTTCGTCTTGATTTTCATAATGTAAATCGTGAAAGAGGATCGTTGACAAATCGTTATACGCTTTAAGACGCCCCTAAAGAATAAAAACAATTGGGAAAACTTTGTGTAAAATGAAAAAAATGCTTGTAACAAGCAATTTCTACATTTTACACAATGTTTTCTAACAAAAAAAGTTGAAAAAATCTAAAATTTCATATATTTTAAATTGTCGTCTGCAGCACCTTTCAATTTGGACCAGTCTAAAAATTTTCCATGGGTAATGGGTTAATTAAACGGCAAATGATTAATCCTCAATCCACGAAGCAGAGGGAAAGTTTAGGTATGTATTCTCTACGTTAGTCCAGTCAACAAGCCAATCAGGAATGCACGATTTTGTCGTATAAGTTCACAAAACGTGTTACAATTCAAATTTAAGAAACCGATTTAGTTGAAAAAAAAAAAAAAAAAAACACCTCCAATTCCAAGTTTCCGTATTTTTTTTTTTCAAAATGACAGATCGTGGATGTCAACTAAAGAATCAATCGAACAGACTAATTCTTTATTTAGACTGGATGTGAATTTTGAACTTCGACCTTCGCCGACATTTGTATGATTTTTTGCTTGGCGACTCGAACGCTAAATTCAAGCTGTAGCTACGACGTTTAGATTGCCAACTAACCGTTTCACTTCTTGTTAATTGTAAGTGTCAACAAAATTGCAAGCTAACGCCGTTCGATATCAAATGGAACTTCCTGTTGGAGCTCAGTGGGGTGGCGAGCGATCCGGTCCGTTAATTTTCACTGAGTATGGAAGTTGTACTTAAAATAACATCGCTGAAATCTCTTTTTTGTAAATAAACAAACTTACGTACATTTCAAACAACCGAGACTAACAGTGAAGAAAGGTTGTGTTCAGTTGTATTAATCAAATCCTTTTATAAATAACATTTATGGTATACAGCTTATGCACGCGACTTTCAGTCTTGAGTTGGCCTTTTGTAAAGGTGTGCATAAATTGTTTACTGATGTCTGTTTGATAGCGTTTTTGAATGCATTTTATTCCTGTGAAAAAATATTTCTTGAATACGTTGTGCACGATATATGATCAATTTTTAGACTTAACCAAATTGAAAGAAGTTGCAGATGTCATTTAAAAGTGAGATGAATTTGGAAAAAGAGTAAGTGTCATATAATGTAGAATGCATTGTGAGAAAAGGAAAATTCGCTTGTTACCGGCAATTCCTCCTTCTCACACAAAGTTTGCCTTACCATATTTCTTCAGGACGTTGAAAAGCGGGATTATATGGTAATGGGTTAAAATTCGCAAAGACAATTTTGCATTTCAGTTGTTGTTATTTTGTGTACTTATTAATCATCGCTATTGGCAAATAAAATAATTTTTATTAATTATGCCAAATATCGGGTCACATTCCTTGTTAAACGCAATCAATGGAAATGCTGTAATACGGAAAAATGGCGACTTTCTAAGAATGGAAATCAATAGTCGAGTAAATTAACTGAACTATTGGGCATCATAGAGACATACATTTAGTAGGAACTGAACTATTGGGTATCATAGAGACATACATTTAGTAGGAACTGAACTATTGGGCATCATAGAGACATACATTTAGTAGGAACTGAACTATTGGGTATCATAGAGACATACATTTAGTAGGAACTGAACTATTGGGTATCATAGAGACATACATTTAGTAGGAACTGAACTATTGGGTATCATAGAGACATACATTTAGTAGGAACTGAACTATTGGGCATCATAGAGACATACATTTAGTAGGAACTGAACTATTGGGTATCATAGAGACATACATTTAGTAGGAACTGAACTATTGGGTATCATAGAGACATACATTTAGTAGGAACTGAACTATTGGGTATCATAGAGACATGCATTTAGTAGGAACTGAACATTGGATCAGGGCGCTGTCTGAATTCAGGAGTAATTTATTGGTGTAATTCCGGCTGTTGATTAACAAAAGAAGAAATCGGTCGCCTATTGATATTCAATGTTTTATTTTTTCATTGATATTTTATACAGGGTACCTTACCTTCGACAGCCTGTCAACCAATGATCATCGTTTGTTGAAGAATTTGACCAAAATCAAAACGGTGGAAAACAATGGTTAACAGTCCCGTCTCTCTATCTGTCCGTCTCTTCATTTTCTGTTTCTCCTCTTTCACCTCGATCTGCGTGGGTGTGTCACTCTATTTCTCTCTTACATAAACACATACACATGAAAGGAGAATAATATCAGGGGTCAACACTAACTTTGCTTCAGTAGGATCCCACAGGATTCCCTACCTTTTACCTCAGGGTTTCCTCCAGATAATCAGGGGTCCCTCCTTGAACTCATTCACATGCAATCCTGCCCCTCTAAGCCAAACTTGAGAAAAAAAAGCTTCCGGAAAACATTGTAAAAATGAAGAAATTGCTTGTTACAAGCAATTTCTTCATTATCCACATTTTTTTCTCTAAAAACAAGCAAACAAAAGATCAGCAGCATTAGTTGATACATTAAGATCTATAATACTGGAAAAATATTGAAGGATCCTGGTTGAATCCCTAGCCTGGCTTTGCTTGGGTCTCTTCCAATTTTTAGGAATCCTCGGGATCCCGGGACACTGTTAGCGTCGACCTTTAGAGTTGATTTAAGTAGTCCTCGTAACAGACAAGTAATATACATACACTGGACGTGTTAACTGGCAGTGTAGTCAAAAAAGGATGTTCAGTTTCAAATCAATGTCATTTATAGTCACAAAGACAACACAGGTTATCCTTTATATCATAGGTTTCTCACCAGTATACGTTATTTATTAGACGTTAGGGGAAAACGAGTTCGCCAGGCCGGGGAAGACAAACCAATGAAGTGACAATATAGCTGTTAGAAATATACTAAATAGAATTATCAACAGGTTAATTTTGCTTTAAAAAATTCATTAAGTGTTTTGGAGAGTTGTAAAAGAGTCCGGAAGCGCTTGTTCTGTTTACGCCTTTCAGCGCCCTTTTCGTAATTGATTAACCGAGCTCTAGGTAAATACTCATTAAACTGTGTTAGTTTTAGCAGACTTTGAGTATTTTCGATTACAAATTAATCGTGCCACTCAATGAACTTTGTTGTATCGTAATTATAACTCAAGCTCTCGCTATGAAATATTGCCCATTTGTTAAGAGTCATTATTCAACTCTCTTTATTTTTGCATCAACTAATATCGACACTGAACTAAGCACTGAAAACAGTTTAGCGTTGTTGTCCACTGACAGCACTTGTTAATTATTACAAGGTTTACTTTTAAAACAGTGAAAAATCGAGAAGTTAATGTCTATAGTTAGCACTTTCCTGTTTAACAATATTTTAGATCTGTCCTAAAGGTTTTGCAGACTAAATTTTAAGTGGATAAAATATGAAAATAACCATTCAATAGGGTAGAAAATATTGTTAAGATAAGAGAAGAAATTGCTTGTAACAAGCAATATCTTCTTTTTCTTCAATGTTATCTCTATTATAAAATCACAGGGACGTAAAAACCAGTGATTGAACAGGAAAGGGTTAATAAGATATGCATAGTAGTCCAGGTCATCGTAGAAAGTGAGTGTGTCTATTCAGTTTAGACCCACTGGACCTTTGACCAAATACTGCTTCTAAATTGATCTATATTACTGTTTTAGCCCTCCCTTGCACAAACCCTCTTTTTACACCCCCAAAAAGCTTAGGAAAATATTGTCGAAATCGAAGACATCGCTTGATCAAATATCTGCATTATCTTTAAAATTTCATCTTTTTGAAATAATCGTCGATAACCTCTTTGGACTAGTCTAAAATTTTGTCGTTTGGGGGTTTAGGACCATCGGATGTTTTGATCCTGACATACATGCGGAGTGGTTCGTCGTTTATCGGTAAAATACTGGGATTTCGACATGACAGTTTTTATTGGTATGAACCCCTGCACAAGACTCATCTATTTGAATACTTCACAAAAGATGGTGTGTTGTGTGGTTATGGAAAACCAGGCTGTATGACAGTGTAAGTCTACAGAATTCAAGGCCCAGAATTTAATTTTTAGTTACGTCTATCAAAAACTGGCATTCTGATTGGTCGAACAAAAATATCCATACCACCATGAACAAATTTTGAGCACGCAGCTATTTTGTATGCTTCCGCACAAAATAGTTCCATACAAAAAAGTATCAAAATTTGTAAAGTTTTGCTTTTTTCGCTCGATGCTATTGAAGTGTAAAGATCTAAGTTAAGATCTAACGAAGAGACTGTTGTTTGTTTTCATGGAGGTATAAACCGAAAAACCTAATCGCACTTATTTATGAATCCACTTCGCGTATTCATACAATTCATAGAGTGTGATTAGTTTTTCGGTTCATACATTCATGAAAACAAAAAATAGTCTCTTCATCTCTTAATTGAGAAACACTGACGAAATTGAAGAAATTGCTTGTTACAAGCAATTTCTTCATTATCCACAATGTTTTCTACCTTGAATGACAAAGAACTTTAAATTTCAAATAAAATTGTCGTCTGCAACATATTTGATAATGTACAGGTGTAAAATTGTGTCCTCTTGTAATGGGGTTAAACATCCTTAACATTTTAAAATATGCTTTTTAAATTGAAACAGTATTCGATCTTTGACAACCAATAAGGATGCAAATTTCAAGAAAATGCAGAGCCTGTTCAATGCTTAAAAGTAACACAAACAAGATGTGTTTGAGAAACGCAATGCCTCCGCAACAGGATTAAACGTTTGACCTTGGTATGTGACCTTGGCCTTATCACATAACCTTGACCTTGGCATGAGGAATTGCGTATTATGGAGATGTATCATCATGCCAAATATGAGTATTTTGAATAGGCTGGTAGTAATTGGCAATGTTAAGTTTTTTGGTTAAGTTTTGTGCAGACAGAAGGACAGACGGACAACGGTAAAACAATATGACCCCGATCTTTCGATGCGGGGTTAGGAAAAGCAGTTTCATATTTTCTTACTATGCTTTACTTAGGTGTGTATCTAGATATATATCCTAAACCTTATGCAGTAAAGGAAAATTGCTTGTCTCAATATTTTTGAAATCTTACTTAATTATGGCAAAATAAATGTCCTACCAATATCGCCAGAGCAATTTTTAAACCGTATATTATATCTATACTATCCATTCGAAAGGCAGCCCCTCTAGAATAGCCCTTTCATTAATACACATACATTATTAAAGTCTCTAAAAACTAAGGCCCAGATAGAGTATATATCGTTGTGAAACAAGCAATTTATCCTTTTCTCACAATGTCTCTTTAATGCGATTCTTCAAGGGCGTAAAAAAGCTTGATTGTCAGGGAATGGGTTAAGCTTCTACTGAATCGAAGACGGTTTAAAAAGATATAAAGACTTTCTCTTTTGTTTCTTATTGGTGATAGTTCTGAATAAGTATTGCTGATAAAATATTGTTCAAGTTTATTTAATAATATCTTAATTATCTGTGTACTGTCATAGGAAAAAGATAAACTAGTAAAAGTAAAATAAGTATTGATCTTGAAAGCTAGTAAGACTGCGTTCAAGTATACTTGGTTTAGCTTGGTTTTCAATAGTATTTCAGTTAAGTCGCAATTGGTAGGTACACCCAACCATTGCCTCCTGTCATTTTTCACACCAGTAACATGTTCAACTGCAACAAAAAATTTTGGACATTACATATGTAGCTGCTCAAGATTACGGGTTCGTGCCATATCAATTAACAAAACCAATTTTCTGTCGGATGAGATGTTAAACCGAGGCCCCGTGTGACGATGCTATCCATCGAGTAGGTTAAAGAACCAGGCGGAGCTCTCAGCAGTTTCGTCCTGTACCCTTGCACTATCTCCGGTAACAACTTACCGTCTTCTGGGGGCGTCGCCCATATGGGCATATGGTACGGTAGCGACGATAAATAAACGGAAATACACACACATGTAGCTGCTTCGCCAACTTAACAGGCAAATTACTTATCGTATTTCGGTGTAAGACAAATGACGTGTGTAACGATGGCATTTTGCCGAACTTGTGATCGTGCTCAGGACTCTAGAATAGAAACCGTCCTATATTACATATTCAACAAACCAGGCTAGGCGAGACGTTATACTCAAATACGATTATCAATATGAAAGATGCCATTGTCTATACCGAAATGGGCATATCACTCTGTCAGTATTTTACCGTCTATTACTATTTACCTGTCTGTCAGTATATTACCCTTAATTTCAGATCCAATGATTCTTCCTCCTCCTTGTACAACGCCTTACGATTCTTGTTGGATATTTACAGTTGTCGATCCTTAGAGAAACATTATGATAGATTCGCCATTCACAAAGGTTTTCCTACCATTTATTCAGGTATCATTATTTGTGACCAACCGCGATAAAAAGATTCATTTGTGAAGAAGGAAATGTGTTTTAGATTGCACAGGCTTATCAAATGAATAATAATGATAATAACCATAAAACACTGTTCGATTTTCTATTTTACTGTATATTCTAGGTATTGTCGTCGTCAATCACAAATCGAATAAACCCACCAAATCTTCATTTTGACCAAAAGTGAACGTTGACCTCCGACATTAGGTGTGAAGAAAAAGTTATACATTGCCAAAAACTGGCAGTTTTACTATATTTTTAATTAAAGAAAATCGGACAGGAGTGAAACCACATGACACTTAGCGAATTTAGGTCCTCAAGTTATCTACTTCCTGTTTAAGGACTTAGTTGCCTGGCATAATGATTTATTTTTATCCCATTTTCTCGGCAATCAGAAAAGTCCTGCAAAAGAATATGTCCTTTAGGGAGAGTTTCAGTTTCAATGTAGTATACTTTGTAGTGCAACCGGAGTTATATTCTGTTCGTTTTGAGTCACAGATTTCTTGTTTGAGATATTTCATGGAAACAAACTGACGTCAGTTCTTTTATTTTTTGCAGGACCTATTAACAGTACAGTTAAAGATTGTTGGTTCTTCAATCAAAGACAGTGCTACGAAAATGTGACAAAAACGTGTACGAAGTCGAAACAGAGAGTAACTAAAGTTCTTCGAATTGATCCCGCTCACACTCAGTATCTCCTAGAGAAACACAAGAACCTGAAAGTGATACAGATATTTCGGGATCCTCGGGCAGTCGTGTACAGTAGAACCACACAGTGGTGGTTTTACGGCTATGTGAAGGGTATGACACCATACACAGATATACCAATATTGTGTAGAAGGATGGAAAGGGATATTATTGAAGGTGATAAACTCTCTAAAATATATCCAAACAGATTTAAAATTATACAATATGAAGATTTTGCTGATCCGATCAAAACTGCATCGGTGTTGTATAACTTTCTGAACATGCAAATGACCGACCACGAAAAACGTTTATTAGAGACGTTAACAGATGCGGACAATGGATTTCACCCTGATTCATTCCGGTATAAATTAGATTCGAATGTTATTGAGGCTACAAACAAACATTGTCGTGGCGTATTCATTAAACTTGGGTTAAGGGTGTTTGCAACAAAAGAACAATTAAATGATTCTAGTTTGAACATTATTGTAGATAAGCTTCCGTATAAAATGGACTAATTAAATGACGGAATGTCAAAATTAGCAGATCGTTTTTAGTGTTATTGCGTTGGATAATTGTTCATTAACCAATACCCTGGATAATTGTTTATTAACCAAAACCCTGGATAATTGTTTATTAACCAATACCCTGGATAATTGTTCATTAACCAATACCCTGGATAATTGTTTATTAACCAATACCCTGGATAATTGTTCATTAACCAATACCCTGGATAATTGTTTATTAACCAATACCCTGGATAACTGTTCATTAACCAATACCCTGGATAATTGTTCATTAACCAATACCCTGGATAATTGTTTATTAACCAATACCCTGGATAATTGTTCATTAACCAATACCCTGGATAATTGTTCATTAACCAAAACCCTGGATAATTGTTCATTAACCAATACCCTGGATAATTGTTCATTAACCAATACCCTGGATAATTGTTCATTAACCAGTACCCTGGATAATTGTTCATTAACCAATACCCTATATAATTGTTCATTAACCAATAACCACACAATGATGCTTTTTGACTAACTTATGGAAAAAATATTCGGAAATGATTGCGTAAAATGAAGAAATTGCTGGTAATAAACAATTTCTCCATTTCCCGCTAAGTTTTCTAATGAGAAAGTGAAAAAATCTAAAATATCATAAACTTAGTATTATCATCTGCATCTCCTTTTAATTTGTACAAGTCTTTAATTTTGCCCTTCGGTAATATGTTAACAAATCAAAAGACTGGAGGAATATTTATACGACCACATACGGCTTACTTGTCATAGCTATAAACATAATCAAAATGGAATCATACACTTTCACTATTATTGCCAATAATATGCTGAAATTCGTCAATATTGCCCAGGTTCTGTTCATTGACAATATAATTGAATTGTATATTGATTTAATGATCGATTGTTTTTGTAAATAAAATTGAAAGTGAGTGGGCCCCCTTTAACTGATATTATTTATAACTGTTGGTTCCTTCAATTACAATATTAGAAAGGCTTCAAAACTTGCGTAAAATGTAACTCTGAATTACAGACTAAACACTTGTCATGCTGAACCCTGATTATTCCTATTTTGGCAAGAGATGTAGACAAGATCAGCCTGCACACAAGTGCAGTCTGATCTTAGTCTACACCCCTGCGTTTTCTTTTCAAACCAGAGTTGTTTATGGTATTAGTCTTCAAAATATGTATTGATTATTTACTAGTACCACCAGTTGCTCTTGGCCCTTTGGTTTTAATGAATATCTGAAAATATTTTATTCAGTATGACAAGGGTTATAAACAGCAAACATCGCATGTATATGATTTTTGGAAACTGTTGAACTAATCGAACATCGTGATTATAACTGAATCTTTTTTAGAAATACATCAGTATTGCCAATCTTGCATCTTATGAAAACTGGATATGTTGACATTGGCACTGCTTAACCCTTTCCCGTACAAAACAGTACCGGGTTAGAGGAACGTTGGCTGCCTTCTTGAAATGTGACAATGTATTGAAAAAAAGTCTCTACTGCAGATCCAGTGTGATATCCTATTTACTACCCATTTATGTTATGTTGCAATAAAATAAATTTCATCCACCCGGTGCTTTACACAGCAATCGAAGTAATAGTAGATACTAAATATATTTAGTTTATTTTTCCTTTTCTCTGCTTAATTATGCTATGTTCTTATGGATAACTTTACAGAGAAATATATTTTTCATTATGACATTTAAGGATTATTCTCGATATATTGGTTGTTCAAAAGTGTTTGAAGGTGAAACTGAATATCAACTAGTCCTTTGTTATGTTTTCAAGTTTGTTGAGCACCTAACAGTTTTCTTATGTACAGTGCCGAGTACTAATAAGCCTGTTATTCTGTGATGTTTTGAAGTAAAATGATTTGTAGACATTTCGGGTTATGATTGCGTGCACTTAACAAATATTTAACTGTTATTTTCGACTAGCGGAATAAAACAAGAAATACCGAAGACAATAAGTCAAACGCGTTATTAGTCACGGTCCGCCAGGTCAAGAAATTTTACTATAACTACAGCTTAAATCTTGCTTTAATAACGAGATACCTGCGATTCATTATCTTCTACCTTTATGAAATTTTGTCTGCATTACTTTCATTTTCCTTATTTATGAAATAATTCTTTTTAGTAGGGTTTCATTGTTAAAAGTGCATTGTGGGGAATATGCATAAGAATGTCCAATGGGGTATTATTAAACGATAAAACCCTGAAGAAATAAAACGTTTCAATTGTAACACGAACTCTGCTAGAGTTCTTTATGTTAAAAATTGAGAGACGTTTCCGTTTTCTTTTTCCATTGAAGTTTGGGTAGAAAAATTGCATTTTATTTTGCGAAAACGGTATCTGAGCACATTTAAATCCTTCAACTTGGTTCTTTGTTACGCATTGTATTATAATCTTTGTATAGGTAGAAGTAGGAGTAATAGTAGTTGAAGTAATTGAAGCTGTAGTAGTTATGGAAGAAGTAATAGAAGTTGTAGAAGTATCAGTTGTAGTATCAGTTGTAGTAGCAGTAGTAGCAGTAGTAGCTGTAGTGGTAGAAGTGGAGGTAGTAGAAAGTATAAGTTGCAGTTGTAGGAGAAGTCATAGTTTTAGTAGAAGTTGTTGCAGTAGAAGTTATTATAGTAGAAGTTGTAGTAGTTTTAAATAGAAGTTGTAGTAGTTGTAGTAGTAGATTATAGTAGTTGTAGTAGAAGTTGTTGTAGTAGTAATAGAAGAAGAAGTAGTTATAATAGTAGTAGTAGTAGTATTTTTTTATTATTTTTGCCTGAAAGTAGATGCTCCCATCAGTCCTCTGCTACTTTATGCTTTGCTCTTGATTTCAAATTATCACAGCATATATCCAGTAGTTTCTCTTTTGTTGGAGTTATTTTTTGTATGAGTTGAAATTCTAAGTAATATCGTCTCAGACTGCCTTTTTCCAGACACTGCTTTAAAGTATATATCTTTACAGACAACACCAACTGATTCTCTATCCGTAAACAACTTCATTTCGACATCTTTCAGAGTATGGTAAATATCGAGCGTTATGAATCTTTTATGGTGAGATACTCTTTTTTCCCTCGAGAGAGTGGAGGACAGTTAACGACTCGGAATACCAATCAGTCTCTCGAGTAGGCCTAATTGGAGTACTCCTCAAGAGTTCCTGAAGATTTGCTTTTCAAGTTCGAGTAGAGGTTAAATGAAGGAATATACATTGTATTGGAATTGAGCTACAAGTCTTAAGTAGCGCTTTTCTACATATTCATTTACAAAAAATGTTCATTTTGTTTTAAGTATAGCAATAATATGTATGAGGAGGCTCAAAATATAAACGAGCTTACTCTGATTAACTCCCGGAGAACAACACTTAACGACTTCTGTCATGTTACAAGGAGACGTGTTTCTATACGACAGTTAGTTATAGCTTGACAACGTTTCTGTCTTACTCAAACTTATTGCCCAATCGCTGGCCCCGCCGCTCACTCCGTTGGCCTCGCCCATTGCCTCCTACAGGAAGTTTCACTTTGGATTTATTTTGCAATATTTTGGCTAGAAGTATGTAACAAAATGGACGACCTAATCATCGTAACTTCAGATTTCATAAGCTGTAATTACGACGTTTAAGTCGTCACACCAACAAAATCCTTCATATATATGGCGCCCAATGTCTGAATTCAAACCTCACTCCCGTTCTAAATGAATAATTTGATTGGTCGATATTTTCTTTGATTGACAACCTCGATTGACCAAACACAACTTCTGAGTGAAGTTAAATACAAACTATAAAAAAAAAAAAAAAAAAAAAAAAAAAAAAATAGGGAAGATGGAAACGGCGGGCTGAACCAACCACCATTTTAAAGCAGTTGTTGGGGATAGGGGCATGTTTCAAAGACAGGTCACTCGTGCTCTTCTATTTATGATATCTATGAACAGCAATCCAACATGAGGCATTACCTAGTTGACCACTACCAAGTTTGCTCATATCATGACCCCCTGAATCAAATTGGCCCCGCCCAAGAGATCAGTTACTTTAATATAGAATTTAGAAACGTTTTAAAATCTCCTCCAGAACCACATGTGCAAAAACTAGAGCTTAGATATTTTGTATGTATCAATTCCTACTAGACCTAAGTTTGTCGAAATATGATCCCCGGGGTCATACTGGTCCCCGTCGAGTGGCTCTAGTGCCGCCCTATGGGTCAATTTACTCACATCTTTTTACTTTCACCTAGATAGAGTTATAAAGAAAATCATCTTTTAATTTCTTGTTTCAGTAGCAAACCATCTTTATAAACTGATGGCCGCCGCCATAGCGCAGTCGGTAGCGCGCCAGACTCCTAATCTTCAATCATGGGTGTCATGGGTTCGATCCCCGGCGGCGGCAAATATTCTTTCCGACAATTGTCTCTCACCAATGGGTGGATAATCGTAAACCTAAGTGAGATAGCAGCTGGAGGCTAGGAAAGGATGTAGTGGTAGTACTGGTCTGAGAAATACCAGGAATCCATTGTTGGGTGCTCCAGCCGCCGCGATATGACTGAAATACTGTTAAAAGCGGCGTTAAATCCCATTCAATCAATTATAAACTGATGGTTTTCTTAGCAAGCAATAACTTCGTTAGCAACCATTAACTTCTTTAGCTACCAAATTATTTCCATATTAACATAGAGACTTTTCACCTCTGGGATTTCAGATCCCAGTCTGGGGAAATAGAATCTTTCATGTGAGGGAGCCATGCAGCTACTTAAAACACGTTTTTAGTGTTTAGTTACAAGCATTTTTGTCTCGTCATGTTGGACTGACAGCATCAGAAACATTTGATTCACCACCATGTTACTAGTGAACCCTGCCTTTGGAATCAAATAAAAGACACTCAAGTGAGCGATAAAGGGTCATCATACCTCTCTTGTATTTTCAAATCATTAGTTCCTAAATCTTTTTTCTACTAAGGTAAGTACAAATATTTGTAATTAATTCCAATCCCCTGAAAGTTGACGTATATCAATGACAGACCAAATATAACTGCTATTCTCTGACCGGTGTCAATGAAAGTTCACTAGTTGTATTTACGATATATTCAATATAAATAAGTGAATATCCCTTATTAAATATCAATCTTTCGAGATTTGAACCCGGGGCCTATCAGTCTAAGTGCTGTGTCAGGTGGCTGTGTACCTCAAGATAGTAAGAACAAACCTTATACTTTATCATCTCGACAATAGACGAATTGTTGGTCGAACCAACAGACTTGACAGTACGGTTTGTGGGAGAATTCCAACGGCATTAATCGGGTGAAAAATATATAAGCATTTCATCGTCTGAAATAGGTATTTAAAATACGGAACCCCTAAGGTAACAGATAGATAGATAGATAATGTATCGTACTTCTACTTTTTGCAGACGATATGGTTATTTTGAGTGACACCCCTTGCGGCTTACAGTCCTGTCTAGATAAATTATATGATTATTGCTCGCTGTGGGGATTAGAGGTGAATACTATTAAGTCTAAAATAGTGGTTTTTAGAAAAAGGGGCGGACTTAGAGACAATGAGTATTGGTCATATAATGGTTCAAACATTGAAATTGTCAATGATTTTAATTATCTTGGTACATTATTTAATTATACTGGTTCCTTTACCACTAACAATAAAACGTTAGCGGGAAAAGGATTAATAGCCATGAATGTTCTAATAAGTAAAACTCGAACTTTTAAATTTCAGACAACTACACTATTGCACTTATTTGACGCATTTGTTGGCTCGATTTTGTTTTTTTCATGTGAAATTTCCGGTTTTAATAAATTGAAGGAAATTGTAAGAATTCATTTAAAATATTTGAAAAAAATATTAGGTGTTAAAGCACCTACTTGCAATTACGCTGTGTATCATGAAACGGGTAGACATCCTTTGTATATTAATAAGTATTCCAGGATTATTAAATATTGGGGAAAGGTATTGTTTTCCGATAACGTACTAATCAATACAGTATATCGATCACTAGACGATAGTGCTCGGCATGGCTGTATTAATTGGTGCAGTAACATTAAAGATTTATTGTACAGACATGGATACGGATACGTCTGGGAAGATCCTTATTGTGTCAACCATAGAAACTTTCATAAAATCTTCAAATCAAGATTGATTGACGATTTTCAGCAGAATTTATATGGTTACCTTAATAATAGTACTGTATTGCTTACTTATACATTTTTGAAATCTCACAATGGCATTGATAAGTATTTGAATTTGTCACCTTATAAATGGTTTACTCACATTGCTAAATTACGGCTTTCGTCACATTGTCTTAGAATAGAATTAGGAAGACATGGAATCAATAGAATAGAAAGAAATCAAAGAGTATATCAAGTGTGCAACGCAAATGAAATAGAAGACGAGTTTCGTTTTCTTTTCATTTGTGATGCATACACTGACTTACGCAGAAATTATCTCAAAAGAAAATATTATACTCGACCAAATATGCACAAGCTTATATTACTGTTTAATAACTCAAGTAAAAACATGTTAATTGATTTGGCAAAGTTTATAAAAGAGGCTTTCATCCGAAGAAATGGTATTTTGAATGATATACAGACTGTATAATTACATCATATACAGCTCCATAATATCTTATTTGTCATCTGCTTCTCTTCCATATACATCGTACTGTATTTGTTGTATTTTTCTTGGCTTATTTGATCACGTGTTGCTTTTGTTTGTTCATACTTATTGTTGTTTGACAAGAAACTGTAAAGTTTACGTCAATAAAATTATCTATCTATCTATCTATCCTAAAGTAACACTTCAGCCTTTTTGAATATACAAACGATCCAATTTTTCATTATTACGGAATACTTTAAAGATCATTTTGTAACTAATACTATTTCGTAAAAACGAAATAATCTTTAGTGTTTAAATTTACTTTACATCTTCAATCATTAGTAGATATCTCAAACAGCAATTACTAGTCCGAATTATATACACATTCGAGAGCACTGCGTTACTATTGCATTATGATTTTAACCGCCTTTCTAAGTCTTATGCCTGTTATGACGGCTTAATGTCTTTTAACCATTAACTTCATAGTAAAATTCTAGATTGGCCCAATTCCAGCAACAACAACAACAACAACAAACATACAGACAACTATTTTAAGTTAATTGAATTACATCTTTTGTCTTTTAAAATAATACAAATTGTGGATAATGAAGGAATTGCTTGTTACAAGCGATTTCATCATTATCCACAATGTTTTCCAAAGTTTTTTCTTGTTTGGCATTAAAAGTGGGATTGTGTGAAAATGGATTGAGTAACCACGATATACACGAATGCAGACGAACTAGATTATTTAACCAGGTACACTTGGTCGGGTGATATGCACAATCACATTATATTAGAACTTATTAAAATTGCCCCAATCAAACAAGGACCAATCGCTGGCCCCAACCACTTACTCAATTCTCCACGCCCATCAAATCAGACAGGAAGCCCCACTGTGATCTTAAACGGCGTAATTTTGTAAAATTTATGGCAAGTAGCATGTAACAAAAAGGTAGATTAGTTGGTTGCCGAACTAACTGTCGTAAATAAAGCTTGAAAAGGCTGAAGTTACGACGTTTAAGTCGCCAAACAACAAAAAGGCAAACAAAAATGGCGGCCAATGTTAAAGTTTAAAACTCATTTCTGGTCTAAATGAATGATTTCATTGGTCGACGGTTTATTTGATTTACAGCCGCGATTGGTCAATTCTAACGAGTACCCGGAACAAAGGAATGAAATGATATCTAACTTAAAGTAACTATTTTCATAGTTTTAGAATGTGGTCGCTTAATGGCAATATTCTCTAAATTGAGTCGGTCGCTAAGGCAAGAGTAACTGTATTCATTTATTCTAATTACATTGTGGTGAAAGAAGTGAGCTCATACATTCCACCTCTACCTACAATTGGCCAATCGCGGCTGTCAGTCAAATAACCAGTCGGCCAATGAAATCATTAATTTAGATTGATGGTAAACTTTTCGACTCCAACATTGGCGCCATTTATTTGGTCTAAACATATTTTATTTGTATATATCAGACATGTGCATATTCATCATGTAAAAAGGATTAGAACGGATGCATAGATTATAAAGTTCCTCTCCTTGCAGTTTATTCAAGATGTATTCAATTTTAATAAGCAATTAATAGGATGTAAATAGGAATACAATTCAATCAAAGTACTAAAAGTACTGTAAGCTAGCAAAGCATTGTTTTGTAACTTTCTTTTTCAAACGTTAGCATGATGAAGAAACGAGTTTAAAGTAACCAAGGAGTTAACCTATTCCCACACAATCCCCCCCCCCCCTTTTTACGCCCATAAGAAAATAGTTGTGGAAAACAATGTTGAAAATGAAGAGATTGCTTATTACTTTTTGTTACTTTTTGTTACAATTTCTTCATTTTCCACTTTGATTTCTACATTGAGAGATAAATATTTTAGAATTATCAACAATTTGAAATTGTCGTCTGCAACTCTTTTATGGACTCTGATCAATATCATTTTTAACACGATGTGCTCAAGTGAGCGAAAAATACCTAGGAGATGAAGTTGCAGGCAGAGTTTACAATATTCCTTAAATACATAAGAACTACTTTTTATGGCAAAGGCATTCTCGGGATTTAGTGGTTTAGCCTCCAGTGGCAGTTTGCACTCGTCGAACTTTGAGAAGACTTCAGAATTTTTGTTAACTTAAGCTATCAAAGCTGACGCTTTGCTAGCTAATAAAAAGATATTCAATGATCGTATTTAAATTTTGGGATGAGAGGTGCTCTTAAAGTGTTAAAGAAAAGTTAATATCTCTAAAACTATATCTCTATAAATAAAAAAAATCAAAACTATGGAGTACTAAATGAAGCTAACAAAGTTAGGGTTAGAGGTAATTAGATATGTAAAACGAACCTCATGAAAAATAACTGCGTTTTCTTGGTGTGATAAGTCGATTTTTCTATTTAGTAACGTATCAGTACCAATATTGCCATACCCCAAAAGAGCGTTTAGAAGCCTATTTCTAATCATAATATAATAAGCACATTCATAAAAGTATGCTCTGTCGTCTCAATTCCACCACAAATACAAATGGGGGGGGGGGTCAACATTATTTTCCATGAACAAGTGGTGGTAAAGAGAGCTACATTTATTTCTGATTCGCGCATGGGTGACCCGAAGCTTCTTTTCTCCAATAAAGTACAACTTGTTAGGAATAGGCTTCTTAATATCAAGATGATTCTTGAAGATTGATAGTGATTTTTTTCCTTATTTCAATGGACAATTCGTTTCAGTCTATGACTGAGGGAAGAAATGATCTTTTGAATAGCTCTGTTCGGCATCTAGGAATCTATGATTTCGTGACCCGCACAGGCTGTAAGAGGATATACTTCCTAAACTTTCGGATACTAAAGAAATTAAATAAGTCGGACTTATTCCTTTTACCATCTTAAAATATAGTATAAGCTTATGATTACGCCTTCTACTTTCAAGAGATTCCCACCCTGATTCCACATGAAGACCCGTGATAGATACCAATTTAGTACAACCAGTTACTATTCTGACACATTCAGTTTGGATTATATTTAGTTGATCCTTCAGGTGATTTATACAATTAACCAATACAACATCTGCATATTCAATAATAGGACGAATAAAGGCAAAATAAACAGTCCAAGGCGATTTCCGATCTAAACGGGTTTTTAGCCTGAGATTGCGTAAGCAGTCTGAGGCTAACGTTACTATGCTAAAAAATAAAAACCCATGCAGAGTTTAATGTGAAAACATAATGTAAAAACATCTACCGCAATCAATGTGATCTTCCGTCGCTTGAAAAGTAGATCGGATCTGACCATAAACTAATACGCCAGATTGCGGCGAGAAGGACGAAGGCCAAAACCATAAGGCGTAGAGCCTTGATAATTGGTATGTATCAATGTCTTTTGAGCCTCTACCAAAATATTTCAAAGAATAACTGTACACTGAAAATCAACCCTTTTCTGTGCTATCCCGGATTTTACAAAGGAAATCTTTAAAATCTTCTCCTCCAAAACCATTAGGCCTAAAGCTTTGATATTTGGTAAGTATAATCACCTTGTGACCCTCTACCAAAATACTGTAAATCGGGTTTTATTAGCGAGGGTTTTATATTAGCCAATTTTCAAAAGGCAACGAGCTCGTAATTTAAAAATCTCGTTTTAATTGGACTACTTTGTCAAAAAATACTTAGAGGTCCGAAGTGAGCTTGGGACAACGGAGATCAAATAACAAAATAT
Source organism: Fragum fragum (assembly GCA_946902895.1). NCBI lineage: Eukaryota > Metazoa > Mollusca > Bivalvia > Cardiida > Cardiidae > Fragum > Fragum fragum. The sequence continues at coordinate 87,650,352 of OX336365.1, forward strand.
TTACCTTTTTCCGCATCACCCCACTTTACTTCATTAGAATGAGGATTATCATCTTCTCGGAGTAAACAAAAATGAAAAATAAATCAGATTTGAAAAAAGGACGAATCTTAAGCAATCCATAAAATGTTATAACCTGCCAAATAGGTCAACTTGGTGTATTGAATACAGTTATACAAACATAACAATGGATGAGGTGATAAAATTCTAGGCGCCGATAAATAGACAACAAAGAGCTAAAAAGTTGTAACTGACTCTTTATTGCATATACTCTAAGAACCTTTCAACAAATTGAAAGCAGACCATGCGAAATAAATCAATTAAAAACTGTTTTGACAGGGAATATATTCATTTCCCCTAAGACAGTTTGGTAAGACTATAATTGTATTGATAATTTGATGGGCTTGTGCTATAAGGTATAAATACTATACTTTAAACCTCTTTTCAGCTCTTTCAAAATTGAATTAAACTTTAATGCATTGTTTGCAATCTTTGAACAGCTTCAGAAGAGAAAACTTTATACTATGAAAATAGAGAATAGGTAATTGTTCTTAAAATGAATTGCTAGTTATCATTCTAATCATAGGTCAGAATCAAATTGGTATGTAATCTTTTATTAATTTTTCTTCACCTGTGTATTCCTGGAGATACTTACGAAAATTGCTGAAGTACAATATGGCCGGTGGCGAATTCGTGAATCACTAATAAATCTTCGGGTCCTGCTCACGCGCAAATAAGAAAATGCGAAAATTACCCGATTTACAGTACTTCAAAGAATAACTATGACATCAAAATTAGCCCTTTTCTGTGCGAACCTTGATTTTACAAAGGAATGAAGAATGAAATCTTTGAAATTCTTCTCCCAAACCATAAGGAGCAGAGATTTGATTTATGGTATGTTTCAATGTTTATTTACCTTCTACCAAAATCCTTCAAAGAACTAGTGATTTCTGAAAATTAGCCCTTTTCTGTGCAATCCATGATTTTACAAAGGAACAAAGAAGGAATCATTGAATCTCTTCTTCTCCCAAACCATAAGGCCTAGAGCTTTGATATTTGGTATGTATTAACGTTATCTGGCTCAAGCTGTGTTTGTTATACAAAAAAGGACTTCAAATTGCAGATGCCACATGTGAGCAATTTAGGAATTCAGAGTGAATTTGAAGTTGTAAAAAATTGATCTATAACTGCTGGTCATTAACCCATTCCCACATAGCCAATTTTAGACTGGTCCAAATTGAAAGAAGCTGCAGACGACAATTTCAAGTTGATGGAATTTAATTTTTTTTATTCTCTTTAGATAGAAAACATTGTGGATAATGAAGAAATTAATTTTCAACAATGTTTTCTAAATCATTTTTCTAGAGGGGCTCCCAAAAGCGTTCCTGTGTTGGAAAGGGTTAATTGGTGTTTTGTTGCTTTAATTTGCCAAAGAACAATGGATTAATCAATTTTGAATAGGTATTGATATTGGTGTTAATTTTTTCAACTTCTGTGGAAAAAACAGGCAACTTTAGAAATTTATGATCAGATATCTTCAGGGAGAATTTTCATTTAGTTATAATATCTTTAGTAACTTATATGGCCTCTGACTTTTAGGCATGTCTGAATAAACAGAGGCTAAGGAAACTTTGATATTTCAATTTTGACCAACCTGAAATCTTGTTGCCTAAGCTTTCAACATCTCATGCCTTTTAAATGCCCCCCACCCCCATGGTGGATGTATATTGGTACCATGTGCTCCGTCTGTCTGCCCATTGATACGGCCAAATGTCCATCTGGAAGGCATTCCATCCGTCTGTCGACATCTACATTTATGAACAAGTTTGACTGAATTTTCTATGGATTGTTTGCAGTCACCTGACCATACACAAATTGTCAGGGTTTTGCCATTTCAGACTGCATCAGAGAAAAAGGGGGCTTGATGCAAACTTTCTTTTTAACTCCTCCTCCATTTCTGGACAGATTTGCATGAAATGTTTACAGAATGTTTATAGTCACTTAAACTTTGGCATTTTATTGGGTTTTTACCTTTCTAGGCTGCTTCAAAGGAAAAGGCACCTTTAGCCCATTACAAGACAGCGAAATTTTAGACTGGTCCAAATTTAAAGGAGTAGCAGACAACAATCTGAAATTTACAAAAATTTAGATTTTTTTATCTTTTGGGGCAGAAGGCATTTTGTAAAATGAAGAAATTGCTTGTTGCAAGTAATTTCTTCCTTTTACACAATGTTTTACCAATTGTTTTTCCTGACGGGCGTCGAAAAGTGACGCTGTGTGGGAAATCGGGTAAGTGATGGCATATATTGTTACTATGGGACTCTTGCTGAATTTGGATCATCCTACAATTTTGATGCCAAGGCTTACAATATCTCTTGCTTGTTTTCAGGAATCTATGATGCTGATTCTGTACAATCTGACACAAGTTTAGGTTACCTTGGCCTTGACTCTTTGATGGGTGTGGAGGTCAAACAGACCCTAGAAAGGTCACTTGATATTAACCTGAGTATGAAGGAAATTCGTCTACTGACTGTCAACTCTCTGAGAAAACTGTCAAAAAGAGAGACTGAAAAAATGAATATAGAATCAGTCAACCTGGTTGACAGTAATATGTCCTTGATGATGGAGATCATGCCAACAGAAATACTTGTATCACTGAACAACAACAACAATCCTGATACAAAACCACTATATATTATACATCCTATAGAAGGTGAGAAAAGAATGTTTTGATATTTATTGTTGAATGTCAACCCTTTACCTGATGAGGAAGTATTCAACTAGATTATTGACCCATTCCTACATAATTATTTGCACTTTTGTACTCCCCACAAGAAAAAGGTTCCTGAAAACACTGAGGAAAATAAAGAAACTGCTTGTTACAAGCACTTACAAGCACTTACTTCATTTCTCACAATGTTTTATACCAAAAAAGACAGTGATATTTTAATTTCCATCAACTTTGAATTATCTGCTACTCCTTTCAATTTGGACCAGTCTAAACTTTTGTTGTGTGGGAGTAGTGGACAAGAAGTAGATAGTGCTTTACCCAGGCCACTGAAATAAAACAGCTTAGTATTGGTAAATATACAGACACATAGTACAGTGTTGCCCTTTGAACTCTGACATTGGTCAACATGTATGTGAAGCTTTTTGGTTGGCTTAGGGGCTCAAATGTCTTATTCAAGCTGCAGTTATGATGTGTTTGTTGCCAACCAACCATTTCACTATTTAACTCATAGTGAGATTTTGTCTGGTATGTCATCCATAGTGTGCCATCAATATCCTCCTAAACAATTGGGCCAAGTTCAACCAAATTTAATAACATTGTTCCTTGGGTGCCCTCTTTGAAAACAGCTTAAAAAATGTTAAAAATTCTGGTTACCATGGAGATAAAAGTGAAATGTTGAAACAATCCTTAAACAAGAGGCCCATGAGGGCCTGAGACGCTCTACTGGTTATCAAGTTTTCCGTTAAAGAAATCTGATATTTAAGGAAGTTAATTGCTCAAAGAAGAATGCATAAAGAAAAAAAAAGGGGCTTTATCCCCTTTATCATTTTAAGCAACAATCCTCAAAGCCCCTTTTCCCATGTTTCATGACGGATCCACTCCATTTCCAAAAGAAAGTTACCTTATGACCCTACAGTCATTCTGTGAATATTTCATCAGAATCTGACAATAATTGTGGACTTAATCACATAAACAGGATTGTTTTGAATGAAAATCAATAAGGCCCCTTTTCCTGTGTTTTCTGATGGATCAATTTCATTTCAAAAGGAACTTTCCTTACAACCCGACAATTGTCCTGTGAAATTCAAAAGACAACGATAATGATTGTGATCTTCATCACATACACAAGAATGTTTTGAATGATAATCTGTAAGGCCCCTTTTCCTGTGTTTCAAATGCCACAATTATTCCAAGCATCTTTGAAGAGAATCCAATAAAACTGTTGACTTTATTGTGTTAACAAAGATATTAAATTCAAGTTCTCATAGGGCCCCTTTTCCCGTGATATTTTACTGTTGGTTTTATCATTCTATGAAAGTTAAAAGTGAATCCGATGAAATATTGGAAATTCATTATGTTTACTAGAATATTTAAAAAAAAAAAAAAAATCATATGGCCCCTTTTTACATGATACTTGATGGATTGTACCCAGTTCTGAGTATCTAAGTATTTGTACAATCATTCTGTGAAATTTTGAAGTGAAACTGGTGAAATCAAGGGACATCATTGTGTTAACCAGAATATTTAAGAGAGTTTTTCATAAGGCCCCTTTTTATGTGACCCTTGCTTTAGTCAGATCCACTGTCAAAATCAACAATTGGAATGATGGTACAATCAATCTGTTTAATCTGTGGAATTTATTGTGTTAATGAGTTTATAGTGAAATATTCATAGGTCCCCTTTTCTCATGATACTTTACAGAACAAACAAAATTTCAAAAGGAACAATTCTAATGAAGGTAGAATCATTCTTTAAAAGTTAAAGAGAATCAATGAAAACAGTGGACTGAATTGTGTCAAGAATTTTTGAAACTTAATTTTCATAAGGCCCCTTTTTCTGTGAAACTTAACAAATCAGACCCAATGTACAAAGGAACAATCCTAATGATAGTTTGAAGAAAATGATAAAGACTGAGGACTTGATTGTAATAATGATGTTTTGTAATAAAAATTTTATAAGGTCCCTTTTCTTGTGTCACTTAACCAATCAGACCTAATTTACAAAGGAACAATCCAAATGAGGGTACAATCATTCTATTAAAGTTTGAAGAGATTCTGATAAAGACTGAGGGCATTGTTGTGTTTATGAGGATTTGGTAATACTTTTTCATACAGCCCCTTTTCCTATGATACTAGACAGATCAGTCCCAATTTGGAAAGAAACAATCCTTATGATGGTACAAACATTCTGTGAAAGTTTGAACAGAATCTGATGAAAACTGCAGACTTTATCTTGGTGTCAAATTTTTAAAATAAAATTTTCATAAGGCTCCTTTTCCTGTGATTTTTGAAGGATCAGGTCTCTTGTCAGCATCAACAATCATTATTATTGTATAATGATTCTGTGAAGGTTTGAATAAAATCCAATGAAAGCTCTGGACTTGGTTACAAGGATTATAGATAAAATTCTCTAAAGGCCCCTTTTCCCGTGATACTAGACAGATCATGCCTAATTTGAAAAGAAAGAATCCTTATGATGGAATAATCATTCTGTGAAAGTTTTAACAGAATCTGATGAAAACTGTTGTCTTTATTGTGGTACAATGATTTTAAAATTAAATTTCATAATGCTCCTTTTCCTGTGATACTTGACGGATCAGGTCTAATGCAAACATCAACAATCATTATTATTGTACAATTATTCTGTGAATGTTTGAAGAAAATCCGATGAAAGCTCTGGACTTGGTAACAAGGATTTATAAATGAAATTTTCATAAGGCCCCTTTTCCTGTGCTTCTTGACAGTTCAAACCCTGTTATGAAAAGAATGATAGTTATGACCTTCCAATCATTCTGTGAAAGTTTCAACTAAATCTGATCAAAGCTGTGGGCTTTATTGTGTCAACAGGGTTTTATTAATTGAATTTTCATATAGCCCCTTTTCCCATGTAACTTGATGGATCTGAACCAATTCCAAAGGGAACTCTTCTTACAAAAGTATAATTATTCTGTTTGAGTATAAAGACAACCTCATCTCATCTGTGGACTTACAAGCATTAATTAAGATTTTTTTAATTGAATTTTCCTAAGGCCCCTTTTCCTATGTTTCTCAATGGATCAGACCCAATTTGAAAGGAACAATCCTTATGATGGTACAATCATTATGTGAAAGTTTGAAGTCAATCAGGTGAAATCTAGGGCCATTACATGTTAACTAAGATTTTTTTTATTAAATTTTCATAGGGCCCCTTTTCCAATGAAACTTGATGGATCAAACCTACTTCCGAAAGGAACAATCCATTTAATGTAATAATCATTCTGGGAATGTTTGAAGAGAATTTGTTGAAAACTATGGACTCTATTGTGTTTACGAGGACTTTTTCAATCCAGTTTTAATCGGGCCCCTTTTTCCCGTGGTCCTTGACCAAATTTTGAAAGGAACAATTCTTATGATGGTACAATCATTCTGTGAAAGTTTGAAGTCAATCAGATGAAAACTTTGGACTCTAGAGTGTTAACAAGATCTTTGAATTAAATTTTAATAAGGCCCCTTTTCCTATGTTTCTTGAGGAATCATATCCGATTCCAAAAGGTACAATCCTTATGATGGTACAATCATTCTGTGAAAGTTTGAAGAGAATCCGTTGTAAATCAGACCCATTTTCGAAAGGCACGATCCTTATGATTGTACAATCATTCTGAGAAAGTTTGAAGAGAATCCGAAGAAAACTGTGGAATCTATCGTGTAAACGAGGATTTTTAATGGAGTTTTTAATTGAATTTTCATAAGGCTCCTTTTCCAATGTTTCTTGACAGATCATACCCAATTTCAAAAGGAACGATCCTTATGTTGGTACAATCATTCTGTGAAAGTTTGAAGAGAATCCAATGAAAACTGTGGACTCTATTGCGTAAACAAGGATTTTTTATGTAATTTTGATTAAGTTTTAATTAGGCCCCTTTTTCCCGTGTTTCTTGACGGATCTGACCCAATTTCGAAAGGAACGATCCTTATGATGGTACAATCATTCTGTGAAAGTTTGAAGAGAATCTGATGAAAACAGTGGACTCTATCTCGTAAACAAGGATTTTTTAATTAAATTTTCATAAGGCCCCTTTTCCCGTGTTTCTTGGCGGATCATACCCATTTTCGAAAGGAACAATCCTTATGATGGTACAATCATTCTGAGAAAGTGTGAAGAGAATCCAATGAAAACTGTGGACTCTATCGCGTAAATGAGGATTTTTTATTGAATTTTTAATGAATTTTCATAAGGCCCCTTTTCCCGTGTTTCTTGATGGATCATACCCATTTTCGAAAGGAATGATCCTTATGTTGGTACAATCATTCAGTGAAAGTTTGAAGAGAATCCAATGAAAACTGTGGACTCTATTGCGTAAACAAGGATTTTTTATGTAATTTCCATAAGGCCCCTTTTCCCGTGTTTCTTGACAGATCATACCCATTTTCGAAAGGAACGATCCTTATGTTGGTACAATCATTCTGTGAAAGTTTGAAGAGAATCCGATGAAAACTGTGGACTTTATCGCGTAAACGAAGATTTTTTAATTAAGTTTTAATTGGCCCCTTTTCCCGTGTTTCTCGACGGATCTGACCAAATTTCGGAAGGAATGATCCTTATGATGGTACAATCATTCTAAGAAAGTTTGAAGAGAATCCAATGAAAACTGTGGACTTTATCGCGTAAACGAGGATTTTTAATTGAATTTTTGATTTAATTTTCATAAGGCCCCTTTTCCCGTGTTTCTTGATGGATCATACCCATTTTTGAAAGGAAAGATCCTTATGATGGTACAATCATTCTGTGAAAGTTTGAAGAGAATCCGATGAAAACTGTGGACTTTATCGCGTAAACAAGGAAAAGTTAAACGGACGAACGGCCAGACACACGGACGCCTGGGAAAAAGCCATCGCTATAGCTCTAGTGGCCTTCGGCCAGTAGAGCTAAAAAGTATCTCCTCCTGAACCAGAAGGCTTAAAACCTTGATATTTTGGTACATTGACTTCTTTCAGAATAACTAAAATCATTACTGTTTGGTCCCCAGATAGGAGCCCTCGAGAGGATAGGGCATATGTATATAAAGAAGGATATGTTAAACAACAATTTTTCCCAACTACTGGATTAATTTCAACCAAATTTGTCAGGAATATTACTTAGGTGTAAAAAGATTTGAAATTCATTAAAAAAGATTATCTCCTTCTGAACCAGGGTGTGTAGAGCATTGATATTTTGCATGAAGTGTCGGTGCAATGACCTCTTTCAAAATTGCTAAAATCATTACCCTCAGGTCCCCAGGGATGGAGGCCCATACAGAGAAGAATTTTTAAAACGATGTCTTCTCCAAAACTCCTGAGCAAATCCAACAAAATTTGGCAGATATCTTAGATGCCCCTCATAAAAAGTTGCTCATAGAATTTAAATCTGTTAACAACTTAGGTTGCTATGGCAACAAAAGTGAAATTTGACTTGTTTCAAAATTGCTTAAGCCATTACCCTCGAGTCCCAGGGGGCATCTAGCCTTAACAGAATTAAAGATGGATTATTAAAACAACATCTTCTCTGAAACTATTGGCCAATTTCAACAAAAGTTGGCAAGAATGTTTCTTAGGTGGCCTCCTTTGACAATTACTCAAAGAATTGAAATCTACCAAGCTTTGGTATCTATGGCAACGAGTGCAAAAATTTAAAAAAATCTTTTAAATCATTTCATCTGCCATAGATTTAGAACCTTTATTTCAGGTGAGTGCCCTATGGCTATTGGCCCTCTAGTTTGTTACATTTTACAGACCATATATTTTGCCATTTGATGTCCAAGTCCATCTTCCTCCCAGTGTCAGTGGGTATAGCCAGCAGGCTGTCAGTTATCCATGAAACAAATTTTTCTTTTTTTTTAAAGGTATAGCTAATTGTCTTATGGCGGTAGCTGGTGGAGTAACGTGTCCAGTGTATGGTTTACAATGTACTAGAGATGTACCTTTAACATCCATTCAAGACATGGCATCTTACTACCTTCAGGTAAATACTGCCAAATTTAACTCTTAAATGGTTAGTAACTTCTAAAGGCCTGAGTTTGTATTCATCAAATTTTATATAGAAACCCACTGAGAGTATTGGCATGGAATTACAGATTTTCTCCATGTGCACCTGGACAAGTATGACATGTTTTTCTTCTTGTTCAGAATTCAAATGAACATGTTTGCAGAAAAGTGAACAGATAAAATACGAGAAAATATTGGTGATGAAGATAATGCTGGAACCCACTATATTCTTCATTTACCATAACATTTTCTACTTTTCAATATAAGCATGATAGTTTTCTAATAATATTATGAGTTACTTTGAGATTTATTTTGTTCTATTCAATAATTTTCCCTAGTATTTGCTTATCCCTGGACAAGTGCCATTGAAAATGTACTTGTCTGCAAGTAGAAAATGTCATGTTGGACTAGGTGGGCCAGGGATTTCCACATCCCTGCTTAAAGGACATGTACATCATTACAAGTTAGAGTATCATTAAGCATAATGATAATCCCTTTTAAACCCATTACCAGATGAAGAAATTTTAGACTAGTCGAATATCAAATGAATTTGCAGACATCATTAAGCAAGTCAGTGAAAATGATAATCCCTATTTAACCCATTGCCAGTTGAAGAATTTTAGACAACTTAAGTTTATCAAATTTTTCGATTTTTTCAGCTCTCTTGGTAGAAAATATTGTGTAAAAAGCAATTTCTTTGTTTAATCATTGTTTTTCAAAGCTTTTTTTCTTGGGGGCATCAAAAAGTGTTATTGTGTTGGAATAGGTTGAAATGTACAGGCTTACTAGGTGCAAAACATTTGACTAATGCAGAATTTTGTAAAAAAGAATGTAATCCAACATTTCTGAACTATAATGATTTTGGATGTGAATCATGATTGACCTATTCTGGTTTTGATCTCTATTGATAGCTGTTTTTCCATATTCCCAGATGATATCTCCTTGTAGGGTGACATATACCTATTTGTTAATTTGTTTAGCACTCTTATTTGCATGCTTAAAAAATCTAACTCAATATTTTTTTAAAATGATTTGATTTTAGTTTATCAAGATTCAAGCACTTCGATAGGCTGAAATTTTCTTTTCGTACTTTTCACCAAAAAATTTTGAGCACTATCTTGTGTGCGCGGCACAAAGTAGATCCATAAAATTTTACATAAAACTTGCAAACTATTTGCTTTGTTTTGCCTGATGGTATTATCCTATTCCTGCACGATCCCGCCTTCTTACACACAAAGAAAAACCCTTTGTAAAAACATTGTGGAAAATGTAGAAATCGCTTGTATCAAGCAATTTCTTCATTTTCGCAACGTTTTTTATCATAAAAGATGAAAAATTTAGAATTCCATCAACATTGAAATTGTCGTCTGCAGCTTTCAATATGCATAAATCTTGAATTTTGTAGTGTTGTTATGGTTAAATGATAAGAAATAAGAAATATTTCATTGTTTTCATTGAGGTAATAACCTTAACACTTAATTACACTAATGTATGAATCTGCTTTGTGTATTTATACAGTGTGATTAGATTTTTGGTTCATACCTAGGTGAAAACAAAAATATTCTCTTTATTTCCTAATTACATCAAACATTCCAGAATGATACATGCATATCTTTTACTTTTGACTGAGTTAGCTTTATATTTCCTTTGCTTTTCAGATAATTCTAAGGCATAATTCACACAAAAATTTCAACTTGGCTGGATATTCTTTTGGTTCAACTGTTGCTATAGAGATTGCCAACTTGATTAGCCAATCAAACAGTTTGAAAATATCCACTGATCAGCAAGGACTTATGGTTTCAGAGAGACAATTAGAAGACCCTATACCGCCTAATAATGAATCAGATGATACTAGATTACAATCTTTAATCCTATTGGATGGTTCTCATAAAGTTGTGATGACTTACACAAAAGCTTTTAGAGATCAGCTAGAGATTAAGAATAAAGATCAGGCAGAAAATGAAGCTCTTGTTAACTTTGTTGAAAAAGTGGCTCCAGATAACATGGTTTCGGTAGGTTACAAATTATTGAAAGTGGTCTTAACCCATTACCAGACAACAAAATTTTAGACTGGTCCAAATTCAAAGAAGTTGCAGTCCATATTTCAAATTGCACTAACATAAATTCCAAATAGGTTGGAAAACATAGTGAGAAAAATAGAAATTGCTTCTTACAAGCAGCTTCTCCTTTTCATAAAAATCTTTTCCTTATTTCTTCAGGGTGTCTGGAAGCATCATTTTGTTATAATGGATTTATACTTGTCAAAATTATTTTGAGTGAAACATCAACAAATGCTTTGCCTTGGTTACCTTGATGTAGGTATTGGCCCTATAGTATTTCACATATGAATATTTTCAAAGAAATGAAAAATCATATATCTATCTGTCTATCTGTCTGTCCTTCCTCCATAGAACTCTTTTGCTTCTGTGCTCTTATTCAAGAACCAATATGCCTACAACCTTGAAACTTTATCCAATTGCTGCTAATGAACCAAGGAAGTGCCCTAATGTTTTTGGGTCTTGGAGATCAAAGGTTACATTTGAACTTTGATTGAAAACCATTTCCATGCTCTAACTCAAAATCCATTTGATCTAGGACCATGAAACATTATACACATATTGTTCATGACTCACAGAGGAGCCCTATCATTTTTGTTGAGCCCGCCGTGAGTGGGACATAGTTGTCACGATGACAAGTTGGTGTATGTGTGTCAGTCTGTCCGAATTTGTCCTGACAATTACTCCTACATTAATGAATGAATTTCAAAATAACTTGGCACAATTATTCTCCACCATGAGTAGATATGTAATTTGAAAGAATTTTTGGGATAGTTCTAATGTCAAGGTCACAGCTCAAGGTCAAACACTAAAATTTGGATTGTCAAGAGCATTTCTCCTACAATTATGGATGGATTTCAAAATGAATTAGCACAATTAAACTCCATTATAAGTAGATGAGCCACTTGAAAGAATTTTTTGATAGCTTCAAGTTCAAGGTCACAGCTCAAGGTCAAACACTAAAATTGATGGTCAAGGTCAAGTTGATGGTCAAATCTTTGGGGGCTTGACAGCAGTTGTCCTGGGACAACCATCTAGTTGTATCATGTGAGTTACAAATCAAGGTCAAGGCCACAATTGGACTTTGATTGAGATTCAATGCCATTTGTGGTAATGAAGGCCAAAGGTGAACTGTTCTACTCAGATGACCAATCGCTGGTAGGGGTATTAGTCTGATTAATGACAGTTCTAGTTATAAATACTCTAAACATCTACAAATCTCCTAAATAAATCTTTTTATGCTCCCTGAAAGAAGAGCATATAGTCGCCACTTCATCTGTCCGTCTGTTTGTCCATCATTCCATCCATCTGGAGCGATTTCTCCATAACCCCTAGGCAAAATCAAATGAAACTTATCATGAGAACTCCCTATGATATAATGTTAATCCTTGTCATGCTGAACCCGGAATATTCCGTTTTTGGCAGGAGGTGTAGACCAAGATCAGCCTGCACATAAATGCAGTCTGATCCTAGTCTACACCTCCTGTTTGTACTGTCCCTGCAAGAGCTGTTTATGAAATTCATTCCTGAAAGAAATATTGATTTTTGAACAACAAGTATCAGTGTGTTCAGCCCTTTGATTTAACTGCAATTCAGTAAGGTAATTTATACGGCATGACAAGGGTTAATGCATTTACCTGGAAAAAGGGGACTTAGGGTTGAATATAGTTTTTCTCAAATTTCGCCTAGCCTAATGGTCATAATTTAATTCAATTTCATATTTGACTAGCAAATTAGATGCCCTTTAGCATAAACTATTTAAAATTTGCGGAAATAAGATGCGTCATGGAAAAAGGGGGCTTAATGTATGTTAGCTCTCCATTTCTCAGCAACAAACTTACATTGGCCATAACTTTTGATTTAAAAGAGATATAGCCTTCATATTTCACATGTGCATTGTTTATGACAAAACCTTTCTGTTGATACTAATGTCAAGGTCATCTGTTAAGGTCAAGGCTGTTTCTCAAGGTCAAAATTTCAACTTTTTCCTTGTCCATAAGTTGAAATGGTAAATGATATAGCCTTCATATTTCACATGTGCATTGCTTATGACATGACCTTTCTGTTGGTATTAAGTTCAAGGTCATCTGTCAAGGTCATTTCTTCAAGGTAGAAAGTTCGAAAATGTTAACTTTAACATTGCCCATAAGTATACAATGATAAGTGATATAGCTTTCATATTTCAAATGTTTTTTACTTATGACAAGACTTTTCACCAGATACCAAAGTCTAGGTCATTTGTCAAGGTCATGGTCAAAATCGTCAAGATCATTTATTTTCTTTATACCTCCTTTGCCAATTGCCAGAATTTCATGTTACTTTTCATAAATATTGTTTATTAAGTGCCAAAGGTAATGTTTATTTTAATTTTTGACTCAATGAACCTTACCATTCTAAAAGGGGGCTTAATGCCATGTAGTTTACATTTTGTATATTTCCTACTCTAAAATAAATCAGTCTATTGTTTCTGTAAGACTACTCAAGTAGGAGTCTTCATTTTTTGTATGTAGACATTTTTCATTGATAACTTTGATGGTCAAGGTAAAATATTTAACCCTTTACCATATAATGATATTGAATTTTACTAGAATCAGACCTGTGAAGCCAAACAGATTCCTTCAATGTTTGTCAAACTTCCAAATTTGTTGTGAACTGAACTCTCAAACTATAGTTGCATCTAATAAGGAGTTTTTGTCCAATAGTGGCATACAGTTTTGACACAAAGCCTTATTTGGGGGGCATATTCCATTTCTGACAGCTTTTGTTTCTTTATGAAATCAAGAAAAGAAGGAGAAATCTTAAAAATAAAAACCCTATTTCCCTCTTGGCAATTCGTTATATTTAACTGTCACTGTGTTGTTTCTAGTCAAATGTAGGTCTAAAATTATATGATTTTGTATACCTTTCTTTCAAACATTTTTTCTATGTTTTCTTATAGCATCCAAAACCCCTTCATCAAGAATCCATTCTCTAGGTCACAATTTTAGCTTAAACTTGATTTCAATATTTGTGTGATACAGGGAACACCTTATTTTAATGTTGTGTCATTTCAGAATTTTTTCATTGAAATTGGTAACATTCTCAGCAATATCAAGCAAAAAGGGCCCTTTTGACATTTTCCTTGCTACTTACCTTTATATCAATGTTTTACCTCAATGTTTCTCAGAACAAACAGAATACAGTCTTTCAAAAAGCTACTTTGTCTCCTACCAATGGGTGGATAATCTTAAATCTATGTTGAATGAGCAGCAGGTGGCTTTGAAAGGATGTAGTGGCAGTACTTGTGTGAGAAATACTAGGAATCCATGGTTAGGTGCTCCTTCCCTCGCAAGATGACTGATATACTGTTAAAATTTGTGTTAAATCCCATTCAAACAATCATAAAGCTGCTATGGTAAAATGGGAAGATCTCACCTGGGAATGGTGCAATTTTGTCCCATATGAATGTATAAAGGAGCCTCAAAGGAATTTTCCTTCTGCAAATCTATAAGCAAACAGATTCAGTATGTGTTTATATAAATGTTCTCACTGATTTTCACTCATCACATGCAAAAATACAAGTTGAAATAATTGAGGAAGTGTCAATTATCTTACCATTTAGTAAAATGCAGTCAAAACATAGATCACGAGATTATCTTATTATTCACACACTTAAGAGATGAAGAGAATATTTTTTGTTTTCATGGGGTTATGAACCAAAAAACCTAATCACAATGTATGAATACGCAAAGCGGATTCATACATTTTGTGATTAGGTTTTTCGGTTCATACCTTCATGGAAAAAAAATATTCTCTTCATTTCTTATAATTTAATCGCATCAAGCGAAAAACCAAAAGCTTTACAAACTTTGATATCTTTTTGTATGGGACTTTTTTGTGTGGAAGCATACAAAATCGATGCATGCTCAAAATTTTATTCATGGAGTAAAGAATGACTTTTCTCGACCAATCAGAATGCTTTTTTTTGATAGACGAAACTGAAATTAGATTATTATGTAAGGGGAACAGACATCGATAGTTGCTGCTTTGACTGTGTAGTCCTTGTGAGTGTGTCTGTGTGGGTGTCAAATTTTTATCTGGAGCATATTTTCCAAATCAAAATATGGATTGCTAAATTACTTGCCACAATTTTTCCATGTGAATAGTTCCAGTGGCTTGCTTAAGGTTGTAAGTTACTCTCAAGTTCAAGGTCATGAATGGAGGTCATGTGACAAGCAATAATTAGGGGCATCAATATCTAGTATGAATTTAATCTGCATTATGATCTAGATGTAAAGTTTGATTAATCTATGTCCTAATATATTTATACCCCACTGAAGGTGGACGTATATTGGTATCATCTTCTCTGTCTGTCCTTCCATCCATCTCAACATCTGTCTGTATGTCCATAGGTTGTTAAAAATCTCCTCCTGCATTTAGGGATGAATTTGAATGAAATTTTCACCTGGTCACTGACTCACCTTACTTTGCACATATTTTCTAGATTTTACCATTGCTTAATTTACTATATGTTTTCTGAAGCATTACATTCTCAGGGTTTTGACAATAATCAGACACTTGTAACGTCAGCAAAACATTTGAATTTTACTGTGTCATAGATTAACCTTCGTCATGCTGTATGAATTACCTTAGTGAATCACTGTAAAATCAAAGGGCTGAAAGCACTGATAGAACTTGTTGTTCAAAATTCAATATATCTTTTAGAAATCAATTTCATAAACAATTCTGGCAAGAACAGTACAAGCAGGCTTATGTGCAGGCTGATCACGGTCTACACCTCCTGCCAAAACCAGAATATTCCGGGTTCAGCATGACAAGGGTTAACACCATATAGGCAGCTTTTCCTCGATTATAGATCAAACACATGTTGAAAAAATTTGAAAATTGTGGATTGAAAAAGTGTTGGAGAGGAAATTCATTTATTTTCATGTTCCCTTATTCAGGTTAAACAAGAATTACAAAACACCAGTGGTATGAACAACAAGTTACAAGTATTATCAGCCATCCTGGTCAAAAACAACCCCACCCACAATACAGATGATGTAAAATCTGCTGCCCTGTCATACTACCAGAAACTGATTGTGTCAGAGAAATATAGACTAGAAACCCCGCTTAATAGACATGTCACTTTGATCAAAGCTGAACATGGCATTGGAGAGAATACAAATTTAGGGGAGGATTATGGTCTTGGAGAGGTACAAGTATTGTCTAGTTAGTCATTTTAACAATTAGTCAGGATTGAAGCTGTTATGACTTGAATATTAATTCTGTATTTCTGATTAATCCTAACCTTTTCATGATTATTTTAAGCTGTATATATAAAAAATGTTATTTGTCATTTTTTTTATCTAATATAAATACATGTAGTAGCTTTAACAAATGAAGGAACGCTTAACCTTTTGGCATGCAAAATGAGTATTATTAAAAGTAAAACTATGTATTAAAAGATCCCTATTTCTGTGCTATGAAGTCCTTAAAACCTGTTTTGTCTAGTTCTGTATTTGTCATTTTGTTAAGGAAAACCTACAAGGTAGATAGCTCTAGATGTATTCTTTGTACAAGTAATGTCCCTATTTAAGTTTTTGTTTGGCTGTTCCTAATAAAAAGCATGAGGTGCTGCTGTAACCTTTTTGTTGTTTTCCTGCAAAGACTGACATTTTATGATATCTCTGAACCCTTGGTCTGGGTCTCATATTTCGCATATGTGTACATCTTGTTGAGAGCAAATTTTTTCACTTGATTCAGGCTCCTACTTTATAGAGCAAGGTCACATAGGAAGGTCAAATTGTACCTTGATCTTATTGTCTATTTTTTATATTTTACTGGCATGTCCATCATTATTGACAGCAAGTATGTGAAGCTGGATTCAGGCTCCTACCCTTTAAGTCAAGGTCACAGGAGGTCAAAGGGCAAATTTTAGGTAGTTTACATTTCTTGACCCTATGGTCTGATTCTCATAGTATCTTACACTCCAGTACATATGTATGGGAAGATGACTTAATACAGGCTCCTAAGGTCAAGATCACAGTCATGGTGTTCAAGGGTTTAATTTTGACATTGCTTACAATTTTCATCATGTAGTCCTATTCCCATGATAATTTACACACTTGCTCATCTTGATAATTATGAGCACTTCCCATGATGCAGGCTTCTCTGCCAAAGTTCATTGTCATAAGAGAAGGTCAAAGGCCATTTTTTATCCTATTGTCTGATTTGTGTTTCACTATCCAGCATCTGTAGCCAAGAATTGAGATCTGCATGACTTATGGTAGTCTTAATAAGTTCACTTTTACCACCCAGCAGCCTAGGGTATTAATTTCAAATTATCTTATTGCTGATTCACAAAATAAGCTTAACTTTTTGCTAGGTTAAAAAATTCTATATTAGACTGACTCTAGTTAACCTTTGTCATTCTGAGCCCAGAATATTCCTGTTTTAGCAGAAGGCATGCTAAGCTCAGCCTGCACATATATGTGTATGTGCAGTCTAATCTTTGTATACTCCACCTGTTTGTCTTTTTCAAGCCAAAATGGTTTATGAAGTCTTACTTTTCAAAAGAAATATAGACCTAAAACAAGTACTTTTTTGGCTTTTAGTCCTTTGGTTTTCATGCAATGTTAAATTGATTTTATTCAGCATGACAAGGGTGAACAAACTATGAAAACCATGATTTAACGCTTGTACAGATTGAAAAAGAATCATAATGATAATAAATCCAAAGAAAGAGTTTGGGACAGAATATTCAACAGTTTGGAAATAGAAAGATCTAGAAGAAATAGCTATGTTTGAATGAGCTGTTTGAATATTTTTCAGATATTTACCGGAACTGTCAAGATACATACAGTCCCTGGGAACCATACAACTTTTATACAGAACACAAGTGCTGAACAAGTTGCCAACATCATCAACACTATATTTTCTGTGTCATAGCTCTAACTACTGTACTGTCTAAATTGATGAAAACATACTTAATAAAACAGTAGTTTTCTCAGAGTACATCACATTAGAGGGGTTAAATTGTTCCAATATCTATAATTATAGTTGTGAAGAACTCTAAACCCATTACTAGAAGACAACACTTTAGTTTGGTCAAAATGGTGTAGAAAACATTGTGAAAAAAGGAGAAATTGCTTGTCACAAGCAATTTCTGCTTTTACCACAGTTTTCTATAGTTGTATATCTTGATGCTGTCAGAAAAAATCAGTGTGTGGTAATGAGTTGAAAAAGTTTGCATTTGCATTTTCATTATCGAAGGGTATTTATAAAGGACATGTGCTAGGGTATATGTGAGGTGGAAAATCTCAAAATGCAATAGCTCAAGAAGGTTCACTTTAAAAATGGTAGAAAAAAAAATGAAAAAAAAAAGCCTATCATTTGTCACAACTTTTGAATGTTATGTGATAGAACTATTTGACATATCCAGTCTTTGTGGGAAGACCTTAGTTTGGTTTTAAGTTCAAGGTCATTCTCTTACAGTTGCTTATCAAGGTCAAACACTATCAAACATGAGGACCATGGCGGTCTTATGCAGTCACGTGATTATAGCTCTAGGCTTTCCTGTGATTGTTTACATAATGTAGATAGAATACCATACGGCAATGCTTTATACAAAACTTGAAAGCTCAGATCCCATTAACCCATTACTTATCGACAGAATTTAAAGAAATGGATAGAAAACATTGTGGAAAATGAAGAAATTGCTTATTGCAAGCAATTTCTTCACTTTTCACAATGTTTTTCCAATGTTTTTCTGTAGGGGTGTCAGAAAGCGTTATCGTGTGGGAAAGGGTTAATTGCCAGGAAGAAGTTCAAGATTTTAAAGTTTTCCTTTTTTATCTTCAACTTTCTACATTATAGGGCCTACCACGTCCTAAAACTGATATTTTAAGAATATCAGGAGAACATCCTAGCGCAACTATGCATGGAAAATTTGAATCTCCTAGTCTAGTGGTTTTGCAGATTTTTTTTTTTTTTATAGATTTTCTTGTTTATCTCTATGTAAAATGTGGAACCCAAAATATGGTGTTTTGTTGATCCCAGGGTTATATGATTTTGGGTATTTATGTAGTGATTCTGTATGCCACGTTTGTAAGTACTAGACCTTGTGATTTGGGAAGAAAAGGTTTTTGAAAATTTTCTTCTTTATCTCATTTAAATAAAAGGAAAATACGGGCTTGAAATCTCCTTGGAAAAATCTTTTAAGTACTTTGATGGAGTACCTTTAGGTGATTTTGAAATAAAAAAATGCGAACTCCAGGCCTTATGGTTTAGCTGGAGAAGGGTTGACATCATTATAAAATCCTCACTTCCAAAATAAAACCTTACGAGTACCTACAACATAGTAATCGCATTATTCTTGAAATATTAAAAACTAAAATCCAAATAACAAGCCTTACAAAGGAATTTCAAACTTTTCATTATTTTACAAAAGTCAAATTAAGTCGTGCAACGTATCTTGACAGGCATTATAGTGTTACATAAAAAATAGAAAGGAACAGAGAATTATTTGTACGGGGTTTCACACCGCTTTGGTATTTAAACAATTGACAAATTGCGGCTGTCAATCAAAGAATCGAACGGTCACTTACGGGAATCATTTGTTTGTTTAGCGACATAAATGTCGTAACTGCAGCTTATTCAAGCTGTAGTTACGACGTTCATGTCGCTGACCAACCATCTTACCTTTCTGTTACATCCTACGAGAATTAAGTTTTCAAAATAACACCCTTTAACCCTTTCCTGTTTTAATTTTTTTTAGACCTGTCCAATTTCAAAGATTTTGCATACGACAATTTAAAGTGGATTTAATTTGAAAAATAACCGTTCAGTAGGATAGAAAATATTGTGGAAAAAGAAGAAATTGCTTGTTACAAGCAATTTCTTCTTTTCCCACAATGTTTTCTTAAGTACAAAATCACAAGGACGTAAAAAGCAGTGATTGTACAGTAAAGGGTTAATATCGAAGATAAGCAATGTAGTAGTAGTACTGGTGTACTTATTTCTTTTCATGCTGAATTATATTGCATTACAAAGGGGTAAAACACTGAAAACACCAAATTATGGATCAATGTTTATATTGAAATTTTATCAAAATTCAAGCAGGTGGTATAGACTACGTATGTGTAGTCTGATCTTTGTCTTTACCGCCTGTCAAAGCAGAAAAATTCCGGGTGTAGCATGACAGGGGTTAACTATGCTAATACAAATCAATCACCTAAATTTGGAGTTTTCGATCCGGTTATGCGCTGATGAAATTGTTGATGCGAGGGAGTGCATAAAATATATTAATTGCGTAATTGTGAATTGCGAGTGTAGTAGTTTAACAAACTGTAAGTATTAATATTGCTATTTTCCCTACTTTTATTCATTCATATTGCTACCCAACTTGGCTACTTTAAACATCCGGGGAAACTGTTACAAGCTATTTCTTCGATATCCACAATGTTTCTTCCCTGAAATAAATCTTTTCTTTTTAAATTGAAAATACTAGAAATTGAGATCTGCAACTACTTTCAATTTGGACTAGTCTAAAACTTTGCCGTATGGTAATGGATTACCTAGGGCTTTGATATTTGGTATACATCCTCATCTATTGACCCTCTACCAAAATACTTCAAAGAATAAACCGTGCTCTGAAAATTAGCCTTTTCTTTGTAATCCCTGATTTTACATAAAAATAAAGAAGGAAAACTTTAAAAGTCTTCTTATTCCAGACCATAATACTTCAAAGAATTGACATATTCTGTAAAGTAGCCCTTTTCTGTGCGATCCCTGATTTTACATGTAAATAAGAAGGAAAACTTTAAAAATCTTCTTCTCCCAAACCATAAGCCCTAGAGCTTTGATATTTTGTATAAATCATCATCTATTAACCATCCACCAAAATACTTTATAGAATAAACTGTTTTCTGAAAATTAGCCCTTTTCTTTGTGATCCCTGATTTTGCATAGAAATAAAGAAGGAAATCTTTAAAAGCCTGCTTCTCACAAACCATAAGGCCAAGGGCTTTAATATTTAGTGTGTAATAATACCTATTGACCCTGTACTAAAATACTTCATACAATTACTGTATTCTGAAAATAAGCACTTTTTAGTGCAATCCCAGCTTTGATATTTGGTATGTATTAAGGCCTTTTGACCCTCTACTTAAGCACTTCAAAGAATGACCGTACTCTTGGATCTTCACTAAACCTAGGATTAAAGGAGGAAATCTTCTTCAAAAGGATTAGGTGTAGGGCTTTGATATTTTGTATATTATCCGATAAAGCCTTGAGCCATCATAATCAGGGTGCGATATAGGACCATCATGGTCCTCTTGTTTGTTATATGTTAATAGCCATTACCTTTACAAAGTAACGTCGTTTTATATCGAAGTGGGACTTCGTGGTGGTAGGCTTGCTTACAATATTTATGCGAGTGTATGACTATTAACCCTTTCCCTTACAATGACGCCTTTTCACGCCCCTAAAGAAAAGTAATTGGGAAAACATTACGACAGGCAATTTCTTCATTTTCAACAATGTTTTCTACCAAAAAAAAATGTTGAAAACATCTTAACGTTCACGAACTTTGAAATGTCGTCTGCAACTCCTTTCAGTTTAGACCATTGTAAAATTTTGCCATCTGGAAATGGGTAAAGCGGCAGGTACAGGCCACGTATATAACTCGGGTCGCCCAATGAGATTTAGACTGGTGAGCCTGTCCCATCTACGCTGCTCTCCGATATTGTATCGTGAGATTAGGACAGACTCGCCAGTCTAAATCAGATTATGTTACGTACCTTGACGCCGACTGCGTACTGCTTACAGCGAACTTTTAGGAGGATTGTTAAAAAACAACCGTTATTTTTTTGTTGCAGTGAGGAGCAATAAGTCGTTGGGCTTCCGAATTGTCGTAACTATAGCTTGAATAAAGCGCCATGTGATTACATTTTCATGGAATTTGTGCGAAAAACTATTCGGTTCAATTAAAAAAAAAAAGTAATGAAAGAATCGGATAAATCGAAAATCGATTAACCCTTGACATGCTGTTTAAATTACCTTACTGAATTGCTGTATAATCAAAGGGCTGAAAGCAATGATAGAACTTGTTGTTCAAAAATCAATATTTCTTTTAGAAATCAACTTCATATACAACTGTGGCAGGAAAAATACAAGCAGGAGGTATAGACTAAGATCAGCCTGCACATAAGTGCAGTCTGATCTTAGTCTACACCTCCTGCCAAAACCGGAATATTCCGGGTTCAGCATGACAAGGATTAAGTATAGGAAAAACATCAAACCATCAATCAGCACATCCCACTGAATTTATGACGTTTCGCTAGCCCAACCAACCGTTTTACTTGTTTGTTATTCTTTCTAAAATAACTTCCTTCTTGAGCTCAGTTGGTGTTATTTGATCAATAGCTGACTCCGCCCACTTACTCCGTTTGGCGCCGCTCATTGACGCCTACCGGAAGTTTCACTTCGAATTTAATCGGCGTAATACTACCAACTTTAGGATCAGTAGCATGTTACAAAAAAATAAAATGGCATTTGGCGACTAAGCGTCGTAACTACAGCTTTGATATGCCAAACTTAAAAAAAAGATTCGCATAAATGACTACCAATATCGGAGTTCAAATTCCAGTTCCAATATAAGCGAATAATTTAATTGGTGGTTTGTTTTTCTTCGACTGACAGCCGCTACCGCTACAGGTTCCATCCAGATCTCTTACTTTTTGTTTCAGGAATGAAGGTATGAAAATCGCTATTAGCCACCGAAGTCGACCGAGACTCGTACTTTATGTCATCATGGCGATCCTCGTACTTTCTGTTTTAGGTAATTTTCTGATTGGTTAGAATGTAATCATATCAAATTGGTTTACCTGCGCCGTCGTTGTCTTTCAAAGAATCTATCACTTATGTCGTTCACTCCGAATGTAATATTTACTATCAATAGGGCAACCAAAAGTATCAAGGGTTATAACTCTTCATTTTTGTGAAAATTATGCCCCTTTTCGTCTTGATTTTCATAATGTAAATCGTGAAAGAGGATCGTTGACAAATCGTTATACGCTTTAAGACGCCCCTAAAGAATAAAAACAATTGGGAAAACTTTGTGTAAAATGAAAAAAATGCTTGTAACAAGCAATTTCTACATTTTACACAATGTTTTCTAACAAAAAAAGTTGAAAAAATCTAAAATTTCATATATTTTAAATTGTCGTCTGCAGCACCTTTCAATTTGGACCAGTCTAAAAATTTTCCATGGGTAATGGGTTAATTAAACGGCAAATGATTAATCCTCAATCCACGAAGCAGAGGGAAAGTTTAGGTATGTATTCTCTACGTTAGTCCAGTCAACAAGCCAATCAGGAATGCACGATTTTGTCGTATAAGTTCACAAAACGTGTTACAATTCAAATTTAAGAAACCGATTTAGTTGAAAAAAAAAAAAAAAAACACCTCCAATTCCAAGTTTCCGTATTTTTTTTTTTTCAAAATGACAGATCGTGGATGTCAACTAAAGAATCAATCGAACAGACTAATTCTTTATTTAGACTGGATGTGAATTTTGAACTTCGACCTTCGCCGACATTTGTATGATTTTTTGCTTGGCGACTCGAACGCTAAATTCAAGCTGTAGCTACGACGTTTAGATTGCCAACTAACCGTTTCACTTCTTGTTAATTGTAAGTGTCAACAAAATTGCAAGCTAACGCCGTTCGATATCAAATGGAACTTCCTGTTGGAGCTCAGTGGGGTGGCGAGCGATCCGGTCCGTTAATTTTCACTGAGTATGGAAGTTGTACTTAAAATAACATCGCTGAAATCTCTTTTTTGTAAATAAACAAACTTACGTACATTTCAAACAACCGAGACTAACAGTGAAGAAAGGTTGTGTTCAGTTGTATTAATCAAATCCTTTTATAAATAACATTTATGGTATACAGCTTATGCACGCGACTTTCAGTCTTGAGTTGGCCTTTTGTAAAGGTGTGCATAAATTGTTTACTGATGTCTGTTTGATAGCGTTTTTGAATGCATTTTATTCCTGTGAAAAAATATTTCTTGAATACGTTGTGCACGATATATGATCAATTTTTAGACTTAACCAAATTGAAAGAAGTTGCAGATGTCATTTAAAAGTGAGATGAATTTGGAAAAAGAGTAAGTGTCATATAATGTAGAATGCATTGTGAGAAAAGGAAAATTCGCTTGTTACCGGCAATTCCTCCTTCTCACACAAAGTTTGCCTTACCATATTTCTTCAGGACGTTGAAAAGCGGGATTATATGGTAATGGGTTAAAATTCGCAAAGACAATTTTGCATTTCAGTTGTTGTTATTTTGTGTACTTATTAATCATCGCTATTGGCAAATAAAATAATTTTTATTAATTATGCCAAATATCGGGTCACATTCCTTGTTAAACGCAATCAATGGAAATGCTGTAATACGGAAAAATGGCGACTTTCTAAGAATGGAAATCAATAGTCGAGTAAATTAACTGAACTATTGGGCATCATAGAGACATACATTTAGTAGGAACTGAACTATTGGGTATCATAGAGACATACATTTAGTAGGAACTGAACTATTGGGCATCATAGAGACATACATTTAGTAGGAACTGAACTATTGGGTATCATAGAGACATACATTTAGTAGGAACTGAACTATTGGGTATCATAGAGACATACATTTAGTAGGAACTGAACTATTGGGTATCATAGAGACATACATTTAGTAGGAACTGAACTATTGGGCATCATAGAGACATACATTTAGTAGGAACTGAACTATTGGGTATCATAGAGACATACATTTAGTAGGAACTGAACTATTGGGTATCATAGAGACATACATTTAGTAGGAACTGAACTATTGGGTATCATAGAGACATGCATTTAGTAGGAACTGAACATTGGATCAGGGCGCTGTCTGAATTCAGGAGTAATTTATTGGTGTAATTCCGGCTGTTGATTAACAAAAGAAGAAATCGGTCGCCTATTGATATTCAATGTTTTATTTTTTCATTGATATTTTATACAGGGTACCTTACCTTCGACAGCCTGTCAACCAATGATCATCGTTTGTTGAAGAATTTGACCAAAATCGAAACGGTGGAAAACAATGGTTAACAGTCCCGTCTCTCTATCTGTCCGTCTCTTCATTTTCTGTTTCTCCTCTTTCACCTCGATCTGCGTGGGTGTGTCTCTCTATTTCTCTCTTACATAAACACATACACATGAAAGGAGAATAATATCAGGGGTCAACACTAACTTTGCTTCAGTAGGATCCCACAGGATTCCCTACCTTTTACCTCAGGGTTTCCTCCAGATAATCAGGGGTCCCTCCTTGAACTCATTCACATGCAATCCTGCCCCTCTAAGCCAAACTTGAGAAAAAAAAGCTTCCGGAAAACATTGTAAAAATGAAGAAATTGCTTGTTACAAGCAATTTCTTCATTATCCACATTTTTTTCTCTAAAAACAAGCAAACAAAAGATCAGCAGCATTAGTTGATACATTAAGATCTATAATACTGGAAAAATATTGAAGGATCCTGGTTGAATCCCTAGCCTGGCTTTGCTTGGGTCTCTTCCAATTTTTAGGAATCCTCGGGATCCCGGGACACTGTTAGCGTCGACCTTTAGAGTTGATTTAAGTAGTCCTCGTAACAGACAAGTAATATACATACACTGGACGTGTTAACTGGCAGTGTAGTCAAAAAAGGATGTTCAGTTTCAAATCAATGTCA
This sequence comes from Fragum fragum, assembly GCA_946902895.1. Taxonomy (NCBI): domain Eukaryota; kingdom Metazoa; phylum Mollusca; class Bivalvia; order Cardiida; family Cardiidae; genus Fragum; species Fragum fragum. The sequence goes on from OX336365.1 coordinate 87,675,880, forward strand.
TTTATAGTCACAAAGACAACACAGGTTATCCTTTATATCATAGGTTTCTCACCAGTATACGTTATTTATTAGACGTTAGGGGAAAACGAGTTCGCCAGGCCGGGGAAGACAAACCAATGAAGTGACAATATAGCTGTTAGAAATATACTAAATAGAATTATCAACAGGTTAATTTTGCTTTAAAAAATTCATTAAGTGTTTTGGAGAGTTGTAAAAGAGTCCGGAAGCGCTTGTTCTGTTTACGCCTTTCAGCGCCCTTTTCGTAATTGATTAACCGAGCTCTAGGTAAATACTCATTAAACTGTGTTAGTTTTAGCAGACTTTGAGTATTTTCGATTACAAATTAATCGTGCCACTCAATGAACTTTGTTGTATCGTAATTATAACTCAAGCTCTCGCTATGAAATATTGCCCATTTGTTAAGAGTCATTATTCAACTCTCTTTATTTTTGCATCAACTAATATCGACACTGAACTAAGCACTGAAAACAGTTTAGCGTTGTTGTCCACTGACAGCACTTGTTAATTATTACAAGGTTTACTTTTAAAACAGTGAAAAATCGAGAAGTTAATGTCTATAGTTAGCACTTTCCTGTTTAACAATATTTTAGATCTGTCCTAAAGGTTTTGCAGACTAAATTTTAAGTGGATAAAATATGAAAATAACCATTCAATAGGGTAGAAAATATTGTTAAGATAAGAGAAGAAATTGCTTGTAACAAGCAATATCTTCTTTTTCTTCAATGTTATCTCTATTATAAAATCACAGGGACGTAAAAACCAGTGATTGAACAGGAAAGGGTTAATAAGATATGCATAGTAGTCCAGGTCATCGTAGAAAGTGAGTGTGTCTATTCAGTTTAGACCCACTGGACCTTTGACCAAATACTGCTTCTAAATTGATCTATATTACTGTTTTAGCCCTCCCTTGCACAAACCCTCTTTTTACACCCCCAAAAAGCTTAGGAAAATATTGTCGAAATCGAAGACATCGCTTGATCAAATATCTGCATTATCTTTAAAATTTCATCTTTTTGAAATAATCGTCGATAACCTCTTTGGACTAGTCTAAAATTTTGTCGTTTGGGGGTTTAGGACCATCGGATGTTTTGATCCTGACATACATGCGGAGTGGTTCGTCGTTTATCGGTAAAATACTGGGATTTCGACATGACAGTTTTTATTGGTATGAACCCCTGCACAAGACTCATCTATTTGAATACTTCACAAAAGATGGTGTGTTGTGTGGTTATGGAAAACCAGGCTGTATGACAGTGTAAGTCTACAGAATTCAAGGCCCAGAATTTAATTTTTAGTTACGTCTATCAAAAACTGGCATTCTGATTGGTCGAACAAAAATATCCATACCACCATGAACAAATTTTGAGCACGCAGCTATTTTGTATGCTTCCGCACAAAATAGTTCCATACAAAAAAGTATCAAAATTTGTAAAGTTTTGCTTTTTTCGCTCGATGCTATTGAAGTGTAAAGATCTAAGTTAAGATCTAACGAAGAGACTGTTGTTTGTTTTCATGGAGGTATAAACCGAAAAACCTAATCGCACTTATTTATGAATCCGCTTCGCGTATTCATACAATTCATAGAGTGTGATTAGTTTTTCGGTTCATACATTCATGAAAACAAAAAATAGTCTCTTCATCTCTTAATTGAGAAACACTGACGAAATTGAAGAAATTGCTTGTTACAAGCAATTTCTTCATTATCCACAATGTTTTCTACCTTGAATGACAAAGAACTTTAAATTTCAAATAAAATTGTCGTCTGCAACATATTTGATAATGTACAGGTGTAAAATTGTGTCCTCTTGTAATGGGGTTAAACATCCTTAACATTTTAAAATATGCTTTTTAAATTGAAACAGTATTCGATCTTTGACAACCAATAAGGATGCAAATTTCAAGAAAATGCAGAGCCTGTTCAATGCTTAAAAGTAACACAAACAAGATGTGTTTGAGAAACGCAATGCCTCCGCAACAGGATTAAACGTTTGACCTTGGTATGTGACCTTGGCCTTATCACATAACCTTGACCTTGGCATGAGGAATTGCGTATTATGGAGATGTATCATCATGCCAAATATGAGTATTTTGAATAGGCTGGTAGTAATTGGCAATGTTAAGTTTTTTGGTTAAGTTTTGTGCAGACAGAAGGACAGACGGACAACGGTAAAACAATATGACCCCGATCTTTCGATGCGGGGTTAGGAAAAGCAGTTTCATATTTTCTTACTATGCTTTACTTAGGTGTGTATCTAGATATATATCCTAAACCTTATGCAGTAAAGGAAAATTGCTTGTCTCAATATTTTTGAAATCTTACTTAATTATGGCAAAATAAATGTCCTACCAATATCGCCAGAGCAATTTTTAAACCGTATATTATATCTATACTATCCATTCGAAAGGCAGCCCCTCTAGAATAGCCCTTTCATTAATACACATACATTATTAAAGTCTCTAAAAACTAAGGCCCAGATAGAGTATATATCGTTGTGAAACAAGCAATTTATCCTTTTCTCACAATGTCTCTTTAATGCGATTCTTCAAGGGCGTAAAAAAGCTTGATTGTCAGGGAATGGGTTAAGCTTCTACTGAATCGAAGACGGTTTAAAAAGATATAAAGACTTTCTCTTTTGTTTCTTATTGGTGATAGTTCTGAATAAGTATTGCTGATAAAATATTGTTCAAGTTTATTTAATAATATCTTAATTATCTGTGTACTGTCATAGGAAAAAGATAAACTAGTAAAAGTAAAATAAGTATTGATCTTGAAAGCTAGTAAGACTGCGTTCAAGTATACTTGGTTTAGCTTGGTTTTCAATAGTATTTCAGTTAAGTCGCAATTGGTAGGTACACCCAACCATTGCCTCCTGTCATTTTTCACACCAGTAACATGTTCAACTGCAACAAAAAATTTTGGACATTACATATGTAGCTGCTCAAGATTACGGGTTCGTGCCATATCAATTAACAAAACCAATTTTCTGTCGGATGAGATGTTAAACCGAGGCCCCGTGTGACGATGCTATCCATCGAGTAGGTTAAAGAACCAGGCGGAGCTCTCAGCAGTTTCGTCCTGTACCCTTGCACTATCTCCGGTAACAACTTACCGTCTTCTGGGGGCGTCGCCCATATGGGCATATGGTACGGTAGCGACGATAAATAAACGGAAATACACACACATGTAGCTGCTTCGCCAACTTAACAGGCAAATTACTTATCGTATTTCGGTGTAAGACAAATGACGTGTGTAACGATGGCATTTTGCCGAACTTGTGATCGTGCTCAGGACTCTAGAATAGAAACCGTCCTATATTACATATTCAACAAACCAGGCTAGGCGAGACGTTATACTCAAATACGATTATCAATATGAAAGATGCCATTGTCTATACCGAAATGGGCATATCACTCTGTCAGTATTTTACCGTCTATTACTATTTACCTGTCTGTCAGTATATTACCCTTAATTTCAGATCCAATGATTCTTCCTCCTCCTTGTACAACGCCTTACGATTCTTGTTGGATATTTACAGTTGTCGATCCTTAGAGAAACATTATGATAGATTCGCCATTCACAAAGGTTTTCCTACCATTTATTCAGGTATCATTATTTGTGACCCACCGCGATAAAAAGATTCATTTGTGAAGAAGGAAATGTGTTTTAGATTGCACAGGCTTATCAAATGAATAATAATGATAATAACCATAAAACACTGTTCGATTTTCTATTTTACTGTATATTCTAGGTATTGTCGTCGTCAATCACAAATCGAATAAACCCACCAAATCTTCATTTTGACCAAAAGTGAACGTTGACCTCCGACATTAGGTGTGAAGAAAAAGTTATACATTGCCAAAAACTGGCAGTTTTACTATATTTTTAATTAAAGAAAATCGGACAGGAGTGAAACCACATGACACTTAGCGAATTTAGGTCCTCAAGTTATCTACTTCCTGTTTAAGGACTTAGTTGCCTGGCATAATGATTTATTTTTATCCCATTTTCTCGGCAATCAGAAAAGTCCTGCAAAAGAATATGTCCTTTAGGGAGAGTTTCAGTTTCAATGTAGTATACTTTGTAGTGCAACCGGAGTTATATTCTGTTCGTTTTGAGTCACAGATTTCTTGTTTGAGATATTTCATGGAAACAAACTGACGTCAGTTCTTTTATTTTTTGCAGGACCTATTAACAGTACAGTTAAAGATTGTTGGTTCTTCAATCAAAGACAGTGCTACGAAAATGTGACAAAAACGTGTACGAAGTCGAAACAGAGAGTAACTAAAGTTCTTCGAATTGATCCCGCTCACACTCAGTATCTCCTAGAGAAACACAAGAACCTGAAAGTGATACAGATATTTCGGGATCCTCGGGCAGTCGTGTACAGTAGAACCACACAGTGGTGGTTTTACGGCTATGTGAAGGGTATGACACCATACACAGATATACCAATATTGTGTAGAAGGATGGAAAGGGATATTATTGAAGGTGATAAACTCTCTAAAATATATCCAAACAGATTTAAAATTATACAATATGAAGATTTTGCTGATCCGATCAAAACTGCATCGGTGTTGTATAACTTTCTGAACATGCAAATGACCGACCACGAAAAACGTTTATTAGAGACGTTAACAGATGCGGACAATGGATTTCACCCTGATTCATTCCGGTATAAATTAGATTGGAATGTTATTGAGGCTACAAACAAACATTGTCGTGGCGTATTCATTAAACTTGGGTTAAGGGTGTTTGCAACAAAAGAACAATTAAATGATTCTAGTTTGAACATTATTGTAGATAAGCTTCCGTATAAAATGGACTAATTAAATGACGGAATGTCAAAATTAGCAGATCGTTTTTAGTGTTATTGCGTTGGATAATTGTTCATTAACCAATACCCTGGATAATTGTTTATTAACCAAAACCCTGGATAATTGTTTATTAACCAATACCCTGGATAATTGTTCATTAACCAATACCCTGGATAATTGTTTATTAACCAATACCCTGGATAATTGTTCATTAACCAATACCCTGGATAATTGTTTATTAACCAATACCCTGGATAACTGTTCATTAACCAATACCCTGGATAATTGTTCATTAACCAATACCCTGGATAATTGTTTATTAACCAATACCCTGGATAATTGTTCATTAACCAATACCCTGGATAATTGTTCATTAACCAAAACCCTGGATAATTGTTCATTAACCAATACCCTGGATAATTGTTCATTAACCAATACCCTGGATAATTGTTCATTAACCAGTACCCTGGATAATTGTTCATTAACCAATACCCTATATAATTGTTCATTAACCAATAACCACACAATGATGCTTTTTGACTAACTTATGGAAAAAATATTCGGAAATGATTGCGTAAAATGAAGAAATTGCTGGTAATAAACAATTTCTCCATTTCCCGCTAAGTTTTCTAATGAGAAAGTGAAAAAATCTAAAATATCATAAACTTAGTATTATCATCTGCATCTCCTTTTAATTTGTACAAGTCTTTAATTTTGCCCTTCGGTAATATGTTAACAAATCAAAAGACTGGAGGAATATTTATACGACCACATACGGCTTACTTGTCATAGCTATAAACATAATCAAAATGGAATCATACACTTTCACTATTATTGCCAATAATATGCTGAAATTCGTCAATATTGCCCAGGTTCTGTTCATTGACAATATAATTGAATTGTATATTGATTTAATGATCGATTGTTTTTGTAAATAAAATTGAAAGTGAGTGGGCCCCCTTTAACTGATATTATTTATAACTGTTGGTTCCTTCAATTACAATATTAGAAAGGCTTCAAAACTTGCGTAAAATGTAACTCTGAATTACAGACTAAACACTTGTCATGCTGAACCCTGATTATTCCTGTTTTGGCAAGAGATGTAGACAAGATCAGCCTGCACACAAGTGCAGTCTGATCTTAGTCTACACCCCTGCGTTTTCTTTTCAAACCAGAGTTGTTTATGGTATTAGTCTTCAAAATATGTATTGATTATTTACTAGTACCACCAGTTGCTCTTGGCCCTTTGGTTTTAATGAATATCTGAAAATATTTTATTCAGTATGACAAGGGTTATAAACAGCAAACATCGCATGTATATGATTTTTGGAAACTGTTGAACTAATCGAACATCGTGATTATAACTGAATCTTTTTTAGAAATACATCAGTATTGCCAATCTTGCATCTTATGAAAACTGGATATGTTGACATTGGCACTGCTTAACCCTTTCCCGTACAAAACAGTACCGGGTTAGAGGAACGTTGGCTGCCTTCTTGAAATGTGACAATGTATTGAAAAAAAGTCTCTACTGCAGATCCAGTGTGATATCCTATTTACTACCCATTTATGTTATGTTGCAATAAAATAAATTTCATCCACCCGGTGCTTTACACAGCAATCGAAGTAATAGTAGATACTAAATATATTTAGTTTATTTTTCCTTTTCTCTGCTTAATTATGCTATGTTCTTATGGATAACTTTACAGAGAAATATATTTTTCATTATGACATTTAAGGATTATTCTCGATATATTGGTTGTTCAAAAGTGTTTGAAGGTGAAACTGAATATCAACTAGTCCTTTGTTATGTTTTCAAGTTTGTTGAGCACCTAACAGTTTTCTTATGTACAGTGCCGAGTACTAATAAGCCTGTTATTCTGTGATGTTTTGAAGTAAAATGATTTGTAGACATTTCGGGTTATGATTGCGTGCACTTAACAAATATTTAACTGTTATTTTCGACTAGCGGAATAAAACAAGAAATACCGAAGACAATAAGTCAAACGCGTTATTAGTCACGGTCCGCCAGGTCAAGAAATTTTACTATAACTACAGCTTAAATCTTGCTTTAATAACGAGATACCTGCGATTCATTATCTTCTACCTTTATGAAATTTTGTCTGCATTACTTTCATTTTCCTTATTTATGAAATAATTCTTTTTAGTAGGGTTTCATTGTTAAAAGTGCATTGTGGGGAATATGCATAAGAATGTCCAATGGGGTATTATTAAACGATAAAACCCTGAAGAAATAAAACGTTTCAATTGTAACACGAACTCTGCTAGAGTTCTTTATGTTAAAAATTGAGAGACGTTTCCGTTTTCTTTTTCCATTGAAGTTTGGGTAGAAAAATTGCATTTTATTTTGCGAAAACGGTATCTGAGCACATTTAAATCCTTCAACTTGGTTCTTTGTTACGCATTGTATTATAATCTTTGTATAGGTAGAAGTAGGAGTAATAGTAGTTGAAGTAATTGAAGCTGTAGTAGTTATGGAAGAAGTAATAGAAGTTGTAGAAGTATCAGTTGTAGTATCAGTTGTAGTAGCAGTAGTAGCAGTAGTAGCTGTAGTGGTAGAAGTGGAGGTAGTAGAAAGTATAAGTTGCAGTTGTAGGAGAAGTCATAGTTTTAGTAGAAGTTGTTGCAGTAGAAGTTATTATAGTAGAAGTTGTAGTAGTTTTAAATAGAAGTTGTAGTAGTTGTAGTAGTAGATTATAGTAGTTGTAGTAGAAGTTGTTGTAGTAGTAATAGAAGAAGAAGTAGTTATAATAGTAGTAGTAGTAGTATTTTTTTATTATTTTTACCTGAAAGTAGATGCTCCCATCAGTCCTCTGCTACTTTATGCTTTGCTCTTGATTTCAAATTATCACAGCATATATCCAGTAGTTTCTCTTTTGTTGGAGTTATTTTTTGTATGAGTTGAAATTCTAAGTAATATCGTCTCAGACTGCCTTTTTCCAGACACTGCTTTAAAGTATATATCTTTACAGACAACACCAACTGATTCTCTATCCGTAAACAACTTCATTTCGACATCTTTCAGAGTATGGTAAATATCGAGCGTTATGAATCTTTTATGGTGAGATACTCTTTTTTCCCTCGAGAGAGTGGAGGACAGTTAACGACTCGGAATACCAATCAGTCTCTCGAGTAGGCCTAATTGGAGTACTCCTCAAGAGTTCCTGAAGATTTGCTTTTCAAGTTCGAGTAGAGGTTAAATGAAGGAATATACATTGTATTGGAATTGAGCTACAAGTCTTAAGTAGCGCTTTTCTACATATTCATTTACAAAAAATGTTCATTTTGTTTTAAGTATAGCAATAATATGTATGAGGAGGCTCAAAATATAAACGAGCTTACTCTGATTAACTCCCGGAGAACAACACTTAACGACTTCTGTCATGTTACAAGGAGACGTGTTTCTATACGACAGTTAGTTATAGCTTGACAACGTTTCTGTCTTACTCAAACTTATTGCCCAATCGCTGGCCCCGCCGCTCACTCCGTTGGCCTCGCCCATTGCCTCCTACAGGAAGTTTCACTTTGGATTTATTTTGCAATATTTTGGCTAGAAGTATGTAACAAAATGGACGACCTAATCATCGTAACTTCAGATTTCATAAGCTGTAATTACGACGTTTAAGTCGTCACACCAACAAAATCCTTCATATATATGGCGCCCAATGTCTGAATTCAAACCTCACTCCCGTTCTAAATGAATAATTTGATTGGTCGATATTTTCTTTGATTGACAACCTCGATTGACCAAACACAACTTCTGAGTGAAGTTAAATACAAACTATAAAAAAAAAAAAAAAAAAAAAAAAAAAAAATAGGGAAGATGGAAACGGCGGGCTGAACCAACCACCATTTTAAAGCAGTTGTTGGGGATAGGGGCATGTTTCAAAGACAGGTCACTCGTGCTCTTCTATTTATGATATCTATGAACAGCAATCCAACATGAGGCATTACCTAGTTGACCACTACCAAGTTTGCTCATATCATGACCCCCTGAATCAAATTGGCCCCGCCCAAGAGATCAGTTACTTTAATATAGAATTTAGAAACGTTTTAAAATCTCCTCCAGAACCACATGTGCAAAAACTAGAGCTTAGATATTTTGTATGTATCAATTCCTACTAGACCTAAGTTTGTCGAAATATGATCCCCGGGGTCATACTGGTCCCCGTCGAGTGGCTCTAGTGCCGCCCTATGGGTCAATTTACTCACATCTTTTTACTTTCACCTAGATAGAGTTATAAAGAAAATCATCTTTTAATTTCTTGTTTCAGTAGCAAACCATCTTTATAAACTGATGGCCGCCGCCATAGCGCAGTCGGTAGCGCGCCAGACTCCTAATCTTCAATCATGGGTGTCATGGGTTCGATCCCCGGCGGCGGCAAATATTCTTTCCGACAATTGTCTCTCACCAATGGGTGGATAATCGTAAACCTAAGTGAGATAGCAGCTGGAGGCTAGGAAAGGATGTAGTGGTAGTACTGGTCTGAGAAATACCAGGAATCCATTGTTGGGTGCTCCAGCCGCCGCGATATGACTGAAATACTGTTAAAAGCGGCGTTAAATCCCATTCAATCAATTATAAACTGATGGTTTTCTTAGCAAGCAATAACTTCGTTAGCAACCATTAACTTCTTTAGCTACCAAATTATTTCCATATTAACATAGAGACTTTTCACCTCTGGGATTTCAGATCCCAGTCTGGGGAAATAGAATCTTTCATGTGAGGGAGCCATGCAGCTACTTAAAACACGTTTTTAGTGTTTAGTTACAAGCATTTTTGTCTCGTCATGTTGGACTGACAGCATCAGAAACATTTGATTCACCACCATGTTACTAGTGAACCCTGCCTTTGGAATCAAATAAAAGACACTCAAGTGAGCGATAAAGGGTCATCATACCTCTCTTGTATTTTCAAATCATTAGTTCCTAAATCTTTTTTCTACTAAGGTAAGTACAAATATTTGTAATTAATTCCAATCCCCTGAAAGTTGACGTATATCAATGACAGACCAAATATAACTGCTATTCTCTGACCGGTGTCAATGAAAGTTCACTAGTTGTATTTACGATATATTCAATATAAATAAGTGAATATCCCTTATTAAATATCAATCTTTCGAGATTTGAACCCGGGGCCTATCAGTCTAAGTGCTGTGTCAGGTGGCTGTGTACCTCAAGATAGTAAGAACAAACCTTATACTTTATCATCTCGACAATAGACGAATTGTTGGTCGAACCAACAGACTTGACAGTACGGTTTGTGGGAGAATTCCAACGGCATTAATCGGGTGAAAAATATATAAGCATTTCATCGTCTGAAATAGGTATTTAAAATACGGAACCCCTAAGGTAACAGATAGATAGATAGATAATGTATCGTACTTCTACTTTTTGCAGACGATATGGTTATTTTGAGTGACACCCCTTGCGGCTTACAGTCCTGTCTAGATAAATTATATGATTATTGCTCGCTGTGGGGATTAGAGGTGAATACTATTAAGTCTAAAATAGTGGTTTTTAGAAAAAGGGGCGGACTTAGAGACAATGAGTATTGGTCATATAATGGTTCAAACATTGAAATTGTCAATGATTTTAATTATCTTGGTACATTATTTAATTATACTGGTTCCTTTACCACTAACAATAAAACGTTAGCGGGAAAAGGATTAATAGCCATGAATGTTCTAATAAGTAAAACTCGAACTTTTAAATTTCAGACAACTACACTATTGCACTTATTTGACGCATTTGTTGGCTCGATTTTGTTTTTTTCATGTGAAATTTCCGGTTTTAATAAATTGAAGGAAATTGTAAGAATTCATTTAAAATATTTGAAAAAAATATTAGGTGTTAAAGCACCTACTTGCAATTACGCTGTGTATCATGAAACGGGTAGACATCCTTTGTATATTAATAAGTATTCCAGGATTATTAAATATTGGGGAAAGGTATTGTTTTCCGATAACGTACTAATCAATACAGTATATCGATCACTAGACGATAGTGCTCGGCATGGCTGTATTAATTGGTGCAGTAACATTAAAGATTTATTGTACAGACATGGATACGGATACGTCTGGGAAGATCCTTATTGTGTCAACCATAGAAACTTTCATAAAATCTTCAAATCAAGATTGATTGACGATTTTCAGCAGAATTTATATGGTTACCTTAATAATAGTACTGTATTGCTTACTTATACATTTTTGAAATCTCACAATGGCATTGATAAGTATTTGAATTTGTCACCTTATAAATGGTTTACTCACATTGCTAAATTACGGCTTTCGTCACATTGTCTTAGAATAGAATTAGGAAGACATGGAATCAATAGAATAGAAAGAAATCAAAGAGTATATCAAGTGTGCAACGCAAATGAAATAGAAGACGAGTTTCGTTTTCTTTTCATTTGTGATGCATACACTGACTTACGCAGAAATTATCTCAAAAGAAAATATTATACTCGACCAAATATGCACAAGCTTATATTACTGTTTAATAACTCAAGTAAAAACATGTTAATTGATTTGGCAAAGTTTATAAAAGAGGCTTTCATCCGAAGAAATGGTATTTTGAATGATATACAGACTGTATAATTACATCATATACAGCTCCATAATATCTTATTTGTCATCTGCTTCTCTTCCATATACATCGTACTGTATTTGTTGTATTTTTCTTGGCTTATTTGATCACGTGTTGCTTTTGTTTGTTCATACTTATTGTTGTTTGACAAGAAACTGTAAAGTTTACGTCAATAAAATTATCTATCTATCTATCTATCCTAAAGTAACACTTCAGCCTTTTTGAATATACAAACGATCCAATTTTTCATTATTACGGAATACTTTAAAGATCATTTTGTAACTAATACTATTTCGTAAAAACGAAATAATCTTTAGTGTTTAAATTTACTTTACATCTTCAATCATTAGTAGATATCTCAAACAGCAATTACTAGTCCGAATTATATACACATTCGAGAGCACTGCGTTACTATTGCATTATGATTTTAACCGCCTTTCTAAGTCTTATGCCTGTTATGACGGCTTAATGTCTTTTAACCATTAACTTCATAGTAAAATTCTAGATTGGCCCAATTCCAGCAACAACAACAACAACAACAAACATACAGACAACTATTTTAAGTTAATTGAATTACATCTTTTGTCTTTTAAAATAATACAAATTGTGGATAATGAAGGAATTGCTTGTTACAAGCGATTTCATCATTATCCACAATGTTTTCCAAAGTTTTTTCTTGTTTGGCATTAAAAGTGGGATTGTGTGAAAATGGATTGAGTAACCACGATATACACGAATGCAGACGAACTAGATTATTTAACCAGGTACACTTGGTCGGGTGATATGCACAATCACATTATATTAGAACTTATTAAAATTGCCCCAATCAAACAAGGACCAATCGCTGGCCCCAACCACTTACTCAATTCTCCACGCCCATCAAATCAGACAGGAAGCCCCACTGTGATCTTAAACGGCGTAATTTTGTAAAATTTATGGCAAGTAGCATGTAACAAAAAGGTAGATTAGTTGGTTGCCGAACTAACTGTCGTAAATAAAGCTTGAAAAGGCTGAAGTTACGACGTTTAAGTCGCCAAACAACAAAAAGGCAAACAAAAATGGCGGCCAATGTTAAAGTTTAAAACTCATTTCTGGTCTAAATGAATGATTTCATTGGTCGACGGTTTATTTGATTTACAGCCGCGATTGGTCAATTCTAACGAGTACCCGGAACAAAGGAATGAAATGATATCTAACTTAAAGTAACTATTTTCATAGTTTTAGAATGTGGTCGCTTAATGGCAATATTCTCTAAATTGAGTCGGTCGCTAAGGCAAGAGTAACTGTATTCATTTATTCTAATTACATTGTGGTGAAAGAAGTGAGCTCATACATTCCACCTCTACCTACAATTGGCCAATCGCGGCTGTCAGTCAAATAACCAGTCGGCCAATGAAATCATTAATTTAGATTGATGGTAAACTTTTCGACTCCAACATTGGCGCCATTTATTTGGTCTAAACATATTTTATTTGTATATATCAGACATGTGCATATTCATCATGTAAAAAGGATTAGAACGGATGCATAGATTATAAAGTTCCTCTCCTTGCAGTTTATTCAAGATGTATTCAATTTTAATAAGCAATTAATAGGATGTAAATAGGAATACAATTCAATCAAAGTACTAAAAGTACTGTAAGCTAGCAAAGCATTGTTTTGTAACTTTCTTTTTCAAACGTTAGCATGATGAAGAAACGAGTTTAAAGTAACCAAGGAGTTAACCTATTCCCACACAATCCCCCCCCCCTTTTTACGCCCATAAGAAAATAGTTGTGGAAAACAATGTTGAAAATGAAGAGATTGCTTATTACTTTTTGTTACTTTTTGTTACAATTTCTTCATTTTCCACTTTGATTTCTACATTGAGAGATAAATATTTTAGAATTATCAACAATTTGAAATTGTCGTCTGCAACTCTTTTATGGACTCTGATCAATATCATTTTTAACACGATGTGCTCAAGTGAGCGAAAAATACCTAGGAGATGAAGTTGCAGGCAGAGTTTACAATATTCCTTAAATACATAAGAACTACTTTTTATGGCAAAGGCATTCTCGGGATTTAGTGGTTTAGCCTCCAGTGGCAGTTTGCACTCGTCGAACTTTGAGAAGACTTCAGAATTTTTGTTAACTTAAGCTATCAAAGCTGACGCTTTGCTAGCTAATAAAAAGATATTCAATGATCGTATTTAAATTTTGGGATGAGAGGTGCTCTTAAAGTGTTAAAGAAAAGTTAATATCTCTAAAACTATATCTCTATAAATAAAAAAAATCAAAACTATGGAGTACTAAATGAAGCTAACAAAGTTAGGGTTAGAGGTAATTAGATATGTAAAACGAACCTCATGAAAAATAACTGCGTTTTCTTGGTGTGATAAGTCGATTTTTCTATTTAGTAACGTATCAGTACCAATATTGCCATACCCCAAAAGAGCGTTTAGAAGCCTATTTCTAATCATAATATAATAAGCACATTCATAAAAGTATGCTCTGTCGTCTCAATTCCACCACAAATACAAATGGGGGGGGGTCAACATTATTTTCCATGAACAAGTGGTGGTAAAGAGAGCTACATTTATTTCTGATTCGCGCATGGGTGACCCGAAGCTTCTTTTCTCCAATAAAGTACAACTTGTTAGGAATAGGCTTCTTAATATCAAGATGATTCTTGAAGATTGATAGTGATTTTTTTCCTTATTTCAATGGACAATTCGTTTCAGTCTATGACTGAGGGAAGAAATGATCTTTTGAATAGCTCTGTTCGGCATCTAGGAATCTATGATTTCGTGACCCGCACAGGCTGTAAGAGGATATACTTCCTAAACTTTCGGATACTAAAGAAATTAAATAAGTCGGACTTATTCCTTTTACCATCTTAAAATATAGTATAAGCTTATGATTACGCCTTCTACTTTCAAGAGATTCCCACCCTGATTCCACATGAAGACCCGTGATAGATACCAATTTAGTACAACCAGTTACTATTCTGACACATTCAGTTTGGATTATATTTAGTTGATCCTTCAGGTGATTTATACAATTAACCAATACAACATCTGCATATTCAATAATAGGACGAATAAAGGCAAAATAAACAGTCCAAGGCGATTTCCGATCTAAACGGGTTTTTAGCCTGAGATTGCGTAAGCAGTCTGAGGCTAACGTTACTATGCTAAAAAATAAAAACCCATGCAGAGTTTAATGTGAAAACATAATGTAAAAACATCTACCGCAATCAATGTGATCTTCCGTCGCTTGAAAAGTAGATCGGATCTGACCATAAACTAATACGCCAGATTGCGGCGAGAAGGACGAAGGCCAAAACCATAAGGCGTAGAGCCTTGATAATTGGTATGTATCAATGTCTTTTGAGCCTCTACCAAAATATTTCAAAGAATAACTGTACACTGAAAATCAACCCTTTTCTGTGCTATCCCGGATTTTACAAAGGAAATCTTTAAAATCTTCTCCTCCAAAACCATTAGGCCTAAAGCTTTGATATTTGGTAAGTATAATCACCTTGTGACCCTCTACCAAAATACTGTAAATCGGGTTTTATTAGCGAGGGTTTTATATTAGCCAATTTTCAAAAGGCAACGAGCTCGTAATTTAAAAATCTCGTTTTAATTGGACTACTTTGTCAAAAAATACTTAGAGGTCCGAAGTGAGCTTGGGACAACGGAGATCAAATAACAAAATATTTACCTTTTTCCGCATCACCCCACTTTACTTCATTAGAATGAGGATTATCATCTTCTCGGAGTAAACAAAAATGAAAAATAAATCAGATTTGAAAAAAGGACGAATCTTAAGCAATCCATAAAATGTTATAACCTGCCAAATAGGTCAACTTGGTGTATTGAATACAGTTATACAAACATAACAATGGATGAGGTGATAAAATTCTAGGCGCCGATAAATAGACAACAAAGAGCTAAAAAGTTGTAACTGACTCTTTATTGCATATACTCTAAGAACCTTTCAACAAATTGAAAGCAGACCATGCGAAATAAATCAATTAAAAACTGTTTTGACAGGGAATATATTCATTTCCCCTAAGACAGTTTGGTAAGACTATAATTGTATTGATAATTTGATGGGCTTGTGCTATAAGGTATAAATACTATACTTTAAACCTCTTTTCAGCTCTTTCAAAATTGAATTAAACTTTAATGCATTGTTTGCAATCTTTGAACAGCTTCAGAAGAGAAAACTTTATACTATGAAAATAGAGAATAGGTAATTGTTCTTAAAATGAATTGCTAGTTATCATTCTAATCATAGGTCAGAATCAAATTGGTATGTAATCTTTTATTAATTTTTCTTCACCTGTGTATTCCTGGAGATACTTACGAAAATTGCTGAAGTACAATATGGCCGGTGGCGAATTCGTGAATCACTAATAAATCTTCGGGTCCTGCTCACGCGCAAATAAGAAAATGCGAAAATTACCCGATTTACAGTACTTCAAAGAATAACTATGACATCAAAATTAGCCCTTTTCTGTGCGAACCTTGATTTTACAAAGGAATGAAGAATGAAATCTTTGAAATTCTTCTCCCAAACCATAAGGAGCAGAGATTTGATTTATGGTATGTTTCAATGTTTATTTACCTTCTACCAAAATCCTTCAAAGAACTAGTGATTTCTGAAAATTAGCCCTTTTCTGTGCAATCCATGATTTTACAAAGGAACAAAGAAGGAATCATTGAATCTCTTCTTCTCCCAAACCATAAGGCCTAGAGCTTTGATATTTGGTATGTATTAACGTTATCTGGCTCAAGCTGTGTTTGTTATACAAAAAAGGACTTCAAATTGCAGATGCCACATGTGAGCAATTTAGGAATTCAGAGTGAATTTGAAGTTGTAAAAAATTGATCTATAACTGCTGGTCATTAACCCATTCCCACATAGCCAATTTTAGACTGGTCCAAATTGAAAGAAGCTGCAGACGACAATTTCAAGTTGATGGAATTTAATTTTTTTTATTCTCTTTAGATAGAAAACATTGTGGATAATGAAGAAATTAATTTTCAACAATGTTTTCTAAATCATTTTTCTAGAGGGGCTCCCAAAAGCGTTCCTGTGTTGGAAAGGGTTAATTGGTGTTTTGTTGCTTTAATTTGCCAAAGAACAATGGATTAATCAATTTTGAATAGGTATTGATATTGGTGTTAATTTTTTCAACTTCTGTGGAAAAAACAGGCAACTTTAGAAATTTATGATCAGATATCTTCAGGGAGAATTTTCATTTAGTTATAATATCTTTAGTAACTTATATGGCCTCTGACTTTTAGGCATGTCTGAATAAACAGAGGCTAAGGAAACTTTGATATTTCAATTTTGACCAACCTGAAATCTTGTTGCCTAAGCTTTCAACATCTCATGCCTTTTAAATGCCCCCCACCCCCATGGTGGATGTATATTGGTACCATGTGCTCCGTCTGTCTGCCCATTGATACGGCCAAATGTCCATCTGGAAGGCATTCCATCCGTCTGTTGACATCTACATTTATGAACAAGTTTGACTGAATTTTTTATGGATTGTTTGTAGTCACCTGACCTTAAACAAATTGTCAGGGTTTTGCCATTTCAGACTGCATCAGAGAAAAAGGGGGCTTGATGCAAACTTTCTTTTTAACTCCTCCTCCATTTCTGGACAGATTTGCATGAAATGTTTACAGAATGTTTATAGTCACTTAAACTTTGGCATTTTATTGGGTTTTTACCTTTCTAGGCTGCTTCAAAGGAAAAGGCACCTTTAGTCCATTACAAGACAGCGAAATTTTAGACTGGTCCAAATTTAAAGGAGTAGCAGACAACAATTAAAATTTACAAAAATTTAGATTTTTTTCATATTTTGGGGCA